>CM068368.1:832806933-834265702 GCA_034769895.1 Magicicada septendecula
GTCAAAAATGTACTTAATTACGACTCGTATTTTTGTACTGAATATTCAATTATTTCTTCTTATTCATCATAGAATAATATTCATGTTAGAATAGATAGTTTAGTCTTTAAATTTAAGTTGATCGGTCGTCTTCTGTTAAACTCTATGGCTACGGATCACTTGAACATGAAAGAAATGGTTTTCCTCTTTTAGACTTTTTGTAGTGCGTAAACAATCCATTAATTGGTATGTATTTGTGTATTTGCCAGTAAGCCGATAAATTAATGTTTTTTGTACCAGATATTTTAATTGCAATATTCGGTTTGTAATTGCAAATTAAAGTACAATCGCGTCATACGTACTGTAAAATTAGGAATAATAATTAGCAATTGCCAATTTCTGTAATTGAAGCTTCAGATTAATTGAATATCAGGTAAAATGAAATTATGAAGAGTGAATCATGTTGAAATTATGAATTATTGAGGAACAAGAAGTTTTAAAATATAAAAATGCAAAATATTGTGCAATATTATGCGAAATATTATTCTGTATAAATATCGTGCATAAAGCAAACAAACTTATTACTTTATTTTGAGTATTTAAAATTAATTTTAACAATATATGCTTTTATGATATGAAATTCGGTACATTTGCCTTTAAAATATTTGTTTATTTTTTTCTCTACGACCATTTTTTATGATATGAAATTCGGTACATTCGCCTTTAAAAATATTTGTTTATTTTTTCCTCTACGACCATTTTCATGGTTTTTATGATAATTTACTAACAAGAGCCTTTCTCGCGCATCCGCGCGGGCCGCGTATATCAATTTTTTAACTACGTCAAAAACAAAAAATGTATAGAATTTTATGCTTTTTTTTTTGTAACTTTGGTATTTTCCGAGATAATTACGAAAAATGCATATTTTGTACCTTCCCCCTTTTTCAGATTCCTGCAACGGAATTCTGGCAAACTATTTTTTTTTTTTAATACATTCTCGTGCTTTTATCTAGCTCCGTCT
The DNA here is from genome assembly GCA_034769895.1 of Magicicada septendecula. Taxonomy (NCBI): domain Eukaryota; kingdom Metazoa; phylum Arthropoda; class Insecta; order Hemiptera; family Cicadidae; genus Magicicada; species Magicicada septendecula. Next base: position 832,807,934 of record CM068368.1, read on the forward strand.
CAAGAATCTCAAAGACGCTACTTATTTCGAAATCTCTATTTTTTGGCTTCAGCGACTATACTAAAAGAAGAAAATGCCAAAAGTTTTACTAGAGAAATTACAAAGAAATTGTTAGATCTAATACGTTGTCAAAATACTAAAATTGATTAATAAAAACAAATAATAAAACAGTAAAACTTTAACCGATTTCCAGTGGCATATCTAGAATTTGGAATTTGGGGAAGGAGGGGAGGTCCGATCGAGTCGGCTTCATACAAAAGAAGAAGCAACTTAAGGCCAATCAATATTACTGCCTTTAAAGTGGCTGAAAAGCGTGTCATCACATCCTGAAATCAATCCCATTAAAGTATATAAGGTAATAGCACAATAGGATTAGACGTTATTGAATCTTCTTTACAAGATACTTAGTGACTGTATTGATTTTCCTATACTTATTTCACATTTAAAATATATATGCAAATGTTGTGTAATAAACCTGTTTGTATATTTAAAAAAGAGTTACTACTATATTATACATCTGAAAAAAATAATAAAACAGCCTAAAAACTAAGAGATTAACAACATTCCTCGTCAAATATTTTCAGACCTCTAGGATGGGGGGGTCCGGTCCCGTTCACCCCCCCCCCGTAATTACGCCCCTGTCGGTTCTAATACGGTGCATTGTGTTACAGTTTATAAACCGATCCTATTAAATTATATGTAGTCTCACTGGAAGAGAAATTTAAAATACTCTATGTTCTATAGAACAGTTTGACTTTCGGACAATTTAATTTTCCTACACTTTTTCGGGAATGTACTGTTTGGAAAAGTTGAGAACCTCTTGTAACTTGGAAAAATTGCAATTAATGAATATACGATAACAAATTATAAACGTAACTTTTCACACAAGTTAAAAGAATACATTTCTCATTAACGTACAAGTTGTTTGAATATACGCAAGAAAGTGTATAATTTATTTGTATCATTTAAATGGATTGCCAGACAAGAAACGCCAATTATCTTTGGCACACGAAGCGACATTGCATAAACTGTGTGAACATTCGTCTGTCTGTCAAATTCCACACCCCGCTTCTCTCCCCCTACCATCCTTCTCTCACTCTGTCTCCCTCTCTCTCTCTCTCTCTCTCTCTCTCTCTCTCTCTCTCTCTCTCTCTCTCTCTCTCTCTCTCTGACTCACGCGTTGTTATTAACCGCCATGTACATTATACACACATAGGCTACGGTGCTAACTTGTTCATATTTATAAGTACTATTAATTAAATGTGTTAATAAACCTGAATTGTGTACCTGAATGAAATTTAAATTCTGAATTCAATTATTCATATCTTTCTTAATTTCAATTGACACCGGTTACTAAGCCACTTGGTAATAATCACGCATTAAAGTGTTCAGCCGCGTCAAATAACCTTAAGCCACTGCGTTAAAAAACCGAGTGACAGAAAACTTGGTTATTAAGCGCCTTTTTGTCTTTAAAAACCACTATTTGTAGCCTTGTAGATATCGGTTTCTACGGCCTTATCACTCGATATTGTTAAACAAATAACAAGTAAAACGAAGACTTATTCAGAACTGATAGTTTATAGCACGAATAAACAACTAACAAACGAAGACACAGTAACACGTGTTAGAAATCTCAAGACACGTCTCACAAAGCGGGTGAGTCGGTTCTTGGGCGAATCACCACCACACATTCGTTTAGTCCTGGCAGTCCTCCGCTTTCGACGGAGGACGATGTACTCCTCAAGTGTTGGAGAAGGAAACGCCTTTTTTCTTTTGAAGATTATGCATAACTTTATAAGCTGGAATACTGAAAATTACATGCTTCAGTATACACTCAATACATACTTACATACTGCTGAATAATATAAACAAATGACGTTAAAGTTCTTTCATTTACTGAACTGAGGCCAAAGGAGCGAACATTTTTCAGAAATTTATCAGAAAAGATTAAAAAACTTTTCTTGCTCATTCTTTGCAGGTGCTGCTCCTAATTAAATTTGTTCCTCATACTATCGCGTCGAGTGTAGTATACACTGTTTAACTAATCGCAACAACTTACAGAAAAAACTTACAAAATCTGTAACACATGCAGACTTTAAATACTAATATAATTAATTAGTCGTAACTACTGCAGTCAACATAAACAACGGAGTTTTATTCAAATAATGTGCAATGCGAAACATTTAATACATTATTTATATGTATTAAAACGTATAGAAGACATAGGTAGCATATTACATACAGACATATATTATCTTTTCAAAAGCAGAAGGTAAGCCAACGCTAGTCATTTGAAATGCGACACTGCAGAAATTTATTGGAAATATGGTGTATCGTGGTGAAGAAATTCTTAATAGTATAGGTAAAGATATGGAAAATAATAGGAAGTCCTAAGTTTTATTTTATTTAGAAGTCCTAATATTATTTCTAAGGCCAGTTCATTTACTTTTAAAGTAAACACTACGTTCAAGTTTTGGTTTAAATTCGTTTTACTGTGATAGTCAGTACCGATTTTTACTGGGGAGGGGGCTCTGTTGTCCAAAAATGTTGAATTTTCAAAACAGAATATTAAATTCAGATTTTGGTTAAAATTCTTAAAACTCTTTTTAGGAAGAAAAATTATATTATATTGCTAAGGGGCAAACTCGTATGTCTCATTATATGGTGAAAGGGAATTGTAAAAATATATTACTGAAAGTTACATTGAGGGGAAGCAAAAGTAGCGTTGGGACACCAAGACTGTGGTATATCGAATGATGTAAATTGAAGTTCTCATGGAGGCACAAAAACGATCCATGTGAGGTGGCTGTAGATCATTCTATGAACTCTGAGAACAAAAAAAAAGGACAGAGAAACTAAACAGATATAGTAAAAATTCTGTAGAGCAAATTATAAAATATTTACAAAATCAGGTAGTACAGGTGTAGGACATTTTTCTTCTTCTTTAGCACTAGAGCCCAACGCGAGTCCTACTTTCCAACACCAGTCTTCTCCAATGTCTCCTATCCATTCCCCTCTCAGTGAATATCGTCACAGTGACAATCATATCGTCACATCCACTCTTCTTAGATAATCGCAATAGCACATCATCCAACCATCCTAACCTAGGTCGGCCCCTCTTTCTACTTGTATAGACTTGGGCCCTCAGGATTTTTTTCGGCATACGCTGATCATCCGTCCGCTCTAGGTGACCTCCAGCCTTTGTGTTCGTTGAGCCTTTACGAATCTTACAATGTCCTCATGATTCAATACCTCATCTATCTCCTGGTTTTTCATATTCTCTTTTCATCGTCTTCTTTAACCGGGCCTTAAACACGTCTTACATTCTTTCAAACCTTAGTGTGTAACTTGTTCCTTTTTTGTTAATGTCAATGTCTCGCCTCCATAAGTAACAACCGGTCTGATAAGTGTCTTATATACATTTATTTTTGTGCTACGACTAATGAGTTTGCTTCTCAATAGTCTACTGTTTGACGTAATATGATCTATTTCCTATTTGTATCCTGTCATGTATTGACGTGTTTATGGTCTCTTCATTATGTACCACGTTACCCGAGAACCTGAAGTTATTAACTGCATCAAACGAATTATCCTCTATGCATAAATTATGTAGATTTCTTCTCCTTTCTGATGCAGGAATCAGCATGTATATAGTTTTACTGATATTTACATTCAGTTCCATTTTACCGGACTTTTTGACTCAGCTCCTTGTAGTGCTATCAGAAAGTTCCCGGACTAGGTCTAATAAATTCTTTTTGCTTACCTAGGCCATTAATGGCTCCCATCTCCTTCAAAGTAGTCTCCCTGCGAATTGATACAACGAATCCAGCGTTGTTTCCATGCCTGGAAAGTGTCAAAAAAAGTCTTTTGCTGAAGGCTGTCAAGCACCTCCAGCGTTTTTTTCTTAACGTCTTCTACAGTGTCAAAACGGTGACCTTTCATGTGAATTTTTATTTTCGGGCACAGAGAAAAATCACAGGGGGCTAAATCTGGTGAATATGGAGGGTGTGGGACGGTGGGCATATTGTTTTTGGCCAAAAACTCTGTTGTTCTCAGTGAAGAGTGAGCAGGTGCATTGTCGTGATGCAACAGCCAGTTTTGGTCTTCCCACAATTTGGGCCTTTTTCGTCGCACATTTTGTCTCAGCCGCCTCAAAACGTCACAATAAAAATCTGAGTTCACTGTAACACCAGCTGGCACGAACTCGCGATGGACAATGCCTTTGATGTCGAAAAACAAAATGAGCATGGTTTTTGTTGCACTTCTGACCTGCCGTGCTTTTTTTGGTCTCGGTGATTGTGGACTTTTCCACTGTGACGACTGCTGTTTTGTTTCTGGATCATAACCATAAAACCAGCTTTCATCACCGGTTATGACCCTGGAGATGAAGGTAGGGTCATTTTCAGACGTTTCTCTGAGTTCACTGCACACATCAACACGGCGCTGTTTCTGATCCACAGACAATAGCCGAGGGACGAATTTCGCAGCAACACGACGCATGCCTAAATTTTCAGTTAGAATTTCTTGACAGCTTCCATAGCTTATTTCGGCACTTGTACACAACTCATGGATTGTTTGACGACGGTCTTCGTGAATGAGTTGTCGAATTTTTTCAACATTTTCATCCGTTTTGCTCGTGGAAGGTTGTCTTGAACGGTGATCATCTTCAAGTGACATTCTGCCGGCCTTGGAACGAGCGTACCACTCAAAAACCTGTGTTCTGTGTAGGGAATGTTCTTCAAAAGCTTCTCGAAGCATTGCAAAAGTTTCAGTAGGCGATTTACCAAGTTTAAAACAAAACTTAATGCATGCGCGTTGCTCGAATTTATCAGCCATCATAAAATTAGCAAATGAACGTTAACACACGATTACAAAACACAACACGTAGACCGAACACAACCTCACAATGCAACGAAACTCGGCAGACTGACTCATTACGTATTACGGAATCGGACACTGGGACGCCAGGTTGTACAGTCACGTCCAACAGCCGTGCCAAGTACAGTCCGGGAACTTTCCGATAGCACCTAGTATACCTCAACTAGTCGTTGTCTTGAATAAACGTCTTCTTCCATTCTTTCTTTCAAACCTTCTTAGTGACAGGTCAGTGCGTGTGTGCAATTAACATTTGCAAGAAATAGGTTTTTTTATAAAGGATATGGATTTTATTTCATTCAGAAAACTCACTCCTCCTCCTCCTATGGCGCTACAGCCCAAGTCGGGCCCTGGCCTCCACCAATCTCCGCCTCCAATTCACTCTATCCACTGCAATCCTCCTCCAGTTTCTAATCCCCATTTCTGTCACGTCCTCTGCAACGCCATCTTCCCAATTACCAGAAAACTCACTGGTCAATAAAAAAACAAGCTTATTGAAAAGCTTTAACTAGTTGACGATCGTTATTGACAATTAAGCTAGTTGACGATACAAGTTCCAAAGGGAAGAGATTTTGTCTCGTGAATCACTGGAATCGTCTTTAGCAGACAAACGGCGTATTTTTCCAGTTAAGCAAGGAATGCTAAGGCTATTTTTTTTCGATTAGGTTCTGTCACATTTGTCCAAAATAAACGGGTGGCCGTGTTAACCGGTAGACCAAGCAACCGAAATCCACAAGTTCGTTATTGAGTTCGTGTTTATGTAGGGCTGAGTTGTGTACAAAAGACTTCAGGTGAAACATGTACGTGCAACATGCCTGCAGGTTGCGTGACATGCGTTTATCACGTTCACGTAATCTGCCAGCTAACGACCAAAGTGACCTTAAACTTCACTGTGTCTACACTCATGTTGACGTACGTGCAATTAAACTAGTTAACTGCTTTTGTTCGCTTATATTTTATATTTGCCACTTTCCCAGACACACAAACCTCCAGAACAGCTGATCTCCCGCATCACTGTTTCTCGCTTCCAACGTTGTGATCCTTGGTAACCTGATCCCTCAAGCGTTTCTCACCTCTGTGTTCCATCGAGACACCTCCTCTCTCTTTTGAACATATGTTCTGTCCATCTAGTCTTATAATCTTAGCATCCGTCATCACGTGCATTTTTCTGTACTATTCCCTCAGTGTCCCCATTTTTATTGTTATGAATTTTCCTCCAACTCTCCACTGACATACCGACCAAAACACCTTCTTCAGCACCTTATTCTCAAACACTATAATTTTTTTTTCTTTTTCCGATCACAGTGCCCATTACTCCGCTTATTATGGTTTTATAGTCTTTCACCTTGGTGTCTCTTGACAGCAATTAACTTTGTTTGGTTTTAAATAACTTTCTATATCGCGAATCTCTCTTGATGCTACTTTTATTCTCTTTTCCGTTTCCTGATCCTTTCTGTTTCCCTAGTTTACTTAAACTCGTCAACCTTCTCAAAAGAAAACGCAATTCCTAATCGGTCTCTTCGCTAATAAAAAGATCTAGAAAGGGCAAAAACACGGTAGACAGATCTACTTTGAAGCAACATACAAAATACCTGTATGGAAGAAGAAGAAGAAGAAGAAGAAGAAGAAGAAGAAGAAGAAGAAGAAGAAGAAGAAGGAGGAGGGGGAGGAGGAGGAGGAGGAGGAGGAGGAGGAGGAGGAGGAGGAGGAGGAGGAGGAGGAGGAGGAGGAGGAGGAGGAGGAGGAGGAGGAGGAAGAAGAAGAAGAAGAAGAAGAAGAAGAAGAAGAAGAAGAAGAAGAAGAAGAAGAAGAAGAAGAAGAAGAAGAAGAAGATTTATTTAATTAGTTTTTCTGTCTCTCTTGTTATTTCCTTTGACAGCATTGTCGATTTTGCTTTTTATTTACATTTTATGAAGTACTAATCAGAACAGTACTGTGTTGGATACTAAACTAAAATGGACGAGCTAAGAAAAAATAATTAGTGTTGGTGACCTGGGGATCAAATATTAAAAAAAAAAAACTGTAATTACACGTTGTTAAAATTATTATTATCATTACTAGCCGAGCTGTTAGGCCGTGATCGACTGTCATTGCAGACGGACGTTTCGGCCCCACCATTTGAAGCCATCTTCAGTGTCGAAAAACGTATGTCAAGGTGTCCGCCAATTCACCGCAGTACACCTTGCCGAACATTTTTCCGACTCTGAAGAAGACGTCCGCTGGTGGTGCCGAAACGTCGGTCTACAATAACAGTTCCACCACGACCTAACAGCCCGGCTAGTAATGACAACACTGCTGACGCCGCCCGTCAAAGCTTAAACAATTGTAATTACGGTACACCGTTTATTCGTGAACTTACTCTTGATCAACGTGCAATACACGTCTATAACATAAACAGATGTGAACTTTGGGGCTGGAACAGAAACACAAAACGAAGTAGAAGCGAATAACGACTTCAGTTATGGGTACAGGTTATTCACTAGAAGAGCACAAGTGTGGAGGTGACTACGCATAACCAAGGCTTATACAGAATATCGGCATGGACAACCATACATGGCTTCCATGTTCTAAGATTTACATTTAAAATCATTTTCGAAATGAAATATTGTTTCTTCTACTACTTGTTTCTTCTGCCTTAACCAGAGTACTGTGGTCATATAACGTATACCACCTTATAAACGTATACGTATAACGTATGGTTAACGTATACCACCTCACGTTAGCGCACTCGATTTTCACTGATGATGGCAGTCGATGGCAGAAACGTCACTGATGATGCCGAAACGTCTGGTTTTACAGAAAACATTGGACTACGGCCAAACAGCCCGGAAAGGAATTTCAACAATAAACTACTCCTTTGTTGCCGATAACGTAGTACATATATAAAAAAATTATCCCCTCCCTCATCAACTATCATTTTCATTTATAGAAAATTACCTCCTCCCCTTCAACTACCCTTTTCATTTATAAATATTTAATCTACCTTTCTACAGTGATATTATTATGACCATCTTTTCAGGATACTTTATTTATCAAAATTAAATACTTTACTCTTGTTAAGACATAGAACGTTGCAAGTAAACTACCCCTTCCCCTTAACTGCTCTTCACCAAAATCAATAGCCCTTGAGTCCTCGATTCTGCTTGAATTTGCGGCATTTATGTTTCGCCATAGAAAAAAATTCTACACACAGACATACACACACACTTTTCGGAAAATGACTTTTCATCATGTTTTGTGGGTAGTACAATCAGAATCAGCCCTTATCTCGAACAAGATTTTTTTCACCATCACCATACTTCCATTTCCTTATGGAACATGGAAGTAAAAAACAGCTACTAATCTCAAAGATGACTTTAAAGACGTAAAATAATAGATTAGAGGAAGACGAAAAGAGAAAAATGTAAAAGGAGGAGTAGGAAGAGAACAAAAAAGATATAAGAAGACGAATAGAAGAAGAATAAAATAAAATAAAATTTCATGAACTCATCACAGTAGATGAAATTCTCCAGTATATATGAATATTTGTACGTACTAATACAAAAACAACGTTTTGGGATGTGTTTGCAATTTCGTTGTACAACACTTGTGTGTTTTCCAATCAAGCCGTAGCCTATATATATTCCATAAAAGTATATCTCGACTAAATATGCAGTTCCACAAAAGCCCGCGGCTGACTGAAGTAAACAGTATTTTGAATCAATATCAATATTATTGTTGGATTTCAATACAAACTTGTACAATATGTTGCTCATGCCCGGCTTGCTGTCGGGACATATTAAACTCCGGCAATTTATAACGTATAGATTTCTAATTAATATCGTCATATTATTATTACTATTTATTATTATTATTATTATTATTATTAGCTCACCAGACTTATGACCAACGTAGGAGGTCCCACTGTAAGCAAGAGACGATTGTTGATGGCGGTCACAGAATCCATCCTTCTGTACGGTTGTGAAATCTGGGCCGATGCGCTAAAGACGGAGAAGTACAGAGAACGTATGGCATCGGTGAAGAGAAGAGGAGCCCTCAGAGTAGCATCCTCCTACCGAACAGTGATAGAGCCAGTAGTCCAGGTGATAGCGAGAGCGATTCCCATAGACCTGTTGGTTCTAGAGCGGAAGCATCTATTCGAAAGAAGAGAGGAAATTGGAAGGGATGCCGCAAAGTATAAAGCCAGAAAACACTCTCCGGCACTGGCAAGAACGTTGGGATAGGGAGGATAGAGGAAAATGGACCGCAAGGCTCTTACCAAACTTGAAGGAATGGATCAACCGCCAACACGGTGAGGTCAACTACCATCTGACCCAGTTGCTCAGTGGCCACGGCAATTTTAATGCCTACCTCCATAGAATGGGAAAGGTGCAAAGCCCAGCATGCGAATACGGAGATTCTCCCCATGAAGATGTCTCGAACACGTTTTTCAAGTGCTGCAGATTCGCAAGACAGAGGATGGTACTGTAAATGGAGATCGGGGAGTTCACGCCCCAGAGTGTAGTTCCATTTATGCTTCGTGGTAAGGCGGAATGGAACCGCATCAATGCATTTATTCAGTGAGTCCTACTAGAAAAAAAAGACAGGCCCAACGTGCAGTAGAAGATGAGAAACAACTAGGAGGAGCCCGATAAGGGCGCAATAGGCTCCATCCTGAAGTAATACGCTAAGTGGTTTCAGGATGGATATGAATGCCTGAATTAGAGGTGGTTTTTTTAGTGGGTTAGAGTCTCACGCCCCAGAGGAAGCACGGCCTCCTCTGACGGTGCATGGAGCATTTTCCCCCTCTAAAAAAAGAAAAATTATTATTATTATAATGGCTCCCATATATACCACCGAAGTAGCTTAGGAGTAGGCAGGGTAGGCTGCCTAATGTGAGCCGTACGGCATACAAGGAAGGCAGTGTGGCCAGCACTACCCTTCAGCAGCCCATTATTATCCCCAGGATGTTATCCCACGTACTCATTTTCAACATGCTGAGTCGACCTGGGGGCTGAAAAACGCACCTTGATTTTATGGTGCGGGCCCCGGGAATCGAACCCGAGACCTCTAGATTAGTAGCCAGGTGCCATACCCACTGGTCTACTGAGCCGCCTATTATTACGGTATATATAATATTTTAAGTTAATACCGTCTCTGTCACCCCTTTGCAATCATAAGGAATCCTGATCTGCTAGTTCTCTACCCCACATTGCTTCCTCCATCGGCCTATCTCTCTTCCTTGTACGTTGACGTGTCAGTCTCTGTCACCCCCTTTGCAATCATAAGGAATCCTGATCTGCTAGTTCTCTACCCCACATTGCTTTCTCCATCGGTCTATCTCTCTTCCTTGTACGTTGACATGTCAGTCTCTGTCACCCCCTTTGCAATCATAAGGAATCCTGATCTGCTAGTTCTCTACCCCACATTGCTTCCTCCATCGGTCTATCTCTCTTTCTTGTACGTTGACGTATCAGTCTCTGTCACCCCCTTTGCAATCATAAGGAATCCTGATCTGCTAGTTCTCTACCCCACATTGCTTCCTCCATCGGTCTATCTCTCTTCCTTGTACGTTGACGTGTCAGTCTCTGTCACCCCCTTTGCAATCATAAGGAATCCTGATCTGCTAGTTCTCTACCCCACATTGCTTCCTCCATCGGTCTATCTCTCTTTCTTGTACGTTGACGTGTTCGTCTCTTTATTTTCCAAGTCCATCGTACATTTCTGACATACGGCCTCGACATTTTCATTTACATTATTTCCATTGTGTTTATGTTAACTGCCATTCTATGCCTTATTCCTACACTTCCGGTCCGACTTTGTCTGATAAGTCTACAACATCTTCTCCAATAATAATCAATTTCAATAACTAGTACTTGACACTTGCCTTTTTGTCTTTTTGTATTAATCTCTCAATCCTCAGCATCGTATTTTCCCACATTCTACTATGGTTTCGTACAAACTTGTACTTTATTCATTATTTTCGTACTCCATAATTTTCAATTGAATTGTCTTTTGCAGTCCTAGTCTACCCTATTTTGATAAGTAGATTTTTCTACATGACTAACCTCATCTTTCGTTAATTTCTCCCTGATTGTATGTCATATATGTCTTATACAATACAAGCCCGTTTTGCTTTTACACTAAAAAGAATTTCGTTTTGTTCTGAACTGGATTTTGCTAAGAGGAGGCAGGAAATGGTATACAACGATTTTTATTTCCGCCACAAAACCGGAACAAAAGAAACATCTTCTCTAGTTATCTTATTAATTTTAATGTAAATCATCATGTACAAACTTGATGTTATTGAATCTAAATTCAAAATATAATTAGACTGTAAATAAATCCTTATGATGTAATTAATTAATTTCGATAATATTTATTCATCATTTAATGTTATTTGTCTCAGGAGATGTTGAACAAAGACTCGAACACATCTCGCCTTTTGCTTTTTTGTTTCTTTTTATTTTTATTTATTAATTTTTTAATTCTCTGAATTATCTTGATCTGTAGGCTTGCTATATACACTCGCGCACTATAATCATACAGTCTGATGTTACGCAACACATACAGTTTGGAAACACCGAACTCAACTAACACAGACACAATTGTACGATATAAATAACGAGTGACAAATTGGTGCTTAGCGCTAAATGACAAATCATACACGCGGTGGAGGCAGAGACCTGTTGGTATTGTAATTACAGGTACGGTACTGTGGCAGACAGATTATATACAAACTTGGTATGTAATCTATTCTCGACGGGGAACGACCGACGCCTCAAGGCGTCTGCCTACTGTGTCCGACGCAGGCGGCACCTGCCGTCCGCTTTGCCCCCAGAGGCAGTCCTAACAAGCATAATGTCATAAATTAAATAAACTTAATTGTTTAAAAATATCCGGCGCCTCTGCGGTTAACCGTGTTGGCGTGTCCTTCCTAATTCTTTACACACATGTCTCATGAAGGTCTAGCACTGTTTGCCAGCCATCGGGCACGTCCCGGAAGATGCAAGTCAGCCATCGGTGCAAAGACACCCCACTACCGTAACGCAACGCAACAATCTATTCTCGAAAAAAGAATTCTGAATTGTACAAGACAAATAATTTTGTTGTTATAACTGTTTTTACTACACAATGACGTTTCTTTACTTTATAACTTGCCCATGCTAGTTTGCGTTTTTTTGTACGAAAATAACACAAATAAAACTTTTACTATTACTGATCTACTGTCCTAAAACTGCCTGAACATTAATATAGATAAAATTCTAAAAAACTTTATAGCTCAAACAATACGCTTGTTAAAACTTTGTCTTTTCTTGGTATACAATTCGAAACAATATGGAAAAAATGTGAACGAGTGCCAAAATCAATAGTGCGATCCTGAATGTTTGTGCAGTTAATTATAATTTTTGTTTAAACAAAGTCGTTTATATTACAATCAGGTCTTCTTCTTTCAATACGTACTGAACACAATGAAATCGCTTGTTCTCCACGTCTCTCACTGCCTAATTGTTTATTTGGTATGAGCGAATGATGAAAGACAACACTTACCGTTTGTTAGTCATAACGCTGTAATGTTTCGAGCAAATAAATCTGCATTCAGCAGCTGATACAAAAAAATAAACAGGAAAGAGTTTATTGAATGGATGAAAACAATTGAAAATAAGAAAGCCCTTCTTCTCTCACTCACTCATTCTCTTTGTTTTCTTCCTATTGAGTGAGAGTAACCTAAAAGCGGGGGCCATCGTGCACCTATACCTGTAGCAGGCGCCTAAGGACGTTTCTGATTAGCCGGGGCCGAGCCCGAGTACCGTAATAACTCCTTTTCTTTCCATAAAGTACTCATCTATGCTTGTTTCTCTGCCCACGTTTCGCAAACGTGTTTCACAGAGAATAATTACTCTTGATATCCGTATTTCAGATCTTCTCTTTAATTTACTGTAGACTGTAGTGTTTTTTTTTTTTTGTAACAGTTTAACCACCAAAGGACGAATAAAACAAACATAAACATAAATCTAAAGAAAGAAATCGAACAGCGTAAAATATTTCACTTCAGACTCTCATAAAAGAGAAGAATGAAGAGGTGAATAAGCACGAGTGGACAAGCAGACGGTGTATTAAACACGCCATACGGCAGAATATCATACGATAATAAAAAGCCAACCAAGATAAACAACAACAAAATTAACGGTTGTTTATCGACAGCGTTAAGTGTATTTTTTGTGATGGTTGTGTATGCATAATTTTTTCAACGTCTGATATTCTCTGGCCACATTTTATATATAAATTGGATGTTTAGTCTGTGACTGTATTTTCCGTTTAATATGGCTTCTTAAGTTACGTAGTAGAGAGATGGGCCGATATACCTATAACAAGTATTTTGGAACGATTATTTTTATGGAACGGATATAACAATGACTGAAATGTTGAAATATCTGTTCCGATTCAACGATAACTGAAAACTGAAAAGTCGAAATACTCATTCCGATTACTCGGGGCCTCGCGGTTCCGAGTCGCAGGACCCCCCCCCCCTACGTAACTAACGAATAAACAAGTAGGCCTAAACGAGTAGTACGAGTATTACGAGACACGAGTACAAAGCCACTTTTTGGAGCTTAATACTTCATTCTGCGGATGTGCCGACTACCATACAAGTACGAAACGAAGCAAAAGAGCGAAGTTCAGAATATCTCTATGCCACAAAGACGAAACTGTTTTTAACAAATGAAAAAAACTCATACTAATATTACATTTATTCTCGTGCGTTGTGCAGATATATAATACGGATTATAATAACAAATGATATATTATACCAGTCACCAACTTGGTAATTTCAAAAAAGCGAATTATATTGTGTTATAACCTACAGAGTGACTGATAGACCAATAGTACTTTTTGTTAATGTGATTTCGGAGATGATTTTAACTTCACTGCACATCTCACGTAAATGTTTTTGATATTATTTGCTGTGCTATCACGTGCACTCTAAATTTCATTGCCTGCGTTTCGCAAATGATTTGTCTAACCAGAATGGAATCAATAATTTAATATTAAATCTATGTCAGTTTGTTTACTACAAATGAAAACTTAAATTACTATTCCCAAAGGGAGATAGGCCTATAAATTCTCTTGTTTCTTATTTTCTTTTAAACAGTAACTGCTTAATAAAGTCACAGTGTAAAGTAAGACTGTTAATACTTTTAGTTTCAATTTTTTTTTTATAACAAATTATATAATACATATATATATATATATATATATAAGTATAATACGTATATAATAACAGGTATTTGTACGTGTTATTTTTTTGGAACGGTTTCGTTCGTACCTGTTATTTTCAAATACTAGTTTAGCACACCACTATTACGTACTGTATAGCGCCCATTACTTAGCTGCGCCTTCGTAGAGTAGCGTAGATAGTATTAACACTCAGTGGTTTCACATTTCACATAAACAGCGCCTGTATTGTCCATAGTAGGCCCCGAACGTGCATGATTTTCACACACTGAATATGTGTAGAACGGTATAAACTAAATTTATTGTACTTAATATTGTAAATACCAATATAAGAAGGACTGATGTACAATATATTGCAAACGTACTATATTGTGTCCTATACTGAAAATAATATAAGAGGAATGTACGAATACCTACGTCCTCCTGCTATCGATTATAAACCCAGCTCGGCTTAGTACGACCTCACTTATGCTCGGTTTATTCGATTTACTACACTTACCGCCCGATGCTTTGACATGTAGACACAAGAGACAACCAACAATTGAATATCTCAACAAACATCATCACTATCTCTAATATAAGTAAATATTTTTACGCTGCGCCAAAGGTAACAATATTAATATTTGTTATTTTAATATTTGCCACATACGTCGGTTTTCTGCTGTTCTACTCCGTTGGTGGATTCTAAGATGTATGTGTTGGATCCGCGGATGTAGACGACGGAAGTACCGTGTCGAAAAACTAAACGTGATCGAACTTTCGGTACACAGAATTAGTTTCGCAAAACAACGCTAACAGTCTAGATAACAATGCAATACGGGCGGAATACTATTAAATCAAAATGAGGTTTTAACTGTCCCGGCCATATTTACATCAGATAAACACTTATTTAATGATAATGTTTAGCTACACGTGTCACGAAATGTTACGACGACGCTTGCGTGACAATGTGACACGACACGCTCAACCACATACACGATATAAACAATACGATAGTGACGATAGTGTTTGAGTACCTACTACCAGGCCCTACAATCAAAAGTGAAGATAATTGTGATGACAGCAAATAAAAACGTTTGCCTATTATACATCTATTATCCCAAAACTGTCTAACACAGCGTTTCCCAAACTTTTTTATACCACTTCTCACTACAATTAAATAGTCAGAAGCCGCGGTACACCATCCCCCTCTACATGCCGACCCCATCACTATCTTCCTGCATGTCTTTAAAATCACACTGCGGCGTGATATAATGAATGTTACTTACGTCAGTACTACTCGTGGTTTTCCGGTCATGTCAGTGGACGTTTCCGACTGTAACGCAAATTTATCAACAAACTTAGATTTTTGTGACTTGTAAAAGTACAAATATGCCGTTGAAACACTTTTCTTTGCGCTTTCTTAACTTACAAAGAATGAAAAATACAAAATATTACAATATTCAAGTTTGTCCTGTATTATGCAGGTTTTGTTGTCTTTCTGTTTCCAAATTTTAATGTGATACATAGGGCTGGTGTTTTTCCATTAGGTCCTTGTTCCGCGGTCGAATAGTGGACAAACGCGCTCTCATGTATTGTTCCAATGTTTGAAGTTGAGATCGAATTTTTAATTTTATTTGGTTCATTGTGGAAAACGTTGACTCACAAATATAAGACATAGAAAAGGGAAGCAGCTTTTTTATTTTTTTTTGCCGCGTTAGACATTTTATTTTATTTTACATTTTTGTCATTTTTCCAAAATTTTTCGGCACACCCAGCCACACAGTTTGGGAAACGCTGATTTAATATTTTATAGATTAGGTCTAGACTGTTCGAGCTCTTGTAACTACGCAACTTATGTTGGCACGCGCCCAAGAGAATTATTCTGGAACATCTGCGGGATCTATATAAGCGCCTACGGCCGGCTTAGTTAGTTACACCTGGCGTCGTTGTAGAGTGCGGGTCAAGTGATTGTTGTAGATTAGTGGAAAGTGATTATTGTGTTATAATTAGTGCGGAACTCTATTAGTTGACACATATTATTGAGTGTGTACAAATTTAAGTTGAATTATTGTACCTTGTTGATTTTAAATTGTTATTTTTGTCTAATTAAAGTTGGTAATTAGAATGCGGAGCACAAACAAAGGAAGGCGAGACCTGCCAGCTGCGCAGAGGCAAGAGCACAATAAGTGATGTGACAGCCAATATATCGTTTAGCTTACTGGCTGTCGCAGTGTTACACTCTGTCTGTCTCTGCGCAATGCGGTGTCACTTTTCGCCATTATATGTGCTCCCGAGTATAGTGACTACATCGGTGTCTGTATTTTGTTTCCACTGTACAATACGGCGATCCGTGAGACCGTCGTAACAATACTGAATTTACTGATAATTACAAATAAAATTGAAACACGCCTATAAATCAGTAAATAAGGGTTTTAATATATTTTAAATAAATTAATCAGTAAACTAAGATATAACTTAATTTAAAAAAGCTACAGTCTATTTCAATCTATACATGAAAACTCAAACAAATATACAAAAGTAAAACAACAAGATGTGTCGAATAAAAATAAACTACCTATAACTGTAAAAACCGTGAGGCAGATTATTAGATTATTAAACAAATTGTTATTATCATCTTATTAATTTGTACAGGTAATGTTTTTTCACAAACGCTTAATAACTAATTTTTAAAAAATCACATTATTACAAGAACTTAAACATACATTTTTTCAAAAGATCCATTTTACTGTTTAAAATTAAGTAACTATAAAAAAGCCCTCGAAAACATAGAACTAATTATTTATAAATAAACAAAAGTGATTTTCCATGTTTTTAATGAAACTACGTTAAACGAAACAAGCGTACAAGTAGAAAAAAATGCTTTTTATTTAAACAAAAAAAGACGTAAAAAATTTCAAGTATGCGCCACAGAATGATTCATAAAAAACGATTATTAAAAAAATTGAAAAACAAAATTAATCACTTAAATGAGAAGGGAATAAAACATTATCTAAAAACAAAATTTAATAATATTCTTTAAAGTTATTTACGTAAAAAAAAAGAATAAAGAATACTTTTACGTTCGTGCAGAACGCTTTTGTATCGGAATTTAATATACATAATTAAATTAACTGAGAAATTTTTTACTCAGTTAACAGCTGTTTGTCGGCTTGTCTGAATTTCCTGTTCTTTTAAAATCTAAAAAGATGAATTTGTTCAGAAAAGTAGTAAGCATGTGCAATATTTTATCCGAAGTTACAATTTTACGTTAAAGTTTAGGTTAAGTATGTTAAAGGCGTAATCATGAAAGCAGAGCATCGCCAGGTCTGTGAACGTATTTCTTTATTCTCTTGTAGAAAATATTCTGAAAGTAATCGATCTCGTATATTTCTGTTACGTATACAATATCCTATATACAAATATAAATATGTGTGTGTGTGTGTGTGTGTGCGCGCGCGCGCGAGTAAAACGTATTTCATGAGAGGTCAATTCACGTGTGAGGCCTGGAGCTTTCCCACTATAATCTGATTAATCTGGAGCTTTTCTGTTTAATCTAATTTTCCTTTTTCACATTATGAACCTTAGAAAGACTGGGGACACAATGATCTCCATCCGGGAGATAAGAAACAGAATTCTGAAAGGTAGCAGCACACTGTGTTCTTTCAGATTCTGTAAGCAGTATTGGTTCAGCGCAAATCGATACTTATACTATGTGAGCCAACTATACGATCGATCGTCAGTTGTAGGTGTAAAACGTTTACGCTTACGGACAAGCCTTAAGAGAAGCAGGGCATATTTGAGCGGCGGTATTTCTTGGCCCAGTTGAAGAACGTGAAACTCGACGCATCATGTTCAATCACGAACGTACTCAATTGTAGACAGAACCAGGCGTTGTAGACTTTATGAGGATAGAACTTCTAAGATGGACACACATCCAGAGCAAACGAGAGACAACGGAATACTAAAAAAATAATGAAAAGACAGATGATTGAAAATAATTGGAGGAAACGATGTAGGATTGAAAAACTGGCAGTTGGCTGGGGCTGGAAGAGATCAGAATTATTGGGCTTGAAGGTCACGGTTCGGCACGCGATGTAGTGCTACTGGTAGATTCGAAAAAAGAAGGAGTATGGAGAGGAAGAGGAGAGATGAGACAGTAGGAAAATCATTGAGAAGGTCAAAATACACTAGCTTAGATTTGTAAAACCAATTAAGAATAAGATTTGCAGTAAGGCAATAACATCGAAGCCTTGAATGGTTAAATAATACATATTAATGATAATTTGATAAAAATAATATTTCCTGACATATGTTCACACAAGACAACGAAATTTATCGTAAACAGGTAAATGAGCGTAGAAATCGTCCTTCAATAGTTATCATCATTTTCAACAAGGCTTAAACCAAAACTTGTTTGTCCCGGTCCCAAGCAGATAGACTTCAGCTGTTCACTAAAACGCTTCTTTGGATATCCCACACCTCTCCGTACTTTCAGCTTGTAATCCATAGTTGTTTGGGGATGCATTTTAACACCCATTCGGTTAAGATGCTCCAACAATTTTAGCCGATATTGGACAGTTCTATCACGCATACTCATAATATTCAGCGTCCACCGTACATCAGCATTTCTTTCGCGATCTTGAAGAGTATATCCTACCACGTGCATGAGAAATCTCGTTTCGGCCGCTTTAATCGACTGGCCTGGGACTTAAGCGTTCGTTAAAGTCCAATTCTCAAGCCCATATAGAAGTGGTGTGATGTGGATATGGGACATCACTTCAGGCGCGTTTCTTTCCTCGTTGATTTTAGACTTCTCCCACACATATGGTTGAGCTTCACCACATCATTGTTTGTAATGGAACCCACATTACACCCCAGACATTTAGAACTGCCGACCTGTTCGAGAACAGTACCATCTACAACGATTTTTTTTCGTATGGGATCAGCTCCATGAAAAGCCACCACCTCGATCTTCGATGTAGAGATACATCAATAGTGCCTCTCAAATAACCTGCTAGGGCTAATTAGAAACCTGCTGTCTTCCTACTGTCCATAGTAACACAAGGGCTTAGCCAAAATTGAAAATATTTTCGACTAGCGACTTTAAGCCTTGAATCGCTACCACGGTTATACGTCTAACTCCGTTGTTAACACAGGCGAGCAACGGGATTGGCCAACCTCTCGGCCAGCCAGATAGCAGCCCGCACCCGGACGGCTATATAAGTGCGACGGTTTGGGGCCGCTTCGTCGCTGAATCTCTCTTTGCTTCCTCAGCGACCTATTCCTTCCCCAATCTCAGAACCATTAGTACGTCTGCACCACCTCCGCCTATCCAGGGTCAAACGCCCTCGGGCGATTCTCGATAACCCCCCGTAAGTCAGTCTGATCTAGCCGTGTAAGTAGCCCCCAGCATCTTCCTTTTCTTTCTGTTACACCTTCGCTTCTCAGGGTCATCCATCCCCAAGCTTGACTTTAGCACACTGCTTGGCCTAAATACCATTTGCCACCTGCACGGAAGTTCCTGACCGACACCTCAAGGCATCTGCCTACCGTGACCGTAGCGGGCGGCACCTACCGTCCGCCTCTTCACCAGAGGCAGTTCTACCAAAGCATACAATTGTTCAAAATTTCCCGCGCCATCTGCGGTTAACCGTGTTGGTGTGTCTCTTTCCGGTTTTAGGTACCCTTCTAATGAAAGTCCAGCACTGTTTTAATCGGGCACGTCCCGCAAGCTGCAATTCATCAATGGGTGCAAAGACGTCCCGCTACCTTGACGCAACACAACGCTGCGTTGTCATTTAGTCGCCAGAGCAGCAGAACAGTAGACTACTGAAGATGAGTGTCGCAGCTGCAGTCGAAACGTTTGGATGGTACAAGAAGTGGACTACGGCCCAACAGTCCGGAAAATAATTTTACAGAATATAACCCCGGCCGTGAAAGCTTTAAGTCTTGACGTTTGTAAGCACGAGAGGACACAGCAATACGTGCTTCCCTACTCGCGCTTTGTTTACGTGTCCTGTTGTAGTGATAAACGTGAGCAGCATTCTCTAATGTGAGTAGATACATTTCAACAGCCACGTGGTCATGATCATGGATTAAAAAAGCACCTGACATCTAGCTTCATCGCAAGAAGCACGAAATGCAAAATCTACAAAACACTTATCAGGCCGGTGCTGACATATGCTTCAGAAACCTGGACAGTGACAAAAAATGGCGAGAGACTTCTAGATTACCGTGAAAGACGGATTATAAGAACAATATTTAGAGGAATACAATAAAATGGAATGTGGTGCAGGCGCTATAATTATGAACTATACCATCTTTACAAAGAGCCGGACATTGTCAGGCTAAGGTGGGTTGGACACATAGACAGAATGGAGGAAGGACAGCCTACGAAACATATTTTCTACCAGAGACCAATGGGTAGTAGAAAAAGGGGAAGACCCCGAAGTAGATTCAAAGACCAGATAGAGGAGGACCTCGGAAAGCTGAACATAAGGAACTGGAAAGCCAAGGCATGCAGTAGGGAGGAATGGAATCGACTCTTGGAGCAGGCCAAGACCCACCAAGAGTTGTACAGCCACGGTTGATGATGTCGTGGTCACGATCAATCATCTAGTAGACAAATGTCCGCAAGAAAAGAAATTACTCAATTAATATCATTAATGGGTGGTAAAACGAATCATCAGAAATAAATCGATGAAGTTTGAAGCAGTCTTGTGGGGAACAGCAGAGACTTGCAAGGCTTTGTATAGCGACGGTTACCTAGGTTACCATCGCATACAGACGCGTAACATTAACTACTGCAATAGACACTGATTAGCATTACCAGCAGACATTTTAAAAATGCAAGACTTAGAGAAGTTCTGTACATAATGTGATTTGATGTTATCTGACGCTGACAGTTTTGTTAAAGAAGAAGAATTGATTTCATATTTAAATTAGTATAGCGTAGCAAATTGTTAAACATTCATAACTGTACAATCCAGTATTGTCGCTATCAAAAGCTAACTGGCAGAAAGATTTGGTAAAGAAAAAGAAGAAGAAGAAGAAGAAGAAGAAGAAGAAGTAGTAGTAGTATTAGTAGTAGTATGAAGGGAATGAGAAGAGGAAGTAATATGATATTAAAATGAATATAATACGACAATTACGTAACGATAACGTTTTCTAAATTCGAGAGCGTCGTCCTACCAGTTTCTCGACTAGCCCAGCGCATGCAGAGTCTGTGTAAAGGTCGTGCACTCACATAGCCTCCAGACGGGACGCTGCCAGGAATACGGAAAATTATTCTGGAACCTCGCGGGATTTATATAAGTAACATCAGTCAGTTACACCTGGCGATATTGTAAAGTGCGGATCAAGTGATTGTTGCGGACTAGTGGAAAGTGATTATTGTGTTAATTAGTGCGGTACTGTAATAAGGTGACATTATGTGTGTGGATAATTTTAACTTATATTTTGTATGAAAGTACCACTGTTGATTTCAAATTATTATTTGTAACTTATTATTTGTGACTAATTATTAAAGGTGGTGATTACCGACTTCATTGGTGTCTGTATTCTGTTTCCACTGTACAATACGACGATCGGTGAGACAGTCGTAACAATAAAGAACTTTTTTGCCAGTAGGAATTCATAATTCTGACTAAGTTAAAGACGTCAAATATTTTTTTACTTATACAAACAGGCGGTTTTCATTGCTAAATTTAAAAAACGCGCAGAGGCCGAATTAAAACTGAGAAATGTGTCTTAGAAATATGTTAAAAGTCTGCCTTTAGACGACAAGATCTTACCGTATGAACCCGTTTTGAATTTGCGTACATTTACGGAATACAAACAGTTTACCAGGATGACGCCAACATTACAATCTTTCAGACACTTCTAGACCGCCAACGAGAACATACGTCATAAAATGCCGCTACTCTCCGTCAAGTAAAATATGAGATTCAGCATCCAATCGTAAAGTACAGCGAACGGTTCATAACGCATCAAAACTTGTTGGCAAAGAAGAACTTCCTGTTACAGACAATTATAGAATAGATATCACGAGTTATTTTTACTGTTTTTGTTTTAGAATTATTACACAAACAACGTAAGTCGGCAGAATTATCCAAATGTGTAGAACTGTCTAAACATGAAGAAGAAGGACAGTATGATGTCCGATTGTCGAAGAAGACGCAAACCTGGAGTGAGGAGAACTTCCAAAGAAGAACCAAGAGTTACGCACCAAAGTCCGTAGACGCACAGCGCCACTCCCGAAAAGATCTGAGTTATGGAAAGTCGGTCAACTACAACCACTCACGAACACTGGGGGGATAGGATCCGCACGACGTCCCCCGTTGACCTGAATCGTTGTGGGATAATATACTCAAACACCGGATTCGGCCAATGACCGAAATATTTGCCCACGACGCGATGTGGACAGAGCAAAATACCCATAATGCGACGTGGGTATTTGTATTCGGTCATTGTCCGAAACTAAATATTCACAACGCGTTGTGGGTATTCCGTATTTGCACAAACACCGAAATAACTTTCCTCACAGTGAGACTGAGTAAAAATAAATTTATAAAAACTGACGAGGTACCCGAAGGACCAATTAATGTAAGAAATGAAGCAATGGTGGCGTCTGGGTCAAAACAAGGTTTTGTGAAATGCGGTTGCAAAAAACGTTGTACAGGAAAATCGTACAAGTGTTTCAAAAATAAACTTAAAATTCAATTCCAAATGCTACAGCAACACTGCTTGTGCTAATAAGTAGGCCTCATAGTCAACAAAATTAATAAAAAAGTAAAACATCAATGTAAAGTTTCAGTATTGTTAAAAGGTACTAAGTTAGTCATTTAATTTTAAGTGTTGTACCGGTATGTTATACATTACCTGACAATTGTATTTTTTTGGAAATAAAAATTCAAATAAAGTATGTAACCTTGCTTAAAAGTAAAAAATAAATAAAAAACAAAACCCCAAAAACAAAAACGAACCAAAAATATTACAAAATGAAAGACGCAGTGGTGCCCATATTTTCAGTCTTTGCGTAAATACCAAATACACACAACGCGTTGTGGACAACGCTCATACTGTGGGTAATACCATTTTGCGCAAAGTCCGAAGGAAGAATCTACATCGGCTATTGAGCAACTGCGCTTACCCACAACGCGTTGTGGACATTTAGTTACGGACAAATGCCCACGTCGCGTTATGGGTATTTTGCTCTGTCCACATCGCATCATGGGCAAAAATTTCGGTCACTGGCCGAATCCAGTGTTTGAGTATAACATGGATACTACGGGAATACAAAAGGAAAAGTGGAAGACTGCAAATATAAGATGAGACGGGGAAGATTTTTTAAGGCTCATGTAGGCGGAAAATGACGCATGCGCTGAAGGTAGACACTGTTGTCACTTTGCCGATCCAAGCTGTGTAAACTGTCGTGAATCAAGTACAGTCAGTAGTCAGCTGTTCACAAAATAAAACTGGCCATAAACCTCTGGGTCACATGAGATAATCTATGCAATGTTTGAGTTACCTACCAGTCGGTGCCAGCGTCCGTGATTGGCTTTCCTTACCGACCGCACATAATTCACCGACTAGTGTACATAATATACCACGAATATTATCGGTGTGTGTAATCTTACCTTTTGATTTACTGTCAATTTCCAGTTCAATGCTTTGTAGTGCTGGATGCCAGAACAACCAAGATTTCACAACCAGATCACACATTACCGTTAACAAATGCATTAGACTAGGGCGTTCTTTGTCATCGACATTTTAAAATATTTATATTGACTATATACGAAGTCCGATCAAAACGTTCGTGCAATTTTTACTTCCATGTTCCATACCGGTAAGGAAATGGAAGTATGGTAATGGCGAAAAAAATCGTTTCCGAAATAAGGTTGTACTACCCTCAAAACATGAAGAAAAGTCATTTTCTGAAAAGTGTATGCGTGTGTGTAGAATGTTTCCTATGGCAAACGAAAACTGCCGCAAATTCAAACAGAATCGAATAAT
Organism: Magicicada septendecula; assembly: GCA_034769895.1. Classification (NCBI taxonomy): domain Eukaryota; kingdom Metazoa; phylum Arthropoda; class Insecta; order Hemiptera; family Cicadidae; genus Magicicada; species Magicicada septendecula. Next base: position 832,832,021 of record CM068368.1, read on the forward strand.
TTTTTGCACATGTACCTGAGTTGTAGAGGACTCAAGGCATATTGATTTTGGTGAAGATCGGTTAAGGCAAAGGGGTAGTTTACCAGGAACGTTTTACGTTTTAAAAAGAGTAAAGTAGGCTACTTAATTTTGATAAATAAAGTATCCTGAAAAGAAGGTCGTATTAATCCATTGTATAAAGGTAGATGAAATATCTATAAATGAGAAGGGTAGTTGAAGGGGGTATTTTTCTATAAATGGAAATGATAGTTGAAGTGGGAAGGGATAATTTTTTATAAGTGTACTACGTTATCGGCAACAAAGAAGTAGTTGTTAAAATTCCTTTCCGGGCTGTTTGGCCGTAGTTCAATGTTTTCTGCTAAACCAGACGTTTCGGCAGTGCCGTCGACCGCCATCATGAGTGAAATTCGAGTGCGCTAACGTGAGGTGGTTAAGGCTGAAGAAAGAAGTAGTTTCTACGGAAATATTTCATTTCGAAAATGATTTTAAACATAAATCTTAGAACATGGAAGTCATGTATGGTTCTCCATACCGATATTTAAATTTCCCGCAGTAGAATTGTTCGATTTTATTCATTTACTTATTTATTAATTCTTTTTCTTTTTATTCGGTACACCAAATGTATTCACAAGATTTTCAGCCATATTGGATGCATAGATAATCCAGTTTTGTGTAGAAAACAAAACAAAACAAAACAAAAATGCTGTGAAGTTATTAAATTGTTGCATGGAATTTTGATTACCGTCTAGGGGATCGCGACTGTGTGCCGGATGAGACTAACAGTATGATGTGGTGGGGAACGGGTGTGAGTTGGATGAAGAGTCGCATCCTAACCTCAATTTATAAACACGTTTTCTGTATTTGATTGTTTTTAATGAAATTAATTGATTAATTTTTAAGTGGTACTTTTCACACCTACATGTACTACAGAACATAATTTTAAAGAAGACGTGATGAAGGCGTTTTATCGCACGTAAACTGGAAAGTAAAAAATAACCTTCATGAAACATGACAAATAAAAATGATTACTACAATTCTGCGTTATGTGTAATCTTGTATAAAACTCAAAGTCTGAGGATTTCTTTGTATTGAATACAAATCCACACCATTATCCCGATTGCCACCAAATTTTCCGCAGGTTGCCTTTGACACAAGGCAAAAAACACTATCTAACTTAAAATTTGATATTTTGTCCCGTCCGCATGATTTAGGCTCTTTTAATTATGCCCTTTTGTTGACGCGTATAAAGATGTCAACAACAACACCATAGAGACCAGAATTAATTACCATAGTAACAAGTAAATAAACAAATGCTATTTAGCGGCATCGGAACTGTACATTTATCCGTTCCTGCAGTACATTTTCGATGTTTTTAATATGCGATCGTACCGACATATTACGATGTGGAAAAGAAGAAGAGTACTAATTGTAAATTGTCCTATTTCTTAATGCAAAGCGAAAATACGTGTTGTTTTCATTTGTGAGGTTAGGTGACAACGGTTTTTGGTTTTTAGTTTCCTAACGAAAAAAATAAAAACCATAGTTGAGGAAAACATAACCTTTAATGTGTATATACAATGCTTATAACACAATAATACTTAAAATAAAGAACCTAACGTTTTTTGAGTTAATGGGTACTTGTGTTGACATAATTTGAAAATGTCTATAATATGTCTGTAATCAAAATACGTCTATATATTTTGAAATTGTCTTAAACGATTATAAAATGTATGTTTATACGTATTTCTGATCATACAATAAATAAGTAATGAAATACATTAAATACTACTACTAATTTATCTATCTACATAAAACTCAAAGTGTGAGGATTTGTTTCTTTGTATTGAATACAAATCCCCACCGTTACACCGATTCGACCAAATTTTGCACAGGTAACCTTTGACAAAGGCGAAAAACACTGTTTAGCTTGGAATTTGATATTCCGCCCCGTTCGCACGATTTAGTCTTTTTTAATTATGCGGTTTATTCACATTCGATGTGTGACGCGTATAAAGATGTCAACAACGCCATGGAGACTAGTATTAATTACCATAGTAACACGTAAATAAACAAATGCTGTCTAGCGGCGTCCTTGAACAGTCCATGTGACCATCCTCTTGAGTGCTAAAAACGTAACTAAAACGCAGCAGGTTGCGTTTCGATGCGGGAGACCTTGAAAACGCAGCAGAGTTGACGACCGTGCGTGTTTTCCACGCCGTGTGACCAATTTCATTGCTCTGTGTGTGTTAAATTCAACGCGTTTTCCACATCTCAGAAAATCTCAATCCCTAACGACTCATGACCATATCGAGCAAGTAATATAACGCGGTTAAAAAACTTTTAAACAGAAACAAAACTGCGCAGAAAACACAGAAATAAAGATAATTTTACGAATGATGATTTGAAAAAAATGTGTTTTAAAAAAATGTCAATTAAAAGAAAACAATAAAACGGGCGAAGCCGCGGTGTAACAGCTAGTTTTAAATAAACATGACATGTTAAGAATTTAACTGTAATGTGAAATTGTTAATGCAGTTTAGGTTAGCGACAGTTTAGTAAGTAATATGTCCCTTGAATAGCATATCGCAGGAAAAAACGATGATGGGGTTGCCACCTTCGGGCTTAGCGTTCAGCCCGAATTTCTGTCTGGATTATCTCCCATAAACTTGCCGGCCTAAATAGACCAGTTTTCCCAGTACCCAGTATTACACCCGACTGAATCCAACTAGATTCACGCCTGTAATATTCCAAACATGAGCCGGTCCAGGATCATTTCCCTTACACCTTAACTTGGTACTAGTGGCAACCACTGCCCTACACGAGAAATATTTTTCGACTTTCTGGTCTGGATCCGTACTGTTCTGCATCAACAGGGTCTGTAGGCTGTGGCACTTCATCACGCGGTACGGTCTTCGGTGGAGAGAGGCTGAGGGCTCCTTTAGGAGCCACGTCGCTTCATCCAAATCTGAGGATCTGTGAGGACCCGTACCCAGTCAAACGTGTACGAAGGTACTACCTCTCCAAAGGTGTTTGCAGAGTGTTTTACATGGAGCACTGGAATGTACGCATCGGAGACATGGACGATCAAAAACAGAGAAAAGAAGTTTCTGCAAAGCTTTGAAATATAGTTTTGGCGGAAAATAGAAAAGATTAGCTGGAAGGAAACTGTAACGAATGAACAAGTGCTTAGGAGAATAAGTGAAGAGAGAAGTATTTGTAAAAGCCATAAAAAAGAAAAAAGCGAAGTGTATTGGTCACATTGTGAGAATGAACTGTGTGTAGAAATTATTGATTGAGGGTCACAAAGAAGGTAGGAAAGGGCGTGGAAGAAGAAGATATGACGTGTTGGCAGATTTGATGATGAAGAGAAAGTATGAAGAACTGAAGAGAGCGGCACAACGTGCAGACTTGTCTCCATGTCTATTTCTGTTCAGCTGAATCTATCGTAGGACAGATCCGCCACTGCTGATGATAATGATGATCATCATCAAAATAAATGTCTTCATTTATTCTACTGAAGTTTCCCTCTTGCTTATGAAATTATTACTCACGACGTAGTAGGAATCGTCAATAAGTATAGACAAAGCTGGAGACAACACGTTAGCAGAATAGGCAGTGACAGATTCCTCAAGATAACCTTATTGTATCAGCCGAAAGGAAAGAGAAGCCTGGGAAGACCCAAGAAGAGACAGTCCGACCAGAACAGACTAAACAGTCTAAGCCCCGAAGAAGAAGAATAAGACGTAGCCACTTTCATTTTTATCGTTTTCCAACTCTTTTCTTGATTTCTACATTTGCGGATCCTCTCATCTATTGCAACTCTCACTTGTATTGAAATACTCTTATTTGTTCGGTCATAATTCCCTCATTTCCTATTTTTACATTCCCTTTTATTGGCATTACTTTGTTTTTTCTTTATAAATTTCAATACCTTTTACTAATATCGACTGCCATATGTTCAAGTCCTCTTGCATTATTTTATAGGAGTGTCAATAATGTTCTCTGGTATTTTTAATATTTTAGTTCATTGTGTCAATCATTGCTATCCACATTACTCTTGTAATACAACTCAACTTGCATGGTTTCAATTCTCTTTAAGAATCAATGCCACTGTTTTTAAAGTTAATCGTATGACATTGACGACCGTTGTATATCCATAAAGCCGGCGTGTATCGATTTGAGACTGTGCGCTCGTGCGTGTATGCTACGATTCTAACGTGCTCGTAACATTTCGTGTTGAAGAAAATTGGGGCCGCGACAATCACAAATGTTTATTTCATGTTAGGGAGTCAAACCTAAGGTTTGTTATTCTCGAGGCAATAAGTAATCGACAGATTATGCATCGATTGCGTGCGCGTGTGTGTGTGTGTGTGTGTAGAAAGTCAAATCAGACTCAACCCCGTGACATTAACAGTGACCTTGACTGAAGTAATCGATATAATACATATAAAGTGCCGTATACAATGCAATCCCACGCCGAAGTTGGGGTGGCACGGTGTTAAACACCAACTGACGGTCCTAATTTTAATCGCAAAACCTTCTAAAACGTTTAATACTGTTAAAGTAACTGCGTCCGAATAAAATCTGCATAAAATATTATGTGTCAGCTCATGGCCGGCTCTAGTAGAAGGCCGTAATATTAAATGTGGCAACGTTGCGTCTGAGGCCTATAAGCATAGTGTAATAAAATAGCTAACGTAAACATGTTATATTTTTATTTAATTTCATACCATTACTAAAATCATGAGTAGGCCTGTTTATAGCTAAATCTAAATTATAGATCTGTGCGCACTTAGTACTATACGATTAAGGTGAAGAACTTAGTGAATTAGTGTTAGGCCTAATGAATTAATTTTGTTCGAATTATTATTGAATTAGTGAATGAGTGAATAATATAATGAGTGAATATATTTCTTAAATAATATAAAAGTATTTTACTTAATAAACTTTTAATTTTCAAAAAATGAAGAATCATAAAACTGCTGTTAACCGGCAAATAAAATTACGCGATTTGATTACTGAAATACATAAATTAAGAGATCGTCTAGTCAGCCTCGAATATCAGCTGGTTCCAGTGTTGGCACGTTTAATATTCCGGCCTTCTATTAGAGTCTGCCATGGTCAGCTACATTACGAACAGTGTTTCATATCGATTTGTAGGCCGAGCTTGATCGATACTTGTATGGCGTATGGCGTTCGCGCTACAACCATGGATCCAATCATGTCAGGACCATAGTATTAACTTGACGTTCTTGACGTTGTGTGAACTCGGATCAGGACAGGTTCTACCAGACTATACGTTAGAATGTTACATCTATAAAAACAGACGTATCCGTGATAATAAAAACATAATGTGATCTCAGTACACAATAACCAAAATAAGGTCACAAAGGATGCTTAAAACGAGGATACTGTCTTTTTCCTACATCATCATCAGCCGTGGCTCTACAACCCTTGGTTCCATTCTTCCCTATTGCGTGCCCTGGTTTTCCAGTTTCTTATGTTCAACTTTCTGAGGTCCTCCTCTATCTGGTCTTTGAATCCACTTCGGGGTCTTCTCCTTGTTCTACTGCCCATTGGTTTCTGGTAGAAAATATGTTTCGTAGGCTGTCGTTCCACAATTATCTCTGTGTCCAACCCATCTTAGCCTGTATATTTTGATTATCCTGACAATGTAAAGATGATATCATTTTTGTAAAGATAGTACAGTTCATAATTATAGTGCTTGCGCCACATTCCATTTTCTTGTACTCCTCTAAATATTGTTCTTAGAATCCGTCTTTCACAACAACCTAGAAATCTCTCGCCATTTTGTGTCATTGTCCAGGTTTCTGTAGCATATGTCAGCACTGGCCTGATGAGTGTTTTGTAAATTTTGCATTTCGTGCTTCTTGAAATGAAGCTAGATGCCAGGTGCTTTTTTAATCTATAATATGTTTTATTTACGAGATATATTCTTCTTCTTATTTCAGTGTTGGTGTCTTTAGTGATGTTTATCTGGCAGCCAAGATATATGAACTCTTTTACTGCATCTATATTTTTTGTGTCTATTTCAAGGTTTTGAAGGGTTGGCTTTAATAGTAGTTTGTTGCCAGCATACATATATTTTGTTTTCTCCTGTCTTTTTCCTACACTGTTTAAAATTTAATTTAGGAAGCTCTTAATGAATGGACCAGCAAATGTTCAAACGTGGGAATAGGAATCGAATCAGAGTGACTGTGCGGTGCGTTTTGCATACGATCAGGTGTCACTGTTAATAATAAATATGATGAGAAAGCTAGTGGACGAATATATAAAGTGTCGGGCCTTAAAACTTATTTACACAAAACAGAAAATTAAAATTTTTAGAGTGAATTATAAGACACTGCGATGAATATAAATATCCGGGGAGCATAATTAGCCAACAGGGAACTTGCGATGAAGATACTCAAGGACGAATAACTACCCAAAAGCTAAATTCGATGATCTGGTAATCAAGAATTAGAATGAAAGTTAACTTTAGTTTTTATAGAAAAATTGTGCAGCCAACACATTCATCCGAGTGCTAGCAGGTCACAAAAAGGAATAAGGAAAATTGGGAACAGTTGAAATGAATTGTTTCAGATAATCATATCCGATATCCCCGCTGCACCGTGTAAGAAATGAAGTAATAAGGGAGCGAATAAATGTTAAAGAAAATATTAATGGGATAGTTGTTGAACGATATCAACGTTTTGACCCACTTTCTGAGTCTCGGCTTTGCAAAAATTTAGAACTTTATAAAACCTTACATGAAGATTTTAGTTAGAATTACTTTTAATGTGATACGCCACACGAATTTTTGCGATTTTTTTCAAAACTTTCACTCATTTTTTTGCTCCCTGCGTCCCAAAATTTTAAAATTTTTAAACGCAAACACTATATTTATATTTTGGTTGAAATTTTCTTTAGTTTAGTATTCCACATGTACGTCACCAATTTCTTCAAACCTTTGCCCAACACCCCCACATTGCCCAACACCCCCACATTGCCCAACACCCCCACATTTTGCCCAATACTCCCACATTTTCCCTCCCGTCGCCTTTTTTTGGGGGATAGATCTGGAAACAATAGAGTTTTCTAGAGTTAAGGTATGGTCGTGGATGCCAAATTTTACAAAATCGACTGATGCATTCAAAAGTTATCGTGAGACTACCCCAAACAAATGCTAAATGGTCGAGTTACAACTAAAACTCGCTTCGCTTGTTCAAATATCGGTATGGAGAACCATTTATGACTTCCATGTTCTAAGATTTATATTTAAAATAATTTTTGAAATGAAATATTTCCATAGAAACTACTTCTTTCTTCAGCCTTAACTACAGTACTGTGGTCACTAACGTCTAGCGCACTAGATTTTCACTGATGACGGAAGTCGATGCCACTGCCGAAAGTCTGGTTTTGTAGAAAACATTGGACCACGGCCAAACAGCCCGGAAAGGAATTTTAACAACAAACCACTTCTTTGTTGCCGATAACGTAGTACACATAAAAAAATTATCCCCTCCCTTTCAACTACCCTTTTCATTTATAGATATTCCTTCTACCTTTCTACAGTGGATTATAATGACCTTTTTTCAGGATACTTTATTTATCAAAATTAAGTACTTTACTCTTGTTAAAACATAAAACGTTGCAGGTAAACTAACCCTTCCCCCTTAACCGATCTTCACCAAAATCAATAGGCCTTGAGTCATCTCAATTCAGGCACATATGCAAAAAAATTATTTGATTCTGTTTGAATTTGCGGCAGTTATCATTCGTCACAGGAAAAAATTCTACACAGACACACATACAGACACTTTTCGGAAAATTACTTTTCTGATAAAATCAGAATTTTATCTCGAACATGATTTTTTTCGCGATCACCATACTTCCATTTCCTTACGGAACATGGAAGTAAAAAGAATAAGAGACTTTACGGTGTGTGTGTGTGTGTGTGTGTGTGTGTGTGTGTGTGTGTGTGTGTGTGTGTGTGTGTGTGTGTGTGTGTGTGTGTGTGTGTGTGTGTGTGTGTGTGTGTGTGTGTGTGTGTGTGTGTGTGTGTGTGTGTGTGTGTGTGTGTGTGTGTGTGTGTGAAAGAGAGATAGAGAGAAAGAGATTATATGACTACAATGCATTAGCCATTTACTGCAACGTAAGCCCTATACTCTTCTTTATTCTCCCAAGGGTCTTCTCTACTATCCAGTGCTGTGTTAACTCCGAATTTCCATCGTATTCTTTAACGACCTCTTTTCGTTTTTCCCCCATTCTACGTGGCAACCGTCTGAAACATTTTCAGTAATCTGCCCTCCTCCGTTCCTCTAATGCAACGATACCACGATAGTAGTCCTTACTCTAAGTGACAATATATTTTCTATTTATTCTAACATGACCTAGGAAAGTAACACAATAACATCTTCTTAAATCGTTATTTTTGTTGTATTTATTCTTGTTTTAAGAGCCCTATCTAAGCTTTGAAGCAATCAGGTGCTGTAAGTTGTACAGAGTTCTTCAAGTTTACAAAGACTTTATGTAACTAGTAATTTATATTTTATTAAAACAGTAAACTAAGAAAATAATTTATAAATATGTGCGGTAAATCTATAAGAATGAGTAAATTATGTAATGAAATTGTAATGAGCACTGAAAATCCTTAAGGAGTAAACTATGTAAAGAAGTTATAAATAGTGTTACACCATGACAGAACGTTCTACATGTTTCTCGGCTATCCCAGCAGAGCCCAGCTGTAATGTTGTGTGCGTTCGTGACATTTGACATGCGTTAAAGAGCCTGTTCCAGGCTTATCGGTCCGCGCGCACTGCTTCAAGACCGCAAACAATTACATTACGCTCTGCGTTTTCTAGTAGTGCCGACGCGTATTATGGAATCTCAGCGGGGCATAAATATAAGCATTCAGCGACGCTTAGTTTCAGTTTGAGTGAAGATTTATATTCAAGTGAGGTTCGAGTTATTGTCGGGCGGTTTACGAATTAAATGGTGTATTAGTGAAAAGTGATTATAGTACAGAATTCTGTTAGTTGACATTATTATTGCGTGTGAACAAGTTTAACTTGGATTATTGTACAAGTTGATTATAAACTGTTATTTGTGATAACGTTAAAGCTGGGTTATATTACTGACGTAATTGGTGTCTTGCATTTTGTTTTCCACTGTACCATACTGGTCGATCAGTTAGACCGTCGTAACAACATGTACGGCAAATCCTTAATGTTTCAAATTGTAATACTGCAAACTAATTATTAATAGAAAATGTTTTTTAGTAATCAACGACTTAGTTTAACCAAAAAATCCGTTTTAGATTTTTATACTTAGGAATTTCATTAATTTATGTTACATTAATTAATTAATGTGTATATATACATATATATAATATATATTACTTAATTAATGTATATATATAAATTAATTATGTTACACTAATTAGTGTTATTTTACTTTTAACATTAATTTGGTACGTGGTAATCCTATAATAATCTTTCAATTTTTCTATTATACTGCTGTAGGAATTTCACGCGCTCGATAATACGAACTACCTCGGTCCAACAGATTCGGATTAGACAAAGATCTATTGCATTTATTTCCAAACAAAAATTTTTAAATTTTTTGAATTTTTTTCCAAACACAAAAATTTTCTTAAATTTAAATTTTTAGGCTATGTCACGCGCATTCTCAACAAGAACGACCTGGTCGTCACCTCGCGCTTATCCGTAAACCTAAGCAGGACTGGCCCAACCACTAGGCGAGGTAGGCACCCGTCTAGAGCGGCACAATTTGCCTGAGACAAATTTTGAGAGAGAGAGAGAGAGAGAGAGAGAGAGAGAGAGAGAGAGAGAGAGAGAGAGAGAGAGAGAGAGAGAGAGAGAGAGAGAGAGAGAAATTGTAACCTACATTTTGGAACAAAATTATTATTCTTCAAAGAATACACCATTGTATACATAAATAATTTTACTTATCAGGAGAGTTTGACTATGGAAAGGGAGTCTTCCAGGGCGATGCTCTTGCTTGCCTCCTCTTCAATCTTGCCTTAGAAAAAGCTATGAGAGATGCTGGAATAGATTCCTCTGTGACTGTATTCAACAGGTTGGTGCAGGTCCTAGGATACGTTGATGACCTAGATATAATCGGGAGGTCCCTTCGAGCAGTCACTGAAGCCTTTCATGCTCATGAAGGTCCCGCAAGGAGACTGGGTCTCATAATAAATGAAAGCAAGACAAAATACATGGCCACAGGACAGGAAGCTAGAGAAGGAGAGCACACCCAAATTGGCATCTATTCCTTCAAAAAAATCAACAACTTTGTTTATTTATGATGCCACGTTAACGCTGACGGGGAAACAACAGAGGAAATAAAGCGAAGAATCGCCTCAGCTAATAGGTGCTTCTTTGGTCTCAGACCCCTGCTCCAAAGCAGAATAATTGCCAGGAGCGTCAAGCTGCTTTTGTATAAAATACTGATCCGCCCAGTTCTCACATATGGTTCTGAGACCTGGACCATTTCTAGAAAGTCTGAGTCAAGCCTGCTGGTTCATGAACGCAAAATCCTCCGTAGTATATTTGGTCAAATATGTGTGGGAGGTGAATGGAGGAAAAGAACCAACCAAGAACTGAACACACTTCTGAATGAACCAGATATTGTGAAAATTATAAAGCTTGGTAGACTCAGGTGGGCTGGACACTGATCAGAATGGGGGAGAATGAAATACCAAGAAAGGTACTCACAGAACAGATCTATGGCACCAGGAGAGTTGGTAGACACAAATTACGTTGGGAAGACGGTGTGAGCTATGATGCGCCCACATCCTTGGGACCCGGAACTGGACAGCAGCTGCACTTGACCGGGACAACTGGCGGAGGCTGTTAAAGGATGCCTTGACTCAGTAATGGGTTGTTGCGCCGCTGATGATGATACATAAATAATTATCCGGATCAGATAAATCACAGCTGGGACTGTTGTATTAAATCCATAACTTAAAGGTCCAAATAATTACATTATTAGTGATAATGTGTTCAGATGTAAAGAAAGTTTTACAGCTCCTTGAACGTGAAGGTACAACGTAATCTTCATTGAAAGCTATTGATGCCGTAGGACAGTGGTCTGATCTTAAGGACACTTGTGAATGATTGATTGATATTCCTACAGCTGCAGCTCCTCGAAGCGTTCTAGACCTTATCTATCTACAAACATTTTTTTTAATTTGATCGTCCTTCTCCGAATTCTTTTAACTTTACCGGCGTCCATTGCGATTGCCTAAAATTACATTTACGTAATCTTACAGTCACAGCTTAATGAGTCAAGAAAGACTTGTTTGGCTGGCGACAATATCACCTAAAAACCCAAGAAATTGAACAAAAAGAACTCAACGCAGATTTCGCCAATCTAAAAGCATTAAACTCTATACATTGGAACCTCACTAATTCGTCACCTATTAATTCGTCTCCCTCTGTAATTCGTCACCTACTCAAGCTTTTTCCTTTTTTTTATTAACAAGCGAATAACACAAATACGCTCTAATTATAGCCGGGGTAAACCAGAAACGTTCTGATTGTGACCGGGGTTCTAATAACAGCCAGGAGAACGGATTGCGGAAGGTATTGGTTCCGAGAATGCGTATTTCGTAATTGTGTACACGGCACAATAAGTGTTGTGTAATACGTTTCCGAAAATTCAGTCGGATTGCTGATGCCTGGCAAAGTATTACGGAAAACACTCTATGTAAAATCTGCTTGGAATAAGTTACGGCCATCTGAATTGTAAACAGTGTCTAAAGAACCAGAAAGTCTTGACCACACACCGGAATTGCTAGATGTCTGCCAGTCTCTACCAGAATTTAACAGTTGGAATGACGACACGTCAAAAGTTGTTGTGAAATAGACTTACCGGATGTAGGCTACGAAATGTTTATTGATGATGAAATTGTTACATACGTATCCACAAAACCTACAGGAGCTAACGATGAGGAAGATGACCAGCCAATAAAATCTGCAATCTCTCATAAGGACGCCATTCAATCACTGACTACAGCAATCAAGTGGTATGAAGGCCAAGATGAAGCAAAACTGCTTAAAATAATTTCACTGAACCAAATACATAATTTGGCTCTTAAAAAGTACGATCGACAGAAAAAAACAGAAGAAAATTACAGTCATTAAAAAATTTTTTTACAATTACGGTGCTTAATTTGTTTTAGTTTAAACATTTTCAGCAATAAATATGTTCAAGAATAATATTAGTGCTGTAAATTGCTAGTGTTGTAATAAAACATTTTATATTGTCTTTAATGGGTTTGTTTCTTCCTCTCTCATTAATTCGTCATCTCTTTGTAGGTGACGAGTTAGTGAAGTTCTACTGTATAAGTATCTTACCAAGTTACGTTAATAATTTTACTTCTTACATTTCATCTATTACTTAAACACTATCCATTAAATAACTTTAATTTTTCAAATGTGCCCTACAGTACTTTAAAAAAGTTTTTTAAAAAACGTTATTCATTTTTTTTTATAATTTAATAATAATAATAATGAATGTTTTCACTCACTGACCATAGTTTTTTATTGAACGTTACAAAAATGTGTAATTCCCTTTTACTTAATGTAGTATGTAGTAAATTCTGTCTAGTTTTTAATATTTGGAAAGGCTATCCCTGGTTAAGGTAGGTCAAATGCCTTAAATCATGCATTTTCAAATAAACCCGATAATATTGTTAGTTGGACTAAAAAAAAAAGTTACCCACAGTTCGTATCTCGATATCCCCGCATTCCTCCCCTGGGGGGGGGGCAAAAAAGTGGGTTTTTTATTTTTATTTTTTAAGAGGTTTTTTCGTGGGACTTACAAAAAATCATTAATGCTTTCGGGAGTAAAGAAATTTTCTGGTGAATTTTTTAAATTTCAAACAAGGTCATAAGGCCTCTAAAAAATTCCCAGAACATAAAAAATAATTTTTTTGTATGAGTTTTAAGAAAACAAACAAAACTTCTGTCATATTATAGAGACTATTCAACAATACTTTCATGATTTTTTCAGAATTTTTCATTTTGTGCAACATTTTTAAAATTTAATGTTTTTCAAATTTACTTTTTTTTGCGATTTTAGGTGGAATGCACCATATACAGCACACAACGTTTATTTTAAAGCTTATAAAAAGACGCATACTTTGGTTTTTTGTTTGCATCTGTACATCAAAATCTAACTGAAATATGAATTTTTAAAGTTAGTTTTACGATTTCGTTTGCGATTTTTTTCATTAAAATATTTTTTGCGATTTTTCATGGTATACATCGCATAAAGCATAAAATATCAAAAGACAGTGTTGTAGCTCTTAAATCAAGGTGCGCTATTTCTACCAGGTGATTGCGAAAAGATCTTAAAGTCAAAACCAGTAAAGAGAAAGGAAGGAATTTGCGCCACCAGAATTTTCAAACAATTTTCAAAGAATTTCTTAATGGTGAATAACATGTAAAAAAATAGTTAAGTACGGTTTTGTTAAAACCTTGATTGAAGAATCCTTTAGTCAGAGTTTCAGTAGAAGAATATTGAGTCAATTATGGTACAGCAGATGCCGTAACAAACCAAGAATTTAATTAAGTCAAATTCAATACAGAACGAATACTAATTTCTCTTCTGGTTACGGTTAAATATATTTTTACCACTTTTTCAGTTGAATGGAGGAGACAGCTCTTGCCCTCGGGGTAACAATTGCCACTAAATGCGAATGACGCTTTGTTGGTCTACTGCATAGTATGTGGGAGGAAAGGAGAAACCTTATGTATATCTCAGACTGGGAAAACCGGCCTCTTTAGTCCGGTAAGACGGCCAGCTTATAGAAGACAACGCAGATAGAAAATCGGGCTAGACGTAAAGCGGCCGGACTTTGCATCGTCTTCCCTGCAATATGCTAGTAACATATCTAGGAGGCATAGTTTACTAAACTTTTAAAATTTACTAAATTTACTAAAAATTTACAAACTTAGGAGGCATAATTTTAATTACTAAACTCTCTAAAGCAGTGGTTAGGTTAGGTTTGGTTTGGTTCTCAAACTTTTTAAGTCCGTGACCCACCTTGAAGGATATTACACTTCATGGAACCAGAAGGATGGGTAGGGGGTGTGCACTGAGTTTATAATCATATTTTTGCTAACATCAAGTACTGTAAACTCTCTTTTACCCTTAAACAAAGTATACATATTTAATTATAGAAAAGTAAATATGTAGTTCAAAAGACTAATTTACTCTAACTAGTCTGATTCTAATGGTGAAAGGCTAGTCTAATGTTTTCAATGCTGAAATTGAAAACAAAACAGATTTTTACTCACCGAACTAATCATTAGTTACTAACGTGAAGGTTGGGGCTGCCTTTCCCTCATAAGCTGGATATGTTGGGTCAAGGGTGGTTATTAACTTAAGTCGTAAATGTGAGTGCGCGTCAAGTCTATTTCTGCACTTTCTTTTCACTTGAATTAAAAATACTGTATCTTAAATAAAGTATTACAAATTTTCGAGCCGACTTCGCGACCCACCAAACGTGCCTCGGGACGCAGCAGTGGGTTGAGAAACGCTGCTCTAAAGCAGAAAGAGTGCCGCATCCTCAGACAACTATTGAATTATACGCCGAAGGAGGGAGAATTGTGTGATGTCCGAAGAAGAGTTGAAGTTACCAGCTCTAGTCTACATGCTTGGAACCGGAACAAATAATTTTTGGTTGAATCCTCGATGGAGAGGATAATAGAGGGGGCAGAACTTTTATTCTTTGCCTAGGGCGGTAAATTATCTAGGGCAGGATCTGACCTTAAGAATGGGACAACAGCAGGAGTGGTCCAGGATACCCGTAGCACGACCCCCTTTCGCAGCAATTCTCTCTCAACTCCTTTGCAGAAAACGACAAAAGACGTACACCGGTTACTTCAAGGAAATTATATTCTTTCAATTACATTTTAATTTCTCATCTTGCGTTCCCGTTACAATACCTGTGTTGCTGTTACATTTTCTGTCTACGCTAAACAGATTATAAAAAGTAATTTTAAGAAAGTAATTTAAAGTGAAAAAATGAATTATCTAAAAGTGTTTATTAACGTAAATCGGTTTGAGTTTCGCTGTTCCAACAAAACAACATTGTGTACACACACACACACACACACACACACACACACCAGAGGAAGCCTGTGAACATCAGGTTACACGAAATATATATAAAACACCTAAATAATAACAGGCGTTTACCGATATCGATTAAGTTGGGGAAGTGCGGACCTTGAACTCGTAGCACGTTCGTAAGAGCCGAAGCCGGAGATACTTCACAGCTGCAGTGCGGCCCCAGGCCTGACCTCCAGTGTATCGATTCGCCCCACATACATTTAATCTTTGTCAAAATATTGTTTAGACCCCATTACTCTGTGTACAGATTACGTATATCGTAAACTGAGTTTTGGTCGGTCTAGTGTACCGATAGCTCACCAAGTTGTTATCGAAACGTTATGTCATGTTACCCACCGTTAAACGAACGGTTTATCCTAAAATTAATTTGTCTAACCTAATATACGAGAATTTCCCGAGGTAATATTTACAGGTCGTCCTGACGCTCTAAACTGTAATCTAAAATTATTAAAAAATATGACGATGATAATGATGATGATTATGATTATGATTATTATTATTATTATTATTATTAGTATTAGTATTATTATTATTCACAAATAATGATTTATATTGTATTTGAAATATCTACCGGGCTGTTTGGCCGTGGTCCAAAGTTTACATTAAAACCAAACGTTTTAACATTCATGTTTCGTATGGTATCCAAGTCACTTTTATGTAATAATAAGTGATTACCTGTATGCGGTCCGCCGTGTGACTTCTCAAACTTGGTTACGTTACGCGTTTCAAGGCGTATGCCTCATCATCAGACGATTAAAAACCAAAAACACACATATCACACAAAACTGCGTTTGTCAAAAAATAAAATTGCAGAAACAAGCATATTATGTGCACGTGATGTAGGGTTCGCACCCGTTCAAGTGTTGTCTGCTAACGTTTTAGTGGATGGTTAGTGAGGATCGGTCAATAATACAAATTTTAGCTATTTTGCGTCGACGTTTCGACAATATTTATTGTCATCTTCAGGACCTTTGTATGAAGTACAATAGAAATATCAAACATAACGAAACAATTAAATATTTGGGTGAACACGTGTTGGTGATGTGAGTGTGTGCGCAAAATAGCTAAAATTTGTATTATTGACCGATCCTCACTAATCATCCACTAAAACATTCATTGATTGACGGTCACTAAAAATTTAAGGATTAAAACCAAACGTTTCAGCAGCACCACTGGCTGCCATTTTCAGTGGATATTCGAGTCAACCTAACGCGGGGTGTCGTACGTCAGGCCCACAACTGTGATGAAGGTTAAAGATGCCCCGCGATGCTACCTGTACTTATAAATTCATTAAGTCCCACGTACAGGTAAATATTGCACCATGAACCAATCAGAATAATTGTTCAAAGGCTTTCACGACCGGTGTCACCCATTGAACAGGTATTTTTTTATCTGTACGTGGGACTTAATGAATTTATAAGTACAGGTAGCATCGTGGGACATCTTTAGCCCCTTAATGAATTTATAAGTACAGGTAGCATCGCGGGACATCTTTAGCCTTCACCACAGTACGTACGACACCCCGCGTTAGGTTGAATCGAATATCAACTGAAGATGGCAGCCAGTGGTGCTGCTGTAACGTTTGGTTTGAATGTAAACCCTGGACCACGGCCAAACTGCCCGGTAGATAATTCAGACACAACTGACACCGGCCGTGAAAGCCTTGGAACAAATCATTTATATTGTTACGACGGTCTCACTGATCGTCGTATGGTGCAGTGGAAAACAAAATACAGACACCGATTAAGTCACTAATCACCAGCTTTAATTAGTCACAAATAAAAATAGGTAATCAACAAGGTACTTTCGTACAATATTATTCAAGTTAAATGTGTCCACAGGCAATAATAATGTCGATTATTAAGAGTTCCGCGCTAATTATAACACAATAATCACTTTTCACTAATCGTCAACAATGACTCGATCCGCACTAAGGAAATCGCTCACTGTAACTGTCTGACAAAGCCAGGCGCTGTGGCTTATATAGGTAGCGAAGGTGTTACAGAATAAATGTTCATCCTTTCGGCGGCGTGCCAGCATAATGCGTATTTAACAAGCACTCGAAGAGTCTAGAGAGTACCTTACTGAGCGGCCTTTACCGAGACGCAGCACCTGCTCGGTTAGCCGAGAAACCTGTTGAACGACTCTCTTGACTGTTCGAGAGAGAGAGTTCCGTCGTTACAACATAACAAGAGAACGCTAACTCTGACGACCAAGGTGAGTCAACATGCTTTCCGGACTATTAGACCGTGGTCTAATATATTCACTAGTCAAAAAGCCAGACGTTTCGGCCGCACTCACGCCATCCATCTTTAGTCGAGCGTTAAGTAGGTCTTAACATTCGCTTACTAATTAATAAAACCTTATTATTATTAATTTTAATTGAAAAAGAATTCTTAAGTTTTATTAATTTATTCTCTAGCGGGCGTTAAGGCGCTACCGAAGACGGTCCCCGTGGGTGAGCCCGATACATCTGGCGTTTTTACTAGTGAAAACACGTTCAGCTGAAATCAGTAAAATTATTTTACGATACGTATTACATTTTGATATCGATTAATGTTTTCCAGTCATGTACGCCATGACTGTTACCGTGTTCTGTTTACCTGGGTAGTGTGATTACTGCCAATAATAAAAACCTTCTACAGGTTGAAATTCCAAGTCAACTGGATATGGAGAATGCGTCACAATGAGGAGGTATACAGACTGTATAAAGACAATGATCTGGCCGCCACCATCCGACTGCATAGATTGCAATGGACAGGACGCGTCATTAGGATGGAAGGCAACCGAATACCTAGAAAGGTACTGTTTAGTCAAATCGAGGGTGGAAGGCCTGTCGGAAGAACAAGACACGCTGGATTGATGCAGCGGCGAGGGATGCTGATAATTTACTTAAAATAAAACGGTGGACATCGATCGCCAAATACAGGGGAAAATGGAGGCGGATAATTATGGAGGCTAAGGTTCGACTTCGGACTGTGACGCCATAGAAGAAGAAGCAGAGGTTGAAATAAGAACTGCGTTTACAAAAAACATACAATAAAAGAACAGTAAGCGTATTGGTATTGAGTATAGGAAGTTTTTTTATTTAAATTATTTCTTTGGGGTGTGTAGATTTAGTTTGAGGCTAGCAGGGTAGGAGACGAGAAGACTTGAAGTTGCGGAAACGTGGTTTTGGAGGAGACTCAGCAAAACAAGTTGAGTGGTAGGGAAGAGTAACATGGAAATTTTGAGCAGAGGTCAGAGAAGAAGGCTTTGATAAACGCTGTAGGCATTAGGAGAGCAGGAGAGCAAGCTTGGGGGGGGGCATGTATACTTCAACACAGTGGCGTAACTAGGAGCTGCTACTGCGTCAGAGGGGGTGAGACTAGCGCGAAGGTTAGACTCTCCGTTTACCTCAGGACAAATGGGATATTTGAAATTCTTCCCATATTATTAATTATTTACACAACTATTTACACGCCTTGTTCAAATTATCGTTGGCCTGGCAGTTAGGCCGTAGTCTATGGACGTTAAGTGCAGACATTTCGGCATCGCCATCGGAGGCCATCTTCAGTGTAAACGTTTTCACTGCACTGGGGGGGGGGGGCAGTGTAAAAACAAACTCAGCACTGAAGTTGTTTGGCGAACAACTACCAAAACATAATTTTATACTGAAGATTGCCTCCGACGGCTAGGCCGAAATGTCTGCACTTAACAGACGGCCTAACAGCCCGGCTAACTTGAATAATGTTGCCGCCGGCAGTCATCAAATTTACAGGCCTTATTTTATCACACGCAACTGGCAAGAGAACAATTAAGTAGTAAGTTGATGATGACAAAATTGCGTGTACCGATTTAAAAGGAAAATAAACAAAAGTTTGTGTCAGACTCTAAATTGTTATACTTTAGAACTGTAAACTGGCTTCCTGTTAATGTCGATATTGTGTACGTTTGCAGTGTTGGTTTGCACTGAACACAAAGCTTCTGTTCCTGTATTTCAATATTTACAGTATTTAAACTACGAGTATTATTACTACTCTAGAGTTTAGTGTGTGTAAAAGAGAGTATTCTGCTGCGGTCAATAATTTCATGTATTTACCAGTGGCGTAAAGAGGAGCTGTTCCTGTGGGGAATGAGACTAGCTTGAAGGTTAGACTCCCCATTCAAACAACTCATAACAAACGAGACATTTAACGTTCGTCTCAAATAATTACTTACATAGTTATTTAGAAGCCTTAATTTAACACACGAAACTGGCTTAGAAGTGGGTCTACGTTAAGTTGTTATAAAATGTAACTGGAATTTTTGATAGCTTTGGGATTACTACGTATTTAAGTATGTGCCTCTAAACATAGGCGTGCGCACGGGAGGAACCAGAAGACCTTGCCCCCCCCCCCAATAGTTTGCAAAAATAGCCAAATTCCGAAAATTAAGGGATAAGAAAGTTAAAAATATTCTCCAAGTTAAACACATTAAAAACAAAACTAAGATTGTGACTATGAAGTAAGACTACGAAGTAGGAACGACTATAAAACTTATTATTACCATTTATACAACAAAAACTTACATTAGATGTTAGTTCAGAAGAAACTATTGACGAAATCAAAAAGATGGTCCCTTTCAAGAGAAGGATGTCGCTGTAAGTTTTGTATCACGATCTGGTTTTACTTAGATTTTAATTTTGTAACACCTACAGACTTTGATATAAATGTTTATTGAAATCAAAGAATTATTTTAAGGCTTTTTTTATTCCATTGTTGTTGTTTATGTCACAAAAAATAAGATAATGATATGTTTTTAATTAAACCAGTTTCTTTTTTCTTTTTTAATGTTAATTTTATAGACCGTTTTATTGAGGTTATTCCAAATTCCTCGGTATATTGGTCAATTGTAATCGCCCTGCGCACGCCTATGACTCTAAATTAATAACGTCTCGGGAAGTGTAACATGTAACAGACCTCGAATCTAACGTCCCAAAATACTACTCAATGTGTAAGCGTACACACGCGAATGAGTGCTTATGTGTTGTGTTGTGTGTCAGTAATTACAAGACGACATCTGCTGGCAACACTTGGTATCACGACAAACAATTGGCTGAGTAAAAGAGAGAAAAAATCAGTGTGAAGTCCACGCCACCACGGGGGTGTATGACAATAAAGCCAGATCAATATCTTTATCGCCCCGTGCCACACTTAGCGAGAGTTGTCACATACTGTGTAATTACTATTATCGCGGTTTTATACGATTTCTTAGAAACGTAAACGTATGGTCTGAGAAAGCGTTAACGACAACTAAAATTATATGCGTAAAGTACTGACTAGATCATTAGTTACTCTCCCCCTCTCTCTCTCACACTATCTCTCTCTCTCTCTCTCTCTCTCTCTCTCTCTCTCTCTCTCTGCTCTCTCTGCTCTCTCTTTTTTGTGTGCTATAATTTTTCCTTCTGAAAAAAGAAACAGGAGATGCAGCAGCAGCAAAATAAACCCTCGTGATATCCTGATACAAATGTCTTGACGGAATGTTTAAATCGTCATCGTTTAAATCGTCCACGTTTCGAGGGAAGAAATCCACGTGCGAAAGTGGTAATGGATTTTCAGTGACACTTTCATTCTAAATAATTTAGTTTTGCGAAAGATTCTTCACTGGCAGCCGGTTGTTTTCTTACTTTTGCCTTCCGAGGAAACACCTTATCTACAAATACTAAATGTTTCCACTTTATGAGAAAGTCCTTCCTTAAAACGCAACAGTTTTCTGGCCTTACGAAAGTCAGACGAAAAGTTCGCGGAGCGACATCTATAGCTCAGTGGTAGAAACAAAAAAATCTTTCGTGTGCTGCAAGACGCACATTTCGCGTGACCACCTGTTAATTTCCTTCACTTTTTATCAGCTGTTTGAAATTTTCCTGTCAAGCGTGGTTTTAAAATGTACAAAATCAAACATCGTGTTGTGATGAATTCTCTGTTAAAACGTTTTAGCGCCAAAGGAAAATCAAAACGAAATTGTAAATATGTTAGGAGATGCCTTCAGAAACAGTGGTACACTCGAGTTTAAACGTGGTCGTACAAGCACTGAAGACGATCCCAGCAGTGGACGTCTAAAGAGTGCAAAAAAAATTACATTATTGAAAAAATTTCATAGGGTGTTGGAAGACCGCAGATTTAGGAGTGGATGACGTTGCTGAAATCATAGCCATCTCATACGAGCGTGTGCATTATACTTTATCTCAAGAACTTGGTGTGAAAAAGCGTTGTACAAGATGGCTGCCGCATCTGAAGTTGTTGCATTTTTTGGGCGTCCAGTGCGGGGGGGGGGGAACATCTTCAGTGCCTACTTACAGACCGTTGGTTTTGAAGTCGCAGCATCTTCTGACACATTTACAATTCCGTTCTGAATTTCCGTTGGCGCTAAACAATTTTTAACAAAGAATGACACCACGATGTTTGATTTTGTCCGTTTTTCAAAACACTCACGATACGTCAATTTTAAACAGCTTCTAAACAATGAATAAACTGATAGATAGATTTGGAAATTAACAGGAGTTCACATAAAATACAAATCTTGCAGCACACGAAAGATTTTAGTTTTACCGCCAAGCTACAGATGTCGCTCCGCGAACTTTTCAACTGACCCTCGTACTCCTGAAAAAGTGAATTCTTTGGTCTTGGCTTTGTAGCCGTTGGAAAAATATCGCACAGACATTTGTAACCGTTTCCTATTCTGGCCGTCGCTCGTAACTATTCAGTTAAATTGTGGGCATAAAATAACATGTGATACAGCATACATTTTACACGTGGAACCCGTTCTTGTTCTGATCACCAATGTGGAAACGACAATAACAACGTTTGCAGTTTTAAAAGTTGTTGTTATTGAACAACACTGAGACTTGATAACAATCTGTTCGCAAACATAGAACATTTTTTTCTGGCGAATTAACGCAAAACCAGCCAGCGGTGTTTCCATTTTGAACACTAAGAAAACAGAACAAAGAGACTATATTCTTAACTACAAATTCTGAAGCTTTCACAGCCAGCGTCAGTGTTGTTGAAACTGCTACTATTAGCCGGGCTGTTGAGTCGTGGTCTACAGTTGTTGTTGTCAAACCTTTCGGCCCCACCATCGGAGGCCATTATCAGTATCTGAAACGACTGGCACGGTGTCCGCCAATTCACCCCAGAGATGAGGTAGAGACTATTGTTACGACATTATAGAACAATCTACGTGTTTCTCGAATGTTCCAGTGGAACCGGCTGTAATGTTGTGTGCGTACGCGATTCTCAACATGCGTTAGCGAGATTGTTCCGGACTGGTGTTTTCCTAGTAGCGTTGTAGATGCGTAGTATGGATGTTTCTGGCTTTTCGGCGGGGTATAAATACAAGTACTCAGCGACGTTCAGTTCCGTTTGAGTTGCGATATATTCGAGTGCGGTTCGTAGTATTGTGGCGAAGTGTTATGTGTGTTTATAATTGTGCAGGACAATCGTAATAAATTTGTGTTTTATACTCGTTGACATTATTATTGCCTGTGAACGAGTTTGTTTTGATTTGTCGTAAGAGACTATCTTGTTGATTACAAACTGTTTAATTGTGATAGTTAAAGCTGGTGATTAGTGACTTAATTGGCGTCTTGTATTTTGTTTTCCACTGTACCATACGACGATCAGTAGATCGACGTAACACTATGATAGCCTCCGATGGTGGGGGTCGAAACATTTATCAACAACACTGTGGACCAGGGCCTAACAGCCCGGCAATATATTCTTAATGATTAAATGCCTTATTACAACACAGCCTTAAAGTAAGATTATGGAGTAAAAATATTTTTACAAAACAGACTTGCAGTAAAAATATGTCTCTGTGGAATCAAGAACACACTTATTTGGTAAAATCTGATTAAAAAAAAAAAAAAAAAAAAAAAAAAAAAAAAAAAAAAAAAAAAAAAACGGTACGGAATATAAACTTTTGAAAGCCATATTTGAACGCACCACAGAAATTACAATAAGAAGAATACAACTCCCCCCACGTTACTAAAACATGTTGCAGTCTTCAGACAATGACTATAAACCATAAAAACAACAAACGCTTTACCATGCCTGCAGTGAGCAGAATCAGATAACTACGGTTACACGAAAAAGTAGCGAGCAACTCAAAATTGGCCACTGATGAGGAATTTTCTGAACTAGCGAAGCGAGGTCTCAGTTGCGACTCGACCGTTTGCTGTTTGTCTGTTTGGGTATGTCTCGCGATTACGTTTGAACGCATCAACCAGTTTTCGTAAAATTTGACATGCGAACCCTGTTGTTTTTGAGATTGATGTTCCAAAACATAGATATGGAGGTGAGAAACAAAAGTGTTGAGGACTCTATATACACCGCTAATAACGGCAACTATATAGGCTATTTGTATGCATAGTATCTAATCACATTAATTAGTACTTTACGCGTATAATTTTAGTAGTTGTTAACGCTTTCTCAGTCATGTACATTTACGTTTCTAAGAAATCTTATAAAACCGTTCTGAGTAATTACACAGTATGTGACAACTCTCGCTAAGGGTGGCACGAGGCGATAAAGATATTGATCTGGCTTTATTGTCATACACCCCACACTCATCCACCCCCGTGGTCGCGTGGACTTCAAACTGATTTTTTTCTACTTACCCAATTGTTTGTCGTAACACCAAGTGTTACCAGCAGATGTCGTCTTGTAATATTACTGACACACAACACAACGCATACGCACTCATTCGCGTGTGTTCACTTACGCACTGAGTACAAGCGTATTTTGGGACTTTAGATTCGAGATTTGTTACTACTAAAGTTACACTACACTACACTTCCCGAGACGTTGTTAATTTAGAGTCTTAGGGCTCATTTATACTTCCAGGTGGCAGGCGACGGGTGTCACCCGCAGCTGTGGTACATTGTTGAGAATGGGTTTGTTTATACATCTGCGAAGAGACGTGTGACTCCTCGGTGACGCAACCTCTCACCACCTGTCGCTGTAGTTTGTCACAGACACAGGCGACGTCTTCCGCGCTTTTTGGCATTTGCATGTGTTCTCTCTTGTCGAAATAATGACGTGCAGACAAGCCCTGCAATTTGGAATGATGCAGACCTGAATCACAAAAACATGGATGTGGTGGAGAAAAGTTGGAAGGAGATAGCACAGTTGATGAATAAAGGCTAATCAATTTTTTTACAGAAATTAAGAAATTTAGATTCTTTATTACATTTTAAATATTCTAAGTACACAATTCTAGGAACTCTCTATACATATTAAAATATTTTTAATAAACAGATTTTGTAGCTATAAGCTAATATCCGTAACATCACGGAGTTAGGTGAGCTTACCCTATTATCTGCAAATTATTCAATGTATCCCTGTCTGTTAAATGTTTGTAGTACATGAAAAATCGCTTGTCTAAGAAAGTACGACATTTGTTTAAGAAAATAAAATACATATTATGCGAAAAGATATTGGTTGTTTCATATACGATTCTTATTTAATGTATTACTTAATTATTACATAAATTATTTTAATTTACCTTGTAGCTACGTAAAGCTTTTCAGGAGGAGTATGATAATTGGTAATTTACAAGTTCCCTTCCACCTCAGTTTTCCTCCCACCTTTGCTAAAACGAAGTCGTAAGTATCAGTAGACATTCTCGTCTGTTGGAAAAAGTTGATTGATGTTGTCACAAGTCGAAACACATATGGTGAAATTCACCAAATGCTTCATGCAACTCGTTGATCGGATGAACAAAATGTTTCCTCCACTTTATTATCATCTTCTTGCATGAGAAACATTTGACGTGTTCCAAACATCTCTTGTGTAGTGGCTCGAACGTAGCCTAAAGTATAAATGCTGCACAACCAGACGCCTACCTCTTTACCACCTATCAACTGCCACCCGTCGTCTGTCTCCTGGAAGTATAAATGAGGCCTTAGGCGTGCGCAGGGCGATTTCAATAGAGGTACCAGGGGGTATAGGGGTACTGGGGCTGTACCGGAGGATTTGGAATATCCTCAGTAAAACGGTCTACAAAATTAACATTAAAAAAAGAAACTGGTTTAATTAAAAATATATCATTATCTTATTTTTTTGACATAAACAACAACAAGAAAGACTGGAATAAACAAAAGCCGTAAATAATATTTATTGACTATATTTAGTGAAAAATGTGCACATAGTTTGAAGATTTCAATAAACATTTATATCAAAGTTTGTAGTAGGTATTCGTAGTCCTTCAGCCTTTCGACTGGTTAGTACCCTCCCCGCATATACCCGTGGTGCGTGTGGTACTGAGTCTCTCACAGGTATATGGGACCTACAGTTTAACGCCGGATCCGAACGGCATAGTTGGGGAAGGTTTATACTAAGCAGGATACCTCTCGCTGGTTTGCCATTGCCTTGCGAGGGGGAACGGTCGTATCTAAATCAGATGGCCCCCGGCGGGAATTGAACCCGCGCCGACAGCGTAGCAGCGCCACACGCTAGCCACTACGCCACGACCGCTCCACTATACCTATAAACGTACATAATTAAATTATACTCATTATAGTAGGTATTACAAAATTAAAATCTAAGTAAAACCAGAACGTGATACAAAGCTTACAGTATCCCCTTCTCTTGAAAGGGACCATCTTTTCAAATTTGTAAATAATTTCTTCTCACTAACATCTAATATAAGTTTCTGTTGTATAAATGGTAATAATAAGTTTTCTAGTCGTTCTTGCTTCATAGTCGATCTTAGTTTTGTTTTTAATGTATTTAACTTGGAGAATCTTTTTAACTTTCTTATCTTTTAATTTTTCCGAATTTTGTCAACTAATGGGGGACCAAGGTCAACTCTAGTCCCTCCCGTGCGCACGCCTATGTTTAAAATCACATACTTAAATACATAGTAACCCCAAAACTATCAAAAATTCAAGTGAAATTTTATAACAACTTAACGTAGGCCTTCTTCTAAGTCAGTTGCGTGTGTTAAGATAAGGCTTCTAAATAACTATGTAAGTAATTATACGGGACGAACGTTAAATGTCTCGTTTGTTCTGTGGTGTTTGAATGGGGAGTACAACCTTCAAATACTTTCATTTCCCACAGGAGCCACTGGTACTCCTCGTTACGCCACTGGTAAATACATGAAATTATTGACCGCAGCAGAATACTCTCTTTAACACACACTAAACTCTAGAGTAATAATACTCGTAGTTTAAACAGTGTAAATATTGGAATACTACAGTAACACAAGCTTTGTGTTTAGTGCAAGCCTACACTGCAAACGTACACAACATCGACATTAACAGGAAGACAGTTTACAATTTTAGAGTACGAAGGTCAGTTGAAAAGTTCGCGGAGCGACAACTGTAGCTTAGCGGTAAAACTAAAATTTTACGTGTGCTGCAAGATTTGTATTTTATGTAAACTCCTGTTAATTTTCAAATCTATCTGTCAATTTATTCATTGTTTAGAAGCTGTTTAAAATTGACGTGTCATGCGTGTTTTGAAAAACGGACAAAATCAAACATCGTGGTGTGTTTCTTTGTTCAGAATTGTTTAGCGGCAACGGAAATTCAGAACGAAATTCAGATAAATGTGTCAGAAGATGCTGCGACTTCAAAACCAACGGTTTGTAAGTAGGCACTTGAGTTTAAACGGTAGTCGTACGAGCATTGAAAACGTGGTCGCACTGGACGATCAAAAAATGTAACAACTCCAGATGCGGGAGCCATCTTGCACAACGCTTTTTCACTCCAAGTTCTTGAGTTAAAGTATGATGCACACGCTCATACGAGATGCCTATGATTTCGGCAACGTTATCCACTCCTCAATCGGCGCTCTTCCAACACCCTATAAAATGTTACACTTTTTGGACGTCCACTGCTGGGATCGTCTTCAGTGCTTGTACGACCACGTTTAAACTCTAGTGTGCCCATTTAAAACACTTACCGATATTTGATTTTGTGCATTTTAAAAACACGCGTAGCAGGAAAAATTCAAGCATCTGGTAAAAAGTGAATAAATTGACAGATATATCTGGAAATTAACAGGTGTTCACGCGAAATATAACAGGTCTTGCAGCACACGAAAGATTTTAGTTCTACCACTGAGCTACAGATGTCGCTCCGCGAACTTTTCAACGACCCTCGTATAAGAATTTAGAGTTTGATACAAACGTTTGTTTACTTTCCTTTTAAATCGGTACACGCAATTTTGTCATCATCAACTTACTAAGTTTATTGTTCTCTTGTCAAGTTATCAATTGACTGTTCTCGTGTTGCGAGTTGGTTGTTAACTCGTATATTCGTCAGTAACGTGACGTTAACATGGATTATCGTAGACCAGAATTGGTGGCGGGTTATTGATGATGAGCAGGAGGGGAGCTGTTAATGGTTAGGCGTGTAGGGAATTCGCCAGTTAAAGCTCACTTTGTAGGCCTACGTTATGTTACCGATGTTACGTACCTCTCTGCAGGTGTTTATCTCACTATGACGTAACCAGTGGGGACGATTCGTCCTGACAGCAACCTCCCTTGGTTACGCCACTGTGTGGTTAATATGCCCGGTCACTAGTGAATTTGATTAAATACGGTGAGGTTGACAGAGCCTGGCACTTGTAGTGAGCCAGCTTTGGGAACCGATTCAAATGACTGGCTCTCATAATACACTGAGCCTTCAGGTGGCTAGCACGCGCGAATCATGTGCGCGTGGTCCCGAGTTCATTTCCCAGCGGCGCTCAGTACGCCGTACACTCAGCGTCGTGAGGCAAAATTGAGTAGCCGTGAGATAACAGCGGCGCCTCCTGGCTGTGAATACCGCAACTAGTGGCTGGCGACGTGTTGTAATAGCCATGCAACCGTCCCACTAAACACAAAACCCGTGCGGTCTGCCTTGGTCCTTTCTTGAGCGGAGGTTTAATTTTTTTAATTCAAAATACACTGGATTCTAATAGAGAACAGCATGGAATAGAGAACTGGCTGGATCTTGTTCGTCCGTTACTTTCTTTTTAACATGATAATGTTTTTAGGCTGGGGGTCATTCCACAAAATGCGTGATGCGTCATCGAAAAATGTAACGTTTCCACACTTTCGATTCCCCACAGTCTAGAAATCTTTTGTTTACAAAACATTATCATGCTCGATGTTTCGGTTTCGTCGAAATTCTTTATGCGCACGCGCGCGCGCGCGAGTGTGTGTGTGTGTGTGTGTGTGTGTGTGTGTGTGTGTGTGTGTGTGTGTGTGTGTGTGTGTGTGTGTGTGTAGGGGAGAGAGAGAGAGAGAGAGAGAGAGAGAGAGAGAGAGAGAGAGAGAGAGAGAGAGAGAGAGAGAGATTTTTTTCTATGTTTTCGGTTCGACGTTTAGACCATGTTTTTGTTCATCCAGTATTTTATAAACGTTTTTGCAACACGATTTTAACCCGCCATCCATTTGAAATGGCAAAAAATGAGATGCATCATTAAGTATGACTCAAGATTAATAAACATAAGTAGGTAACAAAATTTTGAGCGATGTTATTAAACAGTTTAATGACTTGTCTTGGCCTGCCTATTATTGAACTTTAATAGACCTAAGTTTTGTTACTCCATTGTCAGATGTGTTAAAAATATTTTTAGTAAAACTGAGTTTGTAGGATGTAGGAGTCTAGTTCAAAGGGTTTGAACCCCCCCCCCCCCGGTTTGCATTAGAAATTAGTCAGGTTTTAATTGATGTCGTTTTGAATGTCAAACCAGAATTCAAGTGGGTAGCCTACTAACTAAACTGAATATAACAATCTTTTATCCGAATTTATTTATTTGACTAAATTAAATAATAAATTTTAACCGTCTGGTTCACAAGTTGACGCCTGAAAAACACTGATGGTTCTTTTATTTACTATAAGTCTGCACTTCTCAACGGAGAAGAGCGACCGACTGGATACTATTTATTTCTTCGTTCCTTCATTCATTGCTATACAGGTCTTGACCAACAAAACGTGTTAGAAATTTGTGACGTTACATTTCACAGTTTACATTTCACTGAACAAAATTTCTTTGTTTTGCTTGTACACAATAACAAACGCACGCCTGTTTACGCAGAACACAAAATATATTCTTTTCAAAAGTTATAACATAATTATATCCATCTTTTTCCAGCTTTCATTTGTCAAAGACTTATTCGTAACAGCTAAATAGTATTGTATATTTTGCTTACTCTTGTTATTCGAATTAACAGTCTCTGTAATTCCCACTTTGTCATGTTTACTTGTTAAACTGCTACTTGTCATGTTCCGGACGAGGCCTTTCAGTGTTTCCACCATTATCAAGTCCTAAACCATGACAAACCACGACCACCATTATCACGTCGTGGTTTAGGACTTGATAATGGTGGAGACACTGACAGGCCTCGTCCGGAACATGACAAGTAGCAGTTTAGCAAGTAAACATGACAAAGTTTGTATACCGGTATGTAATTTGCATTGCATGTTACTGAAATACTAACCATTCTTCGTTTGCAAGGATTTAATCTTCAAAGTTCACATATCATAGATAACATTACTCTTATATTTTCAAAAATTTAAAAGTCGCAAATTTAAGGATTTCCTTTAAGTGATTCTGTAATATTTATACTATGTAACACTTCTGTCGTGCATACTAAAATAAGTATATTATTAAAACTAGTAAACTGTAATTACTGTATAGTTCTCTCATAAATATGAACTTTTAATGAATTCTGACTGTTAAAAACAGCGCATCCAATACTTGCACGTTAACTTTAGAATAACTTATTAGAACATTTGTTAAAAGTATATGTTTAAGTTAACAACGAAAGGCCTTTCTCAGCTTAATTCATTATTAAGAACAAAGCAATTACGACATCAAGAAGTACAATGATGTCAAATAAAAGTCCTACTTCGCTGCTTATCTTCGTTGTTGCACGGATAGCATTATCGTGATCTTCCAATAGTGAAATAAATCGCTAAACACCAGACAATCGACGTTCACAATTTATTATTCAGCTACAATTATCACGGATATCCAGTTGGATATACCACGACAACAGTCACCTAGTTAACAGAAGCTTCACTAGTTCGTAGTCTATAAACGTTCTCTAACAACTTCACTATACTGTAACCGCTTTAGAAACGATTCGCAAAATTACAGCTGACCGTAACCGCGTATTGTTAATAAACGCGTTTATACTGTTCACTACTTCAAAAGCTCTCATTGTGCACTATTGGCGCGAGGGTTATTAGGAATGGATGACTCTTGCTTCTTTTTGCTTCCCGGTAATAACACATCATGTCTATTGCCTTGCATGTTAGGGAACTGGACATCGGTTCCCAAAGACTAAGGAGTCGGATACTCAGATATCAAACGGAGAGCAAGGCACGCTCTTAGCTGGAGATGAAGATGCGTCCGAAATCATCCGAAATTCCTTTTTCGATTAGCCTTTGGTCGCTTGGAAAAAATTTTAATTGCAAAAAATCTTAGTAAAGAGAAATACGGCTGGTATTCTGGTTTCAGACGTGTCAAACTAATTAAGATGATAAATACAACAAATACGACAAGTTTATTGAAATAATGAAAGTGGCTGTGTGTAAATAAACAATTTAGAGCGGCTGCAATCAGGTGTAGTTCTGCGAGTCGTTTATAAAGCGATTATAGTACGTATTAGTGGAGTTAGTCTGAGAACGGTTATAGACGACGACAAATACGACAAACTTTGCACTAAACAAACATACTTTTTGAAAGAATTTTTAGGATTACTATGGTGAATATAGTCACCGCGACTGAGACAACGAAGAAAGAGCAAGAAATTATCAAAATAGATAGTTGTACAAATTTGTGTGATCACCGCTATCCACTCTATTATACACTTATAAACGCTGGGCACCAAGGATTGCAGATACGAGGCAAATAACAACATTGCAGATGAAAGTTTTGTAATTCCTTCAAAGGATGTGGTAGTGTGGGTAGAATTATAAATGAGACTGTACTTGAAGAATTAACGATCGACCAGTGATCAAAATTGCGAAGAGCTATAAGGACGTTGCGACCACGACGTTGAATGAAACCTACGAACTATCACCCAGAAGGGAAAAGAAGTATCGATAACCGGAAGACAAGATGGCGAAGCTGGAACAGGCCATAAGGCCTAAGCCTGGAAGAACTAAAAAAGAAGAAAATAAATTTCTGTAATATACTATAAACTATCGAGGTGGACTAGTGGAGGGGATGTTGTCGCAGAGCTGGGTTGGATAGGTTGATAGGAATGCAGGCATAAAATAATGAATGAGAATATAGGTACAATAATGTGTAAGACAAACGAAGGTATCTGCATGTGTGTGCAAAATGTCTCACCATGGTTGACAAAAATACGAATATGGACCGACAACCAACTGCGGTAGAAGACGAGGAAAGCTAAGAAAATCGTGTCAGGAGGGATGTGGATGCAGCAATGACAACCATACGGGAGTGGAGACCTGAATGAAGGTGACCGGGAGTCTAGACAGTTTTTGACGACTAACGGTTACGACAAACGGTAAAAACTGCACAGTAGTAGTTGTTGAATTACCAGTGTGTAGTGGCTACATGCACGTTGCGTCACGTAACATATGTTGGCGCCACGATACACGTAGGAGCCGCCAGTTCGGACGCGACCAGGTTTTCCGACATTTTCCAACTAACGACCCATTTATTGATGCAGTCATAAAAACTGAGAACGCTCAGCAGAAGCGTTATGGTGATAATTCAGTCTTTCCAGACCTTTGTCAATTTTTGACTGCTGCACCAACTGGCAATATCGATTCTACCCCCCGCGTCGGGTTCACAGTTATTTATTATGCGCGATCCGAGATACTAAAACTGGGTTACTACCTAACACGTTGTACGGTAGCAAAATCGATTGTTATTTGCTTTGTTGCTCTGTTCCTTGCGCCAATGTCAATTTTTGACTGCTGCACCAACTGGCAATATCGATTCTGCCCCCCCGCGTCGGGTTCACAGTTATTTATTATGCGCGATCCGAGATACTAAAACTGGGTTACTACCTAACACGTTGTACGGTAGCAAAATCGATTGTTATTTGCTTTGTTGCTCTGTTCCTTGCGCAAATAGTCTTCAAGCGTACTTATTATTCATATAATTTACTTCAACCGTAACAAGGTAACTTCAACTTTTTCCAGTTAAAAAAGATACTCTTTTACTCTGTTAATAATGTTGCAAAACATTTTCTTATTTCGTTTCGAAACACACTGACCATGCCGCTGACCAGGTAAAAAGAAAATAAGCGTTAGGAAAGAAGACTAAATCAAAAATTGAGGTAATTCTTCAATGAGCTGGAGATCATAGGAGTAGTAAGGCAGAGAGGATTAGGTGGCTAGGGCATATGTGATTAGCCTTGGACCTGAGAAAGTATTAAAGAGCTCACCAGTTGCAACCGTTTAGCGCAGAATGAACAAGAGAAACCACAAGCCAGGTGGATGAAGATGTGGAAGAGGTTATTAGCGGACTGAGTACAACGGGGCGGAAAGAATAACAGACATGTAGAGAGGAATCGTTAACCAGACTATGGGCTTCATATCAAGGTCAATATTGTTTGTGATATAATGGAACTGGATGTTGGGAGAATTGCTATCCTCACATAATCGTTGCCGTAAGCAAAACTATAGGTTCCGAGTTCCAGTAGGTTTATCTGGTATGTCTTTCCATGACATTTTAGACCTCTAGGATCAAAAGTAGTAATCACCCCAAACTAAATTTTTGATAAAAAACAAAATATCTGTATAAAGAAAAAATACTGAGATTAGAATTATTAACAAAAAGATATTGCTATACTGTATAGTGCAATAGTGACCTGTAATACAACTAACTCTAGAAGACAAAATGTTGTCAGAATACTTCTTAACCTAGCACATAAATACCATTTGTAGCTCTTTTTAAAAAAGTTGATTTAAATACTAAAGTTATATTATCTCATCATGTGTGCACACAAGTTTTATTTTTTTAGGGTGTCCCACACAATTTCAGTTGTCTAACTTCACATGTGTTAACAAGCGTTTTTACAATTTTAGTTACGTGAATTTTCGATTTTTTTTTCTGCTAACGTTTCTCCTATAATCTGCCGTCTCTTAACACCCTTGTCTCTTAACTTTAACGATTTAAAAGAAACCGAGTTGTTGAGTTTTAATTCTGTTTTTTTCCATTCTACCACAATGTTTGTTTTCTTGTTGCTGATTTTAAATTAACTCCTTTCCACGAGCAAACTTGTTTCCCAACAGCCTGAAAGTGATTTTTTCAAATATATCTTTTTACTTCCATGTTCCTTAAGGAAATGGAAGTGTGGTGATGGCAAAAAAAATCGTGTTCGAGATTATTGCAGATTCTGATTGTACTACACTCAAAACATGAAAAAGTCATTTTTCGAAAAGTGTCTGTGTGTCTATCTGTCTGTGTGTCTGTCTGTCTATCTGTAGATTTTTTTCTATGGCAAACGATAAAAGCCGCAAATTCAAATAGAATCAAATAATTTTTGATTCTAATCAAATAGTTTTGATTCTAATAGGTTTGATTCAAATAGGTTTGATTCTAATCACCAAATAGTTTTTGGTGAAGATCGGTTAAGGGAAAAGGGTAGTTTACCGGCAACGTTTTTTTTTAATCTAGGGTAATTATTTTCTATGGCAAACTATAACAGCCGCAAATTCAAACATAATCAAATACTGTTTTGCATACAGCCCTGAATTGTAGAGTTCTCAAGACCTGTTGTTTTTGGTGAAGATCGGTTATGGCAAAGGGGTAGTTTACTTGCAACGTTTTATGTTTTAACAAGGGTATTTTCTATGGCAAACTATAACAGCCGCAAATTCAAACAGAATCAAATAATTTTTTGTATGCAGCCCTGATTTGTAGAGTACTCAAGATCTACTGTTTTTGGTGAAGATTGGTTAAGGAAAAGGGGTAGTTTACCTGCAACGGTTTTTTATCAAGGGTAATTTTTTCTATGGTAAACGATAATAGCCGCAAATTCAAACACAATCAAATAATGTTTCGCATACAGCCCTGAAGTTTAGAGTTCTCAAGACCTATTGTTTTTGGTGACGATCGGTTAAGGGAATAGGGTAGTTTACCTGCAACGTTTTATGTTTTAACAAGGGTAATTTTTTCTATGACGAACGGTAACTGCT
Organism: Magicicada septendecula; assembly: GCA_034769895.1. Lineage (NCBI taxonomy): Eukaryota > Metazoa > Arthropoda > Insecta > Hemiptera > Cicadidae > Magicicada > Magicicada septendecula. The sequence continues at coordinate 832,866,333 of CM068368.1, forward strand.
GCATATTTAAACAGAATCAAATAATTTTTTGCATACATCCCTGAATTGTAGTGATCTCAAGGCCTTTTGAATTTGGTGAAGATCGGTTAAGGGAAAGGGGTAGTTTACCTGCAACCTTTTACGTTTTAACAACAGTAAAGTACTTGAAAATTCATTTAAACTTTTTCAAACAATGGTAATTGTTAAATATCGGTATGGAGAACCATACATGACTTCCATATTCTAAGATTTATATTTAAAATCATTTTCGAAATGAAATATTACCATAGAAACTACTTCTTTCTACTTACTGCTTCAGCCTTAACCACAGTACTGTGGTCACTAACGTATACCACCTCACGTTATCGCACTCGATTTTCACTGTTGATGGAAGTCGATGGCATTGCCGAAACATCTGGTTTAGTAGAAAACATTGGACTACGGCCAAATATCCCGGGAAGGAATTTTAACAAAAACTACTTCTTTGTTGCCGATAACGTTGTACACATATATATAAAATATATGCATAAAATTAATGGCTTGTATAAGTTAATGATTGATCTCCATTAAGTAGTGCTCAAGTTTCCAAAGTTTTAATATTATGATGTCCGTAATTAAAACATCAGAGCAGGTTTAGTGTGAATGAGGGTACAGTGTGGACAAAAATTTTCAACATTTCCTATTGAGCGTTGCTTAGAGTAAAGCTGCGAATCTACAGTGTAGTTTCACAGAACAAACACGCGGAAAAGAAGGAGCGCTCCGAAGTCACTCATGGACCCTCAGCATCTTGCAGAGGGTTCATTCCCTAAAGACGAAAAGTCTGTCTATGAATCGTTCCTCTGTAAACACGTGCAGTTACATTGCCCAGCGATCCACAGGAAGCAAATTGATGTCCATTTTTTCGGCTTGCACGCGTTATGTTGGTGTGGGTTTCGGCACTTTCCATTTAAAAAGCGTGCAAATGTAAGAAAATAAACATGAGTGAGGCCAGAAATAACGTGAATTGTGTGTGTGTGTGTGTGTGTGTGTGTGTGTGTGTGTGTGTGTGTGTGTGTGTGTGTGTGTGTGTGTGTGTGTGTGTGTGTGTGTGTGTGTGTGTGTGTGTGTGTGTGTGTGTGTGTGTGTGTGTGTGTGTGTGTGTGTGTGTGTGTGTGTGTGTGTGTGTGTGTGTGTTACCTGCCTTTTTATTGCTGTAGGCATAATAATAAAATGGAAACGTAAACATTACATAACTGAGATATGCTTACCTGCCACGAACGATATATTATTTTATACATGGAGGAGTTCAGTGACATACACACGTACAGAAGTCATCTTCAAAAATACTAGAAGTCGTCCACGCTTTTATGTTGGCAGTGTAACTTACAGGAAGTTTTTTGATGTTTTTAAAACATCTAGGATGCAAACTTTTCCCGATAACTAAAAGTTTCCTTTTTTCGGTTCCCGTCATGTTCGCACAAACAAAAACTGTAACTCTTTGTTTAGAGAGCTTCCCACCAACGCACTTTTCATTTTTAAATTTGAAAGTCTTATCTGGAGTTAATTTATAAAAAATTTCGGCTTCATGTCCATTAAAGATGTCTTCATCTTTATATGATCGTCTAATTTCTGGCCAAGTGTTACGCACCCAATCGCCTGTAACGTTCAGATCTACGCATTTTGCCTCACCACAAATTTTTGCAAAGGAAATCGAGTGTCGGGCCTTAAATCGATCTAGCCATCCGTTGGAGCACGTAAAATGGCTGGCGCCGGCAGTCCTGTTACAGTGCTTATCGTTTGCATACAATGTATGTCTGTAGCCATGGGCTAGCGCGCGCGCGCACATATATACGTTTATATGAAATTTAGAGTAAAATATCTGAGAAATATTTGACGCTATAACAGAGTAGTACAATATTTAGTGACGTTAAAACCGGGAATTTTTATAATGTTAAAGATATCAGTTTGACTGGACTTATGACAAAATAACGCTACACCCGGGTTGACGTAACAGCCGAAACCGTAATAACCAAGTTCCACTGTATATATAAAGATATTAACTCAAACATAATTTACATTAAATTGAAAAAATTATAATTTTATTGCCTGGCAACAAAATTATTTTATTTTTAACAATTACCATTGTTTCAAAAAGTTTAAATAAATTTTCAAGTACTTTACTCTTGTTAAAACGTAAAAGGTTGCAGGTAAACTACCCCTTTCCCTTAACCGATCTTCACCAAAATCGAAAGTCCTTGAGACCTCTGCAATTCAGGGATGTATGCAAAACATTATTTGATTCTGTTTGAATTTGCGGCAGTTATCGTTTGCCATAGAAAAAACAAAGTTGCAGGTAAACTACCCCTTCTCCTCAACCGATCTTCACCAAAAACAATAAGTCTTGAGTACTCTACAAATCAGGGCTGTATGCAGAAAATTATTTGATTCTGTTTGAATTTGCGGCTGTTATCGTTTGCCATAGAAATACCCTTGATAAAAAAACGCTGCTGGTAAACTACCCCTTTCCCTTAACCGATCTTCACCAAAAACAATAGGTCTTGAGAACTCTGTAATTTAGGGCTGTATGCAAATAATCTTTTGATTCTGTTTGAATTTGCGGCTGTTATCGTTTGCCATAGGAAATACCCTTGTTAAAACATAAAACGTTGCTGGTAAACTACCCCTTCCCCTTAACCGATCTTTACCAAAATCAACAGATCTTGACAACTCTACAATTCAGGGCCGTATGCGAAACATTATTTGATTCTGTTTGAATTTGCGGCTGTTATCGTTTGCCAAAAAAAAAAATTACTCTTGATAAAAAAAAAACGTTGCCGGTAAACTACCCCTTTCCCTCAACCGATCTTCACCAGAAACAATAGGTCGCGAGTACTCTACAAATCAGGGCTGTATGCAAAAAATTATTTGATTCTGTTTGAATTTGCGGCAGTTATCGTTTGCCATAGAAAAAAAATCTACAGATAGACACACAGACACACACACAGACACTTTTCGGAAAACGACTTTTTTCATGTTTTGAGTGTAGTAGAATCAGAATCTGCAATAATCTCGAACACGATTTTTTTTGCCATCACCATACTTCCATTCCTTAAGGAATATGGAAGTAAAAATAAAATAATTTTGTTGCCAGGCAATAAAATTATAATTTTTTCATTTTAATGTAAATCATGTATGAGAGAAAATATATCGTTCGTGGCAGGCAAGCATATCTCAATTATGTAATGTTTACGTTTCCATTTTATTATTATGATTACTGCAATAAAAAAGGCAGGGAACACACAGACACAGACACAGACACACACACACACACACACACACACACAAATTCGCGTTATTTCTGGCCTCACTCATGTTTATTTTCTTACATTTGCACGCTTTTTAAATGGAAAGTGCCGAAACCCACACCAACATAACGCGTGCAAGCCGAAAAATTGTCCAGCGTGGATAGCGATTTGCTTCCTGTGGATCGCTGGGCAGTGTAACTGCACGTGTTTACAGAGGAACGATTCATGGACAGAATTTTCGTCTTTAGGGAATGAACCCTCTGCAAGATGCTGAGGGTCCATGAGTGACTTCGGAGCGCTCCTTCTTTTCCGCGTGTTTGTTCTGTGAAACGTAGACTGTAGATTCGCAGCTTTACTCTAAGCAACGCTCAATAGGAAATGTTGGAAATTTTTGTCCACGGTGTACCCTCCTAAACCTGCTCTGATGTTTTAATTACGGACATCATAATATTAAAACTTTGGAAATTTGAGCACTACTTAATGGAGATCAAACATTAACTTATACAAGCCATTAATTTTATGCATATTTTTTATATATGTGTGTACAACGTTATCGCCAACAAAGAAGTAATTTTTGTTAAAATTCCTTCCCGGGATGTTTGGCCGTAGTCCAATGTTTTCTACAAAACCAGACGTTTCGCCAATGCCATCGACTTCTATCATCAGTGAAAATCGAGTGCGCTAACGTGAGGTGGTATACGTTAGTGACCACAGTACTGTGGTTAAGGCTGAAGCAGTAAGTAGAAAGAAGTAGTATCTATGGAAATATTTCATTTCGAATATGATTTTAAATATAAATCTTAGAACATGGAAGTCATGTATGGTTCTCCATACCGATATTTTTTATATATGTGGCACCTAGTAGTTTACATAGACCAGCCATAAACCATAAACTTTTCTGCTGCAGTATTTAGAAAATCAATTAATGAATTAGGCAGTTGTTTTAAGTTTAAACTTGTGGTACTTCAAGAAGGATTACAAGTAAAAGGCTTGTTGAAATTAAATTTGAACTTAATTTAAAGAGAAAACACAATATTACTCTAATACTCGTTCGTTCTCAGTTCATTTAATTTTAAAAACTTAAAGTGTACAACCTTCTTTTAAGTTTAAAATAAATTGCTAAATGCACAAAAATAGACGTGGTTACATAGCGGCATTTTTCCCGTAATATTCTGGTCTTGATATTCATTTTCTCACCTTTGTTAGTATTTTCCCAATTTTAACCGTAATAAGAAGACAAAATCTTCAATTTAAGTGAACTACACATAACATGGTTTGAAACTTTATTAGCGGGCTGGTTAGGCCGTGGCCCATAGTTTATGTTGACAGACGTTTCGGCCTCACCATCGTAGTTCATCATCAGTGTCGGAAACAATTACGATGGTGAGGCCTACAAACCTTGGAACACCGCCTAATAGCCCTCATAACAATGTTTCCAACTGTGTGGACCCCGGTCGTGAAAGCCTTAGAACTCTACAATAACATATTAGTAAAGTACATCCGAAACAGCATCAAATAAAACGTAAACAATTTTAATTTGGAATATTCCTATCAGATTGGCTGTTTCAGAAAACGACATTACTGAAGTAAAAGTTGTGTTGAACATCAGTGCTTTTGAATCACAAGTGTATATTCGCACTTTCTATCGAAAAGGTTTTGAGTTAATCTACGGGATTTTGTTAACATTTAGAACGATATATTATACACAGTGTGTACTCTTGTAACTTACAACACAGCTGTTGTTTTAAAGACTAGGTGCCACGGCTTCAACGCCAAACGTAACAATTAACAATATGCTTGGTTACGCTTTAAACTCCAGAAGACGTAATCTCAAGTCAATTAAGAAAAGGCGTGTCAAATAAGTATAAGTGTGTGTGAGGGGCGCGTAAATCTGATCCAGCATTTAATATTCATAGCTTATTTTACTAAGGTTTGAGGTGTTTAAGTCAAACAGACCCACTTTACATGTTAAGTGCTTTTTAACATGATAATGTTTTTAGGCTGGGGGTCATTCCACAAAATGCGTGATGCGTCATCGAAAAAATCTCTTTCTCTCTCTCTCTCCTTACACACACGCGCGCGCGCGCATAAAGAATTTCGACGAAACCGAAACATCGAAGCATGATAATGTTTTGTAAACAAAAGATTTCTAGACTGTGGGGAATCAAAAGTGTGGAAGCGTTACATTTTTCGATGACGCGTTTTGTGAAATGACCCCCACCGTAAAAACATTATCATGTGTGTGTGTAGGGAGAGAGAGATAGAGCGAGAGAGAGAGAGAGACACACACAGATAGACAGACAGACAGAGACAGAGAGAGTGGAAATAAAGTGCAACAAAAACAAAATAGAGATTTTCTTGTTTGGAAATATACCCATTTTTACAAGATTCTTAGTGATGCATTAATAGTTTCCGCAGTGTTGTCCGCTGCTCACAAAATTTCTCTGCGCAAAGCTCCCAGTTTCCCTCAATTTCATTCGGCGGCACCGACTAACCTTTGGCATGCACATTCCTAGCGGAATTGGAGCCGCCCGCTCGATTCAGCGGTTCTGACACACTTAACACGGGGACGGCCCGGTGCATCCAGGTGATACAAATGGGTTTGACTGTTCTGCTCTTACTAGCATTAGTACTTCCTCACTAGTCACGCTTGAGAATATCAGTTCATAGAGATCGATCATAGAAAGTTAATTAAATAGACTTTCACTTATCAGTTAAGTAAAAAGATTTCAAATCTTTTTTTTTATATTTATATATTTATATTTATATATATTGATAAACAAGTAATCAGGGAGATTTTAAAAAATTATTTATAAAACACAAATTTTGACAGCTTTCTGAGAACATAATACTGTTACGCCGGTCCCCCTGATCGTCGTATGGTGCAGTGGAAAACAAAATACAAGACACCAATGAAGTCACTAAAAACCAGTTTTACTTATCACATTAACAGTTTGTAATCAACAAGTGTTCAACAAGATTATACTAGAACAATAATTCAAGTTAATCTGTCCACACAAATAACAAAGTCAACTATCAAGACTTCCGCACTATAATCACTTTTCACTAATAACGCCACTTGAGACGCACTGTGTTAATCTCGCCCGACAATAACTGGAAAAACTAAACGGACAGGTATGGGCTATTTATTATAGTCTGCAGGGTTCCATAATATGCGTCCTTAACAAACGCTTGAAAGTTCTAGAGGATACTTCAGCGTGGCCTTGGCAGAAACACACCGGCAGGGCTAGTCGAGAAGCTTGTAGAACGAGACCACCGAAAGCATGAGACCGTTCCGCATTACGTAACACTGCCTCGCATGTTAACTGTCACGTACGCACACAAACATTACAGCTGGGCTTTGCTGGGATAGCCGAGAAACGTGTACAACGCTCTGTAACGGCGTAACAATATTTATCTCGTAGAATATTTATATTTATAATTATAACTATAATTATAACTAAATATTTATAACTATTGTAGATCCAGTATAAGCAATGTTATGAGCCAAACGTAATAAAAAAACTAGAAGTCTCTAGCTTGTTTCAGTACAAAGTTACGTCTACTCTCTTGAAAAAAAAAAACACTTACTGAAAATCGTGATTAAAGTATTGTAGGTTTTTTTAATCAAAATTTTTTTCAGACTTTTTTAACGCACCTACATTACACACTTCATTTTCATACTCTCACATGCTTTCTTTTTATCTGCCTTTCCATCACGCTTCTCTTCTCATTTCTTTCCAGAACAGTGTCGTTTGCTCCCAGAATCCCAGAATCCTTACATTATCAAAAATGTTTAAATACTGAAATATTTACGTGAAATAGATTTTGTGACTTCTTGGGTAACATCATATGAAATACACAGAGGCCTATAACATCGTATGTGTTGGAAAATGTTTGGTAATACACATAGTGTTAATTATAAGTCTAATACTACTGACTCGAAACACCAAGTTTTATAACTAAGTTTTATAATTTATAACAAATAATATACTATTCAAGTTATATAAATAGTTTGAATGTGGTATTAATAGGTTAACATTTTGAACATATGTCAAACAACACAAGGCATTTGAATGATACTTTCAGGTTACTTTTATGAGAATCTATCATTAATTTAAGAAAACCAAGAGTCTGCCAATAATATCTCTAAATGGATAGTAGCTGTAAATCTAAAAAGATGTAAAGATGTGTTTCAGAAACATTATTTTTTGACTTTGCTCTTCTTCAGAAGTCTGTTTTAACATTTAACCTAAAATTAGGATTTAGTCAATCAATTTAAACATTTATCAATACTTAATATTTTATTAGTAAAATATTAATGTAACTCTGATACTAAGTGTTAGTTTTCTCTTTGCGTGGCATTTTACTTCTGACCTACACGTCCATGTACTTTTTACAATGGTATATTTTATTTACCCACTTTTGTATTTTCATTAGTGATATGTCTGCTTTGTAACATACCACTTAGCATAACTATAACCTTTTTTGTCTGTACACTTCTCTTTTGTATTACTTCTTGCATTATAAGTATATAACTACCGACTCGGAACACAAAGTTTTTATTGGTAAAACGTAAAAGTTTTACCTTATAGCCTGAACCAGTTTTCGCTTATTATAAGCTTCGTCAGAGGCTGCAACTAGGAGCACTGTCCATCTTGTTCTTGGTGACGGCGCCGTCGTTCGAAAGATCGATGTTGTGTGTGTGCGGTGTTATATGTTCGAATATTACGTGTGATTTGAAATGTGTCTGTTCCTTTAGGATGTCGTTTTTATGTGTTTTTGTGTGTTTGTATATTTCTAGTTGTTCAAGACTGTCTAGTTTTCGGCCTTTGATGTGTACGTGTAGAATATCGATGTTGTTTTGATGTTTGTGTATGTGTGGTTTGCTTTAATAAGGTGGTTTGCAAAGGTGGATTCTGTGGTGGAGTGTAGTGCCTTTGAAGCAACGTCCTGTCTGGCCTATGTAGAATTTGTTACAGTCTGAACACTTTAGTTTGTAAACACCAGGTAAATCAAATTTGTTTTGTTCTTTGTGTGTGTGTGTGTGTGTGTGTGTGTGTGTGTGTGTGTGTGTGTGTGTGTGTGTGTGTGTGTGTGTGTGTGTGTGTGTGTGTGTGTGTGTGTGTGTGTGTGTGTGTGTGTGTGTTTTGTTTTTTGATAGTGTGTGTTCTCTTTTGTTTGTAGTTTTGTATGCGATTCTGTATCCCGCTTTTTTAAATTTGGGGGCTATTTTTTCAGTGTGGTTTATTGGTGTATGTTATCCAACAATATCCAACAAAATCCAAGAATACCATTTTAAATAGAAAGGAAACAAGAATTAAAAAAAACTAAAAACTAAAATTCTATTTATTTTTTATTTTTCACTAATCGGTCCCCATAATAATTAGAACAAAAGTCGTTTTGGAAGACACGCATTACAAAACATATAAGTCTGGCACTGTTAGGCTGGAAACTTCTGTATAAACGTGGATACGGGACACTGGAACTCGACGTGCAGCATTTCACCAGATATGTTCGATGAAGTTTCTTAGAATCAGTAAAAGGTTGTTCATGATTCTACAGAATTGAAATGGCAATATAAGACGTTGACGTCATTCCAAGATGCAAATCGAAGTACCACCCGTCTACATGTTGAGTTAACGTGTGGAATTCTAGGTAAATTGTGAGAAAAATAATAAATTGTAAGCCCTAACGGTAATTTTTAATATCTCGGCTGTAATGTATCTTACGTACATTAAAAACAATTATGTGGTGATGAAGCTCCACAAGTTCAACCATATGTGTGAGACCATGAGGAGAACTCTAAAATCAACGAGTGAAGAAACACACCTGAAGATCTGCAAGGTGATGGCCATCCTCATACTTCTCTACTGGTCTGAGAATTGGACTTTAACGAAACCTCAGGTCAGTCGTATTCAAGTGGCCGAAACGAGATTTCTCAGGCACTTGGCAGGATATATACCTCAAGATCGCAAAATAAATGTCGATATACGGCAGAAACTGATTATTTTGCGGATACTTGATAGAATTGCCCAGTATCGGGTAAAACGGTTGTAACACCTTAACCGAATGTATGACTGCCACATCCTCAAACGACTACGGAATTATAAGCCAAAAAGACGGAGAAGTGTGGGACGTCCGAAGAACCGTTGGAGTGATCTACGTTACTCTACCTGCTTGGGATCGAAAAAAACCGTTTTTGGTTTAATCATTGCTAAAGATAATGATGTAAGTCCAAATGTCAACAGGAACGGACTAAAAGCCTAATAATCAGCTGCTGAAGAAGATGAAAACTTAAATGTTTATTTCCAACGTTCATTCTTAAACCTTTCAAACAACAAACTTATTCTGTTCGCCAACGAAGCGATATTTTTAAAAATTTTACATTTTCCACGTTCCGACAACACTGAGCATACAGGGGCTAATTCCGCTTATAACTACACGAACAGGCTGATACCGGTTTCGTCCAGCACTCCACAGACAATGTTCTCCGACGGAAGTAAACATCAGATTTCTCCTGTAAAATACTGTTTACAAATTCCGAATACTTTGATAGATATAACGATAATATTTGTAACGTAACGTAAACAAGTTATATTTAACACGTTTTGATTTTCTTTAGATATCTATAACTGTGTATTAATTTAGCCAGTTTACACGAAAATAACAAATACACAGCTTCCAAGTGTAGTATCATGCACCAGAATTAGTTTTGTTTACAACGATTGTTATAAAAACTTTATATTCGTGACGCGTGTGTTGTTGCTAGTTTTTGTTGCGCGAATCAGACGTCAGACACTGTCACAGGGTGTATCTGCCGGGAATACAGATTGCGATTGTTGAAGGGTTACGGTCCCATGTCTCTACCCATGTTTCGTAATTTCTTACTTTACTAACAGCAATAAATAAAACAGCGGTTGGCAAAATCGTAACACTGTTACGTCGATCAATATGGGAACGTCGACCTTTACGGTGGAATGCAAATCCAAACCAGATCAATAAAACAGACATAACTTTTGTCAATTTAATTTTTTTTATTCGTTTATGCATATAATCAATGGTGTAACTACAGGGGGGTCAAATGGATGAAATATGACCCCCCCCCCAGAAATATTAAAAATTTAATCGAAATTCCATAATCATTTAACGTAGGCCTATTTCTAAGCTAGTTGCGTGTTTTAAAATAAGTTTTGTAAATAATTGTAGAAGTAAAACTAACAATAATTGTAAATTGACAAAATAAAATTAAGAGTTTTCTTAATAATGACAATCACTCAACATCTGGTAAATAACACACGTATTTTGAACACACTTCACGTCGGTTTACTCAAAAACGTTGAGATGCATAGATTTTATAAAATGTATTTATAAAATTATATGGGAAGAATACTAAAGTTTTCATTGTCTTCTTCTTCTTCTGCACTACAAGGATTAGGCATTTGCCTGTTCCGTCCTCACAAACTAACGACCACCGTTTTCGTGGTCTTCCTATATCTCTTTTCTCTCTTGGGTTGCAGTTAAGTATTTTTTGGGTATTCTCCCATTTCCCATTCTATTTACGTGTTGTTTCCATCTTTATTTATATTCAGTTATTTTTTCATTTATTGCATATACATTTAGTTCATTTCGCACGTCTTCATTTCTTATTAAATCTCTTCTTGTGTATGTCAAAAATTGTTTGACACGTCTCAAAAATCTCAGCCTGCATTTTGCTGTCTCCTTTTTTGGTATTTATCCAACTTTCACTCCCATACATAAGTACAGGTACAGCCATCGTTTTATAAAATTTTATCCTTATGTCTTTTCATTATGTTTTGTTATTTACTGTTCTATTTATTATGCCACATATTGCCTGGAAATTATTTATTTTATTTTCCATGTCATTGTCATAATTGTAGTTTGTGTCGCAGCACAAGTATGTAAAATTTGATACTTGTTCGATTGGCTTATTGTTGACACTTATTTTCGACCTAACGGGATACTTGCCTTGGAAAGCCATAACTTTCGACTTATGCAAGGAAATTTTAAGATTATATTCTGGACATATTTCATTCAGTCGGTGCACTGCCAGTTGTAATTTATCTTCACTCTTTTGTATTATTATTTTATCGTCAGCAAATAATAACGTACTCAGGTAAGTATACCGGTCTAGCTGGAAGTTTTCATTGTCCTGAGAAAAATAGGGGGTCCAATCTTCAAGCTAGTCTCATCGCCCCAGAAACAAGTCTCATCCACTACCAGAAGGTAGTCTCCCCCCTCCCCCCAAAAGCACTTACGCTACTGCATACAATTAATCTTTTCTCATTTATAAAACCATGTAATTTGTAATATAATGAAAATATTACAAATATAAAAATAAAAATTTATATTAAATAATGGAATTGTGTAGAAAGATATTGTGTGTGTATCTTTGGTGCTAACAAAGGTATTGTGCTCTTCCTTTAGCCCCACTAGTTGGGCTAGTCAATTTGTAATATAAATAAAATATTACAAATAAAAATAAAAATATAATTATAATTGAAATATGTGTTGATACGTATTGTTATTTTGTTTATCACTGGATCAGTCTGACTCCTTAAAGTTTCACTGTTAGGCTATTCAAATTGTAATATAATTACAAGTGTAATAATAAACAAAATATAAAGATATTGATGATAAGAAAATGTTATAACTAGGTGTGTTTGATTGATAAATAATAAATACATCAAACTTTAAAAATTTTGCAAATATTTTTTCTTGTGCTTGTATCGAATTTGTCTGAATGATTTAATTTAATTAATTAATAATTAATTAATTAGTTGAGTTTGTAATTTCCTCCTATATCTATTCTCTCAATGTGAATTATGTTTTTGCTTAATAAAAAATAATAATAACATTAATGGTAGAAATAAAAACAATGCTGGTAACTGAATACTGATTTGCGTTTATTCATTCAAAATTGTGCGCCAGTCAAACTGCGCATGTCCCAGGCACTGGCTAATATTCGCCACAGTCGGCAGTGAGAAAGATTAACAAATATATTTTTTACAAGTTTAAATTTATGGTTCTTTTAACGAATCGAAATGGTCAGAGGGCAAGGAACAAGATACATTTAACAGGTATTCTTAAACTAAATGTTAACATCTGAAATAGAACAGAATTATTATTACAATTGTCAATTCGAAAGAAATTATTTAAATTTCGAACCAAGTCGAAGAAATGACGTCACTCTGCTCCAGGCAGCACTGGCCGGTCGTCTTTATAGAAATTCAGCAATGGCCGCCGTCTGCTCGTTTTAACTGCTATGACGCCGTTGGAATTGAAGATCTTCTCCCACAGAAATAAAATGATGTTCCCTTTTTCTGCAAAGTGGTGTTGGTCCAAAATATCGTGTTGAATGTCCCCTCGTCGTCTGCGATGTCGAATTCTGGATGGATCTCTTGTGTAGTGTAGTGTTCAAATATGCGTGTTGGTTTGGTGTGAATTCGTTCCAAAAATTGTTCAAAAATGGCTGTCGATTTCTGGTGTTGCGTTTTTATGGTGTTATTCTGTGTTTTTGGAAACTTGTGAAGTGTTAGACATAGATAGATAATGTTATTTCACTTGTTAGTTCATCTCCGTTACACGCCACATAACCACACTTGGTTTTAATATAAATTATTTGGTTTTCAAAACTCCACTAATACATTTTTCAACTGTTCAGCTTTGCGATTAACAATAGACTAAACGACGCAACGTCGTCGTTTTAGGGCAATTTGTGGTATGTCTTTTTCCTCTTCATATTGTTTAATTATAAAATATCTGTCTAAGACTTGTTTCACTATCTAACTATACATAACAAGTTTTCTTATTTTTTACTGTATTTCAAATATTTCTTAATTTTACATGAATCTAACTATTCAGTAATATTGATTATTTAATTTTACATCTTTTGATACATAGTTGGGTTTGTTTCAAACTCATTTAAGCCCAAAAATTACAATTTTACATAATAATTGTATTCCCCATATTTTGTACAAATTCAGTGTTTTAAAGGTTTTTATTTGTTTTTTCGGTATAATATTTCCATGGAATACACCTAATAACTCCGTAATTACTTTGTTGTTAATAATTTGGTTATTAAAACATTTCAATATTGATTAATTTGCTGTTTAGTCTGATTTGATTACTATCATAAGCCTATTTTTGACTGTTTCCAAAAGAAGTTAGTTTTCTTTCTTTTGTCATTCTATTTGCTATTAACTGTATCTGTATTAATTATATTTTCAATTTCTGTATTGTATGTATTGAATTCTATTCCTATTACATAGATTAATTCTTTGATAGATAGTTTTTTTTTTTGTTTATAGGCCATTCTGTGTTTACAAACATAGTGTCTTGGTGGGTCTGTTTGTACATTATACATGGTTTACTGATTTGAATAAAACTATTACATTTTTATGCCCTACTTGCCTCTCTGACTTACACAATGGAAAATTAAATGACATGATTTTAATTACAATAGAATATCTTGTATCTACTAAACTTTCTTTATACTAATAACATCATTGAACCATAACATGAACATCTTATGCCTAATTTTAACAAAAACATCTTATTATCAACTATTTTCCATATATCACCTAATTTTAACAAAAACATCTTATTCCTATTATTTTTTCCTGTATCATCAAATGATAACAACATAGCTTATCCTAGACATAATTTAATTAGAAAACATAAAAAACTCCTATTACTAGTAACACTGTCAGTCACTAACTGTCTTGTGTATGTATTATTCTTATGAAAACACTTTAACTGTGATAAAAAAAAACCTCGTGTATCTATTTACACCTTACATCTAAAATATTATTTAATTAATAATAAATAATAAACATCTTAATATTAGGCATACCTTCAGTTATGAACTGTCCTTTGGTATTTTTGTCCTCACCATTTATTTAGTTATAATTAAAGAAAACATTTTATATGTAATAGTCCTTCTTATATCTAATTTAAAACTCTTATTACTAGTAATGTTGTCAGTCCTTAGACCGTCTTTCATTTCAATGGTTTTATTATTATTATTCTACACTCATGGTAGTCTTTTTATAATACTTAAACCTCACTGAAGATTTTTTCATAGATTTTTTAACTATGTTTCTCACTGTACACTCTGTAGTTCCTTAATTTTGTTATCTCACTTCACTTTATTGTATTCTACACTCTGGTAGTCTTTTTAGTGAGTTCTACTCTATGGTAGTCTCTTTTGACATATTTTTTGACATGTTACACTTACAACTAATATACAATTTGTTTTTATAGTATTGTATCTTGTAACTTGTTTGGGGTTTACCTATATCGGTTTCAATTTTGTCTCATGGTATTTATTATATGATTAACATTTTGTTTTGGCATATCTCTTCCTGTTTCTGGTCTCTTTGTTGGAATCTTGATATGTTTCGTCCCTTCTTCAAATATCACATTAGTAGTTTCCTTATTAAAATGGTTTCATGACAGATTATTTCCTTTTTTATGGTCCTTCCCTTTTTGTACTGCTTCCCCAATCTACTGGGTATACTGCTGGTTTAACTGGTTTTTTCATAGTAGGTTATTTTAATTAATGGTTTTCTTTATTATCTTCCATTTTTATTAACATTTTATAGACTTAATTATACAGTTTCTAGGGTAATCCTTAAACAATTTATTCTTCTCACTCACTATGGAACTTTCTCTTTTATTTATGTAACATTAATTCAAATGTTTAGTGTGATAATTTTGTTATGTTACAAATTAGATAACGAATTACAATAGACATGCAGAAAAAGAACCATCCAGTGAACCGATTTTTAACTTAAGCCTCTAAACAATATACAAACATAAACTACGATGTTTCTCTACAAATTAATGGGACTGAACTTTTTTCCCACGAATTGGCAAATCTGAGAGACCAAGAACGTGACAGTGGGGTAGTTCGAAAGCTATTAAGAAGCTGACAATGAACGTAAATCCAGCGTTAGGTCCATGGCTGTGTTATCAGTTGTTCATTAATCGCGTCCGATGTTGTTTTAAATAATTGCCTGTTCACGTTGCCAAACTACCCGCCGGCGAACTACACTGACTTCTTTGAGAAAAAAATCGACTGATAATGCGTGAATGTGGTCCGTATCGTTACCGTAAAAAATAAAAGATTCAAATATAAGTTGGAGTAAACGCATGGCTCCCCCCCCCCCCATGGCTCAAATCCAAAGACATTACTTTTGATGATCATCAATCCGTTGAACTCTGGTTGTTGCAAAATGTAAGACAGAAGAAAGGAGGACTTGATTTTTTTTATTATAGAAGAGTCAGCAAGGTCTGGAAACAAAACTATCTATTCTACAAGTACCCATCCGCAGTAGTACCGCCAACTAATAGTAGTTCGATTGAGCTAATACAGATTTAGCTCTAAAATTTTATCGCATAAAAATATACCCCATTTTAAATTATCCATTCCAAATAAATCTTCTTTTTCTTCTTCTTCTTCTTCTTCTTCTTCTTCTTCTTCTTCTTCTTCTTCTTCTTCTTCTTCTTCTTCTTCTTCTTCTTCTTCTCCTGCTGCTACTCCTCCACCTCCCCTCCTCCTTATCATTATTATTATTATTATTATTATTATTATTCTCCCTTCAAGAGTTAGGCCTGCGATCTGTTGCACCTGCTGGCCGTAACACAACTGACGTTCCACCAGCGCCAAAGACAAACCAGCGATCTAGTAACCACGTTAAGGTGATGAACGGCACGGTCACAGATATGTGCTTATATGCAATGCAGGAACAGACAAATAGAAAAAATGCATTAATGCATTGATCGCGTAAAAACACAACTTAGAATAAATTGAGGGAACTAGACAATTGTGTAGGAAATGCAGTAGATCCCTTAATTATGAACACACTCTCTCGATGGATCGAATTCTTATTTTTTTTAACAATTACCACTTACAATTTTTTCAAATCTACGTAAAAAGTAAATAAATAATTTTATATACAATTGGAATTAATTTAATTGCAAATATGAATAATTTAAAAGTGAACCTTTTTGACTGTTCACGTAAACTTGACTGATGAATACAAAGGTTTGTCTATGCGGAAAGTAACTTGCTCCATATATTTAACGCACACATAACACATCTCAAAAAGTTATAAATTTATAACTATAAATTTTTTAATCATCTCATGAAAAAATTCAGGAGGGACTACCGTGTATTCATTCAGAGCTGGCAGTGAAAGTAAATAAACATCCAACGTTGTGTGCCTGTGTAACTTAAGAATTGTGTATTGATCACGTCCAGTGTTGTTTTAAATGTTCCATTCCACTTGCAATCAGTACCGCTTTCGAAATTTGTCCCACTTGCGACCAACACCAATAATTCTTACAATAACGTTTAAAACAAAAATATTTACGCAATACAATTATAAGTGATGACGATTGGAATCATTCGTGGAATTGAAACCTCTTAAAACGACATAAAAACGGTGGATACTTATATTGCTGCGATTTTGTCATATTCTCAAAAAAAAAAGGTATGAAATAATTCGGGTATTTCTGATCTAAATAATCATCGAAGTCGCCAAAATATGACACAAACTTCTTCAGTCATTTGGACATTTTCTTCATTTTCAACTTGGCAATTTTTGACCAAACGAGGATTGATCAGTCTTCTTTCTTCAAGCGTTAAGACTGCGGCTTGTTGCGTTGAAGCACACGAATTCCGCCATAGTGTGGGAAACTAAACGCGCGAATTCAAATTGTTCATACGAACAAATGCATGTATGGCGTAAAAAATTGGTGTCACTTTGATGTACGAGCGTTGTTGTCATGTTGTTGTCATTTCATCATGTGTGTATTCAGAATAAAATGTATAGGCTATGCAATTTATTATAGCAGTCAGACGCAACATCGACAAATATAATAGGACGTTTAAACGAGCATTTACAAACCTGGTCCCTTGTTGTTGTGTGTGTGGGGGGGGGGCTTTGTTACTTATCTATTTCAAACATGCCAGACAAGACGACTGTATCTTTGTCCCACTGACTGGTACAAGCAAGCAGACCTAGTGATGACCTTGACTGGATCCCGCGACCGCAGCATAGCCGTTAAGATTGTTACTCCTGAAAGAAGATTGAATGTCTCCTGAAACAATAAATCAAAACTATATTACAGTCAGGAATTTTTCCTGTCGGAGGGGCTCTATTGACCTAGATTTATCCGTGAACTTATAGACCAGTGTTGTTCTATGTGGTAGGTAACTGATTATAATCGACGTTAAAGTCATCGGCGGCGGAAGGAAATTCCCCAATTTTATGCTATGTACGATATATCACGGTCTGTGGTAATATAACCTATATCTGGCTTCAGATTTTACCTATAAAACAACATTGGCGACCTACCGAATGGGGGGGGTATCTGCTTTAGTTAATAGTAGGATGGTATTCGACTTGTTATTGTTAATAGACAAAGACTGTAAAACCTACAGTACCCTAGCATCAGTTACACATAACAGGTTAATAAGAAGGTTCCTGTTTTATTTCCATATGTTTTTCATTGTTTGTGGCATCGTTTGGAAATGTAAAGAACTAACTAACGTTACTTCTATTTCAACGTACGAATATCTCATACTGTCGGATGGGTTTTGGAAGTTATCCACTGTGTCTTATTATCCGTAATCTAGAATGAAAGTTGACAAAGCTTACAAAGTAAAGTGTCGGTGATTATAATCGTGTTGTCTGAACATTCTGACTACTGCTGTTACTAATTTTACGTTATTTCTTCTTCTTCTTCTTCTTCTTCTTCTTCTTCTTCTTCTTCTTCTTCTTCTTCTTCTTCTTCTTATTCAACTTCCTTGTTAGGATTCTGTCCTGTTCTATAACAACGGTCCTACATGCTGTCACTCCATATTGTTTGTAAACCACATTCACAAAAATAAGTACAAACAATATACGTTTATGGACGACAAATCTTGAAAACATGTATCATAATATAAACGTTTTCCAGTGAAACGTACCAGAGTGAAGGCTCTGGTATATTTGATCACTTCCAGTAGACTAAATAGTTTTGATACGCTACGCCACCAATTTAAAATCAAGAAATAAGAACATACCTGTCGTACTTTAAAAATATCTTGTATATCGAGGTAACCGACTGGGAACATGGTACATCACGGTTAGACTATTGTTAGTTGTTATCAGTACAGTATGTGTTAAAAAAAGAATAGAATGGTGATTTTAGGTACGAGCGTCACCACGCAACAACGCAGAGACTACATTCAAACTCGTTTATCTCGCTTCCCGACAACTGACAGTTGAGTTGGGGATGTTTAAAAAGTGTACATTTCTGCGTATAAAAATGGCTCGCGGCCTGTCTCGCCTGTCTCTTAACGTCGGTTGTTAATGTTGCAGTTCACCCTTCTCTTCTGTACAGCCTAAGACGCTGATTAAATATTATATATGTCATTTGTTACCTTACAACTAATTATATACATAATTATATAGATTTAACAAAATTAATATAAATCCTTAAATTCGTAGTGACCGTCAATCAATGAATTTTTCCGGTGAAGGGTTTGTGAGGATCGGTCAATAATTATAACACAAATTTATATTATTTGTGTCGACGTTTTGACAATATTTATTGTCATCATCAGGACCTGTGTATGAATACAAAAGAAATGTCAAACACAACAGAACAATTATTTGAGTGAACGTGTTTGTGTATGTTAGTGTTTTTTTCGTGCGTGTGTATGTGTGTATCCTTGTATATGTGAAGGAGTTGAGACAGTTTGTTTTACATCATCAAATGTTTTCTTTAAATACAACGAGAAAATTATAATATCACAGAACTTAATTTATAAAATATTACAATTTAAATTACTCATAATGTTACTCAAACAGTTATTGTGTAATTTAGAATTCTCTAAATTAATGACGGTGTTTCATACAATTATTCGGTACAGAATAATACTGCGAAACGAGCGTCTGGTGAAAACACAATAATACAGTTCAATAAAATTTTACATGCAGAAGTATTTATAATTTGAAGAAATATTCATAATAATAATAACAATAATAATAAGGTATGTACAACGCATGGTTGTTTCCACTTCAACGTAATAGCCATTTGTAACGGTTAATACTTGTGAATTAAAAATTCCACTTCCCTTCAAAACGTTATTCTAACAATGATGGTGTAAACCATAGAAATTCATATATAATTTGTAATATTGTGTAATTAAAAAATGCGTCCTTGTGTGAGAAAATACCAATCGTTATTTATTAATACGAGTAAAACTTATTTTTAAACACCAGACTGTTAGGACGCGGTCGGTTGCTATAAATCTACATCTTGTCGGCAGCGTTTCGATTCCCCCCCCTCGGGGATCCTCTTCAGGCTGCCAAAAAGCGACATGTTGTTTCAGGTAAAAGCAATATCGGGAATTGTTCGACGAAGATCTGCCGCTACTGTTTTCGCAAACTCTGTCGCTTTTTGGCGTCCTGAAGAAGATCCCCAAGGGGGGAATCGAAACGTTGTTGACAATACGTCGATTCATAGCAACCAACAATGGCCTCACAGCCCGGTATTAAGAAGTAATTTTGAAAATATGGACACCGGCCGTGCAAGCTTTATCTACTATCTACTATGTTTTCGCTATCAGTACGCTTCAAATTCGTCTGGTGTTGAAATTTTATCCTCTTTGTCTGTACAGTTTATGAAGACTAGTCTTACATTACAATATAAATCAAATAAACAATACCACCAAACCGGTGCAAATGTTCTCACATCTCCTGTTTATTGTTCGGTGTGAAGTGTTTTTAAAATCTCGCTTTGGTGACTACACGTACATAAATATTTTTGCTCCAAATTGAATTAAATTGGTCTACTCGTTTTGCTACAGAAATGAATAAAAAATGTTTCATAAAATTGGCACTACAGGCACTCAACAACAAACATTCAAAAATGCAGCACAAAACACATGGTTGCCCGCACATTTCACTTGCCATACAAATCAATTCACTGGCGGAGGCCGCGGAGCATTTGCAAAAGGCGTTCGTTTATAGCCAACACCTGTAACAAGTAACTGACACATTTTCAGATATTTTTCTTGTTGTTTTGTGTTCTAAAAAGTATTTTAGACTAAATACTAAACTAAAGAATACGAAAAAATTACTAAATACAGACGGTAATTGACGCTATCGAAAAACCGGACACGATAATAAGCACATCTGTAGTAGTATATCTAGAATTTGGCCTTAAGAGGGGCCCGGGGTCGGTTCATCTTCATATAAACGAAAAAATAAGTTAAGACTAATCAACACTACTATCTTTAAAGTGGCTGAAATCAGTCCATAACGGTGAGAACACAATAAAAATATGCGATATTGAAACAATCTTTAGAAGATACTTATTGACTGAATTGATTTTCCTATGTAGTTAAAATTAATTCCCGGGCTGTTTGGCCGGGGTCCATTGTTTCAACAAAAACAGACGTTTCGGCAGTGCCATCTACTGCCATCGTCAGTCGGCGGTGAGTGCATATTTCCCTCACCTTCATATGGAGTCCGTCCAGATGCAGAAACATGCTGCGATCGCTATGAATCGGCGGTAGCATGTAGCATTGTAGTAGCGGGGCGTCTTTGCACCCGGTGCATGACTGCAGCATCTGGGTCGAGCCCAATGGCTGCCTGAAGATAGACGTAGTTCTGGTTCATTCGACTGGTGCCTAAAAACAGGAATGGACAACCGCCAACCAGTTAACTGAGAAGGCGGGGGAGAAAGGTTTTTAATTTTTATTTATTTTCAAAATTTGAGCATCAGTGGGCACTGCCGCATGAACGGGTTCAGGTGACAGATGTCACCCGTTCCCAGTCCCGCGTGCAGACGCCGTGAGTCGTCGGTCGCTCCCCGCGAGGCGGAGAGCCTCCGTGCCAGTGATAGTGCGTAGCAGCGGCATTCAGCGCGGTCGCCATACTAGGAAGGGAGGAAGGAAACAGCTTTGCAGGTAAATTCTGGGGCGAGGGCAGATATTGAATATGCAAAATTAGATTTACAGTAAAATTCACTAGACATGAATCAACCGTTTTCGTACTAACGGCGCAGGTTATGTAAATGCGCATGCGTCAACAGAGAAACAGCTTAGTTTTCTCTGAGACGCTGTGGAGGTTATTGTGTGAGTACTTTTCAAAAAACATGAGCATTCATCAAATATGAAGCGTTTAGTTTCATTTCATTTTAATAAGAACAGCGTAATAGTAATAGATTCCTCGTACCACAATGTACAAATAAATCCACCTCCAACATCATTAACAAAAAAAGGCAGACATGATTAACTGGTTAAAAACCCATAACATTCCTTGTAGTCCATCTATGTTAAAGCCTGAGCTGTATGCACTAATTAAACAAAACAAACCAACTTACAAAACTTTTAAAATAGATGCTATTTTGGCAAACCAAGGACATTCTGTTTTATAACTTCTACACTATCAGCCGGATTTTAAACCTATGGAACTGACTTGGGCAACCGTGAAGAAGCGTGTTGAAAGAAAAACCGTGCATTTTTCTGTGGACAGTGTCAAAGGAATTTTATTGTATTTCTCCTGCAGACTAGAGATCAAGACGTGACGTAATGAAAATTTAAAATGACTACGTGAGATCGAACCAAATAAGGGATACTGTAACAGATCGTTTAGAAAATAATGTAAGACGAGATAGCAGCAGTGAAGGCAACTTGAGTGATAGTGAGAATAGGCTAATGGTGATAACAGTGACGGAAATATTAGTAGGGTGAAGAACTGACCTAAATAATTATTGTAATTGCATGTAAGTAAATGTGCTCTATGGTACTTAAATAGTTTCAGTCTAATTGTTGCATTAGTATTGTCTCTCCGGTTCTTTACGGATAGTTTACATCTGCTTGTTTTTTAAACACACACACACACACACACACACACAATCATTTCACGTACGAGGCTGTTATTAATGTTACTTATTCTATTCAAACAAATTAAGATCCCAGAACAATGTGGATCATATATTAATAGCCTACGTTTTCGTGAATCGTAACATGTACACAAAGTGTACACATTCCAAAATATACAAGGATTGTTGATGTCTAGCCTCGACTTTCGAGAAACATTGCAACAGACACAACACGCCAAGTCACTGTTTACAAAATAATGGAAATCTTTATTAGGCCTACATTGTCTCTTTCTGTTGTGTCTGACGCTTGTTTCGTCTTACAAAATGTCCACGTTTACTGTCGTAATCGAAATCAAAACTTACCTACAACCAAATTTTGTAGGTAAACAAATTTTAGGTAAAAACCTTAAAAACAATTAAAAGAATAACAAAAGAATTTTCAAATTATAGGAATAATTGGTTAGTAAAAAGTTAGGTAAGTTAGTAAAAAGTAAGTTACATATATGCGCGCGCGCGCGCGCGTGTGTGTGTGTGTGTGTTTTGGTAGGGCTGTAAAATTTAGTTTGGTAAAGTATTTAGTAATATAATTAAAAATGTAGCTAATGAAATGTAAAAAACAATAAATACATAAAAACGTTAAAAATTAAAAATAAACATTTGAAAACACTATACGACTCATAGACAATAGAAAACTAAATAAGTAAAGTTATAAATATAATAAAACGAAAATAATTGTGAATCGACAAAGCAGTTCCGAAAATAATTGTGAATCGACAAAGCAGTGTAACTACTTTATTTCATTATAAGCGATATCAGTTTTCTAATTTTACTACTTTTACAAGGAAAAACGTAAATTTAACTATTATCTTTCATCTTTAATTATTAAAGAAGCGTAACTTCGGCACATTAGGTATAAAAAGTCAACCCGTGTCAAAATAGATTACTCCTGTCATATGTGCGTCTTATTGACAATTCAGAGAGTAGACTAATATTTTCAACTGCGGAGTGGACATTTTCCTCTCTCGTGCCTTTCACTGCTGCCGTCTTCTCCCCACTACAACCTGCGCGCTGATTCATGTCTGTTTAATATTACTGTAAGTAGTTTACTTAAATTTATGGCGGGTCATCGAGAATCGCCCGAGGGCGTTTGACCCGGACAGGGGGAGGTGGTTGCGTGGTGCTGATGGTCCTGAGGTAATGGAAGGAAGAGGTCTCAGCTGCTCCAAAGAGAGTCGCAGCTAATGACCAGACAAAGGCAGAGAGAGTAGGAACTCGTAGACCTCCTCGAATGACACTGTTTCTAACAAACCAAGGAGATCCCGACAAGGAACGGAGGGTTCTGGATTGGAAACTTTCCAGCCTACGCCTGTTGGTGGCGGAGACAAGTGACCACCAAACAGGTGCCGCATAGGTCAATACAGACCGGAGAAACAACAGTTAGAGGGTAGCTTTCGTGCGCAGCGCCAGGGGGCTGCGGCACGCGAGGTATGGGTAAAGTTTGGCTCGGACGCCGCGAGCCTTGGAGAGGGTTTCTGTCACGTGGGCGTTGAAGCAAAGACGCCGGTCAAGCCGAACGCCTAGATACTTCACTGACTCTTTGTAGGCGATAGGCTCCCTTCCAGGGAGAGGGGCTGGCATCGGGAGATGGACTTACGAGTGAAACAGATCGCTTCGGATTTCTCCGTATTGATCATCACCCGCCCTTTCCGTAGCCAGTCCGGAAGCTGGTCCAACTGACGCTGCAGCTGTGTACTCGCAAAACGCGGGGACACAGAGCTGTAATGATACATTGCATCGTCAGCGAACAAAGACAACGTGACACCGGGTAAGACAGGCAGGTCGTTCGTGTACACAAGGTACAGAACGGAGCCGAGGACAGATCCCTGAGGTACGCCGGCGGCGACGGGACGAACTGCAGAGCACGTTCCGTCGACGCTCACCCTGAAGGTTCGGTTGCAGAGATACGACCGGAGGAAAAACACTATGGACGGTGGTATGGGGGAGCTAGCAAGTTTGAAGAGAAGACCTTCGTGCCAGACTTTATCGAAGGCCTTGCTCACGTCCAGCAGTGCGGCGGCCGTAGCCGCTCGCCTGTTGGTGGCGTCAGAGAGTTGCGTTACCACGCGGACTAGTTGAAGCGTGGTCGAGTGCTCTCTGCGAAACCCGAACTGTTCGTTGCGGATAAAATTATCCAACAACGGCGAGATGCGGGCCAGCAGGAGCCGCTCGAACTCCTTCGAGATAACTGCCAGGAGAGATATTGGCCGATAGCTTTCAGGAAGCATGCGCGGCTTGCGGGGTTTTGGTATCATAACGATGTTGGCAGTTTTCCACAGGCGGGGAAAGTACTGTAGCCGGAGACAAGAGTTGAACAGCTCGAGCACGAGGTCAACGCCTGAGGCCGGGAGATATTGTAATGCAGCGGCCCCGATCCGATCAGGACCGGGGGCGCGACGGCGGTTTAGTCGGCAGACAGACGAAACGAGTTCGTCTCTGTCGAACGGGAGGTCTGGGCCAGCGGGAGGGCGAGAAAAATAACCAGATAGGAAGTCCCGGACTTCTGCCGAGTGGGCAGGGTCCGAAATGCCTCGATGAACGGTAAATTGGGACTCCATGCAGTCGGCGAAGACCTCAGCCTTGCCTTCTGATGAAGACACAATCCCATTCGGGGTTTCCAGCGGGTTGCGAGTTCTCTTCTCGCGGGTCAGTCTACTCGCCGCTCTCCAGACGGAGGCGTGGTCGACTTCAAGAGACTCAAGATATGAGTCCCATCGATCAGAGTTTACGTCCCGCAGTAGCTGCTGGACGTAAAGGGACTGTTGTTGAAATCGTCGCTTGACGACTGGACCACGGGTTCTTTGCCATCTGCGGCGGAGCTTGCGCCGTAGCCAGATGGCGTGGAGTACATCCGTAGGTAAGGCCGATTTGCGATGATTCATCTCGAGTGAGTAGGTGTATCGATCCATGACACCTTGGACCAATTCCTGAAGATTTGTGGCGCGGAGATCCAAATCGTCACGAGTGACGATAGGGTCCGCCGGGAGAGATGGTAACCTTCGAGAGAGCTCGTCATGATAGGAGCGCCAGTTGACTCTCCTAACAATCTGAGCGGGAAGTCGGGGTGACGCCGACAGCTCTCGAACAGTTATAACATGGGGATTGTGATCGGACAAAAGATCCGACACAGACGAGACCTCGATGTTGCGGGCAACGTTCTTGACAACTACTATGTCAAGAACGTCCGGCCGATGACCGTTAAAGGGGTAGTAGGTAGGGTCTTCAGGGCCGATGACATTAAGTGCCGGGTCGCCAGAGACGAACCGGAACAGAGAATTTCCATAGGCGTTGACAACGCGGCTGTTCCATGATGGGTGTTTGGCGTTTAAGTCGCCGGCTACAATGGTTGAGAGGGGGTGGTCGAGGAGGGCGTCCAACTCCTCGGGCGGTGGTGGAGTCCGCCGGCCAGGCCTGAGGTACGCAGAAACAACGCGCAACTCCGATCCGCCAGCATCCACCGCCACCGCGCAGCCTTCAATAATAGATGTATCTAGAGGAGGCAAAAGCCTGTGGGATATCCGCCTGTGGACTAAGACAGCTGTGCCACCCGAGGGGGGACAGCGAGGCCGTAGGGGACGATCCTGACGATAACAGACATAGGGCAGGAAGGGAAAACGAGTAGTAATGAGCCAGATGAGTCTCGGAAAGAAGTATGATATCAACATCATACTCCGTCACGAAAGTCATCAGTTCAGATCGTCTGGGGAGTAGCCCGAAGGCGTTCCACGCGACGGTCCTCATGCTATTAGCCATTCAGGGGAAGTAGGGGAAAGAGGGTAGCTAGAGACTGGAAGACCAGGGTAAGCACTGTGGTAGTGTCGCGAGCAGTCCTTATAGATGCAACAAGATTGTCTGCCCAGGCAGTCAGGGGATCTGCCGATGCCCGAGAAGATTCC
The DNA here is from genome assembly GCA_034769895.1 of Magicicada septendecula. Lineage (NCBI taxonomy): Eukaryota > Metazoa > Arthropoda > Insecta > Hemiptera > Cicadidae > Magicicada > Magicicada septendecula. Next base: position 832,892,458 of record CM068368.1, read on the forward strand.
CGGGACACCAAAGGGCAAGCCTGGCTGGCCTCGACAGGGGTAGCAGATGGCGCTGGGCTGACGGATTGAGTAGTAGACTGCTCACTGGGAGGTTGAGGTTGATGACTGGGGGCGGGTCGAGCCCGCGGAGTTGGTACAGGTGGAACCTGTGATGATGTAGGTCGGCCGGCGGAGTTCCGGCGACGACGAGAGCGCTTAGACTTGCCCGGTCGGGCTGGAGGTGGGACAGATTTAGCGGCCATGGCCGCGTAAGAAGGTGCGGGCGCTCCGGCAGGCGCCGGGGTTGAGGCCGCTGCAGGCGGCGCCGAAGCGACGTTTGCAGGCGAGACAGCGGCACCGGAAGCAACCGGAGTTGCTGCCGGGACCTTGGCAGATGAACCAGTGAGAGGTGGGAATGCCTCTCGCCGGTTAGGGCCAGGACCAGCTACACGGCCAGCCTTGAAAAACTATGGAAAAAGCCATGAAAAACTAGGTCGCTGCGGTTTCATGGCGGCGATAAAGTTTTTGTCAGCCTCGGTAATTAGCCCGGTGGGCTCCTTTACAGTTGCAGCATATAGCTGTGAACCCCGTCGTTGGCTTATCACAGCCACGATGAGGTTCAGCACAACGCACGCCACGCGGTGGCTGATGGCAGAAAAGACTGCTGTGGTCGAACCACTGGCAGTTAAAACACTGCGAGGGGCCGGGCCGCGGGTCAAATGTTCGGACTTGCACCCGTAGGTGCAGAAGATTTTAGAGACTGTAAATCTCCTCGAAAGGGCCTACTTTCAGAAGTTTGATCAGAAAGCTGTTAACAGGTCTGCGGTCATCACCTTTGCCAACATGCAGGACGCTTACCGCAGTCGGCGCATAGCCGAGCGCAACAAGTTCCTGCCTGGTGGCATCAGTTTCAGTAAAGGAAGGTATTCCCGACAGAACGACCTTGATTTCTCGCTCTGACGGTAGGGCAAAAGTGTGAAAAGAAATGTTGCGCCCTGTCAGGAATGCCTAAACAGAGCGGAAGTCGGGGATCGTGGCGGTCGCCAGCTTTAGCGAGGCGCCTTGGCACCTCGCCTCGACCTTGACCGAAGGGAGAGCTAGGGACAGGGAACGCAAAAGTTGTGTATAATTCCAGTTGTCAGGAATTACAATGGGTGGAATGCGTGGGGAAGACACAGTTTGGTTAGTTGTTGAATACTCACGCTGCTCACGCTGAGTGCCGCTGTTACCATGATCGGAAGGCTGCTGTGCAGCTGAGGCGGGCGGCGGAGTTTGGGCCAGCTTTCGCTTACGCTTGGCAGATTTGCCTTGCACAAGCGAGAACTGTCCGTCCCCCGACCCAACACTGCACATAGAAACAGCACTATTATCACTTTCACAATCACTTTCACTTTCGTGAGGAAGTGGAGTTGAACGGAAGCCGGGTGAGCATGTTTCCATTAAGGAGACAAGCGGCGCCGGCAGAGGATTTGGGGGCGTATTCGACGCCATTTCGGACAAGCCGAAATGAAACGTCTACGCTAGGCAAGGATTGAGGGATCACCAGACACTGAACTATTCACAGGCAGCAATTGAGCACAACACAGACCGCACAGCACACGGAAACAAAAACACTCCCGCACAGGTTAAATAAAAGTGATTTGCACTGAACTGATGATGAAACTTGTAGTGTTGATGATGCTGAAGACGATGATGGTAGTAAAAATGTTGAATAAACAGTATTTCCGCACAAAAATAAGAAATTTTGTACAGCAAAAACAGACACAGCCTACCCTGGCAAATGCTCTAGGTAGACGCCACTCCTTTGAATCGGCGGGGTGAAAGTCTGCCAATAAGTATTCTGTGGCAAGGTGTCTTGCGAGCCTCTAATATAGGTTCTTTTTTCTGATTGGTTGGTGGTTGATTTATGACTGTATCGTGGCACTTAAAGAATTTATAGGTAGGAGTGGTGTTCACGGGACTTCTCCAGCCTTAACCACAGTACTGTGATCACTAACGTCTACCACCTCACGTTAGCGAAGCTCGAATTTACACTGATGATGGCACTGCCGAAACGTCTGTTTTTTGTAGAAAACAATGGACCACGGCCACACAGCCCGGGAATTAATTTTAACTACATTGACTATGGCCGTGTAAGCCCACGAAAAATGATTTTCCTGTATTTCATATTTCAAACTTATACACTAATGCTGTGAAATAAACCTGTTTGTATGTGTTAAAAAAAAGAGTTACTACTGTTTATTAGCTTACACGGCCGAAAAAAATAAAATAAAACAGATTAAGAGATTAACAAAATTCGTCAACTTTTTCGACTCTCTGGGCGGAGAGAGTCCCGTTCCCCCCCCCCCTTAAATACACCACTGCACATCTGTAGAAACACATCCTCAGGCGCATGTGTTTTGATAGAAAAGTGTTTAAGACATAAAACATTTAAGTTGCTATGGAGTAAATTACTACATCATAAATATTGTAAACGGATTAGATACACTGCGAGCTGAAAAAGCATTCGACGCTATGACTCTACCATCGATGTATACTATATGGATCGCGTGCTGCCAGGCAAAGTGAACGGCAGAAAACGGTCCGAAGCACGTACAGCTTCCCACACAATGGTTGGCAATAAAGCGTTTGGCGCTAAGTTAACACGTGTATTAAACAAGTCATTCAGTCAGTAATGCACTTGTTTTAACAGTTTACAATTATTACATTTGGGACAGTTCTACTGAAAATTTGTGCTTATGAAGATTTTATTATTATAACAGTTTGTTTTTACTTTTGCCTAACTGATAACAGATGACAATAACTTAAGCGTTTACACTCATTTTACTGATTTTTTACCAAGCGGAAAATTAATTAGAGCGTCATTAGACGTTTTAAAGATTGTAAAATATATGTATAATTTATTGATTATATCTGACAGTAAACTTAATACCAAAAAAATGATTATATCAGCTTGCAAAAACTTTGCCGGGACAGTGTTTAGAAAACATATTTCAAACAATGATTTTTCTGAAGACAACCATGAAGTGAAACTTATCAAATTAATAGGGACATTATTTTATAAAATCTTGTGCTATAATACTGCTAAGGAAAGAACCGCTGCAGCTACCTTCTCTAAGCTTGGTGTCTGCCAAAAGTTAAATAAATTTGTATTATTTAGTAATGTTTAATGTAAACCATTTTTATACAGTTAATACGTAGCTAATTAAATAAAATAACAAACATTAATGTAAATTAGCATTGCTTATTGAACACTTTAACGACCATGGCGAGCGTATTTTACGCAATAAACATTTAAAGTTTACGGCTCACGTCTTTTATTCTTTGTTTCCCTTATTCTTATCTTTATTCGTCTGGCTTCAATAATAAATGTTCATAGATAAGAACGCAACAGAACTGTTTATGAACGCAATCGAACTTAGCGATAAACTTAAATAATGTGTCAGAATACTGAAATCTTACAGTGAAACAAATGAGTTTATTTTGTAAAAGAACTTATTAAAAACCTCCCACTTTGGAGTCATTAATTGTTAAAATGACACAGCTATACCATTTAACGCAAAATAGAATCCGCTAAAGCAACAAAAGCTAAAACAAAGCAGAAATGTCAGACTTTGTACAGGTACAGTATATAGCATTCGCAGTGTTCTTGCCAACCACTGATGCAGCGGTCGGACCGAATTCAGTGAATGCAGCACGCGATCCATATAGTATACATCGATGGACTCTACATAGCGAGTTCTTCCTACACTCTAAGAGGAGGCAACCTCAAAACTAAAATAAGAATTTGAACCGCAAATTATACGCACAAGCGATTTTGTACTCATAAGACGAATATAGCGCGCCGCAAATAATATATGTAGCCACGTAACTACAAAATCCACTTATATTGCTATTTGAGATGATTTCTATTCAGTTTCAAGTTCTCCATGAAAAACGTACTATTTCAAAACGTATCTCCTCTTTTCAAACTTAAAAAGGAGGAGAATTGGTGATCTTGACTTAGTGAGAATTTTAACTCTTTGATTCCATTATTGATTGAATATCTTTTTAACTTTTCTTAGCGAGCACTCAAGACGTAAGAGAAACTGCCTACCAAATTTCGTGGTCATGTGTTTAGCGGTTCGGGAGACTTAGTGGCGATTGAGTGAGTGCGTAGTATTTGTATTTTATAATACATAGGTTTGTTGCTTGTTACGGGTATTAAAACAAGAAATTCTCTGTCCGACTGGATGTTTAATTGTTTGTGTAAGCAAAATGTTTCTTTAACCGTGAATGGTCAATTTAATCATGAATAGTACCAGCAAATGCTGATGTAATATGGTGAAAAATAGCAAATTTATTCAATTACATTGAACGGTACTGCGTTTAGTCTCCATTACTAATTTCAATGTGTTCAAATTTACCTACATCTGTACTTATGTTTCTCACTTATAGAAATAAAATATAATAAATACTAGTAAGCTCCGTGAGCTGCAGACCTAGCTCGCATTTTGAACTAAGTATATTTATTATTGAATAAATTTTGATATTAGATAATTTTCCAATTACCATAAAAATCTATATTAATTTATGACTCGTTGGGCACTTGATGAAACATATTAATACAAAGGTTTTTTAAAAAATATATAAACACTTGGTACGTTTCACATTTTATTTAACTCTGTCAGCTGTTTGAACTTCTTAAGCCATTGTCAAAGAGATGAGTGTACAACTAAACAGAGGATGTTAGGGTGGCGAACATCTAAATATAATCTGAATGTTTTTACAGACACTTCACCTTCCCTTAGCTCCTTCAACCCCCCCCCCTCGGAGCAAATGAGAAATTCAAGGTTTTCCCATATAATTTTATAAATACGTTTCATAAATTCTTTGCCTCTCAAAGTTTATAAATAAACGAACGTGAAGTATAACGGTTGAAATAAATGTTGAAAAACCCCGATTTCAAAATATCCTAACTTGATTAACTGTTATTAATATTAAAGGTAGTAAATCTCATGTCACTTGGAATAACTATAATTGTAAATTTGTATTCTTAATAGATCTTGAATGTTACTGAAGATATTTTTAAAACGCCTGTTTTATTATCTCTTCGCACTTTAATTTAATTTGGGATGTTGTCCAAGAACGTTATAAGCAATTTATAGTTCATGTTAATATACGTTATTTTTATGTGAAGTCAAGAAATAAAATCTCATTTTTCTGAATTAAAGTCAACAAACTGCTAGTTTCCCTGTGTAAGACAACCGTGCAAGGGGAAGTGTGTAAGGGCGACAAACATGATAGGCCCTTTGTGCGCATGCTAATTGCTTTTCTTTTTTATGTTTCCAGTACGTACATTATTTACAAGATATTGAGTGATTGCCATTACTAACAAAACTCTAACTTTATTTTACTAATTTACAAATATTATTGTAATTCCATTTATGTCTACAATTACTTATAAACCTTATTTTAACGCACGCTACTGGCTTATAAATAGGCGTACGTTAAGTGATTATGAAATTTCGCTGAAATTTTTAATAGTGCTGGGTGCTGGGAGGGAGGAGATTGATTCCCTCAATATTCACGCCACTGAATTGGCCGTGGAGTGAAACATAACGTGAAAAGTATAACCTCCTGGAGTCGTAATATTGTAGCTTTTTAAACTGTAACGCCAAAACGTAGGAAAAATAAAATTTGTTTTTTAGAAGATAGAGACCACCTAACAGCGAGTGACATGACAGTGACGAATGAGTGAAACAATAAAAGAAGAGATTTACAATAGGTGTACACCCTTCAACGTAAAAGTACAGAGGCCTAAAAGCATCATAAATTTAATCAAAAGCAGAGAGAAATTTTACCAAGAAAGACTAGAGGCGTGTAAACCCAGTCAACATGTACGGGGCCAGAAGGATGTCGAAGTAAGGAATTGTTCTGAAAGAAAGGCAGACAATCGCCAGAACGCAGTACAAAGAAAATGTTACGACAAAGACTGACGTACTAAATCAACAGAACAATTGTATGTCAACGAGAGACATCTTCGAGAGTGGTGCATTTAGCTATACAAAGGGTGGCACACGTGGGAAGGCTTACGTAACACGCGCTTCAGAACGATGTAAGAAACAAAGGGTGTCTCGCTAAATGGCATGAACAACGGCAGGAAGAGTTATGACCATAACATATTGTAAGGACTACAGCAGGAGTGGAACCAATTAACCGATGCAGCTGCCAGCTGGACAAAAAAAAGAATGTCACTGTAGAACAATACCCGAAGCGATTTATGACCGTGGGAGCGACCATGCTTAAGCAGGAGGTAGATGACCCAAAGCAAGAAATTGGTGGGAACAGAAATCACCTATCAGAAAGCAGCTAAGAGTATAGGCGGGTTTCCTGAAGGGAATTCTAGGTAATCCAAAAAGCAAAACCAATGAACAGGAAGCAGAGTAACTTGTGGGAGTACAAGGAGGGACTTTCTCAAGAAATACAGAGAAAGAACCAATGGAAACGAAGCTGAAGTACGAAAAAGGACTTAAGTGGGGAAAAGTAAGAAAATAGTGGGAAAAAGTAGAGGAAATGATAAATACACAGGACGAGGGTGAGATCGAGAGAGTCTTTACTAAAAACGTCGGGAGTCGATAACTAAAGTTACGGAGAGTCGGTGAAGTTCGTTAAAATGATTCGGAGTAGTGACTAAAACACTTAGGAGTCGAGCTAAAATTTACGGAAATTTGAAATAACAGTTCGGATAGTTTACTTAGAATCAAGTGATGTCATCAACAAGAACGACCTGTGAAGTGAAAATAAATGTATGCATAGTGAAAGTGTATATGTGTAAATTACTTCATGTAGGAGTCAGATTCCCTATGCACGCAATGAGACGGTGTTCAACGCAATTGAAGGAGCGTCTACCTATCCATACGCTGAATGAAGTAGTAGAGAGGGAGAGTCCAGAATGACGACGCGCCGTAGTTTATGGAATACGTACTCAGAGTAAATTTTTTATGTATTAATTTTATTTATTTCTAAATCACCTGTCTGTTTCTCTAAAAGAATTCACATAGAGAATTTCATAATTAAACTTATAAAACTTACTTATAAATGATAAAATCTCAGTGTTTAAAAATATAGAGAATTATAGACAGCCACATTACAATGAATCCATTTAAAAATTATACATTATAGTGAAATGAGTAATTAGTTTGTAAGAAGTAATTCATGTTTTAATGATACTCAAAAGTAATATTAGGATAAAAGGAATACTGAAGTGTGAAGAGATATTTTAGTTTCTTTTATAATTGTTTTTTATTGGTAGAAATAATGTATTAAAATAATTCTTAATAACCAATTGTTAATCAAATTAGTATTATGATACCAATAACAATAATCGTTAACATAATAAATGTAGTAGTATACAGACAAACCCGTCTTATATATTTATTGAAGAAAACCCTATTAAATTAATCATTAGAATTAGCTGTCAGTTCCTTCCAAGTAGTATTGGATAATAGAGTATTATAACCTGTGATTACATAACTGTTAATGGATAAATTATTATTACAATTAAAAACCCTGAGATAGTAAACGTTAACAATTAAAATTAGCATTGCAATTGACGCCCACACAAGGGAAACAAAATTAAAGTTACAAAACCATACATTAAAATGTAAAATTCGTTACCAGTAATCTAAGAATCCTTATGTACTTTAAAACACCTTCCCAACGGTCCAGCATTTTGGTATCTCCACTTGACTCAAATTTAGATAATGTTGTTACGACGATGCGAGATTTTGATGGATCGAAACGTCAGAAACCACAAGAAAACACGACGGATACAGTCCGAGATGGGAGTTGCACGCGAGACTCCAATGGTTTTCCCATTATTCCAAGATTGCTTTAATTCTTCAGTCACAAAATAAACATGACTGAAAAACGTGATAGCGCATGCGCGTTCAAAGAAATGGTAACTGAACTGATTTATATTATATTTAATTTGATTTCTACGTAATAATGTTAACAATTTCTTCAACCAATAAAGCGCAAATTAAATTCAATACTCTGGCGTCAAACTAATCAACTGGAACGAACAAGCGATAATTTGTAACGTCAAGATACAAAATTATCTTCTCGAGCGTTGTGTAAACCTCGATTGCGTTTGGAACGGTTTCCCACAAGAAGACTGAAAACTAGACCACTCACCGTTTTATTGTGCTAGCACTATTTTTATTCACGACTTTTAAAATCTCTCTGTGATTCCACTTAGATTCATGCTGTCTGCATTTTTTCATTGAAACTGGTGTAGTATTATTCTATTTTAGACTGAATTATTATATTAGAGTTTTACTTAAAACAAAAACAATTTTAAAATGTTTATTAAATACGTCAGAGGGTAAAAAGCAAAACCCGTCTTGCTACTTTCACGGTTGAATCGACAGCGTGACGCTCCCCGGTGAGAAGTAACAATGTCTTGATATCGTCCCCCAGCTGCAGTTTGTGCTGGACGCTTCACTTGCGTCCATTTTATTGTCAATATGCACTGCTGGCATAATGAAAACAAACCAGAGTGAGACAGTTACCCATGCGTTTGCTCGGATTTGGAATTTTCTGCAAGCATAAAATAATATTGTCATCTACTAACAGACTAATAAATCAGGGATATCCTAGTTGGTATGTTGTTTAATGAAATAAAAGTACGACTTCTCAGTTAACAATGTACGAATAATAATCATCACTACTACTAGGCTACTACTATCAGTGAAGGAGCGATGGGGGTTCTGAGTTTTGACTCGACCATTTGGTATTTGTCTGTTTGTCTATATATCTATCTTTTTATCTATTTGTTTGGGGTATGTCTCACAATAACTTTTGAACGCATCAACCGATTGTAGTAAAACTTGGTATGAATGTCCATACTCTTACCCTACAGAACCCTATTGCTTTTGAGATTAATCCTTCAAAAAGTAGAGGGTTGGGAGGCGAAAAGGGTTGTTAAAATCACAAAATCCCACGTTGGGTGTCAAATTGAACGGAATTTAAACCAAAATCTGAACATATGGTTCAGTTTTTAAAATTAAAGAATTTTTAGACATCAGGGCCCGAAAAGTGGATGAAAAGTTTGATAATCGCAAAATTCATGTGGACTGTCCAGATAAAGGTAATTTTAACTGACGTCTGAATGTAATGTTAAGTTTCGGAAATTTGTAAATTTTTGGACCGTAAGATAAAAAAAAAAAGAGATCACAAATTTTTAAAATTGTGAAAATCTAGCAGGGCGTCACACTAAAAGGGGCTGTAACCCAAATTCGAATATTTAAAATTTTTACTGTTTATTGTGTGATCGTGTGCTCTACAATTGTTATGTTAGTAAAGAAATAGTAGGGAAATCTGTATTTTTTGAAATTTCTCAAAAAACTAAAAAATTTTCTAAATCGAAATATGTAATAATATGTAAATATGCTCGTTCAAAACAGTGAGCGAGTTCTGCAGCTCAGGGAGCTTATTAGTTATTGTTTTTATTCTTGGACAAGCCATCCCAACATGAAGAAAGGCATCCCTCCCCCTCCCCAAACTCAAGCCTGAGATACCAAGATTACGTTCTAGTGACGTCCGTATTGGAAAAATATACATAAAGAATACTCCCTAGACCTCGACTACTCTAATATAGTTAAATTCTGAAGAAAATAAGATCCAGTGAAGCGAGACTTGTCAGGACAGATGAATGAGATTGGCAGAAGTTAGCCAGTCTAGCATGACACAACTTACAGACACGAATGAGTAGGCAGAGCTATGAGGAGGCTGATTGCAGCGGTACAGACGGGGTCGCCGCATTCCTACGCCAGGTTGCTTCTTTGTGGCCAACCTTCTCTACCATGTCGTTAGTCTCGCAATGTTTACGGATCTTCCGCAGTCGAGGCGAGGACGTTAGCCACCACGCCGCCGATGAGGTCGATCCAAAGTACAACGAACTCGAATTCGACTAAGTTGTATTGGGGAGTTGTCTGAAAGAAAGTTTGGTTAAGATACTGACGTCATGTGAACCAGATTGTGTGATCCGAGCCACCATGTTTGACCAAAATTCCTGGAAATATAGATACGTCAACACACTGATGTATTACAGGAACAAAAATATGTAATAGTTAATGTACTTCGTTCAAAATAGTGAGAGACTTCTGCAGCTAGGGCAGAGACTTTACAAGTGAAGGTATTGTTGAGAGCAGTGGCGTAACTAGGAGAAGCTCCTGGGGGTTGATGAGATTAGCTTCTGGGGAACTTCTAGAGGGGGGGGTCTAGCTTAAAGGTTGGACTCCCCATTTACCTCACAGCAAATGAGATGTTTAATTGTCTCCCTATAAAATTGTTTATTGAAATAAGCCTTATTTCAACCTAGTCAACTGGCTTACAAACAAGCCTACCTTAAGAGTTTAAGAGTTTATGGAATTTCACTGAAATTTGTAATAGTTCTGGGATAATTGATCCTCCGTAGATACACCACTGGTTGGGAGTATTTCACCTTATAGCTGTGAAAGTTTGGAGTTAAACAAAAGGAATAAGAACCGCTTAAAGGCAATGGAGATGGATTACCGGTGCCGATCTGCTGGAATTTCCGACCAAACGAAGAAGACCCCAGGGCAAGCCTCAGCTACTGGGCGGGTCGCAGTTGGTGGATACCGAAAGTTCCATCAAATATGACGGACAGCTGCGAATAAGGCTACGCCAAGAAAGTAGCCCCGAGCCGAGGCGACAGCATTAGCAGGGTGTGGTGGGGTGACCGGTGGCGTTGTCACACCAGATAAAATCCACATAATCCCTGTAACAATACTGTGACATGCCGAGTAAGTGCCGCCATAAAATAAACACTGCCCCAAAGTGCCTTGTATGGTATGGGATAGGTTCCCAAAGGCTATGAGACGGACACTCCGAAATCAAACCGAGGTGTAAGTCAGGCTCGAAGCTGTAGAGAAAGCGACTGACCTAGGAGAGTAAACTCCGATAGAAAATCGGGCATGGCAGGATGCCTTGATGTGGCAGGATGCCCATCACCGCCTACCTAACTACAGGCTGGTTAACCTGTATTAGGGAAATTTTTACTCAGAATCTTTAGAAGCAGCCGAGTGGATTTCTTGGAGTTATTACCAGGCATAAAAAGGATAAGCGATTTGGTATTGCGGTAAGATTAAAGTTTGCTACGTAAATTGGGAGCTAAGGAAACTAAGCTTAATAAAAAATTTAAAGAAAGTAAGATCAATATTACGTTCATAACAGACACCAAAAAAAAGCTGACAAATCAGCTCTGTTGGCAGAAGATCAGTGGGTAGGCCCTGTAAGAGATGACTCCAGTGAAGACGGAACAGGCTATAAGCGTACACCGTGAAGTGACGACGACGACGACGAAGAAGACAGAGAACATCCTGGACACAGTAGCCCAAAGGCCACCTTCAGAAAATGGATAATAAAATATGGCCGAAGAGAAGTTGACAATGGATGCCGGATGGAAGGAAAAAGAGAGAGGACGCCAAAGAAGACGACATAGCAAATAGAGAGCTACACGAGTACTATGATCCTCATGCCGATTAAAATGGCGCACAGGAAGCTTGGACTGTAGAAAACTCGCATATAGTCGAATAGGAAATCAGATACGTTGGCACGTGTAATCACAGACTTACGTAAGTATCGCCCTGCCGGCCACCATCCATCTGACAGTGTTACACAACCTCACTTCTCCTGCTTCTGTAATAAATTCAGAGAAATAATTTCCATGCGCGACAAGTATCTGGTTATGTATACATTTATTATATTAGAGTTTCTAAAACAGCGAAAAGTTTCAGCGAAGAACACTTCTTTCTTGAAAGTCTGAGAGAAATTTATATTCGCAACGATTTCTGTTTGTACTTCGTGCTCACGGATGCGCACGCGCGCGCGCCTGTGATTTATATTGTTTATCTGACAGAAAAACGAATACAATATGCGATGAGTGCATTATATAAAAGTTGAATAATACCTACGTCACAGAAAAATTGTATATGCAAGTGACGTCTATTTGTTATTCGTTTGTGTAAATATTTATAATTCCCAGAGTAAACACGGTTAATCCATCTACCGAGGTTCTCGTAGTTCAATCGTTCATCCCCACGCATTAACTACGTCCTTTCTTCTAAACCGTGGTGTTCCAAGGCCATGCCAATGCTTTCCACCTCAAAAACATGGAGCACCGTCTTCGATCGTTCGTGTGGACTACGTGACCGAACCTCCTCAGTCCTCCCTTTTCTATCATATCTGTTATCGTATGATAAGCATTCATTTTCCTTCGAATCGTTTTATTCGTAATATCATGTAGCATGACGTTTGATCAAAAAAATTAATGCAGTTCTTGGTTATTTTAAAATTATGCCTTCGTTCATCGACACTTATACTGCCCCCCCTCTCCTTCAAAGTAGTCTCAGTCGAACGTAACACGATTAAGTTAGCCGTTTTGCAGTCTTCAAAATATTTCAAGCATACACTTTTTGGTACAACCTTGAGCTCGCTTGGCGATTTTCGTTTTGCGTCTTCAACGGTCGCGAAACGTTGTCCTTTCGTGGAAATTATCACTATTGGGAGGAGGAAAGCTCGCGTTGTGACACATCTGGTGAATACGGCAGTTGGCGTGTCGCCATTACGACGTTTTCTTTTGCCTAACCTCGCAAAATTCTTAACAAGCAATGCCGTGCGTCCAGGCCCATTATCGGGTTGCAATTTGCATAAAGTATTCTTCAGTAAATCTGGCCGTTTTCTACGAATAGTTTCATACAAATGGCGTAAAATGTCCGAATAGTACTCTTTATTTTCTACTTCGCCTGGAGATGAAATTTCGTGGAACACAAAAACATAATCTTCATTTGACAACCAAGATCTTCAAATCATTTACGGCAGTCTTTGAAGCTTGTAAACCACTTGTTCACGCACAGCAGTCTCGCCAGAAGCCTTGTGAACACGTTTACCAGGATAGAGCTGTTTATCTCACAGTTTACACAAAATTTAACCCATGTTCTTTAATCGTGCATTGTAGAATGACAAAAAATCGCCTAATACACGTAAGGACGACTTACTCAATCAGCTGTGTAATCTAAACAATGCATCAAATAGGGATAAAATTTTAGACGATTGTGATTAACATGATGTGTACCAGCATCATATAAAAACAGTTTTTTTAATCGGACACTTGTAGCGGTGGAAATTGCGAAATTGAACGAACGTATTGATCAAACCTCGTAGTATCTTTCAATAATAAGTAGCCTATCTGTGAGGCAGGACGAGCATCATGGATCTGACTGACAACAGAAGGTTGTTTATTATTTTGAGCCTCAAGTCCGCTATGTCGACATACATGAGAATACTGATTACAAGTAAATGTTTATGGACCTACAGAATCCAAACTGTGAGACTGGACAACAAGCCCAAATAATGTTAAATGTATTTAACTTTCTCAAAGAAGTGTTGCAAAACATTATAGTGCATGCTGACCATGTTGCGGCAACCGAAATGTTGACCTCCAGCGTTAGCAGAGAGAAGAACTGATCACCAGGAAAGTAGCAAATTTTAGTAAAGAACACGAGACCAGACTTCACCGGCATAAGGACGCCTGTATAATCTTAAAAATTATAGATAAATTTAGTTTTACATACATATATCCTTGGCTCTACAGCCCAGATCGAGCCTTGGCCTCCAAAAGAAATTGTGTCCACTTGTCCCTGTCCTCAGCCATCCGCCACCAATTCACTGCGCCCAGCTTCCTTGCATCATTGCCAACTTGGTCCAATCATCTGTTCTTCGGTCTTCCGACCTTCCTTTTTCCTATTGGCTTGTGTTTCATAATTCTTTTTGCCGTAGGTTCGTCATCCATTCTCTGAACGTGTCCTGCCCATATTAATCTATTCATTTTGGCAAATCGGACAACTGCAATGTCATTGTACTTAGCATAGGCTATAATTTATTATTATTTCTCTTTCTCCAGACTCTGTCCTGTTGAATTGGCCCATAAATCCTTCTCAGTATATTTATTCCTTTCAAACACAGCCAGCCTGTGTTCATCAATTTTCTTGAGTACCCAGCACTCAGAGCCATATGCCAATACAGAACTTACCAATGTCTTATAAAGTGTGGCTTTAGTTTCTGTAGTTAATAGTCTTGATTTAAAATGTTTATTCGGCCCTTAATAACTTCTATTAGCAGCCAGAATTCTTCTTTAAATTTCTTTTGTGCAATTATTCTCATCATCGACATATGTCCCCAGATATATGAAGTCTTTTACTCTTTAAAAATTAAGTTTTACACCAAATTAAAACCAATTCTTTTCTCAGTTTTGTGATGGAGTTATACTATGTTTCAAGTACGTGTGCAGAAATCTGTCCTTTTATAAGTTTCGACGCAAAATAAACTCGTTTGAAAACGGACGTTTAACGTAAACTTTCTGATAGGCAATTTAGTTAACAATTATTATGTTTATAACCGTATTAATGCGAGGTGCATCATTCTGTGTCCCGTAGCATTGTTGCATTTTTGTGATAGCAGGTATAATCCACATAGTTGCGTAACTATTGAGTTACATCCAGCGAGTACAGAACAATTGAATCAGCGAAGCGAGTTATTACAGTGGAAGAATTATTTTCCTACCTTCATCAATAGCCGAAATAGCAAATATTTTCAAACGGCTGCAGTTTTAAAACTGGCCACCCGAATTTCTTTTCTTTTTTTTTAAGCTTAAAGACAGAGAGAGCTGAGTTATAAATAAAGATACATCAATGACAATTTTTAATATATTGGATTTATGGAACGTTAAATTTGACCTAACCGATAAAAAAGGCTATAAACGTCTTATGCTTAATATTTCGTTTTCGTAACTCATGCAGTTTCGTAACTCAATTGTATTATAACTCCACCACAAAATGTATTTATTTGGTGCAAAACTCAATTTTTCGATCAAGTTGTTCTAAATTTATAACTCTACAATCGCAGGTGTTTTTCTTTCATGGTACATTATAAAAAATGCAGCGCATTTAAACTACCATAGTAGGTTCTGTGGTAAAAGATTTTGACTGACATCCAGAAACATGTACCTGGAGATTACGAAGAAATTCATAAAAAGTTCCATTTGGAACATTGAACGTATGGTTGAGAAACCTGGACTCTGAGGAAATTGGAGAGAGAAGCTATCTTGAAGCTTTTGAGATGCGCTGCTGGAGAAGAGCCTTAAGAATGTCGTGGACAGAAAGAGTGCCTAATGATTATGTTTTGAAGAGACCCATTTTGATTTTGATTTTGAAAGAAAGAAGGATTTTTATTGTAAACATAGCGAAAAGGACACGCATTCTGATTGGTCACCTGTTACGCCGTTCAAACTGGTTCATCATCCTTATTGTAGGAATGATTGAGGGGCGTAATAGGAAGGGAAGGCTCAAACAGGAGTAAATAGATGAGATGAAAGGCGAAGAAGGTATGCGTTAATTAAGAGACTGTATTCGGAAGGGAAGAAATTACAAACCCATCAACCTCTGGGTTGAGGTAGAGGAGGAAGAGAGGAAGAAGAAGAAGAAGAAGAAGAAGAAGAAGAAGGAGGAGGAGGAGGAGGAGGAGGAGGAGGAGGAGGAGGAGGAGGAGGAGGAGGAGGAGGAGGAGGAGGAGGAGGAGGAGGAGGAGGAGGAGGAGGAGGAGGAGGAGGAGGAGAAGAAGAAGAAGAAGAAGAAGAAGAAGAAGAAGAAGAAGAAGAAGAAGAAGAAGAAGAAGAAGAAGAAGAAGAAGAAGAAGAAGAAGAAGAAGAAGAAGAAGAAGAAGAAGAAGAAGAAGGTGCTATATAGAAAAGATAATGATATGGCCTCGAACTCGAAATGAACAGACAAGTCGTTTTGAATTAAGAAATGTTAAATAAATAAACACTCAAAAAGATGAAAAAATATTGGAGAAAAAGAAAAGAACAAAGAACTGAAATTGGCTTGTGGTCCTTAGATGGCCGATACAAAAAAAAACTGCAAAAATCTGTCATCAACAATGGGTTTTTATTTTCATACGTGCTTTTATAAATACGCAGTAGTTAAGCTCGAATTAGCTTATGGGCGATATGTAACAGCATCACACATATCCCTTCTGTTCGGATTGAATCAGTCGGTTGAGCGCGTTGCTCCTCTGGCGTGAACGAAACAAACTGAGCAAAATGACGTCTTCAAGCCTACTAAGCATAGGATTACTTTCGGTTATCAATCTCGCTGAATTTTCTCTCACCGTCGATCCCAACGTGGAACCGAGTATAAAATTAAAAGTGGGTTTTAAAGGATTTATTATCTCCATCCTAGCAGCTTCAAAAGGAGTTTCAAAATAAATGAATCAGGCCGCTTCACTATAAACATTTTCAGTAAATTGTCTGGAGGAAAGTCAAGTGACAACTTCCCTTACCCTTAGAGAAGTACGGTAACGATTTTCATGCCAAAGTTAAATATTGTTTACATTCCAAAATTTTGCCTGGCAATTCCGTAACTACAATTCCTTACTTCTAATTTAAAATTTAAAGTTTAAATTGTAGAAAATTACAAAAGTATACTTTTTTACAGCTAAAAATTTGTATTTATTTTTCCTTTGTCTTGACGAATCTGAAATGTTTCTGTTTTAAATTAATTTAAAATTCAAATTTTTAATTCAAACATATTAAACATTTCCGAAGTTTTAATAACTGTTGTTTGAAACCGTTAACGTCGGCCATCAAATCAACTCTTTATCAGTTGCCTCCACCCGTATAATCGCGTTAGTAACACCATGGGTTGTAACGTACGGGTCCGGACACCCCCTGCAGGGTCGAATAAAGTTGACGAGGAATTCTGTTAATCTTTAGGCTGTTTTATTACTTTTTGAGCTGTGTACACTAATACAGTAGTTACTCTTTTCTTAAAATATACAAACAAGCTTATTACACAGCATTTGCATAGAACTACACGAACACAATGTTTGACTAATTATAAATATAGTACTACTGATTCGGAACACAATGTTTTTATATTGCAATATTCATATTTTTACCAATATGAAGGTTTGTGTTACGAGTCGGTAGCGTTATACTTATAATTAGTGAATCAACGGACACGTCATGGACAACAAAATCCAACAATGTTTAAAATATGAAATATAAGAAATTCAGTTCAGTGACCCGAAAGAAGTTCTTAATGAAGTGGGAAAAAAACAAGGTGAAGAGACATTAAACTCTAAAACATTTTGAAACAATATATTTTTTATGTATTTTATTATCTTGGTTTACTTTTTTCCATTAAAACTGTGGTTATCATTTTTTCAATGTAAAATGTCAATAAATATATTATAAACACTGTTTAAATAAACCACTATTAAATAACACGTATTTGTATTGTGTTATTAGCGTTTACTTTAATAGGAATGATTTCAAGACGTCATCACAAATTTTTCAGCCATTTTTAAGATTGCAATATTAACATTCAGTATTGCAACTTCTTTTCTTCTTTCCCTTGTTTTTTCTTTTGTACGAACCCGATACAACTGGACCCTCTCCAAGGTCACTTTCTGGATACGCCACTAGCCTGCACTGACAGTAGAATGACGACCACACGACGGCGGGTCGATGTCATTAAAGGTGGTCGGCTGCAGTTGGCGAATGCTAATTGTGTTAACGTCGCAATTAGTACACGTCGACTAAACATCTTCGTGAACGGGACAATCTGACTGACGCATACACGCTTTAACGTGTTGTTAGTTTAAAGCGCTCCGAGAGGGAAACGTTCTGACCGACGTACCTCCTACCTGAAATTGTTTTAGTGATTTTCCACATTCCACAGAGTGTAGTCTATAATTTTGGCTTTGTTTCCGAACGCCCTAGCCTAGGTTTACCATCCGTTCCGTTTTTCCCAGACATGTCTTATTTCGATGTCTGAGGAGAACGTCCGGGGAAGAGCATTTTCGTCCAAGTCCGAGATTTTATCACTACTCAAAAAATTGTTGGTGACGCTCATTTTAAGAAACGTTATACTAGTCAATTGAAAGCGTTTGTCGTGTTTATTGGGCTTACGTTGTAATTATTCCGTTTAAATTAAAATAATAACATACTAAATAATAAAATTTATAAATAATTTCCTAACACATTAGGAACACAAGAAATGTGACTTAGAAAAAAAATAAAAGCAATTGAGCTATTGTTTATTTATATTTTTTAGTGTTCATTTTTGTATATATAACTGAGACGTATTTAATTAAAATGCCGTTTTTCTTCACGAAAATTAAACATTTTATAACTACTATGCTTCCTGAGCTGCATAACTTGCTCGCTACCTAGAACGGAGTACATTTTTATTATCACATAAATTTCGATATTAAATCATTTTTCAATTATGAAAAAAAATTACACAGTTCTCGATAACTCTTGAATTGAAGAGTAATATAACAATTGAAGAGCAAACAATCATGCAATAAACACCAATGATTCGAAACAATTCGAAAAAAGGATTTGGGTTACAATTCCTTATTAACACCCAGCTGGATTTACACAATTTCTTTTAATTTTGTATCTCTTTATTTGCTCCTGGGGTCTCAAAATTTTGAAATTTCCGAAACTTAACACTGCATTTATATGTTAGTTAATTTATCTTTAATTCGATACTCCACGTGAATTTTGGCGGTTTTATTAAAATTTTCATTCATTTTTCGGGGGTCCTGAAGTCCAAACATTTTCTTATTTTCAAAAAGTAACATCATATTCAGATTTTGGTTAAAATTCCCTTTAATTTGATAACCCAAATAGTGTTTTGCGAGTTTTTCACAATTTTGCCTCCTGCCGTCTATTTTTCGGGGGAAATCAATTTCAAAAACAAAGGGTTCTGTAGGGTAAAAGAATGGACATGTATGTCAACCGATTTTCATAAAATCGGTTGACGTCTTTAAACGTTATTGTGAGACATACCCCAAATAGACAGACAGACAAATGTCCGAGGTCGAGTAAAAACTGAGAACTCGTTTCGCTCTCTCAGTAAAAAAGAGCAACGTATTGCATACATACAGCCTTTTTTTTTTGGTTATTATTAAATCGTAAGTGTACTTTATAACAAAGTTTATATTTTCAAACCGAAATGTCATTTTGAACATCTATTTAATTTTTTTCAACAGCATAGCAATTTTGTTGCAATTACCATGCTAATGACACATCAAATGTGTCGGGTACGTTGTTTGTACAGGTATCACGTCCTGGATTGTCCTAGTTTTTGAACCTGATTCTCCTAGGAGTTCATTGTAGCGATCCTACGTAACCTCATTTCACTGCACAAAGTTAACTTCACCAAATGGTGTTTTGTAAAGGCGTGACCCCCCCCCCGTTACAGACACGTTAGAATGCACTTGCCTTGTGTCCGTACGCTTGTCCTTTAATAGCAGTATACGTTGATAAAGGTACGGCTCCATCAGCAGTAGCTTACTGTCCGAATTTGTACTGCAGGAAGGTGTCTCCACTTGCTGTAAACATACCGCAAATTGAAGCAGTAATTTACTGCTGCTCTCTGCTACAGGCCGACTTCACTAACAGTACTTCGCTGCCTAGTATACTATGTACATATAGACAGACAGACACCCCGCTCCCTGTCCCTGCGCATTAATGATTACGAATTTGAAAAAGTTCAAGTCTTTCATATCTCGGGTCATATGTGGACTCTGGAAATGACTCCTCTAGAGATATTGAAAAACGAATATTATTTGCTAATAGGTCTTACTACGGACTAGTGAAATATTTTAAATCAAAATTAATAAGTAAAGAGACAAAAGCCACGCTCTACAACAGCTTGATCAGACCAGTTCTGATGTATGGCTCGGAATGCTGGGTGCTAAAGAAACTAGATGAGCAGAAACTAACCGTGTTTGAGAGGAGAATCTATGGCCCTGCGAAGGAAAACGAGATTTGGAGGCGACTGCATAATCGAGAGTTGTACCAAAGGTTTAAAGATCTTCCGATCGTGCAATTCATACAAATTAACAGATTGCGTTGGGCCGGACATGTGCAGAGAATGGCGGAGGATAGAATCCAAAAGAAAATCATGAATTATTTGCCGATGGGAAGGAGAAGGAGGGGAAGACCGCGTACAAGATAGCTGGACCAGGTTGGTAAGGAGGCAGTGAGGCTGGGTGCAGCAAACTGGTGGACATTGGCCGGGAGTAGAGACCAGTGGGGAAGATTTCTTTTGGAGACCAGAGCCCGGACTGGGCTGTAGCGCCGAAGATGTATGTTGTAACGTGAAGACTATGAGTGGGTTAAAAGCCACACGTTGGTTGCGTCATTCTGTAACGTGAATATTAGGTTTCCTTTATGGAATAATTATTGTAAACAATTTTATTCTCAATCTTGAGTCAAGTTGGTTAAGCCCCGCGTTGGAGCGCCAATCTGTAACGTGTCTTTTCGTTTGTCCGTTCTTTCCTCTTCGGGTAATATTTGTTTTTATTTATAAAAAAATTAAATAAATAATTTTTATTTTATTTTAATTTATTTTTCTTAAAACCAATTAATTGTATTTTTTTATTTTAATTTAATTTATTCCGTTATTCAAATTATTTGATTCGATATTTAAACGGTTAGGAAATATTAATTAATGTGTATTTGTTCTTCATTCGTTTTGGTAAAATTTTATTAAAAGAAATGTTTTGTGTCAATTCCGTTTGATTGTAAAATCGACTCGTGGCATAGGCCGCGACGCAGGTTATCTGCTGGGTTCACTTCTTTTTGATGATGTTCCACTTACCAATGTATTCACTCTTTCTTTCCTACTTAAAAAACTTCTATTCTATTTTTATTTAATAAATAAAACTCCCTTTACAATCCACTAATTGTATTTATTGGTTATTATTGCTTTGAAACGTACGATTCACAGATCGAAAATATTCGTTTCCCGGATCGACTCTTTATCTCGGGTCGATTGTAAAAAAATTAATCTTGTGTTTATTTTATAATATTATAGGATTCTTTTTAACTGCTATGAAAGGTCAGAAATGCTATTAGGAAGTACAATACTTACAATGTTTATAAAATCTTACTTACTATTATACGCGTACATAAAGTTAGTTTTGTTTAAGTATTTGAATAATAATTATTTACTTCACACGTCCAAAGTCAACAAACATGGCCGCTTAGAGTTTGAGTTGAAGACAATAAATTCAAAGATGGCCACTTGGAGATATACAAACACATGAAAACAAATAAAAATGACATCCTAAATGATCAGACACAATTCAAATCGCACACATTATTCGAACATATCTCACCCCACACACACATCGATCTTTCGAAATTCGCTTCCGTCGCCCACAACAGGACGGACAGCGCTACCAGCGGCAACCTCTGAAGATGCCATTTAAAGGTGAAAACCGGTTCAGGTTGTAAGGTAAAACTTTATGTTTTTACTTATAAAAAACTTTGTGTTCCGAGTCGTTAATGTAATAGTTGTATTTAATACATCTTTTGTTTGTTAAAATATGGTTATAGGAATGTAATGAAGAGTATAGCTTAAATAATTCACCAGAAGGTAACAAAGTAATAAAAAACAATACAGTTGGTAAAGTTAAAGCAGTATACCAAGCAATAGGCCAATACTAGTGTTTTAGGATTGGTCATATAACTAATTATGGTAAACTGCAGAAATAAGAAAATGTTATGGTATGTTAAACAGTATTTATAGTTGTGGAAAGTTAATTTAAATGTTGAAAATTTGTTAGAATACCAGTCATGGAAACATGGCATGAATTTAAATGTTTATGAAGTTTGTTAATGAAGAAATAGAATAAGGGTATAATAAATTTTAATACAATGTAGTACAATTACAGAGAAAATGTGTAATTAATCGTAAGACTTTAAATTAACAGGACAAATAATAATTGTAAAAGAACAAAACAAGGAATTAAAGAAACAACAGGGCCTAGGCAGATGTTAAACATTAAAAGTAGTATCTAAATTAGTTAACAAAAAGTCTAAACACTGTGAATTAGTGAAAGTAAGCCAGAATTGTTAAATAGATTTTCTTTTTTATAGTAATCATAATGTAGTAATTAGTTTAAGGAATTATAACATGATTTTGTGAAAGTCAAATGACTAAATGGCCTATAAAACATGATTTTTTAAATCACAAAAAATACTTATTAGGTCACACACACAGGTCATATCAGGTATCAAATTGTTTGTAATAAAATAAGGAAAACCATTATGTAAATTAAAATAAGTAAAATTTGGTAATAGTTAGGGAGTGAGTTATACTGGAAGGTGAAAAAACCATTTATTTGTAATAATACTAGTCATGTGACCCAGAGTTAAAATTTGGTCAAGACTGTTTGAAAGAGTAAGAAAATGTATTATTCTATTGTTAGGAAGCAAAATGTACAGGTCAACTCTGTGAAGCCAGGAGCCAAAGTGTAACAAAGGATCAATTCTGAGAGTGAAAATTAAGAAAATTGTATCTAAAACAAAACTAAATTCAAAAATGAAGATAAAGCAAATCTAGTAAGTATAAAGCAAGAAAAGAATAAGTGAAACATAAAACTAAAAGAAATAAAAAAGTGAAAAGCAATATTCATACTCGATATGGTAAGAAAATAACCTTATACTAAAAGCACAGTTAATACTAAACAACACCAATAATAACTTCACCAACACTTATTAACTACACAATAGTGAAGGAAAACAGAAAATTAACTATAATTACAGTGTAAACTTCAAATAAAATCATTTATTTTAAAAGAAACATTGACATAAATCTTTCGTAGTCTTTGAGGCGGCCATTAAAGAATTTGTTGCAATTTGAGCAATTTAGTCTACATATGCCAGACAAACAGAGATACATTGAACACACAAGGCACTCCACTCCACTACAGAATCCACCTTTGCAAACCACCTCATTGAGCAAACCACACATACAAAAACATCGACAATAACATGAACATTCTACACGTACACACAAAAGGCCGAAAACTAGACACTCTAGAACAATTGGAAATATACAAACACATGAAAACAAATAAAAAATATCGGTATGGAGAACCATACATGACTTCCATATTCTAAGATTTATATTTAAAATCATTTTCGAAATGAAATATTACCATAGAAACTACTTCTTTCTACTTACTGCTTCAGCCTTAACCACAGTACTGTGGTCACTAACGTATACCACCTCACGTTATCGCACTCGATTTTCACTGATGATGGAAGTCGATGGCATTGCCGAAACGTCTGGTTTTGTAGAAAACATTGGACTATGGCCAAATATCCCGGGAAGGAATTTTAACAAAAACTACTTCTTTGTTTCCGATAACGTTGTACACATATATATATAAAAAATATGCATAAAATTAATGGCTTGTATAAGTTAATGATAGATCTCCATTAAGTAGTGCTCAAGTTTCCAATGTTTCAATATTATGATGTCCATAATTAAAACATCAGAGCAGGTTTAGTGTGTATGAGGGTACACCGTGGACAAAAATTTTCAACATTTCCTATTGAGCGTTGCTTAGAGTAAAGTTGCAAATCTACAGTGTATGTTTCACAGAACAAACACGCGAAAAAGAAGGAGCGCTCCGAAGTCACTCATGGACCCTCAGCATCTTGCAGAGGGTTCATTCCCTAAAGACGAAAAGTCTGTCTATGAATCGTTCCTCTGTAAACACGTGCAGTTACACTGCCCAGCGATCCACAGGAAGCAAATCGCTATCCACGCTGGACACTTTTTCGACTTGCACACGTTATGTTGGTATGGGTTTCGGCACTTACCATTTAAAAAGCGTGCAAATGTAAGAAAACAAACATGAGTGAGGCCAGAAATAACGTGAATTTTGTGTGTGTGTGTGTGTGTGTGTGTGTGTGTGTGTGTGTGTGTCTTCCTTGCCTTTTTTATTGTGGTAGTCATAATAATAAAATGGAAACGTAAACATTACATAACTGAGATATGCTTGCCTGCCACGAACGATATTGATGTTTGTAACACACTTTTCTGTTCGTACATTTTGAGTGTAAATTAATCCATTCTACTATTAACTCATACATGATTTACATTAAAATGAAAAAATTATAATTTTATTGCCTGGCAACAAAATTATTTTATTTTTAACAATTACCATTGTTTCAAAAAGTTTAAATGAATTTTCAAGTACTTTACTGTTGTTAAAACGTAAAAGGTTGCAGGTAAACTACCCCTTCCCCTTAACCGATCTTCACCAAAAACAATAGATCTTGAGTACTCTACAAATCAGGGCTGTACGCAAAAAATTATTTGATTCTGTTTGAATTTGCGGCTGTTATCGTTTGCCATAGAAAATACCCTTGTTAAAAAAACGTTGCAGGTAAACTACCCCTTTCCCTTAACCGATCTTCACCAAAACCAACAGGTCTTGATAACTCTACATTTTAGGGCTGTATGCAAAATATTATATGATTCTGTTTGAATTTGCAGCTGTTATCGTTTGCCATATAAAATACCCTTGATAAAACAAAAAACGTGTCAGATAAACTACCCCTTTCCCTTAACCTTATTGTTTGAAGGAGAGGACCCCTGGACAAAATTCGGAATGAAAGATATTAATCATCTTGCCGAAAGAATAAGAAAACATCAGGCATCAAGTGTAGCCTACATATAAAGAATGCTTTAAAGTTTGCTCTTTTCGGCACAATTAATATAGCACAGCAGCTGGACAGTAAATATAGACAAAACATTGTTTTACACAACAAAAGAGTACGAAATAATCGGTACGTCTTAAATATAATAATAAACTGTATCCGTATATATATAAACTTTCACTATGAACTTACTTTATTGTTTTATTTCCCGAACGTTTCAACGTGGGATACGTCTTCTTCAGTGGGAGTAAATACTGAAGCAGTATAAAAGTGAACAAAGAGGATGTACCAACAAGATAATTAAACTGTATCCGCTTCTGTAGAACTTTTGAATTAGCTTTGCGGGGTCATGATGAGACTGAATCTTCATCATATTCTGGTCTATTTCGAGAATTAATTGATTTCAGTTCTGAGCTTGACACAGTGATGAAAAATCATTTAGAGAAAGCAACTGTATTTAAAGGCACCTCAAAAACAATTCAAAATGAACTTTTAAATGTAATGTTAGAAATATGCCATGAAAAAAATAACGAGTGAGATAAAAGAAGCGGATTATTTGGCTGTAATTGCTGATGAGACCAGCGATGTTGCTAATGTTTTTCAAATGGTCATAGTGTATCGGTACATAATAAAAGGTATACCGGTTGAAAGATTCTGGGGTTCCATTGCTCCACCTAAACATGATGCTCAGTCACTTGCATCATGCTTATTAGATGAACTGTCTCGACACAACTTACTTGGAACTTCCCACAAATTAATTGCACAAACATATGACCAGTAATGTCTGGGTCCTCTGGTAGTGTACAAGCTATTGTAAAACATACCTATCCAAATGCAGAATATGTGCATTGCCATGCTCATCATTTGAACTTAATTATGCTGAATGCCGCTTCAGCAAACAGAAGTGTTCGTGTTTTTTTTTCAACTTTACAAGGGATTTGTTCATTTTTCTCTACCAGTCCTCAGCGTACAAAAATGTTGGATGAAATAATAAAAAGAAGATTACCTCGATCAGTTCCCACCAGGTGGAACTTTCAGTCACGTAATGTTAATACTGTATTTCTCTACAGAAAACAAATAATATCTCAGAACTGATTCTTAAAGGAGAGGAGGTGAAAAACGCAAACACAATCGCTCAAGCAAACGGCTATGTAAAAACATTAACAAGTAAGGATTTTGTATTCTGGCTTTCTCTTTTTCATGAAATCATGCCTCATGTCGACATTTTATTTGGCCATTTTCAACGAAAAGATATTGACCACGTTAGTGCTATAAAGTATGTCACAAATTTTGAAGAAACGATAACCAATATCAGGAGCAAGATTGGTGAAAATATTTATGGAATTGTTGGATCAAGTACTGTCACCAACAAAAGGAAAAGATCTGATATTACAGACCTGAAGACAGAAGCAAAGGAAGTGTGTGACACAATAATATGTCAGGCTAAAGAGAGGTTTGCTTTCACTGGGCACCTTGAAGTATCTTCTTTGTTTTTAAGTGAACGGTTTTCCCATTATCAAAAATATTTATTTTCCTAATGAAATTCTGAAAAGGGTTTTGCAACATTTACACTTTTTTAAATCCAAAACAACTTCGCTATGAACTAACAACCGTACTAACGAATTTGCATCAGTTAATGGCGCTATTACATTACTAGAGTTTTTTATGGAAAACAACCTGGATAACACTTCTAGTGAAACTTTTAAAAATAATCATTACAATTCCAATGACAACTTCAGAGGCCGAGCGATGTTTTTCTACTCTCAAAAGATGTAAGACATTCCTCAGAAACACCATGACAGAAGACAGATTATCAGCACTAGCAATGTTGTCAATTGAGAGACAATTAATAATGGATATTCCGGACTTCAATCAAAGAGTAATAGTGTTTTGCTACAAAAAAAGAAAGGAGGATGGATTTCCTTTTTAAATAAGGTAGGAGACATTTATGTTATAAATTTATTCTTTTAAAAATTGAAAGATTTGTGAAATTTTTAAGATTGTGATTTATTTTGTCGTATTGTTCGTAAATCAAAGCAGGCAGTGCTCCACTCACTTCTCTTTTAGAGTAGAGTTTTCAAGTAATATTTTATGTAGGCCTAGTTAAATTTATGTGCCTTGGAGTTTATATATAGGGAAAATCTGTTCTTATAACTCAAAGAAGTCATTTCAAAATAACTAACCTTTATACAAACTTGCTGTTTTTATTTTTATTTCTCGTAAACACAAGGACCGCTTTCAAATCAGTGTATTATTTTATAGGTACAAAAAGCATGATTCTGTTTACCTTTTTCTTTTCTCTACATATTTAGTATTTGATTACTGCACAGTTAGTGCAGTAATCATTCATGAGTACATGGGAACATGGAATCTGGCATAGGTAGACATACTGATAGAATCATTCCATTATCATTAGTAGCTCTCTTTTGGGGGAAAACGGTACGGTAACTTTCTATTTTTTCCATATGACAGCATTACGTATGATGCAGATATGTTGGTCTGCTCCCTGTTTAATGTGTCGTTTTACCCCCTCCCCCATCCTCTCCCCCACCAACTCAACAACTACTGCAACCACTAAAATTTGGAACCACCAGCCGCCACTTCTTAATAGGTTAATTGCTTAATGGTTGAACTTTACCCATTTTCCTCGGGACAAATGAGGAATTCAAAGTTTTTTCTATGTAATTTTATAAATACGTTTTATAAATACTTTGCATCTTAACGTTTATTAGTAAATGAACGTGACATATAACGGTTGAAATAAATGTGGAAAAGCCCCGATTTCAAAGTATTTTATCTTAATTAACTGTTGTTAAATTAATGGTAATAAATCTCATGTCATTAGAAATCTCTATAATTCTAAATTTTTATTCTTAATAGACCTTGCGGAAATGTGGAAGATATTTTTTTAAATTCTGTTTTATTACCTCTTTGCAATTTAATGTATGCATATTCTCCCAAGAACATTATAAGGAATTTATAGTTTATTCCGATGTTCGTTATTTTTCATGTAAAAACCAGAAATAAAATCTCATTTATCTGAATAAAATATTATCTTATTTTTCTACTCGTTTACCTGTGTAAAACCAACCTGGAAAGAGGTTCATTCTTGTTCATTTTCAGGCAGCAAACCACTGCTAAAATGAGCATTAAATTAGAGAACTTGATCTGGAAGAAGTGAGTTACGATCTATGCTTTTGCTTAGCCTTGGATAACAACCTACCTATCTCAGTATTAGAGATGTGCTAAACTAGTATTTGAAAATCACAGGTATAAATGAAACCATTCCAAAAAAATAACAGGTATTATAATAACCTGTTATTATATACCTATTATACATATACTGTACCTGTATTATATAATTTGTTATAAGAAATAAATTGAAACTAAAAGGATTAACAGCGTTACTTTACACTGTGACTTAATTAAGGTGTTACAGTTTAAAAGAAAATAAGAAACAAGAGAATTTATAGGCCTATATCCCTTTGGGAATACTAATTTAAGTTTTCACAAACTGACATAGATTTAATATTAAATTATTGATTCCATTTTGGTTAGACAAATCAGTTGGGAAACTCAGGCAATGAAATTTAGAGTGTATGTAATAGCACAACAAATAATGTCAAAAAAATGTACGTGAGATGTGCAGTGAAGTTAAAACCATCTCCGAAATCACAATAACAAAAAGTACTATATGGCCTATCAGCCACTCTGTAGGTTATTACAAAATATAATTCGTTTTTTCAAAATTTACCAAGTTGGTGACTAGTATAATATAAAATGTGTTATTATAATCTGTATTATATATCTACATAACACACGATAATAAATGTAACATCAGTATGAATTTTTTTCATTTATTAAAAACAGTTTCGTCTCTTTGACATAGAGGTATTCTGAACCTTGCTTTGTTTTGCTTCGTTTCGTACTCGTATGCTAATCGGCACATGCGCAGAATTAAGTGTTCAGCACCAATAAGTGTAACTTTATACTCGTTTATTCGTTAGTTGCATAGAGGGGTCCCGCGACTCGGAACCGCAAGTAATCGGAACGGGTATTTCAACTTTTCAATCACTGTTATATCCGTTCCACAAAAATTATCATTCCAAAATACCTGTTATAGGTATATCGGCCCACCTCTACTCAGTATGCATTCTAACATGCCAACCAGATATCCGCACATAAATGTTATTTAACTCTTTAAAGTTACTTTCTCTTAAAAATACATAGTAACCCAATTAATAAAAAACTACTTGTTTGTTTCAGGTTTTCACATGTCTCCGAGACTGAACCACATCTTCCCAGAGTCTTGTCTTCTCATCGCCGTCGGCATCGTTATCGGCCTTCTACTGTTTCTCTTTTCCAGCGTACACATCTCTCCTCTGACTCCTGACACATTCTTCCTCTACATGTTGCCACCGATCATCCTCGACGCTGGATACTTTATGCCTAATCGCTTGTTCTTCGATCATCTGGGATCCATTTTGCTTTACGCTGTTCTTGGAACTATCTTCAATACACTGACTATTGGTAAGATATTTTTGAAATTTAAACATTTAAGAATTAGCCAAATTTGTGATTTTCTTCATAGTGGTCATTTACTACTGTACAGAACACTATGATTATGATTATGATTATATTTCATACAAATCAATACAAAACATGACACAATTTTCAAAGCACTCAACATGAAAAATACACAAAATACTAATATATACACCACAATCACACACAATAATACCAATTTAAAATGCCAAAAACCAACAGGAAACCATAACAACAACCAACCGACACACAAGTACTCCACAAGATTTAAAATTAGGAAGACTGAGGATGGAAACACTAAGTGTCCCGAAACGTTCCAAATAAGAAAAAACATCTTGAGATAAAGAAATTATAAGTATAAAATTATATAATCAAGTACAACAGTAACAGTAGCAATAGTACTTTCTACATCGGGAAATATTTTTTGAAACTTTAGAGAAATGGTACAATGATGCTATCCTGAATTTAATAAATAATCAAGTAAAGCAGTCTTTATCTTATATAGAAGCGTGCTACTAATGGTTTACTATTTCAGAGCTCTGAATAAGTGAAAAGGGCTAATGAACAAGTTCGTATTAGCACGCACGCATACGCGCGCACGCGTGCGCGTGTGTGTGTGTGATAAGAGCTTCATTTCTGACATCACATTAACCAGAATGTTCTTTTCAAATTAGCACATTGTGTGTCAAAGTGCTTTTCATCTTTCATCTTACAAACAACATACACCTGGCAATCATTTTTTAAGTATTTATTATATTTTAACATTTTTCTGTGTCTCTTGTACAATTAATAGATCAAAGAGCAATCCATAATATAAAACCTTTTAAAAGACATTCAACACAGTTGATATATTGTAACATATTGTAACTAGAAAAACTTAATTGTTTTGAGTTACAATTTAACTATTAGGAAAAGCTATTTAAAAAATTCACATGGCATTCCTTTAATCCTTTAATTACATCTTACACTGAACACATTTTTGTTGAGATCAAATCAAGTAGTGAGGTCTGAAAATGTAATAAGTAAGCATTTTATATGATATTATTCAGTAGCTGAATTTCACTACACTAAAATGTACATACTTAATCATTTACATATGAAGTTTACAAACTTAGTCATTTTCCTCAGTACATGCACATCAATACAAAATACAGAGGTTATTGAAAAAATAAGAGACCGGTACTGGAATAAGTACATCAGATGATATTCTAACACCTGAAGAATTACAATATTCCAGGGAAACACAACACTTGTAAAGACTAGGAAAGAGAAATACATGCATCTTTGTTGAACGGTATTTGGTGAACGGCACCCCCCCCCCATCTTCTGATCCCAAGGTTTTGTATGTTTCACTACATTTTGCCACTGTTTGTTGTACAGACTTGAAAGGCAGGCTCCCCAACCATGTGTCAATGTTCTCGGGCAGAAATATGGAAATAATAAAACTGACACGAAATGAGGCAAAATGATGCAAATGGATGTGAATGATGGCAAAGCATCCACACACAAGTGCCTTAATGGAGGTGAATGGTGGCAAAGCATCCACACACAAGTGCCTTAATTGAGCAAGCATTACCCATACTTACAGTTTTGGCATCATTTACTGAAGAAAAAGGCATGAGTGACAGAGCCTTAAGTGTGCTGGTGATATCCAGCCCTTTTACTATTTTCAGCACTCCTGTGCACAAATTTGTATGGTTTGCATACTGATAAAAACAAAACAGATTTAATATTGATATTCTAATACAAAATAAAGTAGGCCTACCCTTATTTTGTACACTAATTTTCAAATTCTAATACAAAATTAGTACTCTAATTAATTGTGGGATTAACTTGATTCCCCACTTAAAAATATACAAATATATTATTCAGTAGGTGTTTATAAAAACATGAAATTCAATATGTTAAAGACTGACAGTGTTCAAAATTACACCCAAATCCACAGACCCCAGAAAAGTGCATCCTTATGGACATTTGTTCAGTAAATTTTGTCACCTACCCTTGTTAAAAGAAAATATTATTACTTTTATTGTTATTATTATTATTAACATTTGAGAGAGAGACAGAAAAGCAGTTAGATAGGTAGACAGACAGGTAAATAGAGGTAGAACAATAGGCAGGCAGATAGGGACTCAGAAGACAGAACAAGAAACTTAATCTTATGATGCTTTTCCAATTGTGTGTGTGTGTGTGTGTGTGTGTGTGTGTGTGTGTGTGTGTGTGTGTGTGTGTGTGTGTGTGTGTGTGTGTGTGTGTCACAACTTTAGCAACCTCAACAACTTATTCCCGAGAAACTACAAGTGAAAGCCCTTAACAGGTTTACTATTACTCAGCCCTAACTTTTACTGCATCCTAATTTTTATGTTTACATTAGTGTCATACCCAAGGTATTCTTTCTGCTCATAATGCATATAACTTTAAACGGTAAATCTGTTCATAAGTGTTCCTTTTAAAACCAAATGTATGTTTTTATTTTAGATTTTAAAACATAAATATGATGGATTAAATTTGTTTATGATACATGGAGGGCTCAAAATCTGAATATATATAGTAGTATTCTAAATTGTGTAGCAATATTCTGGCCAATGTTCTAAAGATAAAAAAAGATAAGAAAGAAACTTACATTATTAACGTCTATCTCAAAACAGTTTATTACAAGATAATTGTGTTTAAAAAGATGCATTAATATGTACATTTCATTAACAGTAGTTTTTAGATGTGCACATTGCACATTATCACCATATACAACATGATTTTTAAGAGACAAAACCACATGAATGTTATATTTTTATCATTTGACAATGTATTATCTA
Source organism: Magicicada septendecula (assembly GCA_034769895.1). Classification (NCBI taxonomy): domain Eukaryota; kingdom Metazoa; phylum Arthropoda; class Insecta; order Hemiptera; family Cicadidae; genus Magicicada; species Magicicada septendecula. The sequence goes on from CM068368.1 coordinate 832,924,396, forward strand.
CATGCTTCCTTCAGACTGATATTGTTATTCTTTGATATTACATTTGTAGCCTGTGGCACAGTTCCCAACTTCATGTTTATCACTGACTTATGATAATTTTCAATGTTACTGAATGGAAGTACTTTACATAACTCATTTTACTGATGCTACACAATTTTTTATCATTAATGATAAAAATCCTTGTAGTAAGCATTACAGTTGTATGTTTAAAGAACAAAAAGTAAAATGATTAATATGGGATACTAAGTGAAACTTATAATTGATAAAAGAAGTAGTGACTTATAATAACAAGGGTTGTAAACAGCTGATCTGAAAATATTTTATGGAGATAAAATAATCTGAATAATTTTTCAATATACTAAATAAATACGTGCTTATGATGTACAGATATAATGCACCCAATGTAACCAACTCCTGAGAGGAGTCAGAGGGGATGTGCATAACAGTTCATATTTGATGCGTATTATATGTGGAAAAGTTCATGGAATGATATCTGTAGCTTAGTGCTAGAATAACTATGTGCATATTGTAACAGAATAAAAAACCTTCAATGTTTACAAAATAAAAATTTGTGGTTTACCAAAAACAAAAAATTTTGGTGGTTTTGTTTTTTGAAAAATATTGTTTAATTGGTTTTGTTGTTTGTATTTAGTAAATTAATTTTTGTAATTGATTCGTGTAAAAATTTAACTCTTTTGTTTCTGTTTCTGTTAATTGTATCACCTTACGTTTTTATACTTAACTTCCGCGTTAATTGTATTATCTCCAGCAGTAATCGATAGACGGTTCTTCTTCTTAATCGAGTACTCTCCTTCTTTTTTGGTAAAGTCCGCCTTTCGGATAGTCCGTGATCTCAAGTTATCTTATTTTTAATTCTATTTAGTAAATTTATAAATAAATATAAACCAAATTGCAGAAATTTTAGATTTATTAACAATTGTATAATGCAGTGTTCCGCAACCGGTGTTCCGCGGCACAATAGTGTGCCGTCACAAGGTGAAAGGTGTGACGCGAACTTTTACCTATTATTGTAATAAATTAATTGTCGATTTTAAGTAAGAAGGTGCTTGTTTATTCTTTAATACAGGCTGATAACTGTTATATTTTCATAGAAATTAAACGTAATTTATTTACTCAATATTGTTGTTATAGTTTGCTTATCTTAAGTTATTTGTATTCTTGCCTGAAATATTGGGCCGGTTTGATGGGTTACAGGCGGCAAGCTTTGTGTTCACCGCAAAGGTATGAGTAGAGTTATTTACTTTAAAATTCGTATTTTCTACAGTGAATTAAAGTTAATAAATTGTTAATAAATGCATGAGTCTATTCCTGTTTTATATTAATAATAATAATAATAATAATAACAATAACAATAATGATAATAATAATAATACTAATAATAATAATTGATTACATAAAGACGTAATATTTCGTAATTATATTAAGATTCATATGATTTTGAGGGGACAGACATTTTGGTGTGCCGTGTTGAGTCTAGGTCCGTCTGGGGTGTGCCGTGAGTAAAAAAAGGTTGCGGAACACTGGTATAATGTATCGAGTGTTAATCGATGATTCAACAGTAGTATCAACTCGTTCTCAGGGCTGTCGATTAAATTTTTACATCTGTATTTTCTATTAATTATTAGGTTCTTTGAACGGTTATTTTATATATAGTCAGAGAAGGGTAAGGTCAGGAAAGTATAACACTTACATATAAAAAGCTTAAAAATTAAAATTTACAAGTTATTAGTTAATATATAATGTTTATTAAAGAAAAATTCGAACCATTGAAGACTGTATGATTATGTTGGTAAAGCTCGCTTTGAATTGTGGGAGTCAAGATGGCGGCTCCCAGACTGCATATGTTAAACCGTAGTCGGCTCGATGAAAATTTCTTCCAATAAATGGTGCCTTTTCAATGTTTCCTCGTCTCCGCAGTTGTGATTATTCCTTCTGGTGTTAGTAGAATGGTTCTGGTTCAGTGTTTTGTGATTCACTTCGATTAAATATGTGTGATAATGTTTAATTTACTTTGTTCAATAAGGTCAAAACTTGCACTTCTCGTCTCGTTATTAAGAATTATTTATTGTATAGGTTTAATTTATTATTTCACTCATTTACTGTTCCGTATTACTTTAGTTTAATTGTGGTATTAAATGTTCCCACTGAGTTTAAGGTTTAAGTTCAAAATTTAGTAATTTACGATTTTTCACTGTAGACTAGGCTTACAGACCGATTGCCATATTTGTCTGCTATATAGGTTAATATAGGCAAAAATCCCATTCAAGTGTGCTCGACAAGGTCCAATAATTAACTGTTCTCATTTCCTTCGTCTCCTGAAATCGTCTTAGCCAATTTAATATTAGCAATACATTGTTTTAAATCTGTTTGGCTTCCGCTACATTCGGAAAATTTACATTATATTACTGAATATATTTTTGCTATTATTTCATTTTATGAAATACTAAATACATAATCTCTTTCTTTAGTTCATTCTGTTTGATTTGATACCAAATAAGATAGTTTTACAAAGTTTTTTATCTAAAATGCTATATTTCTTTCATTTTGAAAAAGTAGGCTTTAAAATTTACTTCCTGTCCTTCCCCAAATGTTTGCCATTTTATATGTTATATTTATGATTGTACTAAATCTCAGATTGACATAAAATGTTTATCTTCCCTTAATTTCTTGTAATTTTATTAATTGGTTATCCTTTTAAATATTATTCAATAATTTATGACTCCCCACTCTGAATTTTCAGTTATTACATTTGCATTTTTTCTCATAATTCTTCCTATCTTTTTACAATATCTTTTTAAAGTATAATTTACATTATATTACTCTGTGACTGATTTACCTTACATAAATTTCATCAGTTTAACTAGTTTACTGTACTTGCTTCTTCAATTATAATTGTAGTTTAGATTTACCATTTTGCCTAGATTTTATCTGGTTTTACATACAAAGTTTTTTAATGATATAGCTTGTTTATACCCTTTCTGACCTTCTATTCTAATACAATTTAATTAACAATTCCTTACTTTACTACAAGAACATTTAGTATTGAATTCTAACTAATAATACATAACAATTATTTGACATGAAAAACATGGTATTTAAGCTCAGACATTCTAGTCTTGATTATTTCTAGTAACTCATAATAAACATTTTATAATAAAAGAATGGTATCCACACTCAGACATTGCATTCTTGATTAAAACTATTAAACATAATAAACATTTTAGAATGTTAGAACATTACTCTCTATTTCCTACATTTAGGTATAGAGTTCATTTATTTTAATAGGAACATAACACCTCTGTTCCTTCATTTTTAAACCTTTCTTAAAATTACTTGTGTGCAGTCTTATCTGTTTTTTATTTTATTTTAGGGATGCATCCCTTGTCACTTTACTTATTAAATACCTGCTCTTTATTTATCTTACTCATTTCAGTGAATGTTATTAGATAAAGAGTGGCAATTTATTAGAAACATTAGTCTTTGCTTTTCACCATACTATTCTATCAAAGAGTATTCATGAAGTTAAATTAAAACTTTAAAGTTGTTTAAAGGTACACTTTTATTAAGTTTAAGCATTTAATGCACTTTCTTGAAGTTTATTTACTATAATATAATAACTTGCACTTGTCCCCTGTTAATTCTTGATACTATCACTAATCAGTTTTATAGTTTTATATTATCAAGAATTTTATTTATAGAGGACTGTTAAGATTTGTTTTTTATTCATTATACAATAACTTTCATGGGTGCACTTTTACCTATAACTCTAAACACTTTTGTTTACATTTATTTTACATTAATTCTGTTTTTGGATGTTATACTTTCATTTGTGACATTTAATTTCCTTTGGGGTTTTGTTTTCTCCTTGCTGGGTTTCCTTTGAGTATTTGTTGTAGTCTTCTCCTCCTACTATTTTGTATCTTCAAACTCATTCCTGTTTATTAGGTATTTTGGTTTGTTCTGGGTGTCTTCCTTATTCATTCTTTGTTTCTTCATTACCATATAGTTATTGTGTACGTTGGTTTGTTCTGGGTATCTTCCTTACTTACTCCTATCCTACCTGGGTATTTTGATATTTTCTTACTTTATTTTAGTTTTTTAATTTATTTTTCATTACACATATTTGTTGCATAGTTGCTTTTTCTGTATTTTTACTTCTTCAATTATGATTGTATTTTATGGTGATACTTATTTGTTTTCATTTGGATTTTACTTTGATAGTTATTTTAATTGATATTTATTTATGATCATATTTCATTCATTATTAAGTGGATAATCTGTCATGCTACAATATGATGTACAGATATAATGCACCCAATGTAATCAACTACTGAGAGGAGTCAGAGGGGATGTGCATAACAGTTCATATTTGATGCGTATTATATGTGGAAAAGTTCATGGAATGACATCTGTAGCTTAGTGGTAGAATAACTACGTGCTTATGATGTACAAATATAATGCACCCAATGTAATCAACTCCTGAGAGGAGTCAGAGGGGATGTGCATAACAGTTCATATATGATGCGTATTATATGTGGAAAAGTTCATGGAAAGACATCTGTAGCTTAGTGGTAGAATAACTACGTGCATATGATGTACAGATATAATGCACCCAATGAATCAACTCCTGTGAGGAGTCAGAGAGGATGTGCATAACAGTTCATATTTGATGCGTATTATATGTGGAAAAGTTCATGGAATGACATCTGTAGCTTTGTGCTAGAATAACATTTTTCATGTGTTGAAGATTCATGTTTCATATAAACGCCTGTTAATTTCTATTGCTTACCAGTTGTTTGAAATTTGCATGTTACATGTGTTTAGAAATATGAACAAAATCAAACATCATGTTGTCATTGAATCCTTTGTTAACTCCAGATATCATTTAAAACGTTTTATACACAGTATTGGAAGACCAGCAATTATGAATTGATTACACTGCTGAGATTACAGGCATCTCATATGAGTGTGTGTATCATAGTTTAACTCAAGAACTTGGTGTCAAAAACTTTGTGCAAACTGGATACCGCATTCGGAATTGTTGTTCTTTTTGGGTCTCCACTGTGGAGATCATCTTCGATGGTCATATGACTACGTTTAATCTCAAGTATCCACTTACAACGACTATTGCTGAAGGGGCAGTGTCTCTTAACAGATTTACCATTTCACTGAACATTTCCATTGTGCTAGAATTTTATATTAAAGAATGTTAGATTTTGTGCATTTTCAAAACACGCGTGACATAAATTTCAAACAGCTGGTAAACAATGAACAAATTGACATAAATTTTGAAATTAATAGGTGTTTACATGAAATATGAACCTTATGACAAAGGAAAAATTTTAATACTACCGCTGAGCTACAGATGTTGCTCCATGAAATTTTCAACTGATCCTCATAAACTTACATAATTCTATATATAACATAATATAATTTGTGATGTTTTCAATTTGTTTCTTCTGCAAGTAGATAATATTGTATATTCTTTTTAACACCTGACGCACGTTTCACTGAAAAATATCAGTATCATTAGAGGTTTCTAAGTGAATTAATAACAATCGTAATAATTCTATTCAGAATTTTTATCCTTATATGCTTAATTTTGTATCTTGTTGAGTACTTGTGTTTTGATTGGTTATTGTTATGGTTTCCTGTTGGTTTTTTGTATTTTAAACTGCTATTATTGTGTGTGATTATGGTGTACACATTAGTACTCAACAAGATACAAAATTGAGAAAGTTGAGGATGGGAACAATAGGATTCCTGAAACATGTTTCAAATAAGGGAAAAACATCTTGAGGTAAAGAAATTATAAATATTAAATAAATTATATATGCATCATGAAATAGACTATAGTAAAAAGTGTTTGATATACAATAGATAAATTTTATGTGTATTATAATTTTTATTGCCATCTACGATATGACAAAATTGTACTATGATGGAATAATTTTATACATAAATATAATTAATCAAAAAAAAAATTGATATAGAATAGCATTAGTCTGGACGAAACACTACTTCGTAGTCTACTACTACACTATTGAAGCAGGCAGCCTGCCAGTTGGAGAGTTGAAACCATTAATCATGTGGTGAAGTGACAGACATCAGTGGCCAAAAACAGGACAGATTTTTGCTAATTCTTAACAAAATACTTGTTCTCTGTATTTTGAAGTGTGTGTGTGTGTGTGTGTGTGTGTGTGTGTGTGTGTGTGTGTGTGTGTGTGTGTGTGTGTGTGTGTGTGTGTGTGTGTGTGTGTGTGTGTGTGTGTGTGTGTGTGTGTGTGTGTGTGTGTGTGTGTGTGTGTGTGTGTGTGTGTGTGTGTGTGTGTGTTAAAATAAACGCTTTATATATTTAAGTATTTATAATGTTGGGTGTAGCAGACAATGTATATGGCACCTCGCTTCTAAAGAGGTCCCATTTGATTCCTGGGCACACCATAAAAGGTCATCTTGTGCTGTGCCTACAACCTGAGGAGAAGAATACAATAGGTAAAGCCTGGAATAAAAATAGGTGACTGAAGCATCGGGTATGCTACCCTCCTTGTATATTGACTAACTCACATCCTGTCTAACTCCTAAACTGCATCAGTCGTACAAATTAGGAGCCATTATTTACAATTTGATGTTGCAGGAGTTTCACTGTGGGCAGCAGGGCAGACAGGTCTGTTTGGCTGTGAAACCCCACTATTGGACATGTTGCTGTTTGCTGCCATCATCTCTGCTGTTGATCCTGTTGCCGTCCTTGCCGTCTTTGAAGAAATACACGTCAATGAAATACTGTACATTGTCGTGTTTGGAGAGTCACTGCTTAATGATGCTGTTACAGTGGTGAGTCCTGGTGTATGCCTTCTCTAAAATAATAAAATTTGTAAACATTCAGTGTCTTTCACCAAGTCATGGCAATACTTTTAGGACATATTCTAAAAGTGGAAATACAGAAAATATTTTATATAAAAATTCTACATATGGCTTCTAAAAATTTACCTAAATTTTTAACATGAATGTTATGTAACCTCTCTATGCCTTTTAGTGTTTATCTTATTTCCTTTTAAATTTCTATCTCCTTGCTTGTTGGCTTTCAAAGAGAGGTTACAAGTTATTTAGAACTAGGCAGGAGCCTAGAGAAGCAAAATCATGCTGGGTCCAGTATGACGGGACTTGCAATGAACTCAGCCATAATATAACAATAACAGATTTATTATGTCTCTGGAATTCATACATGTGTACGAGATGAATATATGTATCTATATAAAAACTACCAGAAGGTACATCATGGCAAGCATGTATAAATTAAGTGTACATCAGCACAAGTGTGCACAAAGTAAATGTGTATACATATATATAATAGAAAAATTTGAATCACAACTAGCATATATAATTCCAGTTTCCCTAAGAACAAGTGTATATAATAGAATAGCATTGCATCCGAACAAGTGTATATAATAGTATATAAGTTAAATGTACATACATAAATAAAATATAAAATGTACAAACACCTGTAACATTCTCCCCGTCGTGTGGCTAGCTAGACACATACAACACACACACAGAACACAAGGTACACAACTCACAATCATTTACTTTCAGCACGCATGCCCCTGTAACGCACCCACCCACTGGGTAAAGCAACTATCATCTTATGCCCCGGCAGTGAAAAAATATACGCCCGTCGGCAACCCGTTCAGTAAGATAACATAAACGCCAAACCCCCTTAAAGACGAATAATTCATGAAGCATAAATGAAACTGGACACCCCATTTGTCTAGCATTCCGTTTATTAATGACCCATGATGAGTGTGTGAACCTTTGTTCCGTTCACAGCACCAGGTAATGTTAACCAACTCCTCACCTACTTCCAGACAGTGTTTATAAAATTCTAGACAGTATTGACTTCACAAAATCTCAAAAAGGAATTAAATCCTTAGGTACTTTAATAACAGAAATTAATTGATTGAGGCTTTACAATTTCAGAAGATTTTGACAATATGTATATCTATTTAATTTACCCAAAAAGAAGAGGATGAAAACCAGTTAATATTCAAAATTAAACAGCAACTTCTCTACGTGTGAAGTCAACCCATATGTGTTTGCCAGTTAAGAAAACAATCAGCTTAGCCCTTGTGCAAGGGGCAAAATTGGCTAAGATATTTCAAGGACATTAATAAATCGTTTCGATGAGCCTCAGATAACTGTATAAAATAATTAGAAAAAGAATACAATAAGGTGGTTGTGCTCTGGCATCTGTGGGAGCGCGCCCACATGTAGTTGACAAAAGTTGACAGGCAATCAACCTGTCTGAAGTTGTACCAGCGTGTCAGGAAACTAAGTCCCATATTGTAAACCCAAAAAAAAGTCCCCAAAAAAAAACTTCAGGAAAGCCCCCAACCCTTAATTGTGAAACCACAGTCAATATAATTTTTTATACACCCTTGTTCCAGCCGGAACAGGGCTACAGGGCAGTAACCTAAATTTGTGTAATGAGTAAAGCGAAAAGAAATACAACTGTAAAATGGTACAAGAGTGAAATGGCTGGCGCGCTCTCACAGTGCAGCACGCACTTACAGTCATAGCATTTAGTGTTATAGAAAAAGGGTTATAAAAGTTCAGTAATTTTTTTTTATAGAGAGTGTTCAGAGTCATGATCACAGTTCACTTCCCAATTAGACAGTCTGGACATGTGGTCCCCTGGCTTCTAAGTTATTCACATAAACAGGCACACTGCCGGTTCGGCCCCCAAAAAAGAAAAGCATAAATGTCACCTCATAAGTGCTGGCGAGTGCAACGTAGGAATTCGATCTCCGTCTCCCTCTTCGTAGGCGATCTTGACATGGTTCACAGCTTGAGCAGATGTTCGGCTCACAGCCAGCCAGGAACCCGACTTAGGGCGAGAACCCGAGAGTCGTTTTATTCTCTACTCCATCCCAAAGAGAAATACCACTGCGCAGAAACGAACCGAAGAGAGGAGATGGATTACGATCTTTTCTAGGAGAGGCAAACGTGGACTGACACCTGCTGCATACAATTTCCACAGCACTGGCCGAGCTGCGCGCGCAACCGCACACCGCGCCACTCCCCTCACACCGTCGAACAAAGTCCGCGAGTGTATCACGTTATGTTACCGTAAACTGACTTGTTCTAAAATATTTTGTAACGGCTGGCTCCGCGCCTCACTCACGCATATTACAACCATGAAAACCTTCTAGAATTTATATTTTGTAACCGCCGGCTTCGAACCGGCAGTTATTAACATGAACTTTGTATTAAAATTTTGAACATGTTATAACTGAAATTACTAAATTGATTATTTTAATTTCAAAAATTAAAAAGAAATTTCTGACAAGATGATCAAATTTAATAATTTCACAAAACACACGTTAAAAAAAAAGAAGATAATTATTGTAATATTCAGTATTGACTAATTATAAAACTTAAATAATAAAGACACAAAATCTTTATATGGTTTAATTCATCAATGAAAGGAAATGATTAAAGTTAAAAATGTGTGTGTGAATATGCATGCATGGGTGGTTAAAATGTATTGTGCCACACTGTAGCAAGTTCCCACAAAAGCTTTCAAGTGTACGAGAGAGAGAGACAGACAGACAGACAGGGCCGCTTTTAAGGTTTATGATGCCCTGGGCAGACTTTGAAATAGCGCCCCCCCCCCACTCATTAATGAACGGTAATGTGCCAATTCCAATTTTGGTTCGGGAGGGATATCTCCCTTAACCCTCAAATGGAGAGCTGTCCCATTATCCACCACCTATGGACCCGCCGTTTCCCGGACTGGAAACCGGCAGCTGATAAAACACATTTCAAAAATATTTCAAACCTGTTGAGCTAGTACTAATTAAGTATTGCTCACTTATGTTAGAATTGTGTTTTTCAGCATCACGGACCACCCACCCAGCACAGTCCTATAATTCATGACTTTCACAAATATTTACATATTTACACTAATGTAAAATTTTTTAAATTTCTTCCTTACTTCTCAAAATGTTATGACACAGACAGATAAATAAAAATTGAAGCATAGTAATGAAAAAAACACTTCAGGTTAGCAAACCTTTTTCTTCATGAGTTAATTAAAGCAATGCCTTTTTCTTTGTTTGGATCGGGCAAAGTCGTCAATCAAGTTGTTGAAGTCAATCTTCAAGGTTATGTCACTTGCTGTGCACAAAAGCATTAGGTTGTTGAGCTTTTCCTCACCCAAGGTCGATCTTTTTTCGTTTTTTATACGCTTTAAAGCAGAAAACCCCCTCTCTGGGGAGCAGCTTGTGACAGGTATTGTCAAATAAATTCGCAGAGAGATTTCTAAGTTTGGAAATGTGCTTTCCAATCCGTTACTTTTAATGTAAACATAGCACTCTCTAAGCCCTTTAATTTTCTCTAATTTCATGTATGCCTGGAAGTGTAAGCACCCGTTCACAAATGCATCTCGGTCAAGATCTTGGTTATATGATTGAGCTAGTTTTTTGGCCTCAACAGTTATATTTCTGGGCTCTTTATCATGGAGATTTCGAAATACTTCAAACCTCGTACCAAGAGATGAGTAGCTTTCTCTTCATTGGTTGAGTTGGACGGTAAGATTGTCTACAATTTTAAAAAAACCACTGGTTCGGAAAAACATCGTTCCCTCTCACTCGTGCGGATGACGTCATGCTGGGAGTATTCACAACGGTGTTACAAAAAATCGGTATTACCAGAGATGAACCGACGAGATCAGCAATGCTTGGTAAAAACGTGGGACAGAAAAAAAGTAGCATCCACGACTGCCACCTTGCGGTCAGACAGTCGAAGCTTATCCCTTTAATTCAAATTTCAAGGCATGAATGTCTCGTTAGCTACAGCATATATCCTACATGAAAAAATTAACTATTCTGCATTGCAGTGTAAGCGCAGAATCGAACATGAAAATATTTCCATACCTTTTTTACTTTTTATATATTTTTTATTGATTTGTTCGATTCTGCGCTTGCATTGCAATGCAGAATAGTTAATTTTTTCATGTAGGATATACGCTGTAGCTAACGAGACATTTGCGCCTTGAAATTTGAATTAAAGGGATCAGCTTCGACTGTCTGACCGCAAGGTGGCAGTCGTGGACGCTACTTTTTTTCTGTCCCACGTTTTTACCAAGCATTGCTGATCTCGTTGGTTCATCTCTGGTATTACTGTATTTGATCGACAGATGTAATTTAAATTTCTCCCTTCTTTGCGCCCGCAAACCTTGTGCGCCCCTGGGCATCTGCCCAGTCTGCCCAGTTATAAAAGGTACACTGCAGACAGAGACAGACAAACAGACAGAGACAGACAGACAGAGGTCTTCATATAATGTGAAAATTTGTTGTTAAAATAATAATTATTTATTTGTGTCTGAAATTAATCATAAACATATTTATACATATTCTGAATGTGAAAACTTTGTACTTTGAAGTGCATATAAGTAAGTTAGGAGTTAGGAAACAGATTGTATTATGTTAATTAAGTTTTTTAGATAATTTTAAAAATTTAGAGATTTTCACTCACGAATATGAGAAAAATTGTAACAATCTGTTGACATAAATATTTTATTTTCATGTCTAATTAAATGTTCAAAACATTTGTGAAATCTTGTCATTTCATGAATACAGCATTAATAAAAAAACTGCTTCAGCCACTCACTTCAATAATAAAACTTTAATTCGTTTAATTTTGTTGTTAAAACAGTAAATGTTTAATGTGTATGACATATCCAAAGTTAGGGTGTAAGATAAGGTGCAACACAGTTGATAGCTATAATTTTTTGTTACTTTTATAAAATCTTTCAGATATATAAAGTTATTTATATTATAAAATCTTAACCTTAATAGATTTCACTGTTTTCCTAAGTTTCCTATTAACACTTCATAATAAACTCAATAGCATTAAGCAGAATTGTACAACCCATTTTTGTATCAGTCATCAAGAGAGTGAAACAGAAACCATTAATAAATTGAAACAAGCTTACATTCACAAAGTCCTGAGTTCAGGTTCTTAGATGCTTGAAATGATTTCTGGATGGCCACGAGCGTATAGAGAATGAGCCCCATTCTGGATAACCAGGCTCAGTATAAACTGAAAAAACTGCCTTGAAAGTGGAATCAAATGTAATGGTACCATAACACTGACTGCTTATGAATTAAATGTAAACCATCAGGCTGTTCAAAAAAATTATACATGATTTAAATCTGGCCAGAGATGGTGATTCTTGTTTAATATCACTTCGCATTTTTTGTGAATGAATGTTTTACCAACCAAAAATGGTATTTCTCTGGTATCCTGGTCTCCTGAGTTCCTGTACTCATAGTTATGTGTTTACTTCATGTTTCCAAAAATAAACAGCTAACTCTGGGCCACCGTTTTGAAAAGAACATCCAAAAGCCTCTGAGAGAGCAGCTAAAGGCATTGACAGCTGAAGGCTTGTAACACTGTTTCAATCAATGAGAATAATATTTCCCAAAGTATGTGACTTCTCAAGTGAGATAATTTTCAGGAGATAAAATTGTTTTGTGGATAATTTTTGTTAATTAACCATAAAAATGAATTTTATACAATTAGTGTCATGAGCGTTTTTAGGCAAACCTTGTATGTTCTGATGATAAATATAAATCTTGTTTAAATTTGAATCTATATGACAAACTGTTGCCATCACATAAAAATATAAATGTGACATTTTTGCTACCCAAACAATTGGCAGCGGCAGCTATCTTTAGGCTAATTACAAACCTATACAGTAAAAGTAATAAACATAATCTTTCATTGTGTAATCAAGAATCAACAAACTAATAATACCAAATGTTCACATAATATATTGATCAAAAGACTAAATAGTACAAATAAATACTTACTAGGAAAAAACAAACAACACTCACAAAACACAAGAACAATGAACACAAACACTTGCACACCAAAAAGGTCAACAAAACACTGTGATAGGAATGCAGCGAGCCCAACACTTACATAGTAAAAGTAAAAGTTGGCAGCAAACGCCACTTTTTCATAAACCACTACGGGCAACCAACAAATATCTAAAGTTGTCCACAAATGGAACAAAGCCAAATGTTCGGATTTGCGCTGCTACCTGACTAATACAATTATTTGTAATAATAAAAGCGGATTTTGATCATGTATTGTATGATCTTTTGTTATTATTATTTTGTTTGACTCTCTATTACTCGTTGAAAGATTATTGTTTCTTACTTTTCATGAATTGGTTTTGTAATTAGCCTGAAGATGGCTACCAATTTTTCGGATGGTAAAAGATCGCACTTATATTTTTCTGTGATGTTAAAAATTGTATCGTTAAATGAAAAATTGTATTTTATAATTTTTTAAGTAAATATAATTAAATCACTACCAACTCAGAACACAAAGTTTTTTATGGGTAAACACATAAAAGTTTTACCTTATAGCCTGAACCAGTTTTCGTGCGTATAAGCTTCGTCAGAGGCTGCCACTGGAAGCACTGTCCGCCTTGTTCTTGGCGACGTTGTCGACTTTTGAAGGAGTGATGTTGTGTGTGGGGGGGGGTGATATTCTGAGTCGGTAGTGATTTAATTAAATTTAGTTAATCAACGGACATGTCATGGACAACAAAATCCAAGAATATAATTTTTTCTTTGTGTTCATAAACTTTGTGTTCAAGAACATAAACTTTGTGTTCCGAGTCGGTAGTGAATTAATTATATATAATTTTTGTTATGTTTCAGGTACTCTACCACATGTTTGAAGCGTACACAGAGATGGGACCAAGTAATATTTTGTATACCGACATCCTAGCAGGATTCCTATCATTTTTTGTAGTTGCTATTGGCGGAACAATTATCGGAATTGTGTGGGGCTTCTTAACTGCATTAGTTACTAGGTTTACTAATCAAGTTCGTGTTATCGAACCAATTTTTATATTTGTTATGGCCTACCTTGCTTATCTGACTGCAGAAATATTTCACATGTCCGGAATTTTAGCGTAAGTTCACTTTTCTCCCCACGCAATAAAATATTAACTTTTGTCTACAAAGCTTATTATAGATTTGTAAAAATTACAAGTTAACATCACTGTTTGCATTCTGTTTGCAAAACACAAGTATTTATACTTGAATTTAGTAAGTAAACAAATGCTGTGAAACCCAATAATACTGTACATGGCAATCATGTGTACAAACATGCATGCATGCATGCTTGTGTGTGTGTGTGTGTGTGTGAGAGAGAGAGAGAGAGAGAGAGAGAGAGCCTGTGTGCATCCTAATATCATTTTTAAACTGTCATGTCACATGTCTATGAAATTTTACAGCTTTTGGGTGAATTAAAAAAAAACTTCTGATATTTCCCAAAACCTAAGAAGGGGATAATGATAGAAGTGTAAAATGTTTATATTCAAATCCACATTTAAGGTTTTAATGAATAAGTTATATAAACAATACCAGTCTGTCTTTTATCCAGTTTGGCCTTCAAATCCATACAGACTATATTTTGATATTTAATAATGATAACGATTATATAATACTACAAAAGTTACAGAAAAACGTTTAAATGACAATATGATGCCAATAACGAATGTAAGTAGCAAATTTTAAATTAACTGTAAAATTAATTAGGCATCCAGTGAACTGAATGTGCGAAAGTATTCCAGATTCTTGTGATATTAATTTTGAATGTTAACAAAACAATTCTTAACACTCTGACACCGGGCCCTTAACATAGTGGTCCTTTGCCCATGCCGGGCCATTTTTGGATTTAAAATGTTGTATCTTCTAAACTATGTGGTAAAAAAATATGCTACCTATGTTTTTATGAAGATCTAAGTGTCTTATTTAAAATGGTGTGTACTGTATGTCATTGTGTTGGTTATTTTCCCTGAAATTGCTTTTCAAAAAAGTGATGTTTTGGGGGAAAAAATTGGCCAAAACACAGGTTGTTACTAGAAACTCACAATTTTATTTTTACCTGTTAGAAATGGATTAAACTATACATTACATAATGTTTATAATGTATATTGGTTTATAACGGTGTAGTTTTGTTTTACAAGAAACGCTAGTCTGACATTTTGACATGTAAGTGGTTTTAGCCAACTAACATAACAGTTTGCCACACACCGTTTCATGTCAACTGTACCTACGAAAGTGAACACATATGCGATCTAGCAAATGATTTGGGTACTACATGCCCTCACATCATTTCAAAACAGCTCCAAGGACGTATTTATACATATGGAATCATGCAAAACACATTGATACTTCAGGACGTCAATTGATGTTCATCGGCATTCTCAGAAGTTTTCAAAGGACGTTAATTGATGTCCATCGGTGTCAAAGTGTTAAATACCAGTATTTATAAGCTAACAAGAAATGTAATCCTGTAAAAAATGATTATATTTTGAAATAATAAATATTTTATATATAAATTTATAAAAATTATTACTTATTTATGCATTAAAATTCTAGTGCCCAACATATGATTCACATTTTAATGTTCAACACTGTGAGTACAGAATAAAATGATTTATAAAATACCATTTTATAATAATAATAATAATAATAACAGTATAATAAAACTGCAGTGACTGCAACAAAGGATAACTATAGTAGCAATACAATAGTAAAAATAATTATTGAATTATTATATGTCTTGTCATATTACATAATAAGTGACAGAAAGTTTAGTTATATTTGAGCAGTAAATGTCCTGAAGATGCCAATAAATTGTCTCAAAAAATAAAATACTTTGATCACATCCATTTCAACCATGAACTTCAGTAAAACTTTCACCACATCCTCATTTCGTATTAAGATTCTTCTATTAGAGCATATAATACATTATATAATTTTTAATGTAATTATTTCAGAATAACATTTTGTGGGATAACAATGAAAAATTACGTTGAAGCCAATATCTCGCACAAGTCTCACACGACTTTAAAGTATGCTATGAAAATGTTGAGTTCATCATCAGAAACTATTATTTTCATGTTCCTGGGTGTAGCTACGGTCAACGACAGCCATCACTGGAACACGTGGTTCGTTGTTCTCACGATTACGTTTTGCTCTGTTTTTAGGGCAGGAGGTATGTATATACTGCATATGTTTTTTTATTTGACAAATATGTATTATGACTTTGCCATTCTTTTATTTCATAATTTATCAGTATGCCAAGTAGTATTCTTTTGGAAATACAAAGGTGCTTTATGATGACTGACATCATCATCATGTTTACCTCTTCATTGCTTGTCTTATTTTCCTTATTCCTTCTATCCACTGTCCACATGTTGTCATCTAATAAGGAATATCTTAGAGTCTTTAATACAGTAGTATTTCCTCTTCTGAAGAATCTGATTCAGTAGAATTTGATTCTGAAGAATTTTGTATAAATACATTATAGAAAATGGGCACAAGAATAGGTGTACTGTACTTTTAATGAAAATAATATTGAAAAAATTTTGGATAATTATCCTTTTAATCATTTTTATATGCTGCTATTTATACCAAATTCTTCAACAGTAAATTCTTTACCAGACATTAAAAAAAATTATGGTACTTACAGTCATAAAAGACATAAAATTTACACGTTTGAAGCTAATATTTTTTTAATACTTTAAGCGAAATTCCATCTGAAATCATTAATTTTGTGTTTCATTCACATAGATAAAAACGTAGGTGTGTTGCATTGTTTTACCTTTGAGGTCAAAAATGGAAAACTCTTTGATTTTCCATACGTACAAAATAAAGCATTCCCAGAGCTATGTTTATAGATTTCATAAAACAGGTTAATTACCTTCCGTCATGTTTCTTAAAATCCGAATACAGGATTACTCGAGTTTCAACACATTAAGTGTCATCACCAGATCCTCAATGAATATTGGTAAAACTACATTTGTTGATGTTTGCACATCTCGTCAAATGATAAAAACAACACATACATAATAACGAAAATATTTAAATAAATTAACACACATTAAAAACAAGACAAAACAGAACGAAACACAATACACGCGGCCGCTGCAGACCTGCGCAGGAACACGGTATACAGTAAAATTAATCGATACCAATTTGACCTTTGATAAACTTTATCGATCTGACACAGCTAATATCTCGTTCTCTATCGTTGACTCTATTAAATAAAATATTATTTTTATATATTGACTTTTCATTTAGGATGCGATCGTAATTCTCTTTAGTGGCCTTATATATCTCAAACCGTTCGAGAGTGTCCAGTTTAAGAGATTTCCTGCATTTATGTAATATGTCCAAATTATAGATTTCTGTTTTCTCTATTTTATTGAGAGAATGTGCTTATGAAATATGGCAGAAACTGCCTGAAACATCCTATATTATTATGGTAACCACATGACTTCACATAATCCAGGTGACAGATGTGTAGTTGCCAAACTGTACATAATTGACAGCATTCATTTCTTTGTGGTGTTTGTTGCTAGCATTTTTCTTGTTGTAATGAAAAATTAAATCCTTTGACTAATGCTTATTTCACGTGCCATATTAGGTTCTGTCATGATCTAATATTAATTTATAATGAAAATTAACTTTATTTAATATATTCTACACCTTTTCTTGTTGCAGTCTCTTAATAAATAAGAGTGAAAATCCTTCAGCTTGTATGATATATTCAAGTGCAATATACTAAGGTTTGTGAACCATCCTAACACAATTGTCCTTTGGATGTCTCCTGTCTCTCCTGGATCAGCAAATATGTAGGGATGTCAGAGTCTATGAGAGCCCTGAAAAAAAATTATTGTTAGACATGTAGTGATTACACACACACAAAATCATTGTTCCTCTTAATGTACAAAATACATAATAAACTGATAGATTGCTGTGTTTGTATCGTTTCAGGTGTGATTATTCTAACAGCAATAGTAAACAGATTTCGTTTGTATAAGTTAAACAAAGTGGACAAATTTGTAATGTCATATGGAGGTTTACGAGGTGCCGTTGCATTTGCGCTTGTTCTGTTAATTGATCCCACCCACGTCAGACTACAACCTATGTTTGTCACTACAACCATCGCAGTTATATACTTCACAGTATTTTTTCAGGTAAAGTATATGATATAATTTTGTACATAAATGTGACTCTATGCCTAATTCACTTTTTTTATAAATACATAATACACTTAGAGTTTATTAATTTGTAATATTACAATAACATTTATGATGATAATATTAGCATTAGTTGCTGGACTGTTCAGTAGCGGCTCAAGTCTCCTTGCTGTGTCCATCCTATATAACCTTACTCAACACATTTTTAACCACCTCAAATCTCTCTCCCTCTATACTTGCTGGGCTGTTCAGTAGTGGCTCAAGTCTCCTTGCTGTGTCCATCCTATATAACCTTACTCAACACATTTTTAACCATCTCAAATCTCTCTCCCTCTGTACTTGCTGGGCTGTTCAGTAGTGGCTCAAGTCTCCTTATTGTGTCCATCCTATATAACCTTACTCAACACATTTTTAACCATCTCAAATCTCTCTCCCTCTGTACTTGCTGGGCTGTTCAGTAGTGGCTCAAGTCTCCTTATTGTGTCCATCCTATATAACCTTACTCAACACATTTTTAACCATCTCAAATCTCTCTCCCTCAACCATCTCAAATCTCTCTCCCTCTGTACTTGCTGGGCTGTTCAGTAGTGGCTCAAGTCTCCTTGTTGTGTCCATACAATAACCTGCAGACACACACACACACACACACACACACACACACACACAGTATATACCATGCAGGGTATCTCAAAGGTGTAAGAATATGAGGAGAATTTGGAAATTAAACTGCAATTGGCAAGTAAGCAAAAACAAAAATAGAGACAAATATTGTATTATATACAACAGTTACATGCTGTACATTACATACTAGGTAATCACTATCCATGGGCAAGGCATAATGATGTCATTGCACCATCTTTTGTAGTCTCTTTTTGTATATAGTCTCTGATTGTACCAGAAGACATATTACACATTAGAAATGATCATATTTAAATGGAATTAGGTTAGAAGCCAGCCAGACTTTTTATCTTGATGAGATGAAGGCACACTTACCTGAACTTGATCCAGCAATGTACCAGTCTTGATTTAGCTGCTGGTACAGCAACTCCCCATCAGCCACTACTCCTGTCTGTCTGTCTGTCTACGAACATCTTTGAATTGTGAGTCTTATGAGTATGAGGAGTCTGACCTACGCGACACAAAGGACCACGACACTGTGACAATGGTTCCCACAAATGGTGTTCTCCATCTGATAAAATCATATCAACAACTCGGCACCCCACACTATAGAATGGTGAATGGTTGGGTTGACTACCGTCCACACCAGGCATTCAGGTCACGGTTCCACATGGTCCAGCAGTGACCAGACAATTTTACTCCTGCCTTTACATCAACTGAGAGCATCGGCATCTGACTCTATCCAGTAGTTCACGGCACAGTCCAGAACATAACCAGCAGATGACAGAATGTTTCAACAAATACCATGTATTTTACAGCTGATGGGAGAGCAATGAGAGGTTCCTTGTCTTTTCCTGTCACAACTCAAAAAGCAAAAAGAAAATGGGATGGATTTAATTCAGAATTGTTTACATTTGGGGGTATCTTGCTTAAGCTTCTATTGTTGTATTTCTATAATATGTTGTTGGTAAACAACAGACAGGTTCTGCAAGATTGGTTAAGTGGTGTCTATATTATTATTTCAAGAGACCTGTTCTGAGTCAGTTGTAATCCTAAATATTTGTACTTATCGTAGGGTACAATTTTCCTCCCCCATCCCTATAAGATTATGATGAACCTCCAATATGCATACATCCTGTTTTCGAACATTCATGTAGAGGCCTTCTACGTGAATTCTTCAATAATTTTTTTAATTATCTATATTGTAACGTTATAAATAGAGACGTCCTCGTCTTCGTTTAAGCCTCACGTTGTATGCGTCAATCTGTAACGTTAAAAATAGAAGGCTGGTGCATACCTGTAAAATGTACACCAATTTTGTGTGTGTATTGCGGGTTAGTGCGTTCATCTCGCACCGGGGTCGTTACATCAATGTTCGCGGCTAACGATGTCCGTAGCGTTGCGGTAATCACCAGTATAACACGGCAGTAACCTTACCTGTTGCTTATAGGGGTGTGTTAATCCCGGGTGGCGCCAAGTCGTTATTTAAAACAACTAAAATTATTGTATGATGAGTTTTCAGCAGTGACGGTCGAGCGTTCAAATAATTCCCGCTCGCACGGCCGTCTGAATATGAATAGTATATACTGTTGTGCAAATGTCTACTTGTTCGCTGTTCATCAAACCTATTCTTCACAAATAAATACAAGTAATGTATACACTCCCTATGAAATAATGACAATGGTTACTCCCTGTACTAGTTATTTTTAATGGATGATAATTAAAATATTCAATTTGACAATTATTTTATAATAAATCTGCACTGACGTTTTACATAAGACTCTTTCTCCCCAGGTTAACGAATCGATTAAGGAAACGATCAGCATCAGTATGGCTGTGTAACGTTAAGTTATTACAATTATTTTCGTTCCAAAATCATGGGATTCTTGTGATTATGAGCTAAAGAATTCCTATGGTTACAATAAAAATATTTTACCTTATTCTACGTGTACATGAATAATAATGTGTGATGTTACAATCTGTTCTGTAGTGTCGTTAAATGTGTTATGACAGTTCGTGTTTTAATAATAGGTTATGTTTTATCTTAACAAATTTTCAGTGAGTTTTATTTTACTTAAATAATCTGTGAAAGCGAAATATTTGTTTATAGTGAGACAAATTTACCTCTAGTAAAATTTAGAGTGATTAGGTTTTCAGAAATAGGTAATTTAATTGTACTTAACACCTCAGCATGACTTGGTGTCTTCGTTCATTTGATCGGGTAGGATTTGGCTGCAATAAGTTCTTTTTTCATTAATTTTTGGGCTTCAATGGGTTGGGCGTCCTTTTCATAACGTATCTGGTCATTCTTTTCGGTTAATTTTCAGTTTAATTATCCTGGATCTTGATTGGACTGCTATAAATGGTCGTCTGCTTCTTATACCGTCATGGTTATGAACTTTGATTACTGTTTTACATTATTTTATTAAAAAATCGTTCTTCAGAATATTGGCTTCTGTATTGTTTGACTGACGCTTCACTTCTGTAACGGTATTCAATGGTAATTCTGTCTTCAACTGCCGTTTCTATGGTAACTGAATGATTTTGATTGGCTGATTTCGAGATAATGTATTGTTATCAAAATTCGAATTCTTCGTATATCTTCTGACTGCTGTTATTCCTCTATCTTCCTTCCTGGTTATTAAATATTGTCACTATAGTATTTATTTCGTTTCATAGATTATTTTGATACCCCACAAGTTTGGGTAATTTTAGTTTTTATGTTTTTACAATTATGTTAATACTTGTTAATTACATTTCTTTTTGTATACAAATGCTTATTACAATATTTTGTTTTACAAATGATTTACCATTTATTCTTGGTGAATCCTTCACCTCAGATTTGCTAATTTCTTTGTTAATTTGTTATAATTTGTAGTTGTTTGTTTCTGACAGTTAGGCATTTTCATAAGCATAAGTAGCCATTATGGTATTTGACTTATTTCATTTAAATTACATTTCATTTCAGCCTAATGGGCTTTATTTTGTTATTATAATTGGTTGTGTTGTGTTTTGAGTCTGTTTATGCGTTATTATCATGTCACTATTATTTTATACACAGTTATTTACTCTTTGGTTTCCATGTTTTCTAGTCATACATTTCTTAACATTTTTATTTATTTCCTTTGCCAATAATAACAAGTTGGCTATTATTTACTACTTTTTTGATCTTATTTAAATATAACATGTAGGCCTATGGTCTGTATGATTCTTACAGCCATATCCAATTCATAAACTTGATTGAATAATTATTTAACTAACTTATTATTTGCTAATCTTTGTTCACAATACATCTTAATTTATATTATTTTTTGGTGTGACAAACAACATCACTTTTATGAACTTATAATGATCCCTTATAACATGGGTGTTTTTTGATTTGTATCTAACTCCTTAACTTTCTAAACAATCTTTACTCTCCCTCCATGTTAACACTTTCAATTTACTCTTTCCTGGGATTCTCCCTTTCAACTATGATTACATATTTTTAAACTTATTAATTATATTTTTTGGTTTGTTTATTATGGTGATTATCACTTTCCAGTGTTCAATACCTCTTTATAGTTTATACTTAATACTATTTTTCACAACATACTTATTCACTATTATTTTTCACTGTTAAACTTTTAGTGTTCTTTAGGATTTATTAATTGTTAATGATTTTATCATTCACTATTTTTTCACTATATTTCCATTCTTTATCTTACACTATTTTCATTCAATCATCTCCTTCACTTTCAAATTATTTATAGTTAATTATAATTTAATTAGTGTACCTTCTTTATCACTACACTTTGGGGTTTTTACACTTTCATTTTGCATTTCACAAATGTTTTTGTTTTTTAAGTGTTTCTTAATGGGTAATCCCTCTAATTACTATCTCACTATTCATTCTTTCTCTTTCATTACAATATTTCCTTACTACTATTAACAATTTTATGTCCTTACAATACTATTCTTACATCTAATTCTAAATTGGGGTTTAGTTTGCTTTTTTATCATTTTTATCTTTAACATTGTT
Source organism: Magicicada septendecula (assembly GCA_034769895.1). NCBI lineage: Eukaryota > Metazoa > Arthropoda > Insecta > Hemiptera > Cicadidae > Magicicada > Magicicada septendecula. The sequence continues at coordinate 832,947,129 of CM068368.1, forward strand.
TAACAGGGTTTCTTCCCTAAATTACGGTTGTCCATTAATGGATAATGACATTCACTTTTTCCTTTCTCATAGGGTCTGTTTCCCATATTACTTTTGAGTGCATTATTTCTCCTTCTCCTTTGCTTTATTACTTGTTTGTGTATCATTATTGGTTCTCATTTCTATCTATTTCTCTCCTTCTTCATTTTCATCGTATTTGGTTAATACCTTGGTTTTTCCACCTTCTCCTTTGGATACATTTCAACGTGTTACATTGAGTCATTTAATTCCATGAACTTGTTTCATTTTTGTTTGGGTTTTGGTTTTTTCCCTTCTTCTTTTGGTTTTGTCAATCACCTTCTTCTCTTCTTTGGTTTTATTCTCGTTTGTTTTTCGTGGATCCCTTCTTCTTTTGTTTCCTTTTGTTGGGTCAATCACTTGGGTTAGGTCATGTCGTCGTTTGTCGAGTCATAGTTTTTATATTTTATTTAAATTAATCATTTTTATTTAACATGAAGTATTATTTTAAATTCAATATTTTTTTGTTCATCCCTGGTATTGGGTTGGCTTATTTGTGTTGTAACAATATACAAAGATTTGGTGTCAGAAGATTTGGTGACAGTGATAAAAGCATCCTCTTCTAAGCCAATGTGCTGTGGATTTGAGTTCATATAACAATGAATGTAACACACAACTGAAGTTTCACTTATATATTACTATTGTTGTACAGATTATTTGTGTGTAACTTTCAGTATGTATGTAATACTGTACTAATGTTATATAACATTATATCCTTATACAATGTTTTACATATTATATAGACAAAATATCAGCTTCATCAATTTTATATTATGATTCCCTAATGCACTTGAGTTAATACTCAGAAAAATACTACCTTATTGAAATCTGTCTCTACTTGTAAAGGTAAATATGTACATATTAAAGATTTTTATTTACAGTATATACACTAACTTTTATTACAAGAAAATGTTTGTTCTCAGGGTATTACCATCAAACCACTTGTGAAAATACTAAACGTGAAAAGAACAGAAAAGAGAAAACCATCAATGAATGAAAGGATACACGAACGGGTAAGTGTTGATAACCACACTTTTGTACTTATTCACTTGCATTTTTATTGCCTTGTATTCAGTACAGTTTTAAACTACAGAAATACAGTATAATCTCTCTATAACAAACAGCATCGGGAAAGAGAAAATTGTCAGCTATTCAGAAATGTCCGCTTTTTGGAAAGAAGTGTCAGTGGGTGGGTGGTGGTCCCAAATACAAATACAAATTTATGTATTAAATTTGCATAAGTTGCAACTAAGACTTTTAGCCCAACGATGTTGTCCATGAGTGTTGCTCGATTGTATGTTTTGTTCTCACCTACATTCTAGTTACTCATCGAAAGTGGAAATTCATACACACTATGATGTAAAACAATATTTTTGAGCCAATACAGTAATCTTGCTGCGTTTACGAAGGACACAGTTCTGTCTATTGCTAACTGTTCATTTCCAAGGTAACTTTTCAGGTTACCTTTTACTCTGGCTCAAAGTCTGAGTGCAGCAAGAGCACTACAGTCTTCAATTACGTGTTTCACTGTAAGTGCTCTGCCACAAGTGCAGACGGGTCATTCTTGTCCTTGTAGAAGATAAGAAGACATCAAGTTTGTGTGCCCAATCCACAGTCTAATGTTGAAAATTTGTTCATAATGACTGCAATCACCTGCCATCTGTCATTTATGGATGGTCTGCTTTATGGTAGAAAAATTGCTCTGCCATCCATTCCACACCTGCTGACACACACTAATAATGGTGATTGTGGCAGCTAGTTTCATGTTGTCAGATTGGTTGTATGGTATTTGCATCAACTTGTGGGTGTCTGCAGCATTTCTCATGGCAGCATCAGCTTCTCCATTAGCTAATTATAAGTATAAATTACTGATTCGGAACACTAACTTTTTTATTGGTAAAAATTTAGTTAATCAATGGACACGTCATGGACAACAAAATCCAAGAATTCTCCATTAGCTTACATGACCAATAGCTTACAATACATACATGACCAAGTACCAAACAAAAGTAAAAAAAGGACCAAGGTTGTCCAGTGCATAGCATAGTGCCATTATCTGTTGTAGTAATGTCTCTACTGTGCCAAGATTGTTCAATGTAGTAGAAAACTCAGTGAATCCATGTGGATAACAAATTTTCTCTCACCTAGGTGTTCACAGAATCAAAGAGCTTACCATATGACATATAGTTCAGCGGTATATACATTTGCCACCTTTAGCAATGTCCAAGAGCATGCGGTGCCCTTAATGACAAACACACTACCCACTGCACTCTCCGTCTTTGAGCCATCAATGCACATAATGGTATGTTCGATGTATTCCTCCAGAAATGACCTAAATAGGCGTTTCAGTTCAGTTGTGTGCCACAACTTCTTGCTTCTACTGGTGACATCTAGTCACCAATTTGGTTTGTGAAACTGCCAGGGAAGCACCTCACATGGAACTTGAGCTTGGACCAGTGGCACCTGGATGCTGTAGCACCAGGCTAGTTCAAGCGCACAGATGCCGGCTGGTCAAGTGAATGTACAACAGTGGTTATATATTCTTGCAAGTCTGTTGTTTGCAAGCAACACATGGTTTGTGTGGCTCAGTAGCACTAAAATTTTAGCCACATAACTCAGCAACAGTAACTGACAACAAAGATGTAATGATGTTATTCCAGTTTCACAATGTAAGCTTTGTACAGGGCTAGTGCAGAATGCCCTACTATACAATAGGATCTAGTTTTTACAAACACAACCTTCTGGCTGGAGAGTACACCACACATCAGTAATCAATTTTTGATAGCACTAATACTGTGTACAGGCACGATAAGACTTCCCAGGGCATATGGGAGATACACCTAATAGCATTTAGCAAGGACTTGCACCTTATTTTTTATAACATCAACTCACAACAACATCAAATTACTATAGAGTATTTTACTATACTGGAGGGGGGGAGATAGTACTTGCTGGCTTGTCATTATTTTGCAAATGGATAGTAGGGATTACCTTCTAAAAGCCTGACTAAATTTTTTTATGGTGAGAACTGAATCCAAGCTATCTAGTGAGATAATATGCTATTATCCACGACTATACATTCACTAAATAAATGTTTAGTTAGTTTTTAAATAAATAAACATTAACAAATATTTGTTTTTAAGTTGTTCATTGTAGTTGTTGCCAGTTTTTATGATTGGAAAAAATGTTATAGTTATACTTTTAATGTCCATGATGCATTTGAAATGTTTATTTTTTTTTAATACCCAATTTTTTACAGTGTCATTTATAAATTATAGTAACATTACAATGTTCATCTTAATGACCATTATTTTTTTCCATATCCATAAAACTGTTTGGTTTAGTTCCAGTCATATATTTTTATAACAATTTTTGTGTATTGGTTTGCAGTTAATGGATCATACGATGACTGGAGTTGAAGACATTTTAGGTCACCATGGAAACCACCACTTAAGAGACAAGTAAATATGTACAAAATATTTGAACGAGCGAAGTGAATTCTCAGTTTTACCTTGACTGTCTGGCATTTGTATGTGTGTCTACCTATCTATCTATCTATTTGGGATATGTCTTACAATAACTTTTGAGTTTATTAGCCGATTTTTGTAAAACATACTTACACTTAAAAACAAGAACTAAATTATTTGTTATTTTAAACATTATAGTTATAAATTTAACCAAAAAGTAAATGTAGTATTTTTATTGTTTATTATATGCTTGTTTGTTTTAGAATTGTTATTTTACTAAACAAATAGTTGAAGAATTGGGGATTTTTGTATTTTTTATGATTGAAAAATTATCTAATATAGATTATTTATCTAATAATAAATGTATTTTGTTCAATATATTGAGTGGGTTCTGCAGCTCAGGGAGCCTACTAGTTTTACATAATATTTATACAATGATGAAAATGTAGTTAATATGGCATGGTTACCTTTGTAATGTTGCTGTCTTTAATTTTACCTATGCAAAAGTGATATTTTAGCTTACTGTAATAAACAAAATAACACAACAACGTACTTTTTTGTTACAAGGAAATATTCCTAAATTATTATGTTACGAGCTTTGCATAAATTGGTAACAGTATAAGACTATCACACACACACACACACACACACACACACACACACACACACACACACACACACACACACACACACACACAAGTATGAAGATAGCAAGTAGTTTCGCTCATAAGCTTTCATTTGTTTTTTTTTCGATAACATTCTCTTTTGGTTTAACACATGCCATTTTATTTGTCTTTAAATTAAATATTTTGTCTGTACTAAGATGAGTCATCACAGCAGAATGTTTGGCTTAAAAAAAGTAAAGCGATATAAGTGTTAAACCAAAAGAAAGTGTTGTTATTAAGCTAGGAAGTAGGTCTAATTATTATTTGTACTGCTAAGTAATATTGACTTCATTTAAAATGAGATGCATATATCTGGCATATGTAATGTTTTAATAACCATCAATTAAATAATAATTAGTTTAAAATGTTTGATCTACCCCATCTTTTCTCTCTTCATGGCTTCCTCTAATCATTTTTCTCTTATTCCTTATTAATACCATTCTACTGACTCTTCCCATGTCTTCCTTATCTACTGATTCTTTCTGATTTTCAATGAAAATCAGTCTACATATTCTTATATTGGCCTCCTTTGCTTCCTATGATAAATATGTCTCCTTACACAATCCAATCTTTGAATTGTTTCAGTTTTTATTAACAGTGTCTCATCTTTATTGACAGACCCATCTTATCAAACTATTATGGTTAGTAAAAAAGATTAGATGATTTAATCTATGATTATATTTCTTTTAAGATTCAAGAGGTTTGACAACCAGTTCATCAGACCATACTTACTGCGAGATCATCAAGGAGCAGAACCAAAAATTCTAGAGACATATTCAAAACTAGCTATGAAAGATGCAATGGACTACATGCACAGAAATGCTTCAACTATTGGAAACATTTCTGGCACTGAATCGATGTCGGCGATTTTCAGAAACTACACAACTGGGAACCTCAATGGCAGGTCTGTTTGAATGTAACCATCACAAGTATATTTCTTTCACCACATGTCTGTGCTGTTGTGTGAGTCATTACATGAACGTCAGTACTGTGACAGACTAACATAATTTTATACAATATACCTGCATTTCATGGGCACATCAGAAGAGGATTTTGGGTTCCACTAAAGTCTCCCATTCAGCTAAAATTCGTAATACCATGAGATTTTATATGACTAGACACAAATAGAAATTCATTTGGAAACAGAAATTTACAATTAAACAAAAACTTTGCCTGACAGATAATTTAAAACAATGTTTTTTATGATTGCACTAATGTGAAGTATATCACAGCATAATTTTCTGCTTCTCCTAGTATCCTTGCAATGTTGTTATAATATGTATAAACACATATAATTGCATAACTGTTGAGTTAAGACTAATTATGTTTTGTTTATAGAAAGTTCTGTACGATAATTTAAACGATTTTTTTTAGTATACAGAATGATTCAAAATTGCACACCAATATTTTAGGGACTGACTGATTTGGGCCATTAATATTAGCAAAAAAGTTCCTATGACTGAACACGCATCATTTTTTAGTTTTGTCTAATGAAAATTTTCCCGTTTTTTTCTGCTCCAAATGAAGCCATTCTGAATTTCTTTGAACTTAAATTAAAGAGTAAATTTGATGGTATCATATGGATTTTGGCCTGAGAAATTGAACAAATGAGTCTCATAAATATATTGCTAATCATTTTCAACAAAATTTGTGTAAAACACAAAACATTGGTGTTGCAAAATACAGTGTTTTAGGTTGACATACAATAACTTTTAAATAGTTTCAATGCACTAAATGTTTAAAGGAAACGTGTCAAAAATTTAATAATATAGAATATAGAACTTTCACTTGTGAAACTTACTTGTTTTTCTTTCCGTACGCGTTTCGGCGTGATGTTCGCCTTCGTCAGCAGTTTGAGACAGACTGGCCAGTAACTCATAACGGTTTTTGTTTGGAAGGTTTAGTGGGGGTGGTGTGTGGAGGAAGGGGATTGGCGTGGGGATCCAAATTATTGTTAGTTTTATGTATAAAAACCAAAATTTAATTCTGAGAACCTTGATGGTGGTATCTCCTATGTCAAATAAAACTGTTTTTTAAATTTATAAGAACATAATATATAGATCTTTAAATTCATAGTGACCATCAATCAATGAATTTTTTTCTGTGAAGTGTTAGTGAGGATCGGTCAAAAATAACACAAATTTTTAACTTATTTGTGTCGACGTTTCGACAGTGTTTATTATCATCATCAGGACAATTGTTGTTGACGCCAAACACACAACTCACAGTGACTTGTCGAAATGTCGACACAAATAAGTTAAAAATTTGTATTATTTTTGACCGATCCTCACTAACCCTTCACTGAAAAATAATATATAGATGTATTATATCCATTAACAAATTTATTCAAATAGAAACTTAATTGTGAGGGTTATTGTCAACTTATGAAAACAGTGAATTTGAACAATTTAATTTCCTTTCCAAGTTACTTTTTAATTTTGTTTGTTACCACTATTGACTTTATCATTAGATTTTCATTCTGTTTAAAACTGTAATGTTTATCTACTGAATGTTGGTCTGTTCTGTTTATAGTAAAAGTCGAATTTCTCTAACTTGTATTTGTTTTCTACTTACTTTACAGACATTAAGTTCCTCAGAATTAAAGTAAGTTTCTACATGTTTCCTTTTAAAAATGTTATATACTGATTAACTGTTTAACATTGTTATTATTTGTCAAACCTAAAACATTGTGTTTTGTTACACCAGTTTCTTGGATATACAATAATTTTCTCAAATATTACTGGAGGTACATTTCCGGAGCCTGTTTTATTCAACTTATCATGTCAAAAACAATATGTAGCCATCAAATGTACTCATTAATTCATGTTCCATGAACTCAGTATAGCTTCACTTTATCATTAGAACCGAAATCATAGCAAAATATTTTGCTAGTCATAACTTGAAAACATTCCCAGGCATATGTTTTTTAGGAACTTTTTTGCTAATATTAATGGCTTGAATCAGCTCTTCAGGTATTACTGTGCAATTTTAAATCACTGTGTATAATAACATTAAACATTTTAAACATTTATTAATGCAAGTTATTTGAATTGCAGATTGTCAAAACATATATAGTGCTGTTTGTCATTGCAAAACCATTCTTTGTTTAATGGAACTACATTCTCACTTTTATCTTGAGTCAGGAGGAAATATCTATTGGAAATAAATGCACCTGTATTTGCTTAATTGTGATTCTGTATGCATAAGATACTATCAGTTCAGCTGTGAACACAGGCAAAGAGGGGTTTAGGGGATTCAAACCCCCTGAATTACTTACTCAGCTAAAAAAAAGACAATGTTGTGTCACTTCATTATACTTTAATCTAGGTCTGAATATATTTATAATAAGGAATAATAGTTAATTCTGTGTATCCGTAGAACTATTATTAAGCGATGGATGGCTATAATATTTAGTTAGCCCCCTCACTTTTTGTTGGAATCCCCAAAATGAAATTCTTCATATGCCTATGTTGCATTTAATTAACTAGAATCATTGTAGTTTTTTTGAATAAGGTCTGTACGTTTCGAGTTATCCAAGAGTTCCAAAATATCAATAGTGCCATAACTAGCCTCCAGTAACCAATTTGCTTGTTCAGACTGAGAAGTGATCTCATACTGTTTTACTTGAAATTTAGTACAATATTTTTACAATGTTTCATATAGTAGGTAAAGTATGTATGTTTTAATATGACCATAAACCATGTATTTACAGTTAACAGAGTTTGAGAACACAATATTAAACTTATGCTACATGTATAAGTAATATTCATAAAATATCATTAAAATATCATTCAAAATATCATAAAAAAAGTAATTTATTTACTATTCTTCAATGTAACAATGTCCTCAAAAAGCCATGGGTATATTCCCAGAACCACAATTCTTATTTGGTTATCATTATTCTTATGGTTCTTATGGTTATTTGGAACCATTATTCTTATTTTATTTATGGTTCTTTGGTCTTTACCACATACAATGTGTTCATATTTTTTTATGGAACTCAAATTTCGAGTAAGAAATAACATTATTTTGTAAAATAATTTTGTGTTAAAAAATAATTACATTTTTTTTTAAATCTTGAATGTAGCCAAAAACATTACAAAAATATATTGTTAAAATTTAGGATTACTTTTATATAATATGTAGGGAGTGTAGTATAATGTTGAGCAGTGTAGTATGCTCATTTCTGTGCTGGTTATAAAAATGCAATTAAATGAATTGACCTGCTGACTGCTTCAGTTCCAGCTTTTCACAACTGGATTCAAGTACATGGAACATTGATCTACAGGAACTCGAATACAACCCTTCAAAGAAAGACTTAACAGACGCTAAAATACATCATCTACTTGCTGAGGAACTTTGTCAGCCATGCCGTAGGGTGAGTACATAAGTTTTATGTTTATACATTAGCAAATAAGCAATTGTAATATAATTTATTTATAACAAATAATACACTATTCAGGTTATATTAATCGTTTGAATGTGTTAGTAATAGGTTCAAATTTTGAATATATATCAAACAACATACTACATTTGAATGATATTTTCAGGTTACTTTTATGGCAATTTATCATAAATTTAAGAAAACCAAGACTCTGCCAATAATACAGTATTGTGCGAATTAATGTGAACACATCATAATTATCACAATTTTACTTTTTTTTCACAGTTTGCAACACTTTTATGTCAAAGTAGTGGCCATTTTGTTTTACTGTTCTGACAGTCAGTGAGTAATGAGACATAGCAAGCTACAGATGCATTGCATTTTGTTTTTTTTTTAGAATTATTGTGTTTTTGCTTAAGTAAGCTGAACTAAGGCTTTATTTGCTTTTTATTTTTGAAGATGGATATCACTCCCAAAAAGCGCACTAAAATTGTTACTTTGAGTGAACACACATCACTGACTCAAAGAGATATTGCCAAGGAGTGTGGTGTGAGTTTAGGAGCTGTCAACAAGATTTTGAAGCAAAAAAGGGACACTGGGACGATTGAAGTGAACAGAAAAGGGAAATGTGGAAGGAAAAGAAAAACAACAGCAAGGGATGAAGCTTTTTTAATAAGGGAAAGTAAATTAAACCCTATGAAAACCAGCCAAGAACTTCAGCAAGACTTAGCACACGCTGGAGTTATTGCTCATGACTCCACCGTACAAAAATGACTTATAGAAGGAGGAAGAAACACAGTCAGACCAAAAAAAAAAACAGTTATTGACTGCTGCCATGATGACAAAACGATATGATTGGGCAAAAAAATATGTGAGCTGGACTGTTGAAGATTGGAGAAAAGTGTTGTTCTCAGATGAGAGCCATTTCTTGGTACAAGGACAGCGATCTCGTTTCGTTAGAAAAAGTGACAACGAAAAACTTACGACAGCTCATATTGATCAAACAGTTAAACATCCGTTAAAGAAGATGTTCTGGGGCTGCTTTTCTTATAAAGGTACCGGATGCCTTGTGCCGATCGAAGGCATGATGAACTCGCAAAAATACAGAGACTTGCTAGAACACAGATTGGAAGCTGAACTAAGAAAAGTTGATGCCAACGGTCAAGCAGTTTTTCAACAAGATTCGGCTCCATGTCACGTGTCCAAGATCATGATGAAATATTTCAAGGACAAAAAGATATCATGCCTTGAATGGCCAGGAAACTCACCGGACCTTAATCCGATTGAAAATCTGTGGGCTATTGTAAAAGCTAGACTTCGTAAAATAGATTGCACAACAAAAACAAAACTGATTGAGGCTGTAATCCACACATGGTTTCGAGACCAGCAAATATCAGAAAACTGTAAAAAACTTGTTGATTCTATGCCAAAACGTGTTGAAGAAGTTATAAAAGCCAAGGGAGGACACATTTCCTATTAAAACAATTTAAATTGTATTCTTTTCTCTTTTTTCTTTGTCTATAACTAATAAATGTTGTTTTTTTTTTCAAATTATCACTTGTGTTCACATTAATTCGCACAGTACTGTATATCTAAAATGGATAGTAGATGTAAATCTACAAAGATCTGTTTAAGAAACATTATTTATCTGACTTAGCTCTTCTTCAGAAATCCGTTTAACACTTAATAACCTAAAATTAGGACGTAGTAAATGAATTTAAACATTTATTAGTACTTAACATTTTATTATTATGTCGCCTCATAATAAGCTTTGAGGCGACTACGGTATTGCCAGTGTTTGCAACAGACCTCCCCTCCCCGCCTTTGCCTATGCATAACCAAGTGTAATGTGCGACAACACTGGAGAGCGAGGGGTGGGGAAGAGTTGTTCCTATTGTGTAACCTTGAAGCTTATTATGGTAAGTCCTGTACTATAGCAATATTAACATAACTTTGATATTAATCGTTAGTTTTCTCTTCGAATGGCATTTTACTTCTGACCTTTTTACAATGATATATTTTATTTCCCCACTTTTATATTTTCATTAGTGATATGTCTGCTTTGTAACATACCATTTAGCACAACTATAACCTTCTTTGTCTGTACACTTCTCTTTTGTATTACTTCTTGTATTATAAGTATATCACTACCAACTCAGAACACAAAGTTTTTTAACTGGTAAAATGTAAAAGTTTTACCTTACAGCCTGAACCAGTTTTAGCTTATTATGAACTTCGTCAGAGGCTGGTACTGGGATCGCTGTCCATCTTGTTCTTAGCAACGGAAAAGGATGTTGAAGGATTGATGTTGTGTGTGTGGGGTGTGATATGTTCGAATAATATGTGATCTGAATTATGTCTGTTCGTTTAGGATGTTGTTTTTGTGTGTTTGTATATTTCCAGTTGTTCAAGAGTGTCTAGTTTTCGGTCTTTTGTGTGTACATGTATAATATCCATGTTGTTTTAGATGTTTGTGTATGAGTGGTTTGCTTCAATGAGGTGGTTTGCAAAGGTTGATTCGGTAGTGGTATTGGATTCGGTATCCTAAACGAACAGACACAATTCAAATCACATATATTATTCAAACATATCACACACACACACACACACACACACACACACACACAAGATTGATCCTTCAAAAGACGGCGCCATTGCTAAGAACAGAGGGACAGTAATCCCAGTGGCAGCCTCTGATGAAGCTTATAATAAGTGAAAACTGGTTCAGGCTATAAGGTAAAACTCTTACATTTTACTAATAAAAAACTTTGTGTTCCGAGTCAGTAGTGATATATTTATATTTAGTTAATCAACAGATTACAAGACAACAAAATCCAAGAATTCTTGTATTATTTCATCTAGTGTTCAATTTTGTGACAGTTTTATTCCTAAATACAGCCAAACCTGAGTTATGTGCCCGAATGCTCAAGAAATGTATTACTGAAAAATAAAAATAGTACAAAACCACAATTAATTAAATAATCATAGTTAAAGCACTAAATTGTTAAATAATAACTAGAAAAATTTTATACAAAAGAGATTACCTTAATCAGTATTTTGTTGGAAGTATGAGCCAATTATGTAATATACACACATTTTTTTTACTGACAGGGTTTATACAAATTAAGTTTTAATACAATGTTTGTCTAAAAAGTAATGAGAATCACTGTATAAAATTAATTTTTGACAAGTTATAAAATAATTGTAGAAGGATTGTTCAATAGAAACACGTTTAGAGGCTGTAAAGAATTTTTTATTCAACGATTTTAAGAGAAGTCTCCATTAACATTAAGACATAAGTCCCACTGTTGCACTAATCTGTAGATTCCCTGCTGTTAAAATTCTTGCGGCTGTTTGCAGAACCATTCACTAACAGCAAACTCTACCTCAGCACCCAATTTAAACCTCCGTCCTTTTAGTGATTTCTTTAATGGGCCAAAAACATGATAATCACATGGGGACAAGTCGGGCCTGTAAGGTGGATGTTGTAAGACTTCCCACTTCATACAGCCAAGCAGATCTTGAATTGTCTGGGCTACATGGGGTTGAGCATTATCATGCAGAAGAATGACACCATTTGTGAGCTTCCCGGGACATTTATTCTTGATGCTGACCCGTAAGCATTTTAACCTGTCTGCATATCACTCAGCATTGATGTTGACACCAGGTTCTTTAAAATCTAAGAGCAGCACACCCTGATAATAAAAAAATATGATCACCATTACTTTTTCTTCTGAAGGTTGGGACCGACATTTTTTCACCTTTGGAGATTGTGCATGCTTCCACTGCATACTCTGATATTTGGATTCTGGTTCTTAGTGATAACACCAAGACTCATCACCAGCAACAATTTGGTGTAGAAAGGCATTACCTTGTTGTTGATAGTACATCAAATGCTGTAATCATAAGGCCGAACACAACTTTTTCTGCTCATCAGTAAGCAGTCATGGAATCCACTGAGCAGCAACTTTGTAATAGCCAAGGCTATGAATGATGTAATGAACAGTTCCCATGCTAATACTCAATATTTGAGAAAGTTCTCTAATAACTTTGATGGGCCTATTTGTGCATAAAGCAGTTTCCAGCTGTCTCACATTTTCATCTGATGCTGCAACACATGCAGGTCCGGGCCAGGTCAAATCTTTAGTAGATTCTCTTCCTTGTCAAAATTTATTGCACCATTCAACCACTCCCGTATGAGAATAACTATAGTCACCATATACAGCTTTCATTCTCGTATACATTTCCATTGGCTGACACCCCTCAGTGGCCAAAAACTGAATAATGGCATGCAGATACTCTTTGGATGGATTTTCTATCATAGATGCCATTTTTCAACCCAGTCACAACACTTAGAAAAGAGCAAACTGCAAACATTTTTGACAGACATGTCACTAGTACTTAAACAGACAATATAAACAATTGAATTCAGTTGCCATGGCGATGAAGTCACAGCTGCACAGATCAAACGTGTTTCTATTGAACAATCCTCATATCTCCTTCAAAGTAGTTTCCTTGGGAAAGCCACACACTTAAGAAAACGTGCTTGTTGATGAAGACGGTAATGAAGATTTCATCTATCAGTGCCTTTAGATGATCATTAACTATGTTTTGGATGTTCTCCACATATTCAAAATAGCAACCATGAAGATTAAAAACAAATACCACTATTATATTAACGATTAAAAACAGAAGTCATTTTTGGGAACAGAAAATAGTCGCATGGAGTAGGATCAGAGGATTAAGGGGGTGGGGTAACTAAAGTTTGCCCTTTTTGACCAAAAACTTGTTCACAAAAAACTACAATGTGACATTCAAGTGTCATTGTGTTGAAGCATTCAAAAGCCAACAATCTATGCTGTTATGTTTTTGAAGTTTTCTCCCGGTATGACATTTCACTCATATTACAATGAGTATCCTCAGGTCTAAGTGACAAAGTGACTAAGTCAGTTTGTGCTTTGGTTGTTTGTGCAGAATAGAGGATTTTTGGTCATCTAATAATGCTTTGTGCTGATCGTAAGAGCATCATCTCTATCACCTTGTTTTTAACTTTTTATAAATGTTTCTATTGCACTGTCTTCAGGTTTGGTTCAAAACTTGATTGTATAATGCCTAGAATAGCATTATGAGCACTATGTGTTGAACTCTGTTTTTGGAATGTGAGACAAAATAAGCACTTACAAAAATGATGGCAGCCAAATCTAGTAAGGTTAAGAAGATAAACATGTTTACCAAAGCAGCCAAATATTATAGCTATCAACTGTTGCATTCTTGGTTTCACAGTAATTTATTAGTATTTCACTATTTTATTAGGAAAGTATTTAGTCTTATTACTTTTTAGACAAATGTCATACACTTGCAATAGTGCAATACAAACATATGAAAAAATGAGAAAGCAAATTTAAATATTCCTTTCGGACATATGAAATGTCTTCTTTTTTTATTTCATAGCATGATCCACTGATGGAATTTTTCCTGCATCCAGCAGCCTTAACACGCAGACCCTGACAAAGAAAAAATTGAACTTAGAAGTTATAAAATTTTACAAATGTTGAAGTTTTGTTTTTTTAACTTTTTTTCACTGCAACTTTTAGCATCGAAGATTAAGCTACAGCAGACATGCAGTAGATGATAGGGATCTTACAACACAAGTAAACTACAGGATGCATATGAACATTCGTAGGATGGTGGGTGACCAGCGAAAACATCATCACAAACGCAGTAAACGACTCAACAAGGTAAGGCAACCTCCCCCCTCCCCCCTAAAGAAGATGAGATACTGTCTGGCCGCGACTGGATGATTGAAGCTGCTCTCCCCCACCACCCGGCTGCTTGTAAGCGTGGTAGGGTGAAATATATGTACTAGCCGTTTGATTTACCCCCACTTAGACTACTGTAGTGCTTCTCCCACCTTACACAATGCTCCATCATCGAATCGTGGCCAGACAGTATGTATTAAATATATTAAGTACATCAGTATAAGTATAAATATATTTATAAATAACAAACATTATTCTTGTTTATAATAAATATAAAATAAATGAACTAAAATAATAAATAATATTTTTATATGGAAGAATATATATTTCCATAATTATTGTACAGTGTTGTAACACTTTTTTCTACTCTTGTCTACAGAATTAGAAAACCTAATAAGTAATACAAAAATATTACTTATATTTAATACAAATATAAATCAAAACAAAAATGTGCAAAATTCTAACACTAGCAAGCTGAAACTGCTCTAAAAATTTCATATACGTTTTGTGCATATATGATATTTTGAGCCAAACTAGAGAAGAATATATGTAATATAGTTGAGCTACAGTTTGTAAAAAAGTAAGAAACTGCAACCTAATGTCCCAGTGGAACTTTATGAGAAGGAAACTAGGTTTTATTTAGATTCTGGTACTGAAAAGGTTTTTAAATGGAACTAATTTTGTAAACTTATTTCAATGTTAATAAGTGTATTAAGTTATTTTAAGCCTATATTTATATATAAGAAACAAAGGCATTTCCTAACAAATTACAATAATCAGTACTTTATTTAAATCTTTGTTTAGCCGTATTTTATTAAGTACTGCATCCCATCAATTCTGGATTAAAGATGTTCTGTTACATATGCACTGTAGTTCATATATTTCATTCAAGAATTATTTATAATTTACGTAGTTTGACAACTTTGAAACTCTTCAAAAATATTGTTATTGTTTTATTTTGCAGGATGGTAAACAAAACCATGTAAGCTTCCCTGGTATACAACAGAATGGAACAGCAAAACAGTTTGCCAGTGGTAAATGTTAAATATAATACTTTTTATGATTATCACTTGCTTGTATAATTCTGTTAGTCACGTAATAAAATGCGTGTAGTACAAGTCTAGATTTTACGTATTATAGCATTCAAGACCAATCCACAAAAATAGAGTAGGCCATGAGCAGAGGTAACAAATTTTAACACATTTTGTTAGATTTTTCACCATGTAATTTAATGAGAAAGACTGGTTGGACAATTTATCTTAATTATATTTAACTGTAGTATGATTTTATGATAAAACATGTTCAAAATAGATTTGGGAGAAAATAATAATATTATAGTGTGTCAAACATTACTTAAAAATGGAAATACAAGAAGAAATTTATTAAATTAAACAAGATATTACAAAATATCTTAATAAATTATAATAATGTATAGTTTATAGCAAAAAATTTACTTTTTAATCAGTCTAATCACAATAACTCTCAACTACATATATATTGATTAATGTATAAGACTAACATTTGTTAAATGACATCTTCAAGAATTAACAGTTATAAATATATGTTTTTGAATTTGAAAAAAAAACTGATGTCTGCGTTACTGATTTAATTTTTGAAAAACAACATACATCCTCGGTGCTACAGCCCAGTCTGGGCCCTGGCCTCCAAAAGAAATCATCCCCACTGGTCTCTACTCCCGGCCAATGTCCACCAGTTTGCTGCACCCAGCCTCACTGCCTCCTTACCAACCTGGTCCAGCCATCTTGTATGCGGTCTTCCCCTCCTTCTCCTTCCCAGTGGAAAATAATTCATGATTTTTTTTTGGGATTCTATCCTCCGCCATTCTCTGCACATGTCCAGCCCAATGCAATCTGTTAATTTGTATGAATTGCACGATCGGAAGATCTTTAAACCTTTCGTACAACTCTCGATTATGCAGTTGCCTCCAAATCTCGTTTTCCTTCACAGGGCCATAGGTACCCCTCAGTACCTTCCTCTCAAACACGGCTAGTTTCTGCTCATCTAGTTTTTTTAGCACCCAGCATTCCAACCCATACATCAGAACTGGTCTGATCAAGGTCTTGTAGAGCGTGGCTTTTGTCTCTTTACTTATTAATTTTGATTTAAACTGTTTCACTAGTCCGAAGTAACACCTATTAGCAGATAATATTCGTTTTTCAGTATCTCTAGAGGAGTCATTTCCAGAGTCCACATATGACCCGAGATATGGAAAACCTTGAACTTTATCAAATTCATAATCATTAATTTGCAGGGACAGGGCGCGAGTGTTGACACCTACAACCATATATTTAGTTTTGCTTTGGTTTATAACCAAGCCCATAGCCTTAGTGGACAACTCCAGTTCTTGAAAGGCTTGCTTTAAGCCAGATTCAGACCTACTTATGACGTCAATGTCATCAGCATATGCCAGAAGCTATACCTCCTTGTGAAATATGTGTCCGCTAGTTTGAATTCCTGAATCCCTGATGATTCTAGAGCTATGAGTATGTTGAATAACAGACACGCTAAGCCATCTCCTTGTTTCAGCCCATTCAATGTTTTTAAGGAGTTAGATAGATTTGATTGTATTCTGATTTGGCACTTAGAATTGGACATAGCTACTCCAACCATACACACCAACTTAGATGGTATATTCAACTCCTTCATAGCTCTATATAGCATTTTCCGGTTGATTGAATCATATGCCGACTGGAAATCCACAAAGAGATGGTGAGTGGCTACTCCATATTCCAACGTTTTTTCCAGGATTTGCCTTAGTGTAAATATTTGGTCTGTTGTTGACCTATTCCTAGTGAATCCATATTGATATTCTTTTATGTTTTCTTCAGCGTAGGGAAGCAGCCTAGAAAATATGATGTTGGACATTACCTTATATGCTGTATTCAGTAGAGAGATGCCCATATAATTTTTCGTATGAGCGGATCACCCTTTTTATGTATTAAACACACCACCCCATTGTTCCACTCACCAGGCATTACCTCCTCTAGCCATATTTGCTCTATGAGATGGGAAAATCCCTTTATGAAATCTCCTCCTGCGCTCTTTAATGGTTCCCCTGGTAAACCATCGAAACCTGCTGCCTTGTTATTTTTAAGCTTTTCTAGAGCTTCATACACCTCGTCATAGGATGGCACCAACTCCTCTCTATCATCCTCGAATTCTCCTGCTTCCTCTTCATCCTCAGATGCCTCCATTGAAGCCTCCCTAACTGAGCCCAGCAGCTCTTCGAAGTGTTCTGTCCATCTCCTGATTACGCCAGCAGTATCACTCACAAGGCCACCATTATTATCCCTACAGGCATTTGTTCTAGGTTGAAATTCCTGTCTCATACCATTCACCTTCCTGTACATATCTCAGCTCAGCCTTTTACTCTTATGTTCCTCTATCTTTTTTATCTGTCTCATCATATACTCCCTCTTTTTTCCTCTATGAATCTTCTTTTCCATCTATGAATCTCCTGGCTTTCCTGTATTCCTCTTGAACAGCCCTAGTGCATTTCTTTTGGATCATTAATTTGTATGTCTTGTTTTTGAATTCAGTTGCCTCTTCACACTCCTTATCAAACCACTCATCTCGCTCATGTCTCTTCTTCAAACCGATGATTTCTTCTCCCATGGTCACTAATATGTTTTTTAGATTAAGCCAGTGGTTTTCTATATCTTGTTCCTCACGGCATTCAATTCTCCACTGTCTAATTTTCTCATTAGTAACTTCCTCGAACCTCCATTTTATTTCTTCTTCCTTTAGTATTTCTGTATTTATCTAGCCAGCTTTATTCCTTTTTCATTTCTATTATTGGAGATTCTAGCTCTCAGTTTTGCAACTAGGAGATATCGCTGTCCATGTTGGCACTTCTGTAAACTCTAACATCTTGTAAGTCTGACTTATGGCGGCCATCCAATAGGATATGATCTATTTGATTGACTGTTCTCCCGTCTGGAGAGGACCATGTGCCCTTATGTATGTCTTTGTGATCGAAGAAAGTCACTCCTATGATCATATTTTGACCAACTGCGAAGTTCAATGGTCTGAAGCCATTGTCTGAGTGTTCAGAGTGTAAACTATACTTTCCTATATTACTACAAGCATGGCTGCTTCCTACTGTGGCATTTAAGTCACCTATGATTATTTTTATGTCATGCCTAGGGCTGCTGGCATACGCATTCTCCAGCAAGTCATAAAAGTCATCTTTCTTCTCCTCAGGCTTTTCATCAGTTGGGGCATGTACGTTTATTATAGTATTATTAAAGAAGGTTCCCCTGAGTCTTATTTTACACATTCTTGGTGTAAGGGGTTTAAAATCAATGATGTTTTATTTCATTCTAAGGCTTACCAAGAAGCCAGTTCTAAGCACATGGTCCCGGTTCTGACAGCTGTAATACACCGAGTAGTCCCTTCGATCCATGATTCCAGTGCCAGTCCACCTCATCTCCTGCACAGCCAAAACATCTATCTTATATTTGAGAACCTCTCCTGTCAATATCTTCGAGGCTCCAGGTATGTATAAGAAATGCAAGTTCCACATCGCAAGTTTAACATCTTTGTCCTTTTTCAACGATCCAGTCTCACTTCCATTAATCCGTCTGGCTTTTCCTTTTTCTTTTGGTTTCATAACAAGAGTTTTTTATGGGGTGGGTTGTTAACCCTATGCCCAACCCCCAACTTGGAGGACCAGGGGTTTTATGTTTAGAGTTCCCGTCTCTTAGATGAGTTGCCTTCACTGAGCTAACTAGTTCATCCACCCGTCCACAGTAGATCATACTCACTAGATCTATGGGTGCTGCCGTTGACATTTTTATGTTCTTCTGCCGCCGACCCCGCCATGCATCCTGCTGCCGACACACTACATCTTGGTAAGCCGGGTCCCTGATTACCTCAGGGCCGCCTCGCCCAGACCCCCATCTCTCGTAGGCTCGCCGACCCGAGCTGCCGAAGGGGTTGGTTACCACAACCTTAGCATGGGTTGCTCGACTTAACAGGGCCCACCACTTGTAGGTGAGAGTTGAAGTTGGAGAGGACAGACTAGTGACTAGCTCTTGCATGCAGGCCATATATTACACATCACTCCCCCATTTGAGCCCTTGTGAAAAACAACATTTAAGCTATATGGTGGCCATTCTTGGTGTAGCTAATTTTCAGAAATTAAGCCAGTGATGAAAAAAGTTTAAACATTTTTGCCTGGTGCACTACTGATAACATCTACTACCATGTTTAGAGCTTCTTGTACATGGTCCATTGTTCTTGTTTAGAGCAATCTCCTTCTCCTTTAACGATAAATCCAGCCATGATTAATAAATCCGGCATTGACTATAGCTAATTGTTAAAGAATCACCCTCTAACCCCAATGCATACACATGCATAATGATTAGACTGATTAGAATAAGTTATTCACTACCACAAAAACAGACTTAATCTCATTTTAAAATCCAAAACCTGTACAATTGAGGTTTTACAGCATTACTGCCACTACTACTAATACCACCACCACAATCCAACATTATGTATCATATATTTAATATGTTATGAGAAAACTGAGTGACACTGCTGCCCTCATTAGAGTGGACAAAATAATTAATAAATAAGCACTAAATTCACAAGTACAGTTCTGACACATAAGAACAAGCAAGACATAGACTATTATTTATAGAACATTCATGTATTAACAGAGTCGCAAAACATTTGCTTGAAACACAAATTCCTGAATTGTGAGTAATATTAAAATTAATATCAATACTTAATACACTGTTAGTAACATATATTAAAGTAAATATATAGTTTTTGTTTCAGATTACATAGATGAAGTTCTACATGAAGCTGAGCTTGCGGAATCAAGGAGGCCAAACCTAGGAAACAAAGATGACTGGGAAAATGGAATAACGTTCACAGCACATCCGTCTCGTAAGTTGTCATTCTGTTTGCTTAGGCTCTAATTTTTATTGTGTTAACCTTAAATACATTTCTAGCTTCAGAAAATTAATTACTAAATATTTGATTACTTACTAGTGTTGTATTACTTGTTATGCTAATTAATCTATTATAATTATAAATATACAATTTATTACCACTCACCTGTTAAGACACATTTTCTGGGTCCAAGATCCGGTCGCACGAACGTAAGACGCAAGTATGGTTTAAGGTTTATGTAAATCATTTGCGTAACTCATTTTTGAAGAGAATTAATGAACTTCATTTTTTAACCCTTTTAAAATGTTGTTAGATTTTTTACTCAAAATTTAGAACATCAAATAACAGCATAATAATTTCTTGTTTTGTGATTCACTCCATGACTACAATTACTAATTTTAACTTACGCTAGCATCTTACCTTAATTAAATATACAGACAGCCCAGTCTGCCAACATTCTCTCATTCACACTATTTTAATACCCTCCCCTGTTTTTTCTTTAACAAACCCTTAACCCATTATGAAACACTCCTGCCGGCAAGTGATGTCCACTCGCGCTAATGACTTCTCAATTTTAATTTATTCGTGCATCCGAAATAGATTTGATGTATTTGGGTTGGCTACTCACACCACTGTCACGTTACTGTTAACTGATAATTCACTTTTTACTTGAAACTTATAAATTTTGAAAGAGCCCCATGGGGCAGATGCCTGGCCAGACACCGTCTCAAAGAGAACTGCCGATAGCGTCTCTACGCTCACTGCCAACTAGATTGCGTCTCGCAAGGTGGAAAACAATGCCTGCTACTTCTTCGCCACTGTTGTGTCCCATTCAATACACGTAGTTGTTTGTGTGTTTGTTGTGGATGACATTTGGTCAGCACTGGTTGACGTCACAAAAAGGGTTGGGCTAAGACTTACATCCGTCATTCTGATATTATGTGCATCCAAACTTTCGCCTCCTAGCCATTTTGAGTTTTACAATTCCGCGTCGGTCTGCACACCTGCTCGTGAGGTGCATACGGGCGCAACTGCCACACAAATGTAGAGTTCTTAGAATTGACGCCCTGGTACATTCTTTGGTAATGATTGCACAACTGATACTGCGTACTGTTCCTTTGTTAGCAATGCTTTTATTCAACACGTGGACTGGTCACAGATGGAAATTATATTTATGAATATTTTTTTTTTATAAACCCCAAAAATTAATAAAATCAAATCTCTCAAAATTCGTCACGTTACAATACCCCCCCCCCCCCCAATGAGATATCTTCTGCCGAAACAGAAGAAATCTCATTACTAAAACCCCTAAGAGGACCGGTGAGGATATGGTGCCAACAACCCCCTTTTGATCTTATACTTCATGGGTACACAATCCCCCTGGCTCGGCGACTATGGCCGCATCTGAACGAGATCACTCGACTTCTCTGTACGAGATCCCAACACCGTAAAATCGAACAGATACGCACAACAGCGCACCTCACCTTCTATCATGCCGCCCCAAAATCCAAATCCCTGGTCTTATATCATGCCAGATCCTCAACCGATATGTTCCCCCTTACATGCACACTGGGCTGCCTTTAGCAGTTACTGGGCTCGTACACACACTTATTGTTACATCCTATCAAAATTGAAACATTCTTAGCTTCAAAATTTTATTTAAGTTAAAAATCAACAGCTATCTTCTTCAAAATCAAAATACAAATCTTTTATCTAAATTGAATAATTCTCTTCATTATTTTTTATCATTAGAGAATAAACAAGTTGAACATTTATTAAAAAACATGAACATCCTTATCCTAACATGTGATTATACATATATCCTAAACAATACAATTCAATAAAAAACACTATCAATACACACCAACAAGAATATGATCAAAATTCAAAACATCAATTGGATGGCAGGCAAAATCAAATTTTTTTTTCCGAATTCAAAAAAAATTTTAATTTATTAAAATATATTTTTTTCCCAATATTGAAATTATTTAAATTTATTTAAATTAATTAAGAAACAAAATTGGCATCACTTCATTGCCAAAACGGGTTTAGTATAGAACATCACCCATCAGCTGATCAAACTGGGTCAAGTCAAGAACCTTGACCTACATAAGTTATACATAAGTTACATCAGAAAATACGTTGAACATCTTTAAAATTCTATCTTTAAACACAAAAAACACAATAAAATAAGACATTTAAAATTAGCAAAGTATTATTATAATTAACAATAAAATTGATATTTAAATTACTCAAAATAAACACTTTATAACTTTACTTTAATCTCAAATTCTATTAAAATTGTCACTTATTTCAATCAAAACTTTATATTTTTACTATAACTTTCTTTATTTAACAATCTCAATCTCCATTAGTTTGGGTGATTTAATTATTTATAATGATTTGATATACCACTTGATATGTATACATTTATAATCTTTACCTCTTTGACTCTCATATCACTAACAACTTTAACTAACATGACACTCATCTCTATCAAAACATCTGTCAAACAATCGCTAAACCCAACTTACTACTAAACTCAATTCGCATCATTCTCTCGTTATAAAAAAATAATCTCTAACCCTTTGTATTTAGGATATGTGTTCCCCCCCCAAAAAGCTCATTCCCTTAATCTGGTCCCTGGATTCTACCTAAGGCAACCCCTTCCCGCCAATCGGTCCCTTCCCGTCCCAACCCTTTTGTTGGGGACTCCTACACTACACTATCCCCTCTTACAAAATTACCATCCCCTAATTAACATTCTTATTACCTCACTTCAACTACAACAAAATAACATCATCATTTATAAACATCAATATATCAATCATTACTCTACATATATTCCCCATATCTACTGTGTCAGCATCAATACTTCTCAAATTCTACATTGCATTATTCATAACAACATTTTCATCTCTATTACCACTTTAACTTCAACTTGGACTGATCTACATGTCCCAACAAAATACTAATCACCCAAAATCTACCTTTTATTATTTTTCACTAATCGTTAAAATCTTAACTTTATCAAATTACATTCCTCGTCATTTCAAATAAAATCTTCAACAACACATTAAAATTATTATATTCAAGCATCAGTTACCCTGGAAATTTGCAAACATTAATAATTGACATTCTACAGCGGATCAGCTGACTTTCTTAGCAAGGTGAATGACCTCACTACCAGCACATTTCAAATCTCTACAAATTACATGAAATACATATTTTTATCAATCCTTATACCTAACCTACTACACATCATTGTTTCCCCCTGCTCTGACTCTGGTACAATTATGTAAACCGCCTGCCAGTCGGTCTAGGTATTTACTTTGTTATAAACACATTTCAAAATTACACAAATTATATAAAACACATATTTTTATCAATTCTTACCTCTAACACAATAAAATAACACATTTATAAAACAGACTAAACACAGTATACTGAACGGATGAACACCTATTTATCAAAGGATAATCCAAGCATTTTTAGTGCAAAACTGAGTTACCATCTTTAAGTTATAAAATTTAAATTCGTTGCTCACCTGAGCAACCCCCCAAACCACACACACTATTGCTTTTTAATTATCGTTTCTATTTAAAACAATTATCTCAAATTAGTCTCATTATTGAATTTAAAATTCTTTTCACCTTTGTAAACATTTTATTATATCCGACTGTTATTATAAAATTGTATACTTACAGTACATTATTCACCTACTGACATACACAAAATATATACACCATACACACCAATACTTCCACGTAACCTCTGAAACATTTAATCACAGTGTTATTTCATATCAAACAATTTATCATTTAATTACCAACTTCACATCTCGTAAAATAATTTAAACTCATTATCAAAATTCAATTATACAACATTTAAATCAATCAAAATATTTAAACATTTCGAATTATTTTAATTAAATTAATTATTGAAAATACAAGTTCAATCACTATCAAAAGAATTACAATTCGCTAATTACTGTCTTCAAAATTAATTTTGTTATTTATTTAGATTGCCAAATATTAATATTATTATTCTCACAACAATGACCTACATACACCTTGTTTACCTAACATTTTACAATACACACAATTAAATTCACTAAACATATATTTACAATTCTTCGTCATTAATTATTCAGTTATATCACACTTCAATGTCCAAGGTTGTGAGGTCTGAACCGTAAAACAAAATATTTAAAATTGTCCATTTATTGTTTTATGGTTTACCCTCCATCGTCAAAAATTAATCTTTGTTTCAAATAACAATTTTCAATTTCATTTACACACATATGGCTATCTTGTATGTCATAACCATACAATTTCAGTTTATTCGTTTTATCATAATAATCATACACCAAGTCAACATTATGTATTTCTGTCAAGTCTCCCTTGGTAATCCCATTCAATATCGGGTCAGTTATTTTTTCATCATAAATTAAATTACTCTTGTTTAAACATACTTCTAACATTTCTTTCCATTCATCATAATCTCTCTTTAATTTATATAATTCTATTTCTCTATCAACACACAATTCTCTAGCTAAATCTCTCTCATCATCACACCATCTCACACTTACAATATTATTCCACATAGAGGGTACTAACTTATACAAAAAAGGGAAACAACTTAAATCTTCCATTAACACGGGACTCTTGCCCTTCAAAAACAACACTTGTGAACACCCTGATTCATCACAAATAAGGGGAAAATTTACCCTCTGCCCCCATTCTACCACTATACTATCTTTCCACTTTCTCTCTGACTCATAAACACACATTAACATTCCATTATTACATTCTACAACTTCATCAGTACTCTCACCATTTATTTTCAACGTATCACTCTCTGATACTACCTCTTCAATTGCATTACTATTCTCAATATTATTTTTGTTATTTTCGACATCATCATCATCATTTGTTAACTCTTTATCTAGTACCACATTTTTATACATATCATTATAACTTTCATTTGTATTACTCTTGTTTGTATTCATCACATCCACTCCCATTCTCTCAATACTCTGTTCTAATTTATTCAAACTATTTTTTATTATTTCATTAGTATTTTCAAAACGTTTATTAATTTCTTGAATATCATTTTTTAATTCATCAAATTTGTTATTCTGTATATCGAACTTCTCCCTGAAATCACTACTTTGTCTGTCAAAACTACTTTTAATTTCTTTGATTTCGTTTTTCTGTTCATTCATGGTAATATCGTTTACATCAAAACGACTGTTTATTACTTGAAATTGTTTTTGTACAAAATTCATTATATCATTGTCGAATTGGCTATTACATTTCTTTGAGGTTGGAGTTGATAGCGTGCCCGAGTCGTCTATAGCTGATTCCGAAAGGCTGAATTCTTTTGATCGATTTACTGGGGTTGAATGAACCTCTGGTTCCCCCACACCAGCCGACTCGCTCATTTCAACTACAATCTCGTTATTATCTGCCATTATATGTGTTGTAAACTTACTAATTTTCTTAGTTTTTTATGTAACCGTTATTTAACCTTCAAACCATGCTTGCATCTTATTTGTAGGTGTGGTTTTTATATTAAATTTTGCTTTACAAAAACTGTCCCTGTTCAGAAGCCATTGTTATGTTAATTAATCTATTATAATTATAAATACACAATTTATTACCACTCACCTGTTAAGACACATTTTCTGGGTCCAAGATCCGGTCGCACGAACGTAAGACGCAAGTATGGTTTAAGGTTTATGTAAATCATTTGTGTAACTCATTTTTGAAGAGAATTAATGAACTTTATTTTTTAACCCTTTTAAAACGTTGTTAGATTTTTTACTCAAAATTTAGAACATCAAATAACAGCATAATAATTTCTTGTTTTGTGATTCACTCCATGACTACAATTACTAATTTTAACTTACGCTAGCATCTTACCTTAATTAAATATACAGACAGCTCAGTCTGCCAACATTCTCTCATTCACACTATTTTAATACCCTCCCCTGTTTTTTCTTTAACAAACCCTTAACCCATTATGAAACACTCCTGCCGGCAAGTGATGTCCACTCGCGCTAATGACTTCTCAATTTTAATTTATTCGTGTGTCCGAAATAGATTTGATGTATTTGGGTTGGCTACTCACACCACTGTCACGTTACTGTTAACTGATAATTCACTTTTTACTTGAAACTTATAAATTTTGAAAGAGCCCCATGGGGCAGATGCCTGGCCAGACACCGTCTCAAAGAGAACTGCCGATAGCGTCTCTACGCTCACTGCCAACTAGATTGCGTCTCGCAAGGTGGAAAACAATACACGTAGTTGTTTGTGTGTTTGTCGTGGATGACATTTGGTCAGCACTGGTTGACGTCACAAAAAGGGTTGGGCTAAGACTTACATCCGTCGTTCTGATATTATGTGCGTCCAAACTTTCGCCTCCTAGCCATTTTGAGTTTTACAATTCCGCGTCGGTCTGCGCACCTGCTCGTGTGGTGCATACGGGCGCAACTGCCACACAAATGTAGAGTTCTTAGAATTGACGCCCTGGTACATTCTTTGGTAACGATTGCACAACTGATACTGCGTACTGTTCCTTTGTTAGCAACACTTTTATTCAACACGTGGACTGGTCACAGATGGAAATTATATTTATGAATATTTTTTTTTTATAAACCCCAAAAATTAATAAAATCAAATCTCTCAAAATTCGTCACGTTACATACTGTACTTAATTTTTTTATTTTAATATCTGAAATATATGATTCGTGTACAATGAAATGATGATTGGTGTAGTATGATCAGTGGTGACTGTAAAATATAATTCGTGGACAAAAAAGTAAAAAAGAGCAGACTGTAGCTAACTATAAAAAATCACCCTATCCCCAGTACATGCGTGCATGTGTACATTGAGTAGACTGGTTAGAACAAGTTATTGACTACCATGATACCACTGAATAATTCTCTGTTGTGCCAGTATTCTCTTCTCCAGTTGGTGATCATAGCATTGCATCTACTGTTGTCAGTTCAAGCTGTCTCTCCTGTGCAGACCTATTTTGAGTATGCAACTCTTCTCCTTACATTGGTTACTCGAGTTATCCAACTGATTCACTCATTTTTCTTCTTAACTAATGGAGCACAATGTTATCTTCTTATCTTTCTGCCTTACATCTGTGTGTCTTCTGACAGTTACATCTGTGTGACTGTAAATATAAAAATACGTTTCCTATGCCATATCACTCTAATAAATATTAACAAAAAACAGAATTTCGTATTTACTGGTTAATGGCAGGATAGTTTAACCATACCATGGTTTGCATTATATTTCTTCTTCTTCTTCTTCTTCTTCTTCTTCTACTACTACTACTACTACTACTACTACTACTGCTATTACTATTACTGCTGCCACTGCCTCTCCTCCTGCTGCTCTGCTGCTCCTGCCACCGCTGCTACTACTGCTACTACACTACTACTACTGCTACTACACTACTAATACGACTACTACTACTACTACTACTACTAATACTGCTACTAATACTGCTACTATTACTACTAATACTGCTACTACTACTGCTACTACTACTACTGCTGCTGCTACTACTACTATTACTACTACTACTACTACTACTGCTGCTGCTGCTGCTGCTGCTGCTGCTGCTGCTGCTGCTGCTGCTGCTGCTGCTGCTGCTGCTACTACTACTACTACTACTACTACTACTACTACTACTACTGATACTACTACTACTGCTGCTGCTGCTACTACTACTACTACTACTACTACTACTAATTTTGATCATGGTGACTTTTGATGTGGTTGTGATGTTTTGCCAGTGACTTCTGTCTACATGATTTTAAAAATCTATCATATAGTGATGGTTTGCTTTGGCCGAGGCATCTACTAGAAAATCTAACTCTTCTTCTTGTTCCATCCACCTTTCCTTGGTTGGTTAGTTAGTCAGCCAGTACCATCTCATCAAATGATGTGTTCCATAAAGCTCAACATTCTCCACTGAATAATTGGCCGCAGATAATACTGGAACTTTTCATTATTACGGAATGGAAATGGACAGTTCTTGATTTTTTTGGTGGAGAGTTACTGACAGACACCCAGAACAGACTTAAATTAATATCACACACATGCGCGTGTGCACACACACACACACAAAACTGGTATGGTAATACAGAAAATAGACTTGATCACTTGCATTATAACAAAAATAATTACTTACTTAATAGTTTGTCTACTCTTCCAGTTCTTCAAGTTTTAACTCATTTTGAAACTTCTCAAACAAATGTGGTTAACAGTTCTGTAATTTGTTGACATTCCCTGACATATGTTGAATCGATTTAATACAGTCAACAAACAAGTAACAACAAAGAAATATAATTTTGTATTATGTTAAATATACAATAAATTTTTTAATTTTATATTTTGTTAACAGTCTTGTTTTCCTTTACATTACTTATTATTGTTATTCATATTTTGTATGAACTTTTTTAATTGCAAACACAGAGCAATTCTGGGAAACACAGAAAGTAGATCATTGAGTTCTGCTCTGTAGACGTAAGATATTTAAAAAGGTCTTACAAAAGTCTGTGTAAATAGAAATGAACAAATGTTTTCATAGACAGAACGCCATTAAAATAAAATGTAATATTTGTAAGAAATGTTATCATGTACAGTATCAATATCCTTACATAGCTGCTATACTCTTGTATAGTAGCATTTATTGTATATTTTATATAAATGTATGTGTGTGTGTGTGTGTGTTTTTTTATTGGCCTTCTGGGTTGCAGACATTCACATAGTTATTGAGCAAAAAATTATTTAGTCATTGTTGATCGAACATTCAAATACTATATCTAGCATATTGTCTTTATTTATCTTTTAAAATGACAAGTGTATCGTTTTGTATTTTATTAATCTATCTATGTACAAAGAAACACTTTCTTCTTTACTACTTTTAAATAGTTTGTTGCTGTTTGATTCAAAAACTTTACTGTTTTGTATATCACAATTATGTAAACATGTTTTGTAAATATAAACTATAACACACACATACACATGCTTGCTAAATAAAACAGAATTGTAACTATACGTATTTGTCTTGATTCCATGGTTTCGTGTCTACTACTTGCATTAGTTGCTACTATTTTTATGAATGCATATAAAGTTAATGTGTAAGCTCATAACAAGAAATTTATGAATAGCAAGTGTCATATTGACCAATCTTTTGTGTACAATGCATGATTTCAATCTGCTTTCTACTGTCAGTTTGAAATATATTGTGATACAAGTCTTTCTTTGCATTGATTATTTCATATTTTGTTTTAACACATTTTTGTAAGTTTTGAATTTTTAAAAACAATTTAGTTGTTTTTTCAATTTAATATTGTATATTTTAGTTAGTTACATTTTAACAATATTTTTTTATCACAAATTTTTGTATAAATATAAATTTTAAAAAAAACCTCTGCATTAGCAGGTGTCAATTTTTGAATTTCAAGTTGTATTCCCACTACGTTTCATGACTATCAATATAGACTTTTGAGCATCTAGCTTATCTTCAGATTGGGTCAGGGTGTGATATGACCTAGTATGAATACAAGCTAGATGTATGAAAGCATTTTTCATTATTCATAAAACACAGTGACTAGCAATATATAGCTTAGTATTTGGTATAACTATTATAACTTTTATTAAGTGGATTAAATAACTTAATAAATTAACAAAAGTTATTTGTAAATTGACTTTGTTTAAATATTTCTTAACAAAGGTTTTGTAAAATATATAAAAAACACTTGGTAAGTTTCACAAATTTTTTAATTAACTCTGACAGCTGTTTCGACTAACTTAAGCCATTGTCAAAGAGCGAGTGAATGAAATTACTGAACACAGGATGTTAGAGTAGTGTAGGTGGTAAACATCTGTTTAGGGCGTATCTGGAACATCTGTGTTGTGATGGCGAGGGGTGGGGAGTGTGTGCATGAGACAAGGGAAGGTCTGGTGTCTTTAAAAACTAAATACAATCATGAATGCAAAATATAAAATTAACTGAACTAAATATAAACTGAATGCAAAATTTAAAATAATGATGAACATTCAAAATAATATAAAATAAACTAAACTAAATAACAGATTTTAATAAAGGGGATACACAAAATTCAGTCTGTTCATTGGTTAAATTTTTGTTATTTTTTATTGCTTTTTTAATTTCTAAAATTTCTAACAAATCCATTTTTCTACCTTTTTGTATGTTGTGGAGTAGTGTTATGTTTTTTGTGTCTATAAAGTGATTGTGTTGTAAGCAATGATCTGCAAAACCTGTATTAGATGTATTGGTTAAAATCGCCTTCTTATGTTCAGAAATCCGATGTTTCAGAGCACGGCCACATTGTCCGATATAAATAGCATCGCATTCTGCACAGTGTATTTCATAAACTCCATTTTTCTCCAGTGTATTAGATTTTTCTTTATTATTGACTAGTAGTGAAAAAAGATTACGTTTGTTTACTGATACCATGTTAAGACCATGGTTTTTTAACCTATTATTAATCTTATCTGTTATACATGGAATGTAATTTGTTAAGTGAAATTTTTTGTTACCCTGATCTGGCTCTATGGAATAAAATTCTTTTAAAGTAATTTTCTTCTGTTTTTTTAAAATTAAAGAATTAATTATTCTTTCATCATAACCGTTATTTTGTGCTATGGCTTTTATAATATCTACCTCTTTATTGAAATTTTCTTTGGATAAAGGAACTATATTGCTGTCAGAGTTAATTAAAAAATTTGTGAAACTTACCAAGTGTTTTTATATATTTTACAAAACCTTTGTATTAATATGTTTCACCAAGTGCCCAACGAGTCATCAATTAATATTTCTTAACACTGTTTTGAGCTGTTAGCATATATATAACTCTATCTTCTTACACAAAAATAGTACAGTACATAGATACAGTAATTTGGTTTTAAAGAATGTAATTTTTTGATTATTTTTTAATATAATCATAATACGATTTAACAGGTAATTTAATGATTTAATAAAGCATGAGACTTTCATTTATATAACTGAACAAAGATGTGTGTATATTGTTTTATAAAATTAGCAGATATTTTTTAGACATTTCTCTTATGTGTTTTGAAGAAAATATAGTCTAATTGTATGTAATTTTTTTTCTTATTTTTTAGCAGTTTTAGTAGATATAAAAGATATTTATTTAATTCTTTTAAGCAGATGTATATGTTTTACAACATGTACAAATACACCTATGTTTTACATCAATAGTGAAATTTATAATTTGTAGTAGTATTTTAAAATTACTTGATACGTAAATAACAATGGTCCACATAAAAAAAATTTTTTTGTTTTGAGGGTAAGTGAGGGTGTAATGTTGCTTATTAGCTAACGAGATGTCATATAACATAATTGGGCTGAGCGGTCCGCACAAAATCACGCAATACACAGTACCTCAGCAGAGGCCTTCCAGTCTGCATTTACCTGACATTCCTACTGCTGCTGAAGTTTTGTTGCCCTGGAGGCGAGATGGTAACGATATTGCTCTCTGTAAACATTTCTGCTTTGTAGAATAGATGCAAGCAATTTTGTTTTGTTCTTTCAGTCAAATCAGTATGAAAGAAAAACTCCAGTGACATACATGAATTTGTTATACATAATACAGTTTAACATCTTATTCTTTGTTAGTGATTCATATGATAAATGGATATCTAATTAGAGAATATGATCTCTACTTAGATTTAATTTGATACCTAATTATTTCTAATTAGAGATATAATTTGTATCTCTAATTAATTTTATAATCAGAGAATATCTAATGCCTTGTGTTAGTACTGCAAATCTTTAAATAGAAAGCAGTATGTCGATATCCATTGTGCTGTTTTGTGAATGCCAATAAGTGCTTTGAAATTAACTAGTCATACTTAATACTAGACTACTAGAGTTCAAAACAACCCTTTCAAAAGTACAAAAGTAGTACCATTATATAAAAGTTGTATTAAAAAAAATCGCTATCACTATATCAACGTACTGCAAATAACTGACTTAAATGTTATGTTGTCTCAGGGGTTGACCAAAATGTTATCCACCTGGACAAAATCCTCAGATCGGGATTTATAATGGCAACATACCACAACAATCTGAGGCTATGGTAATACTCAGAAATGCTTATTGGCAGCAGCCACTAAAAGTAGTGGATTACAGATTTTCTTCCTGGAATAGAACAACATTTAATGTAACATTCAACATAACATTCATTGTTACATGCCATTTAATGTAAAATGTGTTTATGTGGATTAAACCACTGAGAATCACTATCATAGAATATGTAAACACATGGTTTTAACAAAAACAAAATTTGTGTATAGCCCCCAAAAATGTTGTTTTTTTTATAATGAAGAGCATAAAAGTTTATGAACAAGACAAATATAATCACTGAACTTTGTGACTGTTTCTAGTATCTTTTGATTACCTAGCTTAGTGGTTTTGAAAAATTTTTGTTCACCATTTCCTTTTCAAAGGCAATTTTTTCAGCACCTCTTCAGGAAAACTTTATATGTTGATTTACTCAGACAACACTTTATCCCTTGGTAATGATTTTATTAATACAATTTGATTACATACACACACATTTATTAATAATAAGTAATATTTTTTATTTTACACAAGAATACATTTTTGCATATAATTTGTTGTACAATATTTCAACAGTATTTTTAAATATAATCTTCAGAAATATACAAAAGAAATACTTAATGAAATTTGAAATCAATTGTCATTAATTTATTATCGGTACTGTCATTAAATAACAACTGATTTCAAATTTTATTAATTATTTCTTTGTTTATTTCTGAATATGACAGTTAAAAATATTATCAAAACATGTAAAATAAATTATATTGTTACGACGGTCTCCTTGATCGTCATATGGTACAGTGGAAAACAAAATACAAGACACCAATTACGTCACTAACTATCAGCTTTAATTATTACAATTAAACAGTTTGTAATCAACAAGATAGTCTCTTACAACAAATCAAATAAAATTTGTTCACACACAATAAAATGTCATCTAATATAAAACACAATTGTATTACTATTGTCCCGCACAATTGTAAACACATAACACTTCGCCACAATACTTCGAACCGCACTGTGTAAATCGCCCGAAAATAACTGAACTAAACATCGCTGAAGTCTTGTATTTATACCCCGCTGAGTCACCAGAACATTCCATACGACACATCAGCGCTACACTAGAGTGTAATTGATTGCGGCCTTGACACAGTGCGCACGCCCGGCGATGTCTAGAAAAGTCTCGCTAACACATGTTGAGATAACGTATGCACACAACATTACACCCGGATTCCACTGGAACATCCGAGAAACATGTAGAATGTTTTTTAATGGTAAACACTTTTTCTGCATTATGAACAATATACAAAAATACATTCTTTTGTAAAATAAAAAAATATTACTTATTATTAATAACTGTAATTATAAAACAAGAATAATCATGAGGAAATATGAATATGTACATATGAGGAGACGGATACAATAGAAAACGATTTGTTGTTCGCAGTGTATTGTGTTTTTATAAATCCAAACATTGGTGTTCAGTGCTACATGAATGATATGCTGACCTTGTATATAAATACACCCAAGGAATATTTAATTGATATGCATTACAGGACATGTTCAGGCCACTTGAGATATGCAATAGAAAGAGGGTGGTGGTACTGGGAAGGGAGTCAAAGTGCTCTACATTGTCTTATATATTTGAATACATCTATTCCTTTTAAACAAGAAAGAGAATTAAAATAATATTGAAAAAATTAATAAAATTTTTAAAGTAATTATGTTGCTATTTAACTTGTTTTTAAAATTTTTTGTACATCTTGTTGTAAAAATATATTCATACCGGTATAATTCTACCGGTTTATTCTACAAGAGAGTAACTCCTTTTTATACTTTTAACTAGTAACAACAGTTTTTCTTAGCTTTTGTTGTTGTCAGGGGCAGATTTAACATTTTGCCGCCCGTAGGCAGTATAAATTTGCCCCCTCCCACAAATCTCTGTTGGGGGGGGGCATCATTATATTCCCTCTTTGGTTTTACAGTCTGCACTAGTGTTCTGTTTAAATCCAAACTTTGCTACATAATCGCGTGTGCTCTCGTTCATTTGCCAATTAATAGGATCAGAATCTAAGACCTTCCCTACCTGATTTGATGACATTTCATCATGATTTTTGACATGAACTGGCTCTTTGTTCTTCAAAAATGAAGGTTCCTCCACAACGGACCTCTCTGGCTGAACTGTGTGAACAGTATCTTCACCTTCACTGCTATCACAGTTATTGTTGGTATCACTAGAATGTCTCGATTCCTTAAATATTAGCTTGCCTCGGTTTCTGGAACCAACCTACAATTCGGCATTACATTTACAGATCTACATTTCTCACTTTGATCTGGATTGCCAACATCTAAAATCTCTCGGATGATCAACGCCAAATATTTCAACGGTTGAAAACATAAACATTCGCCCGTAT
Organism: Magicicada septendecula; assembly: GCA_034769895.1. Taxonomy (NCBI): domain Eukaryota; kingdom Metazoa; phylum Arthropoda; class Insecta; order Hemiptera; family Cicadidae; genus Magicicada; species Magicicada septendecula. The sequence goes on from CM068368.1 coordinate 832,981,942, forward strand.
TACTTTTGGGTGAAAAACGATAACTGCGTTATAGTTATAAATTAAGTGAAGATAATTTTTATATTCGTGTGTGCTTAATTCAACTGGCTTTTATACTTGTAAATTTGTTTGAATCTAAAAATATCATTTCTTAACTCAAATTTGCCGCCCCAGGCAAGTGCCTAGTCTGCCTGTGCGTAAATCCGCCCCTGGTTGTTGTAGGGACCCATAATGCTAACACCCTAAAACTTACATCCACTGCCTTGTGTCTTGGACCTCTTTTCAAGAACTATCCTCTCAATCATGGGCGTAACTTGGGGCCTAACTTTAGGGGGACACGGCAGGGTAAAGCTTCATAAATTCAAGTGTGTAGTAAGACCATCTATATAATAAAATATACTATATACAAAATTAGAAAGTTTAGTAATAATTCTTAGTTAGTAAACGAGGGACAATTTCATTTTTTAATGATGAACAACCCTTTCTTCATAAGTTGTACTTCCAGTTGTGTTTACCTAGAACAAATATACTGTAGGCCTATAAACATAAACAATTTCAGTTCTTCCAATTCTTATACCCAGTTTTTGTAAATGCAGCCTCTCCCTTAAGCACACTGTCACAAAATGCTCGGCAGTAGTAGCAGTATGCCGAATCAGTCACAACACAAAGAAATTTTCAAATTGCTAGTCAGGCAATTTTCAAAGAAATTAAGCCGTGTTACTCCTTTGCGTTTCTTATCTCCCATTTCCCAGCACTTATCAAAACAAACCGAGTAACCGACCGCACTTGTATCAGTAATCATTAACAAATAACAGTTCCAAACGACCGTCTTTCAAGACTCGTGAACAAAGCCATCAACGTCTTGAGGTGTTCCAAAACAAGTCTTTGTTTGTGTAAAAGGCACGCATTTTATTCCAGTTAATTATGTCTCTAGTGTTTTTTTTTCGAACAGAAATATTATTTTCACGTATATCATTCAAATCTGTCAAACATTTCCCTTTCAATTTTCTTTTAAAGAAATCAGAATAATAAATTTATGGCAACTAGTCGTCTGATAACAGTACAGACGTTGATAAATAATAGTGCTTACTGTGCTCGCAAGCATAGAAACTGCCTCCTGTTTGACTATTTGTTAGTTTTCATTTATAAACAACTGGAAACAAAATTTTATAATGCTCAGAACATTGGGGGGGGGAGTGCCCCCTTTCCCCTCCCAAGTTACGCCTATGCTCTCAATTCTTCTGTATCTCATTGTGGCCAAATCAAACAATCTGATGTTTTATTGAGTGAAACGTGTGGGCCACAGCCTAACAGTCCAGACACATTATTTACCCTTTTCTAAGTGAGAATATTAGCTAGCATGTCTCAAATCAGCCACTGCAGATACCTAATGAAAAAAATCAGTGTTAGTCAAAATGGAACATGTCTGACCTTAAAAGTAAGGTTATTTTCAAATAAAGTTACCAACTATTCACATGTGATTGTAGCAAGCAATCACGTGGTATAAAACATATTTACGTACATTTATAACAAATATTTATCACATAATCTGAACCTCCTGTAAACAAGGATATAATGGTTGCATTAGTAGGCTATACACAGAAGAAGACAAAACACACACACACACACTTAATATGTGTTGCCATTCTAATGCAGTATTTTACTTACATCCATTACCAGCATTTATATTAACTAAAATGATGACAAAATTATTTAAGCAAAATTTTTGTATTAAATTCCAGGGATGATATGTGTATAAAATAGCTTTGTCAATTAGAAAATATTAATTGGCAAACTGATTACTATATGCTTACATTGATCTTGTTACACCCTCTTTTCTTTACACTGATATGGGGTCTTCTTACTATCAATTTAAAGTAACACATTCTAAGGAAAAAATTTGTAAATAGTGAAGACGAATTTGATTCTTGACAAAGCCTTCTAAAGTGGTTGCAGAAAATATGTATTTTTTTCCATTCACAGTATTTGTGCATGTAGATAGAATAGAACCTGTACAATTAGTTTGTGAAATCCTTTCAATTAGTTTGAGTGATGTTGTGAATGTATAAACATTCTCATATCCTTGTTTATGGCTAGAATATTGGTTAATATTCAGAACTAAAGCATGATGCTCTACTAATAAGGCCACCACTTTATAATGATCATGCTATCGTAAACACCTTTGACTAAACCTTGTGTTGTATAGTAAAATTGAAAATTAAGGGCATATGCACAGAAACCAATTTACGGATGGACGAGTCCACTTTGAAATTGTGAATGGCGGATGGGTGACGGAGAATCAGCTGGTATGCAAGTGGAGGTGTTGCCAACTTGCGTGTGACGTTTTAGTTACCAGTACATTGTTAGTCTGTTACGTGCTATATCAGTCTTGCATTTGTTATTATTACCTCAATTTATTATTACTTGTATCGTTGTTTTACAGTCACTCATTTGTATTAGTTATTTAATTTTTTTGTTAATTTCTATTGGTAGTTTTTATTCAGTAATTACGTATTATCATTAATTATTTGTGTTATCACCCAGTAACGAGATTTGTTAAAATGGATACTTCTCCTTCAACTAGCAAATACAGGAAAGTTATGCATAGTCAAGCAAGGGAAGTAATTTTTAATGTTTTACAATTTATGAGAAGAGAAAAGGTTGAAGGAATAAAAATTCCAATTAAAAGTGTTTTCGAATGGGTTACTGCGGCAACTGGAATATCCAGTTCCGCACGTTGTTATCGCGTATCACAAAGGAGGGAGAAAAATTAGGAGGACAGTTTAAGAGCCCAAAAAAGACCAAATCCCAGGTTAGTCCCAAGACAAGTGTGGACGACTTTGACACCCACGTTATACGTCGGACTGTTAATCAGTTCCATATCACTCATAAGAGGCATCCAACGGTAAGCGTATTGCTAACTTCAAGAGCCAAATTAGTTCCCTCAGAGTTCTTCTAAGAAAAATTGGATACAGGTAGGCTTGAGCATCAAAATACACTAACTGAATAAGCTTATTTAAAAATTAAACTATTCATGCTAGCTTTCGCACATTCCTGAATGAGTCTCGAGATGTTTTATTAAGGTCTTGGGTTTCTTTAAAATAAATGTAATTAATTATAAAAAAAGAACAGAAATAATAGTAGAATATTAGTTGTATTATAATGAAAAATATATGTACCGGTATGTGTATGTGTGTGTGTTTGCACGCGCGCGAAAATTTTGCATAAAAATAAAATGGAATATAACACTGAAATGAAAGAAATGTCATAGATATTGAACATCGCATGTTATAACTTCAAAGTTTTGCTTTATTTACAGTAAAATGTTGTTTGCTAGCTAGTAAAACATAAATTATCTCAATGCTCATTCATCTGTTTCTTTTACTGGTTGTAACACTTTTAGCGTTAAGATTTTAAAAGATATTCTTTTCCTAAAATTCTGTGTTAAAATTACTTGCTTTTTACTTCTTCTAGAAACAGTTTCTTGTTGTCCAGGATTAAAAAGATTATAATCTTTATTAAGATTAATTAAATTAATACGAAGAACGCGTTACTTTATGTAATGATAAACTGGAAAGATAGTCGAGTGTAATTTAGGAGTGGAAGTGTACAGTTTGCAAATTTCATTGCGATAAGAACGGTCAAGGAGGCTGTAGTTTTTTACGTCTCAGCAGTACACAATGACAGAACCAAATAACACTCAGATATGTTTATAAAACATTCTGATGTGTAACTGCAACAAATTCCGATACGTGTACTGTTCTAATTGTATTTATTGATTGATTTATTTCACTTCTGTTTGTAAACGTAGATAAATACAATTACAATATTATTATTATTATTGTTTTTATTATTTGATTTACATCAGAAACAATAAACGTACAATTCTTAAACGTAAAATACCATTAAGTAAACAGGATTATAACGAAGAACTCAACACAATCAAATATATAGCAATAAAAAACGGTTACAACCCTAATTTAATAAACAAACTACACAGACATATCATAAACAAAAACAACAAAACAATAAATACCAACAACACACAACAAAATAAATACATCACACTCACATACCATAACTCCAACACACACAAAATCGCCAACACATTCAGGAAACACAAGTACAAAATAGCATACAAAACAAACAATACCATCAAAAAACACATCAATGATACAAACATGGACATAGATAAATAAAACAAAACCGGTGTTTACAAATTAAACTGTAATGATTGTAATAGTTTCTATATAGGCCAAACGGGAAAGATCTTTTTCTTCACGTTACTCTGAACACCTAAACGTTCTATCCAGCAACATCATACTTTCCGCGTTTGCCACATACATACATACAAAAAACCACAGCTACACCAACATAGATACTAATCTTGAGATATTACACTACTTACCCAAAAGTCGAAAACTTAACACAGCAGAACAATATGAAATATACAAACACTACACAACACAACCAAACAACATACTTAACGACCAATTACACTATAAATCACACACACTCTTTGACACAATCATACATAAAACAAACAATAATTCAGATCCCCATGTAAACACATGCACAAACACAAATATGAAAAAACTAAATAATCTGTAGGGGACCTTGGTTTTCCTATGCCTAAGGACCCCCAAGATGGTTTAATGATGGTTCACAATGGCATTGGATGTGATAATTCCCAGGGAAGTTCTTTATTTTACCTAGTGGTTAACTTTTTACATATAGCGTAGCTTGAATAAATTAAACTATGCAAGAAAACTATATTTTAAAAGCCTTCCAATGCCTTGTCAAATACTGCACAAACCTGCAGCTCACTGATTTTTAATTTATTTGATAGATATTAGGGGGGCAAGTGCCCCCTTGCCACCCCCGAATCCTGCCCATGTCTACATATATAAATAAATGAACCTCCCAAAAAAACTCCAAGTTTACATAATGTATAAGACTATTCTATACAGTTTCTGACAAATTCTATCAGAAACTAAATACACTGAGAATATTTCTGTAGATATTTAAGGTGAGTACTGTATTACTTCTATGATATGAAGAGTAGAGAATGACTGTAGTTTAGACTTGCACATGTTTGCAGATCATCCATACTGAAATAAATAACATCTGTAGTTTACCTGTTTAATACCCACATGTTCAAGTTTATACTCAACATAAGTACAGCGTTAATATCAGTTATATTCAAATTTTATGTAGACGACAAACTGTAACATCTTATTACAGATTATACAGCTTTTGACAGTAATTTTATTTTTGAATTATTTTAGTAAAAATACAAACTCATAAAAGTTGTGCATAAAATATGTATTTACTAATTGGTAAAGCTTTAAAAATTTGTAAATGAACTGAGAATATTTTTCATGTTCAGTCACTGAATATTGTACAAGGTACAATTGTAATCATATAATAAATACTGAAAATTCCAAATAATCGTATCTGTGTTAAATTCTTTTTACTCTGACACCTTCACTAATTTTTTAAAATTTTCAAATTTCAGATCCCTTTTTGAGCCATGTGGTCAACAAATTTTGAAATTTCCAAAACTGTACACTATATTAAGATTTTAGTTAAAATTCTCTTTCATTTGATATTCCGCGTGGAATTTGTGATTTTATAAAATTTCATAGCACTTTTGTTCCTATTATTTTGGAATTTTCAAGTTTCCCTCTACATTCATATTTTACAAACAGAATTATCACTGTTGCATACCACTACAGAAAAATTATTCCGATTAGTGCTTTCAAGCTTCTCAGCTCATTGTCAGATTGGAAATGAGTTGACAATGACAATGTCATTTTCCGATCTGTGAAACAACAAAACATTGAAAGCAGAACCAGTATTCTTTATTTTTCTTGATTATAACCACTAACACAACTTTCTTAATTAAAATTCATATTTTAGTTAAAATTCCCTTTAATTTGACATGCCACATGAAGTTTTGTGATTTTATCGAAATTTTTGACCCACTTTTTGACCCCTAGTATCTTAAAATTTTTGAATTCAAAAATTAAGCTAATGTAATTTGGTTAAAATTCCCTTTTAATTTGATATCCCATATGGACTTTTGCTCAATTTAAAAAACAATATGGTCTGTAGAGTATGCACGTAAATCGGTTGATGCGATCATAAGTTACTGGGAGACATACCCCAAACAGATAGATAGACAGACTGAAATGGTTGAGTTAAAACTGAGAGCCTCAGCCAGTGGTGGTCTCTACAATTTTAACTTTTATTACTAATGTATGAAAATATTGCATCGTACCAAAGTTGTTGTTGTTTCCAATGGTTCAATTTGGCGCACACCATTCTTAAGCTAGCTTCCCAATAAAGACCAGGTAGGTCTTTTCTATTCTGTCTTTCTTTATTCAGTTTTTCGCAGACCAGTAGGTGGTCCTTGTCCATTTTGTTTCCAGGGCATTCGCAAAGAGTGCTTAGCAAGGGAGGATGTTGATCCTGTTGAGGTGCCCTGCTAGGCAGTCGTGTCCTGTGGCCATGTGGAAATTGGCAACCGATGATCTTCTTCGAACTTCTTTGTTCGCAGTGTAGAGACTAAATATATTTTCATCTAGTTGGTCATGTCCGCAGCATACTTTAAGTTGTATGTGTCCCCTGGGTAGTGGTAAATGGCCACCAGTGTTGGCTAATAAGCTTCCCAATGATAGAAAGCCAAACACCAAATGAAGTATACCAAAGTAGGTTATGGATTTTCATTATCTGTTTTCAGCATACTGTACAATCTCAACCATGCAGTAGCAGTATCTAAAGACTGACACAAACTCTTTGGTGCTGAAAGTATTCTTAGTTCATGATCCTACAGTTTGAATTGAATCTGAATTTGAATCACAGTCTCAGGTCATCTGTGTCAAACACTGTGACTTCATAAATACGGTATTCAACAAGATTTGCTGCAATGAGTTTTTTAATAACTGGCAAATTAGGTGATTCAAAATGTAGAGGGCAACACTCCTAATTGTGTGTGTGTGTGTGTGTGTGTGTGTGGGGGGGGATAAATGAATATTTGCAATATACTTATTAAACTACTGACACCAAAGTGTGGTATAATAAGATCTCAAATTTGCTTCAAATATTAAAGTCCAAAATGACTGTTTTTTCCATCGTGCTGTATAACTCAAAGCATCACTAATTCCTAATCACGTTCCATCATAAATATTCTACCATTATCAGTTATCATCATAATATACCTTATCAGTTATGATTCAGCATTATTTTTGACATTTTTTGTATTCTGGTGACATAGCCTGATCACTAGGTAAGGTTTGCCTAGATGTTTCTGATTTCTATATTGTTTTTACTGAATGCTTATAAAAATATAGTACGTTATTGTTTTTAGTATAACTATTGTTGGTTAGTTATGAATTTTTAATTTGTAAAGCTTTAAAGTAGTATTGATGTTATTTAGCAAAACTTTGTGTAGTAATGTTTGTGTTCTTATATTCATATGAATCTTCCATTAGATTGACAACCTAAACAACTTTGTCTAATTCAGGCAAACATAACTGTTCAATCTTGTTTCCCCAATGTTTGATGAAAAATAGTTATAGCTATATGTGCATCTATTTTATATGATGGTTAAGGGTTATTCATTAAATAATTGGTCTAGATAAAAAAGAGTGGTCCTAACATAAAACTAGTGTTAAATTTTATGAGTTATATATTTCAAGCAATTTCTGTCAAAACTTACAATAAATTCAACTTCCATTATTTAAAATGAAAAAGAAATTGAGATCAAAGTTGACATTGTGTTTATGCCACTATTTTTAGCAAATAATAAAAAATTTGACTGCTGAATTTAAATGTACTTGAAACATCAGTTTTTATGAAAAATATAGTGAATGTCCAAATGAGGTGACAACTCCAGAGATGACTGAATTATTATACAAAATGTATTTAATGGGTGTAGACTGAACATAACAAAATATCAAAGATCATAGGCATGTCACCCTTGAGTTTAAAATATTACACAAATGTTTGTGTATTAAAAACCTGTCATCAAGATGGGTGCAAAATAGTGCCCTTCACATACTTAAGAAGGCTTGCCCATCAGCTAACTTAGGAAATACAGTATGCACCAAAACAAAGGACACTGAAAACTAAGGCTTTATTAAACATAAAAATTACAAAAATGTCAACAACCTAAAGTAGATGTGAGTCAATTTCAGCATTTCTGAGACATAAAGCATGTTCAATATGCTCGGTGTTGCATTGCACTTGTAACGTTCATGAAGTTTGTCAACCATATTTGTAAAAAGAGACTTCTGCATTCTTCTGACACAGGTTACAATTCTTTCACGTAGTTCCAGTTGCCAAAGAGTTTTCTCAAAAAATGGCTTCTTTTAGTATTCACCAAATGTAAGCATCAACAATTGTGAGATCAGGCGAATGACCAGGATATGGAAAGTCTATACCCCGGGAGATTACGTGGTCCCCAAAATTCTCATGAAGGGATGCTCTCATTGTGTGGGAAGTAGCCCCATCATGTTGGAACCACTGGGTATCGAAATAAATGTTTCTCGCGCTGCAGAATCTTCTGAGATTTCTCAGGAATGGTGTTAGAATCTGTTCTCTATATCGCACCTGATTCACGTAACAGTATTTCTACATTCATCTTCCACAAAATAAGGACCCAGCATGCCATTAGCAGACACTGCACACCAAATTGTTACACGCTCACTATGAAGGGGTTTTTCTATGATGACATCTGGCCATTGAAAACCAAGAAAACGAGTTGTCTGTTGATTGACAAATCCATTCAGATGAATGTGGCATTCGTCAGAAAACCACATGTTCGAAAGGAATATTGAATCATTGTAATCATTAAAGACTCTGTTGTGCTTGTCTGCATTATTAAAAAGTTATCCAGTCTGTATTTTATAGACAAAACCTCCAATTTTCTTAAACATTCTTCAGGTAGATATTTGACCAAAATTCATTTTCAGAGATATTCAGTGGAGACTTCTCTTTGGAGATTCTAACACGTATTGTAAGAGCTTTCCTTAATTCTCATTAATTTTAACTGGACGACCAGTGCAGCCTTTGCATTGTGTCAAAACACTTCCTGTGCATTGAAATTTTCCAACAACTCACAACAAATCTTTGTTAGTTGGTGGTGGCTTCTGAAACTCTTCTCTGAATTTATTGGCAACCATTAACAACTCTATTTGACTGGCCAGTTCCATATGAGTGAAAATAATGTTCAACAATAAACATTTTTCTTGCATTGTTGGCACGATTTTGAATATTTTGACATTTCATTCGGACAAGCAAAAGTTGAGTTTCCATGATGACCGTTGTTACATGTATCACTTGACATTTCATAAGCTTCTAAATTTCCTACATTTCAATGTTCAGTGTCTTTTGTTATGGCACATACTGTACTTACTTCATATAATAATTATTATCTGTACATTCTGATAGTAACTGAAGTGAGATGGCAAGTGAATGGACCAAATCCAGCATGAAGAATTGTGAGCGAATAGTCATTCTTTACAGAGAAGTAATGGCATAATATTCATCGACAAATTACAAAAAACTAAAACAATAACAAAAGAATACAATGGCACACTGCCAGACAACTTGAATGATAAAAAATAAACAACCTGTCTTGACTAAGAAAAAGCTGTTTTTTCATCACAGTACAGGCTACATTATAAATATATAATTAACATGACACAACTGTGTAAATTAAAATGTTTGATTAGTTCTAAATGAAACCAATTCTGACGGGGATTTGGCTCTGCAAGACTTTTACCTGTTTCCAGACGTAAATGACATATGGAAAGAATCTGAAATGAATTTTTATATCGTCAACACTCTTGAAGAGTGTTTTAACAAAATGTTGATAAAAACTATTTTTCTGAAGGTATTAAACAAACCTTAATATTGTTCGATTAAATTTGTCATACTAGATTAAATTTCTGTTTATCCAATTCAGTGAAAATAAAAAGAATTTAATTTGGAAAATTCTGTTTCTTATGTAGGCCAAATACTTAATGAATGAACCTTGTGGACAGATGCAAACATACTCGAGTGAGACAGCTGGATGAATATTTACATAATTATTTAAACAGTAAGGGAATGTGGTATGATTTACTAATGCTACTGTACATGAAAGGGTCAGAGTGCTTCAACCAATGCCCTACAGCACTCTATACTACATGATAAACATTGAATAATGTGATATTATTCACCATAGAAATACTTTTTACATAAATATAGTTCCTTCAAGTGAGCAGTGTGTCTCTCAGAATTAGAATAATATATACTGAAATTTGTCATATAATAAACTCAGTACATAAAAAATGTAATACCCCGGAGTTACGTGATAGGTGGAATGAACGAAGAGCACGCAATTCGGATTTGCACAACTCGGGGTACAACTTATGCATAAATACGTATAAATTTTAGTTAATTAGTATCAAGGGCTAAGAAAAACACTTGTTGGAAAGAAAAGTATGTAATAAAAATTGCAGTTTTCATACATATTAATATAAAATAGTATTAAAATAAAAATGTTACATAAAATGAAGTTATTTAGATGCCAATAGTTTCATTAAATCTAACAAACTTGTCTGATGATACAATGTCTTCTTTTTTTTCATACATAATTCCTTTGTAGCAAGCTAGACATCTAATAATTTTTTTATTCATTACCTAGTAGCTGTAACTCGCTCTTCATTCGAGTCCATACCCTCTAAGATTTGTAATCCTTTTTCAATTGAGTTGTGACGAAGTGGTGGGGGACGAAGTGGGAGGGGACATAAGGAACCCTGTAACTCCAAGTTCATGGAAGTCGGGGTAGTGTAAGTGGGGACATTAATCTATATGTAACTATATTTTAATTTTTCAAATGTATTTATTTATAATCCATTTTTAAATTTTGTGTATGCGTTAATCCAATAAAACATCAATATATGTTTTAATTCAATACTTAAATATTAATAATATACATTATATTTTATTATGTGTATATTCTTTAAAAATTTATATTTCTAAGTTATAAACATATGCAGTCTCTATTGTATATGGATTTTAAGTTATAAAAATATGCAGTCTCTCTATTGTATATGGATTTTAAGTTATATAAACATATGCAGTCTCTCTATTGCATATGAATTTTAAGTTATAAACATATGCAGTTTCTCTGTTGCATATGGATTTTAAGTTATAAACATATGCAGCCTCTCTGTTGTATATGTATTTTAAGTTATAAACATATGCAGTCTCTCTGTTGTATATGGATTTTGTTGTGTAATGTTTTGTGTTTTACACTTTAGTTATTTATAACCCTTAAAGTAAGAGAAATGCTGCCATTCTTAGGTTTTACTGTTGTCATAAATATGAATAGGTTCTTAACCCCACAGCAATACACTACTGGGGCAATTGCCGGTCCCTCTAATGTGAACACTGGAATTTTATGTAGATTGCAAAAGATACAGTTAATAAATTGTCAATTACATTATATGATTGAATAAAGTATAACACATACCTTGTGTCGGTAGAGTTTCTTTTAAATGCTGAACTCACGTACATGCAGTATGTTGCCTGAGGTTGTGATGGTGGATGATGAGATGAAAGGGGTTAGGGGCATTGTTAGGGAAGGCCTTCCGATAGATGCTGTGGATGTTGCTGCAGATCCTTCACTAACGAGGCCACTAGATGTATTATAAAACACTGAATTGACATGTACGATTTGTACTCATGAAATGTTCACACGCACTGTTGTCAGCGAACTGAAGTTAATTGAATGTAAACAAAAAATATTAAATGAAAACGTGAAGTAAGGTGATGCCACAAATGTATTGTATAGGCATACTTTGACCTAACAACCTCCACGCATGAGATGTGAGTAAGTACTGACTTGAATTGTTCTGTCCTGTAGACTTTGCTTAGCCCCCACTAATGGGGTGATTGGTTTTGACCAATCAGGATGCATAAATTTAATTATAAATTAAAATCATGTTCAAACAATGTCTTGTTACATTAATAATAGTAAATAAAAATATTATATATATATATATATATATATATATATATATATATATGACGCAAACTAAAATAAGTACTGTCCAGATTTTAAATTATAAACATATGCAGTCTCTCTGTTGTATATGGATTTTCTTCTAGTTTTCATGTTGTCAGTCTTTCTCTTTCCTGTCTTCTTTTTCAAGGCATTTTTAATACGTTTTCTGAAATAATATCTACTTAAGTGAAACATACTCTGCTCCAAACAAGTTGTAGAAATGTGACAGCCTTTCTTGGTTGCTGATCCACGCAGACCCAGCGAATGAACCCCCACTTAATATGTCTAGAGAGGAGTTAGGGGAGATAATACGATAATAGTTCACTGTCTCATTTTACTCACTAATTCTCTCTCGGTCACACACACGCTTCCAGTGTTCTCATCAACCTTGTTGCAGATGATGTTCACATTATGAAACACTGCGCAAGACTGTTGTGCGCATGTGCGAAATTACTGACATTTTTGTTAGCCTTGAAACAAGGTGTTTGTCCACTGCGCATTTCAAAGCTAGTGTTCAGTTTCCATCGTCAGGTTTCTAACATTCGCAGTGATGTTCTAACCTCATAGAAATTCAACTGTTAACCATAAACCATGGGTCTGTTAGTTTCAATTATTACTTTATGAAGACTCTTGTAGGTATTATTAATACATTGTTGTTTTTAAATAACATTTCTTTAGTATCTAGTTTTGAAACTGCAATTTTAAATTTCTGCCCTTGGCAATACGATGCCTCCTTCCAAGGGTCCATTGGGAACTTGTTTGCTATAATGTTTAACTGGATGTTTAATGTACAGCTTCAGTGACATTTCCTACACTGTAACAAATCTCTCACTCCAGTGATCTGGTTGCTTCAGCGCAACAAGGCACTGACTTACACAGTCAGCAAAATTTGCAACACTATTCTACAGCTTGAGATCATAAATATACGCTAATCGCAAATATGTAAAAAGTTTTTCCTTTCCAACTGTCAAAACTGTTATCATTTCACTGTATCAACATTTTTCTTGAAATTTTAATTGCTTTACAATAATAAAAAAAAAAAAAATAGATTCAACAAAATTGTCAATAGCAGGTTAAGAAACTTTAAACTTAAATTGAATAGCTATAACCTAATATTCTTCTGAAATCTGAGTAAGTACTTTATTTATGGATATGTGAAAAATATGCTAACAGATACTTTAAAGCGACCACATTTTAAGGTTCTGAGGGGTTACTAACAAGCAACCCACTAAAAAACACACCCCTTCTCCGGACATTTAATCCATTGCAGTCCTAAAATAAACAAAATAAAACTTTTTATAACGATGTTATGCATACTGAAAAATATATATTGCTATAAATGATATGAACAATTAATTGTCTTGGCTTTCAAGGCCATACATTTTTATAGATATTACTATCAAAATTTTTCCTTTTCAATATTGTAATTGAGTTTTATTAATAGCTACACTGTCAAATGGACTCTCATTTTAATTAAATTATTAATTAAGAATCCTTACAATAGTGAACTGAATAAATTACACCAAATTTTATTGAGATTCAGTCACATTATTATATGTAACTTAAAATTATCATTTGACAAAATGTACTATTACTTTTGTAATTGTTTAAGGACAATTTGAATATTAACTGATACACATATACTGACTTGTCAGAATATTATACGAGGGGGTACCCAAAAATAACAGGAATTTTTGTTTTAAAGCTATAAGCTTTAAATACATATTTAATTTTTTTTACAAAACAACCTTATCACCTTCAAAGTACTCTCCATTACACTTAATACATTTGTCCAATCTGCGATCCCATTCCTGGAAACATTTTTCAGACTCGTCTGTTGTGATGGCCGACAGCTCCTGCCTCGTTTTTTTCTTTACCGCTTCCACGTCGTCAAAACGTTGTCCTTTCACGTCCCTCTTCATTCACGGAAACAGGAAGAAATCGCACGGAACGAGGTCAGGTGAGTAAGGGGCATGGGGCAAGGGAGTCATGTTGTTTTTTGCTAAAAACTGGTGCACTGAAATGGCTGCATGAGCAGGTGCATTGTCATGATGGAAAAACCAGTCCCTCGTCTGCCACAAATCGGGGCTTTTTTGTTGCACATTGTTACGCAACCTTTTTAAAACCTCCAAATAGAAAGCCTGTTTAACAGTCTGACCTGGTGGGACGAATTCAGAATGCACTACCCCTCTCACATCGAAAAAACAAATGAGCATCGTCTTGATGTTTGATTTCACTTGACGAGCTTTTTTTGGGAGAGGCGACAATGAAGTTTTCCACTGGCTTGACTGTTGTTTAGTTTCGGGGTCGTAACCATAGCACCATGACTCGTCACCAGTATTGCCCTTGGAAAAAATCTGGGTCGGTTCGGAGCTGGTCTTTCAATGCACGGCATGTTTCAACTCGATTCTCTTTTTGCTGTTCAGTCAGGACCTGAGGCACAAATTTTGCAGTGACCCTTCTTATCCCCAAATCTTCTGACAAAATTCGCTGAACCGAGCTCCAAGTTATTCCAGATAACTTACTAATCTCTTCAATGGTCTGTCGTCGGTCTTCAAGCATGAGTGCATGAACTTTTTCAACATTTTCGTCAATTCTGGAAGTTGATGGACATCCAGAACGAGGTTTGTCATCAATTAACATTTCACCTTCTATGAAACGAGAAAACCATTGGTAAACTTGAGTTTTTCGCATAGCACTATCCTTGTAAGCTGTTTTCAATATCACAACAGTTTCTGCGGCGTTTTTCCCAAGAAGGAAGCAAAATTTCACAGCAGTGCGCTGTTCACTTAAATCCGCCATGACAAAAAATGAGGACCAAGCGAAACTGCTTTTACAAAACGAATTACTGTGACCGGACACAACCTTCCCAGGCGACAACAATGACGGCACTGAACTCGGAACGAGTTGTGCTATGCTCGCCTAGTGGGAGAAATGCGTACTACGTAAGCTCCACCAATCGCAGCGCTATTCCGGTTATTTTTGGGTACCCCCTCGTATGTAATATATGACATTTATTTTCAACATTCTTCACATTGCATACTACTATTCTGAAACAAACTGTTTTACCAACAAACTTATGAGTACTAGTAGGTGAAAGATTGCAGGTTAATGTCTGAAATTTCCTGTGAACAAGGTGAAATTCCTTTCGTGAACACATACACTCATTTATAATGCAGTATTCTAATACAAAACAATGAAGAACATCTAATTAATTTTTTCTTTATTGATAATCTACGATTGAGGTTTATATCTAAATATTGTACTTCTATAATAAAATGTACAGTATTAATTATGACTGATTCAGTTTCCGTAAATAAATTTAACATACACACACACCATTTGCTTCAAAAGTTATTGGAAATAGCTGATCACAGTCTTTCTATGAATAACATTAATGTAATATTAAAAACAATAAAAAATTCAACTACATGCTCAGTATTAAGTTTCATTACATTTTATGTTTGCATTTATCTGTAGTTTTGTATTTAGTATGATAATTCCTGTAGTTGCTTGCATCTTAGATATCTATCACAAGCAAATATGTAGTCAGAGGCTAAAGTATCAACAGCATCAGCAGCAGCAGTAATAGGATATGAACTAAACTGTACTAAAGGAACATAATTTTTTTTAAATAATAAGATTTTTTGCGACCATTATTCAGAGAGTTAATTGTAAATGTTTGAAAGGAAAAAACATTTTGGAGCCTGGTATTTAAACATTTTAATTAAAATAGATTTTTTAACAGATTTTTACCTATTTATATATGTGTTTCAAAAAATTTTTATGCATTGGTCTTTTTACTAACCTAAAATGTTATGCATGAGTCTTGGGCTGTTGCATGGCTTCACTAACACTTGGCATTTTGCTAATTTTTCCTTGTTCAGAAAAGCATGGAAAAAAACGAAGTTGGCATGAATGCGTTGCTTTTCGCTGGTTTAGGTGTTCTAATAGTAAGTATTTTATAGTTACAGTAAGTGATAAGAACATGTTGATATTTATATATTTAGCTACATTTGGTTAGCCATTATAAAAATACCGGTATACCATAATATATTTTAAAGCACTGCCTCTTGTTATCCAGTACTGCTTCCCCTTTGTTTGTCCTATCTCTCCAGGACAATCCATCACCACTGATGTCTGATCTCTTCAGATTCATCTCTTACATCCTGCAACCTTCTTTTCCTATTAGATCCATGTATTTTGCTACCAAATACCAGTTTCGGTAACCTGTGATCCCAGTTCTATGAACTAACCTTAACTAGCTTATTCTAAGAGATTTGCAGTATCATAAGTTGACTTTTTATCATCATCTCAAGTCTGTATTTTTTCTTAGCATCTACGAGGGTCAGTTGAAAAGTTTGCTGGGCAATCTGTAGCTTAGCAGTAAAACTAAAATTTTTCTTGTGCTGCAAGATTTGTATTTTATGTGAACTCCTGTTAATTTCAAAATCCATTATCAAGTTATTCATTGTTTAGGAGCTGTTTAAAATTGACATGTCATCCATGTTTTGAAAAACGGATAAAATTAAACATCGTGGTTAAAAACTTTGTTAAAAATTGTTTAGCACCAATGGAAATTCAAAACAAAATTGTAAATGTGTCAGGAGATGCTGCGTCTTCAAAACCAATGGTTTGTAAGTAGGCACTTGAGTTTAAATGTGGTTGTACAACCATTAAAAACGTGGCACACTGGACATCCAAAAAATGCAACAACTCCAGATGCAGCAGGCATCTTGCACATTTTTTGACATCAAGTTCTTGAGTTAAAGTATGATGCACACACTCATATGAGATGCCTATGATTTCAGCAACGTCACCCACTCCTTAATCTGCGGCCTTCCAACACCCTGTGACATTTTTTCAATAATGCCATTTTTTGTTGCACTTTTTGGACGTCCACTGCTGCGATAGTCTTCGGTGCTTGTACAACCACGTTAAGCTTGAGTGCACCCACTTACCGTTGTTTCTGAAGGCGCAGCATCTCCTAACACATTTACAATTCCGTTTTCATTTTTCATTGATGCTAAAAAGTTTTTAACAGAGAATTCATCACAAGACGATGTTTGATTTTGTGCATTTTAAAAACATGTGTGACAGGAAAATTTCAAACAGCTGGTAAAGAGAGAATAAATTGACAGATATATCTGGAAATTAACAGATGTTCACGCGAAATATACGTCTTGCAGCACACGCGAGATTTTAGTTCTACCACTGAGCTATAGATGTTGCTCCGCAAACTTTTCAACTGGCCCTCGTATAAACGCCCCCTCCCTTATTGGTTCATACATTTTCCTTAGTATTCTCCTTCCATATCTTCTATGCACGTTTAAGTTATTCTTAAACCTTTGCCAATTCTGTAAGGTATTTGTTCGACATATTTACGTAAATGGTATTTTTAAAATAATGTTCAATCTGTTTAAAATGTTTTTAAGATATTAACAATATAGTTTGTTCAATAAAACTGAATAATTTGTTTTCATTGTTTATCATAAAAAAAGACAATAGACTGACTGTTTTTAATATAAATTGCGTTAAAACATCATATATCAGTGTAAATAGTTAGTGGCTATTTAAAAATAAATTTACAAAGTAATAGTCATGTAACATTACATTACCAGTAACAATGTTACAGAACATGTATTGTAAAATAGTGTTTTATTATTTATGAGATCGCTTATAAACTTTTATCTTAGACACATTTACTAAATTTTAATCAAAAACTTCAATTATATTAGATAATACTGTACAATACTGTATAATATTTACATTATTTATAAATACTGTACAAGCCCCATGTAGCTGGATGGGACCACACACCATCTACACTCAATTTGCCCTTTATGTTATACACAAGCCACTATCAATTGTCCACTCATATACCATCTCCTTTAGGCAACACAGAGGCACTACTTGCAGATAATTTCAACTTTTCATGAATAATTTTATTGTCTTTAACCTTTAATTTTCTAATTAAGGGCACCCTGTACCATATATCTCGCCTATGTTAAATTTACCAACTTCATACACCTTTTCCTCTGGAGTGGCTCGGTTTAGATTTTCAAAATTTTTACCTTATCTTTTAACATACTATCTCTGTCAGTTAGCATTTTGTGATACAAAGAAGTCAAAATTTTAAATTTTGGTGAATTTTTCCCTTAGACACTGAATTTGATCCAATATTTTCCAGTGAAGTTATTTTTTGTAAATTTTAATTCTTTAGCTAGAACCTTATAAAATGCCAATGGTATAAACCATGCACTAGTGTCATACTATACAAATTTCATTACTCTAGCATTCTTAGTCTCTGAGAAAAAGGTACATGAACATGAGAAAATTTAATTTTTGTTAGGAAGAAACGTCTGAGAGTTAACTGATATCTAATATTATGTTACCACTTTAGACCCAGTAGCCACTGTAGTGGCTTAATCATTTATTACATACACAATTACTAACAAACACTTTCTTACAATCCTTTATTAGGTGTCATTTTCTGTTCAGAAACATTTTTAGAGGTGCTTGAAGTATCGCTGTGGTTCATATAACCTCACTTCTTCTTGAATTATACAGTACTACTTACATTAGAAGGCATATTCAAATTGTTTATATTTACTTTTGATCATCTTCCAGGTCATCTTTGTTGTTTCTTGAACAATTTTTGAAATACTGCCTTGATTTGATGTATACTATAAACTTTCAAAACCACACTGGAAACACGCATTAAACAAAATACTCTTATTCTACTTTACAAACACATGTAATATGCAGAATCACCACAAATAAAAATTCCCCTATTAGCTCAATAACTTCGTTTTCGTACAAGAATATCCCTCAGAAACAATGCACAAAATTCAATTTTCATATTAACATAAATATTGAAATAAATGAAGGCCTACCTGTAAAAAAAACGGCTGTTTGGGTGTTGCAATGGATTGGAAAATTATTATTTTACACATTTTCAAGGCAAATTAATGTTATTTCTTGATTAACAACACTTTGGTATACCAATATACATCAAAAACAGAAATTGAAAATTTTACCCGAACCCATGGTACAAAGTCCCCCTAAAAGTGGTTGACATCTTGAATGTAATTTGACTGTATCAAAATCTGTGGCTTGTAATTGTGCCTTGTATCAGGCCCTGTAACTGTAAATGGTGTGTTAAACATAACAAGAAGAAAATAAAATGAAATTAAAACCTTCCTTAAAAAAAAAGTTACTAAATATTAAACCACCCACAAATACTTTGGTGTGTTGTTTAGCAGCATGATTCACAAAAATCATTATCACTTCCCAATTACTGTATTTTTTCACAGTCAGCCAGCAACCACTATTATCTATACCAGTGGTTCCCAAACCAGTGGTACGCAAAAATACCTA
The DNA here is from genome assembly GCA_034769895.1 of Magicicada septendecula. Taxonomy (NCBI): domain Eukaryota; kingdom Metazoa; phylum Arthropoda; class Insecta; order Hemiptera; family Cicadidae; genus Magicicada; species Magicicada septendecula. The sequence continues at coordinate 833,001,362 of CM068368.1, forward strand.
GCTAGTAAAAAAGTATTTACTTACATAAATAAATAAAAATTTATGTTCAAAACAACAATAAATTTTCATTGGACATGATTTAAAACCATTACCCTTATGAAAACACAACCTAAACACTTTGCGGTAATATTCCATTAGAATCTAACAGGATGTCTATTGAGTGTGATTTAAGGTAAAAATAACATCAGTAGAACCTGACATTAACTCTCTGGTACAAAATAAGCAGCAGCAAGTTTCACATTAATTATTTTCTTTTGAATATGTTGTTATTTTTCAGTACTAACAAGAAAATCTATAATAAAAGTAATCGACTGTCTTTTGAAAAACTTTATACTTTATTTTAGCATAGAACCAACTGGAAATTAATTTTTAAAATCAGTTCCCGTTTTGTAAATTCTATGTATTAGATTTAAATAATTATACATAACTGGGAACAATAAGACATACTATTCATGTTGTATCAAGGTTTTATTGAGAAAACCCCCCAATAACCTTTCTTTAAACTCCGTTGGTACTTGAAATGAACGCAGAGATGAAAGTGGTACGCAGGTCCAGAAAGGTTGAGAACCACTGATCTATAGCCTACTAATGAATTTAACATATACACTTAACGGATAGTTTAAAAATACAGTATTTTTTTAAAGTAATTATGAAGTTTAAGATACTTAATAATAATCGGAAAACAGTAGAGATGAAAATCAATAATATTATTTCAAAAAAAAAAAAAATAATAAATTTATATTTATAATTATATAAATATTAATAAGTGAATGAAGAGGATGTACCAACAAGCTAAAAATAATAAATGTTTTAAAAAGAATGAGTATAACATAGCAAAAAACAGAACGTGTGAAGTAAAAGGTACAAAATATGTAGATAAATTTAGAAATTCAGAATTATTATTTTGTCGTGTTTTTATTAAACATTTATTTAAAGTTTTATAAACTTGACATATTTTATAGATGAAGGTGTAAGTACAGAAGGATCTCCAAGTAAGAAAGCTTCTCGTGATAGTGGGGGTAAGTCTAATAGAAACGAACTGTTTTTTAGAAATTATATACATTGACAGTTTTTTTTTATTAGATTGCTTGACCTTTCACTTGAAATGTCATCAAAGCATATCATAAAATTCTTCTTGAACATTCTGTCACATTATATGTTCAAAAAGATGAAGGCATGTGAAAAGGTTCCAAGGCTTAGATAAACTAAAACATTTGATTGCAATAGCTAATGATCCGTTAATGACTAATAACAGTGATCTGTTGTTAGGAAAGAAAATATTTTCTGTTCACTGTATTTGAATATGCATGACTGAAATTTTCAACAAAGACTGTGTACTGTTTGTGACATAAATAATAATTTCATATCATCAAGTGATTTCCTAGAAACACATTAGTCCCAGCTGTAGTACTGATAAAGAAGAGTATTACCATAATATTAATAGAATAATAATATTATTACAGAAGTCCCCCGTGTATCAACACCAACTGCACTGGAAACAATGCTGCCATGGAAACGTACAGACGAGGGTGAAATGAATACAGGCCCTCTAAAACAAAGCGAGTTTCCGGCATGGTGTTCTAATAAGGAATACCTGGCATACAGCTCACCATCAGCGACATTTCTTGGTAAGTCTCTACATATTCTATTTTCTGTCGGTGTTATTGCTTTTTTGCTGCTCTCTGATGGTCGGTTTCCAGTTTTAACTATTCAACCACTTAAATTGTTTGAGACCACTGTTTCTTCTTCCCAATCATTTCACTGTAAACTTGTCTCAGTAGATGTCTGACTGGTTGTTTCAGTACTTTATAATTGAATGAGTGAAGCAAGTTCTCAGTTTTAACTCGACTGTTTGGCACTTGTCTATCTGTCTATTTGGGGTATGTCTTATGATGAATGCATCAACTGATTTTCATAAAACTTGGTATGCATGAACACACTTTTACCTTAGAGATCTCTATTGTTTTTTAGAGTAATAACCCCCAAAAATAGGGGGCATGAGGCAAAAATGTGAGGGGGAAAATTCAAGTGCCTTTGAATGCAAAAAATACAAGTGACATATTATATAAAAAAGAATTTCAACTAAAATCAATATGTACTGTTAAGGTTTGTTAAATTCAAAATTTTGTACCCCAAGACTAAAAAATTTGAAAAAATTATAAAATTCCAGTCGAGTGTCAGAGTAAAGGGAATTTTATCGCAAATCCAATTGTTTGAAATTTTCAGTATTTATTGTATGACTGCTCCACAACTGTTGCTTTACTAAACAAGAAATAATAGTGTAATCAGGATTTTCATAATTTTTTTTTGTATCATCAATCTAAGGACCACATGCCAATTTCAATTCTTTACTCTTTGTTCTTTTCTTTTTCTCCAATATTCTTTCATCTTTACACTGTGTCTCTTCTTCAGTCCACTTTGAACCTGCGTTTTTCTCTCTCCTACCCTGGACTCCTTCCACTTTTAACACTTTTGCCCAAAAAACTTCTCTTTCAATTGCTTCTTCCGCCTGTTATTATTTTTTTCTAAATGCTTTTGGACTTCTTTAATCCAACTTGATGTTGAATTTTTCCCCCACAGATATTTGAAGATTTGCTTTGACAACCTATTGTCGTCCATTCTATATAAATGTCCAAAAAATAATAGTCTTGTCTTTTTCTCATTTTTTCTGTTATATTTTCTATACTTTGATATATTTCATCATTACTTCTTAATTTCCAACCTTCTGAAGTTTTTGTGAATTTTTTTCATAATTTTTATTATAATTAAAAAATTGTATCTAATACCAAAAATTTATTCAATAATAAATATACTTTGTTCAAATAGTGAGTGAGTTCTATAGTTATTTCTACAAGTTCTGCAGCAGGTTATTAATTTAAAGAAATAATTATATGTTAATGGCCATGTAATTATATTGATCAGCTACTATATGTATCTCTAAAAATTCAATTTGTCATTGTGTATTTCCTTTAAATTTAATTTATGTTTCTGAACGTATTGACATGCCTGGTCAAAACAAGTAGCAGGGAGAAAGTGTAGTTAAAAAAAATAACTATACTTTCCTTGTCAGTAGGATACCTCTTTTTGTACACAATCATACTTTAAATTCAAGTTTATTATCATAGTAAGTGCTTTACTTCTTTTTCAGCAGTGCAACAACCCATTACTGAGTCAAGGCCTCCTTTTTTTAGGTCTCTGCACATAAAAGAGTTTGACAGATGGGATATGTGAATTCTCCGATCCAACCCCTAACCTGGAGGACCACGTACTTTGATTTCAGGGTGCTCTTCTCCTATAGAGTTGCTTTTACCTCAGCTGATGAGCTCTCTGTGCCCAGTCGCAGTAGGCTAACTGACTCAGCCCATGTGTGCAGCTGTTGAGCTACTATAGCCTCCTCCACCTCCACACTAGATGCACATCATGCTGCCGATGTGCACTATCTTGCCAGGCCAGGACCCAGGATACCCCCAGACTGCCCTGACAGAACCCCCATCTCTCATTTACTTACTAATCCACTCCGCCCAAGAGATTGGTTACCTCAACTTTGGAGTGGATTGCTCGGCTTAACAGGGCCCACTGAGTGTGGGTGAGAGTGGAGTTGGGGTGGAGAGGCTGGTGGATTTCTCTTCTGTGAGCACCCCCCTTTAGACCCCAGTAAGTGCTTTACACTCTGGGTAAAAGGGCATATGATTGTATACATATGGCATTTGTGTCATAAATTAATGTTTCATGCACCTAATCCTTCATAAACAAATGCTCCACAGATTGATGAAAACTACATCATAATCCATTCAGTATTCTCAGTAATGTCCTAAACAAACAGACAAATTCCTACCATAGACTTTATTTTATACTGTGTAGAGATCTCACAAAATGTTGTTAAATCTATTAACAATTTGATTAGATATTAAAAATTGAAAAAGACATTATTTTGGATCAATGACAAATAAAAATTGTATACTGGTAAACTGGTAACTAAATATACCACATAAAATAGTAATACATGCCGGTTAAAATATGTACAGTAGAGCATCGATTGTCCGAACAGCCATTAACTGAACGATCTATTATCCAAACTCAATAAAAAGTAAAATTATGTACTGTACTGTACAGTATAATGTATTGAACACGTGTAGGCACATTGGATATTTATTGAACATAAAAAATTGTTAATTTAAATTATTATAGTACTGTACAGTAATAAATAAATGCTGTAGCTATACAGCCTTACAATCGATAAACAAAGAATCGATGAACACACATCAACAAACTTCGATAAACCTTTACAATTGATAAACAAACTGTGTCAACGGAAGTCTCTGTCACCGAATGTCTGTTTTTAATTAATTTGTAGTACAGTGTTTGTCATTAAACTCTAACTTTTGTCATTTTAAATTAACTTTTGGTTTTAATTACACTCAGTTTAAATTCAATGATTTTTAGCCTTAGTAATACGCTACAGTACAGTATACAGGTTGCTGTAATTATACAACAGTACGTTAGAAATGATTTCGTAATAAAAACCTTTGTTTTTATAAAGACAAATAATATTTCCAATTTACGATCTATTATCCAAGATATCGATTATCCGAACGGGCCCTCGTCCCGAGAGGTTTGGATAACCGATGCTCTATTGTACTTTAAATATGGATTACTGTAGGTGATCGTTATTTAACCATAATTTTAAAGAAGCAGCTTACTAGTCTCTAGAGAAAGATGTCTATTATAATTGTCTGTGGTCAAACTAACTGTTGAGTTAGTTTTCATGAAAATATATATTAATAGCCTGTGTTACAGGTGGTATAGAACAACCAGTTTCTACATCTGTGATCGGATTGTTCCGTAAAGAGAGTGAACCACCATCACCTTGTCCTTCGCCACCATCAACTGTTTTATTAATAGAAGAGGCGACATCTTTGCTCAGTCCTCGCTCCAAAATGATAGCAAGGAGAGGATCTTTACTAGAACTTGGTTCGTCTGTTGATCCGATTCAAGAAGAAGAATTTCTAACAGGTTAGACTGAAAAGTAGAAAGTCAATTAAATTTATACTCACAGTTAAAAAAATTGACAAATTTAGTTTACAATATTACTAAATTACAATACGATTTATAATTTCACTTATTTGAGAAATACTGTTTGACCGATCAGGTTTTCCAAAATACCTTATTACATATATCATTCACTCTGTGTGTGTGTGTGTGTGTGTGTGTGTGTGTGTGTGTGTGTGTGTGTGTGTGTGTGTGTGTGTGTGTGTGTGTGTGTGTGTGTGTGTGTGTGTGTGTGTGTGTGTGTGTGTGTGTGTGTGTGTGTGTGTGTGTGTGTGTGTGTGTGTGTGTGTGTGTGTGAGAGAGAGAGAGAGAGAGAGAGAGAGAGAGCAAGGGTGGCACGAATGCAAGGGGGGGATTCCCAAATGGTCACATCAGACAAAATTTTTCCTTTGTTTTGTTATTATAGAATAGTTTTGGGATTGTAAATATGACACAAAATTAATATGCCGTTATGTAGGTTCATAGTTTTCTCTAAAATTACTTGAAAATTGTATCTGTACTGTACTACCATGTTAATTTTTGTTTGATAATAACTTGAATTAACAGTGTGTACTTTAAACTGTTAGTGAATGTTATTAAAACAACAATGAACAGACAAACACAGATATGACTTTATACTCGTATGTTAATAAATTTATTGTGTTGATAATAACACACTGTATTTTTATCTGCAGTCATTCCTATCAATTATACTGTAGACCATTAAAGAATGGTCCTATTTTTCATATCCCCCCCAAATTGTTTGCTGGATCTGCCCCTGGTGTGTGTGTGTGTGTGTTGTCTTTCAACTGACTTTCAACCAGTGGCAGCTGGTGCTATGGTTGCAGCGTTCCACAACCACCAATATAGAATAACTAAATTACAAAATAATATGTACGAAAACATTAAGCAGCTAAAAGTATCTTAAATTTCAATGGAGAGTGTATTAGATCCTACATGGTAATATTACCGTACAATTCAAATGTGGCATGCAGGCTGGTGGTTGTAGGCCGTTTGCAACTTGAACAGTATATGGCAGAGCTTACTACGAGGGTAGGCTGAAAAGTAATGCACACATGCTTGTAGAACACGAACGAAAAGAAATAGCAAGATGGGGCAAAAAGTAAATAAAAGTACATTTCCTTAGCTTCAAAATTATATATTTATTTTTCAACATAGTCGCCGTTAAGTCTAACACATTTCTCTCAACGTGTAACAATTTATTTTATCCCGTCACTGAAATATTCTACCGACTTTTCTCGAATCCAGGACGCGACAGCTGCCTTCACCTCATCGTCCGAGGTGCAATGATTACCCTTGAGGTCTCTCTTGAGTAGAGGAAAAAAATAAAAATCGCAAGGCGCGAGATCAGGGGAGTAGGGAGGGTGTGGAATCGGTTCAAACTTCAGGTTTCGCAGAGCCTCTTGGGTTGCACGCGAGGTGTGTGGATGAGCGTTGTCATGTTGCAAGATTATTGGTGCCAGGCTGCCTCTAACCCGACAAATATGGTTTGCAATATGCTTTTGAGTGATTCGCCGGTCATTTTGAATCAAATCGTCGACGAGTTTGCGATGTTCATCGTCTGTGGCAGTGATCGGACATTCTCTGTGTTTTTTGTCATCAATTACGGCTTTTCCAGGCTTGCAACCACGAAATTTTATTACCCATCGATTCACAGTAGATCTATCAACAGCATCATCACCATAAACAGCCTTTAAACGACAATGAATCTCATTAGGAATCACGTTTTCAGCAGTTAAAAATTCGATAACCGCACGCTGTTTAACTCGTGTTGACATAGCACTACAACACGTCTCCATACTTCTGCTACTTAAGCGTACTGTTGTACGAAACTCCTTCAAACTGCGCATGAGTTTGGAGGGTGAATGTTACTCCCGAATGCCACCAGGTGCGCTTCTGTAGGTAATTTTGTTCGTGTTTTACAAGCATATGTGCATTACTTTTCAGCCTACCCTCATACACAAACATATGGGAGGATGTGCCCTACTATTCACAACTGGCCTATGTTCCCAATGTTAGCTAGGCGGTTGCAAAATGTTCTGCAATGCTCCACTAGTACCACTGTAGAGCAACTTTGTGAAATCAGCACAGCCTTCTTGTTTTATAAGTTATGTCAAGTTTAGTGTTTACGTTGGTTAAAGGTAAACGTTATCCATTGTTTGAGGTTGTAAAATTATAGTAATAATTTTGTATGGTAGCTGTGATAATGATAGTTTAATGTCTTTTAACCAATCTCCCATCTACTCAACCAACTACTGCAACCACCAAAATTTGGAACCACCAGCCGCCACGGCTTTCAACCAAAGAGTGTAAGGGTCAGTTTAAATGATTCAATATACTTTATTATTTACAGATTACAGTCATTTCTATATTGTGCAAGCTTCTTTGCATCCAATTATGTCATTCATTTTTTTTTTAGAATTTTATTCACCTTGGAGTTCCTTCCATGTCTCCATTGGTCATCTTTCTCCTGTATTTTTCCCTTGTATCACCCTCATATTGTTTAATTCAAATTAAAGTATTTGTGCAATTTTAATATTTTGCAGTAAGTGAAAAAGGATCAACACCGTCTCTAACCGACAGGTGGACTCTGCCGAGGCAGCATCCTTCACGTAGAGCACAGTCAAATTCTCTACCGCTGACACCGTCAGTAGAATCAGACTCTTCTCAGTCTGAAACAGATGAATAGCACCTAGCATCAGTCAGGGTAACTGATGTCTAAACACCCTGGCTGACAGTGTTTGCTTGTTTGCTTACTCTATAACTGGCCTAATTCCATACACGCCACTATCCAAGACCCCAACACGTTTTGGTTTTGTTGGCAGTTTTATTGTATTTAATCAAACGGATAAAGACATTAGTGTAGTTCATATGTAGAGTTTGTTTGCTGTGTATCAATCATTTTAACCGGAAATGTTGGCAACACTGAATAGTTTTGTCTGACACCAAAAATACACATAAATTGTAACAGGTTTCTTGTTACATGAACTGTACAGCAACTGACAGTACGAGAACGATCATTCAAATCAAATACAACATAGTGAAAAAACTAGTAAAATTGACTGAGATCATAAGATCAATTAGTCAGTGCAGTGTATAAGTCAAACTGTCAATAACACCAAAAGCATACAAGATGAGAATCTTTAGATTAAAGAAATTTTACATCCACATTCATTAGATGCTGATATTAGTTACTACTGATGAGAATAAAACATACTGATTATCATATTATACAACTAAAAAGAATATTTCACAAGTTCCTTTTATTGACCTGTTTAATAAAATACATACTTTAAAGTTGTTTTGAATAATGAATAGAGCAGTTACCAAATTCCAGTGACTTGGGACCGGGGCCCACCATGAGTTCTGAAATGTTTGTGATCCATGTAAGGCATTTTCATTTTACGTCTTACAAAGATGCATCCATGCTACACATCTGTACAAGGATTGTTATGTTATTAAGTTAATGATCAATAAGTAAGGGATAATAGCATTTGAATCCAAATAAAAAGTTTTGTTAATAAAGAAAAACATTGATAACAATGATGATGACGATAATAACAACAACAATGATGATGATTATGATATATACAAATATTGAATAACAAAATATTTTGTATAACATAATACCTCAAAACATGTTATATGTTATACATCTCAAAATATAGTGTTAAAAACTTTTTTGTCATAAAACACTTCACCGGTCTCTTCCATACATTAATTCTGGTGAATTAATCAGAACTTCCTCTACTATGACTCTTTCACTGATCCACTCATATCTGCTTTCTATATACATGACATCAAACATTAACAAGGTATGTAATACTATTTATATTACAATAATTAGTTCCAAATTTTGTTATAGGTTACTGCTTTGCTAAATTGCTATGTATTGGATGAGGCCTTTTAGATTCCCACCATTATCAAGTCCTAAATGACAACATCAAAAGATCTTGTCCAGTCCAAATTAACAGTTGAACAGTAATCTACAACAAAAGTTGGAATTACAAAAACCGCTAACCAAAATAACTGTTTGAGAAAAGTTTATTTCTAGACTTAAAGAGCTAAGTTTCAATTTCAACACATACTATACTAAAAGAAAAGATATGCTGTGCTCTCAATAAACCCTCATTTGCCAATTCATAATTCAAATTTAAATCAATTTTTCTGGTGAAGGTTTTGTGAGGATCAGTCAAAAAGTATAACACAAATTTAAAATTATTTGTGTTGACATTTCGACAATATTTATTGTCATCATCAGGACCTGTGTATGGATACAAAAGAAAATGTCAAACACAACAGATCAATTATTTGAGTGAACGTGTTTGTGTATGTGAGTGTGCGTGTGTGTGCGTGCGTGCGTGCGCTTGTGTGTGTGTGTGTGTGTGTGTGTGTGTGTGTGTGTGTGTGTGTGTGTGTGTGTGTGTGTGTGTGTGTGTGTGTGTGTGTGTGTGTGTGTGTGTGTGTGTGTGTCCTTGTATATGTGAAGGAATTGAAACAGTTTGTTTTACAACATCAAATGTTTTCGTTAAATACAATGAGAAAATTTTAATTTCCTAGAACATAATTTATACAATATTAAAATTTAAATTACTCTTTACGTAATGGTATTTGTAATAAATTATAAAAGCAGTAATCAACAATTATATATTAGAATTGGTACAGAAAACGTTTATACATATACCTGTCAATATATAGCATAGTAAAACATATTATAGCTAAATACAGATTATAGGGATGTTCAATTATGTAAATTATTAAAAGTTATTCTTATCACTCACTACTGGTAATGAAAACACCGTCATTAATTTAGAGAATTCTAATTACACAATAACTGTAAAACTTTATACAAACTTACATCAGAGAATTTACATAATATTACAAAAACCATATTTTTGACCAATCCTCACAAACCCTTCACCAGAAAAATTCATTGATTGACTGTCAGTATGAATTTAAGGACATATTTTTAAAGTTTGTTTTATATAAAACGGTTACTGACACATTAGCGATCTGTTGTTCTTTACCTTAGTATTTAGCATTAAAGTGTTGCCAGTTTTTGGTTATCAGAATTTTTTTAGTAAATTTCATTAATATTTATTATTATTTTATTATTGAGGCAATAATATTTGTCTCCTGCGCGCACATCTAGTTTCACTAAGTATCTGATAACAATAGTGAAATTTAATATTATTTCTTTGTCTTACTGGTACCATTTTGCAACGCACTGGTTGGCTGTAGCTCATAAACAACTGCTCCTGTATATTATAGCATGGGAAAATAAAGTGAACAAATTATAAGGACAGTATAATGAATGTGGATTGTGATAGAATAATATCAATGACATGCGTAGCTATATTATAACTGTAAAGTAAGTCAGAATTAATAGCAGTCAAAACAGAACGCATAATTTTCTATAGAGTAATCAAACAAAATTACAATTGTGTTAGAATTCTTTCAGACTTTAATTCCAGCTGGGCTTGACTTGATTAGAGTTATAGCATTTTTATTTTTTTTTTATGTTTCACCATTCTATAGTGAGTCAATCTTAGTGGTTCAACTAAGAATCTTTTTATTTTATTACCAAAAATAAATCAATGTTAATGTTACTAATAAACATCACAGAAGTTTAACTACTTGTATTATGAGTTATTTTCCTATTTATTCATTGGTCTAAATAGTTTATAATTACAGTTTTATTTCCTTCTGAGTTTTAGTTCATAAATGATAAGCTCTTTAGCATAATAAAGTTACTAAATAAAGTTAAGTAAACAAGCATCTTGCTTATTGCAAATTACCTATTAATAACTAAGCTCCTAAATGATGATAGGGAAGAACCGGAGCCAAGACTGTACCAATTACATTTTACTGATCGAACAACAGGTTCAACACTCCCAATTAGATTTTCTTACAGAATCTTTTTACTTCTATAAAAGTTATTATAAAATGACCAAGAATGTAACTAATCATAAGCAGTAAGTGCAAATGAAACAAATTTTTATTTTCAATATTTATTTTTGTAATTTGTAGATAGAATTTTGTGTAGTTACAATAATACAACTGAAACTGGAATAAAGAATTGACGACTACATTAAAAATTAATTATAGATTTGAAATTTTGTCAGAAATTGGGTGGCTCCTAAATCTTTTATCCAATGCAGCCAACTTTCTCAGGCATCAACCATCATTATTTAAACTATATAAGTTAAACTCGAGTTAACTTAGGGCTTTTTTTGTCTAAAGTTGTCTACTGAAATACATCATACATTCTGAAAGCAGACATCCACTGGGCTGTGATTCTGCAATGAAGGCTGAACAAGAAATCGAATTAAAACAAATTGTCACTATAAAGACACACTGTTAAAACATGCTCTTAATCTGCTTTACTCAATATAATGTTCTAAATGTGTATCTTGTTGAAAAAAAATTGTATGTAGAGACAGAAAAGACTGTTGAAATGTATATTAAATTTTTGTAATTTTGCTGTTACATATTTCATCGACTGCTTGGGAGATGATGTACTTCACGATTTTATCCCATCACAAATTATGACAGTACTTACACCTTGTACATCTTTTCATTATGATCTCTGTTTTGAAAATGTCTGAACACTGAATTTGCTTGTATTGTGATACATGTACATAAGTTCACTTACGAGCTGTGCTCAAATACTTGTATATGTTAATGAGCTGTAATCAACTGAATACATTTCCATCTACCAATTTCAAAAGTTCTTCAGTTCAAGCTTCTGTTTCTACAAGCAACTGTTAGCATATTCAGGCCTAGCTTAAAAATTAAATTTATGTCATTTTCAGTTTGAATTCTATAGTTTTGTCTCTTGCATAACTTCAACTGCTGAAGTACCGTAATACATTTCACATTATTATTTGAAAAGATTCCCTTTTTCTTATGCAAGCTTGAATCAACTGTTGTCTGTCCATCTTCCACTAGAAAATACTTTTGCTGGTATTAATTTTCTTATTAGAACTCCTTATCAAACAAAAACACTTTTAAAATTGATTTTTACATCACAGTGGTAATCGTATACAATTTTTAATATGGACATATCCACAATAACCACATCATCATGATGGCATGGACATTTACAATTCAAACTTTAGTAGAAACTATACATATTAAAAAACTGTAATTATAAATGAAATGAAACAAAATAAAATGATCGTAAGTTTTTTCTACCTGTAAGTGTAACAATAAAATGGGCATGTTAAAGTTTTTTGAGAATAAAGTATAATATTACTTGTACTAACTGTACAAAACAAACAGAATATATTAAGAATAATCAATACTACTTATCTTGTCTACATATTTCACAATTTTAATACCGACATTTGAACGTCATGAAGATATTAACCACTAAGTCTGAAGAATTGTAACCCAAGATATGCCTGTCACCTAAGTAGGTGCTTCCATTAATTGTTTCAGAAATAAGAAAATAAAATTTGTAGAAATAAAAGAGTGCCTATTGGTTGGATATACATTAAGTTATAGATTATAAAGTGTATATTTTGTTATTTAGGCTTAAGTTACTTATAGGTTTAAATAAAAGATAAAATGAAATTTAAAAAAAAATTTGCAGTGATACAAATTATTGACCTAAATGGTGGCTAAATGTTATCATTATTGTATTAATTACTACTAAAAATTATTGTTAGAATAAGAAAATTTCATACATGAATCTATAAAAGAAGATATGTTCAGACAAATATTCTGTACTAATATAATTTGTATGAATTCCAAGTTGTACATAAGCTTTTTAAAGTTGACACTTGTGTACATATTTCACATGTAAATATAATTGTTGTGAGTGAATGCAATGTGTGTTTGTAGCTTTACGTAGAAATTTCAGCAAATTATGTACAAATATTGTTAAAGCAATTTGATGACATTGTGACATAAATACAAGAACGTTTCTCATGTCTGATACAAAACCAATTTGTTTTATATATTTAACATATATTTATTATTAGTGGCCATTTATAATACTTCTTGAAAAAATGTTAGTTGCTGAAATGTTACAATGAAAAGATACAATGGCGTAACTGCTGGGCCCACATCACGGGGAGAGGGGCTTGCGGACTAGGGGCCTACACAGTTTTTTCCTTAATTGTTTATGAATGGGTATAAACCATTGCCATTAAGTTTATGAACTTAAGTAAAACCACATTTACCCATATGAAATTAATATCAAAAACAAATACACTTAGTTTTTTTACTGTTATTTTACCAGTACCTAATGATGTACTAAAAGTATAAATTATTTGGTTAACTGCACAATAGAGCAGTGGTTCTAGTTAAGAATGCACCGAGGCCAACAGAATTCGGCTGAGTGTGAACATTCTCTAAGCTAAAGTTGATTAAGAATTATCTGCATAGCACCTGCAGTTAATGAAACTGCTAGATCAATTAATGTTGAAATAATGACTACTTTTTCATCTCATATTGCAGTAAAATCAAGAAAGTTTTAAATGAAATAAAACTAAATTAAAATTGCTTAAATTTTATCTTACGTTTTTCTAAATAATTAAATTACATTTTGACAACAAGGATATATTTTATCATTCTTCTACTATAATACTTCTACAGTGCAGAGATTAGATATCAAGTATCTTCGCAACCAATGTTTCGTTGGCCTGTCTACTAGGGCAAACACCTACAATGTATAACTGCCGGATATTTTTATTTGTTGGTAGTTTAATTTTGTCTGGAATATTTGAGTCTTCTGTCTTTTAAACATCACTTCATCTTTTACTTAAATTTTGCTTTAATATTTTAAACCAGAAGAAACCTTTTTTTCCATTCATTTCATTATGTACTAAAAATGTACTAATATGGTACAAGATTGAAGGATACAGTGGTACGAAGTCCAGTACTTTAACCAATTAAAACACTAACCAAATATTAAGAAGATTGAGCTGATGATTCTAAATAAAGGTTATGAGAGAAAAAATCGGAGTGAAGGTGGATACCAATTGGAACCAAGAAATTGAACAAGTGAAGCAACTTTGATCTCGGCCAGTATGAATATGCAAGATAATAGATGCATGAAGTGAAAAGTATAACTTTCTAAATAAACTTTACAGAAGAAATTTTCTCACAAATAATCATATGGATGTAGAAGTTGGGAAGGATTACTTACTTTGGTGAATGAAACCTCGACCCTGGGGAGAAAGTCGGCCCAGATGGTGACAGAGGAGATGTAGACATCAACAGGCAGAACAACAAAAACATTCAGTGAAGATTAAAAGAAGTGAAATGCCGCTCAAACATAATATGGACTTATTCTGAACACTTTTTGTTGAAAACTAGTTAAGTAAGACAAGGTGAAGTGAGCTGAGAAAATATTTGGCTGACGTGCAAATTATGGGACGAGCTGCAAAGTGTGATACACAGAAAACAGCTGTAAAGACATGGTAGAAAACAGGAGCTCCTGATGACAATAACTAGAATGACAACACCAGGACTTTGAATCAAGAGGAGATGTACATATGATGTTACAAATTATTTGGTAGATTTCTGTAGGGGATTGAGAAAGTTTCCCACTCAATAGGAGTTATAAATAGAGACTCAATAGATTAATAATCAATAAATAAAATGATTGTAAATAGTCTAGTTGTAAGCAGAGGACTAGCCAACATTATTCCCCCCCCCCACATTTTATTCTCTTCTTTTTCTTTTTCTTCCCTAAATATAAACTTACAGCTTGTCTATTAAACCAGATGGCTTTCTTTCATCAAACCAGATGCTGACATTGCAATGGGACACTTTTCACTAGTAATCTGAAAATGGCTCAACAGCCAAAATCCATAGCATCAAGACTGAAAATTTTCTAATTCAGTTTGTTAGTCAACTAACATTTTACCATTTAACATTTTTTAAAAAAGCAAATGAATTACTCATTTAATTAACAGGTTCCACAGACTTTGTGGGAAAAGCAAACAAAGTTGAGAATTTTTTTAACAGCCACATTGTCTCTTAAATTCAGTTTGAAATACGTGAACTTAATACGTTTAGTTACTAATGCATAGAAAGTTTTTATAATGTTAAAACTATTCAAAATATGATAATAAAAATGTGTTAATATATTACAGAATATTTGTTGAATAAAATGAACATATCATCATTAAAAAAAATATGAAGGACTGGTAATAGTGGAAGTGTTTAATGTATGTGCCTCCTGTTTAAAAATAAATCTAAAGATTGTCGATGTGTGGTTATATAAAAGAAGACAGAAACCATTGTGAATGTAATTTGAAGAAAGGCTGATAGAAATAAGTTTTTTTTATATGCTTACTGTCCTAAACGTAATGAATTTAATTACACTCATGTGGTGTCTACTTTATTTAAATGGATACTTAATTATTTGATTAGTATTATCACAGAACAGCATGTTTAACACTAAATGCAAACAAATTTGTGTTCAGTAAACTGTTACAATTTGTTTACAACTTGTTTTAAGTTCGTACTTACACTACATGTACTTAATAATCTTTTAACATACATGAACTACATATAAAAAGGACATTGGTAGACAATTGATTGTGTTCATTGTCAATTGTATTTTCATGAACAAGTTTTTACCTGAAATAACATCTCTACATGCAGATCGAATATACATTTGTGAATAACATGCACAACAATATTACAAAGAAATGGATTAAAAATTAAACATATGATGATAATTATTACCGGTATATAGAACCTGAATTTAGAGTGCATAACACAAGAGATGATGCATTAATGTTGAAACAAAAATGCAATACAAAAAACTGCACTAGTACAGCATAAAAATTCAGGTGACCTCAAAAAATACATTAGTATAACTCGTGTTCCAAAAATTAGAACAATACCCTTGGATTAGCATGCCCAATAGCACTATATATATATATATATATATATTCATGAGAACTGTTTGTTCATACTCTGTTAACAGTTAAACAGACAAATTACCATATGAGAGTAATAAATTACAATATGTAGATCTTTGAATGCATATAACAAAGACGATATTGTGGTTAATTCCTGAACAAAGGAGTATATTTGTTGAGTATAGTTGGAACTAGAGAAAGAACATTTTTTTGTATTGTTGCTGGTAGCAGGTGCTATAATACTTTTCTTTTTTAAGTTTACCTTTACCATAGTTTTGTACGATAAAAGAATTTCCACAGATATGACAACTTAGAAAACTTAGAAAAGTAACAGATATGATACAGGAGAAAAGTAATAAACTCTAGGAAGATGAATTTACATGAAATACATACCACCAGGGCATAATGGTTTGTATAACAAACACTCCGGAAGGCCAGATATTAGGAAGGAAAAGATAGGAGCATATTTAAAAGATATAAAAGCTACAAAAGCATATTTGGAAGATATACAGCAGACACAAGACCTGCACTATCAAGACCATACAAATATATTGGAAACACAGGGATGCAATCTTCGAAGAAAGTGGTAGGAGTAAGTAGAAGAGATTGTATGTGTAGCCAAGAAATATGGAGGTTTTCCAGTGAAAGAATATTGTAGGCTATATGATGAGAAGACATAAGAAATAGGACGAGTATGTAAGTAAAATGAAAGATTGACAAAAAACATATGAGATTCATGACCAGCAGTTAGAGAGATTTGAGGAGGTCTAGGAAGAGAGAAGGGGTATCTTTGAGTGAACCGGTTGCAAACATAATGCACAAGACGTAAACAGAGAATTGTGTTTCAAAATCCTCCACTTAAAATAATTACACAAACCAATACTACTTTTACTATTTTTTGCATATACATAATAGTGAAAGTAATTTTTCCTTCTATAAAGTATTTTTTGTATATTTTTGGTTGTCCATTAGTGTTTATTTTTTTTCTGACAATGGCGTTGAAAGAAATAACTTACAAGTTTTAAAACCTACTATTGAATATTTGTAAAGAGAAAATTCCATTGTTTATAACAAGGTACATATCATTTTGCTTACATCATCGTATAATATTACAAAAATCCACTGTAAAGTGCTGAAAACAAATAGCATGCTAGAAAAAGACTTTGTTTCAATGTCCAGTGTTTAACAAACATTTTGTACACAGGAATTTTAGTAATTAAAATATTAAATATCGACTGAACAGAGTACCAATCTAAGATTCATTTGAAAAGTATCAGTAGAGGGTAATTCATTTGATGTGGTTAATATGTTCAGATATCTAGCTAACATGATAGATAATGTAGGTTGTACAACACATGACAATATGTGACAGGATACAAGTAGGAAATAGATATACTAGATAGCAGTAGACTGTTGAGAAGCAAGCTCATTAGTTACAACACAAAAATGAAAACATATTAGACACTCATTACACCGGTTGTTTCAAATGGAAATGAGATGTGGATGTTAGTAAAAAAGTAAAATAAATACTGAGAAGTTCAAAAGGAAGATAGTAAGAAATAACCTAGTGATAGATGAGCTACTGAAGCATGAGGACATCGTAAGATTCATAAAAACTCAATAAATACACTGGCTATGTTACCTCAAAAGGATGGATGATCACCATATGCAAAACACAATCTGAGAGTACAGGTGTACAAAAACACCTAGGATAAGATGGTTGAATTATGTGCTGTAAGATTTCAGAAGAATGGATGTTACACTGAGATGGCAACAGATAGGAGACATTAGAAAAAATTGGTGCTGGAGGCCAGGGTTCACGTTGAGCTGTAGTGCTGCAGAAAAGAAGGGAGTACCAGTCTGTTTCCTGAGGAAGGTAAAATCTTAAAGATTTGGTAACTCTCCATTTTGGAAATTTTAATGGGATAGTTTCCAATGATTTCCTCCATTTTATGCTGTTGCCCAATATGAGGTATCCACCTAAGTACAACAGATGTCCTGTACCGATACATCCACCTTCCATGGAACTTGCTGATACTTGACAGAAGTGGGAACTCATTATTCCTGGAGCCACTTGGTTATCAGATTTCATTTGTGGAAATGTATAAGAAGTCCAAATGAACAGAAGATGAACCTGACATCTGGGTAGAAGAAGTTGTGTATTGTACTGTAGTATCTATCAGCATCCATCTTACAATTTTAAATACTTAAATTTGTGCTGATTTTGAGCATATTACAAAAATAGAAAAATCCAACACAAACATAGTGTCATACAATGCTGGAAGAGTAAATGGGCTTCCAACTCGGTGCAAAATTGAATTAGCACTGTTGGCCAGTACTGAGATCCACATGTTTTAAATTAGAAGATAATGCCTGAAACTATTTACAGCTATCATTTTACAACCTGTATAGATAGATACACTGACACAACAATAGGACATATAGTTACACAACAATATTTGTTCCGATTTAAACTGTGAAAACTGTGGTGAGCAAAAGGAGGAATCACTGGCTCTTTTCTCCTGGAATGCACTTCCATCAATGGCAGGAGAGATAGACTGGGATAGATAGATATTATTTCCAATTTATAAATCCATAAAATGACAAGTGAATTTATAAATAACCATTCATTTTCCAACTTATAAAATGAAATTTTTGCCATTTAACTAAACTCAAAATGGATTTTTTGCACAACAAAAATCAGATGTCTAGAGTTTCACGAATAGTCTACCCAGTTTGCATAAATAAATATGGGAAATCACAGTTCACAAAGTAATATTAAATATCTATATTACAATTACTGTATCTATTTAGTATACAGTGCTTTGAAAAACTATGTATCGCACCTGCTTTGTATACTGCAGCAATATTTAATTCTGTTTTGGAACAATACTACAATTGTTACCAGTTACATCCCCCCTGAACTTTTATTATTGTATAACACTGAATATAATCACACTATCAATGATCTCACTTGGAAACTTTTTTGTATTTCATTGTAATAATAACATGTTTTAATTATTTTTTTAGTAATTATAAATAAATCATTACTAACTGGGAACACTAATCTTTTTTTTTCAGTTTAAAAGTTGGGTCTTAATTGAGCCAATGAGGCTGCCTCATCACAGTAGTGAAATATTTGGTCCAAAGAAAAACAAAACAAGCAGTAAATAAAAAAAGTGTCATTACTAACATTGTTTGGCTACTCAAATCATTGGTTACCTTGAAATTAATAGACATAGATTATATAAAAATCTAACAAAAATATCTTGTAATTGTTAAGTACTGAACAAACTAAAATAGAATAAGAGGTTTGTTTTATATGTAGAATAAGATTTGTCTCTTATTCCATTTTATTTTATTCTGTGTTTAATAGACATATGATTTTTTTGTCTACAGAACAATTTTTATTGAATAATTTTTATACATATAGCTTATGTGTCTTTTGTATACCTAAAGATGATACCAGTACTGAGACATCAACACATTATGTTTGTAATTTAAAGTTTTAGAATTGTGGAAGTCCATAAAAGATGTAATTTGTAATACTAATTTGACATAAAATATTTTCGAAAACTCTTTTAGTTTCATTGTAATTAACTAAAAGCATTTCAGACAAAACCGTACGAGTTATTTCAAATTGTTAAAAGATTATTATTAGTGCTTGTAAAATTGTACTGAAAAATTACAGTTAGACACTAGACTTCAAAATTATAAATTATGAATTCATACCGGTGTTGCCATATATTAAGGTGTATTTAATGTTTTCTTTTTCAAGATATTAAGGTGTCGAGCTATGGTCAACTGAGAATCTTGCTCATAAGTTTGCATGGTGTTTCACTGTTAATAATAGATCCGTTTTCAGATTAATACACAGTTTTTTTTCCTCAGCAATAAATGTTTCACTTATATTTTAATGAGGTATCCCAGTAGCTTAACTGAGACTGACACGATGCCTTACCCATCCCTATTTATACAGTAAACCCAACCCACAGTATTACAAATAAAGCTGAAAATGACAACAAAGTAGTGTCTGCCCAAACATACCATAAAATTACAAGTAGACAACAAAAACATGAAACAGTGACATTTTAGCATTGTTTTATCAAATAATAAAACAGAGTGTTGAAAAAGTCAGTTGACACGTGAATTAAAAAAATTACACAATTAAATTTTTATTTTACTTATGTTACCTACAAGAATTTACGGGTTTTATGTTCAAAATGTTTCCATCTTCAAAAATATATCTTTAATTCCTGAAATTATCACTCTCTTAATTCTAGA
This sequence comes from Magicicada septendecula, assembly GCA_034769895.1. NCBI lineage: Eukaryota > Metazoa > Arthropoda > Insecta > Hemiptera > Cicadidae > Magicicada > Magicicada septendecula. Next base: position 833,021,581 of record CM068368.1, read on the forward strand.
ATCCTGTGTCCCAAATACAATTTTTTAGGTACTCATTAGTTTTGTAGCAGAGGTCTTGACCAAAAGAAATACTTTGGTATAATATATATATGAGGCACATTTGTCCAATTGGTGCAACCCATTTAAAGCACGGACTGCAGTGGTGTAATGTGGTGGAGTGCTAATATGTTGAATTAAATTTGTTGCAAATGTTTTACCTGAGAATTGAATCGATATAAATTTGAAACACATCTAAATAATTATTTATCTCCAGTCACTTCATCTTTAAAAAACAAACAAACAAAAATGGTCCAAGTAAGCTGAAAGATGAAATTGCACTCCAAACAATCACACTATGCTGTCTGAGTTGTTCCAAACTAAAGTACTGCTTTATTATCAGGATATTAGTACGTGCAGTTATGTTTTAACTTGGCTGATTAATTTAAAGCTGACCTTGTTAAACCACAAAATTTTTCAGAGTCTTTGCAGATATTGCTTATATTGGTCAAAAATCAATTTGCAAAACTGAAGTTTCACTTTGTCAGAGCTGTTTATACTTTCACCAAAGCAATTAAAAGTGCCAACCTGTCGTTACTAATTTTGGCATAAAGTTTTTCTCTTTTGTCATAAGAACATTATAAGCATAAAATTATTGGACTCCTGATAAATTAAATCAGTTTATTTATGTTTGTAAATTTAACTGGTTTATTTACAAGTGACTTTTCTGTCTCTCTGTTTTAAAACAAGTTTGTAGGTTTATTTAGAACCAATTTCCAAATGTCTGCCAATTTATACCATCATTCTAATTCACATTAATTTTACTTTTGTGATTATGTTTTGCTGTTGTTGTCGTGACTTAAGAAAACTGTGTTTTATGGTTGCATATGTGGTACACATGTTCGCACGCGCGCGCGCACATGCGTGTGTGTGTGTGTGTGTGTGTGTGTGTGTGTGTGTGTGTGTGTGTGTGTGTGTGTGTGCGTGTGTGTGTGTGTGTGTGTGTGTGTGTGTGTGTGTGTGTGTGTGTGTGTGTGTGTTTCCAATTTCTATGCTATGTTGTAATTTTGTGGGTTGTTTGGGCACAGACTACTTTGTTAAAATTATTGAGTCTTTTTTAACATGTTATGTAAGTTTTACAATATAAATAAGGACAGGGTGTTATACTGTGCTCAGTGCAATGCCTCATTGTAGTATGGGCGAAACTTGTGGTGCTGAGAGAAACAGAATTACGGTATATTTAACTGTCAATTGACAATGATACTTACGTCTTGTAATTCATCTTCAGTCATCACAGTTGTGCTACAGTGGCTAACCATACAGATGCTGTAGAGGGACTATGAGAGATGATAAAAAAGATTTTTTAAGATTTCAATAAAGAAAGCATTCGTCAAGAGACCACAGCCACAACATCTAAATCTTTCCTAGAATTTATTTAAACAGTTCGTATATCCCTGAGAATTGCACATTTTTTTGCTTTACATAAATGTAAAATTAAAACAAATCTGTTATATTATTATTTTTTATAATAGTTTATAAACTAAGTTTTTCTACATGCAAGTAAAATGTAGTGTTGTTTCATAAGATGTAATATCCTATATACTTCTGTGGACAAGAGTTTAATAAGAGTAGTGTTACATAATACATGTGTTAGATAAACGTACCACAACTTCGACTTTAGTTACATTCTGTAAAACGGTGAATAAAAAGTTTGTTGTGAATTAGACTAGGCTGCAAGGTATGCTACTGTATCTATCAACACACACATTGTGTGCAAAACGTAACTATGATCATTAGTAAAGAGAAAGTAAAATATATATTATCGAATAATATTCTTTCAGTAAAAACATTATTTTATCTAACATAAAAAAATTATTAACACTGTAGAACATTGTGAAACTATTTTCAGAATATTGTAGAAAGCAATATTAAAGAAAGTATTTTTAAAATAATATTATTTTAAATACCGGTATTAATATACTGGCTAAATTAAATTAGCTCAAAAATTATATTTAAATACTATATAATAATATTTAAAAAAATACTGATCGTTTTTTTCCTTTGATGACAATAAAAAGTACATGACTGTGATGGCCTCTTTTATAAGAGCTGAAAATTTTAATAAAATTATAGGGCATGAGCTGGGTTGTGAGCTATTTGTAGTTCATTTCAAATTCACAACAAAAAGATATTATGGAAGTCTTGGAAATATGCATTATGTTTTCATACATTGGTACTGTTTGTCACATCCTTAAGGGTGGCTTTACGGTCCTAGTTTTGCGGGATCTTAAGGGGAGTGAGAGAGACAGACAGATAGAGGATTGGGGAGAATACTCCTCAATTGAACACGGGTTCTCCCCTAGAAATACTTACCAAAAATGATTTATAATAAAGCCTATAATCATTGTTTTAGCTCCAAAAATACTGTGAATTTGATGACATAATTATTTTATTTTATTCAGCCACCAAAAACGTTTGCGATAGTTTAGATCCACTCCAAAGTGTCTCATATATCTGCCTGCACATATGATTAAAAAATTTGTTTTTCATCATACACTGAATACTGAGAAGGAACATTGGGTGGGGCGGAAAAATAATAGAAAAAAGGAAAATGTTCTTTTTTCAAATTTCTTCTTTCAGAAAATTCCTTTTTTTCTTTGAAATGCAGTTTTAATGCTGTTGCTGAATTAACAGCATTTTGCAAATTGTAAAAATAAATGTAAGCTTTCCAGACAAAAAAATAAAATATTTTCCTCAACTGGACTGTGTAAAACCTTTTTTCAAAGAGTTTGGCTTTTCCTTTGATTTTCATCCCTATTTTCATATATTCTGCAATTGACAATATATATTACAAGTATCAACTTTATTCAGCTTTATGAAACCATCATAGTCAGGTATATGTAAATAAATGTGTTAAACAAGGTTGGATTTTAGTATTTAAAACTACTATTAATAATAAACGTTTGTATTTAGTGAAATAAAAGTAAGATCAACCTTAGGTACTTGCTAACAGTTAAATTAGCATATTTCATATTGCAATTAAAAGCAAAAAAAAAAAAATCTTCACAGCTATATATAAAAAGTTGCTTACACTGTCTTTAATGAAGATAGATCAACAGTTTTAAGGTTAGACAAATCTGTTGTAAAAATAATTAAATTGTTTTTAATAGTTATTTGACATATTTTACAATCTGTATTTAACTTGGTGATTACTAAAAATATTTTTATAGTACAAAGAACTGTAAAGCTGCTGATATTGTGTATGTATTATGTATGTATATATAGTTGCGTAAGTACAGTATACTGTATATTAGTTATTACAATAACATTATCATGAGCCGACTGAAGCTTTTAGTGTACGAAAAAGAAAACACGTAGACAAATCTGACTGAATTTACGATAATTTTCAAATTTACTAATAATGCCTCACGTCATGCTTAGGTGTACATATATATATATGATCTGACCACAGTTAACACGCGGTGGGGATTTTATATACATATGCAATTACATAATGTACGTATTACAAAGTAATGAAAATATCATATTAAGATATAATTTAAATAACAATAATAATATTTCTAACTGCACATCAACTGCTCTCTCGTATAAAATAATATTTTATTCTATACTGTCTCTTTATTTTTCTTAGTAAAATGTTTTCTTTTGTTACAAAATAAAGTAAAATGAAAATTGTTTTTCTATAATAAATCCAATACGATTAGTACCATCTATTGGTATTTGCAAGAATGATTCGATGTTGTATACGATACAATGCACATTATCAACATTTCAGTTATGCGGCTGTTTAATACCAACAATGATGAGTCTGAAAATCATATAGAAATGAGAAGAATCAGAAACAGATTTAATAGAGCATGCACGTTGCTATTAAAACTTCTGTACTGGACAAAGCATAACTTTTTTTAAAGGCATATTAAATTTATTATCTGGACTACTATTAATAATTTTTATTTGATTTTTCATTTTGTAGCATGTACGAAACTTGTACACTATACATATTCAGAATGCAGAAGGAGATGCTGGCTTTTCTGTGACAATTTCACATTCATAGCCAATGAGCGAACTGTCATTAGTAACTCGCCTATTACATGTTGTCAGTGAAGTCTAGTCTACTCTATGATGCTACTAAGTTGTCCGCAGTTCATTTTACTCAGCTCTACACGCAATGTTATTGGGAAAAAATTCCAAACAAAACATAGCTATGTTGCTTACTACTCATTGCGAGGGCTGTATTTAGGTGGGGGGGGGGCACTTGCCAGATCAGGAGATATTTATTATTGGATCCTTCAGTCTTTCGACTGGTTTGCACTCTCCCTGCATATACCCATGGTGCGTGTGTTACGGAGTCTCTCACAGTATATGGGACCTACAGTTTAACGCCAGATCCGAACGGCAAAGTTGGGGAGGGTTTATACTAGGCAGTAGAGGTGGGCTAAACTAGTATTTTAAAATAACAGGTGTGAAAAAAGCGTTCCAAAAATAATAGGTAAAAATACCTGTTATTACATACTTATTATATATAACCTATATTATCCTTTGTAAGTAACTCGTTTTGAGTTTTCTGCAGGTCTCCTATGTAATATCTTTAAATAAATACACTGCAAGTAGGTTTATTTTCACCTAGATAAACCTATTAATATATTAATAAACCTACTTGCAGTGTATTTATTTGAAGATATTATATAACCTATACTATATAATTTGTTATAAGAAATAATTTGAAGCTAAAAGTATTAACAGTGTTACTTTACACTGTGACTTTATTAAACTATTACTGTTTAAAAGAAAATAAGAAACAAGAGAATTTATAGGCCTATCTCCCTTTGGGAACACCAATTTAAGTTTTCACTAGGAGTAAACAAACTAACATTGGTTAGACAAATCAGGTGCAAAACTCGGGGCAATGAAATAATTTAGAGTACACCTAATACCACAACAAATAATGTGAAAAAAACATCAGAAACGTATAATAAAAACATAACAGTAAGCCACAAGAGTGAATGAGAATAAACAAAATTTTACAAATAAAAATAATAAAAACAACTGTAATAAAATAAATTTAAATAAATAAATATCACTATAATATTGACGACTCTGAACACTAAGTTTTTTATAAGTAAAAACGTAAAGTTTTACCTTACAGCCTAAACCGGCTTTCACCTATAGAAGGCTTCATCAGAGGCTGTCATTAGTAGCGCTGCTCGTCTTGTTGTTGGCGACGAGATAGTGTTTTGAAAGATTGAAGCTGTGTGTGTGTGGTGAGATGTGTTCGAATAATGCGTGCGATTTGAATTGTGTCTGTTCGTTTAGGATGTCGTTTTTATTTGTTTTTGTGTGTTTGTATATTTCTAATTATTCTAGAGTGTCTAGTTTTCGGCCTTTTGTGTGTACATGTAGTATGTTCATGTTATTGTCGATGTTTTAACACACAAAAGGCCGAAAACTAGACACTCTAGAACAATTAGAAATATACAAACACACAAAAACAAATAAAAACGACATCCTAAACGAACAGACACAATTCAAATCGCACGCATTATTCGAACACATCTCACCACATACACACACAGCTTCAATCTTTCGAAACACTATCTCGTCGCCAACAACAAGACGAGCAGCGCTACTAACGACAGCCTCTGATGAAGCCTTCTATAGGTGAAAGCCGGTTTAGGCTGTAAGGTAAAACTTTACGTTTTTACTTATAAAAAACTTAGTGTTCCGAGTCGTCAATATTATAGTGATATTTAGTTAAGTAACGGACACGTCATGGACAACGAAATCCAAGAATTTAAATAAATAAATAAAAACTTAAATAATAAGCAACAACAAAAGTAAATTAAATGCATTACATACCTGGATAATCTTCAGATTCATTCACTAATGTACACTGAATATACAAGTCATGAAATGTCACACCTATTTACATTACAATTTGCTTCACTTAACACATTATAAATAAAATTAAACAATTGAATTGTTTTGTTTTTAAAATACTGGGATTTCAGTTATTCAAACACTGTTTTAAATTCGCATTCAAAAATATCAGCTGTTGCACTTTCCTTGATGTTAATCATGTTCTTCGTTCAGATAAAATTATTCCCACCCTGGAAAATATCCTTTCACAGGGAATGGATGTTGCAACCATGTTACATCTAGTTCTGACCAAATGTGCAAGATTAGGGTATACACATTGGTGATCTTTCCACCACAGTAAGGGATTTTCGCTTCTCTCTATTGGTGTGTCTTGAAGATATTTATCTACTTCTTGTAAAGCCATTGATAAAGGTGTCCCTATTGGTTTAACTTTCCTTATCTGGTTTTTATAATGATTCCAAATTGAAACTGTTTCGTCCTCTGTTATGTTAGGTTGTAGATTTCCTTTGGTTTCAATGCTTGTGTTGGTTCTTGAATTTTTTATAATTTGTGAACATACTAGTTCAGCTACATATTTTTTTGTATTTTCTAGAGAAGTATTGTCTTCATAAAAGTAGTGTTTGTACCTGGGGTCAAGCATCATGCAAAGTGAAATTGTTTTGCTTTTTTCCAAATTAGCAAACCTTACAGAAATTCCTTCTAGAAGTTTAAATGCAATTTCTCTGACAAGTGGTTTAGTTAATTTCACACTTACCTGTTGTATTGATAATTTTAATCCTTGGGTTATAGGTATTATCTGGCTGGCAGTGATATATTTCTCTCCGCTCATTTCTTTTGTTACCTCCTCACAAGGTTGCAGAATAGCACACAGTTCTTTACAAATTCCCACTCTTCAGCTGTTAATGTTTCTATGTCTGTTGTTAGTAACGCCAGAGAGTGTTTTACAGTGTCCTCGAGTTCAACAAATCGTTTAAGCATATAGTAAACAGAATTCCAGCATGTTACAACATCTTGCAGAAGTTTTTTAGGTTCCTGAACACCTATCTGTTCTTGATATTTTGTAAGTTTTAAATGTGTAATATTACTTCTCTTAAAAAATGTCACAATTGTTTTTACTTTTTTGATTTGTTGTCATTTACAATTAACAGGCTATCTTGAACAATTAAATTTAATGTGTGAGCATAAGATCCAAAATGCTTCCACTTAAGTATGCTTTGTATAGCACTAGTAATATTTATGGCATTATCAGTAATAACAATTGAAATTTTTCTAGACAAGTCCCATTCATTTATAATACGCAAAATTTCATCTGCTAAATTTTGAGATGTTTTATTTATTTTGATAACTGAACAGTCTAATAGTATATGATGTTTCATTTCAAAATCCTGATTAATGTAATGTGCAGTAATCGCATTAAAAGTTTCATTTGTTGAAGAAGACCATGTGTCAGTTGTTAAGCAAACACTTGATGCATCTTTTTTAATAGATTCTTTCATTTCATTTACCTTTGTTTCATAAGAAGCTGGTAACAGTGTGTTAGTAAAATACTTTCTAGAAGGAATTTGATAACTAGGGGCACAAGTATTCATCAAATTTTGGAAACCTCTGTCTTCAACAACTGTAAATGGTTGAAGATCCCAAATAAAAAGTTTCATTATGGCCTCATCAATTTTGTTTTTATCAGATACTGCTAATTTTTTTGGTATGTAGGTTGATATTGACATTTGTTTTTTACCTGTTGGAACAGGCAACTAAAATGAAGACTGCTGATTTTGGAAGGTGTCAGTAGCTCTTGAAGTGGTTGGTCTCTCTGGACTAAAAAAATGGGAGGAAGATTCAACTCCTAAGTTTTCTTGCACATCTGGTCCTATTTGCAATATATCACCTGAAGAAGTTTCTGTTCTTGGCAAAGATTGCACAGCAGTTTGGGTGGATACAGTAGGAAGAGCAACTGTTGGGTGCTTTCTTTGTAAATGTTTTTTTAAATTACTAACTGAACTTTTATATGATAGACTTGTTTTGCAAATCTTGGACAATGCAATATAGTTACCGACTGGTTCAAAAAAACTCCACACGTCACTCGTTTTTCTTCTTGGATCCATGTCACCAAAATTTTAAAAATAAAACGTACGCGAACATAACTTAACCTTTCTTTACTAAGTGGAAACTACTATTAGTCAAATGGTGAGAAAAGTGATAGAGACAAAAATTCAAATTGTTGGATTTTGTTGTCCATGATGTGTCCATTGATTAACTAAATATATCACTACCGCCTCATAATAGATGCTCATAATAAGCCTCTGACGAAGCTTATAATAAGCGTAAACTGGTTCAAGCTATAAAGTAAACTTTACGTTTTTACCATTAAAAACTTTTGTGTTCCAAGTCAGTAGTGATATACTTATATTTAAAAAACAATTACGAAAACACCTTATGTTTAGGGTAGCCTTATCAGATCAGTAAAGATTTAAGAAACAGGACTAGATAAAGTGCATAAATGTCAATTACAACAATCTCATCATTTACGTGAGATGTGTAGTAAAGTTAAAATCACATTAATAAAAAGTATAATATAGCCTATCAACATCAGCCACTCTATAGGTTATAACACAATATAATTCATTATTTCAAGATTCTCCAAGTTGGTGACTTGTATAATATATAATTTATTAGCATATAATCTGTATTATATATCTGCATATCACGCGAGAGTAAATGTAACATCAGGATGAATTTTTTCATTTATTAAAAACAGCTTTGTCTCTTTGCGCAGAATGAAGTATTCAGGACCAAATAGTGGCTTCGTACTAGTTTGTACTCGAAATACGCTTGATACTAGTTGTTCCTAAAATACTAGTGTTCCTCGTGATATGCTTAGTATTTGTAATACTCGTTGTTCCTTGTGTATCGGTGATACGCCTAGTATTTGAAATACTCGTTTTACTTGTTGTTCCTTGCGTACCAGTGATATTTTTGTATGCCTAGTATTTGGCCTTGGCGTATTCGTTTACTTGTTACTTGTGTATTCATTCGTTAGTTGTGTAAGGGCGTCCCTCGACTCAGAACAGCAAGGCCACGAACAACAGGTATTTCAACTTTTCAGTCACTGTTACATCCATTCCACAAAAATATCGTTCCAAAATACCTGTTACAGGTATATCGGCCCACCTCTACTAGGAAGGATACCTTTTGCTGGTTTCCCATCGCCTTGCAAGGGGGAACGGCCGTATCTGAATCAGATGGCCCTGGCGGGAATCAAACCCACGCCAACAGCATAGCAGCACCACACACTACCCATTACGCCATGACCGCTCCCAGCAGATATTAGGGGGAAACAAATTGGAGGTTAGGAAAAGATGAAATATAGAGCACAGTTATGAAATTTGAGTCTCTTGCCTGAGCAGGAAGTTTTTTTCATAGACAAAATTCAATGTATGTTGTTACATTGTGTGTTATAGTGTAAGTGATCATGTGATCGTTTGTTTCTTGTTGTGTACTGTCTAAGTGTTGGAGGAAGATTTATGCTAGAAAAAACAAAAATACTCACAAACAATGACAGACACTCACATAAATTACTATATTGGCACAGATACGTTGATGACATTCTAATACTATACAGGGGAAACAAAAGACAATGTGAACAGTTACTAACGCACAAACAAAATACATAAAAACATAACCTTTACTGCCGAATACGAACACAAAAATACCATAAACTTCTTAGAACTCTCCATCACAAAACTTGAACACAAGCACAAATTCAGTATATACAGAAAACTGACTACAACTGACACACTAATACACAACTCCTCCAATCACCCAATACAACACAAACTAGCTGCCTTCAGAAGCATGATACATAGACCTAACAACATCCCCTAGATGAAAACGATTACAAAGACGAACTAAACACGATAAAATATCTAACGGATATGACAGAACAATAGTCAGTAAACTCCTACACAAAACAAACAACAAAGACAGAAAACAACAAATTCATAACACTAACATACATCAACAAACAAACTGAAAAAATAGCCCACAAATTCAAAAAAGCAGGATACAGAATTGCTTACAAAACTACTAACAAAACAGAACACACACACAGAGCACAAAACAAATTCGATCTACCCGGTGTTTACAAATAAATTGCTCAAATTGCAACAAATTCTACATAGGCCAGACAGGACGTAGCTTCAAACAGAGATACATTGAACATACAAAGGCACTCCACTCCACTACAGAATCCACCTTTGCAAACCAGCTCATTGAAGCAAACCACACATATAAAAACATCGACAATAACATGAACATTCTACACATACACACAAAAGGCCGAAAACTAGACACCCTAGAACAATTGGAAATATACAAACACACGAAAACAAATAGAAACAACATCCTAAACGAACAGACACAATTCAAATCGCACGCATTTTTCGAACATATCTCACCCCACACACACAACTTTGATCTTTCGAAATTCGATTCCGTCGCCCACAACAGGACGGACAGCGCTACCAGCAGCAACCTCTGAAGATGCCTTTTAAAGGTGAAAACCGGTTCAGGTTGTAAGGTAAAACTTTATGTTTTTACTTATAAAAAACTTTGTGTTCCGAGTCATTAATGTATTAGTTATATTTAGTTAAGTAACGGACACATCATGGAAAACGAAATCCAAGGATTTACATTATTGGCTGAGCTGAAATCGCTCAGGAAACGACATACTAAATGAACAGACACTGATTAAATCACACATAGGCTACTATTTGAACACATTACACAACATGCACACATCAACACTCTTTCAAAAAACAATGCTATCTCCAAAAAACAGAACACAGAGCACTCCTAGTGGCAGCCTCTGATGAAGCTTGTAATGAGCAAAATCAATAAGGTAAAAATGTTTATCTAAACTACTAATGGTTGTCTTGTTGGTTCATCCTCTTCATTCACGCACTTAATATTAGTGATAAATTGTAACTTTCCTTGTGAACACTTATGTTTACAAATACTAATGTTCTACATTGCAATAGTGTTTATACATTCTTACAACTGAACCATGCACACACACACACACACAATTAAATTTGTTCAGGTATTTATTGGCACATAAATTCAGGTATTAATATAATACAAAATGATAGAATTTTTATATCACTAAATATTGGAGACACAAAACTGGATTATTCAACAACACCGGTCAACAACAATACAGAAACAATTACCACTAACACCAACTAACAGCAATTTTCATCTAAAATCATATATTTACTGATCACGATGATTGAAACATGTACAAGTAAAAACATGTCAGATAAAAAAGCTTTATAGCATAATTTGTTACTAAAGAAAAGGAACAGATCTAAGTATTTGTGCTGTGGTTTTCCACAATACATATTGAACCCACAAAACTTTACACACACAATGTGCAAAGTTTTGTGGAAAATCATAATACATAAACTCATTGTAATACATTTGCATTTCTTATTGTACAATAGTTAAACAGTTACACTATTGATATTATATATAGATTAAATCACTAGCGGTTGAATCGTGCAAAGTTGACGTCATCTCTTATGTGTAACAAGTGACAGCTAGCCTGGTGTGTGGATCCCCAGAATTTTATTGACAGGAGACTCAAACATCATATAAGAATTGTATAACTAAAAGTTGATAATGTGTATTATGTCCTATTGAGCAAAATAATACTTGTTTACTGTTCTGTAAAAATTGTTAGTCATTTTAGAAAAAGGAATATCTGAAGATCTGTATTTTTAAAAATAAATAATGTTGCTATTTACTTGCTATTATGTGATTTGTTAATTTATCCCTTCACAATTGGGGCTTACAACTTTACTATATCTTGTAAGATGTGGAAAAAGTGAATATAATTAAAGGGTACCACTGGATTAAACATTACAGAAAAATATATTGCAAGCAGGATAATCTCTTTAGGCTGATTTGAAACGTACTAAGTACTGTTTGATATTATTAATTTCACTCTGGTCAAAAAAAAAAAAAAAAAATAATAATAATAATAATAATAATAATGAAACAAAAAAAGGTTATTCTGAATTATAACATTTCGTCGTTATAATATCGGGAACCTGGTTAATTGGCTCAGATCAATTAAACAGGCTGCCATAATCTTAACAAACTCATAATTAACTGGAATGCAAACAAATGTTAAATAGGATCCCGTGAATTGAGGGATAGTGATAGGGGTTTGTAGATTTATTCACTCACCTTTTTGGACCATGACATCTCTTTATTACATAATGTTTTAACATATCCGAAGAAATTTAGCAATGAGTATTACAACGCTACCTTTTATCTAACACACTTATATAATATATTTAAAGATAGATAAAACGTTACTTACCCGTGATTTTACTTCACCTGGGCACCAGAACAAATCCCAGATACAAATGACACGGTTTCAGCTTAACTCAGAGCATAGAGACACAATTTCTCAGGATTCGTTCAGTGATTGTGGAATTCAAGGGGAATCGTTACAAATAACACTTTAAAATTTGCTTGAGTTTGTTTAATTAACGTTTTAATTATTTTGTTAACTTCTTGAAAATGCTAATTGTAGGACTTATTGCTACCCTAACCCTTATAATTAATGAGTGTGCGTGAAAAGTGAAGATTAAAACGTCCGAACGACCTATTGCTCTTATCTGGTTTAATTAAGAAAATTTATATCTCCCAAACCAGTGCTAAAGAACAGGTCTGCAATAATTTGCACGTTCAATACTACACCTCACTTTCCATTCAACACTCCTATACTATGTTATAACTAATCTTACTAATTAAATACAAAGTGTAAAGTTACTTAGTGTCTTTTAAAATTGTTTATTATTTCTTTATTATTTATTTCATTGATCAATGAATCTATTTCTTACTGTTTGATGCGTCGACCGTAGATAGGAATCCGTAGAGATCCTCCTTTTGATGGTTCAGCACAGCAGAAATGATGTTGACCAATCCTGTTGAACGATGATCTGGGCAATTACAGATGCTGTAGCTCTCTGTTGTACCAGTCACTTCACAATTGATTATTAATTAATTAATTAATTAATGTGGTGTTACACAGCGAGAGTTGTTGTCGAACTGGACTAGTTTCTCTGCAACTGCTGACTACTTCTCGAACTTTTTACTTAAATGAAACTTTGCGTGTTTGGGAAATTAAGCACGTAATTTACACACGTCTAGCACATTGAAGATCCAAACGAAGAGTCCCGCTACCCTCCATCAGAGTTGGGATCTCTTCAAAATGCAGGATTCTGATTGGTTGTTCCAAATAAATCATGCATTTTTCCAGTTGAAACAATATTGGACAGGTCGACCAAACGCCCCTTGACAGGTCTGAGACGGCACAGAATTATTGACTAAAATCGTACTTCCTTTGTTTGCAAATCGTTTGATTACAGGTATTTGCAAACGTGTTTTCAAAGATCTGACCACAGAATATTGTTGCTTAGGTCTTTATCTGTGTGTGTGTGAAAACACCTAATTCATACCTAGCCTAATTCTCGAGTTATTTCGCTTGGCGTTCTTCTTCTGTATATCTTCTGTAAATGTTAATTATATTTGTTGATATTTTGGCTACTTATAGAGCTTTAATTGCTGAACACTAGCCTATGCTGTTTTCAGAATTGCTGTATATTTATTGGTTTTAAAGATATTGCAGTTTTAACACATAAATTCAATTGAGTAAAATTTCCTGTCTGTACCGGCATTTTTTGTAGCTGTGACGAGGTTAGACAGAGATGGCTGCGATTACACGCTCTCTCTCTTGCTTACGTCACTATACTCACTCCGTTTGACACTTTCATATAACGCTCAGATAGGACGACAGTATGAATCGTTATAGTATATTAAAAGTAAAAACATTTGCACCTCTTGTACAAATAGAATTAGATTAATTAATGAGTTAATATAGCTTTTACTGCCCTCGGATCCGAGTATTTTGTTTCAGTATATGATATTAAAATTATAATCTTTATTTTGTGCCATCTGAAGAATGGGCTTATTTAACTTTAACGTGTTATATTCATAAAAGCATTAAACTTAACACATATTATTACTAAGCATGAAATTACAATTTTATGGTAATTAAGTCAGTCTTTTGTGTTTTACTTTACTTACATTTGTTAATTAAGTGTCTATCATGTATTATTTTAAGTTAAGTTCTGATTCACGGAAGTTGAACTTCCGTGTCACCTGTGTGTAACACCGTTGGCGAATCGGCGCTTCTATCGGTTGTGCAGGGTGTCTTGGAGATCTTCTGGCTATCGTGTTTTGGTAAAATCTGCTGTCATTCCTAAAGATGAGTCGTCTGTCGGGTCTGTAGATTCTTGTGGTAGGTTTTGGGTTGTAACTTTCACTGGTGTTCACATTGTTGTACCGCACATATTACTTAAGGTTAACAGTTACATGTTAAAAGTTTAAAATCACATTTAGGTGACGTTAGTTTGTTACAGAGATGTCATTGTCATACACTCACGTCATTTACGACATTTTTACATCATCCGGCTATCTCACACAAGCTTCTCCTCGTTTACAGGTTTTATATTGACTACATACTTTGGTACGTTGTATCAGCAGCGGAGTCTGAGATACAACTGAACTAATTTACTATAGGGGTGAAGAGGCTGTCCGCGTGCGGGTATTTTCTCAGTGCGAAAAATAGTTCTCACTTATTATTAATTATTTTGCTTTAATTCGCTTACAACGTAATGACATCGCTCCTTACTTTTATTACTCTTTTATGTGACGAGGGGTAGTTACTGATTTATTTAGTTTCTCAAATCTAATTTTATTAACTGCTACTTTGGCAAATCGGCAGGTTACTACCGGTTTGGGGCATGGAGAAGGGTTCATTCGTACCTTATTAAAGCCAATATTAGTACAATAAAATTTTTTTTATTTTTGTGGGATTTAGGCTTATTAAATCGTCACATACTCCTCCACTTAAAGAAGACACAGGGCCAGGGACCGATGTGTTTTCAACGGGGAAATAGATCAGAATTGCACTGGGAGTATGCTCGGAATTTCTGTGTGAAATTTCTTTCTCTCTTTTAACAATTTCCTCATGAGGTACATGAATCACTCTCAATTCACTATTTACTATTAGCAAGAGATACAATACCTTATTAACTAATACTTAAAATACATAAAATTGAAAGTTCATAAAATATATAAAATTTATCTTAATTCTACTACTTAAGACTACTACCGGTTTTTTCTTTAGCTTTTTCTTACTCTTGTTATGGAGTAACTCGTCACAGAGTAGGTTTCACATCCTTACTGTGTTTCCTTTTCTCTTTCAAGGGTTTTGTTGAATCGTGGTTGACGAATCATTTTATTAAAATACTAGTAAAGTAATTGTAAAGTAACTGTAAAGTACTAGTAAGGTAATTGTAAAGTAATTGTAAAGTAACGTTACTTATATTCAGTGTCAGCTGACTTCTCACTTTTCTTATTCTCGATGAACATCTCGATGAACAGGGTCTAAGGTTGATCAGGCCTCATTCCTTTTTATACGATTTGGTAATTAAGTATTGGCTCAATTACAATATAGCAAATATACGTCTTAATACATCTATCCTTTTCTACTTCATTTATTTTCTTGCTCTCTAGCATTTTCCTTTCCGTGATAATATTTTATCTGGAAAACATGACTTCTACGTACATATTTATTCATAGTGGGTTCATACAGTGCTACGGTTACGGGAGTTAAGTATCTGTAAATTTTGTAAGGGCCACACCATCAGTAAGATAGTTTGGAGGTGGTCTTATCAACTGCACTACTCGTCAGGTGAGTTTTGTACATCACTAAGTCTCCGACTTGATACTTTACTTCTTTACTATCCTGCTCGTGATATTTTTGCGATTTTCTCAAGTTCAATCTTAAGTTAGCGCGAGCTTCGTTCCATATCTTTTTTATATTTTTACCACTAATTTCGTGGGGTAGTAATTGAGTTGCATTTATCGATAAATCTCTCTACGTAGGGGTCTAATTTTTTTATTTTATTTTTTTTTGTTTCCAATTTGGTACTCTCGGGTTTTACCTATTTTCATGATGCGGCGGAAGACACAGGATTTCGGATCTCCCTGCCTTACATGTTTTTTGAATAAGAGGGTTTTTGGTAGTGCTTTTTCTGTTTACAGTATCTACTGATGTGTCCTAATTTCCCGCAGTTATAACATCTTTTTTCTCTACTTACAGTATCACTTGTATTCTGTTGAGGTTGTTGATTATTCGATTTAGTTTGGTAGTGAGAAGTTGCAGGAATTCGAAATGGTCGTCTATCACGGTGTGTTCTTGTATCTGATACCAGGGGTTGTGTTTCATTTCTACGTTGTATCTGGGGGAGTAACGAACGTCGGTTCTGATCCGAATACCATACGTTGGATGAGTGGATACTGCATTGTTCTAATTCTGCGAACGTGTTGGGCTTATTTATAAGTGCTAAGCGAGATCTCTCTTCCGGGGATAATCCTACCAAGATTGTTTCTACTAACTGCTTTTCGCTCCAGTTTACTTGCAGTAATAGTGAAGCTTCTCTTATGTCAGCGATATAGTGGGCGAGTCTCTCGTGAGCTCCTTGTACTCGAAGTACTGTGTTTCGTTTCAGCTCTTCGTAAATTCCCGTTGGAATAAATGTCTTATCAGAGTTGTATGGAGTTCTTCTACTGGATGTTGTGAGCTTAATGACTCCAGTACACGATCTTTTAATGGTGGTCTACATTTGGGCAGAAGGACTTGTAATATTTGGCAATTGCTTAGTTGCTGTAAGTCTTTTATTTGTAGCAGATATTTTATGAAGGCTAATAGTTTGGTGATACTCAATCCATCGGTGTATGGGATTTCTGATAAAATTTTTTCTACGGGGTGAGATATCTTTCCGTAGAGGTCCGCACTAAAGTTTACGTGAGGTGTTATTCTAGGAGGTCCCGATGCTTGATTTGTCAACGCTGAGGGTGGTAACGCATACTTATTGGTGAGATTGTGGAGGGCATTGGGAAGTGATGCTTCAGCTATCGGTAGGGTATTCGCGTTCCTATTCAGTAACTGATCATTACTCGGTTCTATCCTTGATACCGGGGGGGGGGGGGATTCGAAATTCACGGTAGTGGGTCTCTGTTCTAGGGTAGGTGATTGAAATGGGGAGATATATAATTTCGTCAGAGCTTCTTCAATTTCCTCCATTTTAAATGAGTCAGACTTTCTACGTAATTCTCTTATTATTGTGGGTAATTGCTGTAATGCTTCATCAGCAAATTTTTGCACATCTGGGGGAATTACAGTAACTTCGGGCCAGTTTAATAAATTATTTATCCGACGGGTTAAATGCTCTATTCTCTGTGTGGTACGTAAGATTATAGCGGGTGATTTTTCGTCATGGAGGGTTTGCGATATTGACGTCAATTCCCTATACTTCGCATAACATGTTTCTCTTTCGCTATCAAGATCTATTTCGCATAATCGACCTAACTGTGCAGGTGTATCTGGACTACTTTCGCGTAACGTTTTGCGTAGTTCCGCGACCGTTACGTTCGCGTAAGGGAGTCCGCGCAACAGTGCTTCATAGCATAATTCGTCTTTTAACAACAAATCTGGATTGAATTGAGCCATGTTCTTAAGATGCTAAGTCTTATACACTCCTTATTCTACTTATACTAAACACTCTATTTTACTATCTTTAGGTTTAGTAAAAATTTAAATACATGAGAGATATTTACAAATAGGTGATACGAGAGAATCGAATCTCGCCTCAGAGAGAGAGAGAGAGAGAGAGAGAGAGAGAGAGAGAGAGAGAGAGAGAGAGAGAGAGAGAGAGAGAGAGAGGAGAGGAGAGGAATCTCACACAGCCATATTTTAATTTTCAACATATGGTTAAAATATGTTGTTACTGGGCAAAGGGGGTCAAACACTTTGTGTTAGACAATAGAGGGAGGTGGTGTATTGTCTAACTTGACTTTGCAGCTTGTAACAATAGGATTGTTTCGTACAGGCGGTAACAGGTTATTTTCCTGTCCGAGATTGTCGTCAAACCGACAAGTTGGGGAGGGAATTTCTGAACAGGCAAGAACCTGGGCTTACAACATTTAAATATCCTTACCTATATTATGTTGCGTAATAATGATTATAAAACTCTCTATCCTAATTTATGAGTTTACTTATTGTAATACGAGTTCTTATTTTGATTTTTTTTTTTTTACTATTAAATGTTAAGGACAATTATTAACCCTTAATAATAAAGACTTCTTATTTCACTACACACAAAAGGGAGAGTTGCGTATTTTAAATTAACACGGTAGTTAAACTAACAGAGTGAATAATTCTACAAAATATTAAATGACAACAGCAGAGTAACGTATTTTATTTTGCTGTTGTCACTGGCGCATTAAAACAAAAGTAGCAGAGTGGCGCATTTTATAACATTTCGTCGTTATAATATCGGGAACCTGGTTAATTGGCTCAGGTCAATTAAACAGGCTGCCATAATCTTAACAAACTCATAATTAACTGGAATGTAAACAAATGTTAAATAGGATCCCGTGAATTGAGGGATATTGATAGGGGTTTGTAGATTTATTCACTCACCTTTTTGGACCATGACATCTCTTTATTACATAATGTTTTAACATCTCTGAAGAAATTTAGCAATGAGTATATTGAAAGTAAAAACATTTGCACCTCTTGTACAAATAGAATTAGATTAATTAATGAGTTAACATAGCTTTTACTGCCCTCGGATCCGAGTATTTTGTTTCAGTATATGATATTAAAATTATAATCTTTATTTTGTGCCATCTGAAGAATGGGCTTATTTAACTTTAACGTATTATATTGTAACGATAGAATGTGGTCGTCCCTGTAAACGACGTGTATATTGTGTATGTTATAGTGTAGTGTGCGTTTGTCTCACACTGGTTCGTTCCATCAATCCTTGCGCTAACGAAGTCCGTAGCGAAGCTATAATTACCAGTACAATACAGTAGTAACCTTACCTGTTCTTAAATAGGGGTTTGTGAATCCCGGGTGGCGCCAAATTGTTTATTAAAACAATTAAACTTATCAAATAATATTTTAAAAGGGTGTTCTCAGCGATGACGGCCGGTGCATTCAAATGATTCCCGCTCGTTCAGCCTCCTGAATCGAGTAGGTAGTTGTTCAAATTGCAACGTGAGCGCTGGTCATCAAATCTAGCGTTCGTTAACAAACACAAGTAATACAATACACTCCCTATGAAATAAAAACAATGGTTACTCTTTGTACTAGTTATGTTAATGGTTGATTTGTAATATTTCAGTTTGACAATTAAAATTATTCTTGTTGATTAATAAATTTGCACCGACATTAATTTTGAGACGTCTTTCTCTGGGTTTGACGAAATCGATTTTGTAACGAGTTGTTCATTCCAGCATGGCTGCCGTTTAGTTGGTTAACAAATGTACTCGTTCAAATTTGGAGTTCTTTTGATTATAAGAAAACGATTCCTTATGGTTACAATAAAAAGTACATTACCTTATATCATTTTGTACTTAAATAATCAAGTGTTTGGTTATAATTGGTTCTGTAGTGTAGTTAAGTGTGCTTATAAAGTTCGTATTATATCAACAGGTTATATTCTAATTTAACAATTTTCAGTGTTTTGTTTTTTCTTATTTAATCTTTGAAAGAGAATATTCGGTTGACAGTGAGAGTTTAAATTACTTTTAGAAATATTTAAGGTGAGTTTATTTTTGGAATTTGGGTAATTCAATTATACTTATCAAATCAGGCGAGTTGGTATAAACAGTTGTCAATCAAAAATGTATTTGGGCTGCATTAGGCATCAATTTTCAGTAATCTTGGGGCTTAGGTATGTCTTGCATCCTTTTCATGTTGGATGTAGTCATATTTTCATTTAATTTCCTGGTAAAATGGTCCTTGGCATCAGTTAAATGTTCTGGTTGTTCGTCCGCTTCTTAATGGTTCATCGTTTTGAATTTTGTTTACTTTTTTTAACATATTAAATTAAAAATTTGGCCGTTCACAATCTGGCTTCTGTTCGGCAAGAGCGTCACTTTACGAGTAAAGAAATCTAACCGAAATTTTGTAACTAACGGTGGTTGCTATAGTTACTAATTAAATCTGGCTTAGATTGACAAAAAACCATTGTTATCATATTTGAATTCTTTTCAAAATCCTTGCATATCTTCTGATTGCTTTTATTCCTTTATCTTCCTCCCTAAGTATTAATTATTATCACTGTTATTTGTATTTCCTTTCAAAGATTATTTTGATACCCCATAATATTGGGTTATTTTTTGTTTTATAATTTTACAATTATTTTAATATTTGCTAATTACATTTCTCTTTTAATTTAAATCCTTATTCTAATATTTTGCTTTTAATATAATTTACAAATTATCCTTGGTTAGTTATTCGCCTTGGATTTGCTATTTTCTTTGTTAATTTGTTACAATTTGTAGTTGTTTGTTTTTGACAGTTAGGCATCTCATAGGTTCAAGTAGCCATTATTGGTTTTTACTTATTTTGTACAAATTACATTTCCTTTTATCTTAATGAGCTTAGTTTTGTTATTATAATTGGTCGTGTTATTTGTTAATGTGTTTTGGATCTGTTTTGGCGTTATTAGTATGTTACTATTATTTTATACATCATGGGTTGCTAATTATTTACTAACTGGTTTTCTCGTTTTCTAAGTCATACATTGCTTACTTATTTAATTTGCCAATAATAACAATGTGGCTATTATTTACTATTTTTGATCACATAAAATACAACATCTAGGCCTATGGTCTGTATTATTCCTCCAGCCATATCCTATTCATAATTTTGCTTAAACAATTATTTAACAATTATTTGATAACATTTGTTTACAGTTCATTTCATTTTATTTTATTTTTTGGGTGATAAACAACATCACACTTTTTGAACTTACTTAATTATCCCTTATAACATGGGTTGTTTATTGATTTGTCTTAACTTCTTATTTTTTAACTAATCTTTACCTTCACTCCATGGTAACACTATCTGTTTCCTCTTTCATGGGATTCTCCCTTTTAACTAAAATTGTATTCAATTAAACTTAACAATAATATTCTTTTTTAATTACTACGGTTATCATCACTCTTCAGTGTTCATTACATCTTGATTAATCGTTTACACTTAATACTATTCTTAACAACTTTCTTAATTACTAATATTTTTCACTGTTAATCATTTAGTGTTTCTTTTTGATTTATTA
Source organism: Magicicada septendecula (assembly GCA_034769895.1). NCBI lineage: Eukaryota > Metazoa > Arthropoda > Insecta > Hemiptera > Cicadidae > Magicicada > Magicicada septendecula. The sequence continues at coordinate 833,042,730 of CM068368.1, forward strand.
AGCGTTTATTTTTTTATCCTTCACTATTTTTCACAATACTGACATTCTTTATAATACATTATTCTTATTTAATCATCACCTTCACTTTTAAATTATTTATTGTTTATTATAATTTATTTAGTGTTTTTTCTTTATCACTTTACTTTGGGGTTTTTACACTTCCACTTTTGCACTTCTTAAATGTTTTTGTTTTAAGTGTTTCTAAATGGGTAATCCCTATAATTACTTTCTCACTACCATACTATCTCTTTCATTACAAATCTCATTACTAATATTAACAAGTTTAAGTCTCTATTGATTTCATCATTACATCTAACTCTAATTTGTGGGTTAGTTTGCTTTTATATTTAACATTTTTTAATTGAGTTTCATTAAATATCATTTACCTTTATCAGTTAATTGATAAAAATATTTATTCATTACTTAGGTTATTTATTGGTTTCTTTTTCAACATTACATTGAGTGTACCATTTCTCCTGCTTTTATTCTTTATTACTTGTTTGTGTCTTATCATTTGATTTCCTTTTATTTATTTCCCTTTATCCTAGGTTTGTTTCTTTTTCATTTTCCTCCTTCTTCGCTGTCAGTGTATTTGATTTATATCTTGGTTCTCCACCTTCTCCTTTGGTTTTATTTTATTTAGTTGCATTGAGTCATTCAATTTCTTGTTTTGTTTTCTTTTGTTGGGTCAATCACTTTCTTCTTTGGTTTTATTCTTGTTTCTTTTTTGTTGTTCCCTTCTTCTTTTGTTTCCTTTTGTTGGATCAATCACTTGGGTTAGGTCATGTCGTCGTTGGTCATGTCATCGTCATTTTATTTTCTATATTTTAAACATTTTATTTTATGAACTACTTATTTATTCAGATTCATCTTTTTTCATCCCTGGTATTGGGGTGGCTTATTTGTGTTGTAACAATATTCATAACACCATTAAATTTAACCCATATTATTACTAAGCATGAAATTACAATTTTATGGTAATTACAATCTGCTGTCATTCCTAAAGATGACATTCCTAAATGTCTGTCGGGTCTGTAGATTTTTGTGGTAGGTTTTGGGTTGTAACTTTCACTGGTGTTCACATTGTTGTACGGCACATATTACTTACGGTTAACAGTTACATGTTAAAAGTTTAACATCACATTTAGGTGATGTTAGTTTGTTACAGAGATGTCATTGTCATACACTCACGTCATTTATGACATTTTTACATCATCCGGCTATCTCACACAAGCTTCTCCTCGTTTACAGGTTTTATATTGACTACATACTTTTGTACGCTGTATCAGCAGCGGAGTCTGAGATACAACTGAACTAATTTATTACTATAGGGGTGAAGAGGCTGTCCGTGCGCGGGTATTTTCTCAGCGTGAAAAGTAGTTCTCACTTATTATTAATTATTTTGCTTTAATTCGCTTACAACTTAATGACATCGCTCCTTACTTTTATTACTCTTTTATGTGACGAGGGGTAGTTACTGATTTATTTAGTTTCTCAAATCTAATTTTAGTAACTGCTACTTTGGCAAATCGGTAGGTTACTACCGGTTTGGGGCATGAAGAAGGGTTCATTCGTACCTTATTAAAGCCAATATTAGTATAATAAAATTTTTTTTATTTTTGTGGGATTTAGGCTTATTAAATCGTCACAGAATAAGCAAAAACAACCTTTAAGTCAAACAACCAATAACCTAAATTAGAAAGATATGAAAGAGAATCGGAACTAACATGAACCAATGGAATCAGTTGATGTAAAAAGTTAAGATGTGATGTCTGATGTTAAGAGGATAAATGTCTGGCCACCTTTAAATAAAAGAAAAGACATGAAGACCGATGACACCATGTAAGAAGAATATAGATGAGGCATGGAGAATAGAGATCATCATGATCAGGATTGTTTGGTGGAAGGTACAATATGAGAGAAAACTGTGATACAAACTGTGAAACTGTAAAACAGTTTGATGTAATAATGATATACGCATATGAGGGCTATTTGTTTTTCAACCTCCGATAGACCAATAAACAGACACATGAATGACATCAATAATTTTATTATATACAAAAGTTTCATATATATGTAAACCACTTTTCTACATAGTCACCACCATTGTTGAGGCACTTATCATAGCGAGGCACCAACTTTTCTATGCCCATGATGTAGAATGTTTGCTCCTGAGTAGTCAGCCAATCTACCACACTGGACTTTAACTCATCACTGGAGTCAAACCGCTGTCCACCTAACCACTTTTTCAAGTCAGTGAACAAATGGTAGTCACTTGGTGCCAAGTCTGGTCTATAAGGTGGGTGATCAAGGACTTCCCAACCAAATTCATGAAACAGGTTTTGTGTGAATTCAGCTGCGTGAGGTCGTGCAAGATGACAACGCCTGACAACAACATTTCTTGTCTTTTGTTCTTGATTGATGTTCTCAGTTATTTTAAAGTTTCACAGTATGTAGCTGCTGTGATGGAAGTTCCCAGCTCCATAAACTCGATTAGCAAAATTCCCTTACAATCCCAAAAGACAGTAGCCATTAACTTTCTGTTGGTCAAAGTCTGCCAAAACCTTTTTTTGTTTGCTAGTCAAGTGTGTGTGCATCCACTGTTTTGATTGTTCCTTTGTTTACGGATTAACAAAACGAATCCATGTCTCATCTCCTGTCACTATACTGTCTAAAAAACTTTGACCCTCTTTGTCATAATGCTCCAAAAACGATAACGATCCACCCACTCTTTGAGACTTGTGACCATTTGTGAGTTGTTTGGGAACCCACCAAGCACAGAGATTCCTATACCCAAGCTTCTGAGTAAGAATATCTTAAAGAGCAGACCTATAAATTTCAGGAAAATCAGCACAAAGTTCAGTAATGGTGAAACGACGGCGCTCTCGAACCATCCTGTCTACCCTTTCAACAACATCATCAGTAGCCATTGACTTTCTTCCTTGCCGTCCTTCATCATGAACATGAATTCGCCCTTCTTTAAATTTTTCGGCACCATTCCCTAACTGAACCATCACTCATCACATTTTCTCCATACACATTACACAACCTTCGATGAATTGCTGCAGCACTATGACTTTCAGCTTGAAGAAACCTGATAATAGACCGAATCTCATACTTGGAGGCAATTTCAATTGTAGTTGCCATAATTAAACTGTTGTCACCACAGTAATAGACAAAATAACTCTACAACCCATGGTTATAGGTTATAACAAAGCCTCAAAAACATTAATCAACAATCAGATTGTTGCTATGACAACAGAACTAGGTTTGCCAACTCACTGGAGGATGAAAAAAAAATAGCCCTTCTACTAATAAAGGATTAATTGAATAAAGCACAATCAATAATAAGTACCATACATATATAGGCACATGTTTACTTTCTTGTATTGAAAACTTACAAATTATTTTAATGCACACATATTTTTTGACCTGAATGTACTGCTCCCCCCATTTATATTCATCTCTATTTTTAATACTAGGGGAATAGATTCAACTTCTACTTTATTATTCTGACAAAGGGACTATTTTCATAGCATTTCAGTTTCTTCTTCTGAATTGTGCTGGCACAGGAAATACTTCCCCCTTTTATTTAGAATATTATACTTGAGAACTATAATCGTTTTACTAACCTCACACCACTGCATTTGGCATTCCCCTATCATGACTCATAATGAGATAATTATTTCCATCATTTGTCATCTAAGATGAATGGTGGTGAGAGGAGGTACAGAAGAGTAAGGGGCATTCGTCTTTAACCACCCACCCTTGGAAGTTAAAACAGTATAGCACGAGGTCCATTCGGAAAGTAAGGTCCGATTGGCTACTAATAAAAATCTTTTTAACTAAACAAATATTTTATTGCTAGCATATTACATTCAACCCTAATTAATTTCTCCACCTAGTTATCGCTGTTACATAACACTTATCATGGTGTGGAACAAGTTTCTTTATACCCTCCTCACATTTTAAGGAACAAGTTAACCATCCCTCCACAGCACTTTTGAGTTAGTCATGGTTTATGAATTTATGTGAAGCCAAAACATTTTTCAGGTCCATAAAAAAATGAAATCACTTGGTTCCAAGTCTGATCTATAAGGGGGGGGGGATAAAACGATTTTGTTTTAATTTCTTAAGTTTATGTGTTTGGCTGTGGTGCCATGTTGTGTGCTGCTGTGGAGCAGGATGACACCTGAAGTCAATACACCATGCTGATGATTCTGTATTGCCCATCTCAGTTATTCTAGTAGTTGACAGTACACTGTAGAATTTATTCCATCCTATAATAAATTTCATGAATTCCACAAGTAAGACAGCTTGGTGGTCTCAAAAAATTGTAGACATAACCTTCTTGCCACCAAACGTTTGCTTGAATGGTTTTGGTTTAGGTCATGACCTATGCTTCCATTCCATCAATTGTTGTTTGGTTTCTTTGTTTACATATGAGATCAAAGTCTCATCTCCAGTGACAATATGTTTAAGGATTGGTCTCCTTTAGCACGATACTGGTCCAAAAACTTTCTAGCTGCTACCGTCCTCTGAATTTTATGGGCCTTGGTGAGCATTTTTGGCACCCACCTGGCACAGATTTTGTGGTAATGAAGGTTTTCTGTGACTATTTTATACAGATCAGTTTGTGATGTTTCAGTTAAGTGAATCCACTTAACTTCCTTATTGTGAAACATCTGTTTACAAGATTTTGCCATCGACACGTTGCATGAGCTCATCAGTGATGATGAGCCCCTATGGTTTTTGCCATGTTTGTACAGCTGTTAGAGAACTCCCAACATCATTTCCACATTTTACTGACCTCATTACATTTTTGACATACACCTTAGTAATTTGGTGACGAGTTTCCTCCACACTTCATTTTTGTGTGTGCAAAAATCATATAACAGTACGACTTCACACTTTGCACTTTTTTAATAAATGTATCATCTGTGTATACGAAGCAACAATGAAACATTTTGTGTTCGGTGGACTTGACATAAAATAAAATAATATTGTTATGACGGTCGACTTGATCGTCATCGTAGGTACAGTGGAAAACAAAATACAAGACACCAATTAAGTCACTAACCAACAGCTTTAATTTTCAGTTAAAAAGTTCCTAATTAATAACACACTCTCTTACAACAAATCACATAAAAATTGTTCATACGCAATAAAATGTCAACTAATATTAAAACACAAATGTATTACAACATACCGCCCAATTATAAAACACAGCACTTCACTAATAACCACTTGAACGCACACAGTAATATCGCCTGATAATAACTCGAACCGCACGTAATATATCGCAACTATAACTGAAAACTAAGGCCGCTGACGCCTTGTATTTATACAACGCTAACAGACCAGAATATTCCAAAATGCGTGTTTGCGCCACTGTGTATAACGTAATTAATTGCGGCCTTGACACAGTCCGCGCGGCTGGCGGCTTCCATAAAAGTCTCGCGAATGCGTCGAGAGTCACGTACGCCACACGCATTCTGGATCCCTCTGGAACGTTCGATAAACATGTAGATTGTTCTGTGATGTCGTAACACTGCCCCCTCCTTAAGCCTGTCGTCCCGAACTGGCAAACCGTCTCTGATGTAATACTCGATTAGGCGATCTAGGTGGACGTCCTTGCAAAAAATAATTCTCTGGTTCTTAGAATTCAGTCTTGTGTGATCCGAACATCAAGTTCCCAGGAATGTGAGTCTTCCGCTCAACCACTAGTTCTGCTGGAATCACTCCCGTTGCAACATGTACTGATGACCTAAACACCACTGGCTGATCCAAGTCTGTTTGGTTCTCGTCAACAACCTTTTGCGTAACTTCATCTTCAGAAAATTTTCGCCCGGGCGCTTCTAACAGCTCAAGAATAAGCAAGAGTCTTGTCTCGACACCCATACTTGGCTTTCCAATCACTTCTTTTGTCGTTACACTTATTTTTACTTCCTCTGCTAGTTCTTCCTCCATTTCCGCTTGCTTCCTCTTGACCAGACCTGTTGACTTTTTCTTCGGCCAATGCCACTTGCTTAATCGAATGGTTGGTAGACCCTGTCATTTTAGTCATACAAAGCTTTATCTTCTCTTGGCCGACCCTCAGGACATTCTCTATTATGTCCTCAACGAATTCGTAGGCAATCATACCGTCCGTGCCAAGAATCACTTCATCGACAATGTCTGCAACGAGCATTTGTTGCCTAAAAACGGATGACCCAGGCGTACACATACGTCTACCTTTCCTAGCATCTTGACGGAGCTTCCAGTCACAGTCTGTATTGTACAAGAGCTAATTAGAGGCTGGCAGTTGCTGACTAAGTCAGGGCGCACAATGGACACTGTTGCGCCTGTGTCAACTATAAATGATGGTTTACCTTCCGCAAATCCATTAACAATCAACTTTCCACTGGTCTTTTATAGCGTGGAAACTGTGTGCTGTTCTGGGGCTTTACTTCTCCAATTGGTGCAATCCACTCTCTTCTCTCGGCATCTTCTTCTCCCAACAGTCTACCTGTAAATGACCACGTTTTCCACAGTTGTAACATTTCGGTCTTCTGTCTTTTTCCCATCGTTCAAATCGTTGCGACTCTCTTGAACTTCTGAATTTTTTGTCCGACAACATTGTCTTTCTGCACCCATCATAACGGCAATGTGATACAGGTATCTTCTGACTCCAATGTGATGGCACAAACCCATTAATGTAGCGGGACGCCGATTTGGCAGCTTCAAACTCTAGGGCGTGAACAAGAGCTTCTGAGCTACTTCGGTGCCTTGCCATTCGTAACACTTGCTGAAGTTCACAATCTCTGATGCCATCAATAAATGTCTGCACCGCAAACCTTATTCGGAAGTCTTCTGGTGCTTCAGGATCGGCCAATCTAATCAATCTGTCGATACTTGCTTCAAACTCTTGAAGACTCTCCCCGGAACGTTGTCGTCTTGTTCTCAACTGAGCGTAGTACACCTCGCAAATGTTTATCACCATAGCGTAATTCTAGAACTTTTATCAGCTCGTCATAGGTGTTCTGGCTGTCAGGTGGCACTTTCTGTAGTAGTTCTGCCGCGGGTCCTTTTAATGTGAGAATGAGTGAAACTGCCTTGTCTTTCTCTGTCCAATTATTTGCGCATGCAGCAGCTTCAAATTGGCGGAGGTACGTTACCCAGTGACTGCTTCCGTCAAAGGATGGAGCTTTGACATGAACTGTCCCTACTGTAGGCAAAGTGACTTTCTCTATTGACTTATTTTCTGTGTCTTTTTCTGTCTTTATCATTGGTACAGTCTGTTTAGAAAACTGTTTTGTTTGAATCTTCATGCACTGCTCAACTTCACTTTTAATTTGTTCTCTGATGTTTGCCATTGAGTTTTCTACTGCAGATATTTTATTTGACACAGATTCTCCTATGACAGATATTTTTGTAGATATCGATTCTTGAACAATCGAAACAGATTTTTCTACTTCAGCTACTTTTAATATCATTGATTCTTGTACCTCCGATATTTTAGTAACTTGTTTAATAAGCTCACCTCGTAGGAGACCCAACTGCAGCTGTTTGTTCTTGTGTTTGCTTTTGCTCCTTGATGTCTTCTGTTTCACGTTTCCGTTCCTCTGCCTCCTGGTTACATTCTTCTTTTTGTCTTTCTTCTGTTTCTAGCATCAGTGCTTTCTGACGTTCCTCAGCCTCCTCTCTTTCCTGCCTGCGTTTTTCTGCTTCTTCTCTTTCTTGTCTTCATTCTTCTTTTTGTCGTCTTTCTGCTTCTTCTGCCTCCTGTCGGCGTCTTTCCTCTGCTTCCAGGAGGAGGGTTTTCTGTCTCTCTTCAGCTTTCTCTGGATCCTGTCGTTGTCGTTCCTCTGTCTCCAACAACAGCGACCGAAAACTTTCCATCATCTAACTGGAATGGTGGAATATTTCCGCTGTTTACCGATTAATTACGAATTACACTCGTTTTGTACAAAGTGTCCTCTATTAACGGTTCTATCCCAGTTCTGACACCACTGTTACGACTGTCTACTTGATCATCATAGGTACAATGGAAAACAAAATACAAGACACCAATTAAGTCACTAATCAACAGCTTTCATTTTCACTGTTAAACAGTTCGTAATTAACAACACCGTCTCTTACAACAAATCAAATAAAAATTGTTCATACGCAATAAAATGTCAACTATTATTAAAACAATTGTATTACAATATACCACCCGATTATAAACACAACACTTCACTAATAACCACTAGAATGCACACAGTAATATCGCCCGATAATAACTCAAACACCACGTAATATATCGCAACTATAACTGAAAACTAAGGCCGCTGACGCCTTGTATTTATACAACGCTCACAGACCAGAATATTCCAAAATGCGCGTCAACGCCAGTGTGTACGATGTAATTAATTGCGGCCTTGACACAGTCCGCGCGGCTGGCGGCTTCCAGAAAAGTCTCGCGAATGCGTCAAGTCACGTACCCCACACGCATTACATTCCAGATCCCTCTGGAACGTTCGATAAACACGTAGATTGTTCGGTGATATAACAATATACTGTGCACGTCTGAACTCGATCTTGTCAACTGTGCAGACTTTTTGTGCAATTGGACTTTATTTTTCAAACAACCCTTGTATTTATTATTTTTATGGTTCAAAGGCTTGTGTACACTTTCCAGATGCGTACAAATTGATGAATTTTATCAATTCATTAAACAAATTAAACTCACTTCATTATTTAACCAATCTTCTGCATCTCTTGTTGCTACTAAATGTACGTGTATGATATAAATTTTAACCAGATAGAATGTCATCTACTTTATCAATTACATAACAGTTATATTATCAAAGTTTTCTGGAGTACAATCTTATAAGAGAACACAGTACTCATTATGACTAATAACTTGGAGATTGCAAACTTACCAACCTTCCTCAATTATGGATGTATGAAATGGTGTCACCCCTCTTTCCTTTTTATGCTGTATATAAAAAAAATTTTTGTATTTATTTTTTTTTGTATTTATATTTTTTTTTAAAGAGAAGCCACAAGTTATTTAAAACTAGGCCAGAGCCTAGAGAAGCCAAAAATGCGCTGGGTCCAGTATGACGGGACTTGCAATTAAACTCAACTGTTAATTAACAATAACATTCTTTTTATTGTTGCCCCCATAATTCGTTACATGTAATTATCCTACAAATCACATAATTATCACATGGCAATGGGGAATAACCTACAAAATACACAATAAATAAATAATTTACATATCCTTAATCGTGTCAATAGACAATCTCTATATATGTCCATCTATACATATATATTGTATTGCTCCCACGTCTTGCGGGTTTCTCGTTCTTTCAGCCCCAACATTGCCGGCGTCAATTTGTATTGCTTCAAATGCTGGTGTGTGTTGATTTATTTTGATTATCTATCTTAATTTATGTTTCTCTAACGCCTCACGTTGTTGGACGCCAATTTGTATTGAGACGAGTACGTGCGTCTCGTTGTGTCACGCAATGTAAGCCAATTTGTTAATAAGAACGGGTATGCTTCTCTGTCTCTCCTCTCTTTGATTGTTAATTTAATTCAATTTCGGAGATATCTGGAGTTGGGGAATATAGGAATCTAGTTAACTAATATTAACTTATCTCTCTAATTAAAATACCAATGTTAGTGTGACTGTAACTTAAATAATTAGTGTTTTATTTTATAATCTTGCTCAGCCCTAGTATACCTTGCAGAGAATTATGTAAATTTTGTATTTAATGCTCTTCTCTTTGGTGTCGGAAAATTCCGCAACAAGCGCTGTAGTTCCGGGACAACGAAACTTATAGGTTAATTAACTGTTTGCGGTAACCAATTATTATACACTTAGTCAGTTACTTTTTATTCCCAACTCATTAAATAATACCCCAAATAATAAGATTTTGAAATTATACAAGGTTTCTTTATTTATTCACTCCGTTAACATTAAATAGGATTAGTTCTAATTGGCATACAAAAGGCTATATGTTGCGTGAATCGATTATTGTTCGGTCCAATACTTTATTTTATATTCAGTTATATAATTTGTTTTTTATAATTAATTTAGTTCAGGGTGTGAAGGTTCTTGTAACTGTGGGGAAGATTAAAAATACATAGATAAGAATACAAGATATTACAAATTTGAAGTGTTGTGTTGTTAATATGATTTATACAATTATAATTTACCAGACTAGAAGGAAGCAACTCGGGTAGGCAGTTGGTTGCTAACCTCGTCGCTCAGAATGGATATGATGTTCGATATTCCTTTCTTCGGTTCAATAAAGTGGAATCCTTGTCCTGGTTACCTCGGAAATACAGCTCCCTTGGTTTATTTACGGCCAGACTGGTGGTTGTTCTTCTGCAAATTCTGGATCCAAATACGTTCTTCTATCGTATGAAGTAACTAGTGATGTTCCATGTATTTAAAAGGTTAGGAGTTCCAATGTGTTGTGTAGTATTAGTTGTTACACAGTTGACTCTTTATATCGGATTAATATTTCATTAATTCTTTGTCTGATATTGGACAACCCAAGTACTTCCTTGTGTAAGTCAATTACTGATTATTATTATTATTAGATGATACCATTATACAATCTGGTGGTAACAAAATAACATCATTTAATTCAGAATCCTTACTTACTATTACTATAATGTAAATTATTGTCTCGCTTTTATCTAATTTCATTGTCATTTACTTTGATATTTTCTGTACTAGTTTCTTTCTTACAATTCTTATCAGTATAATATATTTATTTACGTTTCAATGCACATGGATTTCTTACTATTGTCTATTTTACAGGTTTGTTTTTTTATTGTTATCTCTACCTTGCATCCTTATTCATTTTTATATATAATTATAAATGTAGTTATTAGACCTTTCTATTATCATGGGAGTTAAATATTGATTTACTTATTATTTTGCTATTATTCTATTTATGTAACATTGAGGACTGCATTTCTGTTGCGTTACAATATATATATCAGGCAACATTCTGTAATTATATAATTCCCCCCCTTTTGTTACTAACACCTAACATTGACATCACGTACAGAAACATAAAGACACATACACTCATAATTATATACACATATTATAGACACCTAATACCCTTAGAATACCCAAGTTCGACCTGCCCGACAGGCAGTGTTTCTGCAAAGCCCCAAGACCAGCAATCATAAATGTTCAACTTCCAGTCACCATAATTCATTAATTTACATTAATTTAAATAATTAAAATCCCCCAGAGGATGATAATCACTAACAAAGCATAAAGAGAGACCGGACTGCCCATATGTATAGATAGCATCTGATAATTGGCCCACCATGAGCATATGAAAATCTTTAAGTTTCTTCGACAGCATATAAATGGGAAAAACCCTCATCACCTGATTTTAAGCAATTGGTATGAGTTTCTAAAATGTTAATTTTGTTTTACAAATCCAGATGGATACATGTATCAGTAATTGCTCCTTAATGAAAATGATTTAATTCAACTGACAAGAATTAGTGGCATCAATATGCTTTTACAAGATCAAAAAATTAATCAGTATATGCTTTTACACGGTCAAAAATTAATCAGTATATGCCCACAAAATATAAAATTTCCTTTCTGTTAAAAGCCAGATGGCTGTGTATAATTGATTTTATAATAACCGACTGTTGTATCCTAGCAGATGTGGGAGCGCGCCAGCATGTACCCGACCATATGTGACAGGAATCAAACCTGCCTTAAACTGAATGAACATGTGCCTGACAAAAAAAAACTATGTCCCCTTTTACCCCCCAGAAACAGCCTGAAAACGAAACCCCCCCCCAGCCCTTACATGTTAAACCAAAATGAAATTAAAATATAAACCCGTTCTGAATCAGCTGGAACAGAACCCCTAACATGTGACTTAAATTTTATAGTGAATAGTGTAATGACTGTTGTATATATATCAAAAATATTTAAGAGTAAAAAAAAAACTCTGGCACGCTCCCCCAGTGCAGCACACAATTACAAACATAGTACTTAGATTTATGGAGTTAAATTATAAAAGTCACATGATGTTCATAATGAGCGTTCAGCTGACACACCCCAGAGCAGACTGTCTAGCCACGTGGGCACACGGTTTCAAAAGAAAATTAATTTGTAAATCAGGTGAACGGCAGGCCCGGCCAATGAAAATAAAAAGAGTTCATATCACCTTAATCATGAGCATGTGATGCATCTTGTGGTTGTTCAACAGACTCCCTCTTCCGAACAGGCGTGTGTGTGATGGCTCATGGCTGGTGAAGGTGTAGTTACGTCAGCCTAGACCAGAATCTCCGACTAGGACGAGAACCCGGGAAGTCTCGTAAATTTAGCTTGCCATTAGTGTAGAAGTAACAAACTACGCAATACTGTCTGTTCGGGTCTGAGAGTCTGTTGTTTCGATGCTAGCCGGAATGGAACTGCCTTAAGCAGTTACAATGCCACAAAAAGCAAAACTCGCCAATAGATGGCGCACGCCGTTTCAACAGTGCCATCCAAATATCGTCGCGCTAACCGACATTTGTGCTCGCGTTATATTAAAACCAATTTTATAAAACCTTCGATCGCCGGGTTAGGCAAACACCGGCACACCCCCACCCCGAAAGGGCAACCTGGTTGCCCCACAGTTAAACTCAAGGAGGGTACCCTGCAGTGTACCCCCTTCCCAAAACAAGCTAGTGGTCTTCGTGATTATGTCAGCCCAGCAGCACTTGCTCTCAGGAGAACAGAGGCTCAGAAGGAAAACGAAAGAGACGAAAGAAGACGTGTAGTATGTAAGTGTGCGGGTGCTGCACGCTGACCTGATCAGGGCCAGCCCACAGCAAAGAGGGACAGAGAAGAAAAGACAAAAGAAAGGTTCGGGAGCTCCCCGAGTTCCGACCTCCTGAGGCTTGTACACTCAAGCCAGAACACGACTGCCACCTTAACAGGGCCATCTGCCCTATATTCCTACGGGGGGGATCCTCTAATACGACACCCATTCTAAACAATACCGTCACTGCACGGGGCAAGGGAAAAGGGGAAATGATGGCCTTCATGAAACTATAACCCAAAGGTGTGCCCAAAACTTATCGCGTTGACGAAGTTCACAACCGACCTCGTCAACGCGACAAGTCTCGTCGCTCCTCTCTCTATCTCTAACTCTTTTTTTTTTTAAGGGGAAGGTTAGGAAATCGGGGAGACGGAAAGTGCAAGGATGATTGAACGGTCATGGGCTGGGACTAAAGGTAAGGACATGGCCCCCTCCAGACATAAGGACGGATGGAGAAAGCCAAGGCTCGCGCAGGCAGGGGCGCATCCCTGAAGTAGACGAACCCCACTGGGACTGTGGGAAACATCTACCCGCTACCCTATCGTTCTCGATAACACCCCCGGAGCACACCCTTTTCCAATGACAAAATTCCCTACTCACACAGAGACCACCAATCATTCCCCCCCCCTGTCAGCCCGTTTACCCTTTTCTACATAGTTTCAATTTCGATATATGTGTGGTAATCTCCTTCGGATTACCACCCGGCTCTTCCAACCGAGCCGTCACTGGTGACGCGAACCCCAGGATACGATATGGCCCCGACCAGCGATAACACAATTTAGCGGCTCTTTTATCGGCAGCTGAGCTGATCGGGTGGCTCTGGCAGTAGACCAAATCTCCTACTTTAAAGGGATTTGGAATTCGCCCCTGATTGTACCGACTACGGACGCGCTCGTGCGCTCTCAGCAAATTCCTCCGAGCCTCCTTCCATCTCTCCGCAGTTCCGTTATCTGGCTCCCGTAGCAGAAGATCATTAATGTTCGACAAGTTAGTCAACGGGAGTGCGGGCGAGAATCCAAACATGATCTCAAAGGGGACGGCCTTATGACTGTCATGCAGGGCCGTGTTAAAGGCTAGCTGTAACCACTTCAGATTCTGGTCCCAGGTTGTCTGTTGCTCCGCATGATAAGCAATGAGTGCGGACCTGAGATTCCTATTGAATCTCTCCGCATGGGACGGCTGTGGGTAATACGGAGAAGTGGTTACATGTCTGATTCCGCTGGCGAAACACATCCGCCGGAACTCGCTCGAAACGAACTGGGGACCATTGTCGGAGACAATGATGGTCGGAAGACCGAAATGCTGAAAAATGTGGTTCTGAAGTGCGCTTATGGTCAAACGAGCTGTTGCCTGCCGTAAGGGCAGTAGCCAGGCAAACTTCGAAAAAGCATCCACGCAAACAAGCAGGTATGAATTACCTGACTTGCTACGCGGGAGAGGTCCCACGTAGTCTATGAATAGCTTCTCCATCGGTCTGCTCGCCACGTCCGATGACAACAACCCTAACTTTGTGTTCTGGGCAGGCTTGCTCAAGCCACACAGATGACAACTCTTAACCTGGTTGCGATGTCCCTATCCATGCCCTTCCAGATGAAGTGTTTCCTAATACTGGAAATGGTCTTCGAAATTCCCTTGTGGCCTCCTACTGGGGAATTGTGATAATAGCTGAAGACCATGGACACTAACTTGCTAGGCAGCACGATCTTAGGGGCACGTCCCTTTCTCTCTCGACAACACAGGACGCCCTTGGACAAGAAGTAAGGGGCCTGTACATTACCCTCCTTTATATTCTGGATGATAGGACCCAGCTCTTCATCGTTCAACTGATGGGGTAACACATCAGTGAAGGCTAACGGAAAGTCTAGCAGAACAGAACAGGGTTGCTCAGATTGGACTTCACTGGGCTGGGAAAACATGCGTGATAAAGCATCTGCAACCACATTTTGGGTTCCCCTAATGTGTTGCACTTTGAACTTGAAGGATGAGATCTTGACCACCCATCTACCAATTTTACCCAGTTGCCGGGGATGAGCAAGAAGCCAAGAGAGAGCCTGATTGTCGGTCTCGAGCAGGAACTCAGCGTGTTCCAGAAAACGCCTGAACTTATCTAGAGCGTACACAACAGCTAAACACTCTAGCTCATACACTGAAGACTTTTGTTCTTGCTGGGTCAACGTTCGGGAAATGAAAGCCACAGGCTGCCTAGCACCATCAACGACTTGGGACAGAACCGCCCCGAGCGCAATCGAACTCGCATCCGTCTGGAGTATGAACGGCTTCGAGAAGTCTGGCATTCTCAGTACTGGAGGGGAAATGATGGCTTCCTTCAGGGTCTCGAAAGCCTTCTGTTGTTTTTCCCCCCATACAAATTTGGCGCCCTCTTCCCGGAGTTCATTCAGAGGTGCCGCAATCTCCGCCGCGTTTGGAATAAAACGTCGATAGAAATTGACCATCCCCACAAATCTCGCAATGCCTTTGGCATCCTTTGGTGGGGGAAAGTCCCTGATTCCCTGTGTTCGCTCAGGATCCACAGTGACACCTCTATGGGAAATCAGGTGGCCCAGGAAAGAAATTTGTGTCTGGGCAAACTTCACCTTTTCAGGATTGACAGTGAGGCCAGCACCCCTCAACCTGCACATCACCTCTTCGAGATGACCCAAATGCTCCTCGTATCCCTTGCTGTACACCAGCAAGTCGTCAAGATAATTGAAGACGTACTTGAACTTGACATCGTGAAAGACGGTGTCAAGTAAACGGGTGAGAGTTTGGGCCCCTACCGCTAGACCCATGGGAACCCTAGTGTACTGATAGAGGTTCCACGGAACACAGAATGCCGTGTAGGGCCTACTTTCTTTCGTCAACGGAATCTGGTGATATGCAGAGTTGAGGTCAATGATGGTAAAATACCTCGCCTCACTGAACCAATCAAACGCGGAATGAAGGTCAGGAAGTGGGACCGAATCTACCTCAATGTTGGCGTTGAGCTTGCGGCAGTCGATGACCATCCTATGCTTACCTCCAGGCTTGGGCACTAGGAACGCTGGACTGGCATAACTGGACTGAGAAGGTTCAATCACCCCTTGATCTAATAACTCTTGAACCTTCTCCCTCAAGATACTCATCTTCGGAGGGGCAAATTTATAAGGGTGGGAGCGCACCACCTTGGAGTCCGTTAGGCGGATCTTATACTCCAAGAGATGTGTGAGCCCAAGGGCCGGAGTTAATACAGTGGGGAAACGCTTACACAACTGATCTAATGTGGACCGCTGGGACTGGGAGAGGTGGTCTCTAGATGTGTCGGGGCACTTAACTTCTTGGATATCTTGCCTGGTCCCCTGATATCCAAGGAAAGGGATTACAACTCCCCGATTAAATTTAAAATAACATTGGTGCTCTTGGATGTCAATAACGAGACCACTTTTGCAGATGAAATCGGCACCAATAATGCATTCGACTCCCAGAGCAGGAGAAACCAGAAAGCTCCACACCCAAGAAAATCCCTCGAATTTAAACTTAAATGAAACTACCCGGGAAATGGGCAGAATTTCCTGGGATGCCGTCCAGCACACTACGGAAGACTGTTCTGACCTTTTAATTAAACCCTGTCGTTCAAGGTCCTCGCACACTTTGGATGAAATGATAGATCTTGCTGATCCGGAGTCAACTAACGCTCCGAGTTGACTCCTTTTCAACTCCAACAGCAAGAAGGGGCATACGGAAGTGGGCCTAGAGATGGTTTGGAGGACCTTGATGCCCAAAGACTTGGGACCTACAACTGGCCTGGAGGCGCATACCTTAGAAGACCCGCGGCAGGTAGGAGAAGACCTCCGACATATCTTCTCCTTATTGACCCTTTTCTGAATGACCTTGGGCGCCTTGGGGAGGGACGTTGGACTCGACCCAACCCCGGTACAACATCGCCTAATGTGGCCCAATCTACCACACCTAAAACAAGTCACATTAGGTGAACGACGGCGCCTCTCGATACAAGAATTTATAATTTCAATTTCGTCACCGCATGATGATGGAACAATTCGCCCTCCATGCGCCTCGTGTCTTACCTTGTCATGGGCTACGTGCTCACGGGACTCGTCAATCCCCTGGACCGTTCTAGAAACCACACACAGCCGTTCGAGGTCCGCAAAACAACGTGGACGGTCCGCGAACACCAAACGGGATCTCTCTTGGGGCGTCACCCCTTCTAAAATAATTCGAACGATCTCCTTCTCGGGCAACCCCAACCTCAAAATCCGGGCAATTTTACGGATATCTTGCACAAAGTCCCCCAACGCCTCTCCGTTGGCCTGTGCACGATAGAACCGATTATGTTTCAAATGCTCACGTTGCCGATGGGGTATGAAAGAGTCCAACACCTCCCCATGGAGAGAGTCGATACTGCCACCACGATGCAGAGTGTCGGTGACCAGCTCAGCCAATGAACCCCGGCAGTACGGATATATAACGGACAAGCGGACCTCATCGGACAGCCCCGGGAAATCCGCCAACTGCAGGACGATGTCCAGAAAAACCAACAACTTGCCCTCATCTTCTCCATCCACCACCGGAAGTCTCTGGAGAATGCCGGAAATAGGGTTGGGTAGTCTCTGGTAACCTACCCCCGCCAGAATCACACAATACACCAAACATAACAATCAAACATAATCACAAAAATTTAGGAAAAACCCCAAGTACTGTCCTTCCTTTGAGCGACCCTCGGGTTCTCTAGCACTGCGGAGACCTGGCCTACTTTTGAACCACCTACTAACACCACAGAAGGAGACAAGCAACAACCAACAATACTGAACATACATAACATCAAACATCAATCCGACACACACGTCTCACCAACACATAACTCACAGACACAAACTAGTAGTCAGTATTCCTAATTCGGGAATTTAGTCGGTGACGGTACCGACTTCCGATCGGGCCATACCGCATCCCGCTAATGCCACACGCTAAACTCCGACCTCGAATCAGCAACATTCTATCACCCAGGCAATGCTTGAGACCCCCCGGCAGTTCAACATCTCAAATTTTCTGAACACAAATACCCGCCCCAGTGGTGCGACCAGACTCACAAGTTATACAACCTAAACTAGCCTACTTGCGCATATACCTAAAAAAAAACAATGTCATAACAATAGCATAGTATTTCCGAGTTTGCAAGCCCCGTCACACCCAAGGACCCAAGGGTTCAACCCTAGAATGAACCACGCTCTCTGCTACCATTTGAGACCCCTCTTTCCTTTTTATGCTGTATATAAAAAAAATTTTTTGTATTTTTTTTTTTTGTATTTATATTTTTTTTGAAAGAGAAGCCACAAGTTATTTAAAACTAGGCCAGAGCCTAGAGAAGCCAAATATGCGCTGGGTCCAGTATGACGGGACTTGCAATTAAACTCGGCTCTTAATTAACAATAACATTCTTTTTATTGTTGCCCCCATAATTCGTTACATGTAATTATCCTACAAATCACATAATTATCACATGGCAATCGGGAATAACCCACAAAATACATAATAAATAAATAATTCACATATCCTTAATCGTGTCAATAGACAATCTCTATATATGTCCATATATACATATATATATCAGGCAACATTCTGTAATTATATAATTCCCCCCTTTTGTTACTAACACCTAACATTGACATCACGTACAGAAACATAAAGACACATACACTCATAATTATATACACATATTATAGACACCTAATACCCTTAGAATACCCAAGTTCGACCTGCCCGACAGGCAGTGTTTCTGCAAAGCCCCAAGACCAGCAATCATAAATGTTCAACTTCCAGTCACCATAATTCATTAATTTACATTAATTTAAATAATTAAAAACCCCCCAGAGGATGATAATCACTAACAAAGCATAAAGAGAGACCGGACTGCCCATATGTATAGATAGCATCTGATAATTGGCCCACCATGAGCATATGAAAATCTTTAAGTTTCTTCGACAGCATATAAATGAGAAAAACCCTCATCACCTGATTTTAAGCAATTGGTATGAGTTTCTAAAATGTTAATTTTGTTTTACAAATCCAGATGGATACATGTATCAGTAATTGCTCCTTAATGAAAATGATTTAATTCAACTGACAAGAATTAGTGGCATCAATATGCTTTTACAAGATCAAAAAATTAATCAGTATATGCTTTTACACGGTCAAAAATTAATCAGTATATGCCCACAAAATATAAAATTTCCTTTCTGTTAAAAGCCAGATGGCTGTGTATAATTGATTTTATAATAACCGACTGTTGTATCCTAGCAGATGTGGGAGCGCGCCAGCATGTACCCGACCATATGTGACAGGAATCAAACCTGCCTTAAACTGAATGAACATGTGCCTGACAAAAAAAAACTATGTCCCCTTTTACCCCCCAGAAACAGCCTGAAAACGAAACCCCCCCCCCAGCCCTTACATGTTAAACCAAAATGAAATTAAAATATAAACCCGTTCTGAATCAGCTGGAACAGAACCCCTAACATGTGACTTAAATTTTATAGTGAATAGTGTAATGACTGTTGTATATATATCAAAAATATTTAAGAGTAAAAAAAAAACTCTGGCACGCTCCCCCAGTGCAGCACACAATTACAAACATAGTACTTAGATTTATGGAGTTAAATTATAAAAGTCACATGATGTTCATAATGAGCGTTCAGCTGACACATCCCAGAGCAGACTGTCTAGCCACGTGGGCACATGGTTTCAAAAGAAAATTAATTTGTAAATCAGGTGAACGGCAGGCCCGGCCAATGAAAATAAAAAGAGTTCATATCACCTTAATCATGAGCATGTGATGCATCTTGTGGTTGTTCAACAGACTCCCTCTTCCGAACAGGCGTGTGTGTGATGGCTCATGGCTGGTGAAGGTGTAGTTACGTCAGCCTAGACCAGAATCTCCGACTAGGACGAGAACCCGGGAAGTCTCGTAAATTTAGCTTGCCATTAGTGTAGAAGTAACAAACTACGCAATACTGTCTGTTCGGGTCTGAGAGTCTGTTGTTTCGATGCTAGCCGGAATGGAACTGCCTTAAGCAGTTACAATGCCACAAAAAGCAAAACTCGCCAACAGATGGCGCACGCCGTTTCAACAGTGCCATCCAAATATCGTCGTGCTAACCGACATTTGTGCTCGCGTTATATTAAAACCAATTTTATAAAACCTTCGATCACCGGGTTAGGCAAACACCGGCACAATGGTGCAGCGAGAATGGTTTCAGAAGTTAGACTCCTCCAAAGGATTAAAAAAAAATGGAATGTTAAAAATGAATAACAAAATGTGCTGGCGAAAATTTAAAGTGAATTAAATAATTAAGCTAATTAATTATGTAAGTGCAAACATTTCTAATTGCGGTATTCTACAGTCTTGAGAATTCAACATCACTTCAAGTAAACATTGCTAGTTGCCTGGTGGTTGAGGGATGGTTCGAAATTTTCATCCTAATGTTTTAGGTTAGCTTATTCAGAAATATGCTTATTAAACAGACACGAATCTTATTCAGAAGTGCCAGTTGTTTCACTCATATTTAGTCCCATTTTTCTGTTTACTTCATATATATTCTAATGTAATGCAATGTCTTTCTTGCTTCATGATATTATATTTTAGTATGCTATCTACTAATGTGGCTTTCAAGTATGATAAATGTCCTTTAAGGACATTAGCCGTGCCCTACAGAGTAAGACCAGTAGCAGGAGTGCTACCTTTGAGCCTCTGGTCCTGGGTTTCATTCACAGACCCACCTCCGGGTTCTTCCCCTAGTGCCATTGAGAAACCTTCCTCTTCCACTTCTAGGACTATTGACCATTTGACATCTTTAATGGTCAATCCCTGGCCAGGTCCTTACCAGGTAGTATGAAAGGAAAAGAATTAAATAGTAAAGCTGAAGTATGAAAACAATGAGAGACTCCCCAGCCCTCGAAAACAAAATCGTGTAGGGGTCAAAAAGACCAAGAATTGGTTGAGACCAGACAGGACATGATTAAAGAAAGGGATTCCACCCAAAACAGGTTGACACTTAAACTCTACATGTCAAGAGAAGAGTTGAACACATTTAATATCCAAGATCACATTGCAGAAAACAAAGAGAGATGGATTGCTCATCTGAATACGATGCGAGGTGGCAGATTGCCTAAAGAAGTTTGTCAATACAAGCCTATTGAAGAACGAAGTACAGGAAGGCCTAAGAAATTACCAATTTACATTGGTAAAATGGATATATTCATTTAGGACCGGAACAGGTGATTTGCCTAGTCCCTGGTAAAATAAGAATAAGATCTACTAATGTAACCTTTGTAAATTAAACAATTAATAATTTAATGCACTTTCACTTGTAAAAAAAATTACTTTTTGTTATATCCTCATACGCACGTTTCGGAGTAGTTTGCTCCTTCATCAGTGAGGATGATATTTCATATATAATTTATATTTCATATAAATGCAAAAAGCGTCAAGGCGTTGGTAATCTGTAACGGTTTTTGGGGATTGGTTGTGTGTGTAGATGGAAGGGGGTTGGCGCGAGATTCTGAATTGTGTCCGTTGTGTATTATTGTGTCGGATTTAAATTGTAATTGTTCATTGAGTATGTTGTTTGGTTGTGTTTGTATATTTCGTATTGTTCTGCGGTGTTGAGTTTGTGACTTTTGGGCATGTAGTGTAAAATTTCAAAATTGTTTTTTATGTTGGTGTAACTGTGGTTTTCTGTTTGGATGTAAATGTGGATTGTAAGTTGTTATAGAAATATATAGGCCAGACAGGAAGATCATTTTACTCCAGATTTTCTGAACACACAAAAGCTTTATCCAATAACAACTTACAATCCACATTTGCCACACACATCCAAACAGAAAACCACAGTTATACCAACATAAAAAACAATCTTGAAATTTTACACTACATGCCCAAAAGTCGCAAACTCAACACTGCAGAGCAATACAAAATATGCAAACACAACCAAACAACATACTCAATGAACAATTACAATTTAAATCCAACACATTATTCGACACAATAATACACAACGGACACAATTCAGAATCTCGTGCCAACCCCCTTCCATCTACACACACAACCAATCCCCCCAAAACCGTTACAGATTACCGCCTTGACGCTTTCTGCATTTATACCTCACTGATGAAGGAGCAAACTACTACGAAACATGCGTATGAGGATATAACAAAAAGTAAGTTTTTTCACAAGTAAAAGTGCATTAAATTATTAATTGTTAAAGTGCTGTGAAAGAAGTGATGATCATTCAAAATAATAGTAACCTTTGTTTCTACACTTTTCTTCTTGACAAGAACATGGATAGCAAATAATGAGTTATTTTTATTTCTGTAGAGTCTTATCGCAAAAATTGTAAACCTCTCCACCTCTAGGCTGCATCCCTAGCATTTGCTACTCTTCCCAACATTCACTTCAATGCACTGTTCTCTACTATAATCAATTTAGAGCAAGGAAGTGACAAATGTCTATATTGATAAGACTTCAAGATTTTGTCATAATGCATATCTGAAATAAACTGTAAACAGAATGTACTTTTTCCTACAGGTTAGTTGGTGTCTTATGTCTTATATGAAGAGGAAGCAGACTAAATGTTCTGGGTGTGATACATTTTTCTCTTACCATAGTGCATTCCTATTATTTTAGACTTTACAACAGAAATTGGTAGTTTGGAATACTTTTTATTTATCATACTTAGATAAAACAATTTGGAGGCGACTGCATAATCGAGAGTTGTACGAAAGTTTTAAAGATCTTCCGATCGTGCAACTCATACAAATTAACAGATTGCGTTGGGCTGGTCATGTGCAGAGAATGGCGGAGGATAGAATCCCAAAAAGTGATGAATTATTTGCCGATGGGAAGGAGAAGGAAGGGAAGACCGCGTACAAGATGGCTGGACCAGGTTGGTAAGGAGGCAGTGAGGCTGGGTGCAGCAAACTGGTGGACATTGGCCGGGAGTAGAGACCAGTGGGGAAGATTTCTTTTGGAGGCCAGGGCCCAGACTGGGCTGTAGCGCCGAGGATGTATGTATGTAGATAAAACAAAAGTAAGGCGGCTGAAGCGTAGTGCTGGCCACACTGCCTTCTTGTATGCCATACGGCTCACATAAGGCAGCCTATCCTGCCTTCTCCTATCCTACTTCAGATGGTACACATGGGAGCCATTATTATTAGATACAACAAAACCAAATTGACACACGACAAAATGGATTATACCCAATACACAAATTTTATTTTTATTTTATAAATTGATAGTTCTATTGTAAAATCTGAGCATTACGTTTTTAATAATATATAAAAAGGTAAATTTTCAAACAATTTTTTTTTTTTCGAACAAATAATATAACTGTAAATTTGAAAGTTCAGAAGACATATCATATTTTTAAAACTCAGTTTCCACCTAAGTGAATTATCTTTTTTTTTTCAGAGTTTGAATCAAATTCTAAATTAAAGGTAATTAAACACGCTTCAATGATGTACAATAACGGATGATTAAAAAGGGTTTGGGATTGCGGTAACTGAGTTAAACACTAAAGTTAACAAACAGACAATGAAAGATCCGCAGACCTTCAAATAACTATAGTTTGGGCAATTTTTACAATACATGATTTAAAAATAAACCAAAAATAAAGATAAATTTACAGATTATAAGAAATCACATTTAATAGTTTTTTAGTACAATCAACATTTTCAAGTTACGTGTTAAAAATATGCATTAAATCTAGTTTTGAGCAAGGGTACAGAGGCTTCCCACATTTAAATCACTATAACTAGGTTAGTTTTTATCGTACAGACTTGAGTATTAAGCCAAATTAAAAGTAATTTCAGTTGCTTAAAAACTATTTAATTTAGTCCCAGTTTAAATGCCCTGTGTTGGAATGGTAAACACGGTATCCTAGTGAAGGATAGACATGGTAGTCGATTTCTCTTTGTATGAGATGGTATTATGTCACATGTTATGACTCAGTAATTTTACAACCTATAAAAAACATTTAAGAAACTTTAGTTATACTGATACTTCTTAAGTAAGTTAGAAAAACCGAATTTCATTCCTTTCAGCCTCTTTAAAAAGCTGCCATAAGCATAACTCTAGACTCATCAGGTTTTAAAATTTTATGAGTCACGCAACTCTATTTCCATTGATTATTTAACTTTGTGCCTTTACATTCTAGTAATGACAGTCCACCATACATGTGTGTTTTAAAGATTACATCAATGCAAGAAAATATATAGTTCATAGTCAAATAGAGTGACTTTTTTCTGTACTCATATTTAGTTTTACTACAACTGCTCTAAATAGATCCCTTTCCACACCAGCAAGCATAAATTTCATGCCTCTCCTGTGCAAAGAAAGATACATTAGCGCATTAAATGCAAACCAGTAAACATATCTGCATTTCACCATTATTATTACTAAACAGATTAGTATTGAAATCATAATATTCAACTGTCCGAGTCTGATTTTGATTTACTTATATGACAGACAACATATAAATTGATGATTAATAAAATAATTAAACATAATATAGTACACAAAACACACAGTTTTTCTGATTTTGACATAACTTGTTACATTAATTTAAGCCAAAAAAATTGTTTTATAATATTAAATTATTACAGAATAGCATGGACAGTATGCAAACATTCTGGAATCCCTGACCAGACTGGGTGCTGAGAAGGCGAACAAGACTGACTGAACTCGGCCATGATTCACTCAATTCAGTGATGACTTCGACTTCTTGTTCTTTAGTGCCACAGCCCGACGTGAACCCTAGCTTCCAACACTAATCTTCTCCAATGCCTCCTATCCATTGCCCTCTCAGAGTAACTTCTCACATCCTCGTCTCAGATCTTCCATCACATCATCCAACCATTTTATCCTAGGTCAGTCCCTCTTTCTGCTTTTAAAGACTTGCGCCCTTAGGATTTTCTTTGGCATATGCTGTTCATCCATGGCATAAGTGACCTAGCCGTTACATTCATTGAGCCTTTATGAATCTTACAATGTCCTCATGCTTCAATAGTTCATCTACCTTCTGGTTATTTCTTATTCTGCATTCATCATCTTCTTTAGCCAGGCCATAAACACATCTTACAATGTAGTGATGACTAGCCTCATATATTATGTTGATATACAAGTGGGAACTTTAATGAAACGCCAGGCCAGTCGCATC
This sequence comes from Magicicada septendecula, assembly GCA_034769895.1. Lineage (NCBI taxonomy): Eukaryota > Metazoa > Arthropoda > Insecta > Hemiptera > Cicadidae > Magicicada > Magicicada septendecula. Next base: position 833,067,763 of record CM068368.1, read on the forward strand.
CAAGCAGCTGTAATGAGATTTCTCAGGCATGTGGCAGGGTATACTCTCCATGATCATAGAAGGAACAGATATACAGCAGGAACTGAATATTATGAGTATACTCGACAGGATCGCCCAGTATCGGCTGAATTGGTGGGAACATCTTTGCCAAATGTATGACTGCCACATCCCCAAACAACTCTGGAACTATAAGCCGAGGGGACGGAGAGGTGTGGGACATCCGAGGAAGCGCTGGAGTGACCAGCTCTAATCTTTGCCTATTTGAGACGGCAACAAACCATCCTTGGTTTAATCCGTGAAGATGATGATGGTGATACAAGTAGAAAACTGGTGGCGATTAGGAGCAGGGAGAGGTGGGATGGCATTTGGATGCTAACTGTTAAGTCTGAGAATTACTTACTATTTTGATTCAGTTTCTGGTTGCTTTATATCCTAATTTCATCTAACTCACAAAGGTTTTCCAATATACTTTGATCTCAAAGATAAGTACACCAATATTCACCCCTCTCTTCTATGAATTGCCATGACAACATATACTGTGTAACTGTATACAGTGTACTATACTCTATATACAGTATACGGAAAATATAACATATGTTTTATTGAGAAAATGTGGAAACTTCTTATTGAGTTTCTGTTTGACAGATGTTTTCTTAACACTCTGAGATCTCGATGTTTCAGGCATTGACTGGGGTTTTTTTATGTAACTTTGGGAATCTGTTAATTTTTCCCTGTAACGACCAGTGATGTTCTATTTATTTCATATAAAAGCACTTTAATCCTATACATAATGCTATATAATAGACGCACATTTCTGCAATTATGCCAATTGTAGGAGTAAAATAACTGTAATACTTTTTTGTGTTTGAAAAAAGTTCAATATACTTTTTTTTTGTTCCAAAAAGATTGCTCTACATTAATATGATTTCTTATATATAACATGTAAAATTAATTACTATATATAAAATAAATACAAGCAGTATTTAGAATGTCAATTATTTTGCCACAGGCTCGTTTCGTGTGCACTCTCGCCAAGTCACCATTCTTACCACAAATGTGTAACACATGTACAAGCATTTGTAATTATTAGCTCCCACATTCGTTATTGAGAATTGCTGCAAGAATTTGTGATTTTACAACTAACAAAGAATGTACGAGGGTCATTGAAAAGGTTACGGAGCGACATCTATAGCTCAGTGATAGTACTAAAATCTTTCGTGTGCTGTAAGACGTATATTTCACGTGTTAATTTCCAGATATATCTGTCAATTTATTCACTTTTTACCAGCTGTTTGAAATTTTCCTGTCACGTGTGTTTTGAAAATACACAAAATCAAACATCATGTTGTGATGAATTCTTGTTTAAAAATGTTTTTGCACCAATGGTAAATCAAACAAAATATTGCAAATGTGTTAGGAGGTGCTGCGCCTTCAGAAACAACGGTACGTGGGGCACACTTGAGTTTAAACGTGGTTGTACAAGCACTGAAGACTATCGCAGCAGTGACATCCAAAAAGTGCAACAAAAAATGACATTATTGAAAAAATTTCATAGGGTATTGGAAGACCACAGATTGAGGAGTGGATGACGTTGCTGAAATCATAGGCATCTCATATGAGCATGTGCATCATACTTTAACTCAAGAACTTGGTGTGAAAAAGCATTGTGCAAGATGGCTGCCACATCTGGAGTTTTTGCATTTTTTGGGCATCCAGTGCGACCACGTTTTCAGTACTCGTACAACCACGTTTAAACTCAAGTGCCTACTTACAAACCATTGGTTTTGAAGTCACAGCATCTCCTGACACATTTACAATTTTGTTTTGAATTTCCATTGGTACTAAACAATTTTTAACAAAGAATCACACCACGATGTTTGATTTTGTCCGTTTTTCAAAACATGCATGACATGTCAATTTTAAACAGCTTCTAAACAATTAATACATTGATTTGGAAATTAACAGGAGCTTACATAAAATACAAATCTTGCAGGACACGAAAAATGTTAGCTTCGCTAAGCTACAGTTGTCGCTCCGCGAACTTTTCAACTGACCCTCGTACTAACATAGCTGTGCAGACGACGAATGAATCCCTTTTATTAGATGCATGGTAATAGAGCATGAAAACGCAAACAATCTCCGTTTGGGCACTGTCCACAGTGGCAAACTGCTCTGCCCGAGTACAGTTTGGGCAAACACCTCAATGTGTTTATTTCTGAACAAAACAAAATCAAATTATGTACTCAAAAAAAGAAGATTGAAAACAGAAAAAAAAACAATTAGTTTGAGCATTACAGAGAAACTGGAGAGATACAGCCCAAGTGGCTTCGATACATTTTAAAGACATTAGAAAATCCCTGAATTATTACATATGTATAAACCACAAGAAAGAGTGTCGGCCACTCTGGGAAGAGGTGGATAGATCAGGTCCAGTCTGCTTGAAATTGAAACAGACACAACTTTCTAAGCTGAAGTGAAACATCATAATGAAAAATAAATATTTTGTACATAATAAGCATTGTCTACATGGTATGAGATCGAGGGAGCTTGGGAAGGTTGTATTTTTGTTCCACACTGAGTGTTAACTGCTCCTCATAACACAGACACCTAGGAGGAAATAATCCTGGATCGGTTTAACTTTGAACTATTGCAGGGTGGCAATTAGATCTTGATGTACTTGGCTGTAATCTGCAGTGTAGAAAAAGAGAGGAAACCTTACCATACTAAATTGTCCCATAGATGTTGGTATGAGCAATCATGCCTACATAATCACATTGTGGGATATAGCACTGCTGTATAGGATGTAGCAACTAAGAAGAAGATACTGTACTATCCATACATTAAAGATTATTCTACTATTTTTGGGGGAGCATATGTCATATTTTTTAGATCAGAAGTGACCCCCTGCCCAGCAGAAATTCAAACATTATGAAATCGCATCACAAAAGATATTTCAATATCTTCTACGTGGCAATTAAACCTATTGGTTCTAGAATATTCCATTTGAAAGGCGCAGGAACAAAACCTATATATAGCACTGACTCAGCATAGTAGTGTATCAGCTGGAGTGGGGAGGAGGGGGGGTGAGAAACCAGTCATGTTTTGCTATGTTTGCAGTAAATTATTGTAGCTCGAGACTCCAAGTAATACAGCATTGGGCAAGGTGTCATTGAATTCACCTAATCAAGGACAATCTACACTGTGAACAGTATTAGCAGTGACAGTAATGTGAGTAGTGAATTTGTTAAGTTATGAACATTGTATGTTTCAGCAAGACATGCTCAAAAGTATCATGAACACATACAGGAGAGTGGAGCAGGTCTCGACAAATCCATAAAGCCCACTATTACCAATACCAAGCATCAGAGAGCTTACTGACAACGCCTCAAAGATGCAGCAGCCAAGTGCTGTGCTCCGCAAGTGAGTACAGCTAACACACAACCTACTATGTCTGCTGCTGCCGATGTCTGTATGAAAGTGAACAGTGCAGCAAATGTACAGAAACTCGATAAAGATGCAATGGAGGTGATGGAAATTGATACTGAGGTCGAGTTTGAGTACCCAGCGATGCAATTTTGTCAGTCAATTGATTTTGATACATTATGAGAGCTACAAAGTACTTCCACATGTTCTTTAATAATGAACTTGAAAATAAACTTATGTGTGATCCTTGTAAATTTGTAAACATGTAAATATGATGTGTCTAACATGTCTTCGCTCATTTCCATACCACACAGGTAATCCTACAGCTCTCACGTATTCTATACCCAAAAGACTTACGGCCATGGCCCTCACCGTTTTTATTTTTATGACTTTGTAGTTGTGTGTTCAGCATAATATTAATCATACTGAATATAAGAATTAGAAATTTAAATTATGAGTGTTTAGAAAAAAATTATTGATTCAGTAAATAGGCATTTTAATTTTTAATATGCATTAAAAATCTCATAAAAATTTAAACAGCAAATAATCAAATTAAATTGTAAATTGAACATGAATTGAATGTCACAGCAAGAGAACATATTTTGTCTAAAGCTTTGATCAAGCACAGATGGAAGTGAGACGTTCTAGTTACACTGATCTCTGTGTACAGTTTTCACATGACGATTCATACTGGTACTGTGATGGAATCTTCTCAAACAGTACACGCATTGAAATTTTGGTTCTTTACCGCATTCTAATCGCTGGTGTTGACTTATACCAGTCTTGGTGCGGTAAATTCGTCCGCAGTCTGAACACGAATACACTTGGACATCTTCATTATTCACTCTGGTATAGACATTTACAAATTGTTGACCTGTAATAAATAAAAAATTTATTAATATTCAGTACAAACATTAGAAAGACGAAGAATTTCTATTATTTTAAAAATTTCATTAAAGCAACTTCACTTTAAGTGCAAAATGACAAGTTTTATTTTTTTAAATCTTGTATCATATACATCTTCTTTACAAAAAAATACAAATTTTAAAAAATAAATTGAGTTAGTTACGGATTAGATCTTCATATCCCTGAAACAAAATGAGTCACAGAATCATTTCAACAAATATTTTTAACTTTTACCAGTTTCTGTAAAAATTTGAATATGAAACAAACGGGTCTTCTTGCGTGTTTACAGTCAGTCTGACTCTGAAACAAACTCACATCAGAAAATTACAAAGTTCTTAATGTTGTCAATCCAGAACATTAAACTACATTTATTCTTAAAATATGAAATGCCTTCAAATTAAGGTATGAACTTACATATTACACTAATCAGAAAGTTTTCACTTCTACAAATAACAATGACTTTAGGTTTTACATACTTGGATTTTGTTGTCCATGATGTTTCCACTGATTAAATAAATATAATTATATGTAGTTTTACATACATCATATTCTGATTACCCATTTAGTACTATGGCATTATCAGTCTACAGACCAGTCTGAAACTGAGAATGCCATGTAATAGATGGGAGATACACATTTAATGTTAATGAAATGCAATATGGATTATCATACAGGTATTTTTTATTTAAACATTTTACTATACATTTTTAATCAATATTAGTTCACATTATACGAGATTTTTATTTACTAATACAAATTTTGTTATACCGTCACCTTGAGTTTGAACAGTGCACTCTTTGAACACATTCTCTGCAAAGTTCTCGACAGTTTTGGTAATTCTTTCCTCCTGCGCCTATATTGTTGCATACAATATAGTGTTGATTCTTTGATCATAATGACCGATGCGGCAGAGAATGTGTTAATGTAGTTGAAGCATTATGCCTCTGATTATATGTCTTCTAACATCGATTGTGATTAAATAGTTGTATTTAAATTTGAAAAACTGCCATTAGATTAATTGGATTAATTAAGCTACTCATCATTGCTCCTGCGATTATTTCTATCAGCCGTCACCAATAGAAAAATTAAGCCATCGATGGTTAATGTGTTTTTCGAATTTAAACATCCTGATGATATAGAATTTCTGTGAAATATTTTGTTACACAATAAGTACTTTAATATTTGCAAAAGTAAGTAATTATTTTTAAAACTGTTGTATCACTAGTGCTTACAGGTTGTAATTTTTAAGATACATATTTCCAACATACAAGTTAATGAAATATTTCTGTTCAGTCAAAATTAAACAGAATTTAAGCGTTGTAATATACAGGCTACATAAATGTTGACGGACGGACATATACCACAACAACAGATAGAGCTTTGAAATTATTTATTTTAATCATTCATTTACATAAGTACGTCTCTGTGTAAAGTTTTAGCGTGTCTGTTCAAACTAGTGTTGTGATGAAAACGTCTCAAACATACGTTGCACTGGAACTTTGGTGCTTTTCCGCACTCATATCTCTGGTGCTGATTTAAGCCAGAATTGCTCTTATACCGTCTCATACATCTGTTACAAATAAATGGCCGGTCTTCTGAAAAAATTAATTCTAAATTATATAAATTTTTCACAGATTAAAAAGTTAAACAAAAATCAGTCAATCAATTGCAATGAATACAAATATACAGACAATACTAATTGGCACAAAATTTTATGTTAGTAAGTCTTAAAAAATACAGCATACATTACATTTATGTGCTTAGTTTAAGTCAAAGTGGCAGCCAGCTGATGAATGTTGTGATGGTTGCACAACAACCAGTTTTTGCCATTACAAATATTTTATATGAATACATAATTATTATACAGTTTTGGATAAACCTTTCATTAATTACCTGAAAATGAATAACTTTAGACTTAAACAGTTCAAAAACTCCTGTCAAGTTAGAATACTTTTATGAAAAGCAAGAAATGTAAATGTTTAGACACATATTTCTAAGCATCCTAGTATTGTAGAAAGCTTCAGTGCAGACTTTACTATCCCAAATGGGAACTTAGTTGATCCTCAGCAAAACTTGCAATATACATTATGCCGGCTCTTAACAGCGTTAGTTCTAAAATAATTATTCTCCTTTGAGTCATTGTCTGTTTTCTCCTTTGAGTCATTGTCTGTTTTTAATGATTAATACCAACAAATTTACTCACTGATACCTTTCCATTTTTTACTAACGTACATCTAATATAAATAGTAACATAATTAGTAATAATTATAAGTGTAAATAAGCAGTAATAATTAAATGTGATGTAATCAGTATTATTACACAGTATGAATACAGTACACTATACCACAAAAATTCTTATAAACTTCTTCTTCTTTTTCATCATCATGGCTTAAACTGTTTAGTCTGTTCCGGCTCCAAATTGGTCGGACCATCTCTTCTTGGAACTTCCCAGGATTCTTAGAAAACTAAAATTACAAATTTCAGGAAATCGTTTTACAAGGCATGGGGCCTAGTATAAGTGGTGCAGCGACCAGTACCAGGCCGCTGCCTAGTATTAGAGAAACACTGCTCTAGAGGACCCGTGACATACGACAAATATTTAATAACAATAATTCCTATTATTATTATTATTATTCGTATTAATAAAGTCACTATCATTATGGTTTCCATTAAACATATTTGGTTTACATACATAATGTTTACATGTCATGTATAAACAGATGCACTTAAAACTATAGCAACACATTGATGAGGTACTTATCCCTTCTTAGGAAGTGCAAAGCCCATAACCAAACTGAAATAGCTTGCCCCTGGCATAAATCATTGATACTATATTCCCCTATGTAGACAACATACTGGACTTAATAATAAAAAGTGATATGTAACACTGAGTCCCTACTCACAGTGTTACAATCAGAACAAACCAAAAGGAATCAAAACAAAACAGATATTTTAATATTTTTATAAAATTTTATTTCTCCATACAAACCTTAATATAAAGTTCACCTGTTATTTAACTTAAAATGAAATGATTATTTAATAATTTTAGCTCACATATCACACTAATTAGTATATTGTGATAGTAAAATTATTACACATGTAGAAAATTTGAATCCCATTTAAATCTACATACGAATATAATTTTGTTTAATATATTACTTACTTTACAAACTTAATACAAAGACATTTAACATATAACACATACGTGTATTATACTACAATGTTAACACATAAATTTTTATTATCAAAAATCATATTGTTTGGACACTTCAGGAAATCAATATGTGGAGTCAAGTTTTGCAGACACAAAAAAATGAAAACAACCATGTAAAAGCAGAACTGGCTTCAAGACAAAACATTCTTTGCTGCTGGTATTAAAAACCTAGTAGAGGAATGGATTCAAAGTATATAACTGAAGCTGGGGATTGTGTTGAAAAATTATTAGTTTGACACATTTATTACTTAATCATACCAAAACAATAGTCACCTGTCTCTTTACATTAAGCATTGGTTCCTTGGACATATGGTTCGGATGGATCAGTCCCGATTAAATAAACAAATTTTTTTTCAACTATATTTGGCAACTTTCCAGTCTGAACGGATACACCAAACAACTCATGGAGGAAATGATGAAACTGGGTATCTCTTTGAGCAACTGTGTGGATAGAAATACATACAGAAACAAAATTCAAAATCTTGAGGTTCCCTGTGGTGAGAAGACAAGAAAGGAGTGGACAGTGGAAAGGAAGGCGGTGCATGGTGTGCGAATGAGGGTCTTTTGGCAGGAGAAGAAAATGAAATGACATTCGCGTGGTCCACGGCTGGCGTGTTTGTGGAAAAAAATGATTTTAAGCAGTAGTACAATGCCACAAGAAATGGAATGTGATGCATAAGGTGGCTACGGCCGATGGAGAATAACATTCTGTGTAATCTTTAACAGTCAAACTAAATATCAATCCACATAGGCAACCGCAGTAAATGAATGGTTGTGGTGAAACACATGAAGGGGCAGCTAACTCTTGTGCCAGTCAAGGAGGTAAGAAGATTAAGACAAAAAATGTAAGATTATCTACAAATGGTTTATAGTAAACATCAAAAAGAGACATGAGATACTGATAAAAATAAACCAAACCTAATAAATTATGTATACATTCCCTTCTGCATCTAACTATACTCAAACCATTCAGTAAGTTACTCTGACATTTCGCTGACGTTGCTAACTGTATACAGTAAGTTTTACATTTACTTAGGGTTGCATGGTGTAAAACTGACCACATGTTTACCTGGGTAAGAACGTGACAACACGATACCATTACTATGGTGACGTGAACTAATTCCAGTAATGTGATTGGCCCAGATTCTTAGACATGCTTTTACTCCCACCACATATATCAAACATCAGAGGAACTTACTCAACAGCTTGATTCAAACATATATTTTAAAAAACAGGTTTCTGTGAATTAGACTGTAGTCTGTTGTTTAATTTTCAGCCAAATAGGCCTAATTTGGCACCAACTGGGACAGTCCATCTTCAGCAGTTGTTATTTTCCCTGTTAGTGACATTAACTGCTAGTACTGAGAAAACGATGTAAATTTGTTGGATTTCGTTGTCCATGACGTGTCCGTTAATTAACTAATTATAATTAAATCACTACCGACTCGGAACACAAAGTTTTAATGGGTAAAAACATAAAAGTTTTACTTTATAGCCTGAACCAGTAAATAAGCACAAATATACAAACACAAGAAACCACATAAAAACAACATCCTAAATGAACAGACACAATTCAAATCACATGCACTATTCGAACATATCACACCCCACACACACAACATCGATCCTTCAAAAGTTGATACCGTTGCCGAGAACAAGACGGACAGTGCTCATAGCAGCAGCCTCTGAAGAAGCTTTTTAAAAGCGAAAACTGGTTCAGGCTATAAGGCAAAAAGGTAAAACTTTTACGTTTTTACCCATAAATAACTTTGTGTTCCGAGTCGGTAGTGATTTAATTATATTTGATGTAATATTGGTTCTTCCCAATAAACTTTATTGCTGTACAATTTACATACACTTTAATGAATAAATATTTATCTTTTGCAACTCTGGTTCAGCCAGACACATTCTTTAAACATTGAACTCCTTTTCTGGAAACTGAATTTTACTCACCACAAATATAAATCCATTTCAACCAGCCTGCTGACAAGCTTCCACTGATCAGTACATTCCGTGATGTCCTTTCACCTCTGCACAGCTCTTTCTCTCCTTCATATCAAATAGTCTTCCATTTTAACTCTTTTGTACCTTTATTTTATACCTTTCTGATGGGTGTAGAAAGACATAACATGAATGAAGTTTTAACAGCATTGACATTTACATGTGCAGTACAGTCACATGGTGATAGCAATGTGGCTTTTATTACAAAGTCAAATGTCACAAGTATGAACACAAAACCTAGTTGGTGGATGAACAGATGCAAGGCAGCCCACTGATCATGGATCTCTACACTTGTAAGGGTAGACAGAGGTTAAAAATCAATTTAATTTGGACGTATTTCACGTATTGGACACATTACTCATATTACATGTATGCAACTGTTATTATAATTCATTATGTTATTACAAAGATATGATGTTAACACATTATTATGAACAAATTTATAGTAAGTAGGTGTCTATTCCATCTGTCTACTTAAGACTCCCATCAACCTCAGATAAGGAGTAAACTGTACACTATAAGAATGACATAATTATTTATCACCCACATAAAAGTACCGCCCAACTGTTTGCAAAGAAACAGTATACAAATTGCCTGGGTTCAATCAAGACAGTCTTTGCTTTGTTTATTCAAGAAAAAAACTGTACAAACTCTTTTATACCGTTTACTGCTGAATGAACACATACAACGATTACTTAGGTGCAATCCTTAATGAAACATTACAAGCAATCAAGTAACAAATATTTTTAATAAAGTTGGATCAAACAACTGAACTTAATAACTAAAATTCAATTTACAATAGTTAATCCTACGATAAGAATGGAAACATATACGTATTGACTCAAGTTGCTAAAAAATGCATCCCATCTAAATTTTATCTCTAGAAAAAATGTTTGATACTAGTTTTAAATAGTAGCATGGCTTGCTTACAGTGTAACCAAAATGGTTCCATACATTTGTCCAACGGTGTTTGATATTTTAACCTAAGTGACTTTATTAACCAAAGTCCTAATTATACTGAAAAAAGCTCTTAAATACCTTGGTGTTCTACAATAACTCCATTTTATAAACGTTCCGTTATTAGACCTTCCACATTATACTTCAACCTTTATTAGACCTTCAACCTAACTTATACTGTTTAAAAAGAACAATTAACATTTTTTTATTACACTGATCTGGGTTGAAATCTTACGACTTTTAACAACCCCAGATCAATGCTATTTTAATAACTTAAGATCTTTATACAGCATAATATTACAGCCCCTAAGCTTAATTATGACCGCACTATACACAATATAAAAAGACGAAATTATCGCAACATTGTTTATTTTAGTAACTTTACACGTTTGCCTATAAACGTGTTTAGTTACTTAAAGCATCTGTAATGACTCAATTAGAATAAAATCTAAATCCTTATATTCATTTTTTTTCCTTATCAAATGTGTAGGAAACACTTAAAAACGTTTCTCAAAATTGGACGACCAACAAATTAACGTATTTTAATACCTCGATAAATAACATACATCACGCGAACACAAATATTATAAGCAACATTTGTTCACAGTTAATGCTGACAAAAAACAATGTATAATTTGACTACTTTACGTACATATTTAAACCTTCAAATTACCCGATCGCTTTAACTTTAAACACGAGCAAATTATCGAAACAATCTATCGATTGTTTGTAATAAAGTAAATATATCGTATAATAAATTCACATCGCTGCTTCACTATATCGATTCTTGTAGAACAGTTGAAAACTGATTATCAACTTTAGGTTATGTTTACTCTTATCAGCTGTGGACAGTGTTAATTATCTGTACATCGTGGTGTAGTGTATTTTAATGTATTTATTTGATAACACGTAATTGAAACAAAATAAACATGCGCCAAATCGTACAGGCAATAGAAAAGTCTTTAGAGGCACAAATGTTCCTGCCTCCGTATTTGCATTGGTTGCAAACAGTTGCACCAGGATTTTCCGTAAATGGAGATCAAGTAATTTTTGTTCTCACAAATTATTTTGTAGTATTCATAATTTTATAACTAATGTTACGTACTGATTCAGATTAAAGTGCATAATGTGGAAAATGGGTTTATGGTAAGGCAAATACAGTACAAAGATTTATAGCACTGCAGTAAGGGTGTATTGCAATTTAAGGATTTAGGCCTACTTAGAACGCATTTTTTATAGTAGATTTGAGTAAACATCCTGAAAATATTTATAACACGTAACTTAAAACTGATGAACATTCCTCTGATATCAGAAGTGTAGAGGAATTTGAACTGACACTATGTACTGGACATAAATTAAGAGAATATGTATGTAGTCCCCGTCTAGGCTGTAGTCCTATGTGTAAAACCATTTAGCCCTTAATATTGTATGAACTGTGGGTGACAAGGAATTTGAGCTGTTTAAACATGTGTTCAAAATATAATTTCATTCATGTTTCATTTCATATGTAATTTTTTACAGGTGTCAATCTTATATAAACCAGATGACTTTTATACAACACTTTTGGAGAGATGTAAAAATGCAAAGCACAGAATAGCATTAGCTTCTTTATATCTTGGTACTGGGCCTTTAGAAGCAGAATTAGTAAGTCTGGTTTCGTTATAATAATGTTTTATAAATTATTTGTACCGTGTACTAAAAATGGTACTTAGATCAGATTAGTTTACCTACAAAGATATGTAAATGGACCTACATGTAAGATAAACGGAATATTTTATTTTAAGTAGCACCAACATTCTATTCATGACGTTAGTTATTGGTACATGAAAATTATTATAATAAATATTATCATATTGTTATTATGTTATGATAATTCAACATTACATTATTGCTATTTCTTTATAAAATCATTAATTTCATTAGCAGAAAAAAATTATAATTAGAGATGGGCAGTAGGCATACTGGAAATACTGTTACTCACAAATGTCACAATTTTTTCAGTTTCTGCAGTTTTGATTTGGGATTTCCTCATTTTGTTTTAGTTTTTAAGGTGATGGTGTATTATTGGATTTTTTTAGCCAGAAATTTGGAGTGTATGTGGGGTAGGTTTTCTTCAATTGCTATCTTGACCTTTTCAGAAACAGAGTAGTAAACTCACATTACTTTGAGATGGGTACATTGAGTATACTGACTTCAGCGAGTAGTCAACAAGGACCAAGGGGATAGAAATAGAAAAACCTTTTGGTGGGCGAAAAGATAAAAAGTTGACTGACAGATAAAAATTGAATAAGAGATATTTACATTCTCTCTCTCACACACACACACACACACACACACACACAAATATATATAACATTAGGCTTCGACAGTGTAGTTAGGCCAGAAATATATACATGTTTATTGTATATGGTAACATAATGGTGTTTGGGGGGGGGGGAGAATGGGTAATTTTATGTTTTTATACATCATATTTCACAAAAAATTATTTTTAGCAGTTAATTATTATTCAATGACAATTTTTTATTCACACAAATTTGTAGAAAATTTATGTGGTGAAGTGTAAAAAACAGGAATGTAAAGATCTTCACATGTACAAAACAAAAGTTGACCTATAAATTTCTCTACAGCTAATAAATGTGTTGCCAAAAGAAGTAACTGCTACTTTACTTCCCTGTGAAATTTTCCTATGTATATAAAATTTGGAGGATCATGGTCCCTGCTACTCCCTAGACTCTACAAGTGGCAAGGATTCCTGCAGATGTTGGTGAAATGTCTGGCTGAAAGAATACAACCACAGACTTAACACCTATAAAAACAAAATCATTACTCTGCTTTGGTTCCAGTTTCTAGGCATTAAGCTAGGTTGGATTATGCCTGTCTGGAGTAATAATCAACCACATGCTAACACTTGGAAGTGAAACTAAAGTGAAGATTTAATTCCGACTTTGAAAAACAAAGAAAACCAAGTTGACTTTTAGTCAGTACTATGTATTTACGTATTATTAATTACTTCATGTTACTGAATATCCTTTTTTTTATTAAATCTGTAATATGTTATTACTGGTTGATTAGCAAGACATAATGTAGATTGATTATCCATATGTTATCAGTCATTAATAGAGGGTGTAATGAACTGTGTTACCAGCTGGACACTTGACAGCACTGCTCATGTCGGCTTTGCTTTTCTACCATGCACAACCATCGTGCTATGACTTCTGAAGTGGTTCTCAGACGTTAGGTGATGATTTTCTTGAATTTTATTTTAAATGTATCATGTTATGTAGTTCAGTCATAATAGAAACTGTTTTACATTCAGTACATCCATTGTTGTTTGTATCACTTCAATAAATGTTGTAATTTTATACAATATACTTGCAATTTCCATATTTTAAAGAATGTTTTGGTATATTATTTCTTTTGGCAGACAAAACTGACAAAAAAAAACTTGTCACACATTAATGTTTACTGATACTTTTTTTTATTTTATAGTGACATTTTTCTTTTCATAATTTATTTATTGAATTATTTATTTCTTTTAAGAACATTTTATTGCCTTTCATCCGTAGTACAAAACTGAAAGTATCATAATTAAAAAAAATTGTTATATTGTTGTGTTTATGTTGATCAGCTGTTTCACACTATTTTGTGAATACAATAGTGAGGCATCTATGTTTTTGGTTTACTTGATATTAATATAATTTGACATTAAGTTAAAATAAATAAATAAATATTATGAAATTCTATTTTTTATTAGTTTGTATTTCTTATTCTATTAAGAAGTTGTGATTTTTTACATTTGAAATTTGTTCATAGTACATTTTTTGTTTTTAAATTATATTATTATGAATAGCAATATTTTGTAATTATAAGTGTAATCCTCCTGACTCGGGACACAAATTTGGTCGCCTAGTGAATAACAATCCTTGTTTTCATTTGTTAATGATTTATGTTTTCTTTTTTTTCCAACTTTGTGTTCTGAGTCATTAGTATTATACTTATAATTAGTTAATCAACAAACACGTCATGGACAACAAAATACAATATTTATGTAACAAAATTTATTATGTGTTACTAAAGAAAGTAACACAAATGGTTATTTGATTAAAAAATAGGTACTTTCTGTACCCGCACTCCATTTTTGATGTTTTGTATGGGCGTTTTCACACTTACCGACACGACACCGACCCGACATCGACCCTACAATGACACCGACACGATATCGAGTAGGTACTTTCACACTCAAGATGACAGATGTCAATATATCGGCCGTGGTGAGTGTAGTTGATTATACAAATGGCTGAATTCAACAGAAGATTGTATTTACTATATTTGTTATATTTAAGACGGAGAAGACGAAAAGTAGATAGGAAGTACCCGATTATTAAAGTTCGCTATCTAGAAGGTGCATATTACACTTTATTTGATAAGCTGGTTTTAGATCCTAACAAGTTTTTCAATTTTATTTTTATTTCCTTCATCTGTCTTGTCCCACAAACAAGGCTTCGTCTCAACAAGTTCAGTCAATGTCACTATGTCATACTTAAAAGTAGTCATTTCACAAAATATTCAACTACTGACCTAAATTAATGCGCTAGGCAGAGTGAACTGTCGGTGACTACACAGAGCTGACCAAGATGGGAGAGCTGCTGCCCGCCGACACGTCGGTGCCTGCACTGACCCGATACCGACATGTCGGTGAGTGTGAAATGGTTCCATAACATTTCTTTACTTTTTGTTCCCAGCGATATCGCGCCAATATTGTGTCGACATCATATCGGCTAGTGTGAAAACGCCCTATCTGTGATAGTGTCGATATACCACGATTTGAAGAAGAAGAAATGTACTGATTGTAAGTTATTCTAATTCTCAATGTAAAGTGAAAATCTGTTGTTGTTTTTTAGTTGGGTAATAGTTCCGATTGACATCCTTGTCTGTGAAAGCCATAAAACCTGCACAGTTATTTTTTAATAGTAAGATTAAAAATTAAAAATAAAACAAGCTTTGTTATTCATTAGGCGACCAAACTTCGTTTACATTATTTAGTAAAGTCTCAAAAATATCACTGCAAGCATATTTAGTGTGAAAAAAAACATGTATATCATCTCGCCTTACTTCGAGTTAAGTTTTTTATGTGTCTTCACACAAAGCATGTATTGTTTTAAAGCTGTGTTGGTTTCCATGTGTACTTTTAGGTTGCATGTTAATCTAACAATGTCAACTTTTGGTATCATTGTAGACCATTGAATAAAGGCAGATTTTGTGAAAATCTGGACAAAAATCCACCAGACACGAAATTTGGTAGAAAGTTAAGTTTTGGGGTCACTTCAATGGGGAAAAAAAATCGGACACTCCAGCTCACCGCTGGGCCCCCCTGGGGGGGTTAAAAGGTGGGGCAAAACGGTTTGTTGTAAATATCTCAAAAACTAAGCAATATATCAAAAAAAGTTAAATACAAAAGTTGTAGCTGACCAAATTTCCCATCAAAATGGTCCTTAGTAATTTTTTTGTCAGAGGCACTGGGACAGAGATATGAGCGCTCAAAGTTGAGACCTTTTTTTGCAATTTTTCGTATAAGGCATTTTTACGAAAAAAAAAACGCATTTTTTTGAGTTTAGGCCGATTTTTGTATAGTAAAAAGTGCTAAATATGGGTATGTAAGTGTTTGTACATGTAATACCAAGTATTTGGATGTAAATTTTTTCATGTATATATTTATGCACACATATACACACACACTACAACTACAAAAACGTGCATTTTTGAACGTAAGCGTTTTTAGTTGTATACATGTATATACACACACATATGTGCAAATATGTGTAGAAATATTTTCATGCATATATATTATGCTTGTCTAAACCCAAAAATGCACATCTATACACATGGATTAGTGAGTATATGCATGTAAATGTGCAAAAATGAGTCGGTATTTTGAAAAAAAAAAATTTTTGCGAATTTTTTATTTAAATTCATCATTTCTGTACATTCACTGCTGTATATCAATATATTTACATTTATATAAGTATCCTACAGTTTTTGCATGCACGTATGCACACTTGCATGCATGCACATGCGTTTTTATGCATAAAAACATACAAACTGTAAAAACTTATATTTAAAAATTCATACATACAATCAAATATTCGTTCATACATGTACACAAATACACTTAAAGGCTCTCCCACACTTAATCACATACACACTTACACACACATGCACATGCACACACACTCTCACAAACACACATACACCTTAAAATGAACTGTTATATTATGCGCATATACATATATATGTATATATTTATACATACACACCCAAGAAACATTGCGCTTCTGCTAGGTGCTCTTGTAAAAAAGCTGGACTATCATGGTCCACCTTATGCAAAGCTTGCAGAGGAGTAGATTGCGAAAATGCGATACCAGAGGCTCCAATATCCAGAGTGATAGATGATAGCAATGATGTGGATTACGAAGATGAAATATATGACGTATACCAAGATGATGACAATGAATAAGTAGGTATTTTCATATATATAAATATGAAGTTCATATGTAAATTAATTAATATTAATAATACATTATTTTTTTATTTTTCAGGGATACTGGATATAAACACATACAGCATTCACTTGAAAATTTTATAGATCTAATGCCGAGATTTTTTATATATTTAAAATGTAAGTTTTGTACGATAAAAAAGTTAATGTATACAATAAATAATTTTGTTTAATAAAAAAGTAAAATCGTGGTTTTTTTCTGAGTGTTAATGTGTATGTGTATGTATTTGTGTTTGTTTGTGTATTTATATGTAAAAATATATACATATCTGTTTATGCGCATAAATGTATAAAAAAGTTTCATCGAAAATATCTGCGTGTGTGTGTGTGTGTATGCATAAATATATACATTTATATGTATATGCGCATAATATAACAGTTTATTTTAAGATGTATGTACGTGTATGTGTGTTTGTGAGTGTGTGTGCATATGCATGTGTGTGTAAGTGTGTATGTGATTAAGTGTGGGAGAACCTTTAAGTGTACTTGTGTACATGTATGAATGAATATTTGATTGTATGTATGAATTTTTAAATATAAGTTTTTACAGTTTGTATGTTTTTATGCATAAAAACACATGTGCATGCATGCAAGTGTGCATATGTTGTAACGAGTTATTGTGTGACGTCCTTCTTACTTAAACTTCATGTTGGAGTCGTCAATCTGTAACGATCTCGAAGACTCGGTCGTACCTTTATATAAAATGTTTACACTTGTTTATTATGTGTATAAGTGTTAATGTGGTGTGTTCGCCTCACACCGGTCGTTACAATAATAGTTGTCACTACTGAAGTCTGTAGCGTGGTCCAAATTACCAGTACAATCTGCCTGTTCATTCATAGGGGTTGCGAATCCCGGGTGGCGCCAAATTGTTTATATTAAAACAATTAAATTTGTTAAATTACAAGTTAATAAGTGTTGTTAGCGTTGACGGCTGGAGCGTTCAAATGGTTCCCGCCGCTGTACAGGTTGTCGTATTGTCCACTCGTGAAGAGCGCTAGTTGGTTACTGAATAAAAATTGCTAACACACATATATTCTACAACGTCCTACGAAATAAAACGATGGTAATACTCTGTACTGTAATTTTAATGCACATTCAGTCATTAATTAATATGACAAAAGGATTATAAATGAATGAATAACAAATTGCTCCGGCTTAGAACATGAAACATACATCCCAATGTTGGCGAAATTGGTTTTGAAACAAATTATTTCAATGCCGTCATGGCCTCTGTTTACATACAAAATATTAATCTGTTCAAAATCTGGGGTCCTTTGGATTATAAAATAAGACATAAAAGTTGGTTACATTAAAAAAGTACACTACCATACCTTATACGTACTTAAAGAGTATAATGTGTTTTTACAAATTGTTCGGTAGTGTCGTATTAGTTGTTACAAAGTTCGCACACTAATGCGAGGTTATATTTTAATTAACAAATGTTTTACGTAAGTTGATTATGCATTAAACCTTTGAAAGAAAATTAATTTTGTTTAATAGTGAGAAATTTTGATTGTTTTGAGAAATATTTAAAGTAATTTGGTTTCTGGGATAACTGAATTTAGTGGATACTTATCAGTTCAGACAGTGTTGATATGTTGTCATCTGGGGTAGTGGAAATTCCGCAATTTTGGACTGGTTTAAACTTCGGGCATCTTCTTCTATCTCGTCTTGGGACTTTCTGCTATTTAATTTCTTTTTATTGGGTTCCAGGACATCGTTTAATCTTAGAAGCTCTGCATTGATTCGTCATTGGTTCTTGTTGTCGACTTCTGAACGCCTTTTTAACTATTTAATGTAAAATTTCAGTCATCACAATCTTGC
Organism: Magicicada septendecula; assembly: GCA_034769895.1. NCBI lineage: Eukaryota > Metazoa > Arthropoda > Insecta > Hemiptera > Cicadidae > Magicicada > Magicicada septendecula. Next base: position 833,086,647 of record CM068368.1, read on the forward strand.
GTACCGCTTACCCACGCGTCATTTTTTCAAGTCTAATAAATTTAACGGAAAATTAGTATTCAACGGCCCGTTTCTATGGTAACAGAAACCCTTTGATTGGTTAAGGCCTCTTTCAAAAGCATTGTTATGAGATTTGAATTTTTATTCAAATTTATTATATATTTTCTTAATGATTTTATTCCTCTATCGTTCCTTTGGGGTAAATAAATAACATCACTATTATATTTCTTTCCTTTCAAAGTTTAAAATGATACCTCATAAGGTCATATTCTATAATACATTAACTTTAGTCTAATTATTTGACATCTGATAAATTACATTTCTTTTTTAAATTAAACTTTTATAATAACATTTCTCTTTTAAAATGATTTACACATAATTACTGGCTATTTATTTGTCTTAGATTAGTAGATTTCCTTGTGAATTTGTTACAATTGACCTTTGTGTGTGTCTGACAGTTAGACGTTTTCATAGCCAAAAGTAGCCATGATGGTATTTTATTTATTTCTTTTAAATTACATTTTAATTCAGCCTGATGGGCTTCACTTTGTTATGATAATTGTTTGTGTTGCGTTTTGATTCTGTTTGTGTTCTAATTACTATTCAATACAGTTTTCATTATTCATCTTTAAAATATAACAATTTAGACTTATGGACTGCAAGTTCCTTCCAGCCATATCCTATTCATAACGTTGAAACAAACAATTCTTTATAAGTTATTAGTTACTGTTGGTTTTAACATTAATTTCATTCTTTTGCTATTTAGTACAGTCATCTGGTAGTTTTAGCTGGAAAGTTTTCCGGGAGTTTTGAAAATGGGTAATTTTATAGATTTTGATGTGCTCTTTTCGAATTTCAACTTTGCCACCTCGTATCTTTGCCGCTCGCGCCGCCATATTGGAAAAATGGCGTCTAATAGCAGTTTTTTGACGATATCTCCTTTCCGACTCATTCTACGATAAAAACATTTATATACAAAATTAAACTAGAGAAAATTTCCTACAATTTATGTCCTAACAACTTTTTTCGTAAAATCAATAGTTTCGGCGTACGAGCGCCGCAAAGTGTAATTTAACACGCGTTTTCGCTGAATAACTCGTTTCCACACCACCTTGAGGTAGAGTAAGCGGCGCGTTTTTTTTAACGTGGTTTCCCCAGTAGGCCTAATCCACATGTAATCCATAATTCGGAAATTTAGCGCAATCTTCTTCGTTTGGATGTTCTTGATGGGCCAGGTGTTGCCAGTTCATCGTCTTCAGTAGCGATTGAGACGTTATAGACTGAAATTTCTTCGGTATCATCTGCGATGGGATCATCAAATTCATTGTGAGCTTCTTCGTTTTCGATTCCATCATTCGTTTGCTCGAAAATAGTCTCCGTTTCTTCCTCTTCATCGCTATCATGTGATGGATTTTGCGAATTATCACAAGTACCACCAGTACAATTAGTGCATATAATGGAGCATTTTAACCCGGCTTTTCTGCATCCACAGGCTTTTTGACATCCTTTTTTGCATTTGCAAGAAATAAGTTTCAGCAAGAATTCTGGAGCTGGGGGTTCATGTGTCATAACAGGAATTAACCCATTCTTGTTTCTGTTCCATCCCCATTGCTCTGCATTTTTTCCATTCCCACACCACTGCTGAATCTGGTGATAGGTTCGAAACAAATGTTGTCTTGCTGCTGGTTCTGTTGGAGGTAGCGACGCAATATTAAATTTACTTTTATATGCTGATTTTATAAAGCATTCATATCTATAGTCGTTTAAAGACATGCTTTTCTTATTTTTCATATCACTGTAACTGTATAACTCAAGAAGGAAGCGTTCTCCAGCTTTAGCAATTATCTCTGGATCAGCGTTTGGATTTTTGAATGCCTGGATAACCTCGCTTAAATTTGGATTCTTTTGCAGTACATTAATAAATTTCGTTTTTCCTTGATTGAAAAGGGCACATGTTGTATCACAGCCACTGAAGGCATGCAAAAATAAAATATGATCTGTGGCTGTTTTATCTATGATACTGTCAGTCGAATATATTTGTTGCGAAATTTTTCCTTTTCCTGGTTTGAGCATATACATGTTTGATAGCTTAGATAGAGCTGTCAAAAGAATAAGAAGATCTACATCTTTGCCGACAACAATTACGGAATCGAATGCTGATGAAACACTAATTGCAGTATTGATTATTAAAGAGTCCGCATCTTCCGTGGCTTGTTTGACCATGACATTCTCAGCTTCAAATTTTGTCTTCAACATTCTAATGAGCCGGTTTTTGTTTGCATCATTCCCCAGAAATTTACTTTGAGACACAGTTGGAATCATTGTCTCATCAAAAAGTATGTCTACTGAAGTAGTTTTTCGCGATCGTCGAAATCGCTCCGCATATTTGGTACTACGGTTTGCTGCATATTCCGGATATCCGTCGAATACGATTATGACATTGGACTTATATTTCGATCGAACATATGTAACATAGTTATTGCAAATAGATGAAAATGATTCACCGCGATGCCAAATGACTCGGTGTAATAAGTGCCCTCCGTCGATGACATACATTGTATCTCCAAAATTAATGTCTCCAGAATGTACCTTAAATGCCTTGTACATAGAAGATTTAACGCATTTACGCACGCCTTCGTCATTGAAAAGAGATAATGGAAATGGGGCAAGTTCGTACGTGAGGAACTTTTCAAGTTCCTGTTCAGATTCTTTTGCAATGCACATTCTTTGGAAAATTAATAAAGGATTAATCGGCACAATATCATCTTCTATCCGAATGGCTGTATTCATAACACCAAGTGATTTTATTCTGTCATTCCGTTTGAATGTAACGGTATAGAAGTCGCTGCCAATGATTTTTGATATGCCAGTGCAACCAATTTCATAAGACATGTGACAGTTTATCTTTTCATCTCCGATAACTCCAGTGCTTATTGACATGATATCCTTTACTTCTGGAAAAGGTGGATGGTTGCACAACCAATCCATCAGTTTTTTAACGCTGTCATTGTCACGATTAACCCGTGAACTTCTCATTTCGACGTGTTGCTCAGAACTGGAAAAATCAACATTGCAAAACTTTTCAACTTCGTCGCAAATATTGTGCAGGAATACCATTCCCAAAGTCCACTTGGAAAGCACGCTTTCCTGGACTCCTCGTCCATGAGTAAGGCCACCAAGACATTTCATTGTCCTCATCAATGATTGTTCAATTGTCATATCTGACCATGTGCCACACCAAAATTTGTCAGAACGTCTAATTGTAAAGTATCCTTTAGTTGTAAAAAGTTCGTACTCTTCAGCTGTCATTCTTTACTTCAAATCGAACATATCTTGCAAATATAAATGGCAAGATTTAGCATATAAGTGGCCACTGGCATGAAAATAAGGGATCATTTTCTGGATAGTGTCAAGATGTAAATTCCAGTTGCCCATTCTTTCTGCTTCGATGAATTGTTTAACAAGTGTAACCATCCGAAAATATTGTACCCATAATTTCGCTGTAGCGCCACGGTGTTCAAATTTAACCAATTGAGTCTCAAATTTCTCAGACAGTTCTTGGTAGCATTCTTCCTGGTCCGCTTCGAGTACCACAGACCTATCAAAATCGTATAAAATTCTTTCTAATTCTGCTCTGAGATCGGGTGTGAATTCTATCGATTGTAGTACGATTTTAGCAATTGAAAGATGAGTTAACATATGTGCTCTTACCGCACGCGAGTACGCATGCCCTGCCATAATTTTCTCAATCGAATGTGTTGCGTAAATGGTATTGAAGAGCTCTTTCAATCCACTTCCATTCATTATGCATCCGATTGCGTACACTGTACACAACATTACGATTGCATAAGCGCGTCTGTTTTTGTTTTGCTAGAAACTCTGCTGTTATCTCAGCAGCACACAAAAAACAGTGGTCTTTAAATGAGAATGTTGGATGCGTGAATCGCAAATGTAGTTGAGGAGTGGGGACATCGCTTCCTCTACGCAATGATGCAGCGATCAACTTCTCATTATTATATCGTTTTCGACATACTTAAAGAAGCACTATAGATGTTAGTCCCTCCAAAAGTTTACACTTGTTATCTTTCGTTTAACACTTGACTTACGAAAAGTCTCCAATCCTTTTTCCTTCACTTCAGTTACTTCACTATCTTTAAGTGGATTCTCGCAAATAAAACAATTTCCTTCATTAGAAGCCATGGCTCTATAAACGCAAACGACACTGTAAAACGTTACACGTATACTGATGACTCAGACTAAATATTCTATTGAGTTCTGCCGGCAGATGTTTCGTAGAAGGTAGAGAGGGGAGCCCAACACAAAGGCGTGTGTAAACGAGTTATTCAGCCTAAACGCGTGTTAAATTACACTTTGCGGCGCTCGTACGCCGAAACTATTGATTTTACGAAAAAAGTTGTTAGGACATAAATTGTAGGAAATTTTCTCTAGTTTAATTTTGTATATAAATGTTTTTATCATAGAATGAGTCGGAAAGGAGATATCGTCAAAAAACTGCTATTAGACGCCATTTTTCCAATATGGCGGCGCGAGCGGCAAAGATACGAGGTGGCAAAGTTGAAATTCGAAAAGAGCACATCAAAATCTATAAAATTACCCATTTTCAAAACTCCCGGAAAACTTTCCAGGTAACCCCCTTTTTTTTAACCAAATGACTGTACTAATTACTTTGAGTGAGAAACATCATCACTTCTTTCAAACTCATTAAATTTATTTCCCTTCTAACATGGGGTGTTTTATTAATTGTATACTTAATTTTAATGCAAAATCTTATTTCAATACTACTATCTTCCTCCATTCCATATTAATACAAACTGTTTTTACCCGGGCTTTCTCCCTGAATAATATCACATACTTTACTTATTTCTATTTTAAATACTATTTTTAATCATTCTTAATTATATGATTGTTCATAAGCTCACTTACATCATTGACTGGTTTATCAATGATTTTTTAAGTGTTTTCTTATCTATTAATACATTTTTATTACTAATAATATCCTTTTCCACGTATCACTTTCACCTTTAATTAACTGAGGTTTATCACTGATACACTCACTATTTTGGGGTATTAACACTTTCACTATTGCACTTTATTTTGTTTCACTGTTTATATTAAGTGTTACTTAGTGGGTATTCCCTATACTTATTTCTCCATTATTTCTCACTATTTCTTTATAACATAATTCTTATTATTAACGACATTTGGTTATTTACATTTCATTAAATCTAACTTTAATAATTGGGGTTAGTGTATTTTTCTACACTACGTTACTTTTTAATTGTCTTTTGTTTTAAAACAGGTATATAAGTTATTTCATTTATAACAATAATATTTGTTTCATTAGTGAATAATTATTTGGGGTTTATTTACAGTATTCTATCTTTGAGTATACCATTTCTCCCTTTTATATGTGGTGTTGGTTACTTCTTGGTTTCACTTTGTCTCCTCTTCATTCTTCTTCTTCATCTTCTTCAACTTTAATTGTCTTCATCTTGGTTCGGTTCTCCTCTTCTCATCTGGTTTAATTTCTATTTAGTCGTAGGAATTTGTTCACTTCCTTTTGTTCTTCTTTAGTTCTGGTTTCTTACCTTCTTTAGTTAGTTCCTATTTGTTTGGTCAATCACCCTTTTTTCTTGTGTATGTTTCGTGGTTCCCTTCTTTTGTTTTCTGTTGTTGGGTCAATCACTTGGGTTGGGTAATATCGTCGTTCGTCGTATTATAGTATTTATATTTTATTTATTTTTAAACATTTTATTTTATATGAAGTATATTTACATTAAGAATTATCTTTTTTATCCCTGGTACTGGGGTGGCTTATTTGTGTTGTAACAATGTGCATGCAAAAACTGTAGGATACTTATATAAATGTAAATATATTGATATACAGCAGTAAATGTACAGAAATGATGAATTTAAACAAAAAATTCGCAAAAATTATTTTTTTTTCAAAATACCGACTCATTTTTGCACATTTACATGCATATACTCACTAATCCTTGCGTATAGATGTGCATTTTTGGATTTAGACAAGTATAATATATATGCATGAAAATATTTCTACACATATTTGCACATATATGTGTGTGTATATACATGTATACAACTAAAAATGCTTACGTTCAAAAATGTACGTTTTTGTAGTTGTAGTGTGTGTGTATATGTGTGCATAAATATATACATGCAAAAATTTACATCCAAATACTTGGTATTACATGTACAAACACTTACCTACCCATATTTAGCGCTTTTTACTATACAAAAATTGGCCTAAACTAAAAAAAATGTGTTTTTTTTCGTAAAAATGCCTTATACGAAAAATTCAAAAAAGGTCTCAACTTTGAGCACTCATATCTCTGTCCCAGTGTGTCTGACGAAAAAATTACTAAGGACCATTTTGATGGGAAATTTGGTCAGCTACAACTTTTGTATTTAACTTTTTTTGATATCTTGCTTAGTTTTTGAGATATTTACAACAAACCATTTTGCCCCACCTTTTACCCCCCCCCCCAGGAGGCCCAGCGGTGAGCTGGAGTGTCCGATTTTTTTCCCCCATTGAAGTGACCCCAAAACCTAACTTTCTACCAAATTTCGTGTCTGGAGGATTTTTGTCCAGTAAAAATCTTTATTCAATGGTCTATAGGTACACAGAGCTATATTATTGGTAGAAACATTTTTTTTGTAAAAAATATGACAGTGAAAACAATTGTAATCATCAACAAGCTATTTGATAACATATACAAATAAATTTTCACAATTTCTATTACCTAACTAAAATTATATGTGATATTCACTACATATTGATGCCAATAATTGCATAATCGAAATATTGAAAATGAATGTGGTTATGGTTGTTGGGAAAGTACCAGAAAATTATAGAGGGCTTAGTACAATGCTTGGCTACTAACCAGAAGGTCATGGGTTTGATTCCCTGTCACCACTATAAAATCAAGGTGCATTTTTCAGTACGACACTTAAGTTAACTCTTCCTTTGTACACGAGTACCTGGTGTAATTATAGGTGGCTGGCTACGTTCCTTCCCATTACGTTAATGTGCCATTTGACTCAAGCTGGAGGTCTTACGATGGTACAAGGAGGAATCTGTTATTTTCAAAATATTTCAAAAATCATGTTTATGTTCTATTTTTTTAATGCATTTTTCTACATTATTTGTAGTAAACTACATATGTCAACTAATTTTTAATAGCAATTGGTTCTAATCACAGTAGATAATCTGAACAAGCTGTGTTGTGTAACATTGCACTGATAGTGAATCCAGATATGATAGTTTTTATGACTCAGTCAGAGTCTATTGTATGCAACATTCCATATGTTTACTAAATATATTATTAATCCTTAACCAGTTTATTTGTTTTTATAATGTTGGTAATTTTGCTTGCAATGTGTATTTCTTCTTTGCTAAGTATTCCCTTCATACAGATGTTGGTACATTCACACGCAACACACCCACATTGTGTATGCATGTACGAATGCAATATGAGTGTGTGTGGGGGGGGGGGTTGCTTCTGAATTTGACTTCATTGATTATTGATCTCTTCTGAACATTTACATTCAACATTCTTCTTTGGTATCAACCGCATCTAATTTTGAACTTTATTTGATATAGAAACACAAAAAACAGTTTTTGCAAGTTTTGTGCCTGCCAGAGCTCAGGTTGTCACTGCCGACTGTTACCAAACAGTGAATTCAGTTTCCAAGTTTTATTCCATTGTATTCATTTTCTTATCCATATCATCAGTGTAGATTCTCAAGTGGACATCTGGTAAATAGTCGCAAGAGCATAAGACCATATTGAAAAACATAAATGTTGAACTTTGGTGGGCTCAATACAGTTGTGTGGTATATCATTGCTGATAGCTGTGTCTCTTGAAGTAGAGTTATTTACCCTGACTTTATGATTCTGTCATGTAATAAGCTGTGCATAAATCACTAGTTTTCCTCAGATTCAAATTTTCACATACTACAGTAACAGTAGCTGGTAGGACCCTGTCAGATGCATCTTCAAAGTTAGTCATCAAAGCAACCATGACTTCTTGCTTGTGGAAGCCAACATATATTATGTAAAGTTTAAAAGTCCATCAGCGGTTTCTCTCTGAGGTCTAAACAATAAATGATGGTTCCCCAGCAGATCCAAACTTAACCTGTAGTTTAAACCCATTCTAATAGTTTGGTCAGGCATGAGACCAGTGAAACGGGGCAATAAGAATTCAAACTGTGTCTCTCTTTACCTAATTTATGGAGATATATCATGGTTACCGAGTTCCACTCTTCTTCTTTGTCTTCTTATCTGGCTTTACAGCTTTTGGTAGGCTTTGGCCTCCTCAACAATACTCCTCCATGCTTCCCTGTTCTCCGCCCTTCCTCTCCACCCTCTGATTCCTATGCTAGCACAATTGTCTATTATGCCATCCAACTTAGTCTTTCACTCGGTAGGAAATATTCGTCAAGTCCAAATATTGTTGAACAAAACACTCACTTTCTAAGGAATATTGTCTTATTAGACAATGATGGCAAAATAGCTTGGTATTAAAATCAAAAATAAATTTGTCTTCACCATTACTCTCATTCATCATCATATGATGTATTACCTCCACCTGATCTTTTCCTAGATCGGTTGTTTATCGTCTATCACTGTTAATCTTTTCCTTCCTTCTCACCTTTCCTTTTTCCATTGTGTTCTCAAGAACAGTCATCAACTTTCTTTTTTCTTATACACCATGTCCTATACCTTCCCTTCCTTTTCAGACTTGTATCCAAAAGTGTTCTGATTTCTGTATCCTCTTCAGAGTCTCTTTATCACTCCCATGTCATCGGGCTTTGTTGCTTTCAGTCATGTAAAATTTGTACAGTACATTTTAGTAAATCTGTAGTGTAGTAGCATTGTAGTACAGTATAAGATCATTTTGCTAGCATCTATGTGTTGAAAGAAAATGTTTGCATTATCCTTTCAGCAGAAGGTTGAAAACATGGGCCAAGGATCCATAATGAAATACCTGTCATTAGCAACGTAAACATCTCTTTTTTTATATGAATTATTTTTGTTATTATTTAGCGGTTTATCCATTAACATTTATTTTTCATTAACCATGATTTTGTATTTTCTTTTTGTCTATTCATGATCATAATAATTAGTGTGCCAGTACACTTGTGTGTGTGAGTGTATGTGTACTTACTTGAATTCATGTTGTTGTGCGATGTTAATTAGTTCCAACTTTCAAGTACAGAATAGTAAAAGTGTAAGTGATAGCTTATTACAAGTAACTGATTGTTAACCACAGGTGCAGGCACTTCATGGCAGACTGAGTGAACGAGGAAAAGAACTACAAGTAAACATTCTGTTGGACGCTAACAGGGGGTCTCGAGGAGAAAAGAACTCGCGCACCATGCTTCTTCCATTACTTCAAAGTCATCCTCACTGTCAGGTTTTTATTTTATTTTACTACCTTTTTTTTATCGTTATAATTTTGAGTAAATTGTACGTACTTTTTGAGTGTAAAAAATAAAAGAATGGCTTTAAAAGGAGAAGGACCATTTTGCTCCAAAATAATCATTTTAAAACATGATAACTGTAGAAAGGTTGAAATGCCAATTTCAAGTTTGATTCTAAGGTTGACATGACAATCTTCTGATGTGTGCTGATTATGGATTGAATGTAACAACCAGAAATGGTACTTTGCTCTTGCAATTGTTTTTTATTTTATAACATTATTATTTGTGAACATGATTGAATTATAAGTGTATTATAGAATATTTAAATATTTCAGGTGTCACTGTACCACACTCCAGCACTGAGAGGTCTCCTGCGTTATATGCTGCCGCCAAGATACAACGAACTGGTTGGTCTTCAACATATGAAGTTATATTTGTTTGACAACTCAGTAATTATTAGTGGGTTAGTCTGTCACTGGTTTACAATTAAGATAATGTAATTTATTGCTCTTATTCAAATTTAGCATGGCACTTTAACAAAACTGTTTTAATTTATAATTTGGTTTTATTACACTCTATGCTTTTGTCTGTACCCAGTCGCCATTGCTCTCTCTCAGCCCATAGATATTCTCTTATTATTATTCCGGGTGTACAATGTTTACACATTTTCCTGAACCAAAGATTACAGAAGTGATTGAATTCTCATCTTCCACTGCTGTTTGTCCATCCAAAGATCTCCTTCAATTTCTCATTCCCTCAATATAGTCTGAATTTCTTCTATCTAGTTGGTCTTCCTCTTTTCCTTCATCCTGGTGGGGTCCATTCCATGACTCTCCTTGGCAATCTTTCCTGTGCCATTCTTTTCTTGTATCTATAACATTTTTTTTTTGTTTTTTTTTAAATCAACAATTGAATTTTTCACATTCATTCTGTCCTTAATGACCTCATTTCTAATTTTCTCACGTCTGGATACTCTTGCCAAACATCTCCAAAAGTCCATCTCTGCTGTCATTAATTTTGTTCTTGTGTGTTTATTAGTAGTCCAAACTTCTGAGCCGTAAAAGTCATGACACTTCTAACAATGGTTTTAAATATTTTGGTTTTAGTTTCTGCTGCAATTTGCTTAACCCACAGGATTCTGTTTAATATAGATATAGCCATCGTTCCCAAATTAATTCTGGATTGTATTTCTTTGTCTTGCTTCCCACTGGCTGTAATTTTCACCCCTAAATACTTGTATTCCTCTGTAAATGAAATCTTCCCCATGTCTTCCTCCAATATCAAGTCTTGATGAAGGTCACCTATTGCCATGTATTTTGTTTTATTCATATATACCTTTAGTCCCCATTTCTGATATTCCTGTATCAATTTTCTAGTCATGTACTCTATATCTTCAAAATTTTGAGCCAAAAATAATTGGTCATCAGCAGATATCCTCTTACCCTCTCCCAAATTTCTCTATAAATTCTACCTTGCCCAGCTCTTTCTTGGTTGATCTCTTCTTCTTCTTACACATGGTGACCAGCAGTGGCGGCTCGTGAGTAATGAAATGGGAGGGGCACACAGTGGGGAGGATCTAAGGTGGGCCACCATTCGCGGTAATTAGTACTTAGGTAAAAAAATATAGAATGTCTTACCTGGTATTTCACTTTTTGTATAACAATTCCATTCTCCTGTTTTTAGATGTAGCGAATTCCTTTATCACTTGTTTGTTGAAATCTTGAATTCCATGAATCATTTTTTTTTCTGTGGATAGCATAGCCAATGCATTCAGTCTATCAGTGCCCATGTAATTTCTTAAAAATGTTTTTATTCTTTTCAATGTAGAAAAGCACCTTTCACTTTCAACAGTTGTCATCGGTATGGTAACAATTATCTTTAAAATAGTCACACACTCTGAGAAGGTACGAAACATGTTATTATCAAGGAAAAACTGTAATAAGGGTGTTGCACCAGAAGCAATACGTAAATCTTCACGACTGTATAACACTTCTAGTTCGGTTCTCAGTTTCAGACCATTTATTGTTGGATAAAATTTAATTGTAGTCTGAAAATCATTTTCCGGAAACAACACAGTACTGTGGGAACTTTTCAACTAAAAACAATTTGGAAACACATAAATGATCTAAAAATTGAAATCTTTCATTAATATTGTTCACAATCATATCACATACTTCCAAAGCGGCCACACGGTTGCTCCTATTACTTAATTGTTCAACACACTGTCTCTTAGTCACAGGCTCACTTACAGACACTTCACTGTCTTCATAGGTCTTACGAATATTAACCACTGCACTCACAAAATGTTTAACAAATGTTCTCATTTTTATTGCATCAATGTTTCTTTGTTGAATGCAATCAAAGAAAATCGCCACATGAGGCATAATTTTGTGGAAAAAAGTCAACCAGAAAATGAACTGAGGATCCCTCAAAGTTCGTACAAATCCTGCAGCCTGGCTAGAAGCACTTTTGTCAGAAATCTCTATGTCCCTAATGTGTTCAAAACATTTTATTAGATTATCTTTATGTTCAAACACAGTATTAACAGCCCTGTGTTGAAAGTACCATCTTGTAGGAGGCACAGACCCAATTTTTTTTTTTACAATTTCTACTAAATAATCCATCCTCTTTGGAGATCTTGAAAAATATGGTCCTATTCCTTGCAGGTCTTGAAAAAATATTCTACTCTGGGAGGCAGACGATGTTGAGTTTTGAAGAATCAGATTCCCTTGATGGGCATAACAATGAATAAAATTTGCATTTGGATACTTCTCTTTAACCAAACACTGGACCCCTCCTTTCTGACCACTCATAACAGATGCACCATCGTAAGTCTGACAAATTAGTTTTTCCGGGGACTTGTATATTCCTATTTCTTCCAACTGTCCTAAAATTGTCGAGGCTAAACTTCGAGCACTTTTATCAAAAGGGACTTCAAAAAAACCCCAAAACCTTTCAATTATTCTCCCTTCAATGAGATATCTCAAAATCAATGCCATCTGTGTTTTGCACGAACTGTCAGTTGTTTCATCAGCCTGAAGTGATATGAAGTCTATCGTAGAAATTTCAGTCACAATATTTTTTCGACACACTGACAAAATGGCATCTAAAAGTTCGTTCTGAATTGTTTTCGAGGTTCCTTTAAACACTGTTGAATTTTCTAAATGATCTTTCAAAACACTGTCAAGTGCTGCAGTATAATTGATTAGTCCTTTAAAAATCCCTGGGTTGTTGTCTGCTTCTTCCGTTTCATCGTGGCCACGTAAAGCTAATTCAAATTCCCCACAAAATTTAATCGCATCAATTATTCGAGACAAGATGTATCTGTTCTTGTCTACAAGTTCATTATGTTTACGAACAGAAATTCTGTAACCATCATCGAGTTGCAATCTAATATTTACAATACCTAGCACGGCTAAACTTGTTTCATTGTCTAAATGACATTTAGACAGCGAATGCTTCTTACTCTTTTCTGGTAAATGTTTCAGATCTTTAACGCCCGACTTAGTCCACGTGTCTTCACCGCCAAACAGAAGACAAGCAAAGCAAAATAAAGCATTGATTGTGGGGCATCCGCACATCCATTCCCATTTTTCATACACTGTGGTATTGAAAGTTCTATTATAGGTTCTGTTTTTGTCCTTAAACACTTGGTTGATAGACAACTGCGGTCTTGGTGGACCCAATTGTTTTGCTATTAACCTATCTTCATAGCACAAAGTTTTACTCTGTAATTACTTGACATCATTCATTTTGTCTCAGAGATTTACACAAGCACACAAAATACCGACACTTGAATATTTTCAACACCGTTATTTACACACGTGCGTAACACTGATTACTGAAAACCACTTGTAAACTTGTAACACTACAATTTATACAATTACTATAAGCACTGCCACCACAACTATCGTGTAGCACATAACATAACCGCTCTAAGTACACGTTCTATTTTAATATTTCCTTCAATGAGAATATAATTTAAAATTATATAAAATCGCAAAAATTATTATAATCATATTCACGATAGAAACATTATAATAACATTATTTCGAACAATATACACTAAGAAAGTAACAGTAATTATTAGTATTATAGAACAGCTCAGATGGCGGTAAAATGTAATAGTCTACTAAATAGCTCCGATTCATATCCGTTAGTTGCAGTAATGTGGCGCACCTACAGGATTCAGAGTTTACTACTTGAAGACTGTAAATGTTTGGTCAATGGTCACATAGTCTAGTGTGACCGAATGCTATGGGATTTTAGCATTACGCTCTCCCACCACAAGAGAGTTAAGAAGTGGAAGGGAGTAGTGCGACCTGGGTCACAACGGTCGCTGTGACCGTCGCTATGTTGCCACATTTGTTTTCGCGTTGCCACATTTCTCCAGACTTCGCACTGTTACAAACTATCATTTGAAACGAGGACGTTTCTACAATATTTATTTATTTATTTCGTGTTTTTTTGGTGGGGCACGTGACCATGTGCCCTTATGAGTGAGCCGCCTCTGGTGACCAGTTTAGTATCTGCTTCAGTAGTATTTCTTCAGGTATCCTTTGACATATTCGTACCATATCAGTTTCATTTTAATAATGAACTGATTAGTTTTGCTTTATCGTTTTAATATTATTTTTTATTGACACAATATAAGGTATATTATTACTACGTAGGTAATTAAAGACTATGTGTCTTCATCTGCTGGCTTCCAGCCCTCAACCAGGGTATTTATATACTCAAAAGGCCGTAATTATATCTTTTTTATAGTGTGCATTGCAGTCATAACAAAATAACCAGTTTTCATTTGTCAGGAGAGGGGGCCAGATACACGACACTGCCTTCATCATATGTTAACATTTAATCAATCACATGAAACAGGACTGTTATCTTTCAAAGGGATGCTGGCCAGGGGTAGGCAACTTTTTAAATTGTCCCAATGTTCAAAACTAATTTAATTTTTGTAACATTGCATTCATAAAATAGGAACTCATGTTTCCTCATGCCTAACCTTTTTTTGCATATTTCTAAATTGCTGAAGTGTACTGTGTAAAATTCAGCCCGTTAAATGGCTAGCTCCATCCAACCCCACAGTTAACAAAGGAGTATTAAAATCGTGGGACTAGTGTGATACACGTCCAAGTTGGTAACACTTACGTTAAAAATATTATAGAAAAATATCAATACAGACATCACCACATGAGGTAGGTCATACTGGACATTATCTTCAAAACTTTTAGCAGGTTTTGAAGATAAAACTGTTTTTTTTTTTATTGTTTGAAGATAATTCCTGTTTCCCAATAAGTTTCTCCAAAGGAATTCTTGCGTGTAGGAGTTCAGCTAATGTATAACTGTCCACACTGTCTTTTGCTATGTTCCTTCACTGCGTTCATCATAGTTGATTGATGTTCTGTAAGTGAGTATCAGTGGCTCTCAGTTCACAAATTTGTTGAAGGGTTAAACATTTCATGTGGGTACCCCAAAGCAATCAACCTGGTGTAACTGTGCCATTCATTGGTCACTGTAATTGACTGCAAAGCAATGCACTACTGTCTAATTATTGAGAGGAGTCATGAAAAATAAAAAAAAACGTTTTTCTGCCATACTCCCTAGAGTATCTGCTTTTGTTGGGAAATGCAGCTAGCATCATTTTTCCACTTTCCAAACAAGAATTGATTAATGTCTACAGTTAATCATATGCCGTGTAACTATATCTGTTCTTTTATTTATATTTATAATAATTTAAACTTCCACCTACCTTTAATTCTTATATGTGTTGGCCGGATCTCTAGTGGTGGATTAACCCCGCTCGTACGACGAAACTGATCAGTGCAGCAAATGAAACGAGGTATTGGAAATGATTATTCACACATTTATCAAATAAAATAATGTAATGAATTTATTATTTTATATTGTAACATTCTTTGTTCTCTCTGCTATAATTTTTTGTCAACTTCTTTACTTAACATTGTATTTTCAAAACTTTCTGTGAAATCTACTTTGATTACATTGCTTCTTTCTTTTTTATTCTTTCTTAATCATGAAAGCTACAAAATCATATGGTGTATTACCTTTTTCAATTACTAAGATATATATTGAAAACAAAAGAACTTCAACTAACTTAATGCTAATTTTTTATTCAAGACAACCCAGTTTGCCACACTCCATTCATACAGTTTAATACCCCATTTTAATTATTTAGGGCCCAACAAAAAAATGAAATAAATTTTTTAATATAAGTGTCAGTTGATTACTTAACCCTTGGCGCCTTTGATGACCACGTGCCGCATTGCGTATTTGTCCGAATGGTTTTCCTTTAACTCACCACATCTTAATTTTACTTGTTCACCTCACTGAATTCACTTTGATACGCCAAATTATTTTTGTTTTACAAACGGGTTGGCACTTTTACGGAAAAACTCTTACTTTTGATATGCACGCATTCTTTGCGCTCCCGGCCGGGAAATCGGAGTTGTTTCAACTGAGATCGAGCGTCATTCACTAATCTCCCACCACGTCGGATTGCTGGTTAGGAAACCAATGCCTCCTTCTGTCAAAATGTTCGTCATTGTACCCAAGGTATGGGTTGTCCAGGTGTATTAGACGTTGACGAAATTGCACTGCCTTTCGTAACGTCACTCGGATAGGCATGGTGTTCGTTGTATTTCCGCCCGCAACCTAGCACGTGGCAAACAAATTTGCTACAATTGGCCATGTTTGTTCGGCTTGGCCCGAGACTGTAAGCGTCGTCTGTGCTTGTTGTGTTGTGTGTGCCACACAGCACTAGAATTCTGGAAATTATACTGCGTTGTCGAACACCCCTCGCATTCCTCTGTCCTTTGTTTGCATAAACCGTTTCACAGCTGGGACTTTCTGCGTCGATCACAAATATGTTTAATAAGACGGACTAAAATTTTCAACAAAATAAAATACCCCTTTTTGCCCCGTTACAATACCCCCCCCAAGGAGAGGTCTTTTGTCGAGACAGAAGAACTCTCATTGCTAAACCCCTAAGAGGATCGGTGAGGATATGGTGCCAACAACCCCTCTTTTATTCTTAACACATCATGGGTACACTACCCCCCTAGCTCGGTGACTATGGCTGCACCTGAACGAGATTACTGGACTTCTCTGTTCGAGATCCCAACACCATAAAATCGGACAAATACTCACCATAGTGCACCTAACCTTCTAACATTCCACCCCAAAATCAAACCCTGGCCTTATACCATACCAAATCCTCAACCGATATGTTCCCCCTTTCATGCATACTGGGTTGCCTTTGGCAAATACTGGGCGCGTACACATACTTATTATTACCGTTGTTTACAATAAATACAATATGAATAACATAAATCATTTAACACATTAACATATAATCCAGACAACATTCTGAACCTCAAAACACCATCTATACGGCAGGCATAAAAAATAAAATTTCAATTTTTTTTTTCCAAAATTTTAATTTACCAAAATAGCTCTTTTTTCTAAATTCAAAAAATAAAATCATTTGATTTACTTGTGTGAATTAATTATCAGAAAATGGTTCTGTCTCTAACCTCAGACATCAGCTGATCTCTCTGGGTCAAGTGAACGACCTTGACATATATATGCTACACAAAGCTACACTGTAAAATACATGAAACATCTTTAAAACTTAATACAACATAACATAATAGAACGTTTTAATTTAAATCTCTTAAACACACTGACAATTTATTATTGAAATATTTAGTTACATTGAAAAATCTGCAAATCAGTGAAGTATTACATATATAACACCAGTAATCCACTGATGTTCCTGGTCAGGTGACTGACCTTACTCTAACTACGTTTCTAACCATTACACCATGTGAAATACATTACACGTTTACAATCCTTATATTTTAACATAATAAAATAATAACACAATAAGACCTAATAAACACAATACAATAAACATCTACTGCACACATTTCTCAAATCAAAACAAAATTATTTAGTTAGCTCAGTAGCGAGTCACCATCATTAGGTTACAAAATCTTAATTCGTTACTCCCCTGAGTAACCTCCCTGCCACACACGCTATTGTACCCCCCACTGAACTGTGGCGTTCAGCTGCTTCCACAAGGACGGCATTGTTGGAGGAATTTTAGCATCTCCTTGTCCTTGCTTCAGCCTTACATTTTAAAAATAGCTAGATATCATAATATCCAAAAGTTACATATTTATACACCCTTAGTGCGGGTCTATCACCTGGTTAACTATTCCCACGCGAACAGAGTGATAGCCGCTGTTCCACAGTTCCGGGGATTTCCCCTAAGTCACCCCCCATTAATCTCAAATCTATACCAATTTCAAGGGCAACCAACCATGGTCAGTTTTACAATTTCTGTCCACAGCTGGCTGTCGTCCAAAACCACGATTAGTGCTGGTAAGGCAGTAATCGCCCGAAAAGGCGGGGAAATCGACTTTCATTTCATTCGTGTTTTCTTCATCTGATAATACACTGCACGGCAACAGATCAACATATAATATGAAATTATATAAAAAGTTATGCAGTGTATATTACGCCAGTTTGGCCTCCGATGTTGGTAACATACCTTGATGTTACCACCAACCCTCATCGCTATCTGCAGTAGCACATGCTGCCACTGCAATAGCATAACTAATAGCTAGACTTAAACCTTTCTACTGCTGCAGTCTCTACTTTCCATGATTATTTCACTTCGATTAACACCAAACAACCCCCCAAAATTACCCCTATCTTGCATAATATAACATAATAAACATGAACAATATCATTGCTACATTTAACCAAACAATTCACATTTAAATAATTTTTATAAAAAATTATCAACATTACAACTTGAACTTTCTATTAACTCTTTTTTATTTATACTCTAAATTATTTAACATTTATTGTACCATTAGATTCTCCCAAAAATTCATTTTTATTATTAACATTCAGTTGGCATCATTTCACAATAATATTTTACCTAAGTTAGCTTCTTTCAAACTCCTTTAGTGTCATTATAAGACTTTTACTTTACTTCAAGGTCATTATCAAATTCACACTTACATATGGTCAATCACTCCATCTAATAAATACATGATTACTGTCATTAATTCCAAATATAAACAACTCATCACCACAATATTCCGTACAACCCTATGCACCTTCTGAAACATTTCAACAACCATATGATTCCACAACTAAACACATTTTACATTTATTCAATTACTGTTTACTCTCCAGTATAAACCATATAAAATCATTTAAATTCATTATCTAAATCTCCTTATACAACATTTTAAATCAATCAATTAATGCATCTCAAGTTATTTAATTCAATCAGTTATTTAAGTACAATTACTTTAATTACTTTACTCCAAAACAATTACAATTCACATATTATCAACTCTCATTATTTATTTAGTCTAATAAAATATTATTATTATTATTAAAACAACTTCTACTACATACATACTGTTTACATACCATACATTTTACAATACAAACACAATCAATTTCACTAGAAATTTATTTACAATTCTTCATCATTATTTTTCTATATACATAGTTACCGTTGGTCTCCAGATCACTGTATATGATTAAATAAATAATTCAGGTAAAAGCAAATCTACCCTATTATTAGGGTTTCGTTAAAAATTCACAACGACACAAACACATAACACACTTAAATAAATTAACATTGAACATTAAATCTGTATCGGAACACGCTACAAACGAACCAGTGCACTGGCCGAAGTCCGACTTTCAACTGATCCGTACACGCTATTCACGGTTTGTTTTCATAGCTGTGTCATATAGTTTATTTGATTTGAATGATAACTGTTCATTAAGTACCTGATTTTTATTTCTTCTTAAGGCCTTGTATATTTCAAATTCCTCTAAAGCATCCAGTAGTTGACCCTTTTTACCTATATGTAAAGGTTCCAAATTCTCTTTAAATCCAGTGTATGTATGATTTTCGTTTATTAGATGTTGTGCGTAATGCGATACATTATTATTGGGGAACTTCTTAGGTAAATGTTCTTTAAATCTCTCAGAAAATTTTCTCCCCGTCTGGCCTATATAGATTTTATCGCATTCATTACACCGGATTCTATAAACGCCAGAACAATCCTCTAGTAATGCTTTGGTATTAGGCTTAAGTATATTTGTTAATTTGTTCGTGGTCCTGAATGAGACAATAATCCCTAGCTTTTTTAATTCATTATGTAGTGTATTAGGTAGTATGTTTGTATATCTAGCAGAAACATATTGGGTTTTATCTTTAACTTTGTCCAATCGTTTTAATTTATTAGCGTGTTTATATATTATTTTATCAATGATTTTACTATTGTAACCATTCACTATCGCTATATGTTTTATTATATTAATTTCATCGTTATAGTCTTCTATGTCCATCGGTATATTTGTCAATCTATGTGCCAGTGCGTTAAAAGTTGCCATTTTATGTGTATAAGGATGATTGGAACTAGCATGTATGGCTATATCAGTTGTTGTTGGCTTTCTATATATTTTAAAGCTAAGGAGGTTATTACGTTTATATGTGGTTACGTCCAGGAAATTCAACATATTGTTATGTTCTGCTTCCATAGTGAATTTAATATTACTGTTTATGCCGTTCAAAAAAGTAAGCAATCCATCTATCTGTCTAAGAGTACTACCAAAAATTAAAAATGTGTCGTCTACGTACCGTGTGTATGAGATGATTTTATTGTATAACTTGTTTTGGTCAGATAGTATATACTTGTTCTCATAATGATTCATGTAAATCTCCGCTAAAATTCCACTCACCGGTGAACCCATGGCCAGCCCATTTTCCTGGATAAAAAACTTATTGTCGTGTGTAAAGTAATTCTGTTGCACAACAATTTTCAATAAAAATATAAGTTCATCAATTTGTATCTGTTTTAAGACATTTGTCTTGATTAAAAGTCTCTCGAGAATATTTATCGTCTCTAGCACGGGTATGTTCGTATACAAATTCACTATGTCCATAGATATCAGTTTATGGTTAGGCAGTACTTTAATGTTTTTAACTTTGTTTACAAATCCTATTGTATTTTTTACACTATGTATGTTGTCCATTACTAAGCTGTTTTTGATGATTATTTGTAGCTTTTTGGCTACATTATAGCTTGGGGCAGTTGTATGATTTATTAAAGGACGTATTGGTATATTAGGTTTGTGTAACTTTGGTAGTCCTCTGAAAGTAGGCGCTTTCGGATTTATATTTTTGATACATCGTCTAGTTTGAGCATCGAATAAATTAACACATTTATTCACCGCTGAGTTTATGGCTTTTGTATATTTAATGGTGGGGTCATTATTTAGGGTCTTAATATTATTTTCATTTATAAAATCATAGCATTTTTGTGTGTATTCAGTTTTATTGATGATAACTACTGTACTACCTTTATCAGCCTTAGTTATCATTGCGTCAAAATTTTCTAATTTGCGTTTGATGTTCTTCGCGATTTTAATTTCATTACTAGGTCTCATGTTATGCGTCCTACCCGACTGTAATGTACGATTTAATTTATAGTTGATAGCTACCCGTGTATCATTCTGAATTTCCTGGTTTTTTATTTGTTTAATGACAGCTTCTGCATTTACAACTTCTCTTATTAACATGTCTTTTCCATAATCAGATAAATTATGTTGTAAACCCTTAGATAATAAACTACATTCTTCATTAGATAGTTCAATGTTCGTGAGGTTATCTACACGCTTATAAAATTTGTGTTTACAAATTATGTTATCTGCTTTGTTTTGCTCGCGGTTCAATTTATCATATTTCTTGTTGTGTCTTGATACAATCGAGATAGCAATGTTCCTTATCTGTCTGTGAATAACTTCTAAAACTTCGTTAATTATGATCGGGTGTATCGAGTTCAGGACCTTCAAATGCGCATTAAATAACAACTTGTTCAGATAATTTTTCTTTTTGTACAAAGCCTTAATTTCTTCCTTAAGCCAAACTTTCTGTGCTTTAATTTTAGTGTTAGATGCTGCTATTGATGTGTTTCTTATTTTTATAATAGCAAATTTAGGCGTTATGTCTTGTCTCAAACATCTCTTGATAAACCTGATATTGAGGTTTGCTTTCAATGTCTTGGTTTTAAGGTTTTTATATTTATAGACCACTTTTGCTTGATCAGCTTCGATATACATAGTTACCGTTGGTCTCCAGATCACTGTATATGATTAAATAAATAATATAAGCCCTGAAACATGTAGTAATTAAAAAGAAAAAGAAGATCACTTAGTGGATAAAATAAGGTAATTATTTATTTAATTATTTTTCTGTTTACCACACCTCATTTCCTAAATTAGCAAGGTCAGAACCATAAACTAAAATATTTAAAATGTCCATTCACTGATGTTTTAATTAACCTCCATCATCGTATAATAGTCTTATTTTTATATAACAATTATCATTCTTATTCACACTCAATTCATTATTATTATTTATATAATAATTTTCTAGTATTCAAATTGTTCCGTAAAACCCACATAATAATTTACTGGACTATCCCACATTATTATCAAATCATATTCCCTGTCTAAATCATTGATTTTGGTCTTGTCACCGTCTGTATTATTATCCATCTCCCTTAAGTACTGTAACCTCTCAATCTCAGAATCATCTATATACTCCACATCTATTCACCGGTAAGCATTCAATATAATTATCAACGTTATTATTATTTATTTCTGCACTATCTTCATAACAAGGTAAGTCAACAATATTACTAACTCTCTCTCTCTCTCTCTTTATTTTCTCTAGTAGCTCTCCATAACTTCTAACAACATCAAATAATATTATCTCTCTCTCCCTCAATATGAACAATTCTACCACTCTCTCACAAAACCACTCATCCTGACACCATCTCACTTTGTCTCTATCACTCCACACAAAAGGCAACATAACATTATCATAACCCATCCTGATTCTTTCAGGGAACTCATGATACATAAAAGGGGACCTACTTAGAGACACCTTGTCTCTCACATAATTACTGGAGGAAACTCTGTCCTCATAACTCATTATTGGAGTCTTTACTCCATTTAAATCACGGGAAAAATTTGCCCTTTGTAAACCCAACCTCTCTTTAACCACTATCTTATTACTACTCTCTAATTCCACTAAAACTTCCTCTCCACTATTATTATTCACTTTACTTTCTAACACATTTTTAATTATTTTGTTGTTATCACTTGTTAACTCATTATTATAATTATCGGTACTCACCTTGTTCTCAGTTACTTCATTAATTACATTCCCACTACCGGTATTTCTTGTCATATTATCAACATCATCTTGTGTTTGTTTTATTAGATTATCAAACATTACATTAATCTCTTTAAAACTAGCGTCATTTTTAATACTCTGTTCTTCATATCTTATTTTCTGTTCATTAATATCTTTACTTAATTGGTCAAATTTTGTATCAAATTTTTTGTCATTTGCATCAAAACGACAATCGATTTTATCGAACTTTTCGTCATTGGCATCAAAACATTTATTTACTATATCAAACTTATTATTAAAATCACTATTTTTTACCATGTTTTCAGACATAGTTTGTACCAGGTTGAATATATCATTCATCGACCATTCTTTTTCTTTAGTTTTTGTTACTACGGGAGTAGATTTTGCTTCAGCATTATCTATTATTATGTAACCAGTTACTGATTGACTGTTTGAATCAGCTGTTTGAATCGACTGACCCAATTCACTTACATTCTGTGATGGGTTCATTGACCCAAGGCCACTCTCACTCATAACCGAGTCTGTCAAGTTCATTTCTTTTTCGTTATCAGACATTGTATACTGGTTTATAACTTATGTTCTAAATACAATTCATTCGAAATATTATGCTATAGCATACATAAAATAACTCTTATATCATAACTACGTGACTCTTATGTAAATTAATTTTTCTTTCACAACCGTATTTCACTTCCTGCACTGTCAAAATAGGCCGGTGTAATACAAATTTTTATTATATTACATCATGGTCACGCCGCACCATTGTAACTATTTTTTTTTATTTTTTTTTTATATTATTACATAAATAAAAATATTGTAATTCTCTGTACTATGGCACTATTGTAACTATATTATTTATTTATTTATTCATGGTCACGGAACCATTGTAACTTTATTATTCATTTATATTTATAATAATTTAAACTTCCACCTACCTTTAATTCTTATATGTGTTGGCCGGATCTCTAGTGGTGGATTAACCCCGCTCGTACGACGAAACTGATCAGTGCAGCAAATGAAACGAGGTATTGGAAATGATTATTCACACATTTATCAAATAAAATAATGTAATGAATTTATTATTTTATATTGTAACATTCTTTGTTCTCTCTGCTATAATTTTTTGTCAACTTCTTTACTTAACATTGTATTTTCAAAACTTTCTGTGAAATCTACTTTGATTACATTGCTTCTTTCTTTTTTATTCTTTCTTAATCATGAAAGCTACAAAATCATATGGTGTATTACCTTTTTCAGTTACTAAGATATATATTGAAAACAAAAGAACTTCAACTAACTTAATGCTAATTTTTTATTCAAGACAACCCAGTTTGCCACACTCCATTCATACAGTTTAATACCCCATTTTAATTATTTAGGGCCCAACAAAAAAATGAAATTAATTTTTTAATATAAGTGTCAGTTGATTACTTTGGCGCCTTTGATGACCACACGCCGCATTGCGTATTTGTCCGAATGGTTTTCCTTTAACTTACCACATCTTAATTTTACTTGTTCACCTCACTGAATTCACTTTGATACGCCAAATTATTTTTGTTTTACAAACGGGTTGGCACTTTTACGGAAAAACTCTTACTTTTGATATGCACGCATTCTTTGCGCTCCCGGCCGGGAAATCGGAGTTGTTTCAACTGAGTTCGAGCGTCATTCACTAATCTCCCACCACGTCGGATTGCTGGTTAGGAAACCAATGCCTCCTTCTGTCAAAATGTTCGTCATTATACCCAAGGTATGGGTTGTCCAGGTGTATTAGACGTTGACGAAATTGCACTGCCTTTCGTCAGGTCACTCGGATAGGCGTGGTGTTCGTTGTATTTCCGCCTGCAACCTAGCACGTGGCAAACAAATTTGCTACAATTGGCCATGTTTGTTCGGCTTGGCCCGAGACTGTAAGCGTGGTCTGTGCTTGTTGTGTTGTGTGCGCCACACAGCACTAGAATTCTGGAAATTATACTGCGTTGTCGAACACCCCTCGCATTCCTCTGTCCTTTGTTTGCATAAACCGTTTCACAGCTGGGACTTTCTGCGTCGATCACAAATATGTTTAATAAGACGGACTAAAATTTTCAACAAAATAAAATACCCCTTTTTGCCCCGTTACAGCCGGAGAAGTGTGGCTTCAGGAGAAATCGTTCCACCACAGATCAAATATTTATGATGCGACAAATATTTGAGAAATTTTATGAACATAATGTCGAACTACACAACCTGTTTCTAGATTACAAACAAGCATTTGATTCCTTAGACAGAAAGGAGATATGTCGCATCTTGGAAGGCTTCCGAATACCCAACAAATTAATACACCTGGTTTACATGACCCTAAAAGATGCAAGATGCAAAGTAAAAATAGGAGGAGAATTAACAGAGGATTTCCAAGTTCTAAGAGGAGTAAAACAAGGGGAAGTCTTGTCTACCCTCCTTTTCAATACATGCCAAGAGAAAAGTAGTAAGGCCAATAAACCCAGGTGGCACAACTATGAATAGGAGGTCGCAGTGCTTTGCATACGCTGATGATACTGTTCTCGTGACAAGAAACAAACAGGCACTGGAAGAGACATACACCTCTCTAGAGCATGCTTCGAACAACCTAAGTCTACAAGTGAACAGCCAAAACACAAAATATATGCCAATGAAGAAGAATGTCCGAGAAGAAAGAATCCTAAAAATTAAAGTTAATGGCAGGGAATTTGAGAGGGTCGATAGTTGTAGATATCTTGGGTCTGTCTTGACATCAAAAAATCAGATGGCAATGGAAATTCAAGACAAACTTGATGAATGAATAGTGAGGTCCACATGAATGAACACGGCATGAATGTGGAAAGTAGGGAAGTACAGCAGATCAAGGTTGGGTGAGCATGTGTGGAAGGCACAGCATAAAGTCTGGGGTGAAGTGAGAGTTATTGTAAAGCAAAGAAATAGTTGGAATGTAGATTTAAGCAAGTTGCTTTCTAACGACTAATAGTAATCATATCAGTTAATTAAGCAGTGAAATTCCAAATATCTGGCTTCATTCCATCAGAAAAATAGTTTAGGCATTGGATTTAGGCCTCAGGGCAGGTTAGTGTGTGTTACTGTCTTTTGGGTGTTAGTGGGGTAGGGAGGAGTGTCTTCCAGTTGACTATATAAAGCGGTGTTACTTAGTGCCACAGTTTGCAGTTGAACTTGAGGCGTGCAGGTTCATGTGAGTTTTGTGCATGTGTTCATGTGTTATATGTGCAGGTTCGTGTGTGTGTGTGTATGTGTGTGTGTGTCTTATAGATTCTGTCTTATAGTTTGAAAACTTTGTTTATTTATTTTGTTGTTTGTTATGTAAATACTTTAGTATGTTTTGGCTCTCTGCCAATTATGATGCAGAGTATTGTTTATTTTATGTTTGTGATGTTATAGTGTTTGTTTTTGCCTGAAGACAGCTACAGATTTATTGTGTAGTCAAAACGTAGCTTTATGTAAAAAAAAGCAGTGCTGGAAAAAATTCGTCGCTGTAGTAGGCTTAATGTCAATAACTCATCACTGACGTCTTTTAAAGAAATCCTAGAGAGCTTCATATTTCCGATAAACGTTTTTAACATTCTTTGACACCTGTTGGATAATTTATTTGGTAGTGAATATACTTTTATTTAGTCTTTTTCTTCTTCTTCTTCTTTCAGTTCATACCAGAGCTATCAAATCCCAGTTTAAAGGCACTCCCAGCAAAAGACACCCTCATCTTTTCTTCATCTGCTGTTCTGATGTTACGCTCTAACAACAGTCTCCAACTTTATCATGTTTACTGCTGAACTGCTACTTGTCATGTACCGGATGAAGCCTTTCAGTGTTTCTACTATTTTCGAGTCCTAAACCACGACCATGGTTTACGACTTGAAAATGGTGGAAACACTGAAAGGCCTCGTCCGGAACATGACAGGTAGCAGTTCAGCATGGAAAACACAACATAGTTGGAATTATAGAGACTGTTAATTCAAATAACAAGATGAACATAACAGTCTGATGTTAAGCACATTAGGTGACGTTAAGGACTCTCACCCAAACCATCCCTTTCCAGCATAGGCGTGTGCAGGACTTCAGTAGTGGTGGTGCCAAGAATGGCTTCCGGAGGGGGGGGTCTGGGGTCCTCCCCCGGAAGATTTTTGAAAATTTATTGCTTAAAAACGTGTTTAATGCTATCTGGAGGCCATAAAAAACGTTTTGAAAAGCGAGGTTTTTTGAGGGCCTTCAAATAAATTTTTACTTTTTTAAGGGACTCAACTCTTTGCACTTACCGGACCGATCAAAAGTTGACAACACACACATGTTTAACAAAGTAGCTTTAGAAATATCAATGTAGACGAATTTTGTCTTTTAATGAATGATCCAGATAGCCTATCTGGTTAATTTGTATAACAAAACGGAAACAACTTTGATTTTTAGAATATTTATTTATATCCAATGTACAATATTAGTGAAAAAAAACACAGAATTGAAAAATTGATTAATGTGTACTGTAGACAAATAAAGCTGCAACAGGTTCAAGTTTAGTATTTAATAGTTAGTAGTGTCCAGAACAAAATATAAAAGTAAGGAAACATTTTACATTACATTACAGGGTCATCTGACGGTCGAATGCAACACTGTTTTTGAAGTTGTCAATTACATCACATATTCTTGCGTTAGCAGCCAGTTCTTGTTCCACAAACGGAATCATCAAGTTTTCCAAACGATCTTGACACATCGTAGATCTGAGCTTGGATTTATGATACTCAGCTTTGAGAAGGTTCTTTCACTTGTACAGCTAGTTACAGGCATTGTGGAAAATTTATTAATAACAGCACTAAAGTTTTCAAAGGTTGAACTTCGCTGGAACTTCGATAACCAGTTAATCCAGTCCGGAACACTTTTAGGCGGAAAGTTTGAATCAGTTCCTCCACGCTTCTTTGATGCTGCCTCTAGTTCTGCAGCATTGACATTGAATTGTTTTGCGAAAATTTCGAAGTCCTTATTTTCACACTTGTAACAATCATTAAGATTCAATCCCATCAGTTTCCCTGTAGCAGAGATAACGTTTTTTGTTTCTTGAGCAAATCGAGAATTTATATTTTCCACATGGCAGTCCAAAACAGGATTGTAAGTGAACAGTTTCAATTCCTCTTTTTTTGTGTCTGCGTAGAAAGCAGAAGGAGGGCAACTAGTGTCTTCTAAGAGAACTGATACTTTCCTTTTCCGAACATTAGGGATTTGAACATCTAATGTACTACACATTTCCTTTGTTTTGATAAAAATATCCTCAAACTCTTCTTCAATATTTCTCATTTCTACCAAAGCAAGAGCTAGGCTTTCAATATCTTCAACTGCTTGGCAAAGGTCTATTTTAGGACTTTGCAGAGCTTTGCTCACTTTCACCACAAGCTGAAGTACGGGATGCATAATTTGCAAAGACGCAATAAAATTAAAAGATTTTACTTGTAGCAAAATACCTTTACCTTGGGCCCGAACTTTTGAATCGGAAGTAGATTCCGTACACTCTTCATGGCTTTTACAATTTCGTTTAATTGAACATAAATAACAGACACCGCTTCTGAACGGCAGGCCCATCTAGTGTCTGAAAGGGATTTTAGAGTCTTTAGTTTCATTGTAGTTTGTTTGACAATATCCTCAAAGACTGCGTGCCTCTTTGGACTACCTTCAATTAAGTTAAAAACTAGCTGGATTATTCCAAAGAAGTCGAAAATAATTGGATTTTCCTTGTGACTTGTGCAGGCACTTACCAGGGCAAGGTTCAAACAATGTGCATAACAGTGGACGTACATTATGGATGGATTGACTTCTTTACATCTGGCCTGTACTCCAGTAAATTCACCGGCCATTGCCGAAGCCCCGTCAAACACACACAAACTACATCTCTCCACAGCACACCTACTTCAGACAGCACACAGTTTATTGCCTTAAATATGCTTTCCGCATCAGTAAACTTTAATCGATGTAAGGACACCAATCTCTCGACAGGATATGCATTTCCTTTCGGTATGTAGTGAAACACGACTGCTAATTGCTCGTGATGGCTCACGTCAGATGTTTCATTGCCAATAACTGCAAAGGGCTGTCCCTTTATTTCATCACTTATAGTTTTCAGTATCACTGCTTTATTTTGAATGAGGTTGCTAAGATAAGTACAGTTCTTAGGAGCATTTTTTAAGTAGTTTTGAAAAAAAGGGTCATATTTTTGCAAGATAGCAACAATTTCCAGGAAAAGACCTTTCTCTGTACTATTGTCGCTCTCGTCATATCCCCTAAGAGGTTTTCCACCTTTAGCCAACAAACGGACAATATCGAAAAGCCGCAACATGTACTCACGACTTTCTAGGCGTTTTTTCTCCTTCTCTTTTAGTTCAGCTTCCTTAGCATCATCCAACATTACATCAACTGGTTTGCTAGTAACATAATTTTCCCAGCCAACCATACTCGATACATGGCATCTACATTTTTCATGGGCTCTGAACATTTCATTAGCTTTATGCCAAAAACTAAACCCTGTTGTTGTAAACGCATTTTCAACTAACCCAGGAAGTGAACTGTCATTTAAAGCAAAACGACAGGCAAAACAATAAGCAGCATCTTTTGCCACGCTGTACTCCAGCCATTTGTAATTTTCGAACCATTTGGGTTTAAACGATCTTTTCTTAGAATTTTTCCCCTTAGAAACTTCTTTTGTTGGGTAGTTTGAAATTTGTGGTTGGTATGGTCCACGAGAAATCCTAGCTGACTTTTCTTGCCTGTTCTTTGGCAAGTCTTGACAAGGATCATCGAGCTCAGCTGCTCTCTTCACTGGCTGACCGACATCATCCTTTTTTTCATCATCATCATCATTATAAATAATTTCCGAACTGGGACCAGCAACAGCATCTGAAAAGGGAACATACACTTAGGCTTAGGCCTATTTTTATCGCTTTAAATTATACTATGCTGTACAATTTACTATAGCCTACAAATCTTTTTCCCTCTTGACGCTTCGTAATATGTGGATGGCCATTTATTGTAAATATAAACAAAATTGCATGTTAGGGGCACGTGAGAAATAGTGTACACTATTATTCACTCACATACAAAAAGTTAGTAAATTTAATTTTAATTTTGGATTAATTTAGCAAAAACAAAATTAATAATTGAAATATTTAAGCAAGAAGAAAGTAACACATTACAAGACAGACATGGCTGTAAGAAGTATATTACAAAATATAGTGAAAATAACTTACCGGTTTGTGGTTGAGTGTCCAAATCCTTGGTGGGCTTGGGTTTTTTAATCAGCCATTTATACATCATAAAAATAAGCTTATTCAACAATTAAATAACATAATGAACAGTACTGTCTTGTGTCCAAACTGAACACCACTGGCCGACTGAGTCTCTCGTCTCAGTCTGACTGGCACCAGCACCGCGATAGCTGGTGCCGCCACCCTGGCACTGAGTAAGGCCTAAAAACACGCCAACGACGGCAACTACACTATTCATGCAGCCGCTTCCCGATGCGACGGCCGACGCCAGATTATGTGACAAAAGCTATACGAAATTAAAGTTGATTAGATTCATATATTTATCGGTTTAATAGGAGTGCTGTCACGGAAATTATGCAGTTTCTACGTAAAAACATATTCTGCACGTAAAAAAAAAAAAAAAATTCTCAATCTAGTGGTGGTGCCACGGCACCGGTGGCACCTTCGTTGGACACGCCTATGCTTTCCAGTGGATGGCATGTTGTAGAATGGATAAAACAATTTATAAGGATGGTTAGAGATATTGTTTGTAATACAAGGAGAATTGTTGAAATATATAGTTTTTTATCTGGCTCTTACAAGGGAGACCCTAGCAGTAGCTACACTATCACTGGCTTAGCCATCAACTTCATTAAAGCATGCAAACCACCTTTCCTGTGTTACTATAAAGTGACGCCTCCTGAGGAGGTCCATTAATTGATACTCTACTGTCATATTTGTTGAAATACATTTACATGTTATCATTTCAGTTGTGTAGGTTTGTGTGTACGAGGGCTATTCAGAAAGTAACCTCCGTTTGACTATAAACAAAACACGGATGTAGATACATAAATTTATTATATACATCTTAAAACTACATCTTTCCACTATTTTCCTACATAATCCCATTTAAATTTAAGCATTTGTCATAGCGTTTGACCAGTTTGGAAATCCCCTCTTCATAAAATTCTGCTGCCTGAGATCGCAGCCAGCCTGTCCAGCATCATGAATCTCTTCATCGTCATCAAGGCGCTGGGACCCAAGTCACTTCTTCATCTTCATAAACAGGTGAAAATCACTGGGAGCCAAATCCGGACTATATGGTGGATGATCAAAAACGTCCCATTTGCACTGACCCAACAGATCTTGTGTTTCCCGAGCGGTATAATGGCGAGCGTTGTCATGCAGAAACACGACACCAGAAGTCAGCAGACCTCGGCGTTTGTTCTGGATGGCTCTTCGTAATTTTTTTAAAGTCTCACAATACACGTTCCATGAACTCTACAAGCTGTTTTCTGTTCGCATCCCAAAAAACGGTTGCCATAACTTTCCTGGCAGACAAAGTTCTTTGGTTTGTTTGATGAAGCGGTGTGACCATATACCATTGACTTTTGTTTTGTCTCAGCATTTAAGTATGACACCCAAATCTCATTGTCAGTCACAGTTTTGTTGAGAAACGTTTCTCCTTCTCCATCGTACCGTGACAGAAAGTCTAAGGCAGAATCCATTCTTTTGTGTTTTGTGGTTTTCAGAAAGCACTTTCGATACCCACCAAGCACAGAACTTCTGGTAGGGTAACTTTTCTATGACTACCTCATACAAAACAGTCGGAGAAATTTGTGCGAATTGTTCAGAAAATTCAGAGATTGTGAATCGCCGGTTTCCATGGTCTTTTCCATCAATTTTCTGAACGAGTTCATCACTGAGTACGGATGGCCTGCCACTCCTTTCTTCATCATGAATTTTTGTTCTTCCACTTTTAAACAAATGAACCCACTGATGCACAACACCTTCACTCATAATGTTTTGGCCGTATACAGTACACAATTCACGATAAATGTCTGCTGCTAAAAGGTTTTTTCCCATCAGAAATCTTATCACAGCACGCACTTCGCATTTGGCAGGGTTTTCTATTACAATGCAGCCTTTCCACTACACAGCTGGAAGCGTACTGAGCTACTATTCTAGTCGGGACAGGAATCACGCCACTTCCCCCACTACTTCTCTTGCTACATGGCAATGGAGGTTACTTTCTGAATAGCCCTCGTATCATAAAGAACAACATGTGTAAATTGGAAAAATTATGAAATGAAATAATTGTCAACATTACTAAGTAACTCTGTGTACTGTTTGGTTTTGTAGTGCAAATTTGAGCCATGATTATTTCACAAATAGACAGGATCGATACATCGTCATATCAGACTGTGAGCCACTTGCAAATTTCTACTTTGGCCTTATAGAAAGAGTGAGTTCTATATCTTTGGAGTTAAATTCAAGTGATGTTTTAAAACCAAGATCTGTGCACCCCTACCAAGGATCTCTACAGCAGTATGAAAGTGAAAGCACAAAAACTATCTCTAGTTACTACTCACACGCAATTGACACTTGTGAAAAAATACAAAAACCAGGTTTGTACATTTTAAGTTAATTTTGTTTTTAAAAAATGTCGATATTTATGATTTTTTTGACTGTGACATGACTTAACTGTAATGTCACTATAACTCAGTCCACCTGTGGCCATACTTGCAGATTTTTTGTGTAAAAATTAATGGCTGGAAATCATACAAAATCTGGCCACACACTTCTGTGTTAACATGCATTTTCTCATACTGCTGGGAATCTTGCTATAGACATTTGGAGTTGAACTGACAAAAACGTTTATATGTCTACATTTTGTAATCGTAAACAAAATTTCATGAAATAAGAATGTATTTAACTCCAATTTCTGGAATGACACAAGCCAACCATGCCCTTCTCATAAACAAACTTGTGGTGCAAATCTTTGCAAATAATCAGCAACTTTAACAGAAAATTTTTGTTACAGAACAATGTATTTCTGCTGTAGAAAGCTTTCTTACTTTTACCCTCTTTCTTCACTATTGTACACTTGGGTTAACATTTATATGTACGTATGTATATTGTTAAATACCGGGATCTTCTCCCTGTTACTTTACCTTTTATGTGGTTTCGTTATTATTTAAATAAATGATTATTATATTTCATTAACTCAGTTGTATTTAATCGTTACTTTATGGATTTAATGGTTTAAGGTGTCACTAGTGGTAAGAGTACAATTATGCTGAATTCGAGTCGTATTGAAACACTCCTCCCATAACCATCGTCACTTGAAGTTGTACTAAATAATTCTGTTGTGGTTATAACCAATTAGGTTGTTGATAAAACTAAGTACTTACTTCTGTGGTTTATCCTGCACTGGTTACAACACTATTCATTTAGTTATAGTCCTTGAAGATTCGTGAAATGTTTGTAAATTTAAAATTCTTCAATTCGGCGGGTCATGGGAGTTACCAACTGACCCAGATGTAAACATAACCTAAGCTCCAAAACCACTAATAACTCGTTAACTGAATGAAATAAATTCGTGCTTCTTGAATTGGGTTCGAATGTTTTTTATTCATCATAAGATGTAGCATTAAATCCTTTTTAAAAACAATCATTTAATTTTTTTTGAAAAAACCATCTGTTATTTGGTTCGAAACTCATATCTCTCAGGGTTGGTCACAATGTTATATAAATCATCTTTGTTGACAAAATTGTCTAAGTATTTATACCATAGAGTTCTTTGAACTGCAACATAAGTAACTAAAATGCTGGCTATTATTATTAAAACATTGTAAAAGGAGAGTGATTACAATATAAGTTGAATAATACTTAACCTATTACAATAAAGTCCGACTACACATAAATGTCTCAATTGGAGGTTATCGTGATACTAGAAAGTTAACCATGTTAATTTCAATTTGTACTTAAATTACGTTTAACAAGTGGAAAAGTGCTTAGAATAATAATGTTTTGTTTGTTGTGTAGTGTTACAAAATAGTTACAAGTGTTTAACAATGTTGAGTGGCATGCATTATCGTATAATGTTCTAAATTCATTAAGTATTTTTATAAATTTCACTATACTTCCTTAATTCCTTTTTATATTTGTTATATTCACGATTAATACTTTAATAAACATCCATTGCTGTATTAATAAATCACTGCACTACACTGTATTCGAATTCGTTTCACTTTCCGTATTGAAGGTTATGTTGCCCGTGTTTACATTCAAAACCGCACTGCATTATGGGTTAGTCGCAAATTACTTTAGCGCGGAGCCCATCATCTGCATGGTTTTGAAACTGGTGAAGAACTGTCTAACATTTGCGCATTGTTTCTCGCTGTTCCCAACTACGTCCACCGCGGAAATCTCGATATAGGTGATTTGATTGGTCAGAATTGATGACATTCCTTTGTTGACACATCACCCCCGCATTACCAAAATTATTTAATTCTGTTCAAAGCGTGGGTCTTTGGTTTGAGAGTCTAAAAGTGACGCCAAACGTTTTATCTAAAACTATTAAAATACTTTATAATTGATAACAATTCGTTATGCTTCTTGTGAGCTCCCATCTAGCTTTACCATCATCTGGCATTTGTCCTGCTGAGCATTTAGACATCCCACAAGGCATAATTCTTTTCATGATTAATAAAGATAACAGTTTTAACTTATATCCTATTACAATTCTTTTATAAACTATGTCATATACTTATTTAATTAACAATTGGTTATTACTTATATTGGATATAATGGATTCCAAGTCCTTTTCTATTATTATTTGACATTATTAACACTCAATTGTGAATAAAACACAAAGTCTGGTTCTAAGCTTCATTAGGGCTACAGCACTATGAGTTAGATTTACTTCTTACAGTTTAATGGTTGAATCTTAACCGTTTAAAACATTTCACACTTACTTCTAAATAATCATATCAACTTTTGGTCAACATAGTTTTGATTAAGAGATGCCTTTTTTTATTGTATTTTATCATTAAAGTCACATGGTTTTTTTGGTACAACTAGGCATCTTATTATTTATCCTTATTTTTATATAATGCATCTGTTATTATTTTAATATCTTCTTCCTAATTAAACATCCTAGTTATTAGTAAGATTTACAATATGTTTTGTCATCTTGACATTCTTATTTTTGTTGTTGTTTCAACTAATGATCCTTGCATCTTGTTGCAATAGGTCATGTGCATTATAGGTATATTATTACTGGTTAATTCACTGACAATTATTAATTATTTACATATCAAGAGTTAGTTTACATATCACTGGTTATATTGATAGTATTACTCTCTCTTTTTATTAGTATTTCTATGGGTTTTTAGTGTACAATGTAAGTCTTTTATACTCTGTCATTTTCATTCTGTTAATTTACATTAATCTCAACAATTATAACATCTTAGGGATCTAATCTCTGTCTTATAATTTGTCTTTATATCATCTAGTTTCATCTAAGTATAATATCTCATAGTTTTACATCATTTTTGATACCTATTTTTGTATTTACCAGTGGAATGTTACAACTGTTTAGGTTAGGTTGACCCCTTTCACTTTCATTGACTACATTTATTTCATCTGCTTGGTTTTTAATAGTTATATTACTCACTTATTATTATTTATGAATAGTATTCTCTATTATTTATTGATCTGATTGCCATTGTTCAGTTTATCTTATATTCTATGTACATTGTAACGTAACGAAAATGTGGTCCCCTATGTAACATAAATCAATTTATAAGTTTTAAAATAAAATAAAAATAATAATTATCCATACTCGTAAAAGGTCAAAAACCCAACCCAATATTGAATAAATGAATTATCCCCAATAAGAATACAAGGTAAAAAGAAAAAAAATTAATAATGTTAATGAATACAAACTTCAAAGTTCAGTGAAAGGTGTAAACAATAGACATTGACAAATGATGTAAAAACTAACTTAGACTGTTTTATAATAATTGATGTTTTAAATGAGAGGAGAATGAGTAATTATTACATGACTTATTTCATAAAAATGTACCTGTTATTACATTGTATCATGTTGTATTATTATCATGATAGTTATGTTATTTTTTGTGTGTAGCAAGTGGAGTTCTATTGATTAATTGGTATTCTATTAATTCTTTTAATAGAATACCAATTAACTAATTATTATGTGTTGTCAATATATCATTATAGAGCTGTTGTTAAAATCAATAATTAATTACCAATTAATTTCATTTTATGTGTTATCAATATATCATTATAGAGCTGTTGTTAGACTTTATATAGTTAAATGTTTGTATACATGTACTTAGATAGTAGGCTGATTATAATTGTAAACTGGGCCAGAAAGGCTATAATTGTTAACGAGATACAAAAGGGTTTAGTGTAATCATATCATAAACAAATGAAGGATTCTATAATAATGCAGGTAGTAACAAATTAAAATCAGAAGTAGATAAAAATGTAATGATAGGCCTAAAAACCAGTAACATTGTATAGTAAGTCAGGTCAGAAAAGTTAGGTAAAGAAATTTGTAAAAAATACTAAATAGATTCTAATGAGTTAGGAGAAGTTAATAATAATGTCTAATAACAGATAAATAAATTCAATTTAAATAAATTCTCAAAATGCAATAGTGCATTGATACCGATAGGGAATGTTTTGTAACAGAAAAATATATACTTGTTAGAGTAAGTAGATTAAGAGGAAACGACGGCAAAATATATAAAATTTAGTAACAAACAATATGTAAAATTATAATAGGATATAATGGAAATTTAGTAAAGGATTATTTTGATGAGTGTAAGAACATTGTATGATAATGGTTATAGTATAATATAATATCCAATAAGAGTAGACAGAATGGTTGTCAAGGACGACGAGAGATATAAAATTTGTTGATTCGATTATTGAATAATTATCCATGAACGAAGACGGTTTAGTTTGGATGCACTCAGAAAAGATTTGATTAAATTAAATTAAAACAATACAATTGGGAAACAAATTAAGTAATAAATCACCATAGTATGGTTCACTGACATTTAACCGTCTTATACAGGGTCCGGCAGAGAAACCTGACGGTTTTCTAAGTGAAATTATGACCAGAATAAATAGTTTATAAGCAAAATTTTATTTTAGAATTAAAGTACATCTCAAAGCATTTTACTTACATTAATTACTTTTTGAAAATCACATTATTTGGATGGTGTCCCTCATTTTCAACACATTCTTCGAGCCGTAACGGTAAACCGTGCATTATGCGCTGCAGAACTTTCGGAGAGATTGCCGCCACTTCTGTCCGAATATTCCGCTTCAAATCCACGATTGTCCTTGGTTGGTTCAGGTATACCCTATTCTTGAGATACCCCCACAGAAAGTAATCGCAAGCGTTGAGGTCGGGCGATCTTGGAGGCCACTGAACATCCCCTCGGTGTGAGATCACTCGGGCTCCAAACATCTCTCTCAATTTATTCAGGGAAGCCCTTGCAGTGTGAGCAGTTACCCCGTCCTGCTGGAACCATGTGGTTTCCAATGCAATACCATGTTGCCATAACTCAGGTGCGAGAAATGTTGTAAGCATGTGAACGTAACGTTGTGAATTTACAGTCACTGCATTCCCCCTCTTCGTCTTCAAAGAAGTAGGGGCCAATTATCCCGGAAGACGTTAACCCACACCACACAACAACCTTCTCACTGTGTAACAGTCGTTCAAATAGTTCTTGAGGATTCTGCAATGCCCAGTACCGGCAGTTCTGCGTATTGACATAACCACACAGATGGAAATTGTCCTCATCGGTCATGAGCAGATTGTTTAACACTTGGTCATTCACAATATTCACAAGTCCATGGCAACAATGCATGCGAATTCTCTTATCCTGGGCACTCAGTGTTTGCACTATAACAAGTTTGTAGGGATGAAAGTCGAGTTCCAGATGCAAAATTCTGCGTACAGAGCAGTCAGAAATCTGTAGGGCACTTGCGTGTTTTAATGCCGATCGCCGAGGACGTTTACGAATAGCATGACGCACGCGTTCAACGTTCTCCGGGGTTCGAACAGTACACTGTTTCCCTGGTGGTATCTTCTTTAAGGCAGAGGCCGTTTCCCGAAAATTCGCCACCCACAACAGTATGGTATTGTGGCTTGGAACACTTGTCATTTCGATGAATGCTGAAATGGCAGCGAAAAGCACGCTGCGTAACAATAACTGACTCATTGTTTTTAAAAAACGTTTCCACTACGAACACACGA
This sequence comes from Magicicada septendecula, assembly GCA_034769895.1. NCBI lineage: Eukaryota > Metazoa > Arthropoda > Insecta > Hemiptera > Cicadidae > Magicicada > Magicicada septendecula. The sequence continues at coordinate 833,124,730 of CM068368.1, forward strand.
TGTTCTGCTGACCAACGCTCCATAGCGACTGAAATGCTTTGAGCTGTCGAACACATGAGCGCAAGCTCGATTGCAGCGCTCCATGCTACACTCCACAGAACTACTTCAAAAATCGTCAGGTTTCTCTGCTGGACCCTGTATAACCGAACAATCATAAACCTGTACATAAAAATTGACAAAAAATCTAAAGGAAGAACTCTAATAGTAAAACTCAATATAATGAGCAAATATTAACTTAATTAATCAACCAAAGCAGAGAAATAACTACCTGAATAGAGTTATATAATTCAATAACCTAAAGAACGAAAATAAAACAAAATTATATTTGAACATCAGTTTCCACAATTCAATAGAAAAAGCGTAGTTGGACATGAAATATGTTGAAACACGTAACCACAAACTCGGACAGTGGTGAACAAAAGGAGCGGCATTTCTGCATCATCCCAGGACCAAGAATTCAACTTTTATTTCGAACTTGGAGCGAAGACTGGCAAGGATTAATTCAAGTGCATTCCGTTATTGACCAAACACTACGACGAGGTTAGCTGTACACTGCCTTACCGAGTCACGATGCCCAGCGGATGGTAAACTACACTTATTTTAAATAATATTTAATGAGAACTTAATACTATATTGTAATACCTTGTAATCCTATTTATGCATTTTCTGACCTTACCAATAGTTGAAAGAACCTTTACTCCCTGTGTTTAAAGAAATACAAAATCATAATTAAAATAATATATAACCCTGAATCCGATCGATAATCGATTACTTCTAATACTATCAACTTTTGTGTCTCCGTAAAGGAAGAACGTTGTTGTCAAGAAATATAAAAATCATAATAAAGAATCCTTTCAGAATTTAACGATATCTTTTCATTAATATAATATTTAGTGTAGTGTGAACAAGTTATAATATAAGTAGAGAGTGTAACGTAGGAATTATTGTATGCGGGTAACTAACCTACAATTTTCAGCTGTCTGTGAACCACAGCGCTACTCGCGGACTGCTTTTGTATTAAAGAGAATGAGAAACCAATAAGAATTCCTTCTCTTCTCTTCAAACGCGGGCTAGGCTTGAACAAGAAAATTAGAATTACACACTTAATACATAAATCACAACAAAACACATATTATATATAATAAATAAAGAGAATACGTAAGGATTAAGTTATAAATCGGCATTCACAACAGTGGGACTTAACGTTGACACACGTTAAGTTATCAATTGACGCTTCCATCATGAGACGAATTAAATAGAGACGAAAGGGTATTGTTATAAACTGGCGTTTCCAATGTGGAGCATATTTAAACATTATTAAATACCTTCGCCTATAGGAGATAAGTTATAACATTTTTCCTTATTAACACTTTGAGTACTGTGGCGTTTGTGCATATACCATCCCCTATGACCAGCGGTTTTTTAAAAAAAAGCACTGTTGTATAAACACTCATAAATACTTAATACAATGTAATACTAAACAAATAATTATACCACACTTTTTCCTACTTTCCTCTTATGAAAATATTTTTATTATTGATTTTATATATTGCAACTAAAGCTGTTTAAAAATACGTTTTTTTGTACAATTATTTTAACCAAAAAATTCTGTCAAATATTGTTTATAGATTTTGTAACTAATAATATAGTAATTAAAACAATCACGCTCGCTGCTATCAATAACACGCAAAATAAATACGAAATAACCTCAGAAAAACCGCAAACATCACGTAAACAAAAATCGCAACTTCCACCTTGAACACGCAAAATGTAAACAAAGCCATGACGCTGCCAACTTGTGATAATACAATCCTTGTGTCACATAAAATTAACTACTTTTATAATAAACATTGTATAATTATCGGGCGCCATGATGGAAATTACCAACATATGATATTAGGCTTACCTTGCAGTCCAGAATTCATGTTAAACGAACCAGTAATTGCGAAATATACCTGAAATAACTCACTCGTACTTGTATTTTTTACCAATGATATTACCCAATTTATTTTCCAAAACTGTAAGTACATATGAATAACTGACTATCTGTACCAAACACGTACATATTACGCCATGGGGCGTTTAGCAAACATCAAACCCTTAGAACATTTTAACCCTCCAAAATACCTACACAGTAAACATTTGATATGTGATTATTAAACATTAAACATATATATATATAGTTCGCACAACCCAGCACTTAAAAGATTTAAGTCACTCTCTCTCTCTCTCTCTCTCTCTCTCTCTCTCTCTCTCTCTGTCTCTCTCTCTCTCTCTCTCTCTCTCTCTCTCATTCTCTGGTAGAATTTATTTATTTTTGAGCTCATTTAAATTTTTAAATAAAATATTTTGAATTGGTTTAAAATTGGTCATTATAACATTGAATGAATTTTGAATTGGTCATTATAACATTGAATGATGTTGATTTACTTGAAATACAAAAGAATATTGGAACGTTCTCACCAAATTATATTTTGGACAGGTTTCACCGCACTGCTACGGTCGTCGATCGTGCACAATCTGTTCCTTCTTTACATCGCTTTTTCAGGCCCACACCGTCGTGTCTGCCCATGAAAACACTTTGGGCAGATTCTAAACGCACGCCGTTTCTTGACGATCCATCGGCCGATGACACCTGTTCAAGTCCTTACCACCCCACATTTTTGATATTTTAAACAGTTAATTAACCACTTTTGGTGGTGTAAAAGTTAAAATTCACACTTGGTGAACTTTTTGCCGGCCGGCTACGTTCACACTTCCGGATGAAATGACCCAGAGTCTTTGTTTCACATTGCGTAGGTGGGGTAAAAGCGACGTCATCAGGCTTTTGTTCATATAGCCAAGCCTTGAGTTGTTTACGGAAATATGCATTCCTTACCACTGACGTCATCAGGGCTAGGCACTTTATCGCTATTTGTTACATACGTTTTTTGCTGTGTTTGTCGTTTTGCAATGAAAACTGTCGGAATCCTGTCAATTCACATTTGCGTTTTATAAAATAGTTATATAGTCCACTCACCAAAACTTTACAAGGGATTATGAAATATTTAAATAATTATTACCAAATAATTGTTAAAAATAAATGAATACAATAATTATGGTCTTTTGTACCATGTTTTTATAAATTTAGTATTGCACCAGAATTGTACCATCACAAAACCCCCTCAATGAAAGATTTTGTGCCGAAGCATAAAAACTTTCATTGACCCATTCGTACTTCCTAAAGGGATCAGCCAGGATATGTCGCCACAACCCCCTTACAATTTATATTAAAAGAAATCAATAACTCACCCGTGGTCTGATGACGATGACAGTACCTGCATGACCTTACTGGACTTCTCCTCCGAGATCCCAACACCATAAGGCCAATTAGGCACGTAACGCCCCTGCTCTGACGCGCTGGCCACCTCAGGACCGCCGTCATAACATCACCAAACACTGAAACAATAAATTAAAATATCAAAATAGTGGCTTGGTAAATTACTCTATCCTTAACTGATCTGGTTCCCCTTAGCTACGTGCTGGTTTGTGTTAATAAGCACTGGGTTTGCTTGAACTACTAAAAATATAAATACAAAAAATGTAACATACAAGAATTACATATTTTGAGAAAGTGTCAAGCAATACAAATATATAAACTACTCCGCCTCTACCCTTCGGCAATGGTCCAAACAAATCCACAGCAACTAAATCAGAAGGTCTTTCTACCTTAATATAATTTAACTCACCTTCCACTCTGTAGTTAACCACCTTCGACTTTTGATACAAGTCACAACTCCTAAGCAGCTGTCTCACCCGTCTCTCCATATTTCTGAAAATACATGATTCTTTTAAAACATTCACACACTTTTTAGCCCCAAAATGACCATATCTTATATGACAATCCCAAATAATCTTCTCTTCCAACACTGCTGGCACCACTAATCTCACCCCCTACTACCTTCTTAAACAACAACCCTTTGTAGATTTTAAAATATTGATTGTACTCCGAGTCATCCAACTCCGTCTCTAAACTGTGTATTATTTTCCCAGACTTACCATCTGCTCTCTGCATGGTTTTGATATCCTTCAGCTCTTCTCCAAAGATTCTGTCTTCTCTGCTAATCTGAAAAATTTCAATTTCTTTTAAATCCCTACCTGTTTTATTATTTTCGCAATCTACTCTGGAAAGAGTGTTGGGTACCTTATTCTCGGTTCCTTTAATATACTCCCACTCGAAGTTGTACTCCTGCAAAACAAGTACCCACCTGGTTAATCGACTGTGAGCAAGTTTACAAGTGTTGAGGAATGACAAAGCTTTATGATCGGTTCGAATAATTGTTTTGTTGCCCAAGATGTAAGTCCTAAATTTGCTGACTGCGAACACAATACTGAGCAATTCTTTCTCCGTTGTGGTATAATTCTTTTCTGCAGGCAATAATGATCGGCTGGCGAACGCAATGGTCAAATGTTCCCTCTCGTCATCCTCCTGATACAGCTCCGCGCCTACAGCTACATTGCTGGCGTCCGTCTGCAAATAAAACATTTTATCAAAATCCGGATGGTTCATCATAATCATATTACTGAATTTTCGTTTTATTTCTTCAAAGGCTCCACGCTCCGCGTCTCCCCACTTCCATTGCCTGTTCTTCTGCAAAACAGCACTTAACTTTGTGGTGATATGTGCATAGTTCCTTTGAAATTTCCTATAAAAGTTGCACCCCGAGAAAACTCTGAAGTTGTTTGATGTTTCGTGGTTCAGGGAAGCGCATAATAGATTCGACCTTGTCCGGGTTGGCGGAAATTCCTTCCGATATAATAATGAATCCTAGAAAATTAATCTTTGTTTGTAAAAACTTGAATTGTCCCAATTTACGGTTAATCCTCCCGCTTCTAATTTTTCTAACACATACTTTAAATGTTCTAAATGGTCTTCAAATGTCCGTGACGCTATTAAAATGTCGTCCACATATACTGTGATAAAATCTAAATCTTTTGGTCTCAAAATTCTATCCAAACATTTAATGAAACTAGCTACGCTGGTATTTAGCCCAAATGGTAGTCACTTGAACTGATAATTTTTCCCATTAAATAAAAATGCTGTGTATGGCCTACTTACCTCTGCTAATGGCACTTGCCAATATCTGGCCGTCAGATCCAATGATGTCATGAACCTCACTCCACTAAACTTTTGAAATATTTCATTAATGGACTCCGGTGATTCTCGGTCTGGTATGATGATCTGATTTATCTTCCTTGCGTCTAAACACAATCTTACTCCTCCGTCCTTTTTAATTACCACCACTAATGGATTTGAGTAGTGAGATACTGACCTCTCGATGATTCCACCTTCCATCATCTTATCCAACTCCTCTTGCACCGCTCGTCTTTTAGAGTAAGGCACTGGATAGCTCCGCTGCATGAATGGTGTGTGTTCCTTAATCTGTAACATACATTCATAATTTTTTGCCCTTCCTGGAATATCGGCAAACACTCTCTTAAATTGCTCTATTACCTGCCATAACGCTATACGTTGCCCACTCCTTATCACCTCACCCCCACTACAGAATTCATCCGCCCTTATCTCCCATACTGCATTATTAATATTGCTCATTTCATTATCAACATCTTCAAAATACTCACCCTCTCTACAAAAATTTATTTTAGTATCTAAGTTATTCTCAACTACTCATTCCTGTAACAATTTCACACCCGTTGTTCTAACTTTATTTATCACATTTTCAAAATTAACTTTAACAGACCGATCACCCCCATCTAACTCTAACACCTTCTCTTTAAAATTTATTACAGCTTTATTTCTTTGTAAAAAATCATTTCCCAAAATGATGTCTAAACTTAACCCCTTGACTACCAGAAATGTATTATCAAAATTCATATCTCCAATTGAGAAACTTAAATGTATCTGTTTTGTCATCCGTTTACTACGTACCCCCGTGACTCCTATTACTGTAACCCCTGCTACGGATAAAACTGGAATATTCGTTTTAAATTCTTTTAACTCACTTAAAATGTTCTCGGCTATTACTGAAATTTCACTTCCTGGATCAACAAGTGTTTTAAATTTCCTATTTTCTATTGTTACCTGGCTTTCCGTGAGTCCAGCTCTCACCTCCAATGTTGTGTTGCTCTCCTCCTCCAACAAGTCAGCAACGATATCAGTTGTTATTACGTTCGATTGTACGTCCTCTATTGGTCGGACCTCATGTGCTTCCCTGAACAGTGGTCGGGTCCTATTTACCACTGTCAACTTTAGTTTTCCGGCTGTGGCTTGTTATTACTGGTGGTGGGTACCTGGTGTCCCCTTGTTGGTCCGTGATTGTGATATTGTGTTCCTCGGGTACTCGGTGCTCCTCTGTTCGTAGGTATGAACTGCTTTGGGTTGTTACTCCTTGGTTCATTTCTTGGCGTTTTGCATTGGTAACAATGTTGCATGTGTGCACGATTTCCCTTCCTGCAACGAGAACAACTCCAATCGCCTGGTTGCTGTAAATCAGTACGATAATTAAATTTATTACCATTATTATTGTAATAAGACCTTGGCCGATTAAACTCGATGTTATGATTAGGCATATTTTGTTGAATGGGTCGTCTACCCATTTCGCGGTCATTGATGCTTTGTAGTATATCTAATACTTTTTCAAGCTCATCTAAATTTTCTATTTCTTTGGTCATTAGAGTAACCTGCACCTCTCTTGGTAAGTGCTTACTCATATATCTAACTAATGACTTAAATGGTATGGGCGGCTCTAAATATTTTGCCTCATTGTAAAGTTTGGTTACGTATATTGTAATGTTGTTGTTATTAGGGTTACGTCCCATGAAATTACCCGCTCCCATAATGCGGCTTCTTAAAGTCTCCTGCTCTTCTTCAGTCCAATATTTACCCTTAAATGCTTTCTCAAAAGTGTCATAGCAATCCCATTCTAACCTATGAGCCTCAGCCCATATTACTGAATTGCCCTTGAAACATTTGACTATTTTATTTAATTTCACTTCCCAACTACTACTACTAAAATAATTGTAATCCCGTGTCTGATTTAAAAAATGCATGGGATGTATCACCCTGTTTTCCTGGCTAAAATTTTCTAGTTCTATTTCATTATAGAAATCCCTAGTCACTATTACTCTACCATTAATACTTGAAATATTTTTATGAATTTCCCCCCGTAACTCATTTTTTACACTGGTTAAACTATTAGCAATTACATCATATTTATCATGCACCTCCATATTATTTTGTATAGCTAAATCATCAATTTCTTTGATCTTACTTTGTAACAGACTTAATCTACTCTTGGTATTTCTTTCATGTTCTGATATGGTATTATCTATAGTTTCGATATTCTTTGTAATATCTACTACATTTGATTCAATTTTCTCTAAATGACTCTGCAAAACATTTGTTTTCAGTTCTACTTGGTTACTCACTTCAACATTGGTTTTAATCTCTATTTGACTTTCTACAAAAGTTAAACACTTCTGTTCTATTTCTGTATTTTGTGACTCTAACTGGCTTTTAACTGTATCATTAACTGTGTCATAAATTTGATCAATTTTAGTATCTAAATTACTTATTTTATTATTGAATTTCTCATTAACAATTTCTAATGTGGTTTTCTGGATGTTATCACGTGTTTCTATTGTGTTAATTCTCTCATCAAAGTGATAATTTTGGCTTTTAATTTCTCTCTTTATTTCGTCAAACTTCTCATTGAAATCCCTTTTAATTTGAACGTTTTGTGTTGTAATTTCATTTTTTATTTCAGTAATTTCACTTTTTTGAACATCGAATTTAAAATTCACGTCATTACAATTGCTACACATCATGTTATATAAACGTGTTAACATTTCGTCTGTTTTATTTTCTGACTTAGTTGAGATGGATGTAGCGACTTCCTCTACAAATGCAAACGTATTTGTCTCGTCAATCTGACTAGTTTGAGTTGGTTGAACATCCATCTCACTAGTCAAATCTACATCAGTTGTACTGATTTCTAATGTTATATTGTCCTTAGTACTCATTTTTGCTATTTTATCTTGCTAAAACATATATGTTTATAACCTAGAAATCTGACCCTATTGTACTCACGTGTTTGCGTACTTTCGCAATTACTTCAGGTAATTATTTCGCTTTCCTGGTAGGTATTACTCCACATAAAATTAAATTTTATGTAGAGTCCCTGTTCGCAAGGCGACCAAATGTGATAATACAATCCTTGTGTCACATAAAATTAACTACTTTTATAATAAACATTGTATAATTATCGGGCGCCATGATGGAAATTACCAACATATGATATTAGGCTTACCTTGCGGTCCAGAATTCATGTTAAACGAACCAGTAATTGCGAAATATACCTGAAATAACTCACTCGTACTTGTATTTTTTACCAATGATATTACCCAATTTATTTTCCAAAACTGTAAGTACATATGAATAACTGACTATCTGTACCAAACACGTACATATTACGCCATGGGGTGTTTAGCAAACATCAAACCCTTAGAACATTTTAACCCTCCAAAATACCTACACAGTAAACATTTGATATGTGATTATTAAACATTAAACATATATATATATATATATATATATATATATATATATATAGTTCGCACAACCCAGCACTTAAAAGATTTAAGTCACTCTCTCTCTCTCTCTCTCTCTCTCATTCTCTGGTAGAATTTATTTATTTTTGAGCTCATTTAAATTTTTAAATAAAATATTTTGAATTGGTTTAAAATTGGTCATTATAACATTGAATGAATTTTGAATTGGTCATTATAACATTGAATGATGTTGATTTACTTGAAATACAAAAGAATATTGGAACGTTCTCACCAAATTATATTTTGGACAGGTTTCACCGCACTGCTAGGGTCGTCGATCGTGCATAATCTATTCCTTCTTTACATCGCTTTTTCGGGCCCACACCGTCGTGTCTTCCCACGAAAACACTTTGGGCAGATTCTAAACGCACGCCGTTTCTTGACGATCCATCGGCCGATGACACCTGTTCAAGTCCTTACCGCCCCAACATTTTTGATATTTTAAACAGTTAATTAACCACTTTTGGTGGTTTAAAAGTTAAAATTCACACTTGGTGAACTTTTTGCCGGCCGGCTACGTTCACACTTCCGGATGAAATGACCCAGAGTCTTTGTTTCACATTGCGTAGGTGGGGTAAAAGCGACGTCATCAGGCTTTTGTTCATATAGCCAAGCCTTGAGTTGTTTACGGAAATATGCATTCCTTACCACTGACGTCATCAGGGCTAGGCACTTTATCGCTATATGTTACATACGTTTTTTGCTGTGTTTGTCGTTTTGCAATGAAAACGGTCGGAATCCTGTCAATTCACATTTGCGTTTTATAAAATAGTTATATAGTCCACTCACCAAAACTTTACAGGGATTATGAAATATTTAAATAATTATTACCAAATAATTGTTAAAAATAAATGAATACAATAATTATGGTCTTTTGTACCTTTTTTTTATAAATTTAGTATTGCACCAGAATTGTACCATCACAAACTGTACAAATTATTTTCCTAAAAACTATTTTCTTCAGTCAGTGCTGCAATCTGATGGCAGAAACACAAACTAAAATGTCAAATAAAACTTCTGCATTCATTCTGTGGCGTAATAGTACGACACGAAGCATTTGAAAGCATTGAAAAGTGAGTGGCGTAATATTACGCCGCCTGTCAAAATACCAAGTCCACTGGCGGCGCAATATTATGCCGTTGGTCCTCAAAGTGTTAATCAGTTCTTTCTGATATACACTTAGTTAGATTCATCATCTTTTTTAAAGATAAGATACAATGTTATTGTTTTCTATATACATTATCATATATTTCATAATCACATGGTTGTTACCTCACTCTCCTAATCTTGTTGGGTTTCTTTTTATTTTAAGTATCAGTTATTGTTATGTCATTTATTAGGTTTTGTCTGTTATTTTAAATAATTATTTTTTCTTCAATTTGGAGTTCTATTTTCCTATTCTCTTTATATTATAGATACTCTCTTCTTTATTTATAGTGGTTGAGTTATGTTATTTCTCCCTTTACCTTATAAATTTAATTGTTTTTTATGATTCATTTGGTCTCCTTTATATTTAATTGTCATCCCTCCTTTACAAGGTATTTTTGGATTGTTCTTATTTTGTTCTCTGCATAGTTTCATAATTAGTCTACTCACCATCCTGATCCACTGGGTAATTGTATAGTTACATTTGGTCTAGTCTTTAAGTCAGTTTGTCTTTATTATTATGACATTTATGCTAATTGACAATTAAATTATATTTTATTCCTTTTAATCATCTTAATAATAAATCTTTTTCTACTTCAAAGGGGTATACCTTACTGTTTCTTATGGTAATTGACTGTTTTATAGAGTTCATCTGTGTTTTGTGATATTGTGACGTTTTGTAACGTTACAATATATATATATATATATATATATACATTTGTAGGTTATACTTTCCACTCCCCCGCCTTTCTGACGTTTGGAGTTTATACTTTTCATTCCTTCACCTTTCTGACCGTTTACGGGTTATATTTGAAGAAAAGCCACATTACCTTAATGAAATTGGTTAAGGTAATTAGTTACTACTATAATGACAATTTTTATACTTCCTTGATCTTATTATTAAAATATCGGTATGGAGAACCATACATGACTTCCATATTCTAAGATTTATATTTAAAATCATTTTCAGCCAAACAGCCAGGCTGTGTCTTACCTGCCTTTTTATTGCTGTATTAAATGAAAAATATTATATTACATTAAAATGAAAAAATCATAATTTTATTGCCTGGCAACAAAATTATTTTATTTTTAACAATTACCATTGTTTCAAAAAGTTTAAATAAATTTTCAAGTACTTTACTCTTGTTAAAACGTAAAAGGTTGCAGGTAAACTACCCCTTCCCCTTAACCGATCTTCACCAAAATCGAAAATCATTGAGACCTCTACAATTCAGGGACGTATGCAAAAAATTATTTGATTCTGTTTGAATTTGCGGCTGTTATCGTTTGCCATAGAAAATACCCTTGTTAAAAAAACGTTGCAGGTAAACTACCCCTTCCCCTCAACCGATCTTCACCAAAAACAATAGGTCTTGAGTACTCTACAAATCAGGGCTGTATGCAAAACATTATTTGATTCTGTTTGAATTTGCGGCTGTTATCGTTTGCCATAGAAAATACCCTTGTTAAAAAAACGTTGCAGGTAAACTACCCCTTTCCCTCAACCGATCTTCACCAAAAACAATAGGTCTTGAGAACTCTACAATTTAGGGCTGTATGCAAATAATCGTTTGATTCTGTTTGAATTTGCGGCTGTTATCGTTTGCCATAGGAAATACCCTTGTTAAAACAAAACGTTATAGGTAAACTACCCCTTTCCCTTAACCGATCTTCACCAAAAACAATAGGTCTTGAGAACTCTACAATTCAGGGCTGTATGCGAAACATTATTTGATTCTGTTTGAATTTGCGGCTGTTATCGTTTGCCAAAAAAAAAAAATTTCCCTTGATAAAAAAAAAACGTTGCAGGTAAACTACCCCTTTCCCTCAACCGATCTTCACCAAAAACAATAGGTCGTGAGTACTCTACAAATCAGGGCTGTATGCAAAAAATTATTTGATTCTGTTTGAATTTGCGGCAGTTATCGTTTGCCATAGAAAAAAAATTTACAGACAGACACACACACTTTTCGGAAAACGACTTTTTTTCATGTTTTGAGTGTAGTAGAATCAGAATCTGCAATAATCTCGAACACGATTTTTTTTGCCATCACCATACTTCCATTCCTTAAGGAATATGGAAGTAAAATTACCGTATATATTTTAACCTAAATTTTTCATGAATTTTAAGCATAAAAAATTATTTATTGCTATTCGCTGAAAATCAGTACAAATGTGTTTTTCATTGTGCCTACACTTTTGCAAGTCTTATGACCATTATGAGTTTAAACTAATTTTACTTCCATATTTCCTTAAGGAATGGAAGTATGGTGATGGCAAAAAAAATCGTGTTCGAGATTATTGCAGATTCTGATTCTACTACACTCAAAACATGAAAAAAGGTCGTTTTCCGAAAAGTGTCTGTGTGTGTGTCTGTAGATTTGTTTTCTATGGCAAACGATAACTGCCGCAAATTCAAACAGAATCAAATAATTTTTTGCATACAGCCCTGATTTGTAGAGGACTCGCGACCTATTGTTTTTGGTGAAGATCGGTTGATGGAAAGGGGTAGTTTACCTGCAACGGTTTTTTTTTATCAAGGGAAATTTTTTTTTTTTGGCAAACGATAACAGCCGCAAATTCAAACAGAATCAAATAATGTTTCGTATACAGCCCTGAATTGTAGAGTTCTCAAGACCTTTTGTTTTTGGTGAGGATCGGTTAAGGGAAAGGGGTAGTTTACTTGTAACGTTTTATGTTTTAACAAGGGTATTTCTTATGGCAAACGATAACAGCCGCAAATTCAAACAGAATCAAAAGATTATTTGCATACAGCCCTAAATTGTAGAGTTCGCAAGACCTATTGTTTTTGGTGAAGATCGGTTAAGGGAAAGGGGTAGTTTACCTACAACGTTTTTTTAACAAGGGTATTTTCTATGGCAAACGATAACAGCCGCAAATTCAAACAGAATCAAATAATTTTCTGAATACAGCCCTGATTTGTAGAGTACTCAAGACCTATTGTTTTTGGTGAAGATCGGTTGAGGGGAAGGGGTAGTTTACCTGCAACGTTTTTTATCAAGCGTATTTTCTATGGCAAACGATAACTGCCGCAAATTCAAACAGAATCAAATAATTTTTTGCATACAGCCCTGATTTGTAGAGTACTCGCGACCTATTGTTTTTGGTGAAGATCGGTTGAGGGGAAGGGGTAGTTTACCTGCAACGGTTTTTTTTATCAAGGGAAATTTTTTTTTGGCAAACGATAACAGCCGCAAATTCAAACAGACTTAAATAATGTTTCGTATACAGCCCTGAATTGCAGAGTTTTCACGAACTATTGTTTTTGGTGAAGATCGGTTAAGGGAAAGGGGTAGTTTACCTGTAACGTTTTATGTTTTAACAAGGGTATTTCCTATGGCAAACGATAACAGCCGCAAATTCAAACAGAATCAAAAGATTATTTGCATACAGCCCTAAATTGTAGAGTTCGCAAGACCTATTGTTTTTGGTGAAGATCGGTTAAGGGAAAGGGGTAGTTTACCTACAACGTTTTTTTAACAAGGGTATTTTCTATGGCAAACGATAACAGCCGCAAATTCAAACAGAATCAAATAATTTTCTGAATACAGCCCTGATTTGTAGAGTACTCAAGACCTATTGTTTTTGGTGAAGATCGGTTGAGGGGAAGGGGTAGTTTACCTGCAACGTTTTTTATCAAGCGTATTTTCTATGGCAAACGATAACTGCCGCAAATTCAAACAGAATCAAATAATTTTTTGCATACAGCCCTGATTTGTAGAGTACTCGCGACCTATTGTTTTTGGTGAAGATCGGTTGAGGGGAAGGGGTAGTTTACCTGCAACGGTTTTTTTTATCAAGGGAAATTTTTTTTTGGCAAACGATAACAGCCGCAAATTCAAACAGACTTAAATAATGTTTCGTATACAGCCCTGAATTGTAGAGTTTTCACGAACTATTGTTTTTGGTGAAGATCGGTTAAGGGAAAGGGGTAGTTTACCTGTAACGTTTTATGTTTTAACAAGGGTATTTCCTATGGCAAACGATAACAGCCGCAAATTCAAACAGAATCAAACGATTATTTGCATACAGCCCTAAATTGTAGAGTTCTCAAGACCTATTGTTTTTGGTGAAGATCGGTTGAGGGAAAGGGGTAGTTTACTTGCAACATTTTTTTAACAAGGGTATTTTCTATGGCAAACGATAACAGCCGCAAATTCAAACAGAATCAAATAATTTTCTGAATACAGCCCTGATTTGTAGAGTACTCAAGACCTATTGTTTTTGGTGAAGATCGGTTGAGGGGAAGGGGTAGTTTACCTGCAACGTTTTTTATCAAGCGTATTTTCTATGGCAAACGATAACTGCCGCAAATTCAAACAGAATCAAATAATTTTTTGCATACAGCCCTGATTTGTAGAGTACTCGCGACCTATTGTTTTTGGTGAAGATCGGTTGAGGGGAAGGGGTAGTTTACCTGCAACGGTTTTTTTTATCAAGGGAAATTTTTTTTTTGGCAAACGATAACAGCCGCAAATTCAAACAGACTTAAATAATGTTTCGTATACAGCCCTGAATTGTAGAGTTTTCACGAACTATTGTTTTTGGTGAAGATCGGTTAAGGGAAAGGGGTAGTTTACCTGTAACGTTTTATGTTTTAACAAGGGTATTTCCTATGGCAAACGATAACAGCCGCAAATTCAAACAGAATCAAACGATTATTTGCATACAGCCCTAAATTGTAGAGTTCTCAAGACCTATTGTTTTTGGTGAAGATCGGTTGAGGGAAAGGGGTAGTTTACTTGCAACATTTTTTTAACAAGGGTATTTTCTATGGCAAACGATAACAGCCGCAAATTCAAACAGAATCAAATAATGTTTTGCATACAGCCCTGATTTGTAGAGTACTCAAGACCTATTGTTTTTGGTGAAGATCTGTTAAGGGGAAGGGGTAGTTTACCTGCACCGTTTTTTTATCAAGCGTATTTTCTATGGCAAACGATAACAGCCGCAAATTCAAACAGAATCAAATAATTTTTTGCATACATCCCTGAATTGTAGAGGTCTCAAGGACTTTCGATTTTGGTGAAGATCGGTTAAGGGGAAGGGGTAGTTTACCTGCAACCTTTTACGTTTTAACAAGAGTAAAGTACTTGCAAATTTATTTAAACTTTTTGAAACAATGGTAATTGTTAAAAATAAAATAATTTTGTTGCCAGGCAATAAAATTAAAATTTTTTAATTTTAATGTAATATAATATTTTTCATTTAATACGGCAATAAAAAGGCAGGTAAGACACAAACACACAATTCACGTTATTTCTGGCCTCACTCATGTTTATTTTCTTACGTTTGCACGCTTTTTAAATGGAAAGTGCCGAAACCCACACCAACATAACGCGTGCAAGCCGAAAAAATGGACATCAATTTGCTTACTGGCGAAGCTAGTAGTTAATGAATGGATAGGCAAAAATCTTATCTTAAATTTTTTTTAAGGAATCACTAAAAGGACGGTGGGTCAAATCGGACGCTGAGGTAGAGTTGCTGCAACCGAATGGTTCCACAAACAGCCGTAAGAATTTTACTAGCAGGGAATCTACAGGTTAGCGCAACAGTGGAACTCATGTCTTAATGTTATTGGAGACTTCTTTTAAAATCGTTGAATAAAAAATGCTTTACAGCTCTATACGTGTGTCTATTGAACAATCCTTGTATTAGTCATACACAATAATACAACTGATTGAACTTCAAATTTTTAAACTTGATTAGTTTCTATATATATGTTTAATGTTACAAATAATTCAAATAACAATCTTGATAATCTGTTAGTTCAGCGGAATAACAGTGACACTTTTAATAACCGCATAAAATAAACACTTAGAAACAACACAGGCGCTTTAACTTAACTGTTTGGACCACAGAAGTGAGGCATGCCTCAACGCTCTATGTGTACAGCGCGGGACAATCCCCCCTCCCTTCACTTCCCTATCACACCACTACATTGCTTACATACGATGTATACAAAAAACGCTGAGGCAAGTTCAGGTTGCCTCATTCGCTTTAAACGAACTATGCCGAATCTCACCTGTCACCATCTAGCGGTCGCTCAATAAAGCACGTTTCGGTTTAATAAATTTGACAGTCCCAGTAACAATGTATAATCTTTACGTTATGTAGTTCATACGTATTTATAATTTTTATTCTACAGAATTTGTTAGGGTAGGCATTGCCTCAATTGCCTCCATGTAACTTCGCCACTGATATATATGTGTACAACGTTATCGGCAACAAAGAAGTAGTTTTTGTTAAAATTCCTTCCCGGGATATTTGGCCGTAGTCCAATGTTTTCTACAAAACCAGACGTTTCGGCAATGCCATCGACTTCCATCATCAGTGAAAATCGAGTGCGATAACGTGAGGTGGTATACGTTAGTGACCACAGTACTGTGGTTAAGGCTGAAGCAGTAAGTAGAAAGAAGTAGTTTCTATGGTAATATTTCATTTCGAAAATGATTTTAAATATAAATCTTAGAATATGGAAGTCATGTATGGTTCTCCATACCGATATTTTACTTCCATATTCCTTAAGGAATGGGAGTATGGTGATGGAAAAAAAAATCGTGTTCGAGATTATTGCAGATTCTGATTGTACTACACTCAAAACATGAAAAAAAGTCGTTTTCCGAAAAGTGTCTGTGTGTGTGTGTCTGTCTGTGTGTCTGTTGATTTTTTACTTCCATATTCCTTAAGGAATGGAAGTATGGTGATGGCAAAAAAATCGTGTTCGAGATTATTGCAGATTCTGATTCTACTACACTCAAAACATGAAAAAAAGTCGCTTTTCGAAAAGTGTCTGTGTGTGTGTCTGTCTGTGTGTCTGTAGATTTTTTTTCTATGGCAAACGATAACTGCCGCAAATTCAAACAGAATCAAATAATTTTTTGCATACAGCCCTGATTTGTAGAGTACTCACGACCTATTGTTTTTGGTGAAGATCGGTTGAGGGAAAGAGGTAGTTTACCTGCAACGGTTTTTTTTTTTATCAAGGGAAATTTTTTTTTTTGGCAAACGATAACAGCCGCAAATTCAAACAGAATCAAATAATGTTTCGCATACAGCCCTGAATTGTAGAGTTCTCAAGACCTATTGTTTTTGGTGAAGATCGGTTAAGGGAAAGGGGTAGTTTACCTGTAACGTTTTATGTTTTAACAAGGGTATTTCCTATGGCAAACGATAACAGCCGCAAATTCAAACAGAATCAAAAGATTATTTGCATACAGCCCTAAATTGTAGAGTTCTCAAGGACCTATTGTTTTTGGTGAAGATCGGTTAAGGGAAAGGGGTAGTTTACCTACAACGTTTTTTTAACAAGGGTATTTTCTATGGCAAACGATAACAGCCGCAAATTCAAACAGAATCAAATAATTTTCTGCATACAGCCCTGATTTGTAGAGTACTCAAGACCTATTGTTTTTGGTGAAGATCGGTTGAGGGGAAGGGGTAGTTTACCAGCAACGTTTTTTATCAAGCTTATTTTCCATGGCAAACGATAACAGCCGCAAATTCAAACAGAATCAAATAATTTTTTGCATACGTCAGTGAATTGTAGAGGACTCAAGGCCTTTAGATTTTGGTGAAGATCGGTTAAGGGGAAGGGGTAGTTTACCTGCAACCTTTTACGTTTTAACAAGAGTTGAAAATTTATTTAAACTTTTTGAAACAATGGTAATTGTTGAAAATAAAATAATTTTGTTGCCAGGTAACAAAAATAAAGTCATTTTGATTATAAAATATAAATATTTACAACAAGAAAAGAATTTTCAGTTTTCAAAATTTAAATATATTTTTATAAAACAATGGGTTCTTCATTGAGGTGGGGACCATGTCACTCACTCCATCTCAAGCCTCTCCCATTTTGCAGAAAAAGAGGACCCTGTCAAGGCTGATACTTTGACGACAGTGACAGGGCTTTCCACCAAATTCAGCAGAGTGACAGGTAGGCCCAACTCTGATTGGCTCCTCAGATTTCCCCAGCGTTAGTAGGTTCTATGAAAATATTTTGTTTCAAAAATGATTTTAAATATAAATCTTAGATATGTTTTATAAATCTCATGTTTTATGTTTTAACATGGGTAATTTTTTATATGACGAACCATAACTGCCGTAAATTCAAACAGAATCAAATAATTTTTTACATATGTGCCTGAGCTATAGAGAACTCAATGTATGTTGATTTTGGTGAAGATCGGTTACGGGGAAAGGGCAGTTTACCTGAAACATTTTTTGTTGTAACACGAGTAAAGTACTTAATTTTGATAAAGTATCCTGATAAGATCTTAATAATCCACTGTAGAAACGTAGATGAAATATCTATAAATGAAGAGGCTAGTTGAACGGGCTGGGGGTAATTTTCTATAAATCAAAATTATAGTTGAAGGGGGAAGGGATAATTTTTTTTATATGTGTACTACGTTATTGGCAACAAAGAAGTATTTTTTTGTTAAAATTCCTTCCCTGGCTGTTTGGCTGAATATGATTTTAAATATAAATCTTAGAATATGGAAGTCATGTATGGTTCTCCATACCGATATTTTCTATGGCAAACGATAACTGCTGCAAATTCAAACAGAATCAATAATTTTTTACATACAGCCCTGATTTGTAGAGTACTCACGACCTATTGTTTTTGGTGAAGGTCAGTTGAGGGAAAGGGGTAGTTTACCTGCAACGGTTTTTTTTTTATCAAGGGAAAAAATTTTTTTTTTTTGCAAACGATAACAGCCGCAAATTCAAACAGAATTAAATAATGTTTCGTATACAGCCCTGAATTGTAGAGTTTTCAAGACCTATTGTTTTTGGTGAAGATCGGTTAAGGGAAAGGGGTAGTTTACCTGTAACGTTTTATGTTTTAACAAGGGTATTTCCTATGGCAAACGATAACAGCCGCAAATTCAAACAGAATCAAACGATTATTTGCATACAGCCCTAAATTGTAGAGTTCTCAAGACCTATTGTTTTTGGTGAAGATCGGTTGAGGGAAAGGGGTAGTTTACCTGCAACGTTTGTTTAACAAGGGTATTTTCTATGACAAACGATAACAGCCGCAAATTCAAACAGAATCAAATAATGTTTTGCATACAGCCCTGATTTGTAGAGTATTCGAGACCTATTGTTTTTGGTGAAGATCGGTTAAGGGGAAGGGGTAGTTTACCTGCAACGTTTTTTTATCAAGCGTATTTTCTATGGCAAACGATAACAGCCGCAAATTCAAACAGAATCAAATAATTTTTTGCATACGTCCCTGAATTGTAGAGTTCTCAAGGACTTTCGATTTTGGTGAAGATCGGTTAAGGGGAAGGGGTAGTTTACCTGCAGCCTTTTACGTTTTAACAAGAGTAAAGTACTTGAAAATTTATTTAAACTTTTTGAAACAATGGTAATTGTTAAAAATAAAATAATTTTGTTGCCAGGCAATAAAATTAAAATTTTTTCATTTTAATGTAGTATAATATTTTTCATTTAATATGGCAATAAAAAGGCAGGTAAGACACAAACATACACACACACACACACACACACACACACAATTCACGTTATTTCTGGCCTCACTCATGTTTATTTTCTTACGTTTGCACGCTTTTTAAATGGAAAGTGCCGAAACCCACACCAACATAACGCGTGCAAGCCGGAAAAATGGACATCAGTTTGCTTACTGGCGAAGCTAGTAGTTAATGAATGGGTAGGCAAAAATCTTATCTTAAATTTTTTTTAAGGAATCACTAAAAGGACGGTGGGTCAAATCGGACGCTGAGGTAGAGTTTGCTGTAACCGAATGGTTCCACAAACAGCCGTAAGAATTTTACTAGCAGGGAATCTACAGGTTAGCGCAACAGTGGAACTCATGTCTTAATGTTATTGGAGACTTCTTTTAAAATCGTTGAATAAAAAATGCTTTACAGCTCTATACGTGTGTCTATTGAACAATCCTTGTATTAGTCATACACAATAATACAACTGATTGAACTTCAAATTTTTAAACTTGATTAGTTTCTATATATATGTTTAATGTTACAAATAATTCAAATAACAATCTTGATCATCTGTTAGTTCAGCGGAATAACAGTGACACTTTTAATAACCGCATAAAAAAACACTTAGAAACAACACAGGCGCTTTAACTTAACTGTTTGGACCACAGAAGTGAGGCATGCCTCAACGCTCTATGTGTACAGCGCGGGACAATCCCCCTCCCTACACTTCCCTATCACATCACTACATTGCTTACATACGATGTATACAAAAAACGCTGAGGCAAGTTCAGGTTGCCTCATTCGCTTTAAACGAACTATGCCGAATCTCACCTGTTACCATCTAGCAGTCGCTCAATAAAGCACGTTTCGGTTTAATAAAGTTGACAGTCGCAGTAACAATGTATAATCTTTACGTTATGTAGTTCATACGTATTTATAATTTTTATTCTAAAGAATTTTTTAGGGTAGGCATTGCCTCAATTGCCTCCATGTAACTTCGCCACTGATATATATGTGTACAACGTTATCGGCAACAAAGAAGTAGTTTTTGTTAAAATTCCTTCCCGGGATATTTGGCCGTAGTCCAATGTTTTCTACAAAACCAGACATTTCGGCAATGCCATCGACTTCCATCATCAGTGAAAATCGAATGCGATAACGTGAGGTGGTATACGTTAGTGACCACAGTACTGTGGTTAAGGCTGAAGCAGTAAGTAGAAAGAAGTAGTTTCTATGGTAATATTTCATTTCGAAAATGATTTTAAATATAAATCTTAGAATATGGAAGTCATGTATGGTTCTCCATACCGATATTTAATTTAAGTTATGTATTAAAAAACTCAGTTTCATCTCCTTATTACATTCATTTATAAATAAACAAATTAGTATTAGTCGCATTAGTAAAATTTCAAATTTTTATCCAAATTTATGTAGCCTATTATATAATTATTTTGCTTTAAATTACTATTGTTGCAATTGCAGATTTGAATTTGTAATTATAAAAGCAGCGGAGGGGTAATGTATTATGCATGCTCAGTGAGGGTGCGTAATACACATGCCGAACGGTAGCTTTTCTAGCAGCTCTGAACTGGAATCATCAGTTCTCATTAGTGGCCCATTTCGTGCATGTGTTGTCATGTTTGTAGCAGTTTATTGCAGGTTTTTGGTACAGTCTGTGTTCGGTGAATATTCAATAAGCTCCTAGACAGTGAATACTTTGTTTAACCATTAGGAACAAAATAAATCATATAATAATCTTATTACAGCATAACTATTTGTGTACGTTTAAATTAAATTAATTACCATTAATATTTTGGTATAAAATAATTTACACATTAAATTGTGAGTTGACACAATTTATTGGACACTTTCACGCAGCAGATAGTAAGTTTCCAATTGATCAGAAGTAAAAGAAGTAATTACGAACAAAGTGGCAATCTCAGAGCTAGCTAAGATCACAATATGTGAACATGGAACTCTTTCCTCCAATTTTCCATAAGTTTGTACTGCCTACATTCTTTTCATGACTCTGCCTGTGACAATAACAACAGCTGAAATATCGTTTTATAAATTAAAGATCATCAAATTATATTCGAAAAGCACAATGTCACAAGAATGAGTCTCTGGACTGCCACTTCTAAGCATCAAAAATGAGACGACACAGAATACAGAGACTGTACCGTTTTTTAAAATAATGTATTTGTTTTATTTAAGCCACATGTTCCTTTTTTAAAATAGGCTATGTGTAGAATTAAGAAAATTAAAATTTCAATATAATATATTTGAGATTTCATGTATGTTTTGCATGGTAAGTCTTTGTCATTTTGTATGTTATAAATTGTATTGTAAACATCATGTTATATTTTGTCTAATGTAACTAATTAAACTTGTAATTTAATAAGTAATGGTTACATATATCATAAAAACTTTATTTAATGAATGTAAAACTTTATTTTATTTCTGTAATATTTAAAATCTCGTTTCCTCTATGAGCACTGTTTCACTTTGAGGGAATTATTATATATTATTAAGTCTCAGCATTTTTTGAAATACAGTATTTTTCTACTTTATTATAATCTAACCAATTTTATTAGGACAGATGGTCGGTCCGATAAATGGACAAAATGATAAATCCGATTATTATAACTTGTTTTCTTATTCTTTATTTAAAAAACTTCTGGGAAATATTACCCAGACCCTTATTATTTATGTGACTCAGTTATCAAAACACCGATTCCAATATTAAGTCATGTTAGGGATAACCAAACAATTGTATCTGGAGGCGCTATCTTCCCCTGACGATACGAATGACTAAAAATAAAAATACCGTGTGTTATTATCAGCACAATAAGTTTATTAATGTACATGTATAAAATCATATTGTGGTTTGTCATTGTTCATTGTTCACTTAATAATATTCACTTACAGTTTAAAATTTAAAGTAATACTAGGGGAATACCCGTGCTTCGCTACGGAGTTTCACGTTGTACGTAATGAAAATGTTAGTTTAATTAATAAAGTTCAATTAAAGTAGGTTTCTTAAAAATAAATAGCTGTTGCCCACGACTTCGTTCGCGTGGTCTTCAGTTTAATGCGATAATATATTTATAACAGAATCTATTCTATTGGGTTGCCATAGTAACCAAATCTAATAGTTTGGGGGACCCCCCAGAGGATCGTATCGAAAAAACACCTGTCCTATGTTGGTTCTCCCGTTGCGTAAAATATTTGTGCCAAGTTTGGTTGAAATCGGTCTAATAGTTTAGGAAGAGATGTCCAAGACCCCAAAGGACCCCCCAAAGGATTGTATCGAAAAAAACACTTGTCCTGTGTTGGTTCAGTGGTTTAGGAGGAGATGTGGAAGACCCCAAAGGACCCCATCGAAAAAACACCTATCCTATGTTGGTTCTCCCGTTGCGTAAAATATTTGTGCCAAGTTTGGTTGAAATCGGTCCAGTGGTTTAGGAGAAGATGTGGAAGACCCCAAAGGACCCCATCGAAAAAACACCTATCCTATGTTGGTTCTCCCTTTGCGTAAAATATTTGTGCCAAGTTTGGTTGAAATCGGTCCAGTGGTTTAGGAGAAGATGTGGAAGACCCCAAAGAACCCCCAAAAGGACCCCATCAAAAAAACACCTATCCTATGTTGGTTCTCCCTTTGCGTAAAATATTTGTGCCAAGTTTGGTTGAAATCGGTACAGTGGTTTAGGAGAAGATGTGGAAGACCCCAAAGAACCCCCAAAAGGACCCCATTGAAAAAACACCTATCCTATGTTGGTTCTCCCTTTGCGTAAAATATTTGTGCCAAGTTTGGTTGAAATCGGTACAGTGGTTTAGGAGAAGATGTGGAAGACCCCAAAGAACCCCCAAAAGGACCCCATCGAAAAAACACCTATCCTATGTTGGTTCTCCCTTTGCGTAAAATATTTGTGCCAAGTTTGGTTGAAATCGGTACAGTGGTTTAGGAGGAGATGTGGAAGACCCCAAAGAACCCCCCAAAGGACCCCATCGAAAAAACACCACTAATTCAGAAACCTTCGCGGGCGTGCGCACAACAACTCACCGAAGTTTCATTGCAATCCGATGAATGGTATAGGAACGCATACGGGACAAACAAAGAAACATTCATTTTTATATATAATTTCCTGGAACCCGATCGCAGCGCCACCTACCGGGTCCAATTGTGAATCTAAACCATCCAGGGACCCACTCAAACACACACACAAAATTTCATCAAAATCGGTCCAGCCGTCTAGGAGGAGTTCAGTGACATACACACGCACACACGAAATATATATATAAAGATTAGAATAAAACTACATTAATGTGATATGCATCTTGTATCGTATTCACAATCATAAAACCATTCTGCAATCATACTTCTTACTTCTTGGGTCAGGCATCCAGCATCAGGTGATGCCGATGGCCCGATGTCCATAGTATACCGCAGCCGCCAGACCCCATAAGGCCTTGGTCCTGAGGTCATCCTCCAGCTTCCCATTGTCACCAATAATTGCTCTCAGTCTATCTCTCCTGCCATTGATGGAAGTGCATTCCAGGAGAATATGAGCCAGTGATTCCTCCTTTTGCTCACCACAGTTTTCACAGTTCAGGGAGGTGCTTAGTTTAAATCGGAACAAATATTGTTGTGTAACTGTGTCCTGTTCTGGCCCTTGCTGCAAAGGTGGTGATTTCTCTTGGGACACCTTCATAGAGCTTGTGGTCTGTTGGTGTTGGCTGTAGCTCAAAGAGCCGTCTCCCCATGCTTGCTTGTCTCCATCTCTCCTTCCATTCTTCCTGGATCATCCCCATCACATCACTCTTTAGTTTTGATAGGGACATCTGTGGCATTTGATTTGGCTGCAGTTTCGCAGATGCTTTCACGATTTCATCAGCCCGCTCATTACCCACAATTCCGCAGTGGGCTGGAACCCACTGGAAGGCTATATTTTTCCCCTTCATACTGAGGTGAGTGAGCAATGTCCTTATTTCTGTTATGCAGAATGCATAGTCATTTGGATGGGGTCTCTTCATGCTTTCTATGGCACCCTTTGAGTCGGTCAGTATACAGATGTTCTGAGCCTCCATCTGCAAGCATTGCGTCAACGCAGCGTTTAGTGCTAGTAATTCAGCATCCAGGCTTGAAATGGAACTGCATGGAATGAAGTAGCTCTCGCCTGTTTGTATATAATAACCGGCACCAGATTTGGATTCTTTAAGGTCTACTGATCCATCTATATAGATTTTGGTATACTCCTGGTACTGGTCATTTAGCAGTGCAAGAAACTCTTGTCTCAGCACTTCTCCTGGGTCCTGTTTTGTGAGTTTCGACGGGAGGTCTACTTTCATTTTGTTGTCAATGATCATCCATGGTGGTTCCGAGTAGCAGACAAGTATCGGTTCCGGAGAGCTCTCTGACAAGCTGAGTCTCTTTTCTCCAATCCTACTTGCAAAAGACTGTTTTACTCTGTTACCCCACAAGGTTGACAGCGGGTGAGTTTGGTTTTTCAGATTTTTTAACCATATTTGTTTTTTTATATACAGATCAACTGGGTAAATATTGAGTTCTATTTCCATTGCAGCCATTGGCGTAGTTTTTGGACAGCCAAGGCACGTCCTGAGACCTGCTGTTTGAAGCAGCTGCAGTTTATGGGTTGTTGCAACTGACCCCCACACCTCACTGCAATACATCATTTTTGCTCTGATGTACGACACAGATAGAATGATCTCAGTGTAACCGTGTCTGCGCCCCACTTTCGCCCTGCTACAGCTTTCAGGGTGTTTAGGCGGTTTGCACATTGATCCACCACCCACTCAATATTGGATCTTCCATCGTAACTTCTTATCTAGGCTGACTCCCAGTAATTTTGGACATTCATTATATTTAATATTTGTTATTAATGACTAGTTTTGGAATGAACCCCACATGGTTGTTTTTCCTGGTAAAGAAAGCGCTCTCTGTTTTTTCACCTGAGAGTTTTAGAGACCATTTTTCACACCATTTTGCCACTTTTTGGGCGGTTTGTTCCACACGAAGGTTGGCTCTCTTGGGGTCTTCATCTGATGTAAAGAAAGTGACATCATCAGCAAATATGATATAATGGACATCTGGGTGAGTGTTGTCTGCGATGTCATGGATTGCGATGTTAAACAGAGTCGGGCTGATGACAGAGCCCTGCACAATGCCATTTTCCACTGTTGCACTGCCAGAACCTTGACTATTAACTATGGTTCTTATTTGCCGGTTCTCTAGGAAATTTGCCAGATATTGGAGGAGTTTACCTTTTATACCCAGTTTTATGCATTTTAGTAAAATGGTTTTATGAGGTATCTTGTCAAATGCAGCCTCAAAATCGATCAGGATGGCAATGGTTGATTTCTGATTTTGGAACCCCTCACAGATTTTGTCTGTGAAGTAGAGTAGCGCATCATTTGTGCTCCTCTGTTTCGGGAACCCAAACTGGCAGGTACTTAAGCTGTTTGAAGTTTCAAGTTTTCATATTAGGCGTGAGTTCACTAGTCCTTCTAGAAGCTTCCCCAAGCAGGATGTTAAACCTATTTGGGCGGTATGAGTTAATCTCCGTCAAATCTTTATTTGGCTTTGGAATAGGGATAATCTGTGCTGCTTTCCATGACTGTGGAATGGTACCAGTTTTCCAGATTGTATTAAAGAGTTGTAGGATTTGTTCCAAGAATTCTGGTGCACAGTGTTTTAACATTTCGTTATGAATGTTATCGGCACCTGGTGCTGTGCTGTGCAGGCAAGAGATCCCCATTTTTAATTCTGCCATTGTAAAGACTGCATTTGCCTCATCATCATCATCAAAAAATGCCAATCCGAACATAGCCAATAATCCCATTTCCTCGTGAGTGAGTAGTTTCGGCCATGAAACTTTCTTTCCACCTCTGCACTTGTAATGATCATTGAATGCTTCTGCCTTTTGTGAGTCCTCTTGCAGCCAAACACCTCTTCCATTTTTTACTTGATTTATCTTTTTCCCTGCATTCCCATCAATAGATCTAAATCTTTTCCAGATTGTGCTGCTTGGGGTATTTGCATTCATAGAACCCACAAAAGCCCCCCACGAGGTCCGTTTTGCTGTCAATATGGCCTTACAAAGGGTGGCATTCCACTTCTTGTACTGTTTTCGATATTCATTATAACGCTTAACTTTCCATTTTTTCCTTGCTTTAGACAGTTTCTTTCTCAGTACTTTTATCTCCTCATTGCACCAGCTATTCATGTGGTTTTGATCTTGGGGATGCTTGTTCTTTGGAATCACCTTTTCAGCTGCTTCAAGTACTGCTTTTCCAATCTCATCCACCGTGCACTTTCCACCTTTGTTAGAGCTGTAAAGACTGCCCAGTCAGCTTTTTTGATATTGAATATGTTATGTACTAAGTGTGGGTTCTGCACCGGCACCCTTGAGAGGGTGATTTGGAAGAATATAGGAAAATGGTCACTTCCCAGATCGTCGCCAACTTGCCAGTTGTTTACAAATTTCTGAAGGTGCTGGGATACCAACACCAGGTCCAGTTGGCTTAAAGCCCCCTGTGGCTGGCGACTGATATGTTGGTTTCTTGTTTTTGTTCAGGAGGATTATATCGTGCTTTTGCATCCACTCAAACAGGCCTGGTCCATTCCGATTCTCCGATCCATTGTTCCAGCTTCTGTGCTTACTATTAAAGTCGCCAGTGATCACATAATTCGTAGTGGATGGTGTGATATGGTCAAGAAGTTCTCCATGAATACCTTGTGAAGGTATGTAGACATTTACCAAGGTAAAGGTAAGGTCTTTGTGGACTCTGATTTTCAGTTTCATGAGTTCCAGGTTTTGATCAAGTTCTGTGGAACAGTCCTCGACATGAAGGGATTCGTGTACCAGAGAGAGCAATCCACCACCATTACTGTTCTCCCTTGGCAGGTTAAACATGTTGAAATTTTTGAATTTCAGCTTGTGTGTTTTGCTTAGAGATGCTTCTTGAATACAAATTATTTTTGCGTTGCTCTCTAGTATAGTTCTTTTGAGATCGTTTGCCTTTTTATTAAGAGATCTGGCATTCCAGTGCATGATTACCACTGAGTTGCTCATAGTGTTAGTTTTTACCTGAGGTGGACTTTTATTCTGTACCTCTCCGCACTACTTGCGGTCTTTGTAAGACTTTCCCAATGAAATGTGTCCTTCCTTTTTGTTAGCTTTCCCCTTTATTTCATGTAGAAGATTTTTTGCATATGTTCTTGTGGGGCACCATAGTTCGATTCTCTTTAGTGTGCCTATGCTGCGCTCTCTCATTAGGAGCGTTTTGTCAACATTAAGATTTTTCCATATAGATTTTATACCTTGTCTTGTTTTCCAAAAAATAATCTTAAGTCTGTCTGGGTGATCTCGTTTCTCCTTCCGTGAAATGCGTCAAGAGCTCTGAAAAGGGCTGTTTACAATATTTTTTGATTGCAGCATACTAATGGCACTATCTCGAGGAAAGCTAGTGCTGGCGTTTAGTTCACTGCTAAGCAGCTATCCAGGGGGAGGGGGAGGACCAACCAGCTTCACAACCAGATTCTGCAATCATAAGATGGCAAAAAAATTTTGTCTAAATTGATCATTGGGGGGGGGGAATCTCCCCTGTGGATCTGCACCTGCAACCAGTAGAGAATATTGTATGGACACTTTACATCACTCATTGGAAGCTATTCACAGAAAACTGATGTATGGAAGAATTATGTATGGAAATTGCATTATGTCACGTTATTGGTCATTGATGTTCAAGAATTTTTGTCAAAAATAACACCATAACATACTGCAGCAACTGTGTTCATTATATATGGCCAAATTTGACTTTTTCCTTTTCCCAAGAATGAATGAAAACTGTGAAAGACAGTGTTTTGTTACTGCTGAAAACAAAACAAAAATTGCTAAGCAACCTAAACTCATGATCGAGGTTGCTCTCCGCCACCATGTGGCTGCTCGTAAGCCAAGTAGGGTGAAAAAGATGTACTAGCCTTTTGCCTACATTAGAGAGAATATAATTCCTCTCTAGTCAGCGTCTTGGCTATGAAGTAATATTTTCAACTGACTCAGCCATGCTTCTCCCATCTTACACCCTTTCCGATCATCAAATCATGGCCAGACAGTGCCAGAAAGCACATCCCACAAGTGTTTTAAAAACAAAAAAAAAACACTGACAGATGTGCAAAGATAATTTTAAATGAGGGAATGTAGACGTAAATGAATAAAGGAGTAATTTTTCCAAATGAACAAAAATTGTGTGAATTTCAACATTGATGATGCCGGCCATGAAGCCTTAGAAATAGGTATCATGTGAATTTATTTTGAAATTTGTCATATGCTGTTGCTCTTCTACTTGCTTCATAGTATAAGAGGCATTTCAATGCCTACACCATTATCAGGTCTTAAACAATAACAACCAAATGATGTAACTGACCTCCCTCCCACATACCCTAACACGCTTCTGAACGTCTATAGTGTGGTATTCAAAGTACTAAGCCATATTGTTTATTTCTGTTTCACTTTTTCTTTCAGGACATGACACTTGGTTGTTTCCACTCATAGAACTACCGCCTCTTCGAATACATCACGACAGTAGAGTAACTAAACACATCTTGAAATCAGCTGATAGTGGGTCAGTGCTTCACCTTGCTACCGGATACTTCAATCTTACCGATGAATATGCTTCAGTTATTCTAAACAACTCAAAAGCAATTTACAAACTTCTAATGGCACACCCATCAGTATGTATTTACGTCAATTTATGTACTTATGGTAGTATATTATACACATAATTACTCCATGTGTTTGGGTTTAGGTAGCCTTACAGTCGTGTATATTGTCATACTGTAAATTACAGAATTAAAAATACTATTGTTAAAGAAATTAGAAAGAAAGACAGTTAAATACAGATTGAATGGTTTTAAGTGTTTTTTTTTTCTAATTTGTAACCCTGTTATTAAAAATATGACCTACAAAATTCAGTACAGTATTGTGGAATCAAAATGTAGGCAATTTTAAATTCAGAGGACTGACAAAATTATTGGAATCTTCATGGAAAATTTGTTTGGATGCCCACATAACCTCAAGTGTGTTTACATTACATAATAATTACTTATTAATAACAAATACTATTTCATACTTTATGCAAGATTAATATTGTATATTTTCAAATTATATTACTTTTACAAGTTGTTGATTTTATTTTAATTATCCTGACGTACATTTCACTGATAGATTCAGTACCTTCAGAGATTATATATGAATTAACAATAGTCGAAATGATTTTATTTCATGATATATATTTTTATTTATACAGGATTATATTTTATTCATATTTCTGTTATAGTCATATTACATTTTCATTATTGTCATGCTCAGGAAATATAAATACACAATATAATGTAAATATAAATAACTTCTTTTGTAACTAACTCGTTGAGTTTCCTGCAGGTCTCCTATGCAATATCTTCAAAAACAAAGATTTTTTCTCTTTATCTACTAATTAAAGAACAAAATACATAGATGCTTTGTATCTATAAATAAAGAACAAAAATGATGATTTATTTAAAATCATACATTTATTAGAATAAACATTAAGTATACAATAAATAGCTACTACATAAATAGAATCGAAGTAAATTCGATTATCCATTAGCTGTATTGTAAGCGAAACATTCAATTACAATTCAAACAAACCTCTGAAGATACATGATAATTTCTGTGAAACGTGCGTCAGGTGAAAATAAACTTACTTGTAGTGTATTTTTTTTAAGATATTATATTGTTACATCACAGAATAATCTACGTGTTGGTCGAATGTGCCAGAAGAATCTCAATGTAACGCGTGTGGCGTACGACCCATTTTCGACAAGTTTCACAAAGGCACCAGCCGCGGGGACTGTGTCAAGGCCGCGGTTAATTATGTAGTTCACACGAGCGCTAAGACGCAATTAGGAACATTGTGGTCTGTGAGCGCACATATAAATACATGGCGGCAGCGGCCTTAAGTTCAGTATTAGTGGCGATTTATTTACAGTGTGGTTCGAGTTATTACTGTGCGCGTTCAAGTGGTTATTAGTTAAGTGTGTTTTATAATCGGACGGTATAATTGTAATAACAATTGTGTTTAATATTAGTTGACATAAAATTTGCGTGTGAACAATTTTTTATTTGATTTGTTGTAGAGACTGTATTTGTTGTATGTAATGTACGAACTGTTTAACTGTGAAATTAAAGCTGGTGATTAGTGACTTAATTGGTGTCTTGTACTTATTTTGTTTCCACTGTACCTACGACGATCGAGTAGACCGTCATAACAATATAAATAACTACATAAAATAAACATGATCGAGATACTATGCTATACTCGATACAGTATATGATATTGCTTGTTAGTTACAGTATACTGAATTGGATGTACATGAGTGGGTAACTACATTATAGTGGTTATTCTTGCTAATTTCCTGTGCATTCTTAGATATAAACTCATTGTAAACATGTATTAAAATTTTAATTAAGCCATAAAATATATTAAACCTGGTGATCACGAAGGCGTTTAACTTTAAAAGCCATTATAGGATGGTTTTAGTACCATACATACCTGTATTTAGTGACTGGTCTGCTGTTGTTTCCTGACCACAAGATGAGTAACTTCTGGGAATAAAAATTGCCTTTTTTGCATCCATAATTAGAAAAGTGTAGATTGAAAAAATTTCATATACAATGTGTATGTGTATAATTATTACATAGTAATTATTATGGAAGTTTGTAGCTGTGGAATAGGTTTAATTAAAAAAAAAAAAGATTTTTGTGTGCAAGTAGCTAACTTATTTATTTCTTTTCATTTTGTTAAAGATCTGAGATTACATACTAGACATTTTATAGTTCATTAATAAAATAAATTTGCTATTAAAGGCAAATGGTTTCTTGTCAGCAAGAGGACCTGCAGGTGGCATACCAAGTGCATACACAGGATTGGCCTCCGCGTTCATGAACTCTGCACAGAGGTTGAGCCAGTTGAACCGTCTTACCATTTTCGAATATCAGCGACCAGGGTGGACGTATCATGGTAAAGGATTATGGCTTACTATGCCAGGACATACGACACCGCATCTTACATTAATTGGATCATCTAATTTTGGTACTATACTTTGTATATTATATAATATAATAATGTACATTAAACATTTAAATAGTAAATATAATTATATCACTACTGACTCAGAACAAAAATGTTTTTATTGGTAAAAACGTAAAAGTTTTACCTGATAGCCTGAACCAGTTTTAATATATTAGTTGAAAACAAAAGAAATTGTCAGACCACTAGAGGACACAGAAACTCATTGAACTTAATGACACATCCTCGCATCTTGATAACTGTTGACATACTGATTCACAAAGAACACAGCTTGTTATGTCTAGTAGTAGAATGGCATACTCCATACTGTAGCTGGTTTAGGGTTCTGTTGAAATTACCTGAATTTTAGGTTTTACTTTGCATAAACTAATTTCAATAAAGACTTGTACTTGAGTGCACTCACCTGAATTACTTTCATTAATGGCTGTGTGCTTTAATAACAAAGGTATTACTAATGAACCACAGCTGTTTCAGTACTTGTGTTTAGACATTTTACTCTTATCTTTCAGGGGCAAGGTCTGTGCATAGGGATTTAGAAACACAAATAGCTTTAGTAACAATCAATGAGAAACTTCGGCAGAAGCTTTATGAAGAACAGCAGCATCTTTACAAACTGGGAACTCCATTCACTACAGAAACTGCATCTCAGCCTGATAGAAAACCACCTCTTTGGGTAAAAGCAGTCTTATCGTTTTTCAAAAATTTCTTTTAAATCTCGGATGGATAAAACCATAATGTTACCCTAAAATAGTATTAATTAGCTGTATAAATATTGTTTTGTATAAATATTTAATAAACGTCTACTGTATGTAATTGACTATATGATTGTGTAAATACCTTGTACCAATAAATGTGAAAAGCAAAGCTTTGGAAAAAGTAGAAAGCAATGTGTAGCTGACTTTCTGAAATTTGTAAAATAGAAAATAAAATCAATTTTATTTCAATATATCAAATTGCTTTTTAAAAAGGATACAATAAAAATACTGTAAACAAAATAGAAAATAAAATCAAATATAAAATAAAAACTAAGCAGTTAAGAATTAATAAAAATGATCGACACATAAATAATAACAACAATAAAAAATGGGCCACATTCACATACTTAAATAATAAAATGACAAAGCTAACAAAACTATTTAAAAACACAGACATTAAAATACCATACAAAACTAACAAAAATAATTTACAAAAACTAAGTAGCCCACAAAACAAAGATAATACAACAACCAATGGTATATACAAAATTGAATGCCAAGATTGCAATAAATGTTACATAGTACAAACAAAAAAACAGCTGAAAAAACGTTATTTTGAACACCTAAACGCATACAAAAAACCCAGAAATATATAAATCTAATTTGGCCATGCATGCAATAAACATTGGACATGAATTCCCAGACATAACCAACATGGCACTAATAAAACACATACCACACAAAGGCACCATAATGAACATTTGGGAAAATTTACAAATATACAAACATAAAACAAACTAATACCTGAATAAATACAAATCAGTACAAAACATGACAGTATTTTCAATGCACTCAACATAGAAAATACACAAAATACTAATATATACACCACAATCACACATAATAATACCAATTTAAAGTACCAGAGGCCAACAGGAAACCACAACAACAAGCAACCAACACACAAGTACTTCACAAGACTCAATATCAGGAAGACTGAAGATGGGAACACAAGGCTTCCCAAAACATGTTCCAAATGAGGAGAAAACATCTTGAGGTAAAGTCGTTATACACACACAATATAGTAATATATATTGTTACGACATCACAGAACAATCTTTGGTCGACTGTGCCAGAAGAATCTCGATGTAACGCGTGTGGCGTACGACGCATTTTCGAGAGGTTTCTCGAAGGCGCCAGCCGCAGTTAATTACGTAGTTCACACGAGCGCTAAGACGCAATTAAGAACATTCTGGTCCGTGAGCACAGGTATAAATACATGGCGACAGCGGCCTTAAGTTCAGTATTAGTGGCGATTTATTTACAGTGTGGTTCGAGTTATTACTGTGCGCGTTCAAGTGGTTATTAGTTAAGTGTTTTATAATCGGATGGTATAATTGTAATAAAAATTGTGTTTAACATTAGTTGGCATAAAATTTGCGTGTGGAGGAAATGACACTTTTAGGAGGAACGACGACGACAGGAGGCAGAGGAACGAAAGCGTGAAACAGAAGACATCAAAGCATTAATACAGGAGCAGAAACAGATGCAAGAACATAGTACAGCAGAGTTGGTTACCTATGAGGTAAGCTTAATAAAGAAGTTACTAAAATATTGGAGGTACAAGAATCAGTGACATTAAAAATAGCTGAAGTAGAAAAATCTGTGTCGAGTGTTGAAGAATCGATGTCTAATAAAATAGCTAAAGTATAAAAGTCAGTCACGAGTGTGGAAAAAGCTATGTCAACAAAAATAGAAGACTCAGTTACAAATATAAAAGAGCAGATTAAAAATGAAGTCGAGCAGTGCCTGAAGTTACAACCAAAACAACTTTGCGAACAGACTGTACCAATGATAAAGACAGAAAAAGACACTTTGCCTGTAGTAGGGACAGTTCATGTCAAAGCTCCAACCTTTGATGGAAGCAGTCACTGGGGAACATACCTCTGCCAATTTGAAGCTGCTGCATGCACAAATAATTGGAGAGAGAAAGACAAGGCAGTCTCACTTGTTCTCGCATTAAAAGGACCCGCGGCGGAACTACTACAGAAAGTCCCACCTGACAGCCAGAACATCTATGCCGAGTTGATAAAAGCCCTAGAATTATGCTACGGTGATAAATATTTGCGAGAGGTGTACTATGCTCATTGAGAACAAGACGACAACGTTCCAGGGAGAGTCTTCAAGAGTTTGAAGCAAGTATCGACAGATTGATTAGATTTGTGATCATCAATGATGTGAACATGTACTGCATTCATCTACTGCAGGACTTGAAAAGCTAATATTAAAACTTGTACAAAAAACTTTTTGAAAGAAACTTTTTGTTACCTGCAGTTCATCAGTATGTGCTAACAAGTACATTCGCCACATTTTATTTACATTCAGTTCTGAAGGTAAATAAACCTTTGTACTTTTGCCTCGCCCATAATGTGACTCGTTTGCTTTAAATGATGATATGAAATCGATCACAGCCTTCCTTCTAGAATCATATTGTTTACTTCTTTGATCTCCCCCTCTAGTTTCTACAGGGACAAGGTTTGCCCCTTTTTTAAAACGCTTGAAAACCCCAATCACTCTGTGTTTTGTTATATTTAAAACATTTAAAAATGTGTTCCTACATACTGACAAGTACACTCCAGCTGCATTAACAATTGTGTACTCAAACGTCATTGAAACGTCATTTCATTACAAATAGGTTAGACCAACCGTGTGACCTCTAAACGGAATTTAAACATTATTTTAATATAATTACTGTAAACAAATAAACATAATCAGTTTAAACACAACCCCTAATAATCGTTTTTTTTATAAATTGACGCATACAACTCGGGGCATTAACTTTAAAACATAACCCCGAATCGCGTTTGCTTATAAATGTTACCTAAAATTCGTCAAAAATGACAGATGTCCGCTTTTGAAAGTAACCTACTCAATTGTTTGTATCTGTATAAAGGATAAGGTAAGCCATAGTCAGTAAGGTGCAAGAGTTGCACAACATGTAACACGAAGTTTTATCAATTCAACATTTCTTATTAATAAAAAATCTAATTTCTCTTCCATACAATTGAGAGTTAAATTTTTTTCAAGGCCTTAATTCGTTTATGTACTGTCAGAATTCGTCGAAAGAAATGGGTTCGTCCTCACTTCTACACGATCCGGCCAGATCAAAAATAAAAGGTAAGTGGGAGTTGTAACTGTAATTTGAATAAATAAAAGTTGCGAATAAAGGTAAGGGTTACACAGGGTATATTTAACATCATTTACACAAAGAAGACAATCAGTTAAATATGTTGTGGATTTGTTAAGACTCATGTAAAGTTCAAGCTAGATTCTTTTTTCTCGCTTTTGATTGAGCAAACGTTTTAATCACCTCACTGAAATCAAGTCCTTGCAGAAAGTCACTTTCAATGAACAAGAGGGCTACACTGGTCAGTTTATCTTGGCGCAAATTTGAGCGTAAATAACTCTTCACTCTCTTCAAACATGGTCGGCAATTCCACGAAAGTCGGGCGGCAGCATAGTTCTATGAGCGCCGGCCGCCAATGACTCATAACCGGAGAAAACAGTTTGGAAAGCACTTTTCAATTATTTATGTACAGTTTTACTATAATTTCTCGTAAACAGGCACCTATGTCAAAAATGAACTCAAATTTTTATCCTTGTAACTTATTATCAATTTTACATTTAGCTGTAAAATTTTATTATTTTTAGCTACAATTTTGTGCCCCCCAAAGTGCCGCGCCCTAGGCTACAGCCTAGTCAGCCTAACGGTTAATCCGCCCCTGAGTACGTGTAAGATAGTAATGTTTACTAATTTGAATTAGTACACAATAGGTGGCATCCAATTTTGTAATTTAAAATCTTAAGAGGGAGTAACCAACATTTTTAAAGTCATGATGTGTATTTAATTGTAACAGATGGAAACTGTTTTGTGATTTGATATGTTGATATGAGGGTAAAGTGTTATTTATAAATAAATTGTGTATTTATTTTAAACATTAAAATTTTAAGGATTCATAGTGTGAATGGAATATACATTTCTGGAGTTAACCTGATTTATTCTCAGGTAGTACAAGGAAATATTTTATGGTCGCAATCAATAAATAAGTCATAGCCATATAAAAGTATTTTGATCAATACAAGACAATATTTCTAGAAGAAATCCAAATTAGTGTCACGATGTGGAATGATGAAAGACCACTTAATGAAAATTTTGCTTACTGTTCTTATAAAATCTGTGATGCCGAGCCTATGCTGAACGGTTCAGGGCAGAGTCATGAAGTGTCTATGTAACTTTACAGCTTGGGATCCTGGGAAAGGTCATATATAGGTATGACCACTGTCACCAGATTGGGGGAGGGGCGTAAGTACCCAATATTGATTATGGAGTACGGAGGTCATAGTGCTATCATATCATCACTGAACCTCCTAGATTAGGGCAATGTGAGTGTTTATGTTTCTGGGCATAAAACCTCTCATTGGGGGAGGGGGAGGTTTGTAACAGAATGTTTTGTGAGTGGGAATTTAAGTCACATATAAAGATTTAAAATATAACTTGGAAAGTGAAACGGAAAGCAGTTCAAATATATAACAGTGAGCAAGGATACAGTGTTTCAGACAGATGCCACAATTTTCTATGAGAGTAGGAAGCGATTATATGAACATGCACGTGGTGAGCCAGGTGGAATCCAGATTTTTTCAGCAGCAACAACGAAAAATGATGCTGTGAACAAAGGGATCTATGAAACGGCCCGATAGGTGCTACCTGATCACCACGCAGTGTGCACATAAGAAGGGAATGGCTCAGTATATAATTATATAACCTGTAATTATTAGCAGTTATCAGTGCATAGTATACGGACCAATCCAAGTAAACGGGATATAGAGACTGCGTCACAATGAGGAGCTATACAAGCTGTATAAAGACAATGATCTGACCACCACCATCCGACTGCATAGATTGCAATGGGCAGGACACATCATTAGGATGGAAGACAACTAAATACCTAGGAAGGTACTGTTTAGTCAGATCAAGGGTAGAAGGCCTGTCGGAAGAGCCAAGACACGCTGGATTGATACAGTGGCGAGTGATGCTGATATTATAACGTAACAAAGTTAAGGTCCCAGACATTACATAAAAACTTTGTCCATAGAAATTCAAACAATACCCAAGGTAGGCCATAATTAAGGTCAGGAGGGCCAACCTCACCCAAAAAATGTATTGATGGCACCTAGTAAGGTTACTAGGTAATAAAATAGTAAAAATGTATCTAAATATAAAATAAGGAGTGATCAGTGGAAGATGTAAACGATAAACACAGTGTCTAATGAGATGAATTTACTGTAGACGAGTTTGAAAATAATAGACTGTTTAATTGATATTTAATGTTTTATAAAGATGTACATGTTGTGCTTTATCATGATATTGTGTTTACATGATGTGTGAAGCCATTGCTTTAAGAAAGTATTAAGTAATGGGTACTAATTTCATTCATGTTAAACTTGTATTTAAGTAATTAAATACAAGTGTATTTATTATGTATGGTATCATGTTAAGTGTATTTACTTTGAATAATTAATGAAGATGTCTTAAAATAATATTTGTAAACTTGGCCAGGAAGATAATAATTGTTAATAAATTGTCAAGTGGTCATTATAATTATGTTATAAACCAATGAAGGGTTCAGTGATAAAATAAATAATAATAATCATAAATTGAAATCAGGATAAATTAAAATTAGAATAATTGACCATAAGCCAGTGACTGTTTGTACAGTAGGTCAGGTCAGAAAAGTTAAATTAAAAACAAAAAATTATAACACATGTAATAAAACAAATAGGCCTAAAATTAGTATTTTGTAAAAGGAAAATAATACCTTTTAAAATAAGTTGAGCAATAAGAAAATGTAGTAAAATGTATATGGTTTGATAATGCATATTAGGTGAAAGTTTTAGGTGATTTAATGTAATTCCAATAAGGGAGTATTTTATTAAATAAGTGTAAGAATATTTCCTAATTGCGGCTCTAGGATAACCAATATTATCCAATAACAGAAGAAGAAAATGGTTGTTAGGGACAACTGAATGAAAGATATCTTGTTGATTTACACCATTCAATTGTTATATGTTAATAGGTAAAGTTCAGCATACAAATTTAAAAAAGAGGAGACCAAATTACATGAATAAAATTAAATAAATTAAATGTCATAAAAGAAATCCATTTAAAAGGACTGAGTAGCAATTACTTAATTAGATACTCCTGTATCTATACCTCAGCAAATATAATTCTGCATACCATTAAAGTTAACTGAATTAAAAAAATAACTGATTCAACCTACTTACAGTAGAAGTGTAATGATGAAAATGAACTATAATTAAGCAAAGATGATCCATAGCAGAGGAATGCAAAATTAATTAAAATATATATTAAAAAACAAACGAAGAACTTTTGTATTGAAGTACCAAACCTCACTTTCAACAAACAAACGAAGTTTTAATACTACACAAATTCCATTGGGACCGGTAACTACTAGAATCGTGAAGAATAACGAAGACCAGCACTGAGCTTCTATTACATTCCGGGACATCAAATCTAAACTTTTATTGAGAAGCTGGACGTTGTTTTTATTCAAGAGCTGCATCGCCATTCCGTTCTCGCCTTGTCGTAACCAGACACTGCCACATTAAGTATCTGATCCAGTTTGGTAATAAACCTGCTTATGTTTAATTTTAAGAGTAATGTATAATAAGAGTTTATAACAATATTGTAATACTTAGTAACCTTAAAATTGCATTACCCGACCTTACTAATAGTTAAAAGGACTACATGTACCCTGAGATAAAAGACAAACTGAAAATTATAATTATATTGTAACATCTAAAACACGAGTTCAATAACAAATTGATTCTGTATTGTGTGATCGATATGATGGATTAGTAGCAGGAGGAAGCAGCTGTTGGAATTTAAACATATATAAAGTAAAGAACCCTTCTTGAATTTGACGATTTTGTTATTTGTAGAATAATTAGTATATTTCGAATAGGGTGTATTTTACAGAGAAAGGAACGTGAGAAACGCATCAAGTGGAACGACTTAACCTATAATAACGGGTCAATCGCCAATCACAGCGCTCGCTTGTTGACAGCTGGTGAATACGGGAGAATAGAGAACTAACTTATGCTCTTCGCTCTCTTCTCTTTACAATTTAGATAATACATACCGACTAGGGTTGGAGACAGATACTGAATTATTCACTATACGAACTGGAATATAGCGTTTTTCTCTGGTAAAACACTTGATAACTATTTAACACAGGTCTATGATCAAGAACTGAATAATATCAACCACATAATATATAATTTTCTTTATAAATAAATTAACATTGATTTGCAGATCTCATCTGCAGTAAAATTTTACAAATCGACGCATTCAACAGTGGAGCTTTTGATCTTCATCTAATTAAATAAGTAACAACATATAATTTATTACAAATTGACGCTCATAACGTAGGGCTGAAATAACGATAAACCCGTAACGGTGTTGCACTAGTTACAGACTCATCTTTGGATTTGTAACAATATTTACTTAAAATACAATAATGGACATCGATCGCCAAGGACAGGGAAAATGGAGGCGGATGATTATGGAGGCTAAGGTCCGACTTCGAACTGTGATGCCATAGAAGATCGGTGCATAGTATTATGCAACAATGATTGATGTGTAAAGAGGCATGATCAATATCACAGCCCAGTGTGGATAAATTAACTAACCATATGGATTGCCTGGGAACATTGTAACTACAAAGAAGAGTAAATACAGAATGCGCAGGAAACAAACCACACTAAATGTTACAGAAGTGAACTGATTGTAAACAAACTCCAATCAAGTAGGTATCACAAAGGACAATTGTGATTGTTGGGGAACAGGAAGTGTAACATCAGAAATCATGGGAAATATGATCCTATGGATATAACACTAGTGTACAGGGTATGTGTGTGTGCTGAGAGCGAAGGGAATCCTTTAGTACAAAGTACAGTAAAACCTGTCTCAAGTGGCCACTCTTGGATCCATAAGATGGGGGCCACTAGAAAGATGGCTGTTTATTGAAGGGTTGGCATGGATAGTAATAAGACGGTATATTAAATATCGGTTCAAATGATCAGCTACATCAACTTATTATGTACTTCCAATTGTATTCCTAGTTACAGTATGTTTGCAATTAAAATACTTATATCACAATGCGTGGTAAACGCCAGAGTCCCGATAAAAGCTGGAGCACAACTCTAAACACACACACACACACAAAATACTGTACTGCACTAAGGCTTTGGGCAGACCTCAATCCATGGTAATAACAAGCTGGGTTTCAGACAACCGACGGAAACTGCTACCGGGAGAGCCACACATGCACCAGTCAAAGAATCGCGCTGATAAGCCGAGCTGCTGTAAATCGGCGAAGGCTGCCAAAGATGGATCTTACAAGGAGAGTCAGAGGCAGTTGGACCACCTACTAATACATTTGTTACTTTCTATTCTTTTAACTTACCAATTTCCACCGCGTTTCTTCTACTTACCTCAAGCAATACCTTTTCACTTACCCATTATACTTGCACGCCACCCTGACTTTATCCAACACAGAAGATTCGAAATTATTTATAGGTCGCCACGATATTTTATGGTTTAATATCGAAACCTTGAAACACTGTTACTTATTTGCCAGGTTCGTTAGGCGAAATTTTTTATACGGGATAGGTGATGTTAATGTGGCGTAATAATTAACTTAACACATGGTTACGCTACTGATTCATTTCATTAAAATTCATATTGTAAAATTACTTTCTTCTCTGTTTATAATTTTTAACAGTTCATCAAACTCTTTGTTTAATGTTGTACTTTAAAACATTCTGTGAAAACTATATTGATTACTCCAACTAAGCAGTCTACATGTTGGATAAATGCTACATTTCTTTTCTATTCTTTCCTCCCACCTTTACTTTAATCATAAAAAAATACAAATACTAATTTGGTATATTACCTCCCTTTAATACAAAACATCTATCGACTAACAAAAGAACTTAGACTATTTTATCTCTATTTAAGACGACCCAGTTTGGTCACACTCAACACTCATCCTTGTCCCCTTATTACATTTCGTCCTCCCACTCCCATTATAATTGGTTAAAATTTTCCAGTATAATAAAAATTTATTCTAGATGTGGGCCAAATATTAATTTATTGTATTCTTACGACACGTGTTTGCTGGTTCCGTCGCACATAGTCCACCACAGTTTTATGTAAATGTTCCGAAAGTCGTTGCTAAAATGTTACATATCTGCTGATTTCACTGATTCACATTATTTCTACTTTTAGATACACAGTTTTCTGGCTGGCCGACCCAAAATTTGCTCGAGCGATGTTGTTAGTAACCACGCGTGGTCTAGAGTTCTATGGTGACTGACTGACGCTAAGCGTCGGTAAAGTTCACTTCCGTCCGCCCACTCTCCGATTGGCTGATGCACACACGTGGTCGGTTTAATGAGCCACGTGTTGTCCATTTCCGTCTATGAATTTGGTGTCGAGATTATTGCCGCGGCCCACGAGCGCAAACTTACAGCCGCATTCCAATGTTATCGTTTCTGTACTAGCCTCCGCCTGGCACGAAGTGAATACAGGGTGTTACACAACTCAGGTTTTGATGACCATACTGGGTGCCCAAATAGACTGGCCTCAAATAATTATTAAATAAAAAAAATATAATTTCTATACCCT
The DNA here is from genome assembly GCA_034769895.1 of Magicicada septendecula. Classification (NCBI taxonomy): domain Eukaryota; kingdom Metazoa; phylum Arthropoda; class Insecta; order Hemiptera; family Cicadidae; genus Magicicada; species Magicicada septendecula. The sequence goes on from CM068368.1 coordinate 833,166,588, forward strand.
TCGGATTTGTCCCATTACACATTACTGCAGCTAGTTTGACTTCTTAGTTGTTATTTGTTACCAGCAGTACAGGAGGCAAGTTAACACCTTCAGTTGACAAACAACCTTGCTGCCAGGGCAGCAGCTAAAACACTGCCAATAACATTTCTCATAAGGCCATGTGTAAAGAAAAGTCTCCAATGCTTCAGCTTGGAACAGATGAAAGTTCTCCTCTCTCGTCAACACCCAAATGCAGAATGCCCATGTTGTGAATGTCACTTAATTTGTTTTTGCCAGAACACTTGGTAACCAGTCTTTTCAGTCACTGGCTTCACTAACAGGGACATCCGAACTTCACCTGAAATTGTTTTGAACAATATGCCACTTTCTAAAACACTCTCCCCACCCGTTGCTTGATATGAAATTTTTTAATTTTAATTTCAGTAGCAATTTTGAGTGCCTTCTCCCATAACGTACTTCCACCATCTGGGGTTTTTTTAGAGAGAAAATATTTAAACCACTTGTAAAGAATTTAATTTACTTGCCACAATTTGATCCGCGTTTTCTTTTTTATGCTATTTCGTACTGGATTCCTACTCTTTTAAAAACGTTCGCTTATAACTGATCGTTTATGACTGTTTCTATGTTATGGAGACTTTGACAGTTTATCGAGTAGGCCTACAAGTAACATTTTGTCAATTTAAAAGTACACAGGTACGTACAGCAAGATTGTTTACCTTATCTGTTGTGTCAGGTGTAAACACTATTTGAGTATTCTTAGAAATCTGTACTGTCAAACTACTTTGTCTACTGTATTATATTCCATACGACTGAACATCTATTAAGTAAGTAAGTGAACGAACCCTTTATGGGCTGACCGCTGGCTGAGTTGAGGAGATGACCGTTTATTGGAGGGGAAATTTACATTGGTCTTACAGAACATAAAATTTTGTTATCAAGTGAGGAAGAACTATTTACCTACAGTAAAATTAAACACACAGAAATTACATTAACATTAATAGGAGTGTTAGACAACCTCACCATGATTTAACATATAGTTTCAACATGTGCTTTGTACTTATAGATTGTATTATCTATTCTACAGTGCTTATAGTATTATGTATGATTATAAATTATACTATCAAGTATTATTTTTTAGTATTTTTGATTTAGTACTTATTGTTTTTGATCAAAATTTCAAGTTGGGTATTTTAGTCATTGATTAACAAAAAATGTATGCAAAGTTAGTACTTCATAAAGCACTGATAAGGTAATGAGCACTAATACAAAATGTAATGTAGGAATTTCAAATATTTTTAGTATAAATAAAAAATATGTTAACACGTGTATGAGTCAGTTATTTCAAATGTCACCTTACCATAACCTACCTAATCTGCCTTTATTGGGCTCATCTAAATGGACCTGGGCATGGGGGGGGGGAGTTCTTTCAGGCCTGTTCTATAATAATCGTTGTTATAAAATTCTGCATGTTGTTGTTTAATGGTGACAATGAATCAACTTCCATACACTGATTTTACAAATATGGATCGCTACCCCTGAGATTTTATGTTTTATGTTCTTCAGGAGGACTTGTACGATAGGTTTTGGGATCTTGTTGGAAACCTAACCTTACAAGGTGAAGCAGAAAGAAAAGCAACTTTTGCAGACTAGTTGATGAGACAACCCTTCTACGCTTCATAGAGTTACCAGACATCCTGGATTCATAATTACATTTGTGTTCTGAAGCTGTGTCCACGATAGGAAAAAAAACAGTGATTTTTTTTAAAGTCCATTGTAAAGAAGAAACAAATTAATAAATACGCAATAGGAATGCAGGAAGCCAAAGGTACTATTGAGAATTCCTGAAATTTATAAAAAAAAACATTTATTAAAGTAGCATGACAGTAGCATATGTTTTCACAAAACAGCTTCATCTTAAAATGTTTCTAATGTCTTCAACTGATGTTAAACATTGGAAATATCTCACCCATGAATTGAAACGAATCTGGAAACAGAGAATTCTCAGTGTATAGATCCTCATTATATGGGCTTAGGTTATTAACTACAGATTCTTCATTTTGTGTATAATAAAAACAGCCTTTCTCTTCTCCATCACAATTGTTTCTTGTCGAACTCACAGCCTGTGTTAAGACCAGATGAATGTCTTGCAATACATCAATCCTTTGATTTTCAGGCACCATTGAATAAAGCTTATTGATATTCTGCAGAATGTCTTCTTTGTAATCTTTACCTTGATTATCATGTGATTCTGGAAAGTTTTCCATACTTTTTACTTTTAGCAGTGACAGACGATGTCGTTTTATATTTTTCTCAACATTCTCGCTGGTAGGTTGAATGTTTTCCAAATCGTTTTTGGTTAGGAGGGATGGTTCATGTGGGCCGCTTCCGTTTCCGTTGTCTATACTGTAGCGTTTAACAGCAGCAGACTTTTGATCATTTGTAGTGCCAGGAAACCTAACAAAATAATAAAATAAATAATAATAATACTAACATGGGGGAAGAAGTCAACATCAAGTTGGATTAAAGTAATCCAAAAGGATTTAGAAAAAAATAATATACACACAGAAGAAGCAATTGAAAGAGAAGTTTTTTGGGCAAAAGTGTTCAAATGGAAGGAGTCCAGGGTAGGAGAGAGAGAAACGCAGGTTCAAAGTGGCCTTGAAGACAGGAAGAAGAGACACACTGAAAAAAAGAAAGAATATTGGAGAAAAAGAAAAGAACAAAGAATAAAGAATTGAAATTGGCATGTGGTCCTTAGATGGCCAATACGAAAAAAAAAGCAATAATATTTTAGTCTTGGATCAATTTTAGATTTTACTTAGGCTCTTCACATTGGCTGTTAGACCATAGCCTGTTGTTTTATCTTCAGCCAGATATTTCAGCTACACCTGTGGTAGTCCATCATCAGTGGTTGTTGGTGTTTGTGGTCTGTGGTTTGCAGAGATACCTTGTCCAATCATGTGGCAGTTAATATTCTACAGGCAAAACAGTTTGTTAGCTGACTTTTGTGTAACTAACATTGGGCAGCATTTGTTCTCTGTCGTGGTAGACTAGATGTAGCTGGCTGTACTGTATCTATTCCTCTTCTTCTCTGTCCTATCTTACAAATATATTATAACTTAAATAATATAATTCATCCACCAAGAAGAAGAAAAAGGCTGATCAACATTTGTTACAAAAGTCGGCTATGAACTACTGTGTTTACTCAAGTATTCCCCTGCATTTTTTTCATTCAGAAGGGAATGTCAACATAATCGTGTGGGACTTACTAAATTCATTTGTCTGTTGGCTTATAATAGTGTTGAATATTGCAAAGAAAGCAGTGTTTGTTTGTATTTGGTGATGAATCATACACACGTTTGCTACAATATTTTAAAATTATATGACATACATTCAGCAGATATCAGTCTGATGCACGCTATCAACAATTTTATGCTTTACTTTTGATGCTGTAATATTTATTGTTTTTCATGAATACAAGAGATCTGCATTTACTGTGTCCAAAAAATGCATACAACTGATGTATGTGAGAAACAGCTGTATGCACCACAATTTGATGGATTTTATAAAATTTAGGAAACATAATTTTTTGTGGCAAATGAAATTAATTGGATACATAATACAATCAGGGCCGGATTAAGGTATCTTGGCGCCCTACGCTAATTATATTTTAGCGCCCCCTCACCTCCCATAGGCTACTCTTACGTTTATTTCCAAGGGGCTGAATGAAGCTTTAAACACCCTACAATATATTTCTTAAGAATATTTCAAATATCTTACTGTTTTTGGAAATAGTCTCCAGAACTGAAAACTGAGGCTATTTTTCAGAAATTGTTTTAGAGTTACTCCTTCAACCATTTGCAGTTTGCATGGCTTTTATAAGGAAAAAATTAACTAAGTAGTTACAGAATTATAACACGGTATATTTAACATCATTTACACAAAGAAGACAATCAGTTAAATATCTTGTGGATTTGTTAAGACTCATGTAAAGTTCAATCTAGATTGTTTTTTCTCGCTTTAGATTGAGCAAACATTTTAATCACCTCACTGAAATCAAGTCCTTGCAGAAAGTCACTTTCAATGAACAAGAGGGCTACACTGGTCAGTTTATCCTGGCGCAAATTTTAGCGTAATTAATTCTTCACCCTCTTCAAAGCTGAAAAAGATCTTTCGCTATTGCAGTTAGTGATGGGCATAGTAAGGAATAGATAACGTGGTCAGCAATTCCACGAAAGTCGGGCAGCGACATAGTTCTATGAGCGCCGGCCACCGCCAATGACTCATAACCAGAGAAAACAGTTTGGAAAGCACTTCTATTATTTATGTACAGTTTTACCATAATTTCTTCCAAACAGGTGCCTGTGTTCAAAATGAACTCAAATTTTTATCCTTGTAATTTATTACCAATTTTACATTTAGCTGTAAAATTTTATTACTTTTTACCTAAATTTTTGCGCCCCCCAAAGTACCACGCCCTAGGCTACAGCCTAGTCAGCCTAATGGTTAATCCGCCCCTGAATACAATATTAACATTTTTGTTTCCCTGTTTTCTAGATTCATGTATGTTTATACAATGAGGGCAAAACCACTTATTATTTTATACTTAATTTAAAAATTGTTAAAGCATAATTAATATAAAAATTGTTAAAGCATAAAAAATTTATTAAATAGGTAGTATAGTTTCAAATACTTAATTTTCTATGTATATCAAGTATGCATTAGTATAAAAAGATTTTTTAAATTTAGACTTCAAAATTCTGGTGTGCAGTTTACTCAGGGACAGGGGTTTTGAGTAAACACGATATTTCACATCTGGAATACATCAGCCACCCACCTGATGAAGATCTCTGCCAATCAGAGCATAGTTGACTCAGTGATACAAGTATCCAATGTACGTCAGCAAATTAACTATTGTCACTTACAAGGTCAACAATAGCCACTACAAATAGACTGCGGTTGAAGCTGAATCATCTGCCTTAAGACCAAACAGCAAACCGCAAAAAAGACTGAAACCCTATAATAAACCCTACAATAACTAAAATGTTACTACATATGTGGCAGTGGCGGCTCGTGGTTCTGACAGTTGAGAGTTCAATGTCTGAATATTTCTATTAAGATAAGAGCCATTATCCCATTTCAAATAACATACGGGGTGGGTCGCAACATGAAGACATAACTATTGACTTTTAGTTGGCCTAATATTAAGTTGTGTTTATGCTGTTTGTAAATTATTCTAAAAATGTATAGTTAAAATAAAAGGATAGTTAAATATTTTTGTTTAATATTTAAAATGGGAAACAGCCTACCAAGTTCCTTAATTTTGCATTTATCCTTAATAAAGAGAGAGAGAAGAAAAATTTGTTTTTAAAATAGATTGAACACTATTCATTTTACTGAATTTTATTTTACATTGTATTCATTTTACACTATTCATTTTAAAATCAATGAACTGAACACAAAAATAAGAAATACCTGAACACTTAACACACAAAATACCAGCAATCACTTTGAAGGTTATAGATGCTTTCATCAGTTTAATGTTATGTAACATAATTATTTAATGACTACATTAAACACACTTTAATTTTGGAATACAATTACTTCACTATTTGATTTTAAGACTTTACTGCATACATTTCCATTGCATTTTAAATAAAATGGAGAAATCTGATACAAAACTGACAGTAAACTGACAAATCATGTAGTAAAAATCATAATAATGATGAATGGCGGTATTATGAAAATGTTAAAAGCCCAGTCAGTGCGGTTCGGCCCTCATCGGAACTATTCATCTCTATCACTAACATTTGGGTTTAGCGACGGTTGAATGTAATTTTGCATATACTGATTTACCCCTCCAAAGCTGTCTACACAGTCCAGGAGGTGCTGAGAGCTGTTTTGCACCTCCAAGGAGCAATTCGCCTACTACGCAAATCCATTACTGTTCAGTCAACAAGATTAATCAATCAAATCTTGTTATTTAAATATGAAACCATTATCTCAACAAATCCTTAAACATATTTAAATTATTTAGGGGGGGTTCACTGAACCATTGAACCTTATGGACGAGCCACCACTGATACGTGGTATGGTATGCATGCACATGCACATCAACTTATTCATCCTAATATACTAATTTTCAGTGGCATACGGTCAAGGGAAGCAAGTGAAGCGCTGCTTCAGTAATGACTGACGACACACTAACTGCAATTATTTAGAATAGATATTATTATTTAATTGAATATAATTTTAAGCAACCTAAATAAACATTCTCAGGAATTCTCTAATGTCACTATATAAACAGATTGACTCACTTTACATGCCGGCACTGCTACAGTACGTGAAGCAGATTTGTCCCAGCATGAGGTAGCCTGGTGTAGAGAAATGTCTGCACAAATTCGCACACAGAATGAAATAGAAAACCATCACTTCCGTGGTCGCTAACTGATGCTAACTTCAGTCGAATTGGACTGCATGTGTTAGTGTCGCTGTGCATTTTATGTTTTACTTAGTGCCATATTTAAACCATATCCATTAAATCCATTTTTAACATTCAAAGTTATAGTTATAACTTTTTAAATAGCACGTCTTACACTTTATTTACACTGCATTTAAATGATAGTCATTATATTTAAAGTTATAGTTATATATTTCAGAATAGTTTCAGTGTTGGTTTAGATACTTTCTATAAAGTCGGTTTGTGTGATAAAAGATCTTTTAGCACAACCTTTTTCTTACTGGTAACATAACGAAAAAACTGAAATTATTAATTATTAAAACTAGTAGGCCGACCCTGGATCTTTTAAACTTAATACAACAACCTGGAAAGTTCAACAGGCATTTACAGTCTAGTATATACAGCAAATGTGAGTGGTTGGCTGGTAGTGATCAACGCACAACCAGACGGTTCAACGATTAGGACTGAGAAGTGGACTTAAACAAAATTTCAGGGCAGTGGTATTCAAGCGGCTGAAATGAGATTTCTCAGTCACGTATACTCTCGAAAATCAGAGAAATGCAGATAGATGTAGGGCACGAACTGAATGTTATGAGTATACTCGATAGGATTACCCAATATCGACTAAAATGGTTGGAACATCTTAACCAAATGGATGACTGCCACATCCGCAAACAACTATGGAATTATAGGTCAAAAGGACAGAGAAGTGTGGGACATTCGAAGAAGCACTGAAGAGGCCAGCTTTAGTCTATCTGCTTGGGACTGGGGCAAACCATTTTTGGTTTAATTCTTGCTGAACATGACGACGATGATAAAGAAGGATCTATTTCAGTAAGTTAAGGTTACCTACTCCAAGTTAACAATTACAATAAGTAATAGTTTGGCAAGCACTTGAGATGTTATAACACCACCCCACCACCAACCTTTTTGTTCAAACGTTATAATACAGAGACCAACAATAACAAATGCTGCACAATATAATTTAGAAAAAACTACACCACCACTAAATTGTCAACAAACATGTATGAGTAAAAATATTCACCTTTTTCCAAGATATGGTATTGTAAATTTCATTAAGTCAAAAAGATAATAATTGTTAGTCCCAGCTTTGTAACAGCGCCTCATGTTGTCCAACATAGCTTTCCATTTTTTCTTCAGCTTTAAACCTGTAAAAACATATTTAAATATATATTTTTTTTTTAACGGAGGTATTTTACTTCGTGGATCAGAAACACTCAATAAGGAAAATGGTTAGATACAGGCTTAACATCATGGAAATGTGGATTTGGAGACAGATGGAATAAATTAGGAGTATGCATAACATAATTAATGAAGAGGTGCTTGAAAGAATCAAGCAGGGAGAGAAAGAGAAATCAGACTGCATATACTGTGAGGGCAAACTGCCTACTCATGAGAGAACAGTGTAAGGAGAAAGGAAGAGAAGGAGGAGTAGACTGAAACTCCTGGATGATGTACAATGTGTACCCCATCAGGAATAGACATACGCCATGCCTGGAATAGACATGAAGGGAAATGGACTGTTGCCACATGATGATTAAAATTACAACTACGTTATGAGCACATGTTATGTGCCTGGCAAGAAAGCCTTTGTAGAAATGATTCATTTTTCTGAAGAATATGGTTTGTTTCCAACGACTGACCGAGCTGATATAGTGACATTATTGCAACCAAAAGGCGAGTTCTTTGATTCTGTAACAGAAAATCTGGGTTCTCTTAAAACACATATTTTGTATCAAAAACACAAGGACAGTTTATAAAAACAAAAAACCCTAGCTTTAGGGAAGATGAGTCTATAGTCTCGGCAAACTTTTCAGAGAATATCACATTTTTTTTATGCAACATGAGGTACAGAGCTTTCATGGTGCCAACAAACAAGAAACTATGCTCCCACTTTACAAACAAGACGACTCAATAAAACATTCAAGTCTTTGTATATTGAGCGATCACCCGAAGAATGACTTTCAACTGTTTCCAAAACCGTCAGATAAACCATATTAAAGGCGCGTTACCAAAGACCAAAACAAGTGGTGCTCAAAGGCAATACAAGAACAAAAAAGTCGGTATGGAGAATCATACATGACTTCCATGTTCTAAAATTTATATTTAAAATCATTTTCAAGATGAAATATTTCCATAGAGACTAGTTCTTTCTATTTCTTGCTTCAGCCTTATCCACAGTACTGTGGTCACTAACGTATACCACCTCACGTTAGTGCACTCGATTTTCACTAATGATGCCAGTCGATAGCATTGCCGAAATGTCTGGTTTTGTACCACATTGGACCAGGCCAAACAGCCCGAGAATGAATTTTAACAACAAACTACTTTTTTGTTTCCGATAACGTAGTACACATGGCATATAAATAAATATCGGTATGGAGAACCATACATGACTTCCATGTTCTAAGATTTATATTTAAAATCATTTACGAAATGAAATGTTTCCATAGAAACTACTTCTTTGCACTTACTGCTTCAGCCTTAACCACAGTACTGTGGTCACTAACGTATACCACCACACGTTATCGCACTCGATTTTCACTGATGATGGGAGTCGACGGCACTGCGGAAACATCTGGTTTTGCAGAAAACAATGGACTACGGCCAAACAGCCCAGGAAGGAATTTTAACAACAAACTACTACTTTGTTGCCGATAACGTAGTACACATATAAAAATTATCCACCCTTCAACTATAATTTTCATTTATAGAAAATTATCCCCACCCTGTTCAACAAGCCTCTTCATTTATAGATATTTCATCTACGTTTCTACAGTGGATTATTAAGATCTTCTTATCAGGATACTTTATTTATCAAAATAAATTACTTTACTCCTGTTACAACAAAAAATGTTTCAGGTAAACTACCCTTTTCCCGTAACCGATCTTCACCAAAATCAACAGGCCTTGGTTCTCTACAATTTAGGGACGTATGCAAAAAATTATTTGATTATGTTTGAATTTACGGCAGTTATCATTCGTCATAGAAAAAAGTAACCTTGTTATCACATAAAACATTGCAGGTAAACTACCCCTTTCTCTTCACCAAACTACTGATCTTCACCAAAATCAATAGGTCTTCTTGAGTCCTCTACAATTCAGGGACGTATGCAAAAAATTATTTGATTCTCTTTGAATTTACAGCAGTTATCGTTCGTCATAGAAAAAATTACCCTTGTTAAAACATAAAACGTTGCAGATAAACTCCCCCTTTCCCTTAACCGATCTTCACCAAGAACAATAGGTCTTGAGAATTCTACAATTCAGGAATGTATACAAAAAATTATTTGATTCTCTTTGAATGTCATAAAACAATTACCTTTTTAAAACATAAAACGTTGCAGGTAAACTACCCCTTTCCCTTAACTGATCTTCGCTAAAATCAACAGACCTTGAGTACTTAAAAATTCAGGAACATATGCAAAAAATTATTTGATTCTTTTTGAATATGTGACAGTTATCATTTGTCATAAAAAAATTACCCTTTTAAAACATAAAACGTTGCAGGTAAACTACCCTTTTCTCTTAACCGAACTTCACCAAAATCAACAGTCCTTGAGTTCTCTATAATTCAGGAAGGTATGCAAAAAAAGTATTTAATTCTGTTTGAATTTGCGGCTGTTATCATTTGCCATAGAAAAAATCTACACACACACACACACACACACTTTTCGAAAAATGACTTTCATGTTTTGTGGGTAGTACAATCAGAATCTGCAATTATCTCGAACACGATTTTTTTTTGCCATCACCATACTTCCTTTTCCTTATGGAACATGGAAGTAAAATATCGGTATGGAGAACCATACATGACTTCCATGTTCTAAGATTTTTAATTAAAATCATTTACGAAATGAAATGTTTCCATAGAAACTACTTCTTTCCACTTATTGCTTCAGCCTTAACCACAGTACTGTGGTCACTAAAACGTATACCACCACACGTTATCGCACTCGATTTTCACTGATGATGGCAGTCGACGGCACTGCGGAAACGTCTGGTTTTGCAGAAAACATTGGACTACGGCCAAACAGCCCAGGACGGAATTTTAACAACAAACTACTACTTTGTTGCCGATAACGTAGTACACATATAAAAATTATCCACCCTTCAACTATAATTTTCATTTATAGAAAATTATCCCCACCCTGTTCAACAAGCCTCTTCATTTATAGATATTTCATCTACGTTTCTACAGTGGATTATTAAGATCTTCTTATCAGGATACTTTATTTATCAAAATAAATTACTTTACTCCTGTTACAACAAAAAATGTTTCAGGTAAACTACCCTTTTCCCGTAACCGATCTTCACCAAAATCAACAGGCCTTGGTTCTCTACAATTTAGGGACGTATGCAAAAAATTATTTGATTATGTTTGAATTTACGGCAGTTATCATTCGTCATAGAAAAAAGTAACCTTGTTATCACATAAAACATTGCAGGTAAACTACCCCTTTCTCTTCACCAAACTACTGATCTTCACCAAAATCAATAGGTCTTCTTGAGTCCTCTACAATTCAGGGACGTATGCAAAAAATTATTTGATTCTCTTTGAATTTACAGCAGTTATCGTTCGTCATAGAAAAAATTACCCTTGTTAAAACATAAAACGTTGCAGATAAACTCCCCCTTTCCCTTAACCGATCTTCACCAAGAACAATAGGTCTTGAGAATTCTACAATTCAGGAATGTATACAAAAAATTATTTGATTCTCTTTGAATGTCATAAAACAATTACCTTTTTAAAACATAAAACGTTGCAGGTAAACTACCCCTTTCCCTTAACTGATCTTCGCTAAAATCAACAGACCTTGAGTACTTAAAAATTCAGGAACATATGCAAAAAATTATTTGATTCTTTTTGAATATGTGACAGTTATCATTTGTCATAAAAAAATTACCCTTTTAAAACATAAAACGTTGCAGGTAAACTACCCTTTTCTCTTAACCGAACTTCACCAAAATCAACAGTCCTTGAGTTCTCTATAATTCAGGAAGGTATGCAAAAAAAGTATTTAATTCTGTTTGAATTTGCGGCTGTTATCATTTGCCATAGAAAAAATCTACACACACACACACACACACTTTTCGAAAAATGACTTTCATGTTTTGTGGGTAGTACAATCAGAATCTGCAATTATCTCGAACACGATTTTTTTTTGCCATCACCATACTTCCTTTTCCTTATGGAACATGGAAGTAAAATATCGGTATGGAGAACCATACATGACTTCCATGTTCTAAGATTTTTAATTAAAATCATTTACGAAATGAAATGTTTCCATAGAAACTACTTCTTTCCACTTATTGCTTCAGCCTTAACCACAGTACTGTGGTCACTAAAACGTATACCACCACACGTTATCGCACTCGATTTTCACTGATGATGGCAGTCGACGGCACTGCGGAAACGTCTGGTTTTGCAGAAAACATTGGACTACGGCCAAACAGCCCAGGACGGAATTTTAACAACAAACTACTTCTTTGTTGCCGATAACGTAGTACATATATAAATATCGGTATGGAGAACATGACTTCCATCTTGTAAGATTTATATTTAAAATAATTTATGAAATGAAATGTTTCCATAGAAACTACTTCTTTCCACATATTGCTTCAGCCTTAACCACAGTATTGTGGTCACTAACGTATACCACCACACGTTATCGCACTCGATTTTCACTGACGATGGCAGTCGACGGCACTGCAGAAACATCTGGTTTTGCAGAATACATTGGACTATGGCCAAACAGCCCGGGAAGGAATTTTAACAACAAACTACTCCTTTGTAGCCGATAACATAGTACACATATAAAAATTATACCCTCCCCATTCAACTATAATTTTCTTTTATAGAAAAATAATCCTCTTTTACAGAAAATTACCCCCACCCCCGATCAACTAGCCTCTTCATTTATAGATATTTCATCTACGTTTCTACACTGGATTATTAAGATCTTCTTATCAGGATACTTTATTTTTCAAAATTAAGTACTTTACTCTTGTTACAACAAAAAATGTTTCCGGTAAACTACCCTTTCCCCCTAACCGATCTTCACCAAAATAATAGGCCTTGAGTCCTCTACAACATAGGCACATATGTAAAAAATTATCTGATTCTGATTGAATTTACGGCAGTTATCTTTCTTCATGGAAAATGTCTTGTTACAACATAAAATGTTGCAGGGAAACTACCCCTTTCCATTAACCGATCTTCACCAAAATCAACAGGCATTCAGTCTTTTACAATTGATGAAGGTATGCAAAACAATATTTGATTCTGTTTGAATTTGTGGCAATTATCGTTCGTCATAAAAAAAATTACCATTGTTAAAACATAAAATGTTGCAGGTAAACTACCCCTTTCCCTTAACCGATCTTCACCAAAATAAAAAAAAATTAGTTCTCTATAGGTCAGGAAGGTGTGCAAAACATTATTTGATTCTAATTGAATTTACGGCAGTTATCATTCATCATAGAAAATACCCTTGTTAAAACATAAAACGTTGCAGGTAAACTACCCCTTTCCCTTAACCAATCTTCATCAAAAACAATAGGTCTTGAGAACTCTACAATTCAGGGCTCTATGCAAAACATTATTTGATTCTGTTTGAATTTGTGGCTGTTATCGTTTGCCAAAGAAAAAAATTACCCTAGATTAAAAAAAAACGTTGCAGATAAACTACCCCTTTTCCTTAACCGATCGTCACCAAAACCAACAGAACTTGACAACTCTACAATTCAGGGCTGTAACCAAAACATTATTTGATTCTGTTTGAATTTGCGGTTATCGTTTTCCATAAAAAAATTACCTTGATAAAAAAAAAGTTGCTGGTAAACTACCCCTTTCCCTTAACCGATCTTCAACAAAAACAATAGGTCCTGAGAACTCTACAATCAGGGCTGTATGCAAAACATTATTTGATTCTGTTTGAATTTGCGGCTGTTATCGTTTGCCATACAAAAAAATTACCCTTGATTAAAACAAAAACGTTGCAAGTAAACTACCCCTTTCCCTTAACCGATCTTCACCAAAAACAATAGGTCTTGAGTACTCTACAAATCAGGGCTGTATGCAAAAAATTATTTGATTCTGTTCGAATTTGTGGCTGTTATCGTTTGTCATAGAAAAAAATCTACAGACACACACACACAGACACTTTTTGAAAAATGACTTTTTTTCATGTTTTCAGTGTAGTACAATCAGAATCTGCAATAATCTCCATCACGATTTTTTTTGCCATCACCACACTTCCATTTCCTTAAGGAACATGGAAGTAAATAATCAGTATGGAGAACCATACTGATTATTTACTGATTTTCGAGTTTGTGATACAAACACACAAAAACAAATAAAAACGACATCCTAAACGAACAGACACAATTCAAATCGCACGCATTATTCGAACACATCTCACCACACACACACAGCTTCAATCTTTCGAAACACTTTCTCATCGCCAACAACAAGACGAGCAGCGCTACTAACGACAGCCTCTGATGAAGCCTTCTATAGGTGAAAGCCGGTTTAGGCTGTAAGGTAAAACTTTACGTTTTTACTTATAAAAAACTTTGTGTTCCGAGTCGTCAATATTATAGTGATATTTAGTTAAGTAACGGACACGTCATGGACAACGAAATCCAAGAATAAAAAAAAAAAAGTTGCAGGTAAACTACCCCTTTCCCTTAACCGATCTTCACCAAAACAAAAGGTCTTGAGTACTCTACAAATAAGGGCTGTATGCAAAAATTATTTGATTCTGTTTGAATTTGTGGCTGTTATCGTTTGCCATAGAAAAAAATCCACACACACACACACACACACTTTTCGAAAAATGACATTTTTTCATGTTTTGAGTGTAGTACAATCAGAATCTGCAATAATCTCGAACACGATTTTTTTTTTGCCATCACCATACTTCCATTTCCTTAAGGTATGCAACACATTATCTGATTCTGTTTGAATTTGCAGCTGTTATCGTTTGCCATAGAAAATACCCTTGTTAAAACATAAAACGTTGCTGGTAAACTACCCCTTTCCCTTAACTGATCATCACCAAAAACAATAGGTCTTGAGAACTCTACCATTTAGGGCTGTACGCAAATAATCATTTGATTGTCGGCTGTTATCGTTTGCCATAGAAAATACCCTTGTTAAAACATAAAACGCAGGTAAACTACCCCTTTCCCGTAACCGATCTTCCCCCAAAACAATAGGTCTTGAGAACTCTACAATTCAGGGCTGTATGCAAAACATTATTCGATTCTGTTTGAATTTACGGCAGTTATCATTCGTCATAGAAAATACCTTTGTTAAAACATAAAATGTTGCACGTAAACTACCCCTTTCCCTTAACCGATCTTCACCAAAACAAACAGATCTTGACAACTCTACAATTCAGGGCTGTATCCAAAACATTATCTGATTCTGTTTGAATTTGCGGTTGTTATCGTTTGCCATAAAAAAATTACCCTTGATAAAAAAACGTTGCTGGTAAACTATCCCTTTCCCTTAACCGATCTTCACCAAAAACAATAGAGGGTCTTGAGTACTCTACAAATCAGGACTGTGTGCAAAAAATTATTCGATTCTGTTTGAATTTGCGGCTCTTATCGTTTGCCATAGAAAATACCCTTGTTAAAACATAAAACGTTGCAGGTAAACTACCCCTTTCCCTTAACCGATCTTCACCAAAAACAATATGTCTTGAGAACTCTACAATTCAGGGCTGTATGCAAAACATTATTTGATTCTGTTTGAATTTGCGGCTGTTATCGTTTACCATAGAAAAAAATTACCCTTGATTAAAAAAAAAACGCTGCAAGTAAACTACCCCTTTCCCTTAACCTTTCCCTTTCCCTTCACACACTTGCGTATAGACCTATGCACAGAGTACGAATATATTTATTTGTACTTTGTGGACCTATGTTTGTCACAATGGAGTTTTTACCAGCAGCTAATGTTCCTGCATTCTGATTCGTCATCGTTTTTGTTATCGTCTACAACTGCAAAACGTTCAGTTCTGTGTTTACAGAGAAAAAATACATTTAATATTAAAATGAATGTTGATTGTAAAGGTAACTATATCATTCTCGAAGATAAATAATAAACACAATTGAGAATTAATTCATATCATATTATTTCTTACATTTATTACCCTGAATTGTATATTTCGTTTCAGCGTTTATCACTTCAGAAACAAAAATAACTGATTAATTTGACTCCAGATAAATACAAAACCAACCTGCGACGTTAGTGCACAGGTAAAGAGGAGTTTTACCACAACTGATTACAGCAATATACGTATATCAAAACCAACATTGTGAGTAATAGACAAAAAACTGAACCTAAAAACCGGTAGGGTGGGTCGGGGTAATTTGAGTATAATTACTACTTATTTTAATATATTTAATATTAAACTGAGCATCAATGCAAATTCCATATATATATTTTTGTTACCATATTTTGAATGATTTTAGGTAAAAAATTTGAGTTGGCAACACTGATGTCTACAGAAAAAAAACCAATGTTTTAGTCAAAATTTTGATCAGCTGATTTGCCATATTTAACAGTATGCAGTTTACAAGATCAAGCAATTGAAAATCCCAAATTAAGGTATGTGTACATTATACGTATAATTAAGGAATATATTTAAAAAAAGTTTATTGAATTATCAAAAAGGGGTGTTAAATAAATTACAACAAAGTGATGTGGGGTAATTTGGGTACAACAATTGGTTATCTGAAAACTAACCTCATTGTTATTTTTCAGATCATGCCAAGGACATATATTAAGAAAACAGCACCTAAATATACACCAGAAGACTTAGAAAATGCAAGGATAGAAGTTGAAAAAGGTGCTTCTGTCTATGCTGCTGCTAAGAAGTTTAATATTCCTTATGAAACACTTCGGCGGTGGTGTGAACATCCTCCACCTCATCAAGGTGCAGGTAGAGGAACAGTTCTTTCAAAGGAAGAAGAGAAATATATTGTAAGTGCTGTACAATATACAGCAAAATGTGGATATCCTATGGATAGACAGGATTTAAAGTATATGGTGACTAGCTATGTAACCTCAGTTGGGAGAAGTACTCCATTCAAAGACAACATTCCTGGTTACAACTTCATTGTTGGCTATGAAAAACGTTGGAAAGAGGAACTGAAAAGGTGTAAACCTGATCTTTTAACTAAAGCCCGAGCTGAAGGACTCTGTCCATTTGTTGTTGACGAATTTTTTAAAATTTACCAACAATTGCTCGATGAAAGTGACCTAAATGGACATCCCGATAGGATTTTCAACCTAGATGAGACGGGCCTTGGAACGGACCCTACTAAAGGTAAAGTGTTTGTACCAAAAAGTGCAAGAGTAAGCTACTCTCGTTCAGGGGGAGCTGGAAAGTTACAGTACAGCGTTTTATTTGTTGCTAGTGCAGATGGTGAGAGATATCCACCATGTGTAGTTTTTAAAGGAACTGGGGCGTTACAAAGCACCTGGGTTCAAAATGGACCTCCTGGAGCTTTGTATGGTGTAAGTGAGTCCGGACGGATGCAGGACTATGTGTTTGAAAAATGGCTGATCGCCTTTGTTGCTCAAGTATCTAAGGTTCCTAAACCTATACTCCTATTGTTTGATGGCCATGGCAGTCATTTAACCTACAACGTTACAGTATTGCAAGAGAAAACAACATCATTCTCCTTTGTCTTCCTCCAAACACATCCCATGCCCTTCAACCAATAAATGTTGGTGTGTTTGGACCTATGAAAAAAGGCTGGAAAGATATCCTCAAGACCTGGTACCGCGAGTCCCGTCTAAAAAATGTTGACAAAGCCGTATTCCCAACCCTCCTTAAAAAACTTATTGAGAGTTCCTTCAAACCTGAACATATTATCAGTGGCTTCAAGGGATCTGGTCTCTATCCAGTAAGTAAGGCTGCCATTGCAAACAAAATTGTATCTGTGAGTGCAATTGAAAACCAGTCTAAGCCTATACCTCCACATGAAAAAGAACCAGGCTTAGGCCTATCAACTGAAAATGAGAATGTACCAACTATTTCTACTTCTAATGATAGTCCATTGAACTTATCTGGGCCTTCTACATGCTAGTACCAGTAAGCCTATGCCAATTGTGTTACCAAACCCATCTCCAATGAAAAAACTGAGAGAAGCTATAATTAAAACCTTGTCTCCAGAACAATCAGCTGATGTTAAGGCAGCACTAAAAAACTCAAGAACAAAGCGTCGAAGAGTGCAAAATACCGTTAGCAAGGTACTTACATCGGAGGAAGTTGTTAAGAGGTTAAAAGAAGAAGAGGATGCAAGAAAGGCAAAACAGTTGAAAAAAAATCCAAGTGAACAAAATGTGAAAGAAGGTAATAAAAAGAAATTACAACAACCAAGTCATAAAAAAATCTCGAAACAGATAAACTTTGAACGTGTGATCATGAAGCATCATCGAACAATGATAGCTTATTAGAATGTAATAGGCCTATCATAACTGGGTCATGGGTGGCTGTAAACTACCAAGTGAATGTGGACAGGTTGTAAAAGAATATAGGGGGCAGGTTACAGCTCAAGATGCTCGGAGTGGAAACCGCTACTCTGTCAAGTTTCTCACAAAATGTAAAGGAAAGGGTCACCTATATATTTTTCCAGACAAGGATGATATTGAGTGGGTTGATGAAGCACAAATCTGTGAAGTGTTTTCTGTTCCTGATTTTAATGGGAGGTATTTTAAATTTAACAAGTAGGCCTACATCCATTGTTTTGTAACTTAGTTTAGGCTACACGTTTCATTTAGCCTGTTTTTCATTTTTCATTTATGTATTTGCTACCTAATTTGATAAATAAATAGTATTTTTAACACATTAGTGTTCTTTTTCTTTCCTAGGTTACTTAAATTTAATAATATAATTTACCTTATGATTTCCGTCAAGTGACTTCTAACGTAATTTGAGCTGTGTTACGCGTTTCAGGTCATATGACCCATTTTCAGACCTTCACTCCAAAGGAGCTCGTTATATATTAAAATCCAGGGTAAAACGAACACACAATAAATAAACACGTAAAATACAATGAGTGATCATATTATCAGCGTACTAGTAACCGACACGGTGCACCGCGTGTAGTATGTCATGACTGTCGATGGGCACTATCATTTAGTTTTATCTTTAAGCGATTGCAGCGCGGTATCATACAGTGGGTTGGACCTGAAGTTGAGTTTCTCGTTGAGTATGTCGTCACATATATCGGGGTTATTATGACCTCTATATATCTCGAATTCTTCGAGTGCATCCATGTAACGGCCCTTACTACAGTAATGTAGAGGTATAAGGTTAGCATTGAAATTGGTATATGAATGATTGCTTGAAATTAGATGTCGTGTAAAATTAGATTTAATATTTTCTAGGGAAAAATCACCCCTGTTAAAGTGGGGCTGTGTATTCACGGAATCGTTTGATAAAAGGTCTACCCGTTTGGCCAAAATAAAAACGGTCGCAATCATCGCATATAAGCTTATAGACACCGGTTTTAGATTCAATGTTGGTCTGAACGACTGGACGAACCAAGTTCCGTAGACGGTTGTTTGTTTTAAAGGTAACGGTGTAACCTATTTTACTTAAGGTGGATGATAGGATCTTAGGGATCAACTTGGTGTATGTTGTTGAGATGAATTTGTTATTAGGTGTATTATCTTGTGTCTGTCTGGAACGACGGGCTTTGTGTTTTTTAAGGATGTTGTCAATCATTTGGCACTCATAACCGTTGGCCATAGCTATGTGTTTAATTATGTTGGTTCACTCTCAAAATCATCATTATTTAGGGGGATCATCAAAAGCCTGTGAATGAAACTGTTGTAGGCCGCTAGTTTTTGTGAGAAAGGGTGGTGTGAGTCTGCATGTAAGGTCACGTCTATGGTGGTAGGCTTTCTGTAAATTTTGAAATTTAAGTGGTTAAGTCGCCTAGTAACAGTAAGATCGAGAAAGTTGAGTTCATTGTTGGTCTCAGTTTCCATAGTAAACTGAATATTGTAAGTAACAGTATTCATATGGTTTTTCAGATTACTGAAAAAACCATTACTGAAATAACGAGCTCCTTTTGAGTGAAGGTCTGAAGATGGGTCATATGACCTGAAAGCTCAAATTACGTTAGAAGTCACTTGACGGAAATCATAAGGTAAATTATATTATTATCATACAGTGACTTGGACCGCATTAATTATGTTTACTTAAATTTGCCTGTGGATGGGGTAATTTGGTCATATAGTGACTTCAAAGTAAGTTTAAAATGCATATTACATATTATACCCACTTTCCCCCCATCCCTGGGGTAATTTGAGTACAGGTAAACAAAGCATTACCATGGTTACAATAAAAGGTTAATATTTACAACAGTGACATCAAGTTACTGGGGAAAGTCATATTGCAAACATATATCAAGATCATTAAACATTTTTACCATGGGAACTGACTAGAAGACTTCAATTTTGAAAAGTGCCAAAAAATATACCCGAATTACCCCGACCTACCCTATAAAATAAATTTTCTTAATAAACGTATATTTCATATACTAATGCGACGATGTAGTCAAAAGGTTCATATTTATCTGGGGAGCCACTGAAATTGTGTTTGTTTTTGGAGGAAACAAAGTTTAAAACAAAAACTACAATTCAGGGTAATAAATGGGGAGTACAACGATATGGTTAAATTAATTCTACATTGTTTTAATATTTAGGTCATCCGCTATGCACGCAGGCAAAACCCGATTTGGATAAAAAATACGTGGATTTCATTATACATGTAAGTGTGGAGTGAACCGGGTTGATGAGAGACTAGACAATAGCGGCGGACGAACAGTAACGAAGTTGCCGAGTGGTTTCACGCTCGTCAGTCTGCAAACTCAAGCGAAAAAAAGTGTACAAGAAATGATAGGGTAGGCAAGTTTGAGAAGAAAGGTGTTACAAAAAAAATTTACAAAATCCAGACATCTAGTTTTTGCAAGATTTGATACGCACACGAGTCTGTGTTAAAAGTATACAGTGATATATGAACGATTACTTAAATATAAGGTATCTGGCATGCATATTAACAAACACTGTTGAGCAGAACTTACTTATTTTCAACTGTTCAGCTTTGCTTATTTTGTCGAAACCATCTGACATTTGTCGCGCAATGTCTACCCAACATTTTTCCATCTTATCTTTTTTTTCCAATTTCTTTGTAACTGTTGAATCATATAAAACAGGTCTTTCCTGCACGAGTCGGACAAATCTTCTTACATTAAATGACCTGCACATTACTGAATTGTACGCTGTCATTCATCAAAACAGCACGATCATTCCATCAGGATGCCATGACACTAGAGGTGGGCCGATATACCTGTAATAGGTATTTTGGAACGATATTTTTGTGGAACGGATGTAACAGTGACTGAAAAGTTGAAATACCTGTTATTCGCGGCGACGCTGTTCCGAGTCGAGACGCGCCGCCCTCGCTGTTCCGAGTCGAGGCACACCCCCAACGCACCTACACAGCACACACCCACACACACAAAAAGTACGCAAGATCACGTAACCAAGGCCAAATACTAGGCGTACAAAAATATCGCTGGAACGCAAGGAACAGCCAGTAACGTGTTATTTAAAATACTAGGTATTTCAAATACTAGTGGTATCACCGATACACAAGGAACAACGCGTTCCAGAGTAACAGTAGTATTTTAGTAACACCTAATATTTTAGGAACACCTAGTATTTTAGGAACAGGTAGCATCAAGCATATTTCGAGTAGGAAATATAAGTATATAGTACGAGCCACTTTTTCGTCCTGTATACTTCATTCTGCGCAAAGAGACGAAGCTGTTTTTAATAAAGGAAATAATTCATCCTGCTGTTACATTTATTCTCGTGTGATATGCAGATATAGAATACAGATTATATGCTAATAAATTATATATTATACTAGTCACCAACTTGTAACTAAAATCGGTTGGTAAAACTTTGTTTTTACTCAAAAAAACTTTATGTTCCGAGTAGTTAGTGAAATCGTTGTATTTAATTATATTGAGTTATAACCTATAGAGTGGCTGATGTTGATAAGCTATATTATACTTTTTATTAATGTGATTTTAACTTCACTGCACATCTCACGTAAATGATGAGATTGTTGTAATGGACATTTATGCACTTTATCTAGTCCTGTTCCTTAAATATCTGTAATGGATTTAATTTACTTTTGTTGTTGCTTATAATTTATAAGTTTTTATTTATGTATTTATATTTATTTTATTACAATTAGTTTTTTATTTTTATTTGTAAAATTTTGTTTATTCTGATTCACTCTTGTGGCTTACTGTTATGTTTTTATTATATGTTTCTGATGTTTTTTCACATTATTTTTTGTGGTATTACGTGTAGGCCTACTCTAAATTATTTAATTGCCCCGAGTTTCGCAACTGATTTGTCTAACCAACGTTAGTTTGTTTACTACTAGTGAAAACTTAAATTGGTATTCCCAAAGGGGGATAGGCCTATAAATTCTCTTGTTTCTTATTTCCATTTAAACAGTAATAGTTTAATAAAGTCACAGTGTAAAGTAACACTGTTAATACTTTTAGTTTCAATTTATTTCCTATAACAAATTATATAGTTGTCTTGATTATTCATCTCTTCTTTCACAGCACATCAAACCACCCAACACAACATAAACATGCAGCCTTCAACCATATGCTCCATAGACTAACTAAAATACCCTTAAATAAACAAGATTACACCGAGGAACTCAACACAATAAAATACATAGCAATCAAAAACGGTTATAACCCCAATTTAATAAACATACTACACAAACGCATCAAAAACAACAAAACACTAAATACCATCAACACACAACACAATAAATACATCACACTCACATACCACAACTCATACACACACAAAATCGCCAATACATTCAGAAAACACAAATACAAAATAGCATTCAGAACAACCAATACCATCAAAAAACATCAGTAATACAAACACAGACATAGACAAATATAACAAAACAGGTGTTTACAAATTAAATTGTAATGACTGCAACAGTTTCTACATAGGCCAGACGGGAAGATCTTTTTCATCCCGTTATTCTGAACACTTAAAAGCTTTAACCAACAACAATATACACTCCGCATTTGCCACACACATACACACAGAAAACCACAGTTACACCAACATAGACACTAATCTTGAAATTTTACATTACATACCCAAAGGTCGAAAACTCAACACAACTGAACAATACGAAATATATAAACACCATACAACACAACCAAACAACATACTCAACGATCAATTACAATATAAATCACATACACTTTTTGACACAATTATACAGAAAATAAACAGTAAGTTGAATCCCCGCGCCAATCCCCTTCCACCACACACCACCCCCACTTCACCTTCCACACAACCGTTACAAAATGCTGGCAGTCTGTTACCAAAGCTGAAGAAGGCGGATACGTAAGCCGAAACGCGTCCAATAAAATCAGTAAGTTTTCACATGAAAAAAGTTCATTTTTAGTTAAGTCAAATTATATAGTATAGGTTATATAATATCTTCAAATAAATACACAGCAAGTAGGTTTATTAATATATTAATAGGTTTATCTAGGTAAAAAATAAACCTACTTGCAGTGTATTTATTTGAAGATATTACATAGGAGACCTGCAGGAAACTCAAAACGAGTTACTTACAAAGGATAATATAGGTTATGTATATATAGTATATAATAACAGGTATTTGTACCTGTTATTTTTTTGGAACGGTATTTTCATACCTAGTATTTTAAAATAACAGTTTAGCCCATCTCTACATGACACTACTGCCTAGAGGTGGGCCGATATACCTGTAATAGGTATTTTGGAACGATATTTTTGTGGAACGGATGTAACAGTGACTGAAAAGTTGAAATACCTGTTATTCGCAGCGACGCTGTTCCGAGTCAAGGCACACCCCCTACGCACCCACACAGACACACACACACACAAAATGTACGCAAGATCACGTAACCAAGGCCAAATACTAGGCGTACAAAAATATCGCTGGAACGCAAGGAACAGCAGTAACGCGTATTTAAAATACTAGGTATTTCAAATAGGCCTACTAGTGGTATCACCGATACACAAGGAACAACGCGTTCCAGAGTGACAGTAGTATTTTAGTAACACCTAATATTTCAGGTACACCTAGTATTTCAGGAACAGGTAGTATCAAGCATATTTCGAGTAAGAACTAGTATGAGCCACTTTTTCGTCCTGTATACTTCATTCTGCGCAAAGAGACGGAGCTGTTTTTAATAAAGGAAATAATTTATCCTGCTGTTACATTTATTCTCGTGTGATATGCAGATATATAGTACAGATTATATGCTAATAATTATATATTATACTAGTCACCAACTTGTAACTAAAATCGGTTGGTAAAACTTTGTTTTTACTCAGAAAAAACTTTATGTTCCGATCGTTAGTGAAATAGTTGAATTTAATTATATTGAGTTATAACCTATAGAGTGGCTGATGTTGAATAGCTATATTATATATTTTTTGTTAATGTGATTTTAACTTCACTACACATCTCACGTAAATGATGAGATTGTTGTAATGGACATTTATGCACTTTATCTAGTCCTGTTCCTTAAATATCTGTAATGCATTTAATTTACTTTTGTTGTTGCTTATTATTTATAAGTTTTTATTTATGTATTTATATTTATTTTATTACAATTAGTTTTTTTTTATTTGTAAAATTTTGTTTATTCTGATTCACTCTTGTGGCTTACTGTTATGTTTTTATTATATGTTTCTGATGTTTTTTCACATTATTTTTTGTGGTATTACGTGTAGGCCTACTCTAAATTATTTAATTGCCCCGAGTTTCGCAACTGATTTGTCTAACCAACGTTAGTTTGTTTACTACTAGTGAAAACTTAAATTGGTATTCCCAAAGGGGGATAGGCCTATAAATTCTCTTGTTTCTTATTTCCATTTAAACAGTAATAGTTTAATAAAGTAACAGTGTAAAGTAACACTGTTAATACTTTTAGTTTCAATTTATTTCCTATAACAAATTATATAGTTGTCTTGATTATTCATCTCTTCTTTCACAGCACATCAAACCACCCAACACAACATAAACATGCAGCCTTCAACCATATGCTCCATAGACTAACTAAAATACCCTTAAATAAACAAGATTACACCGAGGAACTCAACACAATAAAATACATAGCAATCAAAAACGGTTATAACCCCAATTTAATAAACATACTACACAAACGCATCAAAAACAACAAAACACTAAATACCATCAACACACAACACAATAAATACATCACACTCACATACCACAACTCATACACACACAAAATCGCCAATACATTCAGAAAACACAAATACAAAATAGCATTCAGAACAACCAATACCATCAAAAAACATCAGTAATACAAACACAGACATAGACAAATATAACAAAACAGGTGTTTACAAATTAAATTGTAATGACTGCAACAGTTTCTACATAGGCCAGACGGGAAGATCTTTTTCATCCCGTTATTCTGAACACTTAAAAGCTTTAACCAACAACAATATACACTCCGCATTTGCCACACACATACACACAGAAAACCACAGTTACACCAACATAGACACTAATCTTGAAATTTTACATTACATACCCAAAGGTCGAAAACTCAACACAACTGAACAATACGAAATATATAAACACCATACAACACAACCAAACAACATACTCAACGATCAATTACAATATAAATCACATACACTTTTTGACACAATTATACAGAAAATAAACAGTAAGTTGAATCCCCGCGCCAATCCCCTTCCACCACACACCACCCCCACTTCACCTTCCACACAACCGTTACAAAATGCTGGCAGTCTGTTACCAAAGCTGAAGAAGGCGGATACGTAAGCCGAAACGCGTCCAATAAAATCAGTAAGTTTTCACATGAAAAAAGTTCATTTTTAGTTAAGTCAAATTATATAGTATAGGTTATATAATATCTTCAAATAAATACACAGCAAGTAGGTTTATTAATATATTAATAGGTTTATCTAGGTAAAAAATAAACCTACTTGCAGTGTATTTATTTGAAGATATTACATAGGAGACCTGCAGGAAACTCAAAACGAGTTACTTACAAAGGATAATATAGGTTATGTATATATAGTATATAATAACAGGTATTTGTACCTGTTATTTTTTTGGAACGGTATTTTCATACCTAGTATTTTAAAATAACAGTTTAGCCCATCTCTACATGACACTACTGCCTAGAGGTGGGCCGATATACCTGTAATAGGTATTTTGGAACGATATTTTTGTGGAACGGATGTAACAGTGACTGAAAAGTTGAAATACCTGTTATTCGCAGCGACGCTGTTCCGAGTCAAGGCACACCCCCTACGCACCCACACAGACACACACACACACAAAATGTACGCAAGATCACGTAACCAAGGCCAAATACTAGGCGTACAAAAATATCGCTGGAACGCAAGGAACAGCAGTAACGCGTATTTAAAATACTAGGTATTTCAAATAGGCCTACTAGTGGTATCACCGATACACAAGGAACAACGCGTTCCAGAGTGACAGTAGTATTTTAGTAACACCTAATATTTCAGGTACACCTAGTATTTCAGGAACAGGTAGTATCAAGCATATTTCGAGTAAGAACTAGTATGAGCCACTTTTTCGTCCTGTATACTTCATTCTGCGCAAAGAGACGGAGCTGTTTTTAATAAAGGAAATAATTTATCCTGCTGTTACATTTATTCTCGTGTGATATGCAGATATATAGTACAGATTATATGCTAATAATTATATATTATACTAGTCACCAACTTGTAACTAAAATCGGTTGGTAAAACTTTGTTTTTACTCAGAAAAAACTTTATGTTCCGATCGTTAGTGAAATAGTTGAATTTAATTATATTGAGTTATAACCTATAGAGTGGCTGATGTTGAATAGCTATATTATATATTTTTTGTTAATGTGATTTTAACTTCACTACACATCTCACGTAAATGATGAGATTGTTGTAATGGACATTTATGCACTTTATCTAGTTCTGTTCCTTAAATATCTGTAATGCATTTAATTTACTTTTGTTGTTGCTTATTATTTATAAGTTTTTATTTATGTATTTATATTTATTTTATTACAATTTGTTTTTTTTTTATTTGTAAAATTTTGTTTATTCTCATTCACTCTTGTGGCTTACTGTTATGTTTTTATTATATGTTTCTGATGTTTTTTCACATTATTTTTTGTGGTATTACGTGTAGGCCTACTCTAAATTATTTAATTGCCCCGAGTTTCGCAACTGATTTGTCTAACCAACGTTAGTTTGTTTACTACTAGTGAAAACTTAAATTGGTATTCCCAAAGGGGGATAGGCCTATAAATTCTCTTGTTTCTTATTTCCATTTAAACAGTAATAGTTTAATAAAGTAACAGTGTAAAGTAACACTGTTAATACTTTTAGTTTCAATTTATTTCCTATAACAAATTATATAGTTGTCTTGATTATTCATCTCTTCTTTCACAGCACATCAAACCACCCAACACAACATAAACATGCAGCCTTCAACCATATGCTCCATAGACTAACTAAAATACCCTTAAATAAACAAGATTACACCGAGGAACTCAACACAATAAAATACATAGCAATCAAAAACGGTTATAACCCCAATTTAATAAACATACTACACAAACGCATCAAAAACAACAAAACACTAAATACCATCAACACACAACACAATAAATACATCACACTCACATACCACAACTCATACACACACAAAATCGCCAATACATTCAGAAAACACAAATACAAAATAGCATTCAGAACAACCAATACCATCAAAAAACATCAGTAATACAAACACAGACATAGACAAATATAACAAAACAGGTGTTTACAAATTAAATTGTAATGACTGCAACAGTTTCTACATAGGCCAGACGGGAAGATCTTTTTCATCCCGTTATTCTGAACACTTAAAAGCTTTAACCAACAACAATATACACTCCGCATTTGCCACACACATACACACAGAAAACCACAGTTACACCAACATAGACACTAATCTTGAAATTTTACATTACATACCCAAAGGTCGAAAACTCAACACAACTGAACAATACGAAATATATAAACACCATACAACACAACCAAACAACATACTCAACGATCAATTACAATATAAATCACATACACTTTTTGACACAATTATACAGAAAATAAACAGTAAGTTGAATCCCCGCGCCAATCCCCTTCCACCACACACCACCCCCACTTCACCTTCCACACAACCGTTACAAAATGCTGGCAGTCTGTTACCAAAGCTGAAGAAGGCGGATACGTAAGCCGAAACGCGTCCAATAAAATCAGTAAGTTTTCACATGAAAAAAGTTCATTTTTAGTTAAGTCAAATTATATAGTATAGGTTATATAATATCTTCAAATAAATACACAGCAAGTAGGTTTATTAATATATTAATAGGTTTATCTAGGTAAAAAATAAACCTACTTGCAGTGTATTTATTTGAAGATATTACATAGGAGACCTGCAGGAAACTCAAAACGAGTTACTTACAAAGGATAATATAGGTTATGTATATATAGTATATAATAACAGGTATTTGTACCTGTTATTTTTTTGGAACGGTATTTTCATACCTAGTATTTTAAAATAACAGTTTAGCCCATCTCTACATGACACTACTGCCTAGAGGTGGGCCGATATACCTGTAATAGGTATTTTGGAACGATATTTTTGTGGAACGGATGTAACAGTGACTGAAAAGTTGAAATACCTGTTATTCGCAGCGACGCTGTTCCGAGTCAAGGCACACCCCCTACGCACCCACACAGACACACACACACACACAAAATGTACGCAAGATCACGTAACCAAGGCCAAATACTAGGCGTACAAAAATATCGCTGGAACGCAAGGAACAGCAGTAACGCGTATTTAAAATACTAGGTATTTCAAATAGGCCTACTAGTGGTATCACCGATACACAAGGAACAACGCGTTCCAGAGTGACAGTAGTATTTTAGTAACACCTAATATTTCAGGTACACCTAGTATTTCAGGAACAGGTAGTATCAAGCATATTTCGAGTAAGAACTAGTATGAGCCACTTTTTCGTCCTGTATACTTCATTCTGCGCAAAGAGACGGAGCTGTTTTTAATAAAGGAAATAATTTATCCTGCTGTTACATTTATTCTCGTGTGATATGCAGATATATAGTACAGATTATATGCTAATAATTATATATTATACTAGTCACCAACTTGTAACTAAAATCGGTTGGTAAAACTTTGTTTTTACTCAGAAAAAACTTTATGTTCCGATCGTTAGTGAAATAGTTGAATTTAATTATATTGAGTTATAACCTATAGAGTGGCTGATGTTGAATAGCTATATTATATATTTTTTGTTAATGTGATTTTAACTTCACTACACATCTCACGTAAATGATGAGATTGTTGTAATGGACATTTATGCACTTTATCTAGTTCTGTTCCTTAAATATCTGTAATGCATTTAATTTACTTTTGTTGTTGCTTATTATTTATAAGTTTTTATTTATGTATTTATATTTATTTTATTACAATTTGTTTTTTTTTTATTTGTAAAATTTTGTTTATTCTCATTCACTCTTGTGGCTTACTGTTATGTTTTTATTATACGTTTCTGATGTTTTTTCACATTATTTTTCGTGGTATTACGTGTAGGCCTACTCTAAATTATTTAATTGCCCCGAGTTTCGCAACTGATTTGTCTAACCAATGTTAGTTTGTTTACTACTAGTGAAAACTTAAATTGGTATTCCCAAAGGGAGATAGGCCTATAAATTCTCTTGTTTCTTATTTTCATTTAAACAGTAATAGTTTAATAAAGTCACAGTGTAAAGTAACACTGTTAATACTTTTAGTTTCAATTTATTTCTTATAACAAATTATATAGTATAGGTTATATATCTTCAAATAAATACACATCAAGTAGGTTTATTAATATATTAATAGGTTTATCTAGGTGAAAATAAACCTACTTGGATTGTATTTATTTGAAGATATTACATAGGAGACCTGCAGGAAACTCAAAACGAGTTACTTATAAAGGATAATATAGGTTATGTATATATAGTATATAATAACAGGTATTTGTACCTGTTATTTTTTTGGAACGGTATTTTCATACCTAGTATTTTAAAATAACAGTTTAGCCCACCTCTATCGGCAGGTGGGCCGATATACCTATAACAGGTATTTTGGAACGATATTTTTGTGGAACGGATGTAACAGTGACTGAAAAGTTGAAATACCTGTTATTCGCGGCCTCGCTGTTCCGAGTCGAGGCACGCCCCTACCCAATTACACACACACACACACACACACAAAGTACGCAAGTAACAAGTAAACGAATACCGTAAGGTGGGGTGACTTTGCCTACTAACACTGAAAACATATTGAATTCAAATTTCCCACTCATTCAGTGTTCCCAACAACACAGTGACCATGCATTCTACAGTCAATTTTTAGTTTATATTCTATGGAGTACGAAGAGAACGATGTATCTTCGGATGTACAGTTGGTAAATGAGTAAAATTCGAAATCATACAGACATAGGCTGGAATGTTTATGGTTGAACTTCAGTATGTTATTCTGTTGTTAAAAGGATTTTGGCAAAGGTAAGTGTTTTAATATATCTAGTTATGTATTGTTGAATGATCTTATGAATTAGAAGAACTATAGCTCTATAGGAATAGGTATCGCACCCGCCATCTTTGCTCCGAGACTTTTAAATGTAATGTGGCGGGAGCAATGTAAGCACGCTGTGCTGTGGTTGCATTATTTAATGTAAATTATGTATGTAAATATTAATATTTTTACATATCAGGGTTATAACCTTAGTGTACTAATTTGATTTATGTATTACACACGAATATTGTAGCATGACAGATAATCCACACAAATACATTACTCAATGATCATTAATAAAGCTCTAATATATGGAATATCCAGATAAGAATCAATTAAAAGGCACTATTAATTAATATACTCACAAGAAAAGTTAAAATAAAGAAAAAATCTGCAAATAATATATATACTACAAATTTAAAAACCCAGAAAACTAAAAATGTGAATAACAAAATTACCCAGGTAATATAGAAGCAGGCAATTAAATACCCCGACAAAGAAACCAGACCAGAAGAAACAAAAGCATACACAGCGAAATGGTACTGAAGAAAGAAGAAGGACCAAAATTACTGAAGAAAGAAGAAAGAAAAAATATAAAATGAACAAGAATACTGAAGAAAGAAGAAGGAAGTGAGACACCCCATATAAAATAGAAACCCCATAGGGAGAGAACCCAAAAACCCCAAAAATAAATGAATGTCCAAAGAGAAAGTATAACACCCCAAAAAACCATATCACAATGTAAAACTGACAAAAACCAAAAGTGTTAATAGTATTAAATAACAGTGCATCCAAAAAGTTATTGTTTAGTTTGTATGAACAAATCTTCACAGTCCCCCATGGTTGAATATTTCATGTTATAAATCTAGAAAAGGACTAGTAATAATATTAATAAATCACCATGGACAAGTGTAAGTTATCGAATTATAACTGATAAACTTTAAAAAGGTGCATGAGTTGCCATACAAAGTAATAAACTTTAAGTGTTTTGTGAACAGTATCTATTTTGATATGAAATAGTAATATTACTAATGAAAGGCTACTGAAGCTATATGAACATTCCATAGAATGAAATAAGAAACAGATAGCCAGTGTTATACTTAGAGAGGGGGAATAAATCTTTAAAATTGGGAAATACAGAGCAGACTGTTAATAATTAGTTTTAAGAAGTGTTAACCATTATATGGAACCAAGATGTTATGTTCCTGTTCCATATAATAATTAGACAAATAAGAGTTATTAGTAAGAGATATTATTGTTATAAGCTGTTATTTTGTTGTCAATTTAAATTTGGAATACCCTATCTAAAAGTAGATATCATTCCCAATGTTATAAAATATTTTTAATTATGTTACTAGGTAATCAATACACATCAAAGGTATTATTCAAGGTACCAGTTTTGATAGAGATAGGTGTTATATTTTAATTGTACAATCAATAATCACTGTTATACCAGTCAAAGAACTAATTGTTAATAAAGTATATAAGTATAAGAAGTCAGAGAATGATATAAAATAACTACATTGGTAAAAATTTTGCAAATAGCAACACATCAAATCTAGGCCATGTAATGAATTTAAACTGCAGAATAATTAATAAATCTAGTCTTATAAGCCAGTTAAACTGACAATATTTATGCAAGATAAACTCAACATATAGTATACCATGTAAATAAGGCTTTCTAAAGATATGGTCATTATATAAGTAAAATTATTTATTTATCTAATAAAATTACCATTAAAACTGGAATGGACTAACTGACATTATCATAGGAGGAGTCATAGACAAATGAATTATATTTAAAAACCATCATTAATAAACTAAATTGCAATAAATTAAGTAAGAATAGACAATTATATCAATTTCAGATTTAATAGAATAATAATTATATTAGGGAAAATGGCTATTATTTGCTTAGACAACAGGAAGTATACTTTTAGGCCTACCTTCCAAAAATATAATTTTCTAATGAAACTTTGTAACACTAAATTAATTACTAGCAAAATAAGCAGAATAGAATAATAAAACCGAATATGTATTTAATATTTCGTACAGTTAACTAATAACGAAATTATTTTCTGAGCATAATTTATCAAAATAAAATTTATCGGAAGCTAAGATAATTTGAAACAATGTATAAGATATATTAAATAGGCTAAGATTTTCAGGAGACGAAGGAAATCAGAACAGTTCATTATTATACGTTGAAGAGTGCACTTAATGTGAATTTTTGCTAGAAATAACCTTTAATGGCGGTTACGTTATAACCGAGTTCGGTGAAATTTTGTATAAAATTATTTTAAACTAGTTTATTTATTGTGAAGTGGTAAAGTTGACCTATGAACAGCGTAACACCAATAAACTGAACCACATATAACTAATTAAATGAAATAACACTAATATCACACCATATTCAGACTGAAAATTCGAGGTTAAACCGACACACATAGACACAATGAGATATATCCAATAACAACATTTTATACCAAGTGAACTATTCCATCATACACCAGTGACATTTAAATATATCCAGGACGATCATATACAATTGCTGAGACCATTTACACGAAGAAAGGACATCTTTATTTCAACAAAAACTTCGTCAACGTTAGAGGCTTCATCGCGCATGCGTCAGTCGGCCATTTTGATCCATTCTCATCACTGCTGTAGAAAAACGACATTTGGCTGAAATTGGTTTGAATAAAAATCATATATAAACTTTTATTATTTCTAATTATCATTGTATTGTTTAAATTTAAGGCATTTTATAATTGTAAGTGTTATACTTTCCTGCCCATGACCTTCTCTGGCTATATCTTAAATAACCGTTTAAAGAACCCTATTTTTATAATACTAATGTAAACTGTTTATATCGACCGGCCCTGAGTAAGTCAATACTACATTGTAACATCGATTTTAATCGAACAAATTCATTATTTTTATTAATAAACGTTCTGTTTTAGTAATTTGAAGTTGATTTTTATTATAAAAAGGCTTAACAGGTAAATTAATCAAGAAACCCAACTAACCGAAAGGCGGTATATACGAAACGACAACGTTTCAAGAAGAAGAAGAAGAGAGCCGTTTTTCGCCTAAACTTGGAGTTAACCAGATTGTCTTTTAAACAAATTTACTGAAAGTGACACTATTACCAAAATAAACACAATACCATCATAATTTTAATTACAACCAATAAACTCGATTTGTTCCAAAATTTTAAGAACTTGAATACTCAGAAAACATTTTTTCAGAAATTTTTTTTTGAAATAAATAATAAAATTTTTTATTTCAAATTGTGATAACAACATTCAAACAGATTTTATTTTGTAACTACGAAGACCAGGAACGTTACCAAATTGACGTTTCCAAAGAGGAACACAGCAACACATACAAATCTAATTATTTTGTTTTATTACAAAATTGGCGTCCAACTAAAGGGCTGCAATTAGGGGTTGAAAGGCTATAATTACTTGCCCAATTTCTAATTCAGCTTGGCAGCGGTTAGCCAGCCAGGGAATCAGGGAAGATGCAGTGTCGTGCCACATCAAAGAAGAGAGCGGCGGAGGCCGAAAAAGAACTCAATATGGATGATAAGGAGGCGACCCCAGTGGAGGACGTGGAAAAGATATTAGAACGGGTGGAACATAAACAACCAGCACCACCAGAGGAACAACCCGAAGTACCCACCCAAACAGGGGACGTTCATGTCCAAGACAAGGAAGTGGAAAAAACTAAGACTACAAAAGGAAGTAAAATGGACAAATTAATGGAAATGTTCATGCAAATGAGTAAGAAAATGGATGACGATAAGCAGTCCTTGAGAGAAGATTTGAAAAAGGACATGGAAGAAAACAGCAAGAAGATGGAAAAGAAAATGGATTCCACCGAGGAAAACTTGAACAAGAAAATGGATTCCACCGAGGAAAACTTGAACAAGAAAATGGATTCTACTACAGAAGAAAATAATAAAAAGTTAGAAGATTTGAAGAATGATAACCAGTCCACCAAGGAAAATTTGAGTGATATAAATAAAAACATAGAAGAATTGAAGAAGGACAACCAAGCAACAAAGGAAGAATTGAAGAAGGACAACCAAGAAACAAAAGAAGAATTGAAGAAGGACAACCAAGAAACAAAGGAAGAGTTGGGCTGGTTAGTGCTGTGAAAGAAGAGATGAATAATCAAGACAACAAAGGAAGAGTTGGGCCGTAAGATCGAACGGACCAATAGAAGAATTGAGGAAACCAGTAAATAGGTGGAAAAGAAAATGGAAGAAAATAAGAAGAATTTGGAAGAAAAGATGGAAGAAACCAATAAGAAAATCGAAAGTGATCATCAACAGTTAAGGGAAGAGTTAAGAGAAGATAACCAACTGTTACGGGAAGAATTACGGGAAGTGAACCAGGAGAATCTAGACAAGTTAGACGAACGAATGGAACTATTAAGAAAGGAAATGAACAAGGAACTCAAGGAAAATAAGAAATCTATGACCAAAAGGCTGGAAGACGAAACCATAACTATAAATCAACAGATAAGAGAAGTTGATGGAAGATGTCGGCTGACGGAAGTGGAGGTACAAGAGTTCAAGGAAGTGGTGAACACCAAGGTCACAAATCTTGAAGAATCTAATCGTAAGAAGGCAGAAGAAAACCGAAAGGAAAGCCAGGAAGAACTCAGTAAGGTACGAACTCGAATTACGGAAAGATGTGACGGAATGGAGGAAGCGATGACTAACATCACTGGTCAAGTGAGACAGAACCAGGAAGACATGGAAGCAATTCGGAACCGACCAACCAGCTTCACTAATATCCCCATCAACGAGAACAGAGAATGGCTTAACTTCCGCCAATATAAAAGGAAGCCGATGGAGTTCTTGGCCCGTATCGAGGAATATATGGCCAAACATAAAAATAATCGATGGTCCAATAGTCGAGAACTATTGGACGAATCATTCCGGGATATGACGGACAATTGGTGGATGGCGAACAGGAGCGAAATAAATAATTATCAGCAGTTCAAAAGTTTGTTCAAGTCCAAGTATTGGTCAGAAACCACCCAGAATTTAATAAGGGACAACATCTGCAATGGCCGATATAAAACTCAGTTTGGCAGTACCATGACTGCATACTTCCTTGGGAAGGTGTGCCTGGCCAAGCACCTGGAACCAGCCATACCAGAGGAATGCCTGGTGAACAAGCTTTCCTATCGTTATGACGAAGAGGTCATAAGAGCTCGAAGAGGTAGCCAGATAAAGACCATACAGGCGATGACGGAGCTAATAGAAAATTATGAGAACGAAGAATATTACAGGCAGAGTAGAAGGAGAAATGAGCGGCCAGAAGTTCGAAATAATCCGTCATCGAACAATAATAGTCAACAGATCAACAGTGGGTACCAAGGAAACAGATATAATCCAAATTACCATCATCAGCACCCTACGAACGGTAACAATAACAACAATAACCACGGTAATACAAACACGAATATTAACTGAAATAATAACGGGTTCTCCGGTAATCGAGGTAATTATTACCCGAATAATAATGTAAATAGCCAGAGAAACCCCAACCATACCAATAACACCGAGCGGTTTTACAATAACAATAGGGGTTACCCTAATAATAATAACAACAGCAACAGGTTCTCCCGACCCCGGGTAAATTTTATACGGGCAGAAGGAAACAACCATCGCAGGTATAACCA
Organism: Magicicada septendecula; assembly: GCA_034769895.1. Classification (NCBI taxonomy): domain Eukaryota; kingdom Metazoa; phylum Arthropoda; class Insecta; order Hemiptera; family Cicadidae; genus Magicicada; species Magicicada septendecula. The sequence goes on from CM068368.1 coordinate 833,202,558, forward strand.
TCAACGGCGGAGCAGCGTACACGAGTACGAAGATCGACACAGAAGCCGAGAACGGGACAACTCCAGTTATAATCCGCCAAGGCGAAGTACCAGCCTAGATGACCCGGAGCGGCATACAAATAGGGAACCAACATACGAACAGAGAACTGAAAGGCTGGAACCTACTCAAGGTTTCCCCACTGATGCCTCTGTTGGTCCAATTAATAACCAGGATGAAGAGAATTTAAACGGGAGGAGGCAGTAATAAACAATAAGGACCTTTTGCTGCTTCTATCGCCTGGGTATATAAAAGAATTGCCAAGAGTAAATCACCACAATAAAATTACTATCATTCGATGTAATTATTTGAAAAATATTCGAAATGAACTACTGGAGGAGGATGACACTCGCCTCCCTATAATAAACAATGAAATAATTTATATTAATGCAGAAATCGAAGGAACATTCGCACAACTAATGATCGATACAGGTGTGAATGTATCTATAATTAACAGTACAGAATTGGAGAGAATCCAAGGAAAATGTGGTAAGTTATTGCCAACCTTACCTATAAATAACATTGTATTAATCGGTGCCACTGGTCGCCAAAACAAGACAATCAGAAAACAACTATCATTGAATGTCATTAGTAAGGGTATAGCTATGAACATGGTCTTCCTAATTGCGGCAGGATTACCCTTCAACATATTAGTGGGATGTGATGTGCTGAGAAGGAACTCGGCTATTATCGATTTACGAATGGAGAAGGTATTTTTACCGGAGATCTGACCTGGACGGCCGATTTAGTCGGTAGTGAGATAACACTTCCCAGCAGTATCCACCAGCAAATACGTAGCATTAATTATGCTAATACTAACACCATTTCTAACACCATAGTATACAAAACTACGGACGAAGATTTATGGTCTCAGAAAATACAGGAGATAAGGGATTTCCGAAGCGGAATTAATAAAGAGAAATTACCCAATACTCAAGCAAATCAGTTGATAAAAATTTATGAAAAGTACCGCTCAGTATTTTCCGATGAGCCAGGCAAGGTAAGAAATTATCAATGTACCCTTCAATTCCGAGATACAGTGGAGTTTAATAGGAAATCGTACCCTATTGCGCATTCTTGAAGGGAGGCTGTGAGAGCGGAAATCAACCGAATGATTAATAGCGATATTATAGAACCTAGCCAATCCCCATACACCAGCCCTATTGTTGCAATTCCCAAGAAAAACGGCCAAGTCCGGCTTTGCTTGGATGCACGGGAAATAAACAAAAAAATCATTAACGATAGAACATCGCCCGGTGAGATTGAAGAAATCCTGAAACGCTTCCATGGTACCCAATACTTCAGTACCTGGGATACGGTGTGCGGCTACTGGCAGGTAGAGTTACACCCACGGAGTCGCCAATATCTGGCTTTCATATTCAAGGGACGCAATTACCAATTCAAAAGATTGCCCTTCGGATTGGTAAACTCAGTTGCCATCTTTGTGACCTGCATGGACCAGATATTGGGACAAGAAGCACTTCAGTTTACAACAGTGTACGTCGACGACCTACTAATAACATCTGAAACGTGGGAGGAACACTGTTACCGTGTGTAACATGTGCTTGAGAAATTATCTGCCAGTAACGTCACGCTGAAGTTGGAAAAATCCAAGTTTATTGCCAGAGAAGTGCAATTTTTAGGATTTAACTTGGACGATCAAGGAATCTCACCGTCGGCAGAAAAGGTGGAAGCCATCCAGAAATTCCCGGCACCCAAAACAGGAAGCAGTTACAGTCGTTCCTGGGACTCTGCAATTATTATAGAAAGTTCCAGGAACAATATTCAGAGTTAACCGCGAGGTTTCAACCTCAATTATCATCCAAAAACAAATGGGTATGGTGTAAGGAACAAGAGGGGATTTTTCAACAAATTAAGGACAAATTTCTGGCAACTATAATACTTCGCCACCCAAACTTTAAATTACCATTCTTCATGAATTGCGATGCCAGCAACATCAGTCTGGGAACGACACTGTATCAAGAAGACGAGAAGGGTCAACATCAAGTAATTAGCTTCGCGAGCAGGTCTTTGAACCAGTGCGAAAGGAATTACACGGTGACGGAAAAAGAATTACTGAGCGTGGTATTTGCTTGCGGTAAGTTTCGCACTTACATTTTGGGATACCCTGTTACTGTCCGAACTGACCATAAATCTATTTCGTTCTTGAAAAGCTGCAAACTGAACCATGGCAGACTAACGAGGTGGATACTTGCCCTTCAAGAATACCATCTACAATGGGAGTACATCCCAGGTAAAAAGAATGTAGTAGCGGATGTGTTATCCCGGGTCAATGTGGAAGAACAAACTTTCGAAGGGGAGAAGGAAAGCATGCTAAAAATATACCATCTTCTTAGCACCAGAGCCGATTTAACAACAATATTGACCAATATGAGCACCCACCAACAAGCGGACCCGAAATTGAGAAACCTCAAACTTCGGCTAGGAGAGGGAGACGAAACCGTTGCTCAATATTACCAGATAAATAAACAAATATTGTTCATTAAAACCTCCTTGAAGGAAGAAATCTGGAAGGTGGTTGTTCCGACACAGATAGAAAGGGAATTGATAGTGAACTACCACATACGTTACGGGCATATGGGCGCCCTCAAGGTAATAAAAGCTCTGGAGGAGAGCTGCCATATAAAAAACATCAATAGGAAAGTCCGAATGTATATAAAAAGTTGTAAAATCTGCCAGCTGGTAAAAACTAATAATGAGAAGAAAGAAGGTGTGATGATCCCAATCACTTCCCAAGCAAGATGGGAGAAGGTGTTCCTAGACATTTGCGGACCATTTCCCCGTAGTGGAGGTCGACACCAATATCGGTACCTAACCATCATAATGGACCACTTCACCAAGTATGTTAAGCTATACCCTACTAATCGAGCGACTACCCGGAAAATTCTGGGGATACTAACGGAACAGTATATCCCACACTTGGGGAAACCATCTTCGATCATTACTGATCATGGAACCCAGTTTAAGGGTGGAAAATGGCGAGATACATTATTGTCAATGGGCATTCGTACATACAAGACCTCGGTCTACCATCCGAGCAGTAATCCGGCAGAGCGGGTGTTGCGAGAAGTGGGGAGGATCCTAAGGACTTATTGTCACCATCAACAAAAAAGGTGGCAAGACTATCTAGAAGCCACGGAGGAATTCCTCAACTTGGCCTACCATCCAGCTATAGGGATAACCCCATACTCTGCTATGTACGAGAAACCACCCCCACGAGAGATCATGGATATCCTCGAGTTCCCCAGTAACCATATGTACAGATTTGACAAAGCTAAATTCTACAACAAAGTGGCAGAAGACCAGATAAAATGGCAAAATAAGTATCAAAAGGCTAGTGGTAAATTAATAATATATGAAAAGGGAGAACAAATTTTGTTAAGAAATCGTGAACTACCCAGCACACTGGAAGGAATAACGAAGAAGTTATTGCTGTTATACACCGGACCATATATCATATCCAATGTGAAAAATAATAATACTTATGAAATAAAGGAAATAGATTCAGAAAGGATAAAGGGTGTATATAACCAGGCTTCCATGAAAAAATATGAGTAATTGAAGGTATGGAAGATTTAATTTTTAATGCAAAAATTCAAAAACGAAGTAAGAACAACTTACTACCTATTATTTAAGAAACAATTTATGAAGGAAATAAGGAAGAAAAAGAATTTATTTAATGCAAAAATTCAAAAAAACAAGTAAGAATAACTTACTACCTTATCTTTGAACCAACTTTTAGAAATGAACAAAAAGAAGGGAATTTATTTAATGCAAAAATTCAAAAACGAAGTAAGAACAACTTACTACCTTATGTTTGAACCAACTTTTGATCTAGAACAAGAAGAATTTATAATAAAATATATTAAAAAATTCAAAAATCAAGTAAGAACAACTTATTACCTATTATTTTTGAAACGATTTCTAGAATTATAAGAATTTATAAAATATTACAATGCAATTCAAAAATGAAGTAATGACTACCTACTACCAAATATTTATGAAAAAACTTTATGGAAAATAAAAGGAAGAAAAAGAATTTGGATAATACATTACAAACAATTATATATGGGACCAATTCTGAAAAATTTTCGAGAATAAAGAAATGGCAGTACAAACCACTGATACAATTAAAATGAATAAACTTATTGTGAAGTAAAATTAATGTGAATTTTATGTAAAATAAACAGCGATAATAACCACATGGAATTAATAATTAAAGAGTGCATTTGGATAAAAGCAAGAGCAGAATAAAATTTTGAAAAAGAAAGAAAAAACTATGTATAAATAAATCCATAAGAAAAATATGATCATATAATAAATGTCAATTATAAGAAAGACAATTAAAAGAGTAATTGCAAGAGGATAATACTAGTGGAACGATTCATAAGAATTAAGAAAAGAACAAAAATATAATACAAAATATATGCTACCAATGACCAGAAAGAGATTGTAATAACAGTCAAAATATGACAGAGAATTAAAAATAAATAAAAAATTTACACTGAATAACAAGTGATAATTATATTAAACCAGCTTCCAACCGTAAGGAGAGATAAAATGCCAGCAGAGCTAACCATTGAGAAAAGTAACTGAGATAGAAATTAACTAAGATAGAAATATTAATAGATCTGTTCAAATACGAAGTGAAGTATCCAAAGATATTTAATTTTTTTTTTTATAGTCATAAGGTGGACTATTCTTATGTAATTTTTATTAATAACTGTCTGTAGATAAGTCCAGCAGTATTATTATGTATTGATCAGAGATGATTTACCTCTGTAATCAATAAATGACGTAGTATGGCCAGCAGAGAGTGTAGCCTACAGAGCCCCTCTGGACACTGCCCCAGCTAACGTGTTAGGGAATGTTAGGGAATAAATATCCCAAGGATAAAGAACCAAGTTAAGAAGAAAATGGAAAAATAAAAAATAACGAACATCAGATGACTATTACTATCAAGAAGAATCCAGTTAATAATGAAATATAGATAAGCTCAAAAATATAGAAGAGAAAATTTTAGAAATGTGAAGGAAGTAAAGAAATATAATTAATAATGAAATATCATAAGCAATTACTTCAGACAAACTAAGTATGATCTGAACTAATCACTTCTGGAAGAGAGCAATCTGTAGCATGACAGATAATCCACACAAATACATTACTCAATGATCATTAATAAAGCTCTAATATATGGAATATCCAGATGAGAATCAATTAAAAGGCACTATTAATTAATATACTCACAAGAAAAGTTAAAATAAAGAAAAAATCTGCAAATAATATATATACTACAAATTTAAAAACCCAGAAAACTAAAAATGTGAATAACAAAATTACCCAGGTAAGATAGAAGCAGGCAATTAAGATACCCCGACAAAGAAACCAGACCAGAAGAAACAAAAGCATACACAGCGAAATGGTACTGAAGAAAGAAGAAGGACCAAAATTACTGAAGAAAGAAGAAGGAAGTGAGACAACCCATATAAAATAGAAACCCCATAGGGAGAGAACCCAAAAACCCCAAAAATAAATGAATGTCCAAAGAGAAAGTATAACACCCCAAAAAACCATATCACAATGTAAAACTGACAAAAACCAAAAGTGTTAATAGTATTAAATAACAGTGCATCCAAAAAGTTATTGTTTAGTTTGTATGAACAAATCTTCACAGTCCCCCATGGTTGAATATTTCATGTTATAAAGCTAGAAAAGGACTAGTAATAATATTAATAAATCACCATGGACAAGTGTAAGTTATCGAATTATAACTGATAAACTTTAAAAAGGTGCATGAGTTGCCATACAAAGTAATAAACTTTAAGTGTTTTGTGAACAGTATCTATTTTGATATGAAATAGTAATATTACTAATGAAAGGCTACTGAAGCTATATGAACATTCCATAGAATGAAATAAGAAACAGATAGCCAGTGTTATACTTAGAGAGGGGGAATAAATCTTTAAAATTGGGAAATACAGAGCAGACTGTTAATAATTAGTTTTAAGAAGTGTTAACCATTATATGGAACCAAGATGTTATGTTCCTGTTCCATATAATAATTAGACAAATAAGAGTTATTAGTAAGAGATATTATTGTTATAAGCTGTTATTTTGTTGTCAATTTAAATTTGGAATACCCTATCTAAAAGTAGATATCATTCCCAATGTTATAAAATATTTTTAATTATGTTACTAGGTAATCAATACACATCAAAGGTATTATTCAAGGTACCAGTTTTGATAGAGATAGGTGTTATATTTTAATTGTACAATCAATAATCACTGTTATACCAGTCAAAGAACTAATTGTTAATAAAGTATATAAGTATAAGAAGTCAGAGAATGATATAAAATAACTACATTGGTAAAAATTTTGCAAATAGCAACACATCAAATCTAGGCCATGTAATGAATTTAAACTGCAGAATAATTAATAAATCTAGTCTTATAAGCCAGTTAAACTGACAATATTTATGCAAGATAAACTCAACATATAGTATACCATGTAAATAAGGCTTTCTAAAGATATGGTCATTATATAAGTAAAATTATTTATTTATCTAATAAAATTACCATTAAAACTGGAATGGACTAACTGACATTATCATAGGAGGAGTCATAGACAAATGAATTATATTTAAAAACCATCATTAATAAACTAAATTGCAATAAATTAAGTAAGAATAGACAATTATATCAATTTCAGATTTAATAGAATAATAATTATATTAGGGAAAATGGCTATTATTTGCTTAGACAACAGGAAGTATACTTTTAGGCCTACCTTCCAAAAATATAATTTTCTAATGAAACTTTGTAACACTAAATTAATTACTAGCAAAATAAGCAGAATAGAATAATGAAACCGCATATGTATTTAATATTTCGTACAGTTAACTAATAACGAAATTATTTTCTGAGCATAATGTATCAAAATAAAATGTATCGGAAGCTAAGATAATTTGAAACAATGTATAAGATATATTAAATAGGCTAAGATTTTCAGGAGACGAAGGAAATCAGAACAGTTCATTATTATACGTTGAAGAGTGCACTTAATGTGAATTTTTGCTAGAAATAACCTTTAATGGCGGTTACGTTATAACCGAGTTCGGTGAAATTTTGTATAAAATTATTTTAAACTAGTTTATTTATTGTGAAGTGGTAAAGTTGACCTATGAACAGCGTAACACCAATAAACTGAACCACATATAACTAATTAAATGAAATAACACTAATATCACACCATATACAGACTGAAAATTCGAGGTTAAACCGACACACATAGACACAATGAGATATATCCAATAACAACATTTTATACCAAGTGAACTATTCCATCATACACCAGTGACATTTAAATATATCCAGGACGATCATATACAATTGCTGAGACCATTTACACGAAGAAAGGACATCTTTATTTCAACAAAAACTTCGTCAACGTTAGAGGCTTCATCGCGCATGCGTCAGTCGGCCATTTTGATCCATTCTCATCACTGCTGTAGAAAAACGACATTTGGCTGAAATTGGTTTGAATAAAAATCATATATAAACTTTTATTATTTCTAATTATCATTGTATTGTTTAAATTTAAGGCATTTTATAATTGTAAGTGTTATACTTTCCTGCCCATGACCTTCTCTGGCTATATCTTAAATAACCGTTTAAAGAACCCTATTTTTATAATACTAATGTAAACTGTTTATATCGACCGGCCCTGAGTAAGTCGATACTACATTGTAACATCGATTTTAATCGAACAAATTCATTATTTTTATTAATAAACGTTCTGTTTTAGTAATTTGAAGTTGATTTTTATTATAAAAAGGCTTAACAGGTAAATTAATCAAGAAACCCAACTAACCGAAAGGCGGTATATACGAAACGACAACGTTTCAAGAAGAAGAAGAAGAGAGCCGTTTTTCGCCTAAACTTGGAGTTAACCAGATTGTCTTTTAAACAAATTTACTGAAAGTGACACTATTACCAAAATAAACACAATACCATCATAATTTTAATTACAACCAATAAACTCGATTTGTTCCAAAATTTTAAGAACTTGAATACTCAGAAAACATTTTTTCAGAAATTTTTTTTTGAAATAAATAATAAAATTTTTTATTTCAAATTGTGATAACAACATTCAAACAGATTTTATTTTGTAACTACGAAGACCAGGAACGTTACCAAATTGACGTTTCCAAAGAGGAACACAGCAACACATACAAATCTAATTATTTTGTTTTATTACAAAATTGGCGTCCAACTAAAGGGCTGCAATTAGGGGTTGAAAGGCTGTAATTACTTGCACAATTTCTAATTCAGCTTGGCAGCGGTTAGCCAGCCAGGGAATCAGGGAAGATGCAGTGTCGTGCCACATCAAAGAAGAGAGCGGCGGAGGCCGAAAAAGAACTCAATATGGATGATAAGGAGGCGACCCCAGTGGAGGACGTGGAAAAGATATTAGAACGGGTGGAACATAAACAACCAGCACCACCAGAGGAACAACCCGAAGTACCCACCCAAACAGGGGACGTTCATGTCCAAGACAAGGAAGTGGAAAAAACTAAGACTACAAAAGAAAGTAAAATGGACAAATTAATGGAAATGTTCATGCAAATGAGTAAGAAAATGGATGACGATAAGCAGTCCTTGAGAGAAGATTTGAAAAAGGACATGGAAGAAAACAGCAAGAAGATGGAAAAGAAAATGGATTCCACCGAGGAAAACTTGAACAAGAAAATGGATTCCACCGAGGAAAACTTGAACAAGAAAATGGATTCTACTACAGAAGAAAATAATAAAAAGTTAGAAGATTTGAAGAATGATAACCAGTCCACCAAGGAAAATTTGAGTGATATAAATAAAAACATAGAAGAATTGAAGAAGGACAACCAAGCAACAAAGGAAGAATTGAAGAAGGACAACCAAGAAACAAAAGAAGAATTGAAGAAGGACAACCAAGAAACAAAGGAAGAGTTGGGCTGGTTAGTGCTGTGAAAGAAGAGATGAATAATCAAGACAACAAAGGAAGAGTTGGGCCGTAAGATCGAACGGACCAATAGAAGAATTGAGGAAACCAGTAAATAGGTGGAAAAGAAAATGGAAGAAAATAAGAAGAATTTGGTTATTAACGACGTTATTAATTTTTTTCTAAAGTCCTGTTAACTCAGTTGTTAAAAGTTGTACATGAATGAGATTTGCGTGACGCTCTCTTTAGATAACTAAGTGCAGAAGACATATACAACTTACACCTTGTACGTGATAGGAATACTACAATGGATTAATATATAAAGTGAATTTCACAGAGAGGAGTGCGCGGCGCTCTGCGGCGGAAGTACAGTCAGAACCTAGTGGACTCATTTTATTCGCGCGCGCTACCGTCAACCCCATGCTAATAACAAGTAATTTACTAATTGTTTTTACATTTCAATACATTATAACAGTAAAATACTGTTATAATTATGCAATATCTGGTAGACCGAGCTTTGCTCGGTAGTTTTATACTGTAAACTGTATTTCATAGTTAAATAATTAGTTGTTGAGTAATTTGAATGGCATTAACAATTTCCCAGTAATTACATTGCACTTCAATTAGTAGTATTAAAGCTGATCACAAAACAAAAACAGTTTATTAACAAGAAAAAAATAAATACCGTACCGCAAAAGAGTGATAAACAATCATTCAAGACACTCCATCTGTTATAAAAAGCATGTAGTTCAACTAAACCACAAAAGTCTGGTCAGATGTAAGTTTTTGACAGATCAGGTAGATAGATTAGATTAAATAAGTAGACAGATAACTAAAATCTCTGTATATACTTATGAGAGGTTGGTGACTCGTAGCAAGTTGGCTATGTGTCAATGTGTGAGCCGTGAGCGTATGCACCACTTTCTATGGGCTGTTACTGTACCTTGACTCGATCGCGCACCGTTGAGCGATGTTAGTTCTAATTTTCCTATATTAACTGATTGCGGTTATATTTCGTAATATTTGAAGGTTACATACCACTTTGTATTGATGAATACAATTTTGTTTGCTTATTGTGAAAAAACTCAATGAAAAAAATTATTACTGACAGTATATTTGGAAAAAATTAATAACGTCGTTAATATTATTCGTAGGAATCTCAATTTTTGACATATTGTACTAAAGAAGGTGGACTACCATTTGTCTACAAGAAATGTTTTTCCGATGCTTAACCTCTGAGTTCTTACGTAATAAAAACGATAAACCCTAATTTTTAATTCAAATTCGTGTATTTTTTTATTTAACTCTCAATGTAAATTAATTGAAAAAAGATTTTAAAAATTAGAAAATTTTGTTAAAAACGTCTTTAATTGATGATTAAAATACAGTTCATTAGACATTTCTAGCCCTGTATTTTACGTTTCAACGAGGTTATTAAGTGGAATGTTTTTACTACAAACTCGGTCGCCGCGCGGCCTCTCCGCCAGTCACTTTCTTTCGTTAATCAGGGTATAATGCTGTACCGACTTTGTTTGACGTACCAAATCCACCTCCTATGATCGGCCCAGTTCCACGCAGATCACTGTACAAGGTGGTTTATTTTTTTAATCCATTAATTATAAATATAATGTTATAACTAAAGCCCGGATTCACGTGCAATTGCATCTTTTTTTTTTGCTAGTTCGTAAACGGCCAGTGACAAGTTATTTATCCGAATCGGGACGTGTAGGTCATTTTAACATACATTTTATTTTGCACAAAATTGCACGTTTTGGGGGGTTACTGCATAAAATTGCACATTCTGTAGTTTTAATGCACAAAATTGCACATTTACCTGTTTTTCAAAAATCAGCTGCGAGATAGCCAAGCGCGAAACATACACGCAGATCGTAAACAAAGTCAGAACAAAATCAGCACGAAGAAATTCTAGTCCAGTAAGCGTAGCTTTTGACGTAACAAAATTTTGACTGTCGATGGAATTTCACGAAATTTGATATGTATGTTCTATATGCACTCTAGAACAAAGTTAAACTGTACGCTTTTTATTTGGGGGTGAGAACCACCCCTTTTCAAGGGTGATTGATAAAAAAAATTAACCTCAGGATCCAATAGAGAATCAAATTCTAAGCAAAAAAGTCAGTACGCAACTGTTTTGAAAAATGCGTTGTTTTCGAGTTATTCCAAATCAACATTTTCGATTTTTACCCCCAAAAAACAGGTTTTTAGCGAATAACTAGAAAACGTTTGAGTTTATAGTAAAAATGAATAGGACCAAAATTATTCTATACGAAATAACAAACAAAATGCGTTTTGGCCGGGTTTTAATCCACGAGTTGTTTTCAAGATATGGCCGTGAGAAGTTGTAACTTGCAAATTTTTTGCCTGTACTAACAAAGTTTAACCCTTCCTACTAACCGAGAAAAATACTTTTGACTATAAAATGTCTAGTGCAATGAAAAATACATTATTGTTAATTTTAATAAAATGTTAAGCTAAACTTTTTATTATTAATTTTAACTAAATGTTAAGCAAAAAACCTGAATATAAACTTAATAGTAAGTAAGTTAAAAATGTAAATTCGTGTTTATTAAAAATAGTTTTAGTAACTTTATTTGGACTTTTGGACAAACGAAGTTTAGTAAACATTAATTCAACAGCCATCTATTATAAACAGGAATAAAAGTAAAATCTGAGAATATATACCTAACAAAGTGGTAAGTGGTAACGATTGGTATTTGTTGTTTTTTAGACAAAATTATTCTCCTCTTACTATGGTCTGAATCAGTAAGTTTTAAGATGAAAACTATTATTTCCATATTTTTAAGGACGTGGGACATAATTTCACACTTTGAAATTATATTTTTGGCACGAAAAACTATAATAGTTTATGTAATATCGAAAACAAACTTATACTGCGTCCCATGTATACACAAGCGGCACCATAATATTGTCAGTCTCGGAACAAAGATGGCGAGTGCGAATACTCCCTTTTATAGATCCTTAGAAGAACATAGGATTTCGTTGTCCATGACGTGTCCGTTACTTAACTAAATATCACTATTGTATTAACGACTCGGAACACTAAGTTTTTTATGAGGAAAATCGTAAAGTTTTACCTTACAGCCTAAACCGGCTTTCACCTTTAAAGGCTAAAAGCTAAATTGCTCAAATTGCAATAAATTCTACATAGGCCAGACAGGACGTAGCTTCAAACAGAGATACATTGAACACACAAAGGCACTCCACACCACTACAGAATCCACCTTTGCAAACCACCTCATTGAAGCAAACCATACATATAAAAACATCGACAATAACAAGAACATTCTACACGTACACACAAAAGGTCGAAAACTAGACACTCCAGAACAATTAGAAATATACAAACACACAAAAACAGATAAAAACGACATCCTAAACGAACAAACACAATTCAAATCGCACGCATTTATTCGAACACATCTCACCACACACACACAGCATCGATCTTTCGAAAATATATCCCGTCGCCAACAACAAGACGGACAGCGCTACCTACGGCAGGCTCTGAAGAAGCCTTTTTTAATTTTTTTAAGGAATCACTAAAAGGACAGTGGTTCAAATCGGACGCTGAGGTAGAATTTGCTGTAAGCGAATGGTTCCACAAACAGCCGTAAGAATTTTACTAGCAGGGAATCTACAGGGTAGTGCAACAGTGGAACTCATGTCTTAATGTTAATGGAGACTTCTTTTAAAATTGTTGAATAAAAAATGCTTTACAGCTCTATATGTCTTTCTATTGAACGATCCTTGTATTAGTCATACACAATAATACAACTGATTGAACTTTAAAATTTTAAACTTGATTAGTTTCTATATATATGTTTAATGTTACAAATAATTCAAATAACAATCTTGATCATCTGTTAGTTCAGCGGAATAACAGGGACACTTTTAATAACCGCATAAAACAAACACACTTATAAACAACACAGGCGCTTTAACTTAACTGTTTGGACCACAGAAGTGAGGCATGCCTCAACGCTCTATGTGTACAGCGCGGGACAATCCCCCCTCCCTTCACTTCCCTATCACACCCGCACATTGCTTACATACGATGTATACAAAAAACGCTGAGGCAAGTTCAGGTTGCCTCATTTGCTTTAAAACGAGCTATGCCGAATCTCAGCTGTCACTATCTAGCGGTCGCTCAGTAAAGCACGTTTCGTTTTAATAAATTCGACAGTCGCGGTAACAATGTATAATCTTTACGTTATGTAGTTCATACGTATTTATAATTTTTATTCTACAGAATTCTTTAGGGTAGGCATTGCCTCAATTGCCTCCATGTAACTTTGCCACTGGTGCTGTGTCATATAATGGATTTGACTTGAAATGTAAGTGGTCGTTTAATATGAAATTACGGTAGTATTTGTCATTATGTGCTCTATATATTTCAAATTCTTCACGTGCATTTAAATAAGCGCCTTTACCACAGACATGTAAGGGTTTCAAATTGGTGTCAAAGCTTGTATAATTATGGTTCTCCTGTATAAGATGACGAACATAGACTTTATACAAGATTGTGTTGTCAAATCCTTTACATTATGCTTTGGAGTGTGCTCAACAAAACGTTTATAAAAACTTCTCCCTGTCTGACCAATATAAAAGCATTCACAGTCATTACATGAAAGCTTATAAACACCTGTTTTCATTTCCAAAGGTGTACTGGTTCTATTACGAAGCTTATTAAACAGATTGTTACTGGTTTTAAATGTTACAGTTCTATTGTTACTATTTAATACTTTTGATAAAATTTTGGGCATAATACTGGTGTAGGCTGTTGAAATAAAGGTTGGTTCATTATCTTTTATCATTCGAGGTTTCGACAATCTACGCTTATGCTTTTTAAGGAGGTTATCAACCATGGAAGATGTGTAACCATTGGCAACAGCAATGTGTTTTATAATATTTAATTCAATCCTAAAATCATTTTCATTGAGAGGTATCGTTAACAACCTGTGTATGAAATAATTATAAGCCGCCATTTTCTGTGAGAATGGGTGGTGTGAATCAGCAGGTATGGTTACATCTGTGGTAGTGGTTTTCCTATATATACTATATTTCAATTTATCATCACATTTGGTGATGGTCAAGTCAAGAAAATTCAGTTTGTTATCTATTTCTGTTTCATGTGTAAATTGAATGTGTTTGTTGATATTATTTAAAAGATTTTTAAAGTTTTCTATTTGACGTAATGTGCCCTTGTATGTCATGAATGTGTCATCCACATATCGTGCATAAAACATGATGTTTTTCTTATGATTATTATTAGAAAACAAGTGTGTGTTTTCGTAATGATTTAAATAAATATCTGCCAAAAGGCCTGATAGCAGCGAGCCCATTGCCAAACCATCGTGTTGACTGTAAAATCTGTCGTCAAATTCAAAATAATTTTGCTTTAAAATAACTTCAAGTAGGTTTACTAATTCATCTATTGCTTGAGTGTTTAATTTGTTGCATTTCATCAGATTGTCCCTTAGAATGTTAAGTGTATTGTTTATTGGGATATTTGTGTACAAGTTGACAATATCAAGGGACACTAATTTATAATTAGGAAATAATTTGATATTATTAACTTTACGTATAAAATCAGTTACATTTTTGACGGTGTGGTTGTTTTCTATAGTTAAATTATCCTTAATGATCTTTACTAATTTCTTAGCTGTACGGAACCTTGGCGCTGTGGTGAAATTAACTAACGGTCTAATTGGCATATCATTTTTATGGATTTTTGGCAATCCAGTTAATATCGGGGCTTTAGCGTTACAAGGTTTTAAGTAACGGCGCGTACGTTCATCAAATAAACTTGTACTTTTATTAATCTGTATATTAAGATCTTTGACATGCCGGTATGTAGGGTCCGATGTAGGTTTATAATATTATTGTTTGAAATGAAGTTATGAACTTTATTCGTGTATGTTATATTATCCATTATTACCAGAGTTCTGCCTTTATCTGCCTTACTGATGATCACATTATTATCAAGTAATTTGGTTTTTATCTGTTTCAGTATTTTATAGTTTTCTCTAGAACTATTGTTATTAGTTAAATGATTAGACGAGTTAGGCGACATGTGTGTGTTCATGATTCTCCTGAACTGGTTGTTTATCAGATGACGTGCCTCGTCTTGCATTTTTGGATCAGCGATGGCTTTTACTGCTGTTTCGGCGCTGATAAGCTCATGGCCTTTTGGCAGATATTTATTTAAATCATTACGAAAACACACACTTGTTTTCTAATAATAATCATACGAAAAACATCATGTTCTATGCACGATATGTGGATGACACATTCATAATATACAAGGGCACATTACGTCAAATAGAAAACTTTAAAAATCTTTTAAATAATATCAACAAACACATTCAATTTACACATGAAACAGAAATAGATAACAAACTGAATTTTCTTGACTTGACCATCACCAAATGTGATGATAAATTGAAATATAGTATATATAGGAAACCCACTACCACAGATGTAACCATACCTGCTGATTCACACCACCCATTCTCGCAGAAAATGGCGGCTTATAATTATTTCATACACAGGTTGTTAACGATACCTCTCAATGAAAATGATTTTAGGATTGAATTAAATATTATAAAACACATTGCTGTTGCCAATGGTTACACATCTTCCATGGTTGATAACCTCCTTAAAAAGCATAAGCATAGATTGTCGAAACCTCGAATGATAAAAGATAATGAACCAACCTTTATTTCAACAGCCTACACCAGTATTATGCCCAAAATTTTTATCAAAAGTATTAAATAGTAACAATAGAACTGTAACATTTAAAACCAGTAACAATCTGTTTAATAAGCTTCGTAATAGAACCAGTACACCTTTGGAAATGAAAACAGGTGTTTATAGCTTTCATGTAATGACTGTGAATGCTTTTATATTGGAATAATACAAAAGACGAAACACTTTTTGTTTGTCGAAACAAACAATAATTTGGATCCCCGCGCCAATCCCATTCCTCTACACACCACCCCCACTGTAAAAGTGTTTCGACACAATTATACAAAAAACAAACAATAATTTGGATCCCCGCGCCAATCCCCTTCCTCTACACACCACCCCACTATACATTCCAAGCAACAACCGTTACTAAGTACTGGCAGTCTGTTTCTAAGCTGACGAAGGAGAACACGGCGCCGAAACGCGTTTGACGAAAAAGACAAGTAAGTTTCACAAGAGAAAGTTTCAATATTATATAAAGTGTAGTGCTGTGAAAGAAGATGATGAACAAACAAGACAACTTGAAATATATAGAGCACATAATGACAAATACTACCGTAATTTCATATTAAACGACCACTTACATTTCAAGTCAAATCCATTATATGACACAGCACTGAAATTTATCTGTAACTGATATCAATCAGTGTCCGGCCAGCTTTCGTCGAGTGCGCACTCACATCACATAAATACTTATATGTTTGGTTTCGATTTTGTGAATTTGATGTTTTAAATTTTTAATGACCTCATTGAGTGATTATATTTTAATATATATTCTGATGACGATACATAGTATCGAAACGCGTAAATATTCATTGCGTTAAATACATGTGGTCACGAGACAGGAAATAAGATAAATATATTTATTATTAGTCATTATAAGTGGCCTGGATGACGACAGACATGTTATTTAAACGAATACGCCAAGGCCAAATACTAGGCGTACAAAAATATCACTGGTACGCAAGGAACAACCAGTACACGAGTATTTCAAATACTAGGGGTATCACCGATACACAAGGAACAACAAGTAAACGCGTATTACAAATACTAAGCGTATCAGAGAAACAGTAGTATTTTAGGAACACCTATAGTACGGGACTTAGCATTGTAAGCTTCGAGGTTACGCAATAGTAACAGCTCTTCCCCGCCCCTCACCCTCCAGCGTTGTTGTACGTTACACTTGATTTAGCGTAGGCAAAGGCGGGGAGTGAAGCGACATGGCAATACCGCAGTCGCCTCGAAGCTTATATTGATACGTCTCACATTATAGTATTTTAGGAACTAGTATCAAGCGTACTTCGAGTACGAACTAGTACGAAGCCACTTTTTCGTCCTGAATACTTCATTCTGCGCAAAGAGACAAAGCTGTTTTTAATAAAGGAAAAAATTCATCCTGATGTTACATTTATTCTTGTGTGATATGCAGATATATAATACAGATTATATCTAATAAATTATATATTATACTAGTCACCAACTTGTAACTAAAACCGGTTCAGGTTGTAAGGTGAAACTTTATGTTTTTACTCATAAAAAACTTTGCATTCCGAGTCGTTAGTGAAATAGTTGTATTTAATTATATTGTGTTATAACCTATAAAGTGGCTGATGTTAAAAGCCTATATTATACTTTTTATTAATGGGATTTTAACTTCACTACACATCTCACGTAAATGATGAGATTGTTGTAATGGACATTTATGCACTTTATCTAGTCCTGTTCCTTAAATATCTGAACGAAAACACGATTAACATCAAGGAAAGTGCATTTTTGAATGCGAATTTAAAATAGTGTTTGAATAACTAAAATCCCAGTATTTTAAAAACAATTCAATTGTTTAATTTTATTTATAATGTGTTAAGTGAAGCAGATTGTAATGTAAATAGATATGAAATTTCATGACTTGTATATTCTGTGTACATTAGTGAATGAATCTGAAGATTATCCAGGTATGTAATGCATTTAATTTACTTTTGTTGTTGCTTATTATTTATAAGTTTTATTTATTTATTTATGTTTATTTTATTAGTGTTTTTTTTTTTTTATTTGTAAACTTTTGTTTATTCTCATTCACTCTTGTGGCTTACTGTTACCGTATGTTTTTATTATATGTTTCTGATGTTTTTTCACATTATTTGTTGTGGTGTTACGTGTAGGCCTACTCTAAATTATTTAATTGCCCTGAGTTTCGCAACTGATTTGTCTAACCAATGTTAGTTTGTTTACTCCTAGTGAAAACTTAAATTGGTATTCCCAAAGGGAGATAGGCCTATAAATTCTCTTGTTTCTTATTTTTTTTAAACAGTAATAGTTTAATAAAGTCACAGTGTAAAGTAACACTGTTAATACTTTTAGTTTCAATTTATTTCATATAACAAATTATATAGTATAGGTTATATAATATCTTCAAATAAATACACAGCAAATAGTTTTATTAATATATTAATATTATTTTGAATGTTCATCACTTCTTTCACAGCACTTTTAACAATTAATATTTAAGGCACTTTCACTTGTGAAAAACTTACTTTTTTTATATATTAATAGGTTTATCTAGGTGAAAATAAACCTACTTGCAGTGTATTTATTTGAAGATATTACATAGGATACCTGCAGGCAACTCAAAACGAGTTACTTACAAAGGATAATATAGGTTATATATAATTAGTAAGTAATAACAGGTATTTGTACATGTTATTTTATTGGAGCGGTATTTTCATACCTATTATTTAAAAATAACAGTTTAGCCCACCTTATTTACAAAAATTTGAAACTACTAGGGAGGGGGCAATTCATGTCCCGATGTGATAGAGTGGGCCGGGAGATCAAAATCTAACATTAGCCTACTATTATCATCCATGACTATTATAAACAGGTACATTTTCTTAGCTAACCTCAGATACTGCTGATCCGATTATAATTTGGAAATTATAATATAAAAAAAAAACTTTTGCACAGCAAATGGTGAACTTATTTAGTACCTATATGAAAACTGTTTAAAATTCATTGTAATACCTACAGAAAAAAACCATAGTTTAATACAAGTTAATTATAAAACTAAAGAAATATTAATATTATTTTATTACAAAAATGTTTTTTTTTTCTATTATGTGTCTACAAACAACTTTCACAGCCATCCCGAGCCCTCCAAGTTCCCCCACCATCGTTGTCTGCCCCAATATTTTCCGAAAATTTTCCCATAATTCCTGAATAATTTTTTATTCCTGGATTTTATTGTCCATGACGTGTCCGTTGATTAACTAATTATAAGTATAATACTACTGACTCGGAACACTGTTTTTTATAGGTAAAAATTTTTCATTGTAGCCTGAACCAGTTTTCGCTTATTATACGCTTCGTCAGAGCCTCTAAATAAAACATAGTGTTCTAAATAATACATAGGCCTATAAATAATTTTTTATTCAAATTATTTTTTAATTTTTTACTCAAAGTATTATGTGAATAAAAATATTAAATTCACTGCATTGATGGTCTAATTTGAGGCCCAATGATTTATTCCTTTGTATTAGTACAAAGAGATGATAGATTCACAGAAATAACAATGATGGCTAGAGCATGGGTTAAGGTGAATTATGTTAAGTTATGGGTTAAGTTTGCTGATATGTTAACACAGCCACAAAAGTGTAAACATGGCACAAGAATAACGCTGATTGTCGTCGATGGTATCTTCATAGCAGTCAGTTGACCCCCCTCTGCAGGTAACCCGCCGCCATGGGCCTGACAATTGCAGAAGCCAAGCTCCACGTACTCACAATGCTCCCCCTTCAGCAAAGTTCACATGTAGGGACTTGCGGGCATTCCCTACGTGCATTATTTGTGATCATCCACTTGCAGGCAATCTTGGTATGGATTGTTGGCGACCGAAGCGAAGATTGTACACCACCTGATCTGATCTGGGCATGGATGCTATTTTGTTATCATGATGAAAATATGGCTGATGATAACTATCGGCAGGGCTTCGAAACCTCATTGACAGCATCAGCTGTTGCCGGCAGATTTTTCGACAAGGCATAAGCTGGTGACAAAATATGATAACGGTTTGAACTTAAATTAAAACAATAAGATAGATATTTATTATAGATAAAACTGTAGAACAGGACCCGTCGACAATTAGCATGAAGGTTTGGTCACTAAGGTACGACCCAGAAAATATACAGTGGATGGAGAGATGGGAGAATGGGCAAACTTATAAAGAAAGCCTTCGTGCCAGACAATACTAAAAAGCCTTGCTCACGACCAACCCTGGTTGGTGAATATTGAAAATAGTAACCCTACACGAGCTGAACGATCGCGTGGTAACTGTTTTGGCATGGAAACGTCAGGTGAACCGATGATCGACGTGGACACCAATGTACTTAACTTCAGGAAACCAAGGTAAATAGACTCTGTTAAGCGCGCTCGACCTTGCGGTTACTTCCGCGGTACTTGGAGAATAGTTAGTTCCGCGGAGCACTTAGGAACTTTCCTGTTGTTGTCCAGTCTACAAACCCATCGAGCTGGCGCTGTAGTCGTATGATCTCCCTGTAAGCCCTTCGATCGGAGGAATACATCGCCGTGTCGCCTGCAAACTGGGCTATCTGAATTCCAGCCTCCCTGGGTAATTCTATATAGACAGAGAACGGGAGAAGCCCTAGTAAGCTACGGTGCGATACTCCAGCTGTAATGCGTCTCTTGGAAGAGACACAGTCATCTATTCTTACGAAAAAGTTCTCTCTGTCAGAAATCTCGCAATCAGATTGTTATACGTGTGAATAAATGTACAGTTAGATGGTTATTAAATATAATAAAAAGATTTATTAAACAGCTATAATAATGAGTACATCGTGAGCGTGTTGCTTTTATGGAGATCACCCTGTGACTGACTCACATGCCTCGCTATACATCTGTCATGGTGGCATATCCCCACTCTTATAACTTATGAATCTTATGGTACTACTCACAACATCTCCCCTTTTCTAGTTTATCAAAATTAAATTACAATATTATTACATAACATTTATTAAACATACATAACCTTTTAGGTACTCTGGTTTCTTTATCATACCTTTATGACCTTTTTGTCTTTATGACCTGATCTAGTCATAATTACCGGAGCATCATTTGCAGTCTCATTAACAATAGGATTATTATTACAGATATTATTTGCATGATTCACATTATTATTTACAGTATTTGTATTGTTCGAAACTCTTCTTTGCGTGGGCTCTTCAAATGGTATATCTAAACCATATTGGATTTCATTAAATTGTGTACCTTTGGATAGATCTTTTCGATTATGTGCTACAATAGTATTTTGCTCTGTTTTTACCTTATAAGATCTAGGATTTTGATGTTTTTCAATAATAATACCACTTTGATGAGGTAAGGTTTCCTTTCCTTTATCATGAATTTTAACTTTATCTCCCACATTAAATTCTTTAAGAGCTTTCGAACCTTTATTATAATAGAACTTTTGTTTATTTTGACGTTCTTGCAAAATAGTACTAAATTTATTTGACTCTACTTTGCCTTCATTTGAATTTGGTATTATATTTCTTACTTTCCTACCATACATTAATTCCGCTGGCGTAATGCCACTATTATCAGTAGGCATATTTCTTAATTGTAATAGAGCCATTTCTTTATCTTTTCCTTCCTGAATAATTTTTTTCAAAATATGTTTGAGAGTCTGTATATGTCTCTCTGCTAAACCATTTGACTGGTGATGTTTTGGAGTAGTATCACATGTTTAAAACCCCATTGATCCGAAAATTGTTTAAATTTAAAACTCGTGTATTGAGTACCTGAATCTGAATATAAAACTTTAGGTACCCCATATCGTGCAAAAAACTCCTTTAAAGACTGAATAGTAGACTATGCGCTTAAATCACTTAATTGTTACATATCAACGAATTTACTATACGTATCTACTACAATTATAAACCTTTTACCAAGTAAATAAAAAATATCAGAAGCTACAATTTCCCAAGGATTTTTAGGTATAGGTTTTTCAATCATTGGTTCTTTACTATTATCCCTTTGATAACTACAACAAATATCACAATTGCTTACCAAATCATCAATTTGCTTCGACATACCTGGCCAAAACAATGTTTTTTCTAGCTAACATTTTGCATTTTTCACTACCAAAATGAGCATAATGTATTTTTGCAAGCAATACTTTTCTCATGGATTTTGGTACAATTATACAAGTATTCTTCAACAATAAACCCTTACACTCTGAAAGTTCTTCTTTGAAAGAAAAATATGGTTTTACAGTTTCAGAAATGGATGATTTGTTTACAGGCCATCCATCTTTTACATATTTTAGAACTTCTTGCAGTTCTTTATCGCTACTAGTTTCATTTTTTAATTAATTCATTCTTATATCAGATACACTAAGACTTTTCTCAACCATCATAACATATGCTTCAATTTTTTCTTCATCAGAGGACTCTGTATTGTGCAAATAAATTCTGCTTAAATAATCAGCAAGTAATAATTTTTTACCTGGTACATACTTAAGTTCTAAATCAAAATTATGTAAACTTATTCTCATCCTTTGTAATTTTGGAGGGATTTTATTCATTGGTTTTTTAAAGATCGAGATCAGTGGATTATGGTCAGTCTCTACGATAAATTTTTGACCAAACAAATATTGATTGAATTTATGACAACCAAAAACAGTTGCTAAACTCTCTTTTTCAATTTGACTGTACATTACTTCAGTCTCTGTTAAAACACGGGAACCATATGCCACTGGTCTTCCATCTTGTATCAATACACATCCAAGTCCCTCACTGGAAGCATCTACACTCAATGTTATGGGTTTATTTATCTCAAAATATGCTAAAACTGGAGGTGTACATAACGCCTCTTAAGTTTTAAAAATGACGTTTGTTTTAAAACGTGTGTGCAGTACCCCACACAAATCTTTCTTTGTTAATTGTCTTAAACTACTAGTTAATTGTGCAGCATTTGGTATAAACTTTGATACATAATTTATTGTTCCTAAGAATGTTAGTAATTCTCTTTTATTTTTTGGTATTTGCATTTTTTCAATTGCCTCAACTTTTTCTGTATCAATTTCAGTTCCATCTGCGGAAAGTATATGACCTAAATATTTAACTTTTGTTACAATAAAAGCACTTTTATCTGCATTAAATTTAATACCATATTCTCTGGCTCTTTTAAAAACTTTATCCATAATTTTTAATAATTGGTCTTTAGTCTCAGCCCAAATTAACATATCATCGGCATATATGCCTACATTTTCAATATCTTCAAAAATTTGTTTAAACACTCTATAAAATACTTCAGGACTAGAGCTTATACCGTAAGGCATTCTGTTAAAATAATATCTCCCAAATGGAGTATTAAAAGTAGTTAACTCTTTACTATCTTCTGACAATTCAACTTGCCAGAATGCTTTATTTGCATCCAACTTTGTAAAATATTTTGCCTTTTTTACCTTTGCTGCAATTTCATCAATTGTAGGAAGCTGAATATGTTCTCTTTTTATGCAAGAATTTAAATATTGTGGGTCCAAACAAATTCTTATTTACCCATCTGTTTTACCAACAACTACTAATGAATTTACAAAATCAGTTGGTTTTTTAATTTTTGATATAATACCAACAGCTTCCATTCTATTTATTTCATATTTCAATTTATTAATCAATTTAAAAGGAACATGTCTACATGGTTCTACTTTACCTACACTTCCTTCTTTTAATTCTATTTTATATTGAAAATCTTTTATTTTACCATAACCATTAAAAACATCTTCGTATTTCTTTATAATATCATTAGCTTTGTTTACTGAAAAAGCATTTAAAATTTCAACATATATATCTTCTTCTTCAGGCTGGACTCTATGTATCAAATTAAAATCAATGGAACTCTTTAAACCTAAAATAGGTACACTTTTACCATCAAAAATTTCAAACTCTACTCGTTCAATATTGCCTATTTTGCAATTTAAGCTTACTTTACCAATGGTTTTCATTTTTTCTTGACTATAATTTTTCAAAATTATATTAGATTTCAGTCATTCAGTTATATTCAATTTTCTACATAAGTCAATAGGTATTATATTACATTGAGCTCCATTGTCAATTTTAAAAGCAACTGTTTTCTTAGATCCATTCGTCTCGTGCACTGATAGCATCCACACTAATCCAGTCACACAAAAATTCATCAAAATAATCACATTCAGCCTCAGACACCACATTTACAACTTTTATTGAACGCTTATTTTTACACATTTTTGCAAAATGTCCTGTCTTACCACAGTTTTTACAGTCCTTCATAAATGCTGGACAATTTTTGAAACGATGACTGTATCCGCACCATTGGCATGCGCTCACCTGTTGTCTTGAAGCACCCGGCTCTCGTGTCGTAGAAGATGATGATGATGATGTCATCTTTGTCTGTTGAACTCTGCTCATGTTGTTGCCTGTGCCACCGTCATGAGTCTTGGAATTGCCGCTACTCAGCTGCTTCTTTATGCTAACAACTTCCTTTGTTGGCTCGAATTTTTTAACATGCTGTTCTGATAATTCAGCACTTTTACAAATTTAACAGTTTTTTCTAACGTTAACTCACTTTCACGTAATAACCTATCTTTGACTCGTTTGTCTAAAATGCCGGCAACAATGCGATCTCTTATCAAACGATCTCTCAAAGTACTAAAATTACAATCCGCACTTAATTTCTTCAATTCAGTTAAATATGCATCAAACGATTCACCAGGCTCCTGATTCCTCCTGAAAAACATGTTCGAACTAACACTCTCATTTTTGATAGGCACAAAGTGCTCTTCAAGTTTCTGCAGTACTGTATCGTAATTGTTTTTTCATCGTCGGTTAATCCCAACGTATTATACACGTCTACACATTCTTCACCTATGCAATGCAAAAATACGGCCACTTGTACATCATCGGCCATTTTATTAGTACCTGATGCAATACGATATATTTCGAAAAGCTGTTTCCACTTTGTCCATCCTTCTGTAGTTAACTTTTATAAACTACTTGGTGGTTTCAAGCCCGTTAATGACATAGACGTTGTTGTAATCGTCGTTGTCGTTCCTGTACCTGCAGCAGTAGTAGTCATTTTCACAATTATACTATACGCAACTTCGACACTCTGTATTCAAACTGAATAACTCCACTATATATTTTATGCACTTTAGTTCTTCAAAGCCACAGCGCCATGTTATATGTGTGAATAAATGTACAGTTAGATGGTTATTAAATATAATAAAAAGATTTATTAAACAGCTATAATAATGAGTACATCGTGAGCGTGTTGCTCTTATGGAGATCGCCCTGTGACTGACACATGCCTCGCTATACATCTGTCATGGTGGCGTATCCCCACTCTTATAACTTATGAATCTTATGGTACTATTCACAACACAGATGTAGTTAACAGGGAAATTTCTCGGAGTTTGAAAAAAGTCCGTCATGCCAGACACTGTCAAAGGCCTTTTCCATACCTAGGAAACAGCCTTTGGTCTGGTCTTTTAGGCACCCAGCGCTTTCCACCAATCTTATCAGCTGATGAGTGGTGTAATGGCCTCAGCGGAAACCGGACTGTTCATGGATGGTCAAACTTTGAACCTTGTAAACTTTGTATTCTGAATACCGCATTGCGACACGTGTAGATGACGTCACGTTTTTCTCTCTAATCTACAGCCGGTCTTGAGCAGGGCTGACTGCAGTAAAAATTACGTTAGTTCTACTCAAGACTCCGAGAAGGCCACTCGTTCTATCTCCAGCCGCGGCTACAGGATTTTCATTATTTAAATTATTAGCATGTTCAACATGCACTAAGTTTACTTTGGCTATCTCAGCCTTACTTCACACTATTATGTCATTCGATATTTAATTCTAATTTAATTTAGAGGGCATCTTGCCGCGGTAATTACTACACGTGCCAGCAATCGCTTCAACTAAATTTCAATAAAAAATTATTTATATACAAAGCATACAGTCCACTTAATTCTTCATTTCTAACCAGCTAACTCCAACTAGCGTTCCTAAGAATAACTCAAGAGCACTTCGAGAGCTTCTAAGACGCAACCATGGACTAGAACGCGAAAGTTTCGGATATGGTCTTGTACTCGCCGCTGTATGAAATATTCGAGTACCTTTGAAGTGGCTGTTAGGAAACTGATGGGCTGGAGGTTGTCTGCCTGAGACACCCGTTGAACAGCTCGACCAAGAAAAGGATTCTTTGCTTGGGAAAACGACTGAGAGCAATGCTGAAAGACCTTCCAGCCAGAAGATTTTCTTAGTCGGAGTTCAATGAGCCGATCTGAGATCACGTCCCTAGAAATGGATTCGAGCACAGCAGTGATATTAAGAGAGAGAAAGTCTTCCACCATGTTTTTGATATGTCTCCTCGGACCCCAGAATGAGGGGAGTTTATCCGCCAGACCATTGACGTTCAGGCGATTCTAGAGAGGTTAAGTTTGAAGGCCTTACTCACAGACCACCTATTAAAGCGGCGGCTTCCTACCAAAAGCATGAACATCTAGGCAACATCAACAGTCTTCGGGCGTAAGCGGATTGACCTGAAGATCTGGGCGACTTTGAGGAAGTCGTATGCTGCAAGGAAGTCATGGTCAACGCTTGTCACGTCGGAAGTGGAAGACGAGGCAGAGTGGGCCAGGAGATTGGCTGTGCATAAGAGCGCAAATGCTTCATGAACTTGGTGGTTGTGGTGGTGGTAGCGCATTTGGCAGAAGCACTAGGAGCAGGCACATCAGAAGCAGGCTTTGCTTCACAGCGCGCATGCTGTCTGGATGTGTTGTCAGGGTTCGGGAGCGAGAGCCATGGGACTGCTTTTTCTTACCTTTACCTGTGCCTATGATTAGAGGGAATCGTGCTGGTGGCAAGGGTGGCGAGGCCACCTCCTGAGCAGGCCGTCTGCAAAACAGGGGGGACGTAGTTCCTCAAGCTCCACTACCAAGATGGTGGTGATTATCTGAGGTGTCTCCCTTTCGATAACTGAAGATGGGCAGGTGCTTTTTTGCCTTGGGGCCGCGATCTGGAGTCAGAGCCTGAGAAGGGGTTGCCTCATCCACAGGTGGGCGCTTGGCTTGCCAGCTGTAGCAGTATAACAGTTTACTCAGTTGCGGATCTTGAACCAACAGTCGGATGCCACGGTAGTGGCAGAAGACCCTTTGGTTTTCAGTGCTGGAGGTCTTGCGGTACACCGGGCAGGACCAGTAGTTGGCAGGGCGGTTGCCACTGCTGTGGATGCATCGTCTGATATTTAGCTCATAATTCTTCGTGAGATGGTCAACAGAGCACCTCACGCACGCTGGGGCATTTTTACACATGTCTGTATGATGGCCAAAGCTCTGACACCTGTAAACCTGAGGCAGGGCCGGAGGAACGGTTGTGTTTGACTTTTCCCTAAAGCCAAATAGCCGGTTTAAAGAGAGTAGGCTTTGGCCTGCCTCTCCCTTCTATACTACTAGGAGACGCAGAAGCGGAAGAGGGTGTCTGGACCTGGTAGAAGTGTACATTCGAAAAATTAAGCGTACTGGGTAGCTCAGGCCTCACAAGATAAGCAAGGATTTTATATTCACATTGACTTATAGACTGAAAGGGTGTGTATAATTCTATATATACACATATAAAACTTTTTTTTAACAAGAAAACATGTTTTTATATATTTACACATTTCGACAGTATTTACTGTCATCTTCAGGAAACAAAGTTAATAAAATTTGAAACATTTTATAAAATCTATAATAATATATTTTATTCATATGTGTATTCTGAAAATAACAGTTAACACTGTCAAAACATGGTAAACATATATAAAAAATATATTCTTGTAAACAACAAGTATTATTTATTTTAATAATAATTAGGCCTACACAAGAATAACTGTAAGAAACATACATGTTAGTAATTGTGAGAATATAATATACATATATATTAGCCAACCAACACACAGGTACTCCACAAGATTCCAAATTAGAAAGGCTGATGATGGGATCACTTAGGATTCCGAAACATGTTCAGAGGGAAAAATAACATCTTGAGGTAAAATAAATATAAATTTTAAATATATTATATACATCAAGAAATAGACTGTAGCAAAAAGTGTGTGAATATATATGCAGAATTCAGCTCGGCGAATCCATGCTAGCTGGCCATGTCTTACAGCATCAGGATTATTGTTAACAGTAGCCAGGGCCGTAACTAGGTGGTGGTGACATGTGCCCCCGCCAAGGGCGCAGGTACAAAGAAGGCGCAAAATTGACCATGAAAAATATCTTTTTTTTAGAGTTAGATTGGTACAATTTGTCAAGCAAATAAAAACTCCACGTTATTGGAAAAAAGTCTTTCAGTTTCAGATTGTTAAACGTTACTGTACGTGAACTGTCTATATTTGTGTCTATTATACAATAAACAAAAAGCAGCTACGTAAATTTAGTAACTGCACTGGACCTTGCCCTACTGATGGGCGCGGAGTCGGGCCAGGCGCAAAGCGAAAATCCCTTCCCCTCCGCCTCTCCCCTGATGAGTCAGTCACTGGGTCACTGCACTGCACCTGCGCCTTCTTGGTTTTAGCAACGAATATAGACGTAACTAGAAGAACACTTCTTATGGAGCGAGTGGGGTCAGCTTTCTGGGGTGATAAACCGTAGTTCATCACCCCGGCAACTAGATGGCGCTGGCATTTCCAAGTAATTTTTTGTATTATACCACGAAATTTAGTAAATTTCAAACATTTTCGTTAATATATAATTGGAAAAAGCTATAACTTATCAGATAAAAAGTGGTAGATGAAAAAATGTTTGTAGGGGTTAGACTAGACACAACCTCCAAAATTTTTTCACATTTGTTTGACACACTGGGTACGAAGGAATGAATCAAATAAATGCAGCCTACTCAAAAAATGCACTTTTGATGCATTCTTTATTATGCAGTGCACAAAAGAATTTTAAAATATACAAGAACATGCGTCTTATTATTACAAACATTTTTTTCATCTACCACTCTTTTATACAAAAAGTAGTAGCATTGTTTCAACTACGCTTTTAATAACCCAGAAGTGTGCTTCTAGTAATGTCTATATTCGTTGGTTTTAGCAAGCTTGTCATAACTTGAATAGTACTCATAACTCATACCATACCCCTCCCCCCGTGCCCTGCCACGGCCACGTCAGTCTATTGCTCTATTCTAGTTTGTTCTGTTGGTTTTGTTGAGACTCAGTGTAATTACAGTCGCTGGTATTATTTTCTATTGTAATTTGTGAACTAAGCGATTTACTTGGCAGAAACCCCACATTCTCTAATGAACAAGAAAACGAGATTAAGCATCATGTTATTAAGATGGCTAAGCTTTTCTACGGAATTTCGTGTTTCCAACTACGAAAGATTGCATTTGAGTATGCAGAGGCGAACAAGATCCCAAATAATTTTGATAAAACATGTAGGTTAGCCGGAATTGGGTAGCTCTGTTTTTAAAAAGAAACCCGAGTATCTCCCTGAGAAAACCTGAACCAACGAGCATTAATAGAATACAGGCATTTAATCAAGAAGACGTTAATGCATATTTTAAAAATCTTGAGCATGTCTTTGAAAAATATAAATTTAAAGAGGGGCGAGTATTCAATGTCGATGAAATGGGCATAAACACTGTTCAAAAGCCCGAGCAAATTTTGGCTCCTAAAGGTGTTAAACAAATAGGAGGGGCTACCTCTTGGGAGAGGGGAAAAAATGTTACAGCCATATGTTGTTTCAGCGCTGCTGGCACGTACGTTCCCCCTACGTTCATCTTCCCCAGGAAAAGAATGTCAAGTCTCTTAAGTAAAGGTGGACCAGTCGGAGCAATATATGGTTGTTCTGTCAATGGCTGCTCCAATGAGTCGTTATTTTTAGAATGGATCCAGCATTTCCAGAACAATGTTAAATCGACTGTCGACGACCCAGTGCTGCTGATATTAGATAACCACGGCAGCCACATATCACTCGATATTTTTGAATTTTGTAAAAAAATTGTATTGTCATGGTAACAATACCTCCACACACTTCACACAAGCTACAACCGTTTGACGTCACATTCTATTCTTCTTTAAAATCAGCCTTCAATCGAGAGTGTGACCTGTATATGAAGTCAAGGGTTTATGAAAAAATTACACCTTATGAGTTAGCTGAACTTTTTAATAAGGCATACATAAAGGTTGCTACTATGGACAAAGGACAGTCGGGGTTTAAGGCATGTGGCATTTGTCCTTTCAATCCAGACAAATTTCAACATATTGACTTGGAACAATCTGACACCTACAGAGACATTGTCCTTGAAAATGAAGAGCTTCCGAATGAAACAATTGGAAACGAGGCTGTTGCTTCTACAAAGCAGCCAGATATCCTAGAAAGGAGTCAAGAACAGTTGCCTGGCTCATCGGCACAAGAAGTTCCAATTTTGGTAGAAGAGGTCTCAACAAAATCAACTAAAAGATCAAGTGATCATGTTAGTGTATCTGACATATATCCTATTCCAAAACAAAAAAAAGTTCTTCCTAAGACAAACCAAGCTAAGGGAAAACGTAAGGGAAAGTCATTGATCCTTACCGAAACCCCAGAGAAGGAAAAACGACAAATGGAGTAATCAATAAAAAAGAAAGAGAAGTCATGAAACAGAAAGCTGAAGAAGACAAGAAAAGAAAACTTAAGGAAAAAGCAGATAAGTGCCCAAATCTGAAGCTTCAAAAAGGCTCAGAGAAGAAACAGATGTCATACAAAAAGAAACTCGATGACATTGACCCAACGGTGTTTTCAGAAGATGTCTGTTTATTTTGCAGAGAGTTTGGGAAAGATGGAGAACTGTGGTACAGATGTATTTTATGTAGTATGTAGAGCCATCAAGAATGTAGCGGCTGGAACACTCCAAACGATTACATATGTGATGTTTGCTACACAAGAAAATGAACTCTTTTCATACCTATAAAAACTAAAAAACATTTGCAAAAACCGTTTACAGTACAACATTATTTTGTTCATTAATGTATTTGTTAGTTATTAATTAGTTAGTTAGTATTTGTTAGTGTATTTAATTAAAAACTAACAAATAAATAAAGATCATGTTATTACCCCCATACCATGCGTGTCATTACCCGACAGGGTGGGGAATACCACGCTTTTGCACTTTTTTTATTTTAATTGTAGAAATGAAGGTAATGTTTAACTCTTTTCAGTCGGTTACAATAAGTAGAAAACTGTCCATAGGATGGTATATGTATTTGTTTTTGTGGGTTTTAAGGACGTAATGAACAATTTACATGGGTTTTGCCTTAGGTGCGTGTATTTCCCCCACCTTCCCCTACTTGTTGAGTTGGCGTTGCTTCTGTTGTACGGGTAAGAACGATTTCAATAAAATGTACCATAGCTTAGTCTACATTAACCCTAGAATTGGCGCATGTTATTCCCCGTGGTGGCCTATTTTTTCCCTTTTTGTACAGTTTTTGAAAACACTACATATTATTATTATTATAACACGGTATTATTGCAAAAAAATACATTAATTATACTATTTACTCTTCAACATCACGAAAACGTCAGTGAATCAAACAATCAATGGAGGTTACCGTGCGAAACTTGACTCCAGCTGTCAGAAATAATTTCCCAACATTCGTTCTGTCTTTACTGCCAGACTGACAAAGCCAAATAGGCCTAACGTGTTCACCGTTTCATTTTCTAGACCTACAGAAAATAAAAAAAATACCGGAAGAAAGAAGAACGGGCCCGATCCATTGGTATAACTTATATTCCTATTGGTTCATTTTTAGTGGAAGTGGTCGTGGTTGAAAATGTCCAATTTTCAGCAAGTGTCAGCTGATTTTGTTGCGCAAGTCTGCTGACTAAAATGGTCCCGATTCCCGATTTCAAAATTAGTTTACGTAAATATTTCAATCACAAGTTTCATGAATATGGTATCAATTTTATTTTTATAATTGGATGAGCGATCGCGTACACGGAAAACCCGAAGCACTGTAAATACAAGTGAGCCTCTCGCGGTAAGAAAAAAGAAACGATGTCTGCGACGTTTTAACGCTATCACCGAATTTTTCGGTGAACGCAACTGTCGGCACTGAACATAAACACGTTTTCACCGAAAAATAAAAATTCGGTGATAGCGTTAAAACGTCGCAGACATCGTTTCTTTTTTCTTACCACGAGAGGCTCACTTGTATTTACAGTGCTTCGGGTTTTCAATCCGTGTAATCCTATTACTCAGGATTCAAAAAAACTTTTTGGCCGTCTGTGTGTCTGTAACAGTGACAATGACAGCGGCAGCGCCCAAACAAATTTACCGATTATGACCAAACTTGGCACACAGGTCCTTGGGCAGTGGACACAATATCTAGGCAGAGTTCGTTAATGTTTGAGATCGGTTGAGTAGTTTTTAAATGGCAGCCATTTACAACTGTAATACAATGTAAATTAAATGGGAATGGTTTGTTTCAGAAATGGGGCCAAAAAAACCTTCTGGAAGTGAATTTAAAAAAATCAAAAAACGAAAAGAAGAAGACAACGAAAAATTAGCATCGGCGCTTAGAAATTGGCTGCGAAATGAAGAGAAAGAAGTAGGTGAAAGTGATAGTGACAGTAATAGTAATGCACTTCAAAGAAGATGACCAAGAAGAAAAGGAAGGAGAAAATGAAAAAGAAGATAGCAAGACTGAGACTGTTTCAGAAGACAACCACAGCCAGATCACTCCAATGGAGTTTGTCACAAACGTCATTGATTTTGAAGAAGGAAGTGATCCTGAGCTAAGTCATTCCACAATTGGCAGGCAATCTACTGATCTTGAAAAACCCAGCACATCGTGCACATCTAATTATAATGAAAATGATGCATTAGATACTACTGATGTGGGAATAGAAATTATCTACGATGATCCCAAAAAATGGCCAGCAAATTTTCGATCAGACACAATTCGTTGTAAACTTGTTGAACGAGGCCCACAAACAATTGACTTAGATAGCTACAAATTCCCCTGTGCACATGATGGAAGACACTTTTCTCAGAAATGGGTTTATAAAATTCTACCAAACGGGGAAAAAGTAAAAAGGCAATGGTTGTTGTACAGCCAGTCTAAGGACGCACTGTTTTGTTTCCCTTGCCTTCTCTTTTCAAAAGACGACAAAAAGGACAAATCTGCTTTCTCTAATATTGATGAGGGATTCAATGATTGGAGACACTTGAACCCATTTATTGTCAATCACGAAAGGTCGATAGCTCACCGACATTCTTATGTCGATTGGAAAGAATTAGAAATTGGACTGAAAACTAGTAGATCTGTTGATGCAGAACATCAAACATTGATACAAGCTGAAGCAGAAAAGTGGTGCAATGTTCTCAAATGTATTGTAGATGTAATTCTCCATTGTGCCAAGAATAACTTACCTTTAAGAGGAGGTTCCGATTCGATCAGTGACAGCACTGAAAACCAATAAAAACGACATCCTAAACGAACAGACACAATTCAAATCACATGCATTATTCGAACATATCATACCCCACACACACAATATCGATCTTTCAAAAATCGATTCCGTCGCCAACAACAAGACGGACAGTGCTACCAGCAGCAACCTCTGAAGAAGCTTTTTAAAAGTGAAAACCGGTTCAGGTTATAAGGTAAAACTTTTATGTTTTTCCCCATAAAAATTTTTGTGTTCCGAGTTGTAGTGAAATAATTATATTTAAATACTTTATTTGTATGAATGTAGAATGTGTTGAACCAAAATCATGAATACAACATTAAGCTGATTCTTTGAAAAGAAAAAATGCAAAAGCCTATTTCTTTCCCAAAAAAAAAAATAAATAAATAAAAATAAAAAGATAGGGTATGCATGAATTTCTTTGTGATAGCATTATCAATTTCAAATAGAGTCATTTTACATGCATTTTCAATGAGAGATGAACTAGGTAATTTCTCAGGACAAGACAATAGAGGCATTTGGTGAAGCTAATGATGAAGTTATAAAAAATGTAAAACAGTATAGTGAACATTTGCAATTAAGAAAAACCACTACTTTAGAATACAACGAAGAAGAATTTAGATTCCAAATTATTGATAATTAAATGTATCATTTGTATAAACAAAAATGTCAGGAAGTGGGGGAAACAGATATTGCAAGTTCAAAGACATACCGTAGAATATTTTTTCACCAATAAGCACAGTGACAAAAGCTGACCTAACAATGTGCAAGGAAGGAGTAGTCCTGAACTTTTTCGCCCATGGTACAAGTCAATTGTGATATCAGATACCAGCAAGAAGAATCAAATACCTGAACCAAACATATGTAATACACAAGATGAATCATGGAGAAACTAAAAAGGCATCTTTCAATTTACTTTTTAAATAAAGACTATGCTGAAAGAAAAAAAATAACTGAAACTGTTTTTACTAAAGTAATAATTTTTTTATGTAGTGAATATTTAAAGTACTGTTATTATAAAGTACTGTTCCATTTCAATAAAACTGTTGTTAACATTCTCATTTTATTAAGGATAATAATGTGTAAACTAATTCTTTAAACTAATGGTAACAGCTTAATTTACCCATTATTATAAGTTGATAACATTTTTAAATAAGTAGATTTTATAGTAAATTAGTTTTAAATTATTTGTTTACATTTTCCCTTTCAATTTTTTATTAATAATTGAAAATAACATTAAAAAAGGAAAATACTTTGGCTTGCATCATATACATTGTACAAATCAGCTTACCAAGAATGATCGGAATAAGTTCAGGAAGAAGGCACTAAGTCAGGTATGTATCACTTAATTTTCATTTATATGTTAAATTACAATTTCGTTTTTTTTATTTTCATAAGGTAAATTAATTCCTAACTAAATAAGGACAATTTCAAAACAGATTGGGATAGTCTAGTACTAATGTGTGAATTGTGAATACTACATGAAATTTAAAACCTTGATATCTCAAAACTTAATATTTTGACTTGGTGTGTTCTGTTTCTAAGCTCCGATATACTATTTATCACACTATGGAATGTGTCCAGTATTATTGCTTTACCAGTCTTGTGATCAATGTGGCACTAGTTGTATCCTAGCAACAACTAACTAGCAGATAAACTGCTTTGCAGTGAAATTCAAATAATATTTAACTCTGGTTCACAGTTTCTAGTAAGTTGGAAATTTACAGTTCTAACAAGTAATATGTTAACAATATGAACATGATAACACTGTCATACGAAGAAAGTAAATTTGTGTTTTGTAACTGGCTTATATAATTTTTTGTGGTGAAATCATATTAATAATTGACCTGGATCATGTTACAAAAAGTCCACACACATATGCACGCGTGCGCGCGCACGCGCACATGCACGCACACTAATACAGGCACAACTGCACAACACAAATATGTATTTCATTTATGACTAACAAAAAATTTACAATACTTTAAATTACAATTATTCATTGCCGTTACTGAAATTATTTACTTTTACAATATATTATATATTGTAAATTTATAAATGTTATACAATTTAAATATAACACAATTATTTCATAAGAAATTATTTTTTTAAGAATAATGTATTTTATTTAAATAATATTGCATTTTATTAAGGTATAGTATTTATAAACTGTTTAAGTTTGATTTATTTTAAACAAAATGTTCTTTTTGAAAAAGAATTCTACTTATTATTCAGTAATAAAAGCAATACAAGTGAGTAATTTGTGAATACACAGTAAAAATGTTTCTTTTTTTACAACACTAAAAGTGCAGAGAATAAAGTTAAGGTTTCAATAATATATTTTAAAAACATGTTTTTGTAACTTTACAACTGTTATATGTATACATATCTTACATCACTGTATGGTAACAGGCATAAGTGAATGTTACAGACACAAATTATACCGTAATTCAATGAATTTCTGGTACACGCTTGAATAAACAGTTGAATACAGTTCTTATTACTTACTTGGTCACTCACTAAATAATTGAATGGGTGAGAAGAAGAAGGAAAACATTCCACAGATCATCATTTTTAGAAAAGGATAAAAAACTGATTTGCGGCTAAATGAGTCACTGTATGGGAAAACTTACAATTATAAAGTTACTCAATAAAACAATGATTAAAGGTCCCAAGTTACAATATTAGCATAATTTGAACAAGTTAACCGTTATATGATAGTAAAGTTTGTGGAATCTTTTCCTTTTTGATCTCAGTTCCAACCGATAACAGACAACATTTTTTAAAAATCGTAAATGAATATTTTATTTACTTTTTACTGTTGTTCATACAAATGTTTAGATTCACAGCAATCTTTTTATGTTTTGCATATTAGAAAATAACAAAGAAATAGATACAATAACTAAAAATAACTAGTGTCTTCCGATTCTCAGTTAGTTACACTTTTAATCACTTCGAATAACATTATAAAAATAAACAATATGTACAGAGTAAAAGTAACCAATGTTTTCCTTTTCCAATATTAATAGTACTTAAATCACTTAGTAGTTCAACATTATCTTCTTGTGTATTTTGATGTAGGCTACGATATAATATTTCTCTAAAATTCTTTATGTTCATCTGGTATATAATGTAGAAATTTAGCCACATCTTGTATCTTCTTGTCATTTATAGGAACTTTCCTATCATCAACATTGCTAACAGGAAGTAAAATATCACCCCCCTTGTAAAGCTTGAACACTTCATTGTGAATAGTATCAATAAACTCGTGTGCTAGCAGAAGTCCCTATTGTTCTTTCTCGTAGATGAAATGTCGATATTTGCTTATATTGATCATATCTCTACCCTGAAAGCCTTTAGTACTTCTTTTGAAAAATTTAGACCAGTACTCTTGAAAATTTATTATATTTGCTGACTTTCCACTGATCTCATTTTGAATAATGGCTCTGTTGTTTTATAACTTCGTATCATTTCATCACACCGAAGTGGTGTGTAAATCTGGTCATGTCTCTTTTTACAACTGCAAAGCTTTGGTTACAAGGCAGAAAGCTATGACCGTGGATTGGAAGTAGTGGTGCATTATTTGAAACCACCTTTCATAGTTAGACCACACATAAATACATTTGTTGTTCATTTTTTGGTCTACCATTGTACCCTGCATTAATAATATTTTCTCTGTTATTAGAAGTAAACATCCCAGTACACATCTTTTTCCATTCACATTTATGTCCAGTGATTTTTTAATCTTTTGCTCCACTAACCTACCTTCAGTAGTAACAAACTCGTCTCCTTTTTTCATCAGTTCTTTTATATTACCACATCATGTTCTTTTTTTTACAGTGTTTTCATACTCAGATTCAGACATTTTAACAACCGGTGTTACAATTTAAATTGATTTCATAAAAAAACTAAAGTTTATTATAAGTGTAGTCCATTGTATAAACACATTTATAGTTGAACTGTTTTACTGATAGATGTACATCAACAAACACAAACTCAGGTAGCAGCCATATAATAGGGAAGTATCCAAAATATGGCTGAAAATCAAAAACAGCAGACTGTGGCCTAACACCCACAATTTCAATTGCGGCCCGGTGTTACAATTTAAATTTTTTTCAAAGTAAATTAACACATAAAAATCTATTTCAAAGAAGCAAACCTTAAAACTGACTAATCACAAAGGCTATAATATAAACAAAGCAGCATGCTCTGAAGGAATATACAGTACACTAACTACACACTGAGAGGAAGAAGGAACACATTCCAGGAATGTTTTCCTTCTTGCTCTCACACAAATTTTCATCCTGTTAATAACTACACTAAAAATAAAGAAATGTTTCTTGTATATACACCAACAGATGTATTTTTAGTTTTCAAACAAAATGGCTATCTCAGTTAAATTTGGACGAAATGTGGAATCTTTTCCTTCTTCTTCTCATCGATTCAATTATATCTTTCTTCAAGAAAATGAAGAAGAAGACAAAACATAGTAAGCCCCCTGGACTGTAGACTTGCCCTTTAGTTTGATATATGACATGAATATTTTGAATGAAACACATTGCTAGTTAAATGTCAGTGGTTGATAATATTTCAATTATCAGAAAAATTACAAAATCCCCGATTTCTCTATTTTTTCTTATAATAGAATACCACTTGTAAAGCAGACAAACACAAAATAAGCACTAAAATTGCAAACTACTGCATTGCTTCTTTTTTAATTAAATTTATAACCATAAAGCCTAAATGATAAATAATTTACTCTTAGGTTCTGAATTTATGTATGTTTACATTGATATCCATAGGTCAATTACTAATATTTTTCACACACACACACATATATATATATATATATATATATATATATATATATATATATATAAAACTGATAACAATATTAAAAATTTTTGCAAACAGCTTACAAACTTTTTAAAAATGGTACAGAATTTGCAAGGGGTGTTGACAAATATTCATTTTGTCAAATTATTAAAGGTACTGTACCGAGTTTGTATTTGGATATAATTCCTTATAACCTGATGCCCGACACAGAATATTTTCTTAAAATTTGTATGTATATATTTTGTTTCATGGTGCTCCTAAATATAAAAATTTTAAAGTTAACACTAGGTTCAGTAAAAAAATGTAGGTTACTATACAAAATGTATAGTAAAAAATTAGGTTACATATAGGCATAAAAACTAGTTGTTTATGTAAATATTTGTAGGCATGTTTATTATTTTTCATTTATTTTTTAGGTGTGTGTGTGTGTGTGTGTGTGTGTGTGTGTGTGTGTGTGTGTGTGTGTGTGTGTGTGTGTGTGTGTGTGTGTGTGTGTGTGTGTGTGTGTGTGTGTGTGTGTGTGTGTGTGTGTGTGTGTGTGTGTGTGTGTGTGTGTGTGTTGCAACGAAAGAAATGTAAGGCATAGTAAATTACAACAAAATAATAACAGAGTCGTTTATCTGGAGTTAGGTATTTATTTTAAAACAAATAATTGAATGAATTGTAAATAAAGTATTTTTCATTTCATTTTTACTTCACTTTTGAATATTATATTTGAATATTACTTCAAACTTGAATGATCATATTGACTTGAACATTTTGTGAACATATATTATCACTGTATTTATAAAATATACTAAATTTATCAATTTTCTTTTTTAAATTGTCCATTTAAAAATTGTTTAAAAATAAAACTAAAATTCAAAATATAATTTTCAGTATGAATTACAAATTAATATTAATTTGAAATTCTTAATGATGAATCATTAAACATTGCACTCTGATGATCCAAAAATTATTCTGTGAAACTTACAGTATACAGCATAAAATTTAATGTTTGCATAAGTAAGTAATATATGTTGTTTCAATATAAGTAATTGTCTTATTGTTTTAATATTTATTTTTATTTTTCCATATAGATTAAGGAAAGATGACACTGGAGCTAGATGATTTTCTAACAAAGAAAAAAGAACCTGCACAAGTTTTGGATCTTTCTAAAACTACAGTGAGCAGTAAAGAAGAATTTCGCAGACTGCTGGAAAAAATACCTGAATACAAAATAAAGCCAGAGAAGGTAATAGAAACACCCATTGCACCATATATGTCAACTTTCAATTTCTCTTATTCTGTAAAAATAGTGAGAAAACAAAATTGGTTATTTCTAATGTCTGCCAACAGGTGAAACCAGAAGAAATTAAAATTAAAGAGAAAGATTTTACATTCAAGACGCCAAAACGTGAGTTAAGACCACCTCGTGAGTATTCATTTGCTGATCCTGTACCACCAGAAATGAGAGGGGTTCGTCTTGAAGACCTGAGCAGTGTAAATATTCAGTGGAAAATGCTTACAACTCTCAGACCTAAAACCAAACAAGATGATGAATATTTTTCCAGGTATTTTAATATTGTAAGATGTTAGACATAAGCACCTTCAGCTTTATGCAAGTGACTTCTACCTTTTGTGTCACTTCATTAAGGAAACGTTAATAGGATTTTTAATTTTTAGAAATAAAATATATATTGTAATTATATTTTTATAACAAAAACAATCATTATAATAAAATAGAAAGTTATCTAAAATAAACTTGGTTATTTCTTAATATATGAGAGCAATTCATAAAGATCATTTCTGTCTCTCACAGGTTAGTTGAACTAGGTAGACTACGGTTACAGACTGAAGAAAAAGAAAAACGTATTAATGATTCAGATTTTGTACGAAAAATGAAAAATAGATCAGGTGTGCTGGAAACTCGTGTTTTATCATGTACCGAATGTAATGAAGAATTTTGTACTGGCGAGACTTGTGGTAACTTTGTATATGAGTCTTGTCAAAGAGAAAACAAATCTGCGGAGTCAGGATCTGCTGCAAGGCAAGGCGAAAAACAAGAACGGGGAAGATCAAAAACAAGGAAACATCGCTCAAAAAACAAATTTCCTCGATCAAAAAGTGCTAGAACCAGGGGTACCAATAGGAGTACCAGCAGAGAACAGCGTAAAAGTAAAATCCATGAACGGACAAAAAGTAAGAGTTGGGAAAGAGGTAAGAGTACCAGCAAAGAAAGAGGTAAATCTGGTGAAAGAAAAAAGGGTCACAGCCAAGAAGGGAAAAAGAGTGGCTCTCACAAAAGAAGTAAATCAAAGAAGAAAGGAAAAAAGTAAACTTAATTTTTAATTAACCTTATTTGTAAAGAAAATATTATACTTAAGAAATTGATTCCCTATTAGAAAATAAGTACAGAAACATCATGTCTGAACTATACTATACTTCCCCATTAGTGGTGTGTGTGTGTGTGTGTGTGCGTGTGTGTGACAGATTCCCCCCCAATGTTACATGATTGTAGTCCCCTGTTCAGTGTCCAATGAATTCAACATGGCTACGTTTAGGGGGTTATTAGGCAAAAATGCCACCCAATTTACCTTGTTTACCATATTGTAAATTTGAGTAATCGAGTAAAAGTGAATTCAATGTGGAAATGACAGTCAAGCGAATAAAGAATCAGTTCAAAACATTGAGCACTAAACCTTTGCCACATTTCTATAGAATATTATTTTTATTATACTTTTACATAGAAAAACTATTCTCACTGGTATTTTGTTTATATATGGCTTACACAAATCTTAATTTTTTAAAGAGAAATTGAGTATTTTAAAAGAATGTCCAGCATGGAAAGCTGAAATATTCAAATAAAATAAAATAGCTCACAAATTCAAAAAAGCAGGGTACAGAATCGCTTACAAAACTCCTAACAAAACAGAACACACACTATCAAAACACACACAAAAAGCACAAAACAAATTCGATCTACCTGGTGTTTACAAACTAAACTGCTCAGATTGCAACAAATTCTACATAGGCCAGACAGGACGTAGCTTCAAACAAAGATACATTGAACACACAAAGGCACCACCTTTGATCTTTGCAAACCACCTTATTGAAGCAAACCACACATACAGAAACATTGACAATAACATGGACATTCTACACGTACACACAAAATGCCGAAAACTAGACACTCTAGAACAATTGGAAATATACAAACACACGAAAACAAATAAAAATGACATCCTAAACGAACAGACACAATTCAAATCACACGCATTATTCGAACATATCACACCCCATACACACAAAATCGATCTTTCGAAAGTCGATACCATTGCCAACAACAAGACGGACAGTGCTACCAGTGGCAGCCTTTGAAGAAGCTTTTTAAAAGCAAAAACCAGTTCAGGCTATAAGGTAAAACTTTTACGTTTTTACCCTTAAAAAAATTTGTGTTCCGAGTCGGTAGTGAAATAATTATATTTAGTTACGTAATGGACACGTCATGGACAACAAAATCAAAAAATTTTAAAGTTTCCTCTTTGTATTTAAATGTACTAAACTATTGTTCCATGTGTATGGGAGACATCATAAAATTTGTGCTTGCTAGTGGGGGAAAAGTGTTATTTTTTATCACTTTATTTATCACTTTTGATAAGATGAGCACTGAGTACAG
This sequence comes from Magicicada septendecula, assembly GCA_034769895.1. Taxonomy (NCBI): domain Eukaryota; kingdom Metazoa; phylum Arthropoda; class Insecta; order Hemiptera; family Cicadidae; genus Magicicada; species Magicicada septendecula. The sequence continues at coordinate 833,244,358 of CM068368.1, forward strand.
AAAGCAGTCATCCCTCACTACTGAAAATCATTTTAATTTTTTAAACTCTAAAAAAGCCCTACCACTAACTAGGCTAAATTAAATTTCTACAATTGGCTGACATTATAACATTTAAATATATGGAAATATAAATATATACGTCCTGTATCATTGTAATTGTAATAAGAAGGTTAGCTATTAGTTTATTTTTTTTTCTATCCATTTGACACAATTATAGTAGCTACCTGCAATCATCATCATCTTCACAACACGGCATAGGCAAGGTGCTGCCTGTTCCACCTTCAAAAATCCCTACAGCCATCCTTCCTGGGTTTACCCACGCACCTGGTCCTATAGGTTTGCATTTCCAGACTTGTTTGGCCAATCTGGAACCTGACATTCTTTCTAAGTGTTCTATCCACTGTTGTTTGCTATCTTGTAATTTTTCATTCAAGTTAAAAACTTGCTACCTGCAATAATTAGTTAATTCCATTTTTAACATCCTTGGGCATTTTTTTATACAATTTCTGTTTACTTTTTAAGTTTAACTGAAAAAGTGTAGGACTACTATTCTGAAATAAGCTAATTGGCAGATTGTAAAGGAGGATAATCAGAGATCTTAATTTATGGTGGTTTAACTATTTTTAATCCAGTTAGGAGCTGAATTATTTTTAAAGGTTTCTTAGGACCTAAGGCAAACTCATCTAACAAATTTCATCATCATAGGTGTAACTTGAGGAGATGCCTTTACCCCCACCCCAAGCTTTATAAAATTTTGTTTCCAGTTATTAAAAGTCAAAACTAAAAGGAAGTCAAATAAGAGGTAGTTTACATTTTTTTAACATAATTTAGCTAGTTGATAACAAAAGTTGTTTGGTTAAATTTATTATTATTATTTGTTTCAAATAACTTTGTAAGGTGACTGACTGAGAGCTTTGAATGAAACATTTTGAAATATGTTTATGATTAAAAAAAAAAAAACTATTTTATGAAAAAAATTGTGAATCATTTTATCACTTGTTGAAAAGTATGTTAACATCTGTTCTGTTGATTTGAAAGTTGAACATTTTACAGCTCAGCGTTTCAACTGCTGCATATGAACAACATTCAGGAGTTGTAAAGATAATGAGAAACAAGAACAAGCTTGCTATGTATGTATGTCCATTGTGAACCTGTTTAATGTGGAATCTGAGCTTTGATGATTTAAGGAGTGTAGTTACAGTTGTTAAATAAAATATGTTTGGAGTGTTCAATCGTTTGAGGAGTTGCATGCAATAAGAACTTAACTGACAACTTTAGGCATTTAACTGACAAAATGTTTAAAATTTTAAGATAATGAATTTCAAAGTTTTTAAACTAATACAGAAATATTATGGCATTACAGCATTTATATTCAGTGAGCATGTTATTTTTAATGTTTTGTATTGAATTGTACTTAGGTTAGATCAAGAATGTAATTAAAACTTTGTAAAATACAAATTTTAAAAACACTTTCATAGCTACTTTTTTCTTTGAATTATTTAAAATATTTATCACATTTATTTTCTTTTAAATTACCTGCATAGCATTATAAAAGTTTAGATAAACATAAGGAGAAATAATATAAGAAAAAATGATTATGTATCTTAAAAAAAAAACAAATGTTAGGTTAAAAAACAGTTTTTCACACAAAAGTATTTGCCTGCACTTCTAGTTCACTTTAAACACTTTAAGTTTCTTTAATGCTGTAATTTCCCTCATCACCTTCTGTATAAATATTTGTAACTGTGAAGTCTTTGTAAGAACACACTCATACCACATCATCTGAGAAGACTCATGTAGGAAGTGAAACAGACTTTAAATTTATATCACTATAATATTGACGACTCGGAACACAAAGTTTTTTATAAGTAAAAACGTAAAGTTTCTTGATGAAGCCTTCTATAGGTGAAAGCCGGTTTAGGCTGTAAGGTAAAACTTTACGTTTTTACTTATAAAAAACTTTGTGTTTCGAGTCGTCAATATTATAGTGATATTTAGTTAAGTAACGGACACGTCATGGACAACGAAATCCAAGACTTTAAATTTCTTTTTCTTTTGCTGGTTTAATGCCAAAGCTGCACTTCCTGATAATGGTAATATATTAAGAAAGCACCGTTTCTTTGCACCGTTTAGAAAGGAGGATAAGATACTAATGCTTGCATGTAGTAGGTGCCAAAACTGATACGAAAGTTGTGTACTTTAATCTGGGGTATGACTACATTCCTAAAGTAAAGGATTTTGCCTGAGATGTTAGCTTAACAAAAACTGCATGAAGGCAATCACCTTGTTATCTATCCTGAAATCTGATGATGGAATACTGACATCAAACTTCGTAGGTGTACTAACTAAGGAATGGAGAACTGAATAAAACATTGAATGTAAAAAGGGCCTAAACTCCTGGTTTTAAGAACATTCAGATTTGGGTTATAGTTTCTTTTAGTCTGACACCCTGCTGATTTTCACAATTAAAAAAAATTTAGTCTCTTTAAAAGACCCTAAATACAAAAATTTTAAATTTCCAAAACTTAACACTACATTCAGATTTGAGTTAAAATTATCTTTAATTTGATACTCCTCAAGAATTTTTCTGATTTTCACCTACTTTTTGAGTCCTGACATCAAAAAATTTTTAAATCTTAAAAAATTAACACTTTATACAGATTGTGGTTAAAATTGCCTTTAATTTGATACAAGACATGGGCTTTTGCGATTTTTTCACACTTTGACCCCCTCAAATGTTTGCCTCCCATCTTATTATTTTTCAGGTATCAATCTCAAAAAGAATAGGAATTCTGTAGGGTAAAAGTGTGGATATGTATGCCAAGTTTGATGTAATAATTCGGTTAATGCATTCAGAAGTTACGTGAGATATGCCCCAAACTAGACAGCAACTATGTAATTAGATAGACAAACTAATGCTAAATGGTCCAGCTAAAACTTAGAGCTTGCTTCACTCATCTAATTAGGTATTTATGTAGGCATTCTACGTAAAAAAAATATTTGTTTATTCCGATGCGACTAAAATTGAATGAGTTAGTTCCAAGGCTATTCTGGTTTCTGCCAGTAACAGAGTCTCCTATTCCTGCATTACAGGCTGCGCCCCGCTGGGATAAGTTGGTGGTGGGGTTTCCACCTTAACGTCTCTAAGTTTGCATGATTTTAATTCGGAGTTAACTCCCGTAGGGTCTTCAGCTCTCTACACTGTTGGGATAATCCTCTTCCAGCTTTGAGACCATTAGGCCTAGCCAAATAAGATCAAGAATAAGACAGGATAATAAAGACCTCCTAGCAGTAGCTGCTCCAGCATTTCAAAGGTTGGGGGGCAGACTGAGATCTGGGTGGGCCACCACTCTGTAAAAACTTTTTGTATTAGTACAAGTTCATAATTAGAATTACAAGCTATGCCACATGTTTTTGCGACAAGAATGTGTGTCATAATACACACAGTAACTACGCACAGTATATTATAAAAGTATATTTACTCCAGTACATCATTTCCATGCAGACATATTTTTTAGTCTTATCAAATGTGGAAGAGAGCATTATCTTTTTTCAGTAAGCAATAAAAATGCCATATAATGGTGGGGTAGCATGGCGAAGCCAGCGCGTTGAAATCTCGTCTGCTGTGTGGCAGGCAGTGGATCATAGGATATTAGGATGATCGATTCATTCGGGGTTCATGTGAGGAATGCCTCGAGTTCTGGAGGTCGTTGAAGTCGATGCGCCGATCTAGCCGAACGCCCATGATTCGGTCCACTGGTCTGGCATGCGGAAGCTGGACTTACGCGTAGAGCAGATCGCTTCCTACTAGACTGTCTGAATCGCTATGCGCCACTTACGCAAACAGTGTGGAATGTCCAGCTGATATTGTATCATTACGCTAACCTCCCGCGGAGACAGGGACTATAATGGAACATTGCGTCGTCAGCAAAGAGGGACAACGTGACTTCGGGATTCACTGGCAGGACATTCTGTACACGGGATACAGAATGGGCCGAGAATAGTTCTTAGAGGAATAGGACAATAGTCCTGCTGCGTTTGGGCGAACCCAAGAGCATCCCCGTAGACGATCACCCTAAGAGTTCAGTCAGTTAAATACGATCCTATGAGATGCACAGTGGATGGTAGTACTGCTGTGTGGGTTAGGTTGAAGAGGATATCTTCATTCCCGACTTTGTCGAAAGCTTTGCTCATTCCAACAAGACAACGCCTCTGGACAGATGCCTATTAGTGGCGTTCGCTAGCTGGGAAACGACCCTCACCAGCTGAAGAGTAGTTGAGTTTCCCTGCCGAAAACCGGATGGTATATCCACCAGGGGCCGGATACGGGCCAACAGGGGTCGTGTATGTCCCTTCGACACTGCTGGCGAAAGCGATATCGGACGATAGCTTTTTCGGAAACGTTGGAGGACGGTAGGCTTCTTTGGTTACGGAACCATAATGATGTTCGCAGTCTTTCAGAGACGGATAAAGCAGCATAGTCTCGTCATATTTGTTTCTTTAGGCCAACAGGATTTAGAACTACTACTTTGTGTTCTACAAGAAAATTTTGGGGGATCTCCGTGGCGCCGCCCATGTCCCCTAGCCCTTCAGTATCTAGCATAGCTTCTGAAAGCAAATTTTTAAGCGGTGGAAACGAAATTCTTGAAAGCGAAAAAGGACGTGACCAGACACCAGACCAGACGTCATGGTCAGATACCAGACGTGATAGGATCAGACATGATATGGCGAGAATCACGCTGATCATGTGTGTAGACCGACAACAGTTGAAATGATTTGGACATAAGGTGAGGATAGCACAGGGAGACAAGTGAAAAGGATATGACAAGTGGTCTACAGGAAAGAACAAGAGACCGAGTAAAACATGGAATGGAGTAGTAACACGAGCACTCTAATAGCTACGGATAAAATAAGGCTTTTTTCGATTGCACCATGAAAGAGACACACTCTTCGGTGTGTGGGACTCCCACGCATATCCCACTTACTCTTCAGGCTAAGTACCTTGGGACCGCTGTCGCATTTTATCTAGACGGGGCCATTATTTAGCCACTATGTGCCTACTTGGTTCTTCTTCAGCACCCGATGACGTCTCTTTTTCTTCTTCCTGCTTTCTGCGCAACACACTCTCCATAAATGCCGCCATCCTGGTCCTACTTGATTCTTTCAGATAACATGATCTTCACAACATAGTCGGGCAATTGTAATAAATAACAACAACAATAATAATAATAGTTTGAGATTTTATATTTCCGAATATAATGGCCAAGGGCATTTAGCAAATGATGAAAGAGTTTTTACAAAAAACATCGTTTACACAGAAGTTCTGAATCATTAAATTCACTTTCAAACTATTTTAAGTTCAATGGACAACATTTATTTTTTTAACCGCCCGGTTTTTTATTTATTGAAAAATATATGACAAAATACGAGGCACGTATTTTTTATTTCATTTTTTATTTTGTATTAATTTTTTATTTAAATTTTATATAATGCGAAAAAGATAGGCAAAATAACTGTGTAGCCTTGGCGAAACCTGGTCAGTATGGCAATAAAAAAAAACCAAGGAAATGTCAAAAAACGCGTTATTGCTTTTTAAATATGGCTTAGCCAAGCTAAACCTCATTTTTCCTATCTTTCATATTTTTCAAATAACTCGAAAATTAATGCATAGAAAAAAAAATTAAAAAATTATATAAGCTTTGTAGCAGATAATCTTCAAACTGTTTTCGAATTTTGTACCTTACCAAAAATGAAATGTAATCCACTGGAATTGAAAACAATGTATCTTATACTTCTATGAATGTCAAGTCTCATTTTTATTAGCGTTTATTTGATTCAATAATAACATGAAAAAATTAAAACTGACAATGAATTATATCAAAAAATAAATACGAATACAAGCTGTAATTGTGTTTTTTTTTCAACTGTTACTAACATTAAATTTTAAATTTCATAGGTATTGCAGGGAATTAAGACAAACAACACACGCTAATGACGTATTTGTACACGCTCGCAGCTGACGTAATAGAACAAAATTCAAAAAAAATTATATGCAATGATTATAGAGGTATACTCTTTGACAAAAGAACCTCAATAACGTTCAAACTTAAAAATGTAATGAATTACGGTCGAATTTCGACCACTGGGCGACCACTAGTTAAGTTAATTTCATCAAGCTGTGTTCTTAGTTAACAGCATATAAACTCTTTGTCAGGGCTGGTAGTATGAGGTTGCCTAAAAAGTAGTGAGACTGATTTTTTTACCAGGAAGTGGCAACACTGTGAGACCAACAATGCAACAGCTGATCATATTAATAACACGAAACACAATTGCTTATGCTTTCACGGCGGGCGTCAACATTGTTATTACTAGCCGGGTTATTAGGGCTTGATCAACTGTTACTGTGGACACATGAAACGTCTGTCCACAGTAACAGTCGACCACGGCCTAACAGCCCGGATAGTAGTAATTTTAACACTGTAACCCAAACTTGAAACGGGTCAATTTTTTCAAAACTACCCTCTCCCCGGAAGCAGCAGGGCAGTTCGTACCTGCTGGGCCCTGCGAACTGCCAACTTCCATGACCAAAGCCCTGAAAGAGACAGAGATACAGCGACACCTCCTTGGTTTCTTACCCAGGCGCCTACGCGGCCCAACAGGCACGAAGGTGGCCGGCTCGTCTCCGGGAATGAGAACCATCTCGGGACGGATGTCGTCCGTCTCCATGTGAGATGACTGCGGGTAGTCGCGCGAATGGCTCGGTGAAGGGGCGATTGTCTTATCACTTGCTGGGAGGGCATGTCGGCCAACGGGCCACTTGTCCGGATCTGTGCTAGACGCCAGGGAGCACGGGTCCGGAAGGTGATGGGAGGATCTGAACTGGTCAGGGATGTTCTCTGGGACTATCAGTCGGCTTCGTTGTATACCACCCCTTACCTGAGAGGTATCCGCGTCGTTCCTTTACTCCCGGGGAACCTAAGTTCCTTTACCACTGGTGGGGGCTCATGACGACCGTACAGAGCAGTGGTGTTTGAAATAGGTTGAGCAACAGACAGAGCTGTGACAGGACGGCACACTCATCACTCCTTTCAGCAGCTGGATGGTTCTCGCGAGAACAGTTGAGTCAACTACAGATAGGTGAATTCCTCTTGACTCCTTCTACGTTGGGAAGTCTTATTAGGATTGCCTACTGCAGAGAAGTGGGCACTCTTCTTCCATAGGAAATGCAGAGACTCCCGAGATGACAGCTGTTATTTTTCTGAGCTCAAAGGCTGGAAGCAGAATGTGATCGTGATGAATCATCAGAAAACAATCGCCAACACCATACCTGGCCTGTGTGGGTTGTGTGAACGAGACGATCCACATGGTGGCTTAGTTCCAAGCTTACTTCACAAGCTGATGGCTCGAGATCCGTTCCCTCGAAAACGGAATTTGCTCTTTAGCGGGCCGGTCGTGCTAGTTCATGTTAGTACAGTTGCGCCGAGGCCGTTTCCAAAAATTAGCTAATATAGGACAGCTGGACAATATGGAATATACCGTTGTTTCAGCTCTTTTGTGAATTTTATTCTGTTGTAATGTACTGGAAGTGCTATAGAAGTAACTAGAAAGGCTTCAACTGGTCTTACTATGACGTCAACAGACTGGCTGGTGTTGTTGAGAAGGAAACTGATTGTTCTGATGTTTACAGAAACTTTGCAGATAAGTGTTAACAATGCAGTTTCCATTTAATGGACAGTTACTATGGATTTTAACTAATTTAATCTTAATGTCTTAGTTTAAGGTTTATTCTTGTTCATATCTGGATTAAAAGACTTATTCTATTGTATTATAACCCAAAAATAATTCTTTACCAAGATGGCGAGTCGGGCAATATGGAATACCACTACTCTATATTCCCCGCGTATTTTATCAGTATTCCATACTGCCAGGGGCGGATTAGGCTGACTAGGTTGTAGCCTAGGGCATGGCACTTTGGGGGAGGGGCAAAATTTTAGCTAAAAAATAATAAAATTTAACAGCTAAATGTAAAATTGGTAATAAATTACAAGGATAAACATTTGAGTTCATTTTGAACAGGCACCTGTTTGCGAGAAATTATGGTAAAACTGTACATAAAATTTACAGTCTGACAACATCAGAAAGTCAGAAATAAGTACCGCAACACAAATGATGGAATGACAGAATTTGGGAATAAATGATGGCCATGAGAGAAATAACTCTGAACGAAACGACAGCCTATGATAGAAGAACTTGTAAAAAGGGATCGAGTAGAGGCCATTTTCTTATTGATCATTTTAATGTGTTATTGCTATACATATAATTAACGTAATGAACTATTTACATACTCTACATATATTTAACCCAAATATAAATACGTAAGATCAAATGTAACTGTTTACTTTATTTAATATACTGCTATAATAAAGAGATTACTTGTCTACCTATGTGCGCCCATTAACATGTGTAGTAGACAATTAGACTACAATCATCTCTTATTTACTGTCTGCATCATTAAAGCCACAGATTCCAGAGACAGAAGACGGCGGCTTCCATGAATTCCCTTAGCTTCATTAGTATCTTTCCCAGAAAAAATATGTGTCCTTACGAAAGGAGCACCTCACGGTTCGATTGGTGTATACCATCCATTAGACTGGGTGCAAACAAATTTGTTCACTCAGTGGTCTGAACATTTTATTAATACTACTAAGTTTAATACTACACAAGATTAACAAATTTTGCTGGTATTAGACGGGCATACCAGCCACAAGTGAAATACTGATATTATAAACATGTTGTAATATCCAAGAGCACGTTAAGATAATTTTGCTTAGCACCTCAAACCGCACACAATCTCCAACCATTCTAGAATCCTCGAAAATGTCATTCAACATACCGCAGCATTTAGGAAGATTTCTTGATCAAGGATCAGTCAAAAAAAGAATGACTCTGGATTCCTCTCTATATTTTTCCACCTCCACTAAGGAGAAAATTATTTAATTGAGGACGAAAAACTGGTACTACCATAATAATCACTGCTTCACCATTGAAGATGAGTCAACAAAGCCAATAGTAAACGTCATCCAAAACTGATAAGAAGGAAATTACATCATCTTGTCTCCCAATAAATCTACGTAAAACGAAACAATTAAGGAAAAAATTGTTCTCACTTCCACAAGGTGATAACAGTAGTAGTAATTCAGAAAACATGACATTCCATTCCAATGGATAGTCAGACCTGGAACTTGGAAATGCAGGTGATGAAAAAGACTCCTGTTGACCAACATTCTGTGTGACTTTCGCAAATAATTTTTTTTTATACAACAAAAAATATTAGCTCAGAATATTTTCTGATATTACTCAAATTATTTTTTATTTTATTTTGTGTGGTAAAATTATTTCGTTTTACACTTTTTAGCAAAACACTGTCAAAATGGACTCATTAAAATTTTTCATACCAAATCTGTCATTTTCTATTTAAACATAATTTACGATAATAATTGATATAAATATTTACATTTTTTATAACTGTTTTTGTTCTACTATAATTTTTGTTTTTCCACGATTGTTAAAGACACTATTGTTACATTTGTTAATATACTAAATTTTCGTGTAACTTTCTTTGTTAATGTGTAATTTTCAACGTAAAATATAATTTCTGATTTAATGTTATAGGCTATTATTACATATTACTGTCACATATTAAAATTGTCGTTTTTTATATGTCATTGAGAAATTTTGTTAATAAACTCAATTTTCTGTGTAAAATGTGTAGTATTCCATATTGCTCTCCCTATTCCATATTACCCTCACTTCTTTCATATCTCTTTATAAAGTGATCCATTTCAACATCGTGAGGGTTTAATTTTATTTTGAACGTCAGAGATAGTTAAAAAAACATACCGCTTTTAACTTAATTAGAAATTCATAGGAAGCTGATATAAATATACTTTAATATTATTGTAAAAGTAAATTGTATTCCATGTTACCTGCACTTCCTCTGCCTACGATGGACTGCCAACAGGGGTGTTGCATGATCAATGCTCTCGAGTATTTCTAGAGTTAGTAATTCTCATGCGAAGTGCTGCTGGTTTAAGGAATTGGAATATATCTTTTAAAGAAGAAGTGGACTGTATAAATTTGAGTTAACTAGCCGTTTATTGAACAAATTATATGATAAAGCGCATGGCCCATGCAGTTACGTATGGCGTACATTGCCAAGATAAATAATGATTGAAGAATGAATTATATAAAGAAGTTAAGCAATAATTAAATTTCACATCGCCGCGGCTAGCAGATAGTAAAGAGTATTGAGCGAATGAAGGCTGAGGTTTAACTAACTTCTGTCACAGCTCGCAGTTAGCGAACTGTACTTTAAGCGGATGACGTAATTGCGTGGGCTGGTTGCGCACGGGTATAATAAACAAATACAAAGATTTAACATACTGCCCGCCCAAAATCGGGCGATTTTGAAATAGGTTACAGTATGAAAAGTTGCTTGAAAAAATGCAAGTATACATTAACAAGTTACGAACCTGAAATGTGTGATAATACATAGTATAATGAATATTGGCGCATTGATAGATGGCCCATTAGATAGCATAAATACAAATACAATATAAATAAATATAATTATCTTGTTGATTCATCCTCTTCGTTCATTTTATTAACTTTATTAATATATATAAACATACTAGCCGAAATATTTGTACACACCATAGAACAGAAACACATACTGAACAACAACAAATACACCGATAAAATAATATATTGGCACAGGTATGTTGATGACATTTTACTCCTTTACAACAGCAACAAAAGACAAATAGAAAATTTCCACAAATACATTAACACTATACACCATAAATTAAAATGCACACTTGAAATAGAACTAAATAATAGCATAAACTTCTTAGACCTTACAATCACCAAAACAAACAACGCACACACATACAAAATATACAGGAAACCCACCACATCAGACATGGACATACATAACTCATCCATCCACCCAACTCAACACAAACATGCAGCTTTCAACTACATGCTCCATAGGCTCACTTCAATACCCCTAAACACACATGACTACCAAGATGAATTAAACACAATCAAATATATAGCAGTCAAAAATGGATGCAACCCCGAATTAATAAATAAACTACACAAACGAATCCTAAACACAAAAAGTAAAACACATCAGACCAACAGCACACAACCCAGCAAATACATAACACCTACATACTACAATTCCAATACACACAAAATTGCAAACACATTTAGGAAACACAATTATAAAGTAGCCTACAGAACCAACAACACCATTAGAAAACACATAAGTAATACTAACAAAGACACTGACACATACAGCAAAACAGGTGTTTATAAATTAAATTGTAATGATTGTCACCAATTCTACATCGGCCAGATGGGAAAATCTTTTTCTTCCAGATTTTCAGAACATTTAAAAGCCCTCACCACAAACTACATACATTCCACATTTGCCACACATTTACATAACGAAAACCACAGTTACACAAACATAGAACACAACATGGAAATATTACACTACTTACCTAAAAGTAGAAAACTAGACACAGCTGAACAATTTGAAATATACAGATATCACACACTACAACCAAACAACATATTAAATGAACAATTACATTATAAATCACATACACTATTCGATACACTGATCCAAACACACAATTTGAACCTCAGCGCCAATCCCTTCCCACCATCAACCCCCACCACACACACTTATAGTCCGTAAAGGTTATTCTGTAATCGACATTCAGTATTACTCCCACTGAGGAAGAGGAACATCACCTCGAGACGTTTGGGGAAGTGACAACGAATAGTAGGTTGATACGTGAAAGTTTATATATATTAATAAATAAATATAAATACAATATTGATCAATACTCATCGAATAATATATAATAATAAAATACAAATGCTAGAACGTCTGAAGACACATAATAATAATAATGACAATATACCCAAATTCAATAACAATGATACATGGCAATGAATAACACATAGTAAGTAGCATTACACAATAACTAATAGAAATCCAAAGAATTCAGTAATGCATGACAATAAGTGCATAATAAGCAATATTACATAATAACAATGGCAATATATACAAAAAATTCATGATAATAATAGCACAATAGAAATATACCCAAAAAATTCATGATAATAATAGCACAATAGACATATACCCAAAAAATTTATGATAATGATAACACTGCACCAAACAGTACACAATAACTGACATCACACTGACGAAAAACACTTAAAATATTTACTAATGCACATATAAATAGCGTACCTTGACTTGGTATAAATATAAATATAAATGTATAAATAAGTACATTTAACACTGTACTTACACTAGTACGTAGAGCATGTGCTCATCCGGAAATGTCCCGGGCATGAAGCACTGAAAAACAAATTAGTCTGTTGCCACGGGAAGTGGACACAGTTTGTGGATAGGCCTACGCAGGATGCCGTTTGTGGTGCGGACATCCGCTACGCGTACTAATGAGTCCTGACCTACATAAGATTTGGGTGACAATACCACGTTTCCACTGCAGGGGTGGGGTATTGTCTTCTAAAATGAGGACGAGTTGTCCTGGAGACAAATTTTTTGAATGTTTGCGCCATTTATTTCGTTGTTGCAACTGATGCAAATAATCTCTTGACCATCTCTTCCATATAGAGTGGGTGAATCTCTGTAGAAGCTGCCACCTCCCCAAGCGACCCATTTTTATATCCGAATAGTCGGGTTCCGGGAGCGAAGTAAGTGGAGAACCAACTAAAAAATGTGCTGGAGTCAAAGGCTCGGGATCCCCAGAGTCATTTGAAATGGCGAACAATGGACGCGAATTCAGACATGACTCTATTTGAGTCAAAACAGTGTAATGCTCTTCAAAATTGAGAAGCGTACTGCCGATAACGCGCCGTAAATGAAATTTAACGCTTTTGACTCCGCTATCCCATAGACCACCGAAATGAGGTACTGACGGAGGTATGAAAGACCACTTGACTCCCTGTGAACTGGCGAAGTCCTGAGTGGTTTATTGAAATTCGTCTTGTTGAAAAAGTTTGTACAAATCGTGTCATATAGTGCCAGCACGACGGAAATTTGTACCGTTGTCAGAAGAATATTTGTGCAGGGATGCCCCTGCGAGCTATGAAGCGTTTTAAAGCAGCTATAAAGGCGTCTGCAGTCAAATCTGATACCAATTCAAGGTGAATTGCCTTAGTGGCCATGCAAATGAAGAGTGAAATGTAAGCCTTTGTGAATGATTTGGACCGCTGCCCGCCCTGACGTAGAAATATGGGACCGCCATAGTCGACGGCACATTGTGAAAATGGTTTAGAAGGAGTGACTCTGGAAGAGGGTAATTGTCCTAAAAGTTGGCTTGAGCCAATTGCGCGAAATCGAAAACAAGTGATGCATTTGTGTATCACGGAGCGTATGTATGATTTATCATTGATGATCCAATATCTTTGACGTAGAGAGCACTGCGTTAATTGTACTCCGGCATGGAGTAGTCGAATATCCTCGTTTTCTATAATTAGTCTAGTGAGATGAGACTGCGGGTGAAGTATGATCTGGTGTTTACTATTATAGTTGAGCTGAGAATGTTGAAGGCGTCCGCCCACGCGTAATATCCCCGTGTTGTCTATAAAGGGAATAAGCGAAAAAGTTTTACTAGTCTTAGGTATGGGGCGTTGTGCCTGAAGTTCTTTAATTTCGATGTTGAAATGCGATAGCTGGGATTGACGTATAAAAATCAAAAGTGTGCTGTGTAGCTCCTGTGAAGTTAAAAAGGAAGTGTTTCTGTTAGCGACGGGAGACTTAGCGTTCCGAATGAATCGTAGGCAGTAAGCAAACACACGAATAAGTCTTGAAAGCGAGGAATAATTTTCAATGTAATTAGGAGTGGATGAAGTAGTAACCAGATCGAGTTGACCATGTTTACGTTTTTGTTTGTCCAGATCTAGATGAGTGCAGGAAGAGTTGGATTCGAAAGGACTGGTGGGCAATGATGATGGCTCCTTTGACAACCACTATGGGCCATGCCACCATTGCGAGTGGTGGTGCAAAGAACGGGGTAAACAGCCGCGGGATAGAATGTCCGCGGGATTGTCATGCAAAGCAACATGATACCAGGTGCCCTTTGCAGTGAGCTGCTGTATCTCCGCGACGCGGTTGCCAACAAATACCTTCCACCTGGACGACTGTTGGTGAATCCAGTGTAAGGCAATCGTAGAGTCAGAATAAAAATACAACTCGCTGAAATTGTAGGTCACAGCGTTGACAACCTTATAAACCAACTGAGCCAATAATAGACAGGCGCAAAGTTCAAGTCGAGGTAAAGATATCTGGTTTAAAGGAGCGACTCTAGATTTGGAACACAATAAATGAGATGATATACCTACTGCGGTCAGAATATACTGTACGCGCATAAATACAGCATGCGTAACCCTTTACTGACGCGTCGGCAAACCCGTGTAATTGAAATGAAATGATTGGAAAATTACATGAATCCTTTATAGCTCTTGGGATCTTAAAATGAGGGTCTGAAATTAATTGAGCGTAAAGCTCTGCCCATTGAATTGATAATGAGTCAGACAGCGGGTCGTCCCAATTGGTGCCCGATGACCATAGCGTTTGCATAAAGTGCTTACACCAAAATGTAATAGGTCCAATAAGCCATAATGGGTCGTAAATTCCAGCGATGACGGATAATACCCTTCTTTTATTAAACACATCGATTTTAAGATCTCTTTGAAAATTGTATATGAAGTTGTCAGCCTGAACGTCCCACTGAATACCTAAAGTGCGGACGGTTTGGTCCTTGTCGAAGTCCAGGGATGAGTTGGTATGTGAAGATATGATATTCCGGTCATTAGAAGACCATTTATGCAGAGTGAAGCCGTACCGGCTTAATAAACCAGAAATGTCAGAGTTTAATCGGGCTAAGACGTGTGAGCTATCAGATCCGGTGATGAGATCGTCGACGTAAAAATCGTTTGCAATGACAGAGCAGGCTAAGGGGTGTTGAGTACTATTTTCCTGTGCGATTTGTTTTAAACATCTAGTGGCCAAAAATGAAGCGCTTGCAGTCCCATATGTGACTGTTCTCAAAGCATAGTGTTTAAGTTCCTTGTGGGGAGCGTCACGCCAGACAATTCTTTGCAAGTTAGAATCCCTTGGAGATACCAAGATTTGGCGATACATTTTCTCGATGTCGCCAATGAGTGCGTATCGGTGCGTTCTAAATCTGGCCATGATGGAGAAAAGATCCTGCTGGACCATAGGACCAACCATGAGTGTGTCGTTTAAAGATAAATCATTTGATGTTTTGGCTGAGCCATCGACAACAACGCGAAGTTTCGTGGTTGTGCTAGTGGACTTGACGACAGCATGGTGCGGTAAGTAAAAAATATTCGACTTATTGATTGATAAATCATATGAACTGAGTGGAGACATATGACCCAGGTTTAAATATTCCTGCATAAAATTACTATAGTCTTTGTACAAAGACTGGTTTTGCCTGAATTTGAGTTCGAGTGTCTGAAATCTGCGAACTGCTCCGGGGAGTGAATCGCCGAGATGCCCTGTCTTACGGGGTAGTGACACAACGAACCTACCACTAGTGTTTCGAAAGGTGTTTGTGAGGAAATGATTTTCACACTCCGAGTCCTCAGCTGAGGGAATACGGAAAGTAACGTCCTCCAACTGCCATAAGTTCCTCATCTGTGACGAGATGGCATTATTGTCGTCACGAGCCATAAACGACGAAACCGGTTTTGTCATGTCTACGTTAAAGGGTAAATTTCCGGCGAGGATAAAACCTAGTTTTGTTTCCTGTATTATCGGAAAGTGCGGACTGCGAATGAATTTAGTCGGCTCAATCAATTGCAAAAATACTGTGCCCCGAGTAATATGTCGATCTGCGACGAAAAATTAAGTTGCGGGTCTGCTAAAAATATGTTTTTGGAATGTTTAATGATTTTTTGACATATTAAAAGATTCTGTAGGGAGGTTATTTGTAATTCTGGGCAGAACAGCGCAGCGTGAGCGTGAAATCCCTGTAGCGTGAGTTTATGCGCACCCTTGTACTGAAATTGGCTTGGCATAGAGAATTATTTATGCCCGTGATAGGCAGTTCGGACTTGTTTAATTTTAAGCCCATGCGGCGTGCGAAGCCCATGGTACAAAAGTTTGCTTGTGAACCTGAACCCAACAGGATTCTTACCGGGTGTTTGTTACCGGCACGATCGGTTGTGGTACATACGGCGGTAGACAATAAAATTGATTTGTTGGTTTGTAGTTTTAGGGAACACTGATTATTGCTCCTGCTCGAAGAATTATTTGTTGAAGAGTGAATCATGGTGTGGTGCCTTTTCGAACATGCTCTGCACGAAAATTTAGAAGGGCAACGCGAGGTTTCATGGCCCGAACGTGTGCAATTTAGGCAGAGCTTGTGATTTATTAAAACGTCTTTCCGTTGACTCGGATGTAAAGCCACGAATTGTGGGCATTCGGACAGTTTATGATTGCCGCGACACAGCTGGCAAAATCTATTGCTTGTTTGAGTATGTCCTAGTGACCCAGTGAACTCCGCGCGTCTAGCCGGTTTGCGATAAGAAGTTTTATCGCTAACTTATCTACCGTATGACGAACCAGTCGGTGCGCTAACATTTTGCAACAACTGGCGCCTAGTATTTAAGAATTTAATGAAGTTATTGTAATTCGGAAGCTGTTCGTCAGTTAAACTTTCCTTCCATAATCTAGATGTGCGATCATCAAGTTTTTGGGCGAGAAAATGCATAAAAATAATTTCGAATGTATTCACTGGTAAATTTAATGAATTCAGAGCGTTTATGCTAGCAGTAAGATCATCTATAAATTTGGAAATGCTAACCATAGAGTCCTGCTGCATGTGCTTCATGCCCAAGACATTAGCCACATAATACGCCGTAACAATCAATCTACTGTCATACCTGGCTCTCAACAACTCGATGGCCACCGTGTAGTTTTCGTGCGTGATTGGGAGTGATTTTATAACATTCAGCGCCTCATCCCTTAGTGATGAGTGCAAGTAGTGAAATTTTTGGATGCTGGTCAGGTCTGTTCGGACATGAACCAACTCCACAAACATATGGTAAAAATGTTGCCAGTTAATTATGTTACCTGCGAAGCAGGGTTGGTTGTAATTGAATAGGAGGCGTACTGAATGTGACGACTTCGGACTGATTTAGTATTTTCTTGCTCATCTCTTCGGCATGATCAAATAATTTTTGCAACTTGCATTCTATGTTACACAAATCATCTTCAGTCTGAACTCTATCACTAACGGATGCAAAATCAGAGTCATCAGACTCAATTTGCATTTGAATCTCGTCATATTTTGCGGATAGCTCCATCAGATGACGAAGCTTTATTTTTAGCGCATGGTGGTCATGCGTATCGTGATCAAAATTATCCGCGTAGGTGTTTATGCGCGATATAGAGGCCTTGATCGTACCACGCTTTTTGATCAGCGCCTTCATATCAGTCATGATTGTGTATTACTTGAAGATTCGAAACGATAATAAGAAAAAATGAGTGAATGCAGAGAGATGAACAAGACCAATGCAGGTTATCTAATTTATGAAGTCACGCAACAACACGGTAACCATTGATTAAAACATCTCAGACTAATTCTGTTGTACTAAATACTGATATAGACAACATATCTTATACTATTAAGCGAGCAATCTTTGTATGCACGTATGTCCTTATTTTCTCGGAAACGGCTCTAACGATTTTTCTCGAAATTTGGTACTTAAGCGTATTTGGACACTAAAAATCGATTGGGCTAGGTCTCATTTTCCGCAAAAATCGCCTAAGGCCTAAACCGTAGGGTCTTTTAAGTATACATTTGAATTCATATAGGTTTAAATATTCACACAACAATTGCTATTGTTTAACTCTGTCACCCAGCAACAAATATTTAAAAAAAATATTTTTTATTTGAAATTAAAACGTTATTTTAATTCTGTTCATAAAGAATAGATCTTATCGATGTTTATAAATAATATAAAATAGCTGTTGCAATGAATGTAAATAAACAAACTAAGAGTTGAGACATACGATCCCAGTATCGATGTTTATAAATAAATATAAATAGCTGTTGTTATCTATATATTAATACGTGAAGAGAAAACTTTGTACCCCTTTTTAAGCATATTGCGCGCACGGAGGAGTGTGAGATTTGGCATAGTTAAAGTTTATATGGAGAAGGAGTGCAGAAAGCTAAAATTTATATATAATATGTGTTACAAATACATTAAATTAAATTAAATAAAACATTCATTTGCACTTCAAAATTCGTTTAAACTTTTTCAAACAATGGTAATTGTTAAAAATAAAATAATTTTGTTGCCAGGCAATAAAATTATAATTTTTTCATTTTAGTGTACGTTCATACTGCCAATGTCAAACACATAATAGTCTGTGGTCAAACAGTCGCACAGAGTAGAGATTGTCACCAAAGAATTTTAAAATGTTGCCAACAAATAATTACTGACAAATTGACTGAATGAGCTGTTAATTTTGTGTGATTTCAAATGTTCCTTTTTCAATAGTCTGTGGAGTGTATGTCAAGGCAAAAAAGCGTTTATTTTATATTTTGTATATTAGATATCTGTGTTTTATATATTAATGTGCAGTTGAAAGTGAAATACAGCTTGCTTAATATACACCTGTTGCAAAAGGAAAATTTTGTAGCAGCAATTTGAATTGACTTACTCTCGCCTAATTATTATTGGTGGTTTCAAAAAAGTGAGTACATTTTATTATTTTTAAATTAAACCCTGTCTAATCTTAGTTTCAGTAATTTCATTACATGTTTTTTTTTTACACCAGATAATCGCACCTACTTTCATTATGCCTCGACATAGAACATTGACGGGTCGGAGTGAGAGACAAAGAAGAAGGAATATATATTCGCGTGAAAGTCAAAATGATAATAGACCAAATGCAAATTTAAATAGTGTAAATAGTATAACATTGACGGGTCGGAGTGAGAGACAAAGAAGAAGGAATATATATATATAATATATATATATATATATTGTAACGAATAAATGAATAGAAGACGTCCTCGTCTTCGTTCAAGCCTCACGTTGGAGTCGTCAATCTGTAACGTATTAAATGAAAGGCTGGTGCGTGCGTACCTGCAAAATGTATACACCAGTTTTGTATGTGTTATTATAATTAGTGCGTTCGCCTCGCACAGGGTCGTTACAGTAATGTTGTGGCTAGCGATGTTCGTAGCGTTGATGCAATCACCTGTATAATACGGTAGTAACCTTACCTGTTATTTATAGGGGTGTGATAATCCCGGGTGGCGCCAAGTCGTTTTATAAAACAACTAAAATTATTGTTAGACGAGTTATCAGCGTTGCGGTATTGGGCATTCAAATAATTCCCGCTCGCACGGCCGTCACAATCGTCGCTACTGCTGCGTGAATGACAACTTGTTCGCTGCTCGTACAATTTATTCTTAACTAAACACAAGTAATTTATATATAGCACTCCCTATGAAATGATAACGACGGTTACTCTCTGTAATAGTTATTCTTTAATAGGTGATAATTGAAAACATTCACATTGACAATAATACAATAATAAATTTGCACCGACTGATTACATGAGATTCTTGCCTCCGGGTTTTGGCGAAGAGATTTAGGAACCATTCAACCTTGCATTGCTACTTACGTTAAAGTGTATTACAAATATTTTTGGTTTCCCAAATCGTGGATTCTTGTGACTATGAGTTAAAGAACTCCAATGGTTACAATAAAAATATATATTACCTTATTCTACGTGTACATAAATAATAATGTGTGCTGTTACAATCTGTTCTGTTGTGTCGTAAAAGTGTTTTGTAAGTTCGTGTTTAATTCATAGGTTATATTCAACGTTAACAAGTTTCTATTAAGTGTTATTTTGCTTAAATATTCTATGAAAGAGAAATATTGGTTCTGTAGTGAGGTAAATTTACCTTTTAAAAATATTTAAAGTGATTAGGGTTTTTGGAAAATAAATAATTTGATTGTACTTAACACCTCAGCGTCTCGGTGTCTTAATCGGGTAGGTTTTGGCTGCATAAGTTCAGTTTTCATGGATTTTGGGGCTTCAATAGATTGAGCGTCTTTTTCGTCATGGGTCTAGATGTTCTTTTCAAGTATATTTTCCGTTTAATTGGCCTTGGGTCTTGAATTGGCTGCTACAAACGTTCGTCTGCTTCTCAAGCTATCATGGTTAGTAACTTTTAATAACTGTTTGCATTATTTTCACTGAAAAAACGTTCTTCCAAATATTGGCATCTGTATTCGCTTAATGACGCTTCGCTTCTCTTTTAATTCCAACGGTAATTTCGTCTTCAACTGCCGTTTCCATGGTAACTGTATGATTTTTGATTGGTTGATTTTGAGATGATGTATTGTTATCAAAATTCGAATTCTTCGTATATCTTCTGATTGCTGTTATTCCTCCATCTTCCTTCCTGGTTATTAAATATTGTAACTATAGTATTTATTTCCGGTAATTATTTACGATACTACTTAAGCTCAAATTGCGGTGAAATATTTCTTTTCCTATTCTTCTATACTATATAAACACGAGAAAAATAATTTTAAACGGCGGCCGAACCTATTTACGGAGAAAAAAAAATTAAATAATTACTCCCATAAGCGCGCATGTAAAGTGAATGACCGCCATGTTAACTAAGAAACGGCGCACACATACACAGCGAATGACGAGTCATGACGTCATTGCGCGGAGTACTCAGCGCTGTACTTCCTAAGTTTACGCGGCAAATAACGTAGCGTTTTTTGGTGCCGTATGGGAGAAATTATTTAATGTTTTTTCTTCGTAAATAGGTTCGACCGTCGTTTAAAATTATTTTTCTCGTGTTTATATAGTATAGAAGAATAGAAAAAGAAATATTTCACGGCAATTTGAATATTCCACACACACACACACACACACACACACACACACACACACACACACACACACACACACACACACACACACACACACACACACACACACACACACACACACACACACACACACACACACACACACACACACACACACACACACACACACACACACACACACGGTGACATGGAATCCATGCATATAATTATGAAAAGATCAAAATCTTACCTTAATGTAGCAGGCCATTGTGTATTAAAATGTTACACAATTAACAAACTAAAGCACTGAAAATCACATTACGCGGAGTACCCAGCGCTGTACTTCATAAATTTATAAAGTAATCGGCTCAATATTACAAACGTTAATAATAGTAAATAACCCTAAACAACAGAAATAATTAAACCATAATTAATAACACCGCACAATTACACAAACACAAACTGAAGCACTGAAAATCACAAAATACATTCCCACACACACGACCTGACGGCAGCATTTTCTCTAAAACCTAAACGGCCAAACCGCTCTTTTCCTCTTAACCAATTACAAATCAGAGATTACAAAATT
The DNA here is from genome assembly GCA_034769895.1 of Magicicada septendecula. Lineage (NCBI taxonomy): Eukaryota > Metazoa > Arthropoda > Insecta > Hemiptera > Cicadidae > Magicicada > Magicicada septendecula. Next base: position 833,265,944 of record CM068368.1, read on the forward strand.
TTGAACTCAGGCAATCAAAAGTCAGCATTACGTCGGCGTTTGGTAATTTTTGTCGTTTGGCAAAATTTGTCCGGATTTCAGCAATTGACTCAACTCGCTTTTCATACAGTCCAATTTTTGCAAGAATTATCTGGAACAATGAACTATATCCGCGGCCCTTCGGGCCGCCCATCCGAACCTAACCGGCAGGTATCGGCTCAACTCGCTTTTCATCCAACTCGCTTGTAAATGTTTGAAAAATGGTTCGCCTTAATTTTTGCAAGAATTATCTGGAACAATGAACTATATCCCGCGGCCCTTCGGGCCGCCCATCCGAACCTAACCGGCAGGCATCGGCTCAACTCGCTTTTCATCCAACTCGCTTGTAAATGTTTGGAAAATGGTTCGCCTTAATTTTTGCAAGAATTATCTGGAACAATGAACTATATCCCGCGGCCCTTCGGGCCGCCCATCCGAACCTAACCGGCAGGTATCGGCTCAACTCGCTTGTAAATGTTTGGAAAATGGTTCGCCTTCATTTTTGCAAGAATTATACACATCCCAAAGTCCAATTTGGAGCGACAGCTGATGTGCAAGCGGTGACGTCACGCGCTGTCCAGACCGGTGTACACATTACATAGTCTGAAAATGGCGTTCACCGGCTGTTGCATGCGTTCTTATGTGAGTAATTATTTAATTTTTTTCTCCGTAAATAAGTCCGACCACCGTTTAAAATTATTTTTCTCGTGTTTATATAGTATAGAAGAATATGAAAAAAAATATTTCACCGCAATTTGAACTTACGTAGTATCGTAAACAATTACCTTATTTCCTTTCATAGATTATTTTGATACCCCACAAGCTTGGGTAATTTCAGATTTTATGTTTTTACAATTATGTTAATGCTTGTTAATTACATTTCTTTTTGTATAAAAATGCTTATTACAATATTTTGTGTTACAAATGATTTACAATTTATTCTTCACCTCAGATTTTCTAAATTCTTATTCAATTTGTTACAATTTTTGGTTGTTTGGTTCTGACAGTTATGCCTTTCCTAGGCCTGAGTAGCCATTATAGTATTTTACTTATTCCATTTAAATCACATTTTGTTTCAGCCTAATGGGCTTTATTTTGTTATTATAATTGGTTGTGTTGTATTTTGAGTCTGTTGGTGTGTTGATTACGTGTCAATATTGCTTTCTCTATTTTAATCTTTAAAACATAACATTAGGCTTATGGACTGCAAATTTCATTCAACCATATCCTATTCATAACATTAACATGAACAATTCTTTATAAGTTATTAGAGTTATTTTGAGTGAGAAATATCATCACTTCCTTCCAACTTATCATTATTTGCTAATTTTTTTTGTTTACAATACATATTATTTTTATTGTGATAAACAACATCACTTTTATTAAATTTATAACAGTCCCTTATAACATAGGTGTCTTTGTTCTGTCTTTGATTTCTTAATCTTTAAACAATTTTTACATTCTCTCCATGTCAACACCTTCAATTTATTCTTTCCTGGAATCCTCCCTTTTTACTTACTACCGGCTATAATTAAACTTAACTCTATTAAACATTTTTTCTTAAATAATAATGTCATCATCACTTTCTAGTGTTTATCATATCTTATTCTACAATTCACACTTAATACTATTTTTCACCAGCTATTCATTCACTGTTATTTTTCCACTTTTAAACCTTTAGTGTTTTTTCACAGATTTATGAAGTGTCTACTTTCTTCATTATTCACTATTTCTTATAATAGTTATATTCTAACTCTTACCCTATTCCCACTTATATCTCACCTTCACTTTTAAATTATCTATGGTTAATTATAATTTAACTAGCGTATCTTATCACTTCACTTTGGGGTTTTTACACATACACTATTGCACTGTATCACTGTTTATACTATGTGTTTTTTAGTGGGTGATCCCCATACTTATTTCTCTTTCATTACAATATATCCTTAATACTAATAACAATTAATTAATAACAATTAATACTTAATAATTAATAACAATTTTATTTGTGGTTTAGGTTGCTTTTTTATCACCTTAATCCTTAACCGTTTTTAATAGTGTTTCTTCTCTAGATCATTTCGTCCATTAATGGGTAGTAACCATTACTTTTTCCTTTCTCAGGATAACCATTGGTTTGGTTCCATTATTCTTCTTGAGTGCTTTATTTCTCCTTCTCCTATACTTTATTACTCGTTTTGTGAATCATTATTGGTTTTCACTTCTACCTTTTTCCTTCTTCTTCATTTTCATTATTTGATTAATACTTTGGTTTTTCCATCCTTTTCTTTGGGTATTTTGGGGTCGTTTAATCCCATGAACATGTTTCCTTTTTGTTTGGGTTTATCACTTTCTTCTCTTATTCTCGTTTGTTATTTGTGTGGTTCCCTTCTTCATTTGTTTCCTGTTGTTGGGTCAATCACTTGGGTTAGGTCAAAGTCGTCGTTTGTCGAGTCATATTTTTTATATTTTATTTGAATTAATCAGTTTATTTGACATGAAGTATTTTTACATTTATAAATATAGTTTTTATCCCTGGTACTGGGTTGGCTTATTTGTGTTGTAACATAATATATTCGCGTGAAAGTCAAAATGATAATAGACCAAATACAAATTTAAATAGTGTAAATAGTATACAAAATGATGAAATTATTTTGAGGGATACATTTAAATGCGCACTGAATGTCATTCCAAGATATTTTAATACTTTTGATTATGGATTAATGCATTTACAATGCAGGTTTTGCAATGCAAAACATTTCGAATCTGAGGTCACTTAGGTGAAAGGACTGCATTCACTTCATGTTGTCATAAGGGTAAAGCAATATTACCGGCCTTAAGTCAAAATGAATACTTTAAATCATTATATGATGGACTTACTTCAAATGAACCTTCAATAAAAAGAAAGTCAAAAAATTATTTTGAAAACATTCGTAAATACAATTCATCATTTGCTATGGTTAGCTCAGAAGCTAAAATTTCGGATACAGTTACGCGTGGAGTGTATCATTTTAAAATACATGATGTTTTTTATCACAGATCAGGTCCAATGACTGCTGGATATGGTCGCTCACCATGTTATGCTCAATTATATTTTTATGATGTTGACACTGCTGTCAATTATAGATTACGTGAACACTATAATCAAACATGCAATAACAATATAATGCGCGAAATCTCTCTTGAATTGGAACGCATTAATCCTTTCGTTCGGTCATTCATTGCAATGAAAGATCATTGTCAGAGAGTTGAAAAATAAAAATAAAGAAATTTGTATGCTCATTAAAGTAAATCGTGATTTAGATCTACGCCGTTATAATGATGCAGTTCAAACTGATGTAGCAGTAATATTTAGTACAGTTGATGGTGAGCCACCCTTTGAACGAAATATGGTTTCGTTTTCAAAAGTTAATGGTACCATTAAAAATATCTCTGTTTTGGATTCATCATTGGACCCTTTAGCGTATCCATTACTTTTTCCAAATGGTAATACTGGGTGGCATATCAATATTTCTCATAATGTACCAACTACATCTACTTAATTCAAGAGCGCCCAGAAATAAATTAACCATGCTTCAGTATGCAGCCTATCGACTTGCAATTAGAGAAGATTTTAGCATGTTGCACCATTCACAAAAATTATTTCTGCAGTGGATATGTATGTGAGAATAGAGGGCACAAGGTTACATTTCATTCGACAAAATCAAACAAGTCTTAGGTCTGAAGTTTACAACAATTTAACAGATTATTTAGAATTGAACCCCAATGCCAATAATGTTGGCCGTAGAGTAATTTTACCATCTTCATTCAATAGGTCTCCAAGAAATATGTATCAGAATTATTTAGATGCAATGTCAATTGTACTACATTTCGGAAAGCCTTCTTTATTTATTACAATGACTTGCAATCCAAGTTGGCCTGAAATAGTTAGCAATATTGGTGTAGGTGAGTCAGCTAATTTTCGACCTGATATTGTTGTGCGTGTATTCAAGTCCAAACTGAAAGCATTAATTGAGGGCCTTACACTAAAAAAAATCTTCGGTAAAGTTGAAGCACTCATTTATACAATTGAGTTTCAAAAGAGAGGATTGCCTCATGGTCACATTTTACTCTCTTTAAATGAGCAAGATAAAATTGTTAACGCTACCGATATTGATAAAGTTGTATCCGCGGAGATTCCTAACATTCAAACACATCCTACATTACATGAATATGTTGTAAAACACATGATGCATGGTCCATGCGGTGTACTTAATCCAAATTCTGTATGTATGAGAGATGGAAAATGCACAAAAGATTATCCAAAACGATTTAACGAATTTACATGTGAATCATTAAATGGATATCCATTATACAGAAGGCGTGATAATGGTATTAATGCTGAAGTTCGCGGTAGTTGCCTCGACAATCGTTATGTTGTACCATACAATCCGTATTTACTTGCCAAATTTAATTGCCATATAAATGTTGAAGTATGCACTACAGTTAAAAGTGTTAAATACATTTATAAATACGTGTATAAAGGCTATGACAGTGCATCTGTTGAATTAGGTTCAGAGAGAAATGAACCAGGTCAAGAAATACAAATTGATGAAGTTAAAAATTTTTTAAATGGCCGTTATGTCGGATCAACTGAAGCTGTATGGCGCATCTATGAATTACCAATGCATTTTCAATCACATGTCATCGTTAGACTTGACATTCATTTACCGCGTAGACAGAATGCTTACTTTCGAGAGCAAGAACGTCAAGCAATTGAAAATGCAAGACAAACAAAATTATTAGCATTTTTTGAATTGAATCGATCAGATCCATCAGCGCATGAATATAAGTATATTGAAATTCCTTTGCATTATGTGTGGGAAGATTCCCGAAAAAATGGAAGAAGAGAAGGCGTGGAGGTGATAAAATCATTACACGCATATATGTAGTATCACCAAAAGACAGTGCCGTAACGAGGGTATGAAGCGCCTGTGGCAAGTGTCTAACTTGCGCCTCCCCGTAACCCAATAATGACAAAAAAATAAAATAAAAAATTTTAATGTAACAAGTTAAATTTTACTAAATGCAATATATTAAATACTATTAACCTCATCAAAATGAGTTGCCTGTATATACAATAATGTATTTGTCAAGGTATTTGTATGAATAAACAATCTATAACCTAAATAAGAACAAATTTTTATTCATATTCAATGACGACAAAATAAAAGAAATACAAAACATAGGTATATGTTAAAATAATATAATAAAAACATAAAACAGTTCAGCATATTTTATAAAGTAATTTTTCTCGCTGTTTCATTTGCAAACACATCTATTATATCGTCATAATTTAATGTTTTGGCAACATCTTTTTCAATTGGTATTATAGACATGTTTGTTAATCGCTCTTGTCCAATAGAAGAATGAAGGTACGATTTTACAATTTTTAATTTGCTAAACGAACGTTCGCATGAAGCTGTTGTTACAGGCATTGTTATGAAAATCCTTAATGCTATGTCTAGATTTGGATACGTGTTTTGTAATGAGAGTTCGTAATTTTTTTGCAAGATTTGAAAAGCGTCCACATCCCCTAAATTTTCAAAAACTTCCATGGCTTGATATTTGAAACTCTCAATTTCACATACAAATTCTGGAGCATCTAAGTCGCTATTATATTTCAATGCTAGGTCTGTTGCACATCGTTTAAGATCATCTAGCGGCATGATTTTTAAAGCGTGTCCATTTAAAAAACTGAAGTCGTTTGCGACCTCTTGCAAAGCAGTAAATCTATCATTGAGTTGTATCAGTATTATATCTAAAACTTCACACATTTCTTTTTTTAGTAATGCACTTTCATTCATGGCAAACGAATCATCAGTAGCTTTCTCACCAGGCATATTTTTTATTTTGCGCCGTCTCTTTTCTGGAATGTAAGTTTCAATATTTGTTGTTTCGGCTAAACTTTTTGCTGAATTGTGAAGCGAATCGAAAAAATCATTTCGGTACTGTTGAATTTCATTTTTTAGAGCATTTATCATTTTCGCAGCATTTCCGACTGTGGTTTTTCTTTCTTGTAAAGGTAAATTTACTTTATTTATCTTTCCTAATATTGTATCCCAAAATATTAATAGTGCAACAAATTTAAATTTTGTTAATAATTTTAGCAACATTCGAGCATTTGTTACAGAGTCTACTGTAACTTGTCTTTGTCCATCACACATTTCGTTAAGAAGTTCTATTATTAAAAGCAATTGATTTCGTAAAGCTTTAACCGCGTTAGCTTTCGCGGACCACCTCGTGTCACTTAAACCTATAAGACGAACACATAATTTTTCCTTTAAAAGATCCCATCTGCTAGTAGAATTTACAAAAAAGTTAAACAATTGTTGAATTGTTTCAAAACATGATTTCATTTGAACAGATGTTTGTGCAGCATGAACGCCTATTAAATTAAGGCTGTGAGCCGTGCATGGAACAAACCTCGCCATATTGTTGAAACGTAATATCCTGGCTTGTACCCCCTTGTATTTACCTGCTGCCATATTCGCTCCATTATCATATGATTGTCCTCTTATATTTCTAATATTTAATCCGTCTAATGTTAACTTGTTTTCGATGTCATTCGCAAGTACTTCGCCAGTTTTTTTCATGTGTCACAATAAAGTCTATGAAGGTTTCTTCAATGCTACATTTATTAATGTTGGGATCAATGTTAACATAGCGCAAAATTTGCGTCATCTGTTCCTGGTGAGAAGTGTCAGGTGTGCTATCAAATAAAATAGAAAAATATTTTGCTTTTCGAATATTTGAAATAATATGCTGTCTAATTTTAGAAGCAACTATATTAATTATATCATTTTGTATTATAGGAAGGAAATAATTAACTTGATTTTTCTTATGACTTTCAATATGTTGCGCAATAATAGGATCGTAATGACCAATTAATTCTATCGTGTTCAGAAATTTTCCACATTCGGGATGACCAATTTTTTCACAAGTTCCTCTCAAAGCGTCATTATTTTTTACGCAGTGCAGAATGGCATCCAAAATAACTTTTAAAATATGCCTCCACTTTTCTTTTTCTTTTTCTTTTTCTTGTAATTGATCGTCTATAAAACCACCTTTCTTAATTTTTGATTCGAAAGTTTTCCATTCGACATAACTTTTTTTATGATATAATGAATTTTCATGACGTGGTAACATAGGATTTAAATGCTACCAGTCTCGAAACCCCGCAGTGGTCCATACATTCTGATTTTTTCCAAAAATAATACATGGGAAACAGAACAGTGCATCTTTTCGCTTGCAATATATCAACCAATTTCTGAGTACTTGTTCTCCGTTTGACATGGTTTTTACAAACCATTATTTATCAAAATGCCTATTTTCTCTATCAGGATAAACACTTAAATTATCGCACAACTCTGGTCCATGTTGAACAAATATTTGTATGTTACTATTAGTTAAGTGCCATGTTGTGGGATCATTTTAATCTATTATTTTTGCATTATTATCAATATTTTCTAATTTAACATCAACCATATAACTATCATCATTACATGTACATTGCTTCTCGATTTCCTGGTTTTGATGTTCAATTGTACTTTTCTCTTCTGTTTCAATTTCACATGAAACATGACTACTTGTAGAAGGCAGATTTAATTCAGTTGTTAAGCTTGAATGAACTAGAGGTGTAGATGATTTTTTAAGAAAAATATCAATCGGAGTTATATTTTTCTTTATATTTTCAATCTTCTGTTCTCTTATTTTTTTAAACTGTGCACCGGACGGTTTTTTTGGTGGCATTTTACCCTAGAAGTGTTTTTTAATTAAAATTTGTGTTTTTATTAATATGCTTATTTAGTAAATAATAATAATAAATAATATTTACAGTACTTACTTAGTCAGTATGCCAGTATGTTGTATATAAACAAAATTATATTTAATTACTTATTTTTTGCGTACCGTATCACTTATTATATGATATATAATTACCTTAATATCCACTTTAGTGATACACAGTTTCGTCACTGATGACGCGTTTCGGGACTAAGTCCCATCCTCAGATACATAATTAATAAACTAAAATATTAAAATCACGACCATGATACTGGTCAAGTCAAAAATAAATAAAATAAATTATAAATCGCATGTAATAAGTTTTGCTAACCACGGCTGGAGCTCCCGCATGCGTTCACCCGCAACCGCGATTGTCACGCGACTGGTCAAAGATTAAGACACACTGATTGCAGTGTCGAACAGGTAATTTGACGCAAAATTTACCTGGTCATTTAATAAACTGTTTTTGGTGTTACTATCTTTTAAAGCTTTATAAATTTCAAATTCCTCCAGACTATCCATCCGTCTACCCTTTTTACAAATATGCAACGCTGTTAAATTTTCTTCGAAGTTCGTATATTTATGTCCGCTTGATATTAAATGTTGTGCAAAGTTGGACTTATTATTACTTGGCTTAGGAATATGTTCTAAAAATCTTTTATAAAAACATCTGCCAGATTGACCGATATAGAACGCATCACAATCATCACATTTTATTTTATATACACCACATTGCTTTTTTAATGGTAATTTGTTTTTGTTTTTGAAATAACTTCCTAAATTATTATTTGTTTTAAATGATAAAATATAGTTATTATCTTTAAGAACGGGTCTTAAAATATTTGGCATAATACCTGTGAAATTAGCCGAAAGATATTTATAATTTTTGTTACTTGCTTTTATAGAGTTTGAATTTTTATTTTCTAAACGTTTCCTATGCCTATTTATTATTTTGTCAACTATTGTAGATTTATACCCGTTATTTATTGCTATTTGTTTGATAGTGCTAACCTCATTTAAGTAGTCCTCCTTTTCGAGGGGAACATTTAAAAGTCTGTTGACAAGACTGTTAAACACTGCCACTTTTTGTGTAATGGGATGATATGAATCATAGTGTATTACTGTGTCAGTACTAGTGTGTTTTCTAAAGATTTTGTATTTTAAATTATTCGCGTTGTGTAATACAGTGAGGTCTAAAAAATTGATACTTTTGTTGTTTTCGATCTCCATAGTAAATTTTAATTTGTTATGAATTTTGTTTAGGTAATTTTTAAATAATTCTATTTGTCTGGCATTCCCGTTAAAAATAATAAAGGTATCATCTACATATCTAGAGTAATGGATGATTTTACTGGCGAAATAATTATCTTTTAAAATTTTTGTATTTTCTAAATGGTTTAGATATAGGTCCGCCAGGATGCCAGAAAGTGGAGATCCCATGGCAAGTCCTTCATTCTGTTTATAATATCCATTTTCAAATGAAAAATAGTTTTGATGAAGAATGGTTTTTAGTATCATCATCAGTTGGTTAACTTTCTGTATTTCTAAAGAACCTTTATTCATTAAATTATGCCTGAGTAAAATTAAAGTTTCATCAATAGGCACATTAGTGTATAAATCTACTATGTCGAATGATACTAGTTTGTAGTTTGGTTGAATTGTAACGTGGTTTATATTTTTGATAAAATCCTTATAGCCTTTAACACTCCGATTATTTTCTAAGTTGGTGTGCTCTCTGATGATTTTTACTAAGGTTTTAGCTATTTTATAACCGGGGGCAGTTGTAAAATTAACTAATGGTCTAATTGGAGTGTTCTGTTTATGTACTTTCGGAAGACCCCTTAAACAAGGCGCACTAGCATTTATTGGTTTTAGTGAGGATTGTGTGCGTTTATCAAATAGTTGCGTGCATTTATTTATTGTTTTATTCAGTTCTAAAGTGTACTTCTTAGTGGGGTCGGATGTCAACTTAGTAATATTGTTGTCATTTATAAAGTTGTGTACTTTTTGTGTGTATTCGTCAAGTTTCAGCATGGCTATAGAATTTCCCTTATCTACCTTGGTTATGTAAATATTATTATTAGAAAGTTTTTTATTTAGTTGTATAGCTATGCGTTGTTCGTGTTGTGCTTTAGTGTAATTAACTTTATTTTGTATAAGCTTATTGTTCTTGTTTTTAATGATTTTATTAAACTTATTATTTATTAATACTCTTATTTCATTTTGTTTACCTGGGTCAGGAATGTTTTTTATCACTGACTCGGCTTCAATTATTTCTTTAATTAAGTTATGTTTATTTTTAAGGTTGGGGGGAAAATTGTAATTTAGACCTTTGCTGATAAGTTTTGTCTCTGCGTCAGTTAAAGTGACGTCAGTTGTATTTATTACTCTAGGGTAGAAAATGTGCGTGCGTTCGATATTATCTTTATATTTACTATTACTTAACTGGCTGATTTTAATTGCCTGTTTATGTTTGTGAAGTCTAATCTTATTTGTAACGTATTTGTTAATTTGCTCTATGATACTATCGATCAAAGCAGGATGTACCATGTTATATAATTCCAATTGAGATTTATACATAGCCAAATTCAATGATATTTTTTTTGCTATATAGAAATTTAATCTCTTCTTTGATTCTAAACGTGCTAGCATATTGTTCGGTTTTTCTGGCTAGTTTGGAGGAATTATTAATCTTAATTTTAGCATAATTTGGGATTAAATTTTGTCGTAAACATGTTTTATTAAATTTTATATGTAAATTGGTTTTGAATAATTTAAGTTTAAGATTTTGATATTTATACGCGATACTTGCCTTGTATGGCTCCATGTTAATTATTTATTTTTTGCGTACCGTATCACTTATTATATGATATATAATTACCTTAATATCCACTTTAGTGATACACAGTTTCGTCACTGATGACGCGTTTCGGGACTAAGTCCCATCCTCAGATACATAATTAATAAACTAAAATATTAAAATCACGACCATGATACTGGTCAAGTCAAAAATAAATAAAATAAATTATAAATCGCATGTAATAAGTTTTGCTAACCACGGCTGGAGCTCCCGCATGCGTTCACCCGCAACCGCGATTGTCACGCGACTGGTCAAAGATTAAGACAAACTGATTGCAGTGTCGAACAGGTAATTTGACGCAAAATTTACCTGGTCATTTAATAAACTGTTTTTGGTGTTACTATCTTTTAAAGCTTTATAAATTTCAAATTCCTCCAGACTATCCATCCGTCTACCCTTTTTACAAATTTTATTTTATTTATTTTTGACTTGACCAGTATCATGGTCGTGATTTTAATATTTTAGTTTATTAATTATGTATCTGAGGATGGGACTTAGTCCCGAAACGCGTCATCAGTGACGAAACTTATAACATGATAATTTATAAATCTATTAATGAATGGGTTAATTATTTAATATGTAAATTTAATAATTTCTCAAATGTATCTAGCCCTTAAGTTGGACGCCATTTACAACATGAATTGAAATGGGTTATAAATCTATTATGCCACGCGTTGGGCAACCATTTATAACTTTCTTAATGTAAATGGGTTATTTATTGCACAATTAATTATTTATTAAATATATAAAATTATCAATCTTTGACATGTATGTGTATAATTTAATCTTAATGATGATTCTAACTATCTATGCTCATCAACACATACGTGATATCATTTATTTAATTGAACATAAGAAACTCTTAAAATCAATTTGCATTCTTTCAAACTTTAGGTCAATATTTGGGTTGCATTGGTAATAATGAACGCATGTTTCTGGTTAACTAAAATAGTAGTTTAATTATCAATTATGACATATTATAATAGTACATAGGTTACGTCGCAGTACCTGAAATACATACATATTCATAATAAACAAAGATATATCTTAATATATGCTGAAACAAAGGAAAACATACATACATATATAAATCAAATGATGTTACAATTCAATATTCTACTTATTTAATGCGTTCATTAAATCCCAAATAAGCTTTTGTTTATACGTTCATTAAATACTTTATCAGATTTACTTATTACTTTTCTTAATAATTTTCTCAGGTGTGAATTCTTTGAAAGAAACCAATTCAGTAGAAGTTACTAATTAGAAGTAATTATAATAATGGTTACTTGGTTATTGAATATCCATTAGTTGTTGATGAAGTCTCGTTCTGGTGATGGAGATGGCTCGTAGATACATTCCGTAGTAATTTGTTTTATCACTGCCACTTATCACTTTATTCTTCCGACCACTCGCGTAGGTGTTTGTATATGTGTGGGTAATTGAAGTTCAGTGTTCAATCAATGTTCTATCTTACTGTGTTTGCTGTGTGTTCGTTTTAAAGTCAATATACATGTCTAGTTTCATTTGTCGCTGCTTCCACAAACGATCCTATAATTGATTAGTTTGTTTAATGTTTCGTGTTCATTATGTTGTTGATACACAATATTAAGTTCCAATAATTTGTATATCGTTTAGTGATGCTGTCTGTTAGTGTAACGGTCTGATTGTTCACTTGGTGTAAATTTCACTAAGTCCGTTACTGCGCACGCCGGTAAAGTTCCACTACCGCGATATGAATGTATTATTAAGTTTTAAGTTCCTTGTTATTTATCTAACTTCCGAATGATTTGAGTAAACAATGGGAAGTTTATAATATACCGTCTCTCGCACTTGTAGTTAAACTACTTGATAATTGAAATGTAAACTGTCTGAAAATTCTAACTGTAAAGGCTTTAGTATAACTATTCAAAATTTAAGTGTTGACTGTCTGTCTGAAAATTGAATATCACTGTCTAAAATTTGAGTATGACTGTCTAAAAAATTGAGTATAACTGCCTCTCCGCCTTCCTGGACAGCTAGTTTTATTAATTCGTCCCTACTCAAAATTTTGTCTCTGGCGCGCTTCACGCCCACTTCTTTTCGAGATTGGTCAGTTTTTGATTTTCTCGGAAAATACTGTCCCACTCTGTCAAAATCCTACGTCATAGTTCTTCCGATAGGTTCTTCGTCTCAGTTGCTATGGAAACATCCCTCACCATCAAATTTCTCGCTGGCTGAAGGTCTCTGATAGGTCCTTAGGTCTCCCTGCTCTCTGGCTTGACGATCGTTGACCCGCTTCGAAGAAACTACGGCTATAAACAGCTTGTCTATCAGCCTATTGTCTGAGTAAACTCTGCGTTTCTATAGATTCCCATTATCTATACTTACAGTCTTCCTGGCGTATTGTTCTATGCTGTTACCCCTTTTTTCTGGCTATTACTAATTTCGAACATCTGCCGGTCGTTGAAGTCACCACAACTTTCCCTTCGTAAATCCTTGTCTGTCAATTAGACGATACCTCCAGCTGTGTAACATGACTTTAGTTTTTGTCAGCCTATCTTCCAGTATTGTTACTTAAGGTGCAGCGTATCCGTTTCATTGTAGTATGGAGCATCACTTGTTTTTGTCGCTTATCGTCTACTGACGTAACACGGCCACATCTGCTACAATTCTTGGTACGGGTGTGAATGTCCTCACTTACATTGTTACAGCTGGGGAGAGCAATAATTCTGGACGAAACTTTCCCTGTCATCTTACGCCACCAAATTCTATAGTTGGATTGAACTTAATGCGTTTCTATTGTCAAGTCAGCAACGCTTCACTGACACCTTCTCATTACTCCTTATTTATTGCTCCACCATAAGTCGTTGACACTTGCCTCGTGTGAACGTACTCTGCCGAGGTGAAATTTAAAAATTTTAAAATTTTCTGCTCGTTACAGTGTCCTCAATTTCGATTTGACGATGTGACCTCTGGGAACAACTCAAATCTAAATTCTGCGCCCTGTACGTCGCCTCGCCGTGTCCATCTTCTTCAGGGGAAGGTATACACAATAACCTACTTTCAAAAGCTTATATGACCAGTGGTACACCCCCTTTTGGTTTTAATTGGTTCTCTGAATTTATTGCCAGCTATTTGGGATAGCTGAACGCATTTCACATTGTCGAATTGACATATAAATACCTTATCTTTATAATTATAAGATAAATCATAAAATTCCATAAGCAATTAAATAATTTCATCAATTGAATAAAATTTTACCTTCTAAAATATCATATTCACAAGATATTATCAAACAGTTAAGCGGTTCAATGTAACCTTTACATGATATCAAAGAAAATCTCCTATACATATACACCTTTGTGCATTACTAATGATCTTACCAATAAAATCTTTTAAACCGTTATTTTAAAATTAGATTGTTAATTGACACAATCGCTATGTTAATTGTGATTATCTTAATAAATAACATACACGTATTACATTTAGTTTTAATGATTTACCTACTTCATGATAACATCATCTATAATCCTAACCTACTAATTACATACACTCATATTAATAAAGTTCATTCACTATCTAGTTCGTTGAATATTATCACTTATCTGATTTTAAGTGTCCATTTTTTTTCACTTTGTCCTTTTAACTTATTACCATATAAATCAAATAATAGCAATTAAATGTCCTTTGCATTCACTGCATTATTTTTCTAAAATGTCACACTAAATGTTAATTTATCTTATTATCTAACATTTAATTAGTGCTTAATAGACTAAATACATTTTTTGATGTTATGTTTCAACAATTAAAGTACATAACTTTCTTGGTTAAGCCAGCTTGAATGATATCACCGCGTCAATTACCCTAACGCAGTTGATTCATCAGCATCGGCTAGCTTCTTAAGACATCTTCAATTTCTTCCTCTTCCTTCATCTTCAATTCTCTGATTCATAGTATTTTTTCAATTGTCTGGCATTAAATTTTCCACAGACTTAATTTATTGCTATATCATTGCAATCAACGAGTACACATGTAGCTTCGTTTTATTTTATCCATTAATCTCCCACTCTTCATTCATCAATATTATCACTAATTACCATCTTTGGTTTATGCATTTTCATATAACCAATGTATTTAATGTATTTTATTCAATGTTTTCAGATTTAATCATTACATCTTCAAATATTCTGAAGTTCGCCTTCCAAATACGTTTTCATTTATTTGTTCGCAAGTTATATTTATGATGACATATTTGTATGTCCCATCCGTATTGTGCTGTCACTAACGCACGTGGTTTTGTTTGTAAACAGTAAGGTGTTCGACCTAGGGGTTCGCGTCACCTGTCTTCCTAATATCCGGTCGGTTGTTCCCGTTACGCTGGAACGATGTGTCGTACTTACACTTTGAAGATTTACGACCCTTCTCTGTCTCTTTCTATGTAAGTGAGTGAGAAATGTGTCGTACCTTTCCTTGCGTCGACCCCTCTCGGATAAATGTGCGTTAAATTGCTTGCCGCGCCTTAGACAATTCTCCTCAACGGCACTACCATTGTTTACGCATACGTTGAGTATTTTTTGTCGTTTTCTCCCATAACTTTCTCTAAGTAAACACGCACCGGTCTGCTTTTGCCGCCGCTTCCAGGCTTGTGTACAACAATGTTGTTCGACAACTGGTAACAGCCCTCGTATACTTACATAACAAAGTTTTATTTCTTACGTTTCTAAGAAGTCTTACCTCGAGTGCTCGTACTCTCCTCTCAGTACTATCACGATTCTTTCCAACGTTTTTAAGTAGTTTATTGAAATTCTTTCCTTTCCTTTTCCTCATGACGTTCCTTGTCCATGATGAATATGCATACGGATCTTGTATGTCCTTCCGCTTTATGTCATCCATGGTTGGCGTAAACTGGTTTTCAGCTTTATAACATGTGGTATTCGTTTCAACTTTAAACGCTCCCTTCATGCTTCTTATTGGTGCAGCTCGACTACTTCGCCGATCCACGCTTATTTTACAGGCTGGATACTTCATCATAGGATTCACTGATGCAGTACCTCTTCCCGTGTTAATTAATTTGTACTTTTTGTGTCTTCTACTTGGTAGTAGTAATAGATTTTTATAATCTCTATCCATGTCTGGATCATCCTCCGATACCGCCAGATACCGAGAAACAAAGTCATTTCTCTTCTTAATCCACTTCTTCCTTGGTTTGCTAATGACATTCGCATTAGATCCCACAGTTGATAACTTCTTGATATCTGATACATCTGTATGATCGACAGCGTTATCAGTATCTTGTATTTTCTTCATATCTTCGTAATTCTCATTCACCACTTCTTCTTGCTTCTTCTGGGCTTCGTTACTGTCCGCTTTCAAGGCATTCGTGTATCCACGTATCTCTGACCTTATCTGCTTCATCTCTTCCTTATGCTGGTCTAGCTTTTCATTAATTAATCTATTACCTTCCTTTTGTTCTTCCTTCTGCTGGTCGAATTTTTCACTTATTAATCGAATACTTTCTTCTCTAATTAATTTAATATTTTCTTCTTGTTTTCTGTTACTTTCTTCGCTAATTAATTTAATATTTTCTTCTAGTTTCATGCTTCGTTCTTCTTGTTGACGCATGAACTCCATTAACATTTGTAGAGTCCCATCTTCTGGTTTCGATGTCTGTCCTCGCGCCCTATCTTCTGGACTCTCTATCACGCTACTTGGTTCACTAGGTGTAGTATTGTCCTCGGTATTTACTGCACCTAATTGGTTATTAATATCAAATTCTACATTGTCTGAATTGCTCGCCATTTTAGCCCTACTGCGCGTAATCATTCAAACTGACTTACACTAATAACACTTATCTTACTTCTACTTCTATGACACTACTTTTCTACTACTTCTACTGCCTGTTCTTTACCTAAGCTGTACGTGTTAACAATCTGTGTTAATACGTATCATGCCGTGCGAATGGGCGCCATTTTATAACATGATAATTTATAAATCTATTAATGAATGGGTTAATTATTTAATATGTAAATTTAATAATTTCTCAAATGTATCTAGCCCTTAAGTTGGACGCCATTTACAACATGAATTTAAATGGGTTATAAATCTATTATGCCACGCGTTGGGCAACCATTTATAACTTTCTTAATGTAAATGGGTTATTTATTGCACAATTAATTATTTATTAAATATATAAAATTATCAATCTTTGACATGTATGTGTATAATTTAATCTTAATGATGATTCTAACTATCTATGCTCATCAACACATACGTGATATCATTTATTTAATTGAACATAAGAAACTCTTAAAATCAATTTGCATTCTTTCAAACTTTAGGTCAATATTTGGGTTGCATTGGTAATAATGAACGCATGTTTCTGGTTAACTAAAATACTAGTTTAATTATCAATTATGACATATTATAATAGTACATAGGTTACGTCGCTGTACCTGAAATACATACATATTCATAATAAACAAAGATATATCTTAATATATGCTGAAACAAAGGAAAACATACATACATATATAAATCAAATGATGTTACAATTCAATATTCTACTTATTTAATGCGTTCATTAAATCCCAAATAAGCTTTTGTTTATACGTTCATTAAATACTTTATCAGATTTATTTATTACTTTTCTTAATAATTTTCTCAGGTGTGAATTCTTTGAAAGAAACCAGGTCAGTAGAAGTTACTAATTAGAAGTAATTATAATAATGGTTACTTGGTTATTGAATATCCATTAGTTGTTGATGAAGTCTCGTTCTGGTAATGGAGATGGCTCGTAGATACATTCCGTAGTAATTTGTTTTATCACTGGCACTTATCACTTTATTCTTCCGACCACTCGCGTAGGTGTTTGTATATGTGTGGGTAATTGAAGTTCAGTGTTCAATCAATGTTCTATCTTACTGTGTTTGCTGTGTGTTCGTTTTAAAGTCAATATACATGTCTAGTTTCATTTGTCGCTGCTTCCACAAACGATCCTATAATTGATTAGTTTGTTTAATGTTTCGTGTTCATTATGTTGTTGATACACAATATTAAGTTCCAATAATTTGTATATCGTTTAGTGATGCTGTCTGTTAATGTAACGGTCTGATTGTTCACTTGGTGTAAATTTCACTAAGTCCGTTACTGCGCACGCCGGTAAAGTTCCACTACCGCGATATGAATGTATTATTAAGTTTTAAGTTCCTTGTTATTTATCTAACTTCCGAATGATTTGAGTAAACAATGGGAAGTTTATAATATACCGTCTCTCGCACTTGTAGTTAAACTACTTGATAATTGAAATGTAAACTGTCTGAAAATTCTAACTGTAAAGGCTTTAGTATAACTATTCAAAATTTAAGTGTTGACTGTCTGTCTGAAAATTGAATATCACTGTCTAAAATTTGAGTATGACTGTCTAAAAAATTGAGTATAACTGCCTCTCCGCCTTCCTGGACAGCTAGTTTTATTAATTCGTCCCTACTCAAAATTTTGTCTCTGGCGCGCTTCACGCCCACTTCTTTTCGAGATTGGTCAGTTTTTGATTTTCTCGGAAAATACTGTCCCACTCTGTCAAAATCCTACGTCATAGTTCTTCCGATAGGTTCTTCGTCTCAGTTGCTATGGAAACATCCCTCACCATCAAATTTCTCGCTGGCTGAAGGTCTCTGATAGGTCCTTAGGTCTCCCTGCTCTCTGGCTTGACGATCGTTGACCCGCTTCGAAGAAATTACGGCTATAAACAGCTTGTCTATCAGCCTATTGTCTGAGTAAACTCTGCGTTTCTATAGATTCCCATTATCTATACTTACAGTCTTCCTGGCGTATTGTTCTATGCTGTTACCCCTTTTTTCTGGCTATTACTAATTTCGAACATCTGCCGGTCGTTGAAGTCACCACAACTTTCCCTTCGTAAATCCTTGTCTGTCAATTAGACGATACCTCCAGCTGTGTAACATGACTTTAGTTTTTGTCAGCCTATCTTCCAGTATTGTTACTTAAGGTGCAGCGTATCCGTTTCATTGTAGTATGGAGCATCACTTGTTTTTGTCGCTTATCGTCTACTGACGTAACACGGCCACATCTGCTACAATTCTTGGTACGGGTGTGAATGTCCTCACTTACATTGTTACAGCTGCGGAGAGCAATAATTCTGGACGAAACTTTCCCTGTCATCTTACGCCACCAAATTCTATAGTTGGATTGAACTTAATGCGTTTCTATTGTCAAGTCAGCAACGCTTCACTGACACCTTCTCATTACTCCTTATTTATTGCTCCACCATAAGTCGTTGACACTTGCCTCGTGTGAACGTACTCTGCCGAGGTGAAATTTAAAAATTTTAAAATTTTCTGCTCGTTACAAACTGTGTATCACTAAAGTGGATATTAAGGTAATTATATATCATATAAGAAGTGATACGGTACGCAAAAAATAAGTAATTAACATGGAGCCATACAAGGCAAGTATCGCGTATAAATATCAAAATCTTAAACTTAAATTATTCAAAACCAATTTACATATAAAATTTAATAAAACATGTTTACGACAAAATTTAATCCCAAATTATGCTCAAATTAAGATTAATAATTCCTCCAAACTAGCCAGAAAAACCGAACAATATGCTAGCACGTTTAGAATCAAAGAAGAGATTAAATTTCTATATAGCAAAAAAATATCATTGAATTTGGCTATGTATAAATCTCAATTGGAATTATATAACATGGTACATCCTGCTTTGATCGATAGTATCATAGAGAAAATTAACAAATACGTTACAAATAAGATTAGACTTCACAAACATAAACAGGCAATTAAAATCAGCCAGTTAAGTAATAGTAAATATAAAGATAACATCGAACGCACGCACATTTTCTACCCTAGAGTAATAAATACAACTGACGTCACTTTAACTGACGCAGAGACAAAACTTATCAGCAAAGGTCTAAATTACAATTTTCCCCCCAACCTTAAAAATAAACATAACTTAATTAAAGAAATAATTGAAGCCGAGTCAGTGATAAAAAACATTCCTGACCCAGGTAAACAAAATGAAATAAGAGTATTAGTAAATAATAAGTTTAATAAAATCATTAAAACAAGAACAATAAGCTTATACAAAATAAAGTTAATTACACTAAAGCACAACACGAACAACGCATAGCTATACAACTAAATAAAAAACTTTCTAATAATAATATTTACATAACCAAGGTAGATAAGGGAAATTCTATAGCCATGCTGAAACTTGACGAATACACACAAAAAGTACACAACTTTATAAATGACAACAATATTACTAAGTTGACATCCGACCCCACTAAGAAGTACACTTTAGAACTGAATAAAACAATAAATAAATGCACGCAACTATTTGATAAACGCACACAATCCTCACTAAAACCAATAAATGCTAGTGCGCCTTGTTTAAGGGGTCTTCCGAAAGTACATAAACAGAACACTCCAATTAGACCATTAGTTAATTTTACAACTGCCCCCGGTTATAAAATAGCTAAAACCTTAGTAAAAATCATCAGAGAGCACACCAACTTAGAAAATAATCGGAGTGTTAAAAGCTATAAGGATTTTATCAAAAATATAAACCACGTTACAATTCAACCAAACTACAAACTAGTATCATTCGACATAGTAGATTTATACACTAATGTGCCTATTGATGAAACTTTAATTTTACTCAGGCATAATTTAATGAATAAAGGTTCTTTAGAAATACAGAAAGTTAACCAACTGATGATGATACTAAAAACCATTCTTCATCAAAACTATTTTTCATTTGAAAATGCATATTATAAACAGAATGAAGGACTTGCCATGGGATCTCCACTTTCTGGCATCCTGGCGGACCTATATCTAAACCATTTAGAAAATACAAAAATTTTAAAAGATAATTATTTCGCCAGTAAAATCATCCATTACTCTAGATATGTAGATGATACCTTTATTATTTTTAACGGGAATGCCAGACAAATAGAATTATTTAAAAATTACCTAAACAAAATTCATAACAAATTAAAATTTACTATGGAGATCGAAAACAACAAAAGTATCAATTTTTTAGACCTCACTGTATTACACAACGGGAATAATTTAAAATACAAAATCTTTAGAAAACACACTAGTACTGACACAGTAATACACTATGATTCATATCATCCCATTACACAAAAAGTGGCAGTGTTTAACAGTCTTGTCAACAGACTTTTAAACGTTCCCCTCGAAAAGGAGGACTACTTAAATGAGGTTAGCACTATCAAACAAATAGCAATAAATAACGGGTATAAATCTACAATAGTTGACAAAATAATAAATAGGCATAGGAAACTTTTAGAAAATAAAAATTCAAACTCTATAAAAGCAAGTAACAAAAATTATAAATATCTTTCGGCTAATTTCACAGGTATTATGCCAAATATTTTAAGACCCGTTCTTAAAGATAATAACTATATTTTATCATTTAAAACAAATAATAATTTAGGAAGTTATTTCAAAAACAAAAACAAATTACCATTAAAAAAGCAATGTGGTGTATATAAAATAAAATGTGATGATTGTGATGCGTTCTATATCGGTCAATCTGGCATATTTTTTTTATAAAAGATTTTTAGAACATATTCCTAAGCCAAGTAATAATAAGTCCAACTTTGCACAACATTTAATATCAAGCGGACATAAATATACGAACTTCGAAGAAAATTTAACAGCGTTGCATATTTGTAAAAAGGGTAGACGGATAGTCTGGAGGAATTTGAAATTTATAAAGCTTTAAAAGATAGTAACACCAAAAACAGTTTATTAAATGACCAGGTAAATTTTGCGTCAAATTACCTGTTCGACACTGCAATCAGTGTGTCTTAATCTTTGACCAGTCGCGTGACAATCGCGGTTGCGGGTGAACGCATGCGGGAGCTCCAGCCGTGGTTAGCAAAACTTATTACATGCGATTTATAATTTATTTTATTTATTTTTGACTTGACCAGTATCATGGTCGTGATTTTAATATTTTAGTTTATTAATTATGTATCTGAGGATGGGACTTAGTCCCGAAACGCGTCATCAGTGACGAAACTGTGTATCACTAAAGTGGATATTAAGGTAATTATATATCAAAATTATATTTCTTTACCAGTATGTTTTGTTCCACAAAAGAGAGAAAAGATATAAAAATAATTACGACAAAGCAACAACACAGCTGATCTTATGAACGAGGAGCGACCAACAAAGACTGTAGCGCCTTGCCTACAGACTACACAGTATAGATCGTTCTTGTATGAGCCTGCATTCGACATGAGTATCAACGTCACCTGATTTTTCCTGACGTTCTGATTGGCTGAGCTGAGCTTTTCGCCTCATGTGAACGCGGGTTAGGAGTGTAAGAAAGAGAGGGTGTGTGATGCGCGCGCAATAATACGTGTCTCTGTCTAATTGGTCAGGAGACGAAAAACGGCCAGTGACAGTCGGTGTTGATTCAATGATTCATGTAGAGTAGAATGGTCAAGTAAAATAAAAACCACGTGCAACTCTCAACCGGGTCGGTATCTTTTGTTTTGCGCCCCAAACCCAGTTGCGCCCGTGGCGGGCGCCTTTTTCGCCACGCCCTCGTTACGGCACTGCCAAAAGACATCGAACTTTTCCATTTACGATTGCTTTTATTACATGTCTGTGGTCCAAAATCATTTGAGGATGTTAGAACATACAATGGAATTATACACACTTCTTTTGTTGAAGCGTGCCATGCTCGCGGCATTGCTTCAAATGATAATGAATGGCGCGAATGTTTAAATGAAACAAAAGAATTACATTCACCAAAACAAATGCGAAATTTATTTGGTTACATTTGTGCATTAAATGTGCCAGCCAATGCATTGGCGTTATGGAATGAATTTAAAGTATATCTTAGTGAAGAGAGATTACAACGAAGAAGTATCCTTTAACACAGCTCTATTAGAAATTGAAGATATTTTGAATGTTCATAATTTGTCATGTCAAGAACTTGGTTTACCAGTTCCCACGTGTTCGCAGATAACAGACGAAGCAAATGCTATTGATCCAATAGAACAAGAGTTTCTGTTTTGTGAGCATTATGAAACTGCAAATATTGAACAGCGTAATCTAATTGATCGTGTGATTCGTGAAGTTTTGCACCATGATACTGGATCTAATGTTTTTTGTTTAACCGCTCATGCAGGTTGTGGAAAAACATTCACACAAACAGCAATCATTCACAAATTAAATTCGCTTAATCTTAGTTGCATTGCAACAGCGTTCAGTGGCATAGCTTCAACTCTATTACTTGGAGGTAGAACTTTACACAATGTGTTTAAATTGCCTATACCCATTTTGGAAAATTCTGTAGCGAATATTACCGCAAATAGTAGCTATGGACGTTACATAAATTCATCATCATTGATAATTATTGATGAAATTTCTATGTGCCCACTGCAAGTGTTGAAAATCGTAGATAGATTATTGCAGGATCTATGCGATGAAAATGATAAACCTAAACCATTTGGAGTGAACACGATACTTCTGTGCGGTGATTTTCATCAAATCTTACCAGTTGTCCCACATGGATCACGTGCAACTTTAATTGAAAATTGTGTCACGAGTTGGCATAAATTTGTTTATTTTCATAAAGTAACGTTTACTCAAAATATGAGAGCCTTACCAAGTGAAATAGAATTTGTCGAATTCTTGAAAAAAATTGGTAATGATGAAGCCTCACAATTCCCTCAGTTTGGTGAAAATATTATTGAAATACCTCAGCAATTAATAGGAGATGAAAATAATATTATTAATGAGGTGTATGGAAATATTTCCGAAAACATACTCTCAGATAACATATTGAAGTCAGTTATTTTAGCACCTAAAAATGATGATTGTACTTTTATAATACTGATATACTTAATCGAATACCAGGTGAACAGAAAACATATCATAGCTACGATAAAATAATTTGTGATGATGACAATGAAATCAATAACTATCCAGTAGAGTTTTTGAATTCTTTGACTATTAGTGGTTTGCCACCACATAAGTTAGTATTGAAAGTTAATTGCATCGTTTTACTGATCAGAAACTTAAATACAAAGGAAGCATTAGTCAATGGAACAAGAATGCGCATCAAGTGTATGCATCGTAATGCTATTGATTGCGAAGTTTTAACTGGAACCGCACGCAATAAGAGAATTTTGATTCCACGTATAAATTTAACATATTCCGGTACTGTTTTACCATTTAACTTTCAAAGAACTCAATTTCCAATTATACCTGCATTTGCGATGACAATAAATAAGTCTCAAGGACAAACATTCGAAAAAATTGGAATTTTATTGAGGCAGCCAGTTTTTACACATGGTCAATTGTATGTCGCAGCAAGTAGAGTTCGATCATTCGATGGTTTGAGATTTTATATTTCCGAATATAATGGCCAAGGGCATTTAGCAAATGATGAAAGAGTTTTTACAAAAAACATCGTTTACACAGAAGTTCTGAATCATTAAATTCACTTTCAAACTATTTTAAGTTCAATGGACAACATTTATTTTTTTAACCGCCCGGTTTTTTGATTTAATGAAAAATATATGAAAAAACACCAGGCACGTTTTTTATTTTGTATTAATTTTTTATTTAAATTTTATATAATTCGAAAAAGATAGGCAAAATAACTGTGTAGCCTTGGCGAAACCTGGTCAGTATGGCAATAAAAAAAACCCAAGGAAATGTCAAAAAACGCGTTATTGCTTTTTAAATATGGCTTAGCCAAGCTAAACCTCATTTTTCCTATCTTTCATATTTTTCAAATAACTCGAAAATTAATGCATAAAAAAAAAATTAAAAAATTATATAAGCTTTGTAGCAGATGATCTTCAAACTGTTTTCGAATTTTGTACCTTAACAAAAATGAAAAGTAATCCACTGGAATTGAAAACAATGTATCTTATACTTCTATGAATGTCAAGTCTCATTTTTATTAGCGTTTATTTGATTCAATAATAACATGAAAAAATTAAAACTGACAATGAATTATATAAAAAAATAAATATGAATACAAGCTGCAATTGTGTTTTTTTCAACTGTTACTAACATTAAATTTTAAATTTCATAGGTATTGCAGGGAATTAAGGCAAACAACACACGCTAATGACGTATTTGTACACGCTCGCAGCTGACGTAATAGAAAAAAATTCAAAAAAATTATATGCAATGGTTATAGAGGTATAGTCTTTGACAAAAGAACCTCAATAACGTTCAAACTTAAAAATTTAATGAATTACGGTCGAATTTCGACCACTGGGCGACCACTAGTGAATGTAAATAAACAAACTAAGAGTTGAGACATACAATCTAATCTATGTATGTCCTTGAAACGGCTCTAACGATACCGTAGGGTCTTTATAGGTCTTTAACCTGGGGCCTAAACGGCGCAGTATCGATGTTTATAAATAATATAAACAGATGTTGCTATGACTGTAAATAAACAAACTAAGAGTTGAGACATACAATTGCGGGTTTCTGCGCAACAATTTTTGTACAATCTATCTGATATACATAATCTAAACTATTAAGTGTTCTGTATACGCTGTTGTGTTTTTTGCATTCTCTGAGGTATATACATAATCTAAACTATTAAGTGTTCTCTATACGCTGTTGTGTTTTTTGCATTCTCTGAGGTAAGTGGTAGTCATATTCTGTCTAACGGGAATCTTATTGATGAAGTATTTGGTGATTGTTTGGCAAACAACAGATACGAAGATATGAAAGACAGAGCTATATTAGCGCCTTTTAATAAAGACGTAAATAAAATTAACGACGAAATTATTAAAAAGCTTCCTGGAGAATATTATAAAGTATATAAAAGCTACGATTCTGTTAAAGATCAACCAGAAGGAGCTCTTCAATTCACTTCTGAATTTCTAAATTCTGTTGAGATGGCTGACTTACCACCACACGAATTAAAGCTTTAAAAAAATACAATAATAATGCTTTTACGAAACTTGGACGTCTCTGAAGGGCTGTGCAATGGAACGGGATTGGTCGTGACTGAATTATGTAATAACATTATTAAAGCCAAGATTATCACGGGTGAATATTCAGGCCGAGAAGTTCATATTCCAAGGATTACAATAGATTCCAGCAAAAGTCAGCTTGGGTGTACTATGCAAAGGCATCAATTTCCCGTCAGAGCAGCTTTTGCTATTACTATTCACAAGGCTCAAGGTCAAACATTTGAAGTGGTGGGAATTCACTTATCAATTCCTGTGTTTATGCACGGCATGTTGTATGTAGCATTTTCCAGAGTCAAAAGGCGAAGTGGCTTAAAAGTTCTTTTACCACCAGAAAATCCTCGCCATACAAGAATCGTTGTACGGAAAGAAGTATTAAATAATTTTGATTCCAATAACAGAAACCGTCGATAAACGCAAACGGCGTAGTATCGATTATATATGAAAATAAATATCAAAAAATAAATAATTAATAAAAATAAATAATTAATAAAAATAAATAAATAATTAATAATAAATAATGTTTTTTTAAAAATCTGTATGTTTATAAATAAATGTGAAAACCGAGCAAAGCTCGGTCACCCAGATATTACAACTTAACAGTATAATCCCTACTGCTATGAACACTATTTAAAAATATGATTTACAATTAAATAAAAAATATGAATATAAGCTTGTTGAGCTATTTAAGTTTGTGATTGATTCACAGAAAAATTTATAAGCTTGCTGAGTTCGCAAAAAATCCAAGTTCATAGTCAAATTGAAACTGATATTTATAAATATCAGTTTCAATGTTAAAATATTTTTTAAAAAAAGTTATATTATTTTTTTAAATATTGCTTATTTTAGTTGAATGCCCTTGAAAGGTATACAAAATTATGTAAAATTGAAAGGATCATATGAAACATAAATTTATATTCACTTGGTATATGGTACTTATCGACATGTTCAAGAAGGTCTCAGAGCGTGTCGAATCCTTGGCAGTCCCATCCGGCACCCATGAATTGACGATGTAGACACTGTTGATGCCTGTCAGGTGATGTCTGAAGTGGTCGGATTCTGCATAGGCTGGATGCTTTGGATTTTTCCCAAGTGATGAATGCCACGTGGTGATGATCTTCAAATGTTGAGATAATGTTTCGAACAATCCGGTCGGCGAAGTATGACGTCACCCAAAAGTCGTGTAATGCGTGCTCCAGTTATAGTTGAGAATTAAAGAAATGTTGATTTAATCATGTTGTCAAATGCTGATAGGGCCTGCTAATTGAACTGAATTCATGAAATGAATGCTCCGTGAAATAAATTATTTGTGCAATGAATCATCCATGAAATGAATGATCCGGCCCGGAGGACCAAATGTTGCATGAAGCTACGCTCTCGACTATTTCTAGAGCTAGTAATTCTCATGCGACATACATGCGAAGTGCTGCTGGTTTAAGGAATCGGAATATATGCTTTAAAGAAGAAGAGGACTGTATAAATTTGAGTTAACTAGCCGTTTATTGAACAAATTATATAATAAAGCGCATGGCCCATGGAATTACGTATGGCGTACATTTCCAAGATAAATAATGATTGAAGAATGAATTATATAAAGAAGTTAAGCAATAATTAAATTTCACATCGCCGCGGCTAGCAGATAGTAAAGAGTATTGAGCGAATGAAGGCTGAGGTTTAACTAACTTCTGTCGCAGCTCGCAGTTAGCGAACTGTACTTTAAGCGGGTGACGTAATTGCGTGGGCTGATTGCGCACGGGTATAATAAACAAATACAAACACTTAAGGGGATTCATAAAATTTACGCGGGATTCATTGCACTGTGTCGTTCAAGGACCGCACTCTGAGTCTGCTTCTCAACAAGCGGAGAAAAGAATCGACAGGGGACCTTGGCAGTCTGTCAAAAAGGCTTTCATCTTTTTGTTATGCAACTAAATAAGTGACAGATCCGCAGCGGATACGCGTTGACGATCAACTTACACACAATTTACGGGTTATACCCTTGTTGGCAAGTATTGGAAACAACTGGCCCAGACAAGCTCTCTTGGCAGCAACTGTATGGTCATGGTCATGGGTATGGCAGGTGGACGCCAAGGTATCTTCGGGAGATCAGAGCAATTACAGTAGACCACTGAGACGCCAAGGTATCTTCGGGAGATCAGAGCAATTACAGTAGACCACTGAATATCTGAGTCCCAATTTTTCGAGTTACGGATTATCCGAAGGACTTCCTCCTATATCTCATTTTCTTAATGCACATGTATTCACAACACATCCGAATACAAATACAAACAAATACAAATCATCGGATATAAATACAAAATTTTTTTTTTTACGAACGTACCCTACAAAATTTACGGAACCGTACACGAAATAATAATCCACAGGTTTTGATAATGATACAAATAGAAATATTGAAGAATGGATTAAATTAATAATGAGAGAAGAAACGAATTTATTGACGAAGAAATTACCGCATATTCGGAGAAAAAAATCAGATTCCAAAACGGAAGATACGTCTGATGAAGGAAGTTCAACTCTACGCATTTCAGATGCAAACGGATTGGCTGCTTTGGAACTGGCGTTACAACAATAAGAAAATGTCCTCTACTCGATCCCTTTTTACAAGTTCTTCTATCATGGGCTGTCGTTTCGTTCAGACTTATTTCTCTCATGGCCATCATTTATTCCCGAATTCTGTCATTCCATCATTTGTGTTGCGGTACTTATTTCTGACTTTCTGATGTTGTCCATGCAAGTTATTTATTTTTTTTGCCAGTAGTTATTAAACCCGGCATTCACATAGATGACCAAACCATTTGTCTTTTATTCTTTCCACGATTATGTTCTTTCCTCTCCTTATATTTCTAATTTCTTCATTAGTATTCTCAACTCTCTACACTCCTTTAGAGGGTTTTCTCCGCTGTTACCAAGTTGTTTTTTTTTTTAATTCTCATAGCCTATGCTTTAGTAGGTTACTACCATCTCTACAATCTCAGGATCCATTGACAGTGAAACTTGTTTTTATTAAAATATCTATTAAGCATGACACATCGTACTAAGAATTATTTCGTGTTATGTCAATTGCAAAAATTAATATATTTTAACGTTCTATGTCTCTGCGGTAAATTCGTCCCTGGCTGTATTTGCCCATTGTGAAGATACCCCAGATTGGAAAATTTTACTACTATGAATGCCACGATTAAAACAACAAGGCATATGTATACACCGCGGGCGACACATGCGTGCAACATACCAGAGTGCGTGCTGGAGTCAATGCAAGCCGCGCGCGCTCGCACTGACCACCAACACGCAGACTGCATCGCAGTCATGTGTCGGCTCAAGCGGTGCGGTGTGAGTCTGTACGCGCGGGCGACACATGCGTGCGCGTACCAGAGTGCGTGCTGGAGACAATGCAAGGCGCGTGCTTGCTTGTACTGACCCCAACACGCAGACTGCAACGCACAGCATGTGTCCGCCAAACGGGTGTGTGTAAGTGTGATGCCCGTGTCCTAATGGTGACATTCAAAACAGTAAAAATACCATGTACCTGGAGTATTTCACAGTGGGTAAATGAGCCACGAGATGAATTTATCTCCAGAGACATCGACAGGATGCATCCGTGGGTCTTGCTGGTTTGAATTAAACTAAATAAATTAGTTAAATTTCAATAAATTGCCTAGAAACTAAAAATTGTTGTATTGTTATTAACAATTACAACAATACATATAAATTTAATATTTTTCTAAATGTGGTTTACTGCTGTGCAAGGAATTAACTTTTATCATATTAGTCATCGGTCATATACTACTTCTACTCCTAATCATATTTGACGAGATGAAGGTTAATCAAGCCCCGGTCGACCTTTCATTTGGGGTACGCAGATGCGGTTTCTTTATCATAGAAGTATATCTATATATATAAAAGAGAAATACCACTGACTCACTCGCTGACTCATCACGAAATCTCCGAAACTATAACACCTAGAAACTTGAAATTTGGCATGTAGGTTCCTTATGTGATGTAGGTATCCGCTAAGAAGGGATTTTTGGAAATTCGACCTTTAAAGGGGGAAAAACGGGGGGGAAAGTTTGCCTGACTGACTGACATAGAATCAACGTAGAGCAAAACTACTGAATGGATATCAATGAAACTTTGAACATAGCTTCATCATAGGTCTTAGGTGCTCACTAAGAAACGGTTTTAAAAACTTTCACTCCTAAGGGGCAACCCCCCCCCCCATTGTATCTATGTATGTATGTTCCACATCTCCTCCTAAACCACTGGACCGATTTCAACCAAACTTGGCACAAATATTTTACGCGACGGGAGAACCAACATAGGATAGGTGTTTTTTTCGATGGGGTCCTTTGGGGGGTTCTTTGGGGTTTTTCACATCTCCTCCTAAACCACTGGACCGATTCCAACCAAACTTGGGACAAATATTTTACGCAGCGGGAGAATCAACATAGGATATGTGTTTTCTTCGGTGGGGTCCTTTGGGGGTTCTTTGGGGTCTTCCACATCTCCTCCTAAACCACTGGACCGACTTCAACCAAACTTGGCACAAATATTTTACGCAACGGAAGAACCAACATAAGATAGGTGTTTTTTCGATACGATCCTTCGGGGGGTCCTTTGGGGTCTTCCACATCTCCTCCTAAACCACTGGACCTATTTCAACCAAACTTGGCATAAATATTTTACGCAACGGGAGAACCAACATATGACAAGTGTTTTTTTGATACGCTCCTTTGGGGGGTCCTTTGGGGTCTTCCACATCTCCTCCTAAACCAGTGGACCGATTTCAACCAAACTTGGCACAAATATTTTACGCAAAGGGAGAACCAACATAGGACAGGTGTTTTTTTTTCGATACGATCCTCTGGGGGGTCCTTTGGGTCTTAAACAACTATTAGATCTGGTTACTATGGCAACCCAATAGAATAGATTCTTGTTACCATAGCATCGGTGGAAGTCTCCCGCGTAGGAAATAGCGCGGGAGTCGTCCGACGGGCCTTCCCCGGAGTTCATCCACGGAACCCGGGGAGTCTTAGGTCGGATCCCGCGAAAGACGGCGGGGCCAGAGTCCACGGTTCTTATAAATAAAGATATAGGTTATGATATCAAAGGTGGTGTATGCATCTTAAGAAACGTCTTAATAGTGTGTGAATTCAGAGTTGTTTCAGTTTGAATTTAAAAGTGTTAAAAAGTGTGTAAAGTGTTTAAGAGTTAAGATCGAAGTAAGTTATAAGCGAGTACAAAAAACAAAGTTTTGATAGCGAATGTATTCAGACCATAGAGCTCAGACAATATAAATGCACTTGCTTCAGTTTGAATTTAAAAATTGATAAGCTGAAATCTATAGAGGTATTGTATTGTTAGAATAAGTTTAGGAGACACTAATTTAACAAATGCCTTATTTCAACATTAACACAATGAATTATAAAACGACAGTTAAATACGCAGCGCGTGCAAGTACTGTAGACATTTTATTGAAAACTAATTTAGCTGTTCGCCCTCTCCCAGAGTTAGAAATCGAGCAGGAGCATCACGCGCAACAGAATTCTTCTCCAGATATAAGAATACAGTTTATGACATGTTCTTAAACAGGTGCGCTACAGAGTATTCCTCCAGTGAGAATGCGAACGTAACAATATAAGGAAGATTATACAATATACAAGTAATATAACGTTAGAACAAGAATAGGTGCCTATGAGCCTATGAATAAAATATGAACCCGAGCAACGCTGGGTAAATCGGCTAGATATAGATATCTATATAAGCCAAATACCACTGACTGACTCACTGATCACGATATCTCTGAAACCACTGAATGGATATCAATGAAACTTTGAACATAGCTTCATCATAGGTCTTAGGTGCTCACGAAGAAACGGTTTTAAAAACTTTCACTCCTAAGGGGCAAAAAACCAAATAATGAAATTTATCGCGGGAATTGCATACTTTTTAAATGAAGTGGTTGACATCTCAGTTTATTGGAAACCCCGAATACATTTAGTCCTGAGTTTTTAATCATTGTTTTAAATTGAAAAAACTTCGTTGTTTGCAGGTTCTTATAGTCGAGAAAATTTCGAAGTTCAATTAATTAATAAATGTATGTCCTTTTTTTCTCGGAAACGGCTCTAACGATTTTCTCGAAATAAATAATAAATAGCTGTTGCTATGAATGTAAATAGACAAACTAAGAGTTGAGAATTTGTACAATCTATCTAATCCTATACTATTAAGCGAGCAATAATTGTACAATTACATACAACGTGAAACTCCGTAGCGAAGCACTGGTATTTTGCTATATATATATAAAAGAGAAATACCACTGACTCACTGATTCATCACGAAATCTCCGAAACTATAACACCTAGAAACTTGAAATTTGGCATGTAGGTTCCTTATGTGATGCAGGTATCCGCTAAGAAGGGATTTTTGGAAATTCGACCTTTAAAGGGGGGGAAAGTTTGCCTGACTAACTGACATAGAATCAACGTAGAGCAAAAACTACTGAATGGATATCAATGAAACTTTGAACATAGCTTCATCATAGGTCTTAGGTGCTCACTAAGAAACGGTTTTAAAAACTTTCACTCCTAAGGGCCAAACCCCCCCCCCTATTGTATGTATGTATCTATGTATGTATGTTCCACATCTCCTCCTAAACCACTGGACCGATTTCAACCAAACTTGCCACAAATATTTTACGCGACGGGAGAACCAACATAGGTGAGGTGCTTTTTTCGATGGGGTCCTTTGGGGGGTTCTTTGGGGTCTT
Organism: Magicicada septendecula; assembly: GCA_034769895.1. Taxonomy (NCBI): domain Eukaryota; kingdom Metazoa; phylum Arthropoda; class Insecta; order Hemiptera; family Cicadidae; genus Magicicada; species Magicicada septendecula. The sequence continues at coordinate 833,298,438 of CM068368.1, forward strand.
CCACAACTCCTCCTAAACCACTGGACCGATTTCAACCAAACTTGGCACAAATATTTTACGCAACGGGAGAACCAACATAGGATATGTGTTTTTTCGATGGGGTCCTTTGGGGGTTCTTTGGGGTCTTCCACATCTCCTCCTAAACCACTGGACCGATTTCAACCAAACTTGGCACAAATATTTTACGCAACGGGAGAACCAACATAGGATAGGTGTTTTCTTCGATGGGGTCCTTTCGGGTCTTCCACATCTCCTACTAAACCACTGGACCGATTTCAACCAAACTTGGCACAAATACTTTACTCAATGGGAGAACCAACATAGGGTAGGTGTTTTTTCGATACGATCCTCTGGGGGGTCCTTTGGGGTCTTCCACATCTCCTCCTAAACCACTGGACCGATTTCAACCAAACTTGGCACAAATATTTTACGCAACGGGAGAACCAACATAGGACAGGTGCATGGCCCCCACATCCTGAAGCGGGCCCCCAGGCCAGGATCTTTGGCGGGCCCCCCTACCTACCGCTAAGTTTAAGGGCAGCGTAATGTTCTACAGGATTTAGGATAAAATAAGTCAATTTAAATTATGACACAAAAGTAATATTTATATTTATTTAAAAAACTATATGGATTTACATAATAAAAACTTACAATAATATAAAAAATTATCTCAAAGTATATTTTCTAGCTTTTGTCGACGCAAATTTTTCAATAACTTCAGTAAAATCAACTTGCTTAGCTAAATCATTTTCGATGCACAATACTGCTAGATGATTAAGTCGCTCTTGACTAGTTGTGCTTCTTTGCCATGTTTTCAATGAATTTGCCAGTCTGCTGAACAATCTTTCAGCTGAAGAAACAGTAACTGGTACTGTTCAAAACAGTTAAATGGCGAGACAGCCATTGGCAAATATACCTTGCAATTTTTTGTCGTAAATTGCGTTCAGAAGTCTAATTGGGGTTCTTTCAGTACCGAAAACTGTCTTGTGAATACTTTTAAGGTGAAGGATTTCGTGCAGAAAGTCTTCTGACAAATCTTTCTCATATGTATTTACAAGTTTTGCTGCTTTTGCGGTAAGTTGACCATCGTCTAAGTTCTGGAAGCTCAAAATGGGTGAGAATAATTCATATATGGTATCTGCTGCTTCAAATCGTGTCATTAAATCATTGATAATAAAATCCAATACTGGGTAAACTACGGAAATTCTGAAATCTTGTTCAGGTTCTATAGAAATTTTTCGGTTTTCGGGAAATTGAGGTTGCACTCCTACTGCTTCAGCAACTACTTTTGCTTCTTGAACAACACTTTCCCACGAGTCACGTAAGTGCTGCATCTCTTGCACTAAGTCTCTTATAAGTGCGGTCTCGACATCAAGAGATATTCCTTTACTTTGTATGACAACGTTCTTGTTGTCAATACTTGCTAATATTTTGTGCCAAAACACTGTCATTAGCAGACATTTATAAGATCTGAAATATTTTTTTAGGCATTTAGTTGTGTTCAGTGCTGAAGGAGTTAATCCTGTAGCCATCTCTCCAAGAATGACATCTAACACAGCAAGTGTGCCGGGATAATGTTTAACAATTGGGCGCACAGCTTGAATTCTTTCACTCCACCTTGTTTCTGAAAGACTTTGAAGAGATAATGTTACTTCCCAGCGTGCAGGACTGTGAGCGAACAAAGAGTAGAAGTTTTCTATATTCCCGAAAAACGTTATAACATCTGGGTTGAGCTTTGCAGCGTTGACTCCTACACGATTCAATGAATGTGCTCCGCAGGGAGAGAACAAGGCACATTTGTTCTTTTCTAAGATGCGGGACTTAACGCCGTTTATTTCGCCACGCATATTTGCGCCATTATCGTAGCCTTGCGAACGCAATCATGGAGAGGTATATTGTTTTTTCCAGAGTTGCAAGTATTTCTTCAGTTATTTTTTCTCCAGTTTTTCCAGTAAAATTCATGAACTCAATGAAACGTTCATTCACTTCGAATTCGTTTCAGTCTTGGTTTTGGGATATGTGTCTGAGAATTAGGACGTTTTGTTCATTGTGAGAAATATCTGGTGTTGCATCTACTATTATTCCGTAGAAAATTGCGTCTCTTCTTTGGTCAAGAATGGTTTGGAGAACTTTGTCGGCACAAAGGCCAATAAACTCATTTTGAGAATACCACGACAAATAATGTGCATGTCCTTTCATACTTTTACCTTCCACCTGATTTTGTTGAACTTTGGCGAGAAGTTGTCGTGTCACTTCATCGTATTTTCCAATCAACTCTAAAATTCCTAAAAAATTCCCATTATGAACATCTCCAATCTTTGAGTTCTCTCCTTAAAAAGCTAAACCTCTAGATGATAAAAATAATGTTACGTCTACAAAAATTAAAAATCGCAGGAGTAAAGTGGCACTTCCGGTTACCCGATTTTAGGATGGACGAAAAAATGTACGCGGTTTCAAGAAAAAAACGAAGTAAACATACCTGTAAAAACTTTTGGCACGCCGGCGAACAAAACAACGAAGTAATACACTAACCACGTGGCAGATCACTTTCAAACTGAACATAAACATTCAGCAGAGCTTATCCCACAGATATTCACATACCGTAAACATTCGTAAGTAAACACGCATTGTATAGGCAAACATCAGCTGTTTTTGTTACTTTTCAAGGCTTCCAGAGAGGGCAGCACTAATCACAAAGCATTTCTAACGATGTCATACCATACGGACAATGTTGTCGAATACCGCAGCAAACGGAGACGTTTTTTAAACGATGTGGACTATAGGCAAATTGCTCAGCGAACGGAGACAAATTTATTCGACTACAGTCGAATTACACGGCGAAAGGGTTATTAATTCTTCCACTGACAATAATGAAATTAAAGCGTATTCATGTCCACGTGGGTGAAGCCGTGGGAAAAAGCTAGTATTTTATAAAGAAGTCGCTTTTTGTCTTCTGTTCATCTCACTTAGCTATCCGACCCACCACGCCGGGCCCCTCCTAATCCCGGGCCCCCAGGCTAGAGCCCCGTCAGCCCCCCCTTGTGGGGGCCATGGACAGGTGTTTTTTTTCGATACGATCCTCTGGGGGGTCCTTTGGGACTTAAACAACTATTAGATCTGGTTACTATGGCAACCCAATAGAATAAATTCTTGTTACCATAGCATCGGTGGAAGTCTCCCGCGTAGGAAATAGCGCGGGAGTCGTCCGACGGGCCTTCCCCGGAGTTCATCCACGGAACCCGGGGAGTCTTAGGTCGGATCCCGCGAAAGACGGCGGGGCCAGAGTCCACGGTTCTTATAAATAAAGATATAGGTTATGATATCAAAGGTGGTGTATGCATCTTAAGAAACTTCTTAATAGTGTGTGAATTCAGAGTTGTTTCAGTTTGAATTTAAAAGTGGATACGTTAAGATCGAAGTAAGTTATAAGCGAGTATAAAAAACAAAGTTTTGATAGCAAATGTATTCAGATCATAGTGTTCAGACAATATAAATGCACTTGCTTCAGTTTGAATTTAAAAATTGATAAGCTGAAATCTATAGAGGTATTGTATTGTTAGAATAAGTTTAGGAGACACTAATTTAACAAATGCCTTATTTCAACATTAACACAATGAATTATAAAACGACAGTTAAATACGCAGCGCGTGCAAGTACTGTAGACATTTTATTGAAAACTAATTTAGCTGTTCGCCCTCTCCCAGAGTTAGAAATCGAGCAGGAGCATCACGCGCAACAGAATTCTTCTCCAGATATAAGAATACAGTTTATGACATGTTCTTAAACAGGTGCGCTACAGAGTATTCCTCCAGTGAGAATGCGAACGTAACAATATAAGGAAGATTATACAATATACAAGTAATATAACGTTAGAACAAGAATAGGTGCCTATGAGCCTATGAATAAATTATGAACCCGAGCAACACTGGGTAAATCGGCTAGATATAGATCTCTATATAAGCCAAATACCACTGACTGACTCACTGATCACAATATCTCTGAAACCACTGAATGGATATCAATGAAACTTTGAACGTAGCTTCATCATAGGTCTTAGGTGCTCACTAAGAAACGGTTTTAAAAACTTTCACTCCTCAGGGGCAAAAAACCAAATAATGAAATTTATCGCGGGAATTGCATACTTTTTAAATGAAGTGGTTGACATCTCAGTTTATTGGAAACCCCGAATACATTTAGTTCTGAGTTTTTAATCATTGTTTTAAATTGAAAAACTTCGTTGTTTGCAGGTTCTTACAGTCGAGAAAATTTCGAAGTTCAATTAATTAATAAGTGTATGTCCTTTTTTTTCTCGGAAACGGCTCTAACGATTTTCTCGAAATAAATAATAAATAGCTGTTGCTCTGAATGTAAATAAACAAACTAAGAGTTGAGAATTTGTACAATCTATCTAATGCTATACTATTAAGCGAACAATAATTGTACAATTACGTACAACGTGAAACTCCGTACGAAGCACTGGTATTTTGCTAGTATTATATAAATTTTAGTATTAGGCCTACATAACCAAATCTTAAAACCACTATTTATAAGTTTTAACGAAACAGAAACAATAAGACATACAAAGACGATAAAAGCCAAAGTTTCGTATAAAATTAAGTTACATAGAAATTAAATTACGATAAATGTTTTCTAGCCTTTATTTTACTGAGTTTGTCCGTTATGTAATGCAAAGAAAATACAGTGTTTTTTCTATAAACAAAAGACCGAAGCTTTGGAGTGTATTCTCAGTCATCGTTGATCTACGATGAGATTTTTTAAAATTAATTTCAGTTTGAGAAGCTTCTTACACATGAGACCAGAGACAAACAAATCGTTAAGAAAATACTGTAGGATGATACATAAGTTGGGAATTAATACGTTCAAATTTTATTTTACAGTAAACTGAAGAACTTCCTTGGTTGTCTAGCTAATGCTCCTTTACGGTGGCATTAGTACCGTGTACATGTCGTCGAAATATTTTTATATACCACTTCATCTTTATCATAGTCACCATATAGGGACTACATGTCTACATGCTTGAGCTTTTCATGGTGGCACAAGATAATCAGCTGCACTTACGCATGCAAAGAAAGTCATCGAGAACCTCTTTCAGCTGCAGTAAGGACTCTTACCTGTCATTTCCCTCTGTTATCAATAGTACGTGCCTCTTTGTACTACATAAAGCCCTGTTTTGTCTACATTCAGGGGTCAAAAAACTTTTTCACTTGAGGACTGAACTGAAAAATCTTGGAAGTCAGGCGGGCCAACACACACACACACACACATAGTGAACTTATTTTTTAAGTTTACGAAATAATCAAGTCAATAAAATAGGTATTTAAATAAAAATTATGCAGACTTATACAAATAAAACAAATTCAATCATTCAAAATGATGTTTACAAAAGTAAGGAAAAAATAACATTCAAAGATATATCTTACGTCCTTTTGGCTTTCTTAAGTACGTATGGGATGTGTGGAGTTACTTCTAACATATAATGTCTGTCTACTTTGGGACAAATTTTGATGCTCCCATCACTAGAATGGATTTCAAGTGTTCGTTTGACAAGTTAGCCCTGTACTTTGATTTTACAAGTTAATTTTTGAAAACGGGGAGAGTTAGAGCCGAGCGTACGGTGGAAATAGGAATCTTCGCTTTACGTTGATGGAGTGAAAAGCGTGATTCATTCAAGGCAGCCAGACGGACAAGCACATTAACCACGTAAATGTTTTAAACTTGTACAAAATATTATAACATTTTACTGAACTTATTTCTTGCTTAGTTATTTAATAAAATGTTATAAATTTGAAGTATTTTGACGATCTATTTAAAAACTGCACGCAGCATCGGCCGGGTTGCCGCGGGCCGTAGTTTGGTGACCCCTGGTCTACATTAAACAGGTGATTAGCCGAAAAATTACATTTTTCATAAAGTCGTATCAAATCAAAACATTTTAATACTTTGTCTTTACTAAAACCTCCAATCCTTGGATATGATGTTCCAGTTGGTTTAAGTACTGAAAACACATGTTTATGTCTGTTTAAGAATGTATTTACCAATCTCTGCCAGCTTGGCCATTTCCAAAAGAATGTTTGTTTATTGTGGTTTCTTGCGGCCAATTGGTATGCCATCCTTCTAACACCTAATCGTGTAACACCATAATATATGATTCCGTTCCTAAAAGATATCTTACTAATTGTTTGTCTAGTTCTGGACTGAATACTGGTTTATGACCCAATGACTTTAATGTCGCAGCACCAGGTTCACTAGACGTCTCAGCAACTAGCCGAAATACAGTAGATCTGGGTACTCCAAAAGTTTTGTCAGCCTTTAGGAACCCATTTGCTAGTCCCGGATCTCCTGTGCAGCCATCTCCATATTTTTGGGTCCCACTATTTTCTTATAGCTGGACGGTTAACGTTCCTCTTAGACATATCTGTAACGAAAACATGAAAAGTTCTTTAAAACTTGTGAATTGTTACGTTTTCCTAAATATTTTATGTAATTAGTTACATATTTTGCAGTTATAATACTTCTAAAATAGGAATTATAAACTCTTCTATCTTTTGCTATTTAGACAGATACTGAAACAACCTGAGCTGTTCAAGCACTGATTCATACAGTTCACTAATTTCATTTATTTTGTTGACGCAGATTGAGACTGACTTTTACCATTAATATTACTTTAATCCATTAATATTTACTTACAAGATTTTACAACTTGCTAATTTGGTGTTTTAATTGAAAGTGTTGAATTAAGATGAATGTAAGAAATACGTACGGGGAGTATGCAGGGTATCTTGGCGCCCTAAGCTAATTATATTTTAGCGCCCCCTCACCACCCATAGGCTACTATTATGTTTATTTCCAAGGGGCTGAATGAAGCTTTAAACACCCTACAATATATTTCTTAGTTAGGAATATTTCAAATATCTTACTGTTTTTGGAAGCTGAGTCTCAAGAATTAAAAACTGACGCTATTTTTCAGCCACTTGAAAAAAAAAACTGACACCTTCAACCATTTGTAGTTTCCATGGCTTTTATAAGGAAAAAAATTAACTAAGTAGTTACAGAATTATAACAGTTTTATTAAGAGTATATTTAACATCATTTACACAAAGAAGACAATCAGTTAAATACCTTGTGGATTTGTTAAGACTCATGTAAAGTTCAAGCTAGATTCTTTTTTCTCGCTTTTGACTGAGCATACGTTTTAAGCACCTCACTGAAATCAAGTCCTTCCAGACAATCACTTTCAATGAACAAGAGGGCTACACTGGTCAGTTTATCCTGGCGCAAATTTGAGCGTAAATAATTATTCACCCTCTGCACAGTTGAAAAAGATCTTTCGCCACTGCAGTTAGTGATGGGCGTAGTAAGGAAAATGCGCAAGGCTATCTCAACTGGATGGAATAAATAACGTGGTCGGCAATTCCACGAAAGTCAGCCGGGGGCATAATTCTATGAGTGCCGGCCGCCGATGACTCATAACCGGAGAAAACAGTTGGAAGCACTTGTATTATTTATGTACAGTTTTACCATAATTTCTCGCAAACAGGCGCCTGTGTTCAAAATGAACTCAAATGTTTATCCTTGTAATTTATTACCACTTTTACATTTAGCTGTAAAATTTTATTATTTTGTAGCTAAAATTTTGTGCCCCCCCCCCCAAAGTGACGCGCCCTAGGTTACAGCCTAGTCAGCCTAATGGTTAATCCGCCCCTGGCAGTATGGACTACTGATAAAATACGCGGGGAATATGGAGTAGTGGTATTCCATATTGCCCGACTCCCCATCTTGGTAAAGAATTATTTTTGGGTTATAATACATTAGAATAAGTCTTATAATCCAGATATGAACAAGAATAAACCTTAAACTTATTTTAAAATTATTTATAATTAATATTTATTTATTTATATTATGTTGTATTTTTTTAGGGGGGGGGTATTGAGTCTTTGACCGATCTAGATAAAAAAAGATAAAAGAAGGAAAAGAGTGGTTTAGCTTGGTGTAAAGGTATTTTACTCATAATGTATCGTAAACTGAAAAATTGGGTGCATTTATTATAAAACGTTTCTTGGTAAAAATTATTTATTAAATGTTTAATATTTTATAACTAGATAACTAGGGAAACTAAACTTCTTTTTTCAGAATTATTACAAGACATCTGTCTCAAAACTCTCACATGGGTTTAAAGAGAGTATGCTTAATTCTGTAACATTTTCAAAATTAAATCCTACAATAGATAATTTTTTATTATACTATAAAAGAAATATCTACTTAAATTAGTTTTGAAAAGTAAAAAAAAAATGTATACACAGCTGTTGTTTTTAAGGTTAGAAAATAATTTTAAAATTAAAATCCTACATTTTTAATATGATAAAGTGTTTCAGTGACACATTTTTGTCCCACATTTATCCCTCCTATCCCTTTTCTATGGGGGGTGCACATAATAAACATGATTAACTTTGTTTTTGCTTTACATTTAAGAAAATGGAAATAAGGAAAAATAAAATTATTTTCGCAGTATTTAATATAAACATGTTGCAGTATTAAGTAATAAAATAATTGCCACATTTCTTCTGAAAATTTGAGACAGCATATTGTTAACTTTTGAGCAGTAACCGTGTCTGATTACTGAAGGATGAATCTTCTGTTTCAGTCACATCATAGGAAAACAGCCTCGCCTGTTAATAAAAAAAACAACCACATCACTAAATTGGGGGGTGATATCTGATGTCACCAGGCTGTGTTTAGTTCATCAAGCCCTATCACTGCATGAAAGTAACAACCTCTCGATAGGGACCTCTTTTGGTTTTGGGAGAGGCTTGATATAGGGCAGTGACAACCCCATACCAATGAAGAACCCACTTTTCCAATTATTATAAAAGGAATGTTGTAAAGACTAGAAACATAATGTTAACATTCCTGTTACAATGTTAGCAATTAACAATAGTTTATCCCACACCAATAAATTGAAAATAAAAATTTAATCAACTGTCCCATAGTTTTATACAAAAAAAAAACAGTATTGACAAAAATCAAAATTAATATAAATTTGAACAAATTAAGGACAAATAGCTCTCTTCAATGAACAGCTGCAGTATGATAACAGCTCCTTCTTGATGGCCCTTGATGAGACGGAGAAATCTGGTTCAGTGTAGAAAAGCAGAATTCTTCATGACAATACTCTTGATGAGATGGTGACACAGTGTACCGTCAATGGTGACTCCTTCATGATGACCTCTGACTATGTGGACAAACCTTTCTTCACTACTAAACTGACATCACTTCACTCATTAAAAATAAAGTACTTCTTATTTTTCCTAGACTGCCACTAAAAGACACAATGATGTATACTATGGCTAATAACTAAGATAAAGAGGAGACTACATCACTAGTAAAAGCACTTCAGTACATACAGAACATACTTTGACTGTTTACAATTGTACTAAATATTTCTATTTCTATGACCACATTTACATTCACATAGTAACAACATGTGATTCACTGTAACAACTAAAGCAACTGACTAGATGACACAAACACAATACCAATACTGATATGTGACTTCTTCACTCTGGTTACTTAACTGTGATGCTTGATGGTTTCCGGATAACTTCATTTTCTTCTCTGTTCAAGTGACTACTATACCTTGTAGAGAAACAGAATCCTTTACACCCTTGATGACCCTTGATGAACTGGAGAAAAATTCTCTCTTCAGTGACAACTGCAGTGTGACAAATTCTCCATAATGACTAGATGGAGAAACTTCTAGATACAGTATGATAACTCCTTTATAAACTCCTTGATAAAATAGAGAAATTTCCGATCTTCAATGTACAGCTGTAGTATTATGATTTATAAACAGTAATAACCTAATGAGATGGAAAAATGTCCTCTCTACCACCTCAAATATGATAAATATTTCATGATTACCCTTAGTGAAATAGATGAACCTGCTCGATTCAGTGCTCACTTGCATATGATGATTTCTACACGATGACTCTTCATGAGGTGGACACACTTTCTGGGTTCAATGCTCAGGTGCAGATTACTTAATGATGATGTCAGATGAGGTTGAAAAACTGCTGCAGTATGATGACTCCTTCATAATGATCCTCTGATGAGATGGAGAAACATCCTTCTTCCAACTGTTGTATGATAACTTTTTCACAGCATAACCTTTAATGTGATTGAATGCATGGCTTCAATATATGATGTTCCTTTATGAAATGGACATACCATACCTGATCTCTTCACTGGTTTAATTTATCTTGTTACACTTACCAAAAGTGAAACACATCTTGTTTCTTAAACTACAACTACGGACGTATACATAAGTTTAGGATATAACTAATTAAGCATGATAATGATATACACTTTATTACATCACTAAGGGAGATTATATCACTACTAAAAACACGTCAGTACCTACAGAACTTACAGTATTCCAACCCTACCAGAAACAAAGGAATCGTCTTTGTTGAACATATTAGCTGAACTAGACTGTTTCATTATGACCTTCAGTAAGTGAGAGAAATCATAATTCTTCAGTTCACTGCTACTCTACGATAAACTTCTCTTGACAAAAACTACTCTCTTGACCCCACTGTGAGTTATAGTTGATGCTGGAATGTTTATAGAGAAACAAAACCATTCTCTTCTGTACTTGTTGCTGTATAGCGTAGTTTAGTTGGTAACGTAGGATTTTGTACATGTCATATTCATTTCATGATGGCAATATGATGATGCCCCACATGGCCCTTGATGACATGGAGAAACCTGGCCTCTTGAGTTCACTGCTGTAGCATGATGTCTTTTTCACATTAACCCTTGATGTGATAAAGAAAAAGCCTGCCTTCTTTAGTGCTCGCCTGTACTATGATGACTCTTGAAGAGACAGAGAAAACCTGCTGTCTTCAGTTCAGTGTTGTAGTAGGTTGTCTCCTTCATTGATAACCTTTGACGAGATAAAAATATTTCTTTTTTCAATGTACGGCTACAGTAAGATGACTCCTTTATGACGATCGTTGATGAAATAGAAAACACAACTTTAATTCACAACACACCACACTTCATTAATATAACATACCTCACTATACTCACTGAAAATAAAACTCTTTTTATGTTTTTACCACCCAAAGATACACAATAATATACACTCTCAATACATCACAAAGATATTATGAGAGACTTAATCATTATTAAAAACACTTTAGGACATACAGCACAAACATTGTTTGTTTACAATTCTACTAAATGTTTATGTAAGTGTACTCAAAAGTAACAACACATGATTTCGTGTAATTACTTTAATATTAGATTTGATGGTACAATCACCTGAATACAGACGGGTGGCCCCACATGTCAGTGTGGCTGCTTGACTGCGTTACTGTATGGCTTTTCTTATACTCCCTTTTCTTCTGTAATCAACACACCATTACAGCTTGTTCATTTTAAAGAAGCAGAATCATCCATGATGGTCCTTAATGAGACAGAGAAACCTATCTTCAGTGTATGCTGAAGAGTCATGGCTCCATTATAATGACTCTTTGATGAGATAGAAAAACGTCTTATCTTCACTGACAGATACAGTGTGATGACTTCTGGATAACCTCTGACGAGATAGAAAAATTCTTTTCTTCAGTGATGGGTGTAATATAATGGCTCCTTTAGGATGATGCCTGGTGAAATAAAAAAAACATCCTTTCTAAAGTGATAGCTGCAGTATGATGACTCTTTGTCTTAATCCTTGATAATATGGAAAAACCTCTTCTGGTCAAAGCTACAGGATGATGACTCTTTTGTGACAACTCCTGATGAGGTGGAGAAATCTCCTCTCTTCCACCTACAGTATGATGATTCCTTCAGTAGCACCCCTGATGTGATGGAAAAACATTCTTCAGCTAGCGGCAGTATAATAACTTCCTCAATGTGACAGAGAAATCCGCTCTCTTTAAAATGGGGCTGCAATGTGGTGATTCTTTCGTAGTGACCTTGTATGGTTGTGTTCAGAGTGAAAACTTTTCATATTTTGAATGTATTTTTAACTTGAATACTTTCAGCTAACTATACACACTTAAATAAACACACTAAAACACTTTTCATATTATCTAAACTACCACCAAAAATTCTGTTTTTCTTTACAGTGTGACAGTGTGTATGGTTTTTCATCACTGAGACATACAAGGAGACTTCATCGCTATAAAACATACTAGTACATAATTGTCTACAGCACAAAATTTATTCATTCTAAATGTTCAGCTGAACTTTGATGGCGGATGGCTTTCGTGTAACTTCTTTCTCTTCTTTATTAAACTGAGTGCTACACTTCGTCCATTGTAGGGTAGTGGAATCATTCTCTCTTGAACACATTGTTGTGACGTTATGACCCTCTTGGTGATATGTGAAGAGCAGACTTTTCTTGAATGTACAACTGTGGTAAGATGACGCATTATATTGACACTTAATGTGATGGTGAAAACTTCTGTCTTCAACGCATGGCTGCATTAATATGACACCTTCACCAGGACTCTTGATGAGATAGAGGAATGCCCTTTTACTCTCTGCAATGTGTATGGCTTCTTCAAGGAGTAACCCTTAGTGAGATGGATGCTCTCTTCGACATATGTCCATAGTAGAAAGACTTGTTCACAATGTGGTTGACGAGGTGGAGAAACCTTCTCTCTTCAATTCACAGCTGTATTATAATGTCACCATCAAGACTCTTGTTGAGACGAAGCAAACTTCTGTCTTCAATGCATGGCTTCAGTAATACAATGTAATGTGCTGCATGGCTGCACAGCTGTAATATGACATCACCATCAAGATTCTTGATGAGATGTCAAGCTACTTCTGCCTTCAATGTGTGGCTGCAGTAAGATGACGCCTTCATAATAGGCCTTAATGTGATGAATGCTTCTGTTCTCTTCAATGCATGACTGAAGTGTTGTAGTTTCTTCACAATGACTTTTGATCTTCACCTGCTCTGTCTTGAACCTATACCTCCACTAATCAGTGGCATATCTAGAATTTGGGTTTGGGGATGGGGGAAGGTCCAGGGTCAGGTCAGCTTCATACAAAGAACAAACAAGTTAAGACTAATCAACATTACTGTCTTAAGTGGCTGAAAAATACGTGATAACATCCTGAAATCAGTCCTATTAAAGTAAACGGTACCAGTAATAACACAATAAATATACGCGTTATTGAAACATTGTTAACAGATACTTATTGACTGAATTGATTTTCCCATATTTTATATGTAAATCATAATGCTGTGTAATAAACATGTTTGTATATTTAAAAAAGAGCTACTACTATATTAGTGTACACAGCTGAAAAAATTAAATAAAACAGATTTAAGAGAATAAAATAAATATAACTAACTAATAAAATACAACTAAAATAAATAAAACTAAAAATTAAAGAGATGTAACAAAATTCGTCAACTTTTTGACACTAACCTTGACTCTGGCACTAACCTACTTCACAAAGACCACACAACAAAATATGCTTGCTTATGTCACCTTTGAAAATCAGTCTCAGATGATGATTCCTCAACTATGAAACTTTTTTTTTCATAGTTGAAAAATTCCATGACATGAAAAAATTTCTTTTCACAATTAACTGGTGCAAACTGGATTCTTCAGTCCATATATCTGTTAATTATGAAATATACATAAGTCTTGAATCTGTAGGGCTGCACCGAACAGTGGCGTAGATAGGCTTTTTGGCACCCGGGGCAAGGAGATCCGTCTCGCCTTCACAATTGAAGGTGGTCAAAAGAGCAAAAATTAAGGCTCATCCAGTGAATACAAAAATACATGTGTAGATTTTTGTATGAAAACACGTCCAGCAAATGTCTGAACAATATTTGTTAAGTCAAAATAAGAAATTACACACAGTTACTGGTATTCAGTTTGTAGGGGAGCAGGGGGTACAGTGAACCACTTTTTTTAAATATACATATTATAAACATATGAATGAGTCAAAGTTTATTCTTTTTGCTCTAGAACATGTATGAATGCTTTACCTTTCCTAAGTTGCACCTGAAATTTAAACTTACAGTTCTCCAGGTATCTAAAACCCATTTTTTTCAAAGAATGAACAATGGTTCACTGTTCCCCAACCATGGGGTAGAATGAACCACAACATGGGGTACACTGAACCATGTATTTATTATTAAACACTACACTAAATCAATCAAAATAAATTCCACACTACTACATCACAATGCAAACATTATAATTAACTATAAACCCATGAAAGAAAAACACTTGTAAATTTCCACTTTCACTTCAACGAATGTCCATATTATCAAAATGAATTGCAAAGGAAACATATGACTTCTGCTGTTTGGTTTGTCCATAGGAGATAGGATTTATTAAATGCATCTATATCGATGACTCATGCACAGCTTTTATATCTTCTTCTTCAGGATAATAGAAATGTCCTGCTATTTTATGACTCTTCCTTAAATAAGAAATTTCATAGTCTCCTTCTTCATCCTTGTCTTTTGTAATTTTTTCAACATAGTAAACTTTCTTTTTATGTTCACTTGAAAATGAAACCAAAAGAAAGTCACCCATCTTAATTTTTGCTCTGTCAAACTCTGGAAAATGTTCCTCTTCAGAAGCGAGGATGTCAACATCATCTGTCGAGGACACGCTCTTGAGCTCGATGTCAGAATCTTGTGAGTCTGAATCATCACACAATATTTTTTTCTTAACTGGTTTCAGCTGCTTAGTGTTAGGGCTAACTGTCTTCTTCTTTTGTTCTTCTAGAGCTTTTTTTACTGGAGTGTCAGTAGCTATGATGCTCTTACCCCTGCGTTTTCCTAACCTACTAGTTTTTCTCTCGCTTGCTTCAGGATATGGTTTACAGCTTCTGGGGACAAACTTGGGAAAGAAGTCTCTGATCCTGAAACTTCAACAGTAGAACAGTCACTAGAAGGGACTCTTATACATGGAGGATCCAAAGGAATCTGGTCAGCAACCAAGGCAGAAACTGGTTGAGGGTGTCGGAACTCATCAGATGTGTCCTTGTTAGGACTGGAATTGGTTTGTGTTGAATCATGGCCTTGTGGATCTCTGTTTGTAACTTCACTCATCATAAAATCAGAATCACTGAAAACATTCCTACCAAAGAGGAAAATCCCAGATTTCCTGAATCCAGCAATAATATTAGTGGGCGTGAGGGCTCTTTTATGGGCAGACTTCACACACTCTGCAACATGGTAAATTGTTACTGGCGTTCCTTGAAGTCTCAGAATACTTGAACCAAGGGCACCACTATAAAATGTTTTGAAGGGACCATAGGATGATACATCAAGTGGCTGTAACTTGTTTGAAGTATGTGGAGGTAGCGTCAAAACCGTCACTCCATTTTCTTTGGCAATATCTAGAGCTCTGATAGATAAATGGCTCTCATGATTATCGTAAATGAGCAAAGTTGGAATTGACTTGCTGTTATTAGAATGTTTGACGAAATGCTCCATTACAGATCCAAAAAGCTCAGCCATCATCCATCCAGTTTTGGTAGCTAATGCCAGTGTCCCAGGAGGGGCTTTGTCGGTCATCAAAGAACTGACATTAACACGAGGAAACACCATAACAGGTGGTAGTGCAATTTCCAGTAGCACTGACTATACAGCATGTGGTAACCTGAACCCCTTTCTCACCACTAGTTGCCTGAGCTACTTGTTTAGTTTCTTTCTGACAAATGACCTTCTGTAATGTTTTAGGTACTGTTGCTGTACTGGTTTCATCAAGATTGAAAATCCTTGTGCCATCACAGAATGCAGGTTCTCGCTTCAGAACTTCCTGTAAGTTGTTGTAAAACATGTTAACATTGTGCTTATTGAAAGATGTCAGGCTGGAGAGACTACAGCCTTCAGGTTTTCTGATGCTTAGCTCAGGATTTCGTTTTCTAAAACTATACAGCCAATCAAGCCCTGCCATTTTTGTCTCCTTCCAGTTTTCAGGAACTGATATATCATTTTTCTGCGCAAGTTGAAAAGCTAATTCACAACACTGTACAGTTGTTAGTGCAAAACACATTTGGGATAATTTAATAAGATAATTTACCAGCTCTTTTTCCTGTAATTCGGTGAAAATCCTCCTGTTATTATAGTGTGGCACGTATGTCATTTGTGCTGGACTAATGGATTTTTCCCCACATACCTGCGTAAAGTTGGATAAGGAATACCAAATGTTTTAGCTACTTTCCAAATAGAGTTGTTTCCTCCTACAGCCTCCACTGCTCTTCTCATTAAATCACCATCTGGAGTTCTATCAGTCTTACGTATGTGGTTGCGAACCATATTGTCTGTAAACAATAGATAAACAAAGAAAATTAGGCCTAACTTAACTAAGTTTCCTAAATATTGTAATTACAGCACAATAATCCATGGTTGGGGATCAGTGAGCCAATGGTTCAGTCTGCCACAGTGGTTCTGGTTCACAGTTCCCAATGGGCACATTTCAATATGAATTAGAATTTTGAGGTTAACCACTAAAGATAAATATAACTGTAGTTATTGCAATTGAAAGATAGAGGATCATTTAATAGCATGGTTTAAAACAATTACCAGTATTTCTTAATGCTAAAAATATATAGGCTCATATTCTAGTTTGTAAAAAACTTAGTTTTCTTACCTGAAAATAGAAAATATCACGTAGTACAGCAAGTGTCCAAGGCAGCCATTTGCAATCCACACGAGAGTCGTCCATGCAGTGGTACCACACACCCTACATCTTCAAACAAATTTCTCTCCACAACAAAAGAAGTTGTACACTATGGTTCACAGTTCCCCATGGTTCACTGTACCCCCTGCTCCCCTATACATTTAGTATATTTATATGGCATAGTTTCTCACTCTTGAAACTAAGAATACAATATGTGTGCTTCATAAAAAAACTAGAAATTATATATTTGTCGTGTGCCGTAAGTGGATCGGATATTGCACGTACACATCTGTATAACATCACACTATCAACACACGACAAACACTTTTACTAAAGAATTAAAAAAATATATATATATTTCCAAATTTACCGGTATTATATGAAGTCTATGTCGATGTGTGAAGTGTCATGTCCGTTGGGGTAATCCGCTCCCTACGTAGTACATCGGCGGATTTCGGGGACTGGATTCCGTCCGGGAGTCCTCCGTAGGCGCCCAGGGTCCTCCGTTTTAAAGACTCTGTAGAGGCCACCAGACTTCTCTACAAGAATCCTCTGGAGGCGCCTGGGTTCAAACGCCTCTCTTCCGGTCGGGGTTGTCACAGCCGGGGGTTGGTTTCGCCGGGATTTCCTGCCTCATGCCGGCGAAGTGTCACAGCCGGGGGTTAGTTGTGCCGGGAGTTCCTGCCTCACGCCGGCGAAGTGTCACATCCCACAGACGGGGGTTAGTTGCGCCGGGAGTACCACCAGCCTCACAACCAGGGTTGTCACAGCACCCCTCTCTCTCTCTCTCTCTCTCTCTCTCTCTCTCTCTCTCTCTCTCTCTCTCTCTCTCTCTCTCTCTCTCTCTCTCTCTCCTCCCCAATTTTATTCGTGAAGGGTAAAGACAGACATTCTAAAAGCTTGAAGTCTTAAGAAAACATATGTTCGTCTGTGCCCCTACTATTTACTTGTAACCATTACATACATATAAACAAGTATAAGCAATACACATATTTATCTATGTTTATAAACATACGTTACATAAAAAATTAAATGAAAATTATTAAAACAGTAGCGAGACTGAATTTGTTGCTACTGTACAACAGAACGTCAGTTTTTCTTGTTCCTTTCCATTTTCTCCTGTTCAGCCTTAGCATTACCAGATCGTTTCGCAATCCCATGTACTGACACGCACGATTTGGCATCTACTTATTACTACGAAGAAAGTGGCTTGTTCCACAGTGCTCTGACAATGAAGAAATGTAATCCAGTGTGGTTTATTTTATGAGTATGGAATTCAAAAATTTATGAAATGTATACGCGTCTTAATTTGGCTGGATACTATGTTTACAGATAGGTTCAAAGATGTACTTTTTCTGTACTTTTCGCTCTTCTTGCTAATTTGTCTCTCCATGTTTTTATCGTTACATAAAGGACAACAATTGTTCGGAGACGAGTGGTTCGTATTAGTTACTTATGAACATATTTGAATCGTACACGTCAAGCCAGCGGCGTCTTCATTCTCAAAAGAAAGAGATAAAATTGTTTTTTATTCTTTGAAACCGTCCGGCTGGTCCTTATTTGAGGCACTATAGTAGTGAATATATCCCCTGGATATGTTTACTATCATATAAGGCGTATCATATAAGATGGTGGGGCTGCCGCCTTCAGGCTTAACGTCTAGCCCGATTTTTTGTCTGGGTGTTCTCCAAACATTTTTATGCAAAAATTGTTACAGATGGTACTGTCCTAGAACAAGTTAGCAATTTTGAATACCTGGGCTACAGTGTTTCTTATAATACAAGCAACGACGTTGTGAATAAGTTGCACAAGTTCAACCTTATATGCGGGACTATTAGGCGAACTCTTAAGTCAGCAAGTAAAGGAACACGCCTAAAATTCTACAAGGTGATGGCTCTTTCCGCACTTCTTTATGGGTCTGAGAATTGGACTTTAACGAAATGCCAGGCCAGTCGCATCCAAGGCTGAAATGAGATTTCTCAGGCACGTGGCAGGGTATACTCTCCATGACCATAGAAGAAACACAGATATATGGGAGAAACTGAATATTATGAGTATACTCGACAGGATTGCCCAGTGTCGGCTGAATTGGTGGGAACATCTTTGCCGAATGGATGACTGCCGCATCCCCAAACAACTATGGAACTATAAGCTGAGGGGACGGAGAGGTGTGGGACGTCCGAGGAAGCGCTGGAGTGACCAGCTCTAATCTTTGCCTGTTTGAGACCGGAACAAACCATCCTTGGTTTAATCCTTGAAGATAATGATGAATTCCTTGAAACCATAAAATAATCTCTTTTAACCACATAAATGGTTAAAACGTGAAGAAATGAATCACCGGTACGTAAGATTAGCTGACATAACAACCATTAAATTATTAATTAATAAACTCTTGTACACTAGAATTGCTAAAGTAACTTTTCATGCCAGATATCATTTCCAACAGGTCTTTATTGTTGACGAGCTTAGAAGGATTGATCAAATAAATGTTTCTCAGCTCGAATGTTGTTTGAAGAGACAGTTTTTGAAGTCGAGTGTGACATGTACTGGCAGCAGGTGGAAGTTTCTCAGTTCGTGTGAGCCAAAGAAAATAGTAAACCACTATATTTCAATGTTTTTTGACGTTTTAAACAACATTTTGAAAACGAAAGAGATGTTGATGAAATTCTTCATCCAAACGCGTAGTTTTCAAAGCTTTCTAAAGCATACATGTCCATAATTTTCTCTACAGATCCCCATTGTATTCATCTTACCAAATATGTGTGGAAGATAAAACATCTTTGCATTTTTATGTTATAGAAAAACAAGCTGTTTTTATGTGTATTCGCCGTGTTACCCTGGCTACCTGGCGCCTGTTGTGGGTAAAACATGTAAGTGGGTACATTAGGTGGATATGGCCGTCGGTTATTGGCCATTGTATAATTTACCTGGGGCCTATATTCATTTTGGTTTCTCCTATCGCCTCCTCCTTGGTTTCCCTCGCTACGATAACCATTACGTTGACCATAATTACTTCCTCTATAATTATTCCCGCGATAACCGTTTCCCTGGTGGAAGTTCCTACCGTAGTTATTCCCGGTGTAATTACCTCTGTTTGGTCCCGGATAGTTGCGGTTAATTGGGCCCTGAGTGTTATCATTTCGGCCATTTGGTGGGATATTATTATTCTGATTATTGGTGTTTAGATTATTACCGTTCCCACCTCCATTCCGGTTTGGTCCGTTATTATTGTTGTTGTACTCTACCTTACGATTGGGGGGTTGGTAATCCTGGAACCTTCCTGTGGATTCGCAATTTTCCAATAATTTGGCCAGATCGGCTATTTTGCTAATCTGTTGGTATAATTGGGCATCCTTGATACCATAGCTGTAATGTCCAGCTAACTGCCTTACCAAACATTCTTCTGGGATCGGCGGTATCAACTTCCGTGCTAAACATACCTTTCCCAGGAAATAAGACGTCGGGGACTGTCCATAGGACGCGTCGTATTTGCCATAGAAAATGTCCATTCTTACCCGGTTTTGTGCGGTCTCTGACCAATACTTTTCCTTAAACTGGCGTTTAAACTCTGCTAAATTCGTTATTTCGGGTCGTACCGCTATCCACCAGTTATCCTTAGTATTTTTAAACGTCTCGTCAAGCATCTCTCTTATCCTGTCCCACCTTGTTTCTCTATTTCTCCCAATAAACTCCTCCATTCTTTCCAAAAATTCGATTGGGTTTCGTCGATAGTCCTGGAAGTTGATTACTTCCCTGTTTCCACCATGACACGTATGAGTGTTTAGTATTGGTGTGTCTCTCAGCGCCTCTAATCTTTCCTGCAGGTTTTTCTCTCTCTGGTCTATTTCCAGTATACTATTTTTGTTAGTTTTTATCTGTTCGTCCAGCCTGTTAGCGATGTCATATGTTTTCTGCATCCTCTCGCTAACGTCTTTCTGGACTTCTCCCACCTCCTGCATGATGGGGTCTTGGTTCTGCCTTACCATGTTTTCGAGATTTCTAACATCTTGTTTGGTCTCTACTGCTCGTTCCTCTATATTTTCGAAACGTGTATTGTTTCCCTCCTGTAACCTTTCCAATTGTTTCTCCATGTTTTCGACCTTCCTGTCACTATCGATTTTATTATCATCGATCTTTTTGGTTACTGTTTCGTACTTTATGCTAATTTCTTTTTTCAGGGACTCTATACATTTTTCATTCGCCTTCTGAAATAGCTCTAGCTTTTTCCCATTGTCATCTATTTTCTCGGTTATATCCTTCTTTAAAGATTCTATGTTTTTGTCTAATTTCTCTTTATCTTCCAGCCTGTTTTTATTATTCTCCTCCTTATCTTCCCGTCTATTTTTATTCATAGATTCTATTATTTCCTCCTTATCTTCCTTCATTCTTTGGAGCATCATCATTATTATATTCGTGTCAACGCTCCCTGTTATTTTTTCTGGTTCGGGATTCTCTGTTTGTTCTACCATTTGTATGGGTTCTTCTCCCGTTTGTTCTTCTAATTCCTCTGCCGTTTGTACCGGTCTTTCCATTTCTAGTGTGGGCGGTTCTAACTCTGTTTCCTCCATTTGTACTGCCTCTCCGTCTTCCACACTTAACTCGGGTTCCACAGTCTTCTTCACCTTTTTTCCCTTTGGTTGCGGCATCTTAATATGTTGGTAGTTGCCGGGCTTGTTCCGTCTTTTTCAAGCCTCACTAGTTGGGCTGCCAATTTATAGAAAAACAAGCTGTGGGTGTGTAATTGTCTGTGTTGTAAAATGTCGGGCGTTACCTCCGCGCACTTTTGTTACTTACTCTGTTGACTGGATCCTCTGCAGTGATGTAGTCCTGTAACACAACTTAATACTATGCTTTTTGTGGGCGCCACTTGGAAACGTTTGTTCCAAGAAAAAAATTGTGATTGATAAAATTTTTAAATCTACGAAAAAAATTTAAACAAGTCAGTTTAGCTTGGAAAAATCAGTTAAGTTTAATTATTCTTCAAAAACAAACAAATCGTCTGAAGGACTAACATTCATAGAAAAAAATTATAAAATTGCAGAGAAAAAAAAATTTACAAGTTATTATTATTGACAATTTTTTATATATCCAATCAAGTATCGGCTAGTATATTTCAGATTTTGACTCAGTTGAAAAGCATGAGTTTAATACGTGAAAAATCTTTACTCTCAGGACGTGACTCCTTTGAACTACCAAGACATATCAATTAGATGCCTTACAAGAAAAAAACTAAGTGATTTGAAGGTGTATGTGTGGCGTGTGAAGTACAACTGCGTGATAAAATGTAACCAGGTAACAAATGACTTTAATTTTGGTAACTCACGTTCCAATGGTTATTTATTCTCGCACTGGACACTCCTTTCGGGTAGTTTCTCAATCTCGCCTCTTCGGGTGTACACTGAATTTATTTAAAGTCAAATTTTGCGATCGTTTACTTTTTCCGCACTTTTGTAAAAACGTTTGGCAGTAGAATCACGTTCAAACGCCGCCAAAAGCTCGTCAGCTGCTCCGCGTTAATTCAGAAATTATCCGCCGCAGCGCTGATTCCCATGTTGTCGAGAAGAAAGGCTTGTTGGGTATATGTTTGTTTACGTTAGGGGGAATTATTGTCACGTTAGTCAGTCTATGCGAACACAGCAGAATCCGTTCTCTATTTAAATTTTTGGTCCCTCCTGGGCCGCTTGACGTTCTGGCTGCGTGATTTCTATTAAAATTTGCCGTATCACTGCTCTATTTCAGCGATACATTTGGCGTAGATTCTCGTTGAGGTTAAGTCAGTCGGTATGTCTATGTACGGGAAAAAGCCTTTCTCCGTGTCTTGTCGATTTCTCGCCTCTTCGGTTTCGCCTTAGCTGCGTTGATCAGTGTTGTGTGTGATGCATCAGTTCTGGAGTTCAAGTTTCAAGTGTTTTTTCGGTCGGATTTGGTCTCTCTTTTATACTAATTCAGGATGACTGTTTTCATCGACTTCCGGTATATTTGTGTAAAAATTCTTTCTAGAATGTTCGAGAATAAACGAAATGGAATGTCATAGAACAATTTTCACTTCAGTAGAAGCTTTTAGAATGAATTTCTTATTCTTCATACAAAGGATATTTCAAAAATTACTCTGGTATTTATAGCATCATTGATTGGTCTTGAGATGCCCTTTTTTATGACGTGACAAATCTCACTCTGATTAGCTAAATTCTTTTAGAATTGACTTTACTTTCAACTGAGTTTGTTTCTTATTAAGGTATACTGATGTACTGTACCTTTCTATCTTATTTTTGTTAGCATTATGTAAGTATTTAGCCAGATATGATTATTTTTGTACTGGATGATTGGTTCCAGCCATACATGGTATAAGTAAATATTTTGCTAACTTGACTATTACAATGTTAAAGTTAGTCAGGTATATTAGTATAGTTGCTTTATATCATATTACAGCTTTCTAATGCAATTTGGTTGCATTTTGGCAACATTAAATTCATAAATTATACAATATTAGATGCCTATTACATGTTTTTAGTTAACACTGTTTTTGGCTATTTTGGCTGCTTTTTATTCATTTGACAGCTTCCTTTATTTAAGATAAATTGTTCACTATTGTCTGCTTGACAATTACATATAGTTTTTATTTAAATCTGATAATAATTAATTTTTTCATGAAATCTTGGTGTATGGTCTCAATTCCAACACATTAATATTTTTTGTCATTGCAAATATACAATTTTTATTTTAACTTAGATTCTTTTGAATAATGTATTTAAGTCATTTAATACATTTATTTTATTTACATCACATAATATAATAATGGATCATGCCCATTCATTCACAAAAAATAGTTTTTAATAATACTCTATTCATAGTTATAAAACTTAATAATTATTGACTTCATTTTGGTTGATTCTGACATTATTTCTCTCTCTTATAGTGTCTTATGGTTTTTTCACTCTTATTCACTTTTAATAATATATATGGGGTTTTGTCTTAGTCATAGTTTGGTCGTTTTTTCAAGTTGATAGAAATAATTATTATACAAAATTACACAATTTTTTGGGACTACTTGGGTTCGATACTGTTCACCTCACTTTCCTCTTATGATAACTTACTATATAAATGATTTCCTTTTATGGAACGTTCTGTGACGTGACAATGTGAAGAGTCAAAATTTAAAGAAAAAATCCATCAGCGTATCAAATTAAAAAATAATTTTAATCAAAGTCCGAATTTAGTATTCATTTGTAGAAATTTCAACATTTTAGGACACCATAGTATCAGGTGTTGGCCGCGCCAGGAGTACCTTGGTCGCAGCCGGAGGGGAAATCAGCTCCCCTACATTGTACATCGCTGGATTCGGGAATTTGATTTTCGCCCGGGAGCCCTTGGTAGGCTCGCAGGGTCCTCCGTCTTAGCGATCCTGTAGAAGCCACGAGACTTCTCTACATAATCCTCTGGATAGCCGAAAAATGGGATCAAAAATTTTAAATCAGACTCTAAGTATCAGACTAAAGTGAATTTATTGATCCAAATCTGAATGTAGTGTTTACTATGAAATTTTTTAACTTTATGCGCACCACGGGTCAGAAAATCAGGAATTTTATTTGAAATAAAAATTCAGTGTGTCTAAGAATTTGACAAAATTAATGTCTCTCAAATTTAGGACTACCTTCAAAAAGTTAGTGAGTTATGTTTGAAAAAAAAATTACCCTTTCTTATAAATTACGTACATTTGCGAAAAGTATCATATACGGATCTACAGGATATCTGAAAACATACACAAAACGTAAAAGTTAGGGCAGTACTAACTAAATAAACTAACAATAATGCATAAATGACAACGTAATTTACTCGTCATTTATGCATTATGGTTATAAATTTAACAAAAAGACGAATGCCGTAATTCGTAATTTTTATTGTTTGTTGTATGATCGAATTTTTTAATATTATAATTTTACTAATAAAGAAAAGAAAATAGTAAAATAACCGGAGTTTTCCGTAATTTTTCAGATAACTGAGAAATTATCAGTTATTTTTTTAAATTTTTTTATTCGGGATCAAAACGTCCTACGACGTTGTCCGATGCCCAACCTCCATTGTTGTCTATCGTTGCAGTTTTCATCGTTCGTCCTCTACCGATCATTGATCTTCTTATGCCCTCTATCCATGTTTTCTTGGGGGTAATATGACAGTTCTAACGCGGATGTGACGTCATCACCCACTCTTTTGGCGCTAAATTCAAAAATTGTGGTGGTGGGAGTAGACTTCCGTTGGTGTGTGTCGCACATGACAGAGGTGGGGATGTAGTGGGGGTTGGTGGGGGGTGTTCCACGTGACAGTGGTGGGCGTGACGAAGTTGTGGGTCGTAAGTCGGCCATGTTGTCGGCATCGGCCATTTTGTCGGGCGGCGATTGATTGGTGGAGCTATGGCCGCCGTCCGCCGTTCGCCGCCCGGCCGCAGCCTGGTCGCCGCCCAGTCGTAGCCCGGTCGCCGCCTGGACGTAGATTGGTCGGCGTATCGTCCATGTTGGAAAATTCGTCGGCCATGCCGCCGCCCGGATATCGTCGATGATTGGTCGTCGGCCATGTTGGAAAAGTCGATGTTGCCAACTTGTGCATGTGTTAGAGTGTACGGGTTTAGATTTGGCCCGGATGTCGTCGTTGATTGGTCGACACAAAATTGAAATGAATAGGCTGTGGGGGGTCGATGTATGTGTGTCCTTGGTAAGTAAACATTGTAAAAAAAAAAGGTAGTGTGTTCAGCATCAGTGTGTTCTTCTTGTCGTCGTAAGATACTCATGATGATATGTACATAATGTCCTGTCTGTATGAAAACCACTTCACTTGTAAAAATTGTGCAACGCACATCATGCATGGAAAGGGATAGTTGAAAATAAACTCTTGAGCAATGAAAAATGTACACGTATATTGTGAACAATAAAAGCACAAACAATTTTACATTTAATATATACAAACAATACACAACAACAAAATATACACATATATACAAAATATACATTGTCAAAATCGGGTATATATACAAAATATACATTGAAAAAATTGGGTAGGAATGTTTTCTGTAACAGAAAAAAAGAATCAGTATTAGTGACGTACGGTTAATGCGATTAGGATGGTTTAGAATAACGTTTATGAGCACTGTAACACACCTCAAAAATGTATACGCGTGTAGAACACTCGTTTCGGCTTGTCGAACGCGTAGAACCGACATTGCGGGCATCTCGGTTCCGCCCCCTCCAACGCCATGACCCGAAACCAGTTGACTATACACCGATAATGGAATGTGTCGGTGTATACAGTCTCTCCTCCTCCGTGTGGTGTGGGGCAGCATACCCTGGACGAGGCAGGCCTCTCCTCAGGTCCAACACCGCGTTGGTAAGGACCTTCGTAGCAGTAGGCTCATCAACATGGGGTTGTCGTGCGCCCTTGGTTCCACTGTATCAAGAATTTCGAACATGACGTCCGTTCTTAGTTGCGTTGGAGCATCTGGGGATGGCAACCGAGGATCCCAACGATGTGGCTGCGGTTGAGGTTGCGGCTGAGGGAGTATCAGCTGCGGCTGAGGCTGCGGTTGAGGGTGCATCTGCTGCAGTGGTGTCTGAGGACGTGGCGGCTGAGGCTGTCACTGCGGCTGTTGCGGTTGTGACCGTGGCTGCAGTTGTATTTTACTGAAAAATAAAATATAACAACATGTACAGACGTGGAAATAAAATATGTACACATAAGGTGTTAAGACCCCCCACCTAGCCCATCACAACGTTCACACGCTACGATAACATATGACCAGTCAGCATCTTGTTGTAAGCGGATAAAAATAACTGCATACTCCCCCCTCCCCTCCCACTGATCACGTGTACGTGGTGTGTGAAGGTCTCAGCGGGAGTCAATTACAGCCACGGCTTGCATCCTGTTTCACAAATTAACTGTTGGCGTTTACTCACCTACCCCCCCACCTCGTGTGCATGAAGGTCTATTAAATTTGTACTCTGTGAATTGTAATAAATAATTTTTATACACGAAATACGAGTTTATTCTTACCGACAGTTACTGGTCTGTGTACCTCCGCCTCTTCATGTTAGGACCAGCATCGTCGTCGGATAGCGTACGTTTACGCGTTCTGTAGTGGCCGTACACAAGTGTAGTTACGCCGTCGTCCAGTACGTACCTCTTATAGTCATAAGGTGACAGGGAAAGTTTCGTTACACGTTGCGTGTACAGCTTATGACGATCGCTTCGTATACACTCGGCAGAGGTGAAAACCGTACGAATGTCGAAAAGACACTCGCTGTACAATCGATGTCGTAACCTATTTTTGAATGCCGCCCTTGGCACACCTTTCGCCACCTTTTTGTCGGTGCGGTCGGACAACAGAAGCGAGTAACATTTCGCTCTGAGTCCGACAAATTCCCTGATGGGTTTCCCATTGGTTTCATCCTTGAACTTCCCCACGACCTTTTTGTTGTCGTCGCAATGACAAGGATGATCCACGGGATAGGCCGACGTGTCGAAAAGGTGAAGATCCTCTTTCATATCAGAGTACACATAGTCAGTCCGTATGCTGTAAAGCAGACTGTCCGTGTCAGTCATTAGTAATGTCAATCGTCGTCCGTACTTGGCGACAGCGTACTAATGAAAATCGTACATTATCAGTTTACTGACATCGAGTACTTTGAAGCCGACGTACACCGGACGGGAAAGGAATATCGTCCTGTTTCGTAAGGCCAGTCCGACCAAGTCATCGGTGTAGCGGATCATACGCTTTAACCGTGGATTGGAAACCAGTTTCTGCAGCCGTCGTTCGTTAGAGACTAGTTGGAAGTCTATTCGTTTCCTCACGTTCTCCAGCGATTTGCCATAGACGGCGTTGACCATCAGTTTGAAAAAATCCTTTTTAAAACTGTTTGTGCCTGCTGCTCTTCTTTGCGTATTGAAATCGATAAACGGTTTCATCCACGCTCTCTGTTTAAAACTCAACACCCTATGGATCGCTTTCAATTCTAAGCCAAGACTTAGATACAACTTTAAATTTCGAAAATGGAGAACGTATTTTTGCTTGTCGTCCAAAGTTGTCAGCAACTTGGGAACGGACGATGAAGGCGTTTCCGATCCGCTATACCCTTTTGTATAGTGGAGTGGTGTGTGGAGTCGTCGAGAGTACGGTGAAAGTGTGTCAGGATTGACGCAGGAACGGACGGGCGACAGCGGATAATCGGAGTGGAGGTCGTGAAGTTCAGGTGGATAGTGTAGGTCGACCTCGAG
Organism: Magicicada septendecula; assembly: GCA_034769895.1. Classification (NCBI taxonomy): domain Eukaryota; kingdom Metazoa; phylum Arthropoda; class Insecta; order Hemiptera; family Cicadidae; genus Magicicada; species Magicicada septendecula. The sequence continues at coordinate 833,326,388 of CM068368.1, forward strand.
TATGTAGCCCATGTCACCGTCATCGCTCAAAGTACGTACGTCCAGTGAGTCGATCTCGTTACGATCGAGCCATCTGAAGTCAGTATAAGGGAGCGGTTGTGACATGGCCGCACCATAAAGGTTGTTGCAGTCGGTGTACAGTATGAAAGAGGTCGGCTTTGAAGCATCGTACTGATCGACGATTAGCGGGTTGTTGGCCTTGGCATGGCGGTTGGGTACCATGCTAACGCCACCGCGAACGGTCGATTCGATAAAGAGATGCTGATCTATATCCGTCAACAGCTCCAGTCGCATACCGGTCATCTTTAACATCGCGTGCCAAGCGATGCCAGGAAGCGAGTAAGGATGAGCCGGATCGATCTGGTAGTACCGCATGGACATCTCACGGAATGCCTCGAAGACGTCGGCCAGCAGCAGTACGTCTGTTTACAGATACAGATCGTGATATTCGCCCAGCGGACGGATTCCGAAAGTCCGCCACACGTTTTGCTCGTGAGCGTAATCTTCGTCCGACACTGACGATTCACTCAGCCTGTTGAAAAAGTGTTCGCGTGCGGGCAGACGTGTTTCGTCGAACTTCTCGCTACCCGTCATGTAATCGTAAGTGTACACGCCCTTACGTAAGAGTAGCTTGAAGTGTTCTTCGAAACATTGCTTCTTTAAAGCGAAATCCGCACCGCTCGCGCGCAAGTTTCCAACTAGTGTGTCCAAGGACGTGTTGAGAAATTGAAGCGTGTCTACGAAACGCAGGGCACCCAACGAGACCGATACGAAGCGATCACTAGTGGTAGCGATACAAGTTACATTGTCGTATTTACCCAACCCTTGTACCAAGTGATGTGCGTCGTAACCTCGTAAGTTATGGAAAAAGACGGGTACATACACATGTTGTGGAGTCTTGTAGTTGAGGTTACAGACGTTGTGGGCTGCGCCCAGGTATCGTCCAGTCAGATGACAATGGTTGCGTACCTTGTCGTCGTCGGTTAGTGGTTTTTCGCAGAGATGGCATACGACGGCATTCGCGAAAGATAACACGTCATGGTCACTCATAGTCATGGGCACGATGGTACGCATGATCTTGAACAGTTCACGCTCTTCAGCGACCAGTTTATCGAGAACGGTCTTTACCACGTTCTCGCCGCGATAAACGACCTGGGGTTTGAAAATATTATGCTCGTGGTCGACTATGAGGTAGGAGAAACCTGAAGGAAGGTGTAACGACTCCGTTGTGGTGGACGATGTGTGCGGAGGAGCATCGCATCGATGGCAAGGGACGATGAAAGATTCAAAGTCTGCGTATATCGCAAAAGGGACCTTATGGTAGTAGGTGTAATTTCTGAAACACATCACCTTCTCCTTCTCCTTAATGGGTAAACGAATTCTCTGTTCGCCGTACGGTGAACAGTGGGGGACGTTTTCGGTAAGGAGTCGTTCTTCGCAGAACCTGTGCAGACAGTAATCGCAATAGAAAGAACGCCCGTCGTGTTTGGTTAGTGAAGACAGTAAGCGACTCGTATTTTTTATTAAACAGTAATGTTTTCGGTCGGCAGTGGTAAGAAGTAATAGATTAATGTGATGTCGTCTGCCACTGGAAGGAGTTATTCTTAACGGGTAAATTTCATTTTCTTCGTATCCGAAAACATTTATAGAAACGTTAGAATTGTCTCGTTCAAACTTCACAATGTCGCATAGTCGGGTGGGATAAGTTATACCGGAAGTGATGATACTGTGGAAATGTGATTTGTATTTGGATACACGCGAGCTGTCTCTGTGTTGAGGAAACAGAGCGGCCAACACTGACCATACGAAACACATTTGATCGCCTGTGTTGTTCACGTTGATGTTGGATTAGTATGAGACTATTCGGGGGGGTGTACGGATGAAACTGGAGGCGGCCAGCGGTAGGTACCGTGAGAGACCAAGTTTTAAGTAAACGATGTGGTCCAACGCCCAACCGCTACCCTCAAGTGTGAATTTATAAATCGATTCGATGATTTTTTCGTACGAAGCTTCTAAACGATCGGGCAATACGTCTTGGTCACCAATCAGTGTCGTATGACATCGTCCGTGAAAATAGGCTTCCGTCGTCACTTCTTCGTCCTCGTCCGTGTCAGCGTTTACGATGTACTTGACAAATCTCGCTTTAACCGTTGTATGCCACTTTATAGTAAGCAAACAGTTCGTTTATAATGTCCGTACATAACGTATCGTGCATTTCATCCAAAAAGGTTATGACATCGTTGACACATCCTTCGTCCTCCGTAACAGGCGTGTAAACGTACGACACCAAAGCGCCACGCAAAGATTGTTTAAGAGCAACAGCAAACGACTGCATTGTTGGCACTATTAATCACAACAACACAAAAATAAACTTGAAACGATAAAAGCAAAACGATTACTTGTTCGTTCGAGGAACAATGGAAGACTGATGTGAAGTTAGAAAATAATCGACGCTTTATATACGGTATGAGATTACGTCTAGACAGGGTGATGTCATCGACTCCTGTCGTGCGTGTGGGAACGAAAGGGGAAAGGCGACTAGACGACGCCACGAATTTTTTTATGCGTCTTGACAGGGTGATGTAATCAACATCCGCCGAGCGTGTGGGAACGGGAGGGGGTAGACGAAGGCAGTTATTTTTATGTAAACGAAATGATGCTGTGAACGCCTGGCGACGATCCCCTCTCCGCTTACAATACTGGCTGCGCGCACAGCTACCCGCTCCCACTACCATGGTTTATTTCATACCGCTCCCACTATCTATTGTCGACAGCGATCCCTCCTCTCCGGCTGCGCGCGCAGCTATCCCCTACCCGCGATCACCCCTACCACTGCCGGTTGCGCGCGCAGCTATCTCCCGAGCGGTTGTAGAAGTCGACGCACACAATAACGGCTCTTTTCAGAGGCAACATAAACTCACCTACATACCTGTTTGGGTAGTACTAGTATTACTATGTGTTAGTACTACTACTACTACTACTACAACTAAACGACAGTAGATAGTCCAAAGTCTGAGTGATAGTGCCCATGATAAAAAAATTAAAGAAAATTCCACAAACATTATGCGTATAAACTTTAAATATCGTATCAATGTCGAAGCGCGTATCATTGGCATCACGGATCAGTGACACAATGAACGTCCATCGATACAACGATGGGAAACATTCCACGTTAACAAAACCGTTACGAAGCGTGATACGGTCCAACCTGTGTTCCCAAAGACATGAATTCCGTCAACTCCGTACTAGTGATGGACACAAAACAACACATGCTCATGAGATATTACAGCGGAATGGACCTCGTGCATAAAGGGCGCATGAAAATCAGATTAGCTCACGTCTTAACGTACTTGCGCAATCGCAAGAAGAACGCGCTGTTTTTCCGTTCGGTCGAGATGATATAATTGGGTGTGGAGGGGTGGTGTCGTGACAGTCACGTGATGGAAGGCGGTCGTACCGGAACGGTACCACTGAGAGTTACGTTCAGCACCTAGCCGACGGTTTACTACGTTCCAGCGTATTGTGAATCACGGTTCGCACCAGGTCAACGTGAGAATGAAACGACGGACGAAGAACGTACAGCAGAGCATTCGCAAGACTATCGCGATGGAATTGCACAGACCGGTAAGAAGGAATTTTCCGAGACGAGCAGTCGAGTTGAAGGGACTTCACGACTTGTACCAAGCGGACCTGGTAGAGATGATACCGCACGCGAAGGTGAACAAGGGATTCAAGTACCTCATGACGATGATTAACGCGTTTAGCAAGTACGCGTACGCCGTTCTGTTGAAGACGAAGACGGGTGTAGAGGTCGCACGAGGTCTGGAACCGATTCTGTGCGCTAATAAAATGAAATATCTGCGACGGACAACGGGAAAGAGTACTACAACAGAGCCGTACAAACGTTGCTGAGCGGATACGGTGTCACACTGTATTCCACGTATAGTGAGAAAAAGGCGTCCATCGTGGAACGCTTCAACCGTACGTTGAAAACGCACATGTATCGCGCGTTCAGCGAACAAGGTCATTACCGTTGGTTGGATATGTTACCGGAACTGGTCAGAGCGTACAACGACAGCGTGTACAGTACGATCGGAATGAAACCGCGTCAGGTGAACGATTCCAACAAACGCGCGGTGCTACGACGGATTCGTGTAAGCACGGCGAGGAGCGTCGACTATAAACGACCAAAGTTCAAAGTAGGCGATCGAGTGCGTATAAGCAAACACAAAATGACGTTCGCCAAAGGATACACGCCCAACTGGACAAACGAGATATTCCTCGTTCACACGGTACGTACCGGCAGCGTACCCGTCACTTATTCGCTAGAGGATCATACGGGTGAAGTGTTGAAAGAAGGTTTTTACGAACACGAAATCAGTAAATCGAACGTCGGTGACGTGTACTTGGTAGAAAAGATCGTGCAACGTAAAGTCGATCGCGTGAAAGTCAGGTGGCTAGGATTCAACGGTAAACACGATTCGTGGATGCACAAGAAGAACTTACTATAACAACGAATCGACTCGTAGAAATAGAACCAGTATGCGCCAATGCGTTACGATGACAACATGCACGCTGTGTACAGTGTGAAAGACGTTGTGTCGCATCCCGGCTATGACGAGTACGTCGTGAACACGAGTGCAAACGACGTCGAACGCATGCGCAGGATCTTAACGGTACACGAGTACTGGCAACGAGTTACCAATCGTGTGACGAGGTTCCGACTCAACGAAATAGTACCTAGCGGCACTGGATTCGATCACTGCAAAGAATGTGTTTGGTCGGATCCGTACTGTGAAACGGGTCCGGACACTTGCGTGTGCAGTTACATATCCATCGATTGTACCAACATAGTGCGACTACTAAATAGACTGTGGACGGGACAACATGAAAATATTGCAACAAGCGCACAGACTAAAAATAAAGGACGTGGACTATTCGAAATTGTGTGGCGATCGTTGTGGCGGTGGTTGTGGCAGAAAAAACGTAAGCACGGACGTCTTCTGCCCGATACCGTACGTTCAATCATCTGCGGACCTTCCGCGTGCAGAAGACTAACGTCATGTTCAATCTGTTGTTCGATGTGAACGGGTTGAAGTTCGCGAACCTGAACGTGTTTTCTAAATCATTGTTTCAATCCAAATATCGGATGATGGAGACTCTGATGACACGACTTTCCGACGAAGGAATGGGTTATCACGCGTACAACGATAACGACGAGGTACCGCCTCCCGACGAGGTCGATCCTGATTCTATTATGGTGTTCGACGACGTGTTTTGTGAAAGACAACACAACATACGCAAGTATTTCGCTATAGGACGACACAGCGGTGTGGACGCGCTTTACCTGTGTCAGACGTACAGTCAAGTGCCGAAACAGTTGGTTCGCGACAACGCCAATCTAATAGTGTTGTTCAAACAGGACGATCTAAACTTGAAGCACGCGTACAACGATCACATCAACACGGACATGAAATACGACACGTTTAAGAACGTGTGCTTCGAAGCGTGGAAAGATCGTTATGGGTTTCTCTTTGTGGACAAGGATTCTTCTATCGAGGTCGGCAGGTACAGAGTCGGTTTCGACCGTTTCATAGTAGTCGCGCCTAACGATTAGAATAAAAAACAGTTGTTGACTGTTCGCACGTAACAGTTGTTCACAAAAAAAAAGTCGTCGACTGTTCAGGTAAATACACGTGTCCTAGAAAAATAAAAAAACAGTTGTAGATTGCTCGCATAAATGCACGTAACAACTGTACACTGTTAACTAAAAGAGTCGTCGACCGTTCAGGTAAATACAAGTGTGCCGAAAAAAATAAAAAACAGTTGTAGACTGTTCGCATAAATGCATGTAACAGCTGTTCACTGTTAACTAAATCAGTCGTCGAGCGTTCGGGTAAATACATTATAACGTCCCTCCTGCAAGGACATTATAACATCGGGAACCAGTTCAATTGTTCGCTGTTAATTGAACTAGCTGCCGTTGTTAGTAAAATTTACTTACCAACAAATTATAACAATATATATATATATATATATATCAGGAATTAGTCAAGGGTTACATAAATTTATTCACTCTCTGGGTATTAGCGAAAACATCTCTTTATTCTTGTATTTTAACTAAGTATAAAAGTAATAGCTTTAATAGTCATCCTTTAATTTTTTACTTACTTTACATTACTTTTAAAAGAAAAATTCTTATAAATTCTGCATTAAATATTCTTTAAAATTTTTATTCTTACTCTTTTTTATCTCAAAATCATTCAGCTATGTATTATTTCAAGTACCACGGATCCGGGTGTTAACTTTGCAATATTCTTATATATCACAACAACATCCAAACTATTTGAAGAATAGTCCGGTGTAATTTTCAGAATTACTTTACCTTTAAACATCATAAGGTTATTACTATATCATTACAGAAATTACAAACATTTCTATGTTAATCTTTAAGTTATCTAAAAGTCTTTACAAGAAACTTTACTGTTCTTTTTGTTTCGGTTTTTAAAAAAACAAGTTATGCACAAATGTTATGATTTAATATCACCTGAATAGAACGTGATTTTGCTGTGGGTGTTCTGATGGTCTTCTTCAGTAGTCTTCTTGGGTGTGGTTCGTTGTTCCTCTGGATCCTCCATTTGGTTGATTGTTTCCGAATTGTAGTCTAGGTCATGACGATTGGATTCTGCTACTTGAAGTTCATACGGTTGTTGTAGTAACTTTCTTCTTCTGGAGTTGGTTGTTCACATTTTACATTTTAATTGTTCTTATTTTAGCAGCACTAAAATATGGTAAGGAACATATCCTACCTCTTACTGTTTGTAAAGAGATGTGTCGGCTAAGTTTTTTTTTTTATATATTACCAATATTTGCTTCACGCACTACATTACTAGTTTTTTAGTTATTTTCCAACGCTACATTGGATTAAATCAATTATAACAACTAACGTCTGGATGTACCGTTGTTTAGCGGTATACACCTAAGTGTAACTTGACAACACATTTTTGACCTGCTTACATGTCGAAGTTTCTCCGGCGACTGGGGGTTGTTTAGCGGCATAGAGTCTGTAAGCTGGCGCGGTTTACGCGCTGAGAAAAGTAGTTCGTTCTTTTAGTATTATTAATTGTTCGATAATTAACTAGTAATAAATTATGCTACCTTTCAGTTATGAGTTAGATATTTCCTTTATTATTAATACGTATTTTATTTAATTAAAAGAATTATTATTTTTCGCTTAATAACATCGTACTTTGCGTGTTCGTACTGGACAATTTGCACGTTGATACAGGAATCTAGGTACAGATAAGGGGTGGATAATACTCTCACTTGTAATAGGAACAAAAATTTAATTTGTGCTATTTAAATAATTTTTAAATCGTCACATCCTCCTGCACTTAAAGATGAGGACGGGGCGACGGGGTATTAAATGAAAACCTAAGAAATACAATTACATTTGGGCACGGAACTTCGTGCTGAAATTTTCTCTCCCTCAGATGATTTCTATCCATCAATTGATTATCTTACATCTTATACAAAATATTTAAAATCTAATACATCTACTACACATAAAATACACAAATACATAAATCTACCTTATATTTAATTCTTACATCTACTACCGTTTTTTTTTTTATTTCTTCACTCGTTTTACGGAGTTATACTCATGAGTAGGTTACTAATAATAATAACAACGTATTGTAATAGCAATCGAATTACTTTTAGTTTACTGCGCTAGAGGTTTGTTGTTCGTCATCTTACTTCTCATTCTTAATTTCATTCTCGCAGGACATTAGCTAAGGTTGATCAGGCCTCGCTAGTATTCGTACGAGGTGTTTGACTTTATACTCAATTACGATACAGGATGTTGCAAAATCTTATTATATTCCTGTATAAGTATATACAACATATTTTACTCTTAATGCTTAAGTAGTATTCTTGGTATACTATCTTTCTCGTAGTCGTGCTTCTTTATTTTTACACGAAAACAATTTTTTTATTTGAGACACATGGCTTCTGCGAACGTAATTGTCTGTATTGGGTTCATACAGCGCTACTGTTACGGGGGTGATGAACTTGTGAATCTTGTTGGGCCCCACCATCGGTATGATAGTTTGGAAGTGGTCCTATCAACGGCTTTACTTGTAGGGTGAGTTTTATACATCTCTAAATCACCTACTTTGTATTTTATTTTCCTATTATTCTGCTCATGATATTTCCGCGATTTTTATAAATTCGCTCTCAAATTTGCGCGAGCTTCGTTCCATATTTTCGTTATGTTATTCCCATTTATTTCGCAGGGCAATAACTCATGAATTTTCCACTTTGTGGTTAACGGGTGGTTCGGTTTATACTTGTACAGTAAATCAAATGGTGTTGATTTATGTCCTTCATGATACGCTGAGTTGAAGGCAAATTGTATCCATGATAGATTTTGATCCCACGCTGTCTGGTCTTTAGCGTGATAAGATATTAAGGCTGATTTTAGGTTTCGCAAGTATCTCTCTGCTAGGTTTCCTTGCGGTCGGTACTCTGTCACTGTAATATGATTTATTCCTAATTTAAAACACATGTCATTAAATTCTTTAGATTTAAACTGAGGTCCATTGTCAGATACTAGGTGTACTGGTGTACCATAATCTTTAAATAGTCTCTCTTGTAGAATCTTTATTGTCGTAGATGCTAAGGCACGTCTCATAGGATACATCCATACGAATTTAGTGAAGGAGTCCACGCAAATTAATAGCATAGTATTTACGGACTTAGAACGGGGGTAAGGTCCAGAATAGTCTATGTATATCTTTGAGAAGGGTGTTGTGGGGATTTCTGAGATTAATTTTCCGACTTGACTGATTCATGCTGGCTTGCTCAGGGCACAGATTTCTCATTGTTTCACGAACTTTGTTATTTTACTGTTCATGTTTTCCCAATGGTATTCCTTGCGAATACGATGTATAGTTTTCCTAATTCCCATATGAGCTCCAATGGTTGATGAGTGGTAGTATTCCATTAGCATAGGTTTAATTATTTCCGGGGCGATTATTCTCAGTGATTTTCCGTTAGCCTTTTTAAAACAAAGTACTCGTTTACTCAAGGTATATTTGTCAGTATAATTTCCTTTATCTAGCCTATTTGTTCTATTATTTTACACAATTTCGGATCTTGTTGTTGGTGATATGCTATATCCTTAAATGCAAGGGGGAAGTTAGTAATTAGCGTATTAACAGTAGTGGTTCCAACATTGTCTTCGCCAGGTCTGGTATTGGGTAGTTGGAACATGCGGGATAGTGTATCGGCTACTACATTTTGAGTACCACGAATATGTTGTACTTTGAACTTGTAGCAATTTAATCTTAACACCCATCTTCCGATACGACCTAACTGTTTTGGATGGTTTAATAACCATGACAAAGCTTGATTGTCGGTTTCTAGTAGAAATTCCTTGTGTTCCAAAAATGGTTTGAATTTTTTGAAGGCGAAAACTACAGCTAAACATTCAAGTTCATAGGCTGAGAACTTCCTTTCTTGCTCCGTCAATGTACGTGATGCATAGCTGATCGGGAGTCTAGTATTATTGATTTCTTGGTATATTACGGCTCCTAATACTACACTCGAACTGTCGGTCTGTACGACAAATGGTTTACTGAAATCTGCTAACTGCAATACCGGTGGGGATATTGTGCTTTCTTTGAGTGTTTCAAAAGCGGCATGATGTCGAGTAGTCCACTCGAATTTCGCTCCTTTCTTTCTTAATGCATTTAATGGGGCTACTACATCCGCTAGGTGGGGTATGTACTTGTGAAAGTAATTGATCATACCTAAAAATCGAGCTATACCTTTGGTGTCTCTAGGTGGTAAAAATTCTCGGATTGCGCGCGTACGTTCGGGATCGATGCTAACCTTACCTTCGGCCGATACTATATGACCTAAGAAAGAGAATTGTTTTACTGCGAAATTAACTTTACTAGGGTTTACCGCTAGTCCAGCTTTCTTTAACCTTGATAATACTTCACGCAAGTGATCAATATGTTGATCCATCGATTCACTATATACTACTATGTCGTCAAGATAGTGATATACGAATTTAAATTTAACGTCATGGAATATTTTTTCTAACAGTCTACTACATACTGAACTTCCTTGTGATATTCCGAATGGTACTCTAGTAAATTGATATAGATTAAATGGGACAGCAAACGCAGTTAGATGTTTTGATTCCTCAGCTAGTGGGATTTGGTGGAATGCCTGGTTGAGATCCATTATGGTGAAGATTTTCGCTTTGGTAAAATAGTGGAACGCGCTATGAATGTCGGGCAGGGGAATCGATTCAAATTCTATATTCTTATTCAGCTGTCTATCGTCCACGACTAGTCTATGTTTGTCAGTTCCTTTTGGTACTAGGAATGCAGGTGATGAGATGTCTCGGTGTCACTGACGTTAGTCGTCATACTGCCGTTTATCAAGATGGACGAAAAGAAGAAAAAACTAGCCCGTGATATCGACACAATCAGCAATGACATACGGAAGAAATACCGTACGTTAAAACATGGGTTCCGTGAAGGGGAAGAAACGTTAACCAAAACTTACAAACCGATTCTCGAACCGTTACAAACTATTTCGCAAGCGTTGGTTGAAAAAAAAATAAAACAACGAATGAAAAGCCTACGAGAGCGAAAAAGATGAAATGTGGGGAGGAGGAGAAGGAGGAGGAGGATCTGATGGGTTCAAGTAGTAGTAATATCGATGTAGGAACATCGCTCTGTCCGCCACCACAACAGCAGTCGACACCGCGTTTCCTGAAAACTTCCGTGATAGGTGAAACATCGGACGACGACGACAAAGAGGACGATCCTAGTCTCAACATTGAAAAAATGTTAGACACACCGGAAGGAAGGCGAGAAGCGCGTAGATATTTTCAGGACAAATACGAAAGTGAATCGTTAGCGAATAAGTACATGCGTATGATCGTGTCGGCCGAACGTGATCGTTTGATGGATTATACGTACGGCGTAAGACACGAAAGCGGAAAATGGATGATCGGTGATTCACCGTTCGAAATCGAAACAGACGATTCAATCTTTATCAACGGTAAACGATACAAAGTTACACCGGGTCTATATGAACTCATGTTCATGAAGCACCCTAAAGAGAACGTTTACAACAAGATGGGTCTGAAGGCGTACAAAGATATACTACGTGCTACCAACGCGCACAAGCATCATTATCTAGTGAATGCGCAGGTAAACACAAACAGAGGTGTAAATTATAAACAGATAATATCACGGCTGTTCCCGCCAAAACGTACGGGACACGGACATAATAATACCAACAGAACGTATATGGTGATGTCGAGAAAAAAAGACAAAATCGATAACGTGCACTGGGACGATCCGGACGAACTGGTGGACAGCTTGCGACTGTTGATAGCGTCACAACGCACCGGAAACGGTGGACACACGAACGAAATCGTTTCCATAGTGGAAGAACTACGTGAAGCCGACATCATCGTATAAAATATCGTGCACAGCGGTCGACGCGCTTCATTCGCGAGATGAGCGTTGACAAGTTCGGCAGACACCAGAGCGTCGTCAGAGTGCGAAGGGAGACGCGACGCACTCTGCGGGAGGATATGGGTATCGCGATGACCGAGGACGGACACTTCGACGTAGCGAGGAAATAATACACTACTTGGGCGAACCGCACGACGGTAACGATGCCGTTCCAATGCGGTTCGTGCGTGACCACTATCTGGTCGACGATCCGACGCAAGGTTCCACGAGAATAGACGTGAAAGTTCGTAAGCTCGGCAGCGTCGATCTTACGGACGCCATCAACAAACAGTACGTAGACTACACGTGCTTGCGTTTCACGACGGTATCGAACAAGAAGAACGACACCGTCATCGACCATCGCATACTGTCCCTGAGGGATCCGGTTCGCGCGAGAGACGCTGCGACCAAAGTATATGTGGAGGCGACGATCATACCGAAGGATACGAACTCTAACCTAATAGCCGGCAACGTGCGGATAACACAGTTATCACCACCCGTCAACAACAAGGACGCGGAGAACTTGGAATTTTTTAACCGGCACACGATCACCGCGGTAAACGACGCTTATTTCAACGCGCAAGGAAAGACTATTCTGAATGTCGGTGACGACGGCGCACGGGCCATGGAGGCTGTGAACGCGTGTCAATTGGAGGACGCGAAGCGGTACGCGAAGAGCGAAACGTACAAACTCGCAAAAGTGTTCCAACACCGTTGGGAGAAAGTGGTATCGTATATCTATAAATTGCATACGCACGCGGCACGTACTTCATTCAGCGCCGAAGAGGCAGAGTTACTACTTACGAGCAAGCCGGAGACGAACGACTTGATTAGTGATCTGGACAAATCTGTCTACAAAAAGGACGATCACGATTTGAGATACCTTTATCGGCAGCAGTCGAAACAGTAGACATGTACGAACTACGTAGTCGCGTTGATAAAAAAAGGGTCGTGGTCTCATCGGAAAAATAGTTAAAAGCGCGGTACCATTCGTTACAAAGTCAGTACCTACACTGATCAATCGAGCGGTGGATGTATTACCGGTGGAACTACATCTGCCTGGCTACAGGTTCTTTGGACCCGGAACGAAACCAGATGAGAGATTGGCTTGCGGTGATCGAGGAATCAACGAGTGGGACGAAGCCTGTCGCGAACACGATATCGCTTACGCCAAGTACAAGGACAACGAACGAAGACGCGTAGCGGATCGTGTGCTAGCCGGCAAGGCGTGGGAACGAGTGAAAGCTTTGAATTCGGGCATCAGCGAAAGAGCGTACGCGGCGGCCATAGCGGGAGCGATGAAGACGAAATCGGCGTTTGGCAGCGGGCTATGCTGCGGTGGTGGTGTGCGTAAACGTCGACGTCGCACCGTTCGACGCAAGTCGGTTCGGTGCCCGATAAGAAGGAGGAGGAGGAGGAGGACGACGGGGAAAGGACATCGAAGACGGACTGGCGGTGGTGGTAAAAAGGCTTCTGGACTCTACCTTCGACCGTACCGAAAAAAACTAATCAAAATACCCGTGCGTCCGTTGTCCGATCGAGATTTGTACGAGTACGCGAAACGATTGCGCATACCTTATTTCAGAGGTGTGTACATGCGCGACGCACTTCTTCGTACATCACCGTGGGAGAACGAAAGCGTAATCGTGAATCTGAACGACGCTACCGGACCAGGCACGCACTGGGTATGCTACAAGAAGCGAGGCGACAGAGTCACGTACTTTGACGGATTCGGCAATCTGCGGCCTCCAGTCGAGCTAATACGGTACTTTGGATCGAACGTGACCGACGTTCGTTACAATTACGTGCGGAAACAGTCGTCGGACACGGTCGTCTGCGGACATTTATGTTTGGAGTTTTTGACATCGAACGATCAGTAAACGACAAGATTTCTTCGCTTACGGTCACCGTCACGGGTACGGATCCGAGCGAAATGGTTTGTGACTTTTTTCCACCACTCGAACTGACGGACGGTGAATGGTACGTGGGACTGCTGGACTTTAGCATGTACAACTCTATACCGAACGTGAAAAACGGAAGAAACAATGCCTTTCCCGTACTAAAGGGACCACGAAAAATGTTAAAACCCGTCAAAATACCGACCGGTGTGTACGAAATCAGTGATATCGAAACGTACCTGAAGAAAGCACTATTAGACCCAAAATTTACTCTACGACCCAACAACAACACGCTGAAATGCGAACTTTATTGTTCATAGGAGATAGATTTCGGGCGTACGGGACACGGGATCGGTACCATGCTGGGTTTTTCCAAGAACCGCAAGTTAGAAGCGTATATATTACACACGTCGGACGTGCCCGTAAACATTAAGAAAGTGAACGTTTTGGAGATAAGGTGTAACGCTGTACAAGGTTCGTACAAGGCGGGACAAAACGAGCACATACTGCACTCGTTCTATCCAACAGTCGAGCCAGCCGGGATTCAAGATAGTTGAAACGCCCAGAAACGTCATTTATTTTCCGCTTAACGTACTACACTTGCGTAACGTTACAGTGTCCGTACAGGATCAGGACGGTGATATCGTGAATTTTCAAGACGAAGTAATCACCGTGCGTATACATTTGAAACGTGCGTATTAATCATGGGATTTTATTTCACCGATACCACTGCTTTACCGGCGATGAAGATCGGCGGCGCGCACCACAAGATAAAAGAGTACGACACTTTCGGAAAATGTATCAGTAGACGTTCGTCGTTGACACGGTTAACAGCAACTAACCGACGCTACCTGATTTCAATAGGATTAAAACTCAAGAAAAACAAGTAACATGGCGGACAGCGGTATTGTCTTATCGGTCGAACGCCAACCATTTTTTGAAGACATCACACATTACGAATATCATCCTCACGCACCGTACGCGTCAGCGTCACGATACGGAACTAACGATGAGATATGTATACCTATCCTGCTGCAACAGGAAGTCTTCACTTTACCGATGGAAAGTTTCCTGTACGTTGAAGGTAAGTTGAGCAAGAAGACCGGCAGCGCCGATATCGTGAACGTGAAAATGGTCAACAACGCGATCGCGTTTCTCTTCGAAGAAATCCGTTACGAACTGGCCGGCGCGTAGAAGTGGATCGTACCAAGGGCGTCGGTATCACGTTCATTATTAAAACCATGCTATCTGCCAGCAACCAGGACGTTGTTGCGAAGCAAAACGCCGGTTGGGTTGCTCCCGTGGCTAACGAGCTAACACCGTCCGGTAAAAATGGAGAATTCAACTTTTGCATACCCTTGAGGATGCTGATGGGATTCGCCGAAGATTTCACACACGTTATATTAAACATGAAACAGGAACTGATACTCTTACGCACTTCCACTGACGTTAACGCACTGTTCTCGTCCACGGATACGCCCGCTAACGCTGATATAGAACTGACCAAGATCTGTTGGATGAGTCCGTTCGTGTACGTGAACAACAAAGTGAGGATACGACTGTTGAACATTGTACGCAAGGACCTACCACTATTCTTACCGTTTCGCAGTTGGGAACTGCACGAGTACCCAGCTTTACCGTCGACCGACAAACAGACTTTGACGGTGAAAACACAACTTGAGAAACCACGGTACGTGATACTCACCTTCCAGACCGCTAGAGAGAACGATCTGAAGAAACACGCGGACGAATTCGATCACTGCAAGGTGACCAACGCGAGACTCTTTCTGAACGACAAATACTACCCATACGATAACCTGAACCTGGATATCGATAAAGGATGTTACGCTCTGCTGTACGACATGTATACGCGATTTCAAAAATCGCACTACCATACAACTCAACCCAACGTACTTCTAACACCGACTGAGTTCATAACGATAGCACCGCTATTCGTCTTCGATTGTAGCAGACAGGACGAATCGCTCAAGTCTTCACCGGATGATGTCAGCTTGGAATTCGAGTCATCGAGCAATTTCCCCGCTCAGACCGCGGCCTACTGCTTGATACTGCACGATTCGCTCAACGTGTACACTCCGCTGTCCAACACAGCGCGCAGACACAATTAAAGTCACTCTGTATATTATTGGTTTTTTTTGCTGTAAATAATATGTTGCTTTTTAGAATATTATGTGTGTATTTCATGCATATGTTTTTTTATATTAAAAAAAATGTAATCAATATTCATGTACTTTAATTTCTTAATATCTGTAACCCCTCTCCTCCCCCACCCTTTCTGAAGGGGGAAACGTCTTCTCCTTCCCCTATTCTTCGCTCAGTGTTTCAACAGCACGAGTCGTGAGTGGACCCGCAAGATGCTTTCACACGATCACGAGGATGACGATAACAATCCCAACAACAATCGCTATTTCAGGCAATGCGGTGAACCGCCAACGATGATCAAGTCCGTATCACCGGACGATAAAGAAGTACAGGTCGCCTTAATTCAAAAAATCATATCGCCGTACCCACGTTACAAAAGGTTTGAAAACCGTTTAAAGAGTTTTAAAGACTGGCCGATATCGTTGACAATAACGCCTAAAGAACTTGCCGAAGTGGGTTCCTTTTACAATGGATGCAGCGATAGAGTAATTTGTTTTTGCTATGGAGGCGGTTTAAACAAATGGGAACGTGGAGAAAACGCTTGGATGGAACACGCACGTCATTTCCCCGTGTGCTCTTATGTAATGTTAGTGAAAGATACAAAATTTATCATTAAGGCGTTGTGTATCATTACTGAACCGGGAGCAGCAGCAGCAGTGTCAGCGGCAGTAGAGAACGAACAACGCACCGACACGATCAAAGAGAATAAACAAAAAGAAGGGGGACCGGATCAGGGTACGATGTGCATAGTTTGTTACGCACAAATCGTTGAAGTCGTTCTTCTTCCCTGTTGACATTTTGTCACATGCGTGAATTGCGCCATCACCCTAAATACATGTCCCTTATGTAGAGTCGCATACACCGCTTACATGAGAGCATATTTTTAGTTCACTCCAGTTTCAAAACGGACAAGAACGTTTCGGCTTATGCACGACATAAACAAGTAAAAAATTATTTGAAAATCTATACTGCTTCTGCTGTGACGGAAGTGTTTATACCTCCCACAATATCGTGTATCTCAGTGTTTGGTCAGCAAGCGTTGTGGACGGACACATGGAGCTGTTAACTCCGTACGAGTACAGACGTTGTGGTGACTTAAAGCACGCAGTACTGTACCCTGTAGAAATCTTTGTATATGATGTTTTGACACACAAATTTGTTGCAGTGATCCGTGACGAGCAGATAAGGTACAAAATAAACGTACCGAATAAATTCTTTACAAGCGTTTTACGTCACACAACGTGTCTGTTTCGCGAGACGGACGGATCGACAGCGTTCCTAGCGACACTGATCACACTGTTTGTAACGAAAAAAGGATGATCGACGACGAGATAGCAGTCATACTTGACTTTCACTGTTTCGGAGTGACGATGATGGAAACGAACTCGTCAAGGAACTAGCCGTTATGGACATCACCGCATTTGCCAGCAGACATTGGATATTTGCACCACCAGTAAACACGTTCGTTTCGAATCACAAACGCATGAGGACAAACCGTTGGTTAACGGAGCATTATCATAGAATAGAGTGGACGGACGGGGAGACATCGTACGAACATCATGTGTCGATGTTAGTAAAGTACACGTTTCCTTTTACCTATGTGTTCGTAGAAGGATTACAGAAAAAAAGATTTCTGGAGAAGCGTATTGTACATTTCAATATTTTAAATTTAGAAGATTTCGGTTGTCCTAAACCCGAACAATTACGTTTAATACACGGAACAGCCTGTCTCGTGCACCGCTTATTTCCGGAAATATGTACAAATCATAGAGTACACGCTTTACGCGAGTGGGTTGTATCGGATCTTAGACTAATCAGTAGGTTTCTGGTAAATTACTAATTGCACACATTGTTGTTATTTAGCACCGTAAAAATATCACCCGTCGCCTTTCTGTCGATTACATCATCCTGTCTACACGCATAAAAAAAATTAGCACCGTCGATTTGTTCCCACACGCTCGACTGGAGTCGATGACATCACCCTGTCTACACATATAAAAAAATAACCGGGTCGCCTCCCCCCACCTACCCGCTGAACATGGCGTGGGAAAGCGGCTCCTGTCTAGACGCATAAAAAAATAACTAGCGCCGTCGACTTGTTCCCACACGCTCGAGTGGAGTCGATGACATCACCCTGTCTAGACGGTTAAAAATAACCGTCGCCGACTGCCCCCCCCACCTACCCGCTGAACATGGCGTGGGAAAGCGGCTTGCATCCTGTTTCACACGGTTAATAATAACCGCTTACTGTGCGTCGACTAGTTCCCCCTCCCCATGCACTCTCCGGTTTCCCTCTCCTCAACAACCTCCCTATTTATATCGATACGAACGAGTGTTATTCATTCAGACCTTGACAGACGCGCAAGCGAAATATAGATTGTTCATTGTAAAATGGCGTCATTCGTTGGAAAGTTCGCGACCATTAGCGCGATAGAATATAAAAAAATCAAAGAATTAATAATTGGTGTAAAATATCCGATAGAAGAATTACAAAACATAGACGCAAAGTACGGGAAAGCCGTACTCGCCACTATCCAGGACTACAGGGACACAAAATTAAAATATCGCGTATATCTGCCGAAGAGATACGCAAGCGTTTTCGATGATGATGAGTTAAAAAATTTAGTGCCATATTCACTTCAACTGGTTTATCGCGGAGAAAAAGACAGGGCTTACGTGGTGGACATTTTAGAGTAAGACCAGATGGGCATCTTCAGAATTAACAAATATATTTGTATTTCGTATGTATTATTTAGCATGTATACTTGTACATAATTGTCATTGCACACGAGACAAGGCTTACGTGGTGGACATTTTAGAGTAAGACCAGATGGCCATCTTCTGAATTAACAAATATATTTGTATTTCGTATGTATTGTTTAGCATGTATAATTGTACATAATTGTCATTGCACAAGTTTACATATATTTCATCTGTTTTAATTGTACACAATTGCCATTGCATGTGCGTGCGATTACATATGTATTTTAACTTTAACTTGTACTTAGTGTAGTTAGATGTATTTTCATTTTGTTTTATTTATACACAATTGTGTGTACGTTTACATATTGTATTTTAACTTATAATATAATGTGCTTACACGTAACTTGTATGTATTTTAAATTGTACTATATTTTGCTTACACATATTTCATTTGATTTAATTGTACACTGTCATTGTGCACGTGTTTATTGTATTTTGTAATTGTCACTACACAGTAATTGTCTACTGTGTGCGTTTACATATTATGTATTTTGCTTCCACACATTTCATTTGTTTTAATTATACACAATTGTGTGTGCGTTTACATAATGTATTTTAACTTATAATATAATGTGCTTACACATATTTCATTTGATTTAATTGTACACAATTAACATTGTGCACGTATTTACATATTATGTATTTTGTAATTGTCACTACTGTGTGCGTTTACATATTATGTATTTTAAATTGTAATATATTTTGCTTACATGTATTTTAATTGTTTTTAATTAAACGTTATTGCTTTAACATTTTATTGTATTTAATTTCAAAAGTCCTTCGAACATTAACACTATTCACCGGTCAATGTACAAGCTAGGACGAGCGTTGCACAACGTTCGTTCGTGTGTTATTATATACAACTAATTAAAAAAAGCAATTTTATTTAAAATAATTGCTTGATGATAATACACTACAGAAACTAAAGAATAATTTTAAAAAACAAACTCACCCTGTACGAGATCCACTTGAGTTTTGTCGATTTATGTGCCGTTGAGAGCAATTCGTCCAGCTTTTATACAATAGCGAAAAGCCCACTCAAGGATGAACGCGAAAGAGATGGTAACAGGTAATGCACACTCGATGACAAAAAAAGCGACACACAAAGACGTCGGAGCTGCTATGGTTAACCACACCCAAAAATCAAGGACTACCACTACCGAATATCAGCTTGAGTTGCATCCTGTTTCACAAGGTTAAACAAATTTATGTACGTCTAAGATGAATAAAGCCCTCCGCCCTCACTACGTTCACACGCTGTGATAACATATGGTCAGTCAGCATCTTGTTGTAAGCGGATATAAATAACTCCACACATGCATGCTGTGTGAAGGTCTCAGGGGGAGTCGATTGCATGATCCACGGCTTGCATCCTGTTTCACAATGTTAAACAAATTAACTGTCAAATATTACATACCCATCAGAATAATATAAACGTTAATTATTTTCCATGCATGATGTGTGTTTTATAAGTGAAGTGGTGTTCACTTACGTTCAAATTTAACACAGTTCACAAGTTGGCAACAATGCAATACACGTCACTCAGTCTCTTCGCATCGACGATATCCGGACGGCGGTATGGCGACGTCCAAATCTAAACCCGTACACTATAACACATGCACAAGTTGGCAACATCGACTTTTCCAACATGGCCGACGACCAATCATCGACGATATCCGGGCGGCGGCTGGCCGACGAATTTTCCAACATGGACGATACGCCGACCAATCTACGTCCAGGCGGCGACTAGGATGCGGCCGGGCGGCGAACGGCGGACGGCGGCCATAGCTCCACCAATCAACGCATCGATACGCCCCCTACAACATCGCCGCCGCCGACAACATGGCCGACTTACGACCCACAACTTCGTCACGCCCACCACTGTCACGTGGGATACCCCCACCTACCCCCACTCTGTCATGTGCGACACACACCAACGGAAGTCTACTCCCACCACCACAATTTTTGAATTTCGCGCCAAAGAGTGGGGGATGACGTCACTTCCGCGTTAGATCTGTCATATTACCCCTACTCTTGGGTCTTCCTTTCTTTCTGTGCCCTGTAGGTATCATCTGATTGTTTTCTTTGGTAGTCGGTCTTGTCCTATTCTTTGTACGTGTCCGTATCAGATTAGTTGGTTTTCTTCAATGCAGTCGATGATTGTCTTTTATACGCTCATTTCTTCTTTGATCGTTTCATTTTGTATTCGCCCTAGCGTTGAAGTTCTAGCAACTCGTTTCAAAGCATCCATTTCTGTAGCTTCTAACTTTCTTTTTACCTGCTCCTTTATTCTCAATGTTTCGGATCCGTACATCAACGTGATTTTAATCATATTATCGTATATTCTTTTCTTCCTTTCTTTTCCAATTTCTGTGCTCCACAGAATCCCATTCAATTATCTAATTATTTGATTTGCTCTGTTTATTCTTGATTCTATTTCAACATCATCTGTTCCTTCTTCATTAAAGTTTATTCCTAAGTATTTGTAGCTACTGCATTTTTTTATACGTTTAATATTGAAATATACCTAATAATAAACGTATTTCGTCGTAAATAATAATGAAAGAGTTCCGCAGCTCAGGGAGCTTAGTAAGGTAATTTAGTGGAAAATAATTTTGTTTCATAATGGTAAGTCAAACCCTTTCCCAAGTAATGAATCTGAGACACCTTGTCGTGGATCCGAACACCACCGAATGAGTTCGCAGTTCGCAACCGTACTGACGGGAACGATAGGGCGAACCGCTATCGAAGGACGAGGCCCAAATGAATCTTAACAGTTTGATTTGTCTCCAGTTTCCACGCTAATTCATCCCTGGTCGTAAAAACTTTTCACTGATTTCCGTATCAAAGAGATGAGGGATCGAACAGACCGTTCCCGATGATAGAGTGCTGGATAATCAGTTTGATTTAATTTACCACACTACGTACACTACTTCTTCTTCTTCTTCTCCTTTTCAAGGATTAAGTTATAGCAATCTGCTCTGGCACCCATCTCATCATCGGACGACCCACGTCTCTTCTATCAGTGCCTTTATAATTCAGTGCTGCTTTCAACAATCGATCCTCTGTCATCTTTTGCAGATGATCCCACCACTGTCTACTGTAAATTGAAATAATTTCATTTATGTCCTCTACTACTCTGATATTTTCATTCCTTATTCTGTTTTGCAATGTATCGAAAATTATTCTGTTTTAAAGTATATCGAATAAACTGCATTTCAGCACTCTGAATCTTGCCGTTTTCCTTATTTGTCACGAACCACGCCTCACTCGCATAAATCAACGTGGGTATTGCAATTTTGTCTTATAAAATTTAATCCTCGTGCTGTGTCTTGTTTTATTACTAAGATTTCTATGAATCGTACCACAAATATTCCTAAATTTATTTATCAAATTAAGAAAAATAAATCATATTATATTTTATTCATATCAATTATCAGATTTATATCCAATTCTCTCTTATATTCAGATTTATAGCTTACTGCACATATTTTGAAACGGCTCACTTGAACTATGTACACAAATGTATTTATTTATTTTCTGTCACGTATTTTCTGGAGAAGCTGCAGGATCTCTACGTTTGAGTTATGTACTGTCGCCCATAGTTGAATGCTGTATGTCCATATTGGTTTCAGAATAGTTTTATAGAGGAGGAGTTCTTGACGTCTCCAGAAACATCTGTGAACTCCTTGTGATCAACAAGTACATATGTCTAAAGGTGTGCCGAAGTTGATTGCTTTTTAGTACTACGAGTTTTCGCCAGGTAACATATGTTTCCATATGCATTCCGAGATACGGAGACGTATTTAACATCTTCCGCTTGTGGCAAATGAGAGTTGTGTAATGTCACAGGCGGACACAAGGCGCGGTCTCGGTCAGTTGCGACGAAACAACGTTTTAAACCTAGTCTCACGTGGTCAATTCGCCCACACTATCACTTACTGACCGAATCTGTCATTTAGAAACCTTGCTGTTCTGAATTTCGATGAAATTTCAATTCTGCAACTTTTTACTTGTGCGAGTAACCTTTTCCTTCCATATTTTTTGTTACGTTAGGTTAGGTTAAGTTAGGGTAGGCTAGGAATAAGTAGAATTATAAAGGTTATTTCTGTATTATTATTTGTGTATAACATGAAAATGCAATTGATGGCAATTGATTGGGTTCAAATTTCTACCTCGGTCGAACTGACCGGGTTTAATACGATTGTGTCGCAACTGACCACGGTCCCACAGATCCTATCGTATCGTATTTTGGATCGTAAAGGCGCCAAAAATTTCAGGCGAGGAGGAAATATTAGAAAAAAATTATTATTCATTAAGTTAATTGTATTAACCTTTTTGGTGTTATGGACAGTTTATCCAAACTTTACAATTTCTCTTCAGATTCTTTTGTCATTACCGGTAGCAGGTAGCCTATCTGTAGCATCTGCGGAACGATCCTTTTCTAAACTTAAAATTATTAAAAACTGCTTGCGCTCCACAATGGTACAAGACAGACTTTCATTATATCAGTATAGTCAGATATTTTGGATCAACTTGATGTACACGATATTATTTGAGAATTTTCATTAATGACAGCTACAAAAGTTCAATTCACCAAATGATTTCCGTTCTGTTTAAATATTGACTTACCTAGGCCTATTTCTTTACCAAATAATGTTTTTAATATGTATCTATTTCATATACATGTAAGTTTATCTATTTCTTATTTATATGATATCTATACAAAGTACAAATGTCAAAGTGATTTTCTTGCCAAATAAAATGTAGCAAGTTTAATTAAGTACCAAAAAATATTTAATATTTTTGTTTCTAAAAAAACTAACTTTATCTGCTAATTTACGTAAAACTGTATAAGGTGCAATTGGCAAATAATTTTCTCAACAAATATCATATTACTTTATTTTCTTCTAAATTATTTTTGATTTTTTTTTGTACCCTTGTTGTATGATTGTTTTTTTATAAATTTTTTGTAATCCCTGGTTAATGTTCAAGAAACAATATATTTCAATAATATATTTAATATATTATAATATAATATTGTTCAATTAATATATTTCGTATACTGATACGTTTGCATAAAGTGATTTTTTAATAGGGGCGCTGACTATAGTTCTGCACGCAGGCGTCGGACAGTTGTCTCGTCTCAAGCTAAGTGTTACATGAATTGATTTGAATCTCTTTATCCGCCATCTCTTTAACCAGTTTATGAATATCTCGTGATAAATTACTGTCAGCAGCGCAAGAATACAAAAAAGGAAAAAAACATGAGACACAAATATCATGTACTTAACGTACTGTATTCTTCTTCTTCTTCTTCTTCCCCAACAAGGATTAAGCCTTGGTGACCTGTTTTGACTTCATAGGATTTATTCCCATCATTTTCTTGGTCTCCCTACGCTTCTTCTTCCAGCTGGTTTGTATGTATCTATTTTGGTAGTTTTCGATCGTCCATACGCTCCAGATGGTCGTATTGTGTCGTATCCATATTGTTACATAATACGGAACGTTCTACAAGTATCTCGGATATCCCAGCAGAGCCCAGCTGTAATGTGTGTGTGGGTACATATTGCTGCTACTTTGAGATGAAAGACAATTACGTGACACATCCGCAGCCGAGGCTGCTCCAGACCGCACCGGTCCGCGCACACTGTGTTCAAGGCCAGACACGACACTGTTTCTAGTGGGTTCGAGAGCGGCCGTAAGAGGCAATTGTTTAACACATCATCCAAAAGTGACAGATTATTCTGGCATTTCAGCGGGGTATAAATATAAGCATCCAGCGACGGTCAGTTTGCTTCGGGTCAGTGCGTTTCAAGTGGCTATTAGTGAAAAGTGATTATTGTGCGGGACTCTATTAGTTGACATTAGTACTGCGTGTGGACGAATTTACCTTGGATTATTGTACACGTTGATTATAAACTGTTATTTGTGATAATTAAAGCTGGTGATTAGTAACTTGATTGGTGTCTGTAATTTTGTTTTTCACTGTACCATACGACGATCAGTGATACCATCATAACAATATGTAGTGTATTGTGTCCCTTATTAAGTGTTTGGTGTCATGAATCGGATGCTAAACCTTAAAGAGGTACAGAACAGTGGCGTACCTGGTCTCAGGTACAGAGTGTGCTGTATAGGTGATGTGAGTTTAATCAATAGATTGCACTGTATATAATAATATAGGCGAAGTTGGCCATACTTACGGTATATGTTGCTTGCCAGTACATATACACAAAAAATAGTTTTAAATAATGATGTAATGACACGTCCTAGTAGCAGGGGCGGATTTACCATTAGGCTGACTAGGCTGTAGCCTGGGGCGTGGCACTTTGAGGGGCGCAAAATTTTAGCTAAAAAATAATAAAATTTTACAGCTAAATGTAAAATTGGTAATAAATTACAAGGGTAAAAATTTGAGTTCATTTTGAACACAGGCGCCTGTTTGCGAGAAATTATGGTATAACTGTACATAAATAATAGAAGTGCTTTCCAAACTGCTTTCTCCGGTTATGAGTCATCGGCGGCCGGCGCTCATAGAACTATGCCGCCGCCCGACTTTCGTGGAATTGCCGACCACGTTATCTATTCCAAAAACAAAGTGTCTCCTTTCCGGCACAACAACTCACTACAAAGCCGCAAAAAATATTGGAGGCAACAAGTGAATACAAAGGCACACATGAACACTGATATAAAAACCATACTGAATAAACGTATACTCAATCACTCGCACACAAGATAACAAAACTCATTTAAAACAGCATCCAGTGTTTAGAAACACCGAGATAAGGAACCATATAGAAAAAACATCGCATAGACCAACTAAGGCATAATGAACACGGAGAACGAAATACTGTATTGTACAGAGAGGGACAAAGAGCCTCTGTTACAGCGTAATTTGTTATCGTAATGAACTTTAATTACGATTCTTTACTGTTTATCACTTATGACAACAATCAAGCCGGCTGGTTATGCTTCTTTTATGAAAGGAATAATCATATCAAAGAAACAAGTTGTTTGTAGTTTTATAAACTGAAAACAATTTTTGCAAGCTATGCTCACTTTGCCGCCCTTCTGGCTATGCCGCCCGGGGCGGCTGCCCCCCCCCCCCATATACACCTCTGAGTGTAGCCTACTTTTAATTTATTTACATTTATGGTGAACGAACTAGTTCATAAACACTGACTGAGTGGATTATTGTGTGAAGTTTTGTTTAAAAGTGTTGTTTTCACGATGATCAATCAAAGTGGTAACATTTTTAAGAAACCTAGTGGAGCGCAATACAGGAAACGCTCACAGGAAAAATCTGATAGGAATGAGTCTCTATTAAAAAAAATTCCAAAATTAGACACATTCTTCAACCGCCCACCAGAAAGTTCGAACTGTAGTATAAGTGATAACAACTCGGCCTTGCCTCCCCCGACACCGACCTCCAGCGCCGTGGACTTGGACTCTGGCAGCAACGGCAACCTCATGGAGACGCCACCGACACCACAGCCACCTGAATCACCCAATACTGAGGAAGGCAGCGGCACTCTCATGGAGACGACAACACAGCCACCCGATCATGAGGTAGGGTCTAATGAAAAAGTTAATGTTAATGATCCTGCTAAGTGGGTTGTTAATGATAATTTACGGGACTATATTGTTGAATACGGTATAAGCCAAAATGACAATTTAGATTTTTCAAAAACCGCACGTCAATACGCCAATCAAAAAAGATTTGTATCCAAAAGTTTGTTTTATAAAAACCTTAAGAATGGCGAAACTGTCAAACATAGTTGGTTATCGTTTTCCCCATCAACTGGGAACGTATATTGTGTTCCATGGAAACTTTATGGTGGTACCACTTCGTTAGCAACTAGTTGATTTAATGATTGGAAGAACCCTAACATAGTATACGACCATGACAATAATAAAGAACATATCAATTGTTTGAAACAATATTTATCAAGAGGAACTTTATTAGCAAGAGTTGACAAACGCCTGATGGCGCAATATCAAGAAGAAGTGGCTTATTGGCGAAAGATTTTAGAACGCGTGGTTGAAACAATCAAGTTTTTAGTGGTGAGGGGGCTACCGTTCCGTGGTGAAAATGAAACTATATGATCGGTAAAAAATGGGAATTTCCTAGGCTGTATTGAGCTCATTGCTAAGTTTAACCCATTTATGGCTGACCACTTAGCGAGGTATGGTAACAAAGGGCGAGGTGTTCCATCGTACTTGTCCTCAATCACTGTGGATGAGCTTGTGTTACAGCTAGAGGGACAAGTGAAAATGAAGATCAAAGAAGAGGTTGTGCAAGCTAAATACTTCTCGATAGTTGTGGATTCAACGCCCGATGTTTCGCACACCGATCAGTTAACCTTTATCGTTCGCTATGTTCTTCCAGATGGCACTCCTGTGGAGCGCTTTATCACGTTTTTACCAAATACTGGGCATAAAGGTGAAAACCTAGTGGAAGCTGTAACTACCATGGCCCCCACAAGGGGGGGCTGACGGGGCTCTATCCTGGGGGCCCGGGATTAGGGGGGCCCGGCGTGGTGGGTCGGATAGTTAAGTGAGATGAACAGAAGACAAAAAGCGACTTCTTTATAAAATACTAGCATTTTCCCGCGGCTTCACCCGCGTGGACATGAATACGCTTTAATTTCATTATTGTCAGTGGAAGAATTAATTAACCCTTTCGCCGCGTAATTCGACTGTAGTCGAGTAGAGGGAAAGTGAGTGTTCGAAAACACTTCCGGGTTCCGAACGAAAACACTACCGGGTTCTAGTTCATGACGTCATAGAGGCACTGGCAGCTGGTGTCCGAGCTGTCCATGTGACGTCACTGTTTTGTGTGTGTGTATGTATGTGTGTGTATGTGTGACTGAAACACTTCCGTGTTCCAGTTCATGACATCACACAGAGGCCCAAGTCGCTGGCGTCCGTATGGCTAAAACCTGTTTCAAGACGTCACGGAGGCCGTGGTTTCTGCATGTCCAAAATTTGGTAGCCGAAAACAATGTGTAGCGGATGGGGGTACCCGGAATTCGGCGGTTGCCCGGACGCGCAGAGGCGATGTCATCGGGTACCGTTACTCGAAATTTTGGGGGTATCGGGTACCGTTACCCGAAATGTTTAAATCAACGGATGGGGGTACCCGAAATTTGCATGACAGAGGCCCTGGCAGCTGGTGTCCGAATGTTAAAACACTTCCGCGTTCTGGTTTATTTTGATGTAACAAAATAATCGTTCTCTCTCGAAATTTTTTTAATGTCAGAATTTTGGTACCCTAAATGATTAAAACAACGGATGGGGGTACCCGAAATTTGTGGGTACGCCCACATGACGACGACGTAGAGGGCGTGATGTCTGAAATGTTTAAATCAACGGATGGGGGTACCCGAAATTTTCGGTGTCTGAAATTTAGTACCCGAAATGTTTAAATTAACGGATGGGGTTACCCGAAATTTTTGGTGTCCGAATTTTGACACCCGAAATGTTTAAATCAACGGATGAGGGGTACACCCTAAAACAAGTCCTGTATGTCTAAACTCTGGACGGGGAGGAGAAACCGTTACGCGAAATTGATCGGTTAAAATTTGGGACAATAGGTACCTGACGGGTTCCGAAATTTGGTGATTAATGACATCCCGACGCGGTTCCTCCGGTACTCAAAACCGGATATTGTATTATTATAATGTTTATATTGTGTTAATATAAAACAGATGCATCGATTTGAATACTGTTTAGAAAACATATATTCTTATCATGCGTTACTAAAATTGTTAACTGAATAAATATATTTACTCCTGTGACGATTCTCCTGTAAACCAGTCAAACAGCATCTAAGCTGGTACAAGCGGTGTGTGTGTGAAACACTACCACGTTCCGTTAATGTATTCAAAGAGGAACTGATAGCTGGCGTCCGTGTTTTATAAAGCTCTGTGTGTGTGTGTGTGTGTGTGTGTGTGTGTGTGTGTGTGTGTGTGTGTGTGTGTGTGTGTGTGTGTGTGAGGTTGAGCCGGCACAGGCAAGCTGTTGTAACTTGCAGCGCTCTTTCTCTACTATAAAAACCGGTTTCTTTGCTGTTACATTCCATGTGAGAGACGTACATCTCTACTGCTTTTGCGATTATTCAAGTATGATAGGAATAATTGTTTTGTATAAGGGGTATAATAATAAAAATAACATAGGTTATGGTTTATATGTATATATAATTTTTAATAATATCAAAAGCTTTTACAATCAAATCATAAGCTATAAGTTTTTTCTCTCTCTACACACACATGTTCTATATTCACAAGACAATTATAATTGAGCAAAACATACGCCCTCTCTCTATATACATAACTAAACAAAATAGACACTTTATCTATATATATATATACATATATATATATTTACATAATTATACAAAATAATCTTTTTTCTCTCTCGCTTTCTCTCTCTTTTGCAGCCTTGAAGGTTCTCTCTCTCTCTCTCTCTCTCTCTCTCTCTCTCTCTCTATATATATATATGTATATATACACACATACACACACACACATATAATTAACAAAATAATAATTACATTTACTACAACCAAAACAAGCCTTATATGTCTAACAATAATAATAATAATTAATAACATACAATATTACAATGTTGATGTGTAATATATTAATAATAACATACTGAATGTAGACACACATCAAATGATAATTAATATGGTGTTAACTACATGTGTAAAATGGTACACCAAAACCTTGAATTCAACTCTTTTTAGTATTTTAGATAATAACAGTGGTAACAACGCTTATAAAGCGCACATCCAGTGGAATTATGCCTTAACCAATTACATTTTTTCGTCAAAATAATTTTTTAAAACAATTGTTCTTCAGAGTGTAAATTCTCTCCACTCACAAGCACTCAGAATGTTACAGTGGTCACCATATGGTGGTGAACGACATACATCTCCCTCGCATTCGCACAAACACATAACATCGAAACAAGGTTTCTGTAACTATGAGAGAAATCTTTAAAAAAATTTAATTACACATAAAAATTTAATTAACACTTTAATGATTGTTTATCTCAACTTTTTATGTTATAAACCACATACGTTTTTTAATAATTAAAAACAGAATATAATTTCCTACAATTAATAATACTTGATCAAATACAAAAGAATGTAGACACATCAAATGATAGTTAGTGTGGTATTAAAAAAACATGTATTCTGAATTAAAGTCATTTTGATATCTTAGATAACAACAGACGCGACAACGGTTACGAAGCGGACATCCGCTAGAGTCATGCCTTGACCACTCATATTTTTTTACTAGCGAGGTATACGCTGTACCAGTAAAATTATACATCATATAGTATATCTGATTAACCAGCTTTGTTTTAGCAATTAGCAAATCTTTTATTTGAAGATATTCAATATTATGGTTGTTACAATAACTAATTGATGTTTTGAAGAGTTTGAAAAACTCATTACGAATAAATACTTTCATTTTGTAAATATTCTTTTCGTTTCGTATTGATATCCATCTACTCAGTGTCTTACGATTATTTCTAAAATTATAATCGAATTTAATCATGTTGCATTGACAATATAATCTATTATTACCATTTATTTCTCTGTTTAAAAGTTTTTCTACAATATTAGATCCAAGCAACACCTTGTTCTTTCTCTGAAAATGAATAGTTAACATTAAAAAACGACAAAAAAAATAGAGAAGTCTACTTCATCATTTAAAAACATTTTACTATTAATGTTATTATTACTATTATTATTATAATAAATCAATCCTGTTCTCGTTTATTTGGTCTGGAAAAAAAGAGAAAAAATTAATACATAACCACTTCTGTATAAGTAATTATTAGTGGTACTGAAATATCATACTCACATAATCAATATCCAACTGCACGCTCACTTTCTCGTTCGCCAGCGTAGTGTGTGAGGTTACGCATAGTGATAGGACACAAGGCTTCACAGCTTTCAATTGCTCCTCTGTAAATACGTCACACCATCTTTTAGGTAGGTATACATAGAAAAGTTTATCCTCCGGCTGAGGACAGGCTCCGGTATCTTCCAAATCTACCACAACTGACTCCCCGAATTTCGTTTTCACAAATTTCATGTGAATTATATGATACTTTACTCCTAAAGAAAGACTTGACAAGTCTCTTTTTGGTAAAAAATTTTCAACTGTCTTCGCGTTCGCAACGATTCCTTCCATGGCGAGTACTGATGACTGCACAGGGAAACACTGGCGTATTTATTCTGTTTCCCCCGACCACGTTCCTTCCTTCTAAAGCGTCATCTCCTTCGGTCACGACACCCTACCCCGCACCTCCACCGCAACGGTAACGGCTATAATTTTGCTTCCTACCCCACCCCGCGTCGTCACGGGCCACCATCTGCTTTCGGTCACGACCGGACGATGACATTATACCCCGCACCCCCACACCGCACCCAGAGCCTCGCCACCACCCCGCACCTCGCCTACATATTTTGTTCAATTACTTTGTCTGTCGCTCCGCAACGACCGGGTTTACCCCCACCCCACCCCCACCCCGCACCACACTCGAGTCCGTCGGTCACGGTCACCCCGCACCCCACCCTGCGTCGTCTCGGGCCACCATCTGCTTTCGGTCACGACCGGTCGTACAACCCAGCCCCCCGTACCCCGCACCCTACATCCCGCGCGAGGCGACTCAACGACCGCGCTTCGGCCAAGGTCGCCGGCATCCTGTACTCCGCACCTCGCCTACCTCTCGGTCACGGACACCGGCTGGAACCTATCTCCCTACCCCGCACCACCATCCCACACCTTTACCCCGCACCCCGCACCGCATCGGTCACGGACGTCGGCTTCCTACACCGCACTCCCCACCCCACCCCACCCACCGCAACGCGCGTCGTCGGTCACGACCGGACGACTACCTACCCCGCACCGCTGCTCCTCGCGAGGCCGATCGGTCAAGGGCGCGCGGCGACAGAGTCACCGGTTACCGGACTGTCTATATAGGGAACCGACGACGCGAAGCCGGCCTCACTCCTTTCACAATGACCGACAGCAGCAGCAGCAGCAGCGAACACCGTGCTATCAATGGTAATGTAATTACTATAAAATTTATGATACTTGACAATACACTAAACACACAAACAGTATTATTAGATTACAAACACACGGTTGTTGATAAGATGTGTAGCGAAGCCGTAGCATTAAATAATTATATAAAATGGTATTTAGCAGTTCGTGTATCTTTTAAAAAATTAATAAACACCGAAAATATTTATTGTAATGCGGTATTCAGATCGCGTACAGAACTTAAGTCACAGTATGACGATATCGATGAACAGTATTCGATAGCTAGCGAGAAAATAATGGAATCCGTTGACAAATTCACGCGTGACGGAAGCGGGTGGGTCGAAAACGGTGTCGAGTCGGTGGAATTAAATATTACAAAATACAACCCTCTTGTGGGGTCGAGCTTTCTACCTACACCATCGAAATTATCAAACAGTAAGAAAGGAATTATCAATATAAGAAATGTAGACGATGAAAAGTGTTTCTTGTGGTCTGTGCTCGCTGGTATACACCCGATCGCGTGTAACCCGTATCGCGTTAGCCATTACCTTCCGTACGAAGAAGAAATAAACATGAAGGACATTCCTTATCCCGTCGCACTCAATAAGATAAAACGGTTCGAAAAATTAAACGAAAACATATCCGTTAACGTTTTTGGCTATGAAGGCGAGGTATATCCTTTACGTATCACTGAACATCGCGGTAGAAAGTACCACGTAAACCTACTGCTACTGTCCGACGCAAACACTACTCACTACTGCCTCATACGGAACCTTTCGCGTATGCTTTCGTCGTTGACAAAACGAAAGGGCACTTCGTTTTATTGCAACTACTGTCTACACAGATTTGCGGACAATAAAGATACTAACGCGGCGCGAAAACGAGTTGAAGAACACGAACGCAACTGTTCTCAGCACGGAGTACAGAAAGTAAAACTTCCTGACGAGGACGAAAAGTGGATGTATTTTAAAAACTTTTCATTTTGTCACCGCGTACCTTATACGGTATACGCTGACTTCGAATCGTTTATTGTTCCGACCACCGGTAAAAACGTGGCACATCATATACCAGCCAGTTTCTGCTATGTGATAGTTGACTGGATGGGAAACGCCGTCAAGGAACCTGTAATATACCGCGGTAAAGACGTGGTGGACACGTTCCTTCGTGTGCTTTTAGCCGACGTTCAACGACTCGATAGAAAGTTTAATAAACCGATCCAAATGACAGCGGCCGAT
The DNA here is from genome assembly GCA_034769895.1 of Magicicada septendecula. Classification (NCBI taxonomy): domain Eukaryota; kingdom Metazoa; phylum Arthropoda; class Insecta; order Hemiptera; family Cicadidae; genus Magicicada; species Magicicada septendecula. Next base: position 833,359,063 of record CM068368.1, read on the forward strand.
GAACGGTCATTCCGAAACGCCACTCACTGTCATCTGTGCAAGCAGCCGTTAACGGACGACACGGTTCGAAATCATTGCCACATAACGGGTAACTATTTAGGCGCTGCTCACAATGCGTGTAATATAAATTACAAAATACCAACACACGTTCCGGTTTTTTTCCATAATTTAAGTGGCTATGACTCGCATCATTTGATGCAAGGTTTCGGAAAGTACAAGGAAGATGAAATAACGTGTATCGCTACTACAAGCGAACGTTACATCTCCGTTACACTCGGTCAGCTCCGGTTTCTCGATTCTCTGCGGTTCATGAACGCGTCACTTGAAAAACTCGTCTCCAACTTATCCGCGGATAAATTTAAAATCCTTAATCAATTTTACACGCGTAATGTTGATTTACTGTTACGTAAAGGTGTGTACCCTTACGAATACGTTACGGACGATTCAAAATTTGACGAGAGGCAGTTACCGGACCGCGTACATTTTTACAAGGGGTTGACAGAGTCGGATATAGACGAAGAAGATTACGCGCACGCTCGAACGGTTTGGTCGGCTTTCGACATGCAAACGTTCGGTGATTATCATGACCTTTATTTAAAAACGGATGTACTACTGCTTGCTGATGTATTTGAAAACTTTCGAAACATGAGCCTGCAGTACTACGAACTCGATCCGTGTAACGTTTTTACCACCGCCGGTTTAGCGTGGAACGCGATGCTGAAAATGACAGGAGTCAGGTTAGAGTTACTCCGCGATATAGACGTACACCTGTACATCGAAAGAGGTATCCGTGGCGGCTTAGCAGCAATTTCTAATAGGTACGCCAAAGCCAACAACCCGTACATTCCCGATTATGACGCAAGCAAGCCGCACAACTATTTACTTTACCTCGATTGTACCAACCTGTACGGAACGGCTATGACACAGCCTTTACCACTGTCCGGTTTTCGATGGTTGGAACGTACAGTGATCGATACGTTGAACGTGCACGCGTTACGCGACGATGGTGACACCGGTTATATCCTGGAAGTCGATCTGGGGTATCCACATTACCTACACGACTTACACAGTGACTACCCTTTAGCACCTGAAAAGCGTACTATTACGGACAGTATGCTTTCACCGTACTGCTATCGCATGAAGCTGTTAAAAGACTTTGTGTGTAGTAACGGTAAGGTAGAGAAACTGATAACGTCCCTCGAGGACAAGACAAAATACATTGTTCATTACAGAACATTGAAACTCTACCTCGAACTAGGAATGGAGTTGAAAGCGATTCACCGTGTGTTAGCATTCACACAGTGCGTATGGTTGAAACCTTTCATCGATTTTAATACGGAGCGACGAAAGGAAGCCAGAAACACCTTTGAAAAAGACTTTTTTAAGTTAATGAATAACGCACCGTACGGAAAATCGTTGGAAAACGTACGGAAGCGAATCGATTTCAAGTTAGTTCCAAACGAGAAGAAACTTCACAAACTAACCGCTAACCCCAGGCTACAACATTTTTTCATCTATAACGAGGACCTGGTAGGTCTCACGATGAAAAAAACATTCATTACACTGAACCGACCTTTGTACGTTGGGTTCAGTGTATTGGATATTAGTAAGCTGATTATGTATCGGTTCCATTACGGATTCACGATGAATACGTACGGGTCACGTGCACGTCTATGTATGACGGACACTGACTCTCTGTTGTACGACATTCGCACCGACGATGTGTACAAAGACATGGAGGAGCATCTCGAACTCTTTGACACGTCGGAGTACCCTAAGGCACATCCGTGCTATAGTGAAACAAACAAGAAAAAGTTGGGTACTTTTAAAGACGAAACAAATGGAATACCGATACTTGAATTTGTCGGGTTGCGCGCAAAATGTTATTCATTCGTTACGGCAAACGATAAAGAGAAAAAGGTAGCGAAAGGTGTGCCACGTTCCGCGATAGCTACACAGTTGAAACATCAACTTTATAAACAATGTGTAAAGACCACTTCTCAAACTAATACTACGGCGCAGACTATCCAAAGCGAAAAACATAACATATACACAAGAAAGCTTACAAAATTATCGCTGTCACCATACGATGACAAACGATATGTCTTGGATGACGGTGAAACAACACTGGCGTACGGTCATTATAAACTCTGTCAACCCAGACGCGAGATAATTCAGCAAGCGAGAAAATCCGTTATAAATTATGCGTTCGATATACGTTGATATAAGACTCGCTTGCAGGAGCAACACACTGTCAGTAACGACGATGAAGTCGGTGAGGTTCAGTGAAAACGTAACGGTATATCTCGTACCAAAATTTTGCGATTCGCGTTTCGGGTGGCGATATGGAAAACGTACGCAAAACTATTGCAAAGGAATTGCACAGACCGGTGAGAAGGAACTTTCCCAGACGTGCGGTGGAGGTGAAGGGGTTACACGATCTCTACCAAGCGGATTTGGTGGAAATGATACCGCATGCCAAGTTGAACAAGGGGTACAAATATCTAATGACGGTAATAAACGCATTTAGCAAGTATGCATATGCGATTCCCTTAAAAACTAAATCGGGTGTTGAAGTAGCACATGCTCTCGAAGCAATAATTGTAAAAAATAAAATGAAATACCTGCAAACGGATAAGGGGAAAGAGTACTTTAACACTACCGTACAAGCTTTACTAAAGAGATTCAACGTCAAACACTATTCAACGTATAGCGAGAAGAAAGCGTCCATCGTAGAGCGATTTAATCGTACGTTGAAAACGAACATGTACCGCGCGTTCAGCGAGCAAGGCCATTATCGGTGGTTGTCGCTTTTGCCTAAACTGGTGATGGAATACAACGACAGAGTGCATAGAACTATAGAGATGAAGCCGCGACAAGTCGACAAGAGCAACGAGCAAATTGTGTTGGAACGAATAAGAAAAAATATCGTACCGCGGAAAGTGAGCAAGAAACATAAGTTTAAAATAGGCGATCGAGTGCGTATCAGTAAATACAAAATCACATTCGCTAAAGGTTATACACCAAACTGGACGAACGAGATATATACAGTGCACAGAGTTCAGCCAACCGTACCGGTTACGTACTTGTTGAAAGATCACACGGGTGACGTTGTGGAAGGTGGGTTTTATGAACAAGAATTGAGTAAAACCAGCGTTGGTGATGTGTATCTCGTTGAAAAAATATTACAACGTAAAGGTGATCGCGTGCGAGTGCGCTGGCTCGGCTTTGACGGTAAACACGATTCGTGGATACATAAAAAAGATCTGATATAATAACATTACCACAGTATTTAACCGAACGTAAACGAGTTAAGATGAAGATTGAACAACAATCGTTAAAGTTAAATGTTAAGAACGTAGACTCTGCTAAGTACAACGGTGAAGTTGCATATAATAAACACAGTCCACTGTTTCCAAACACAGTTCGATGTATCGTGTGCGGCGGGTCATGTAGCGGGAAGTCAAACGTTGCCTTTAACATGTTATTCGATTCAAACGGACTGCGATTTCAGAACCTGTACGTGTTCTCCAAATCGTTATTTCAACCAAAATATCGTATGTTGGAAGACGTTTTTAATGCTCTCGCTGACGAAGGAATGATGTACTTCACATACAGTGAAAACGATGAAGTACCACCTCCGCACGAAATTGTATCTAATTCAATCATGTTGTTCGATGATGTGGTATGTGAACGGCAGAATAACATACGAAAATATTTCGCTATGGGACGGCATAGCGGTGTTGACACTTTTTACCTTTGTCAGACGTACAGTCTGGTGCCAAAGCAACTGGTGCGTGATAATGCCAATTTCTTGGTTTTTTTCAGACAAGATGATCTCAATTTACGTCACGTTTACAACGATCACGTTAACACAGATATGAAATACGAAGAGTTCAAAGCGATGTGCGCCGAAGCGTGGAAGGATCGTTACGGATTCATAGTCATCAACAAGGACTCACCGATAAACGCGGGTAGATACAGAGTGGGTTTCGATCGTTTTATACATAAATAGAATAGTTTGTGCGAGAAAGTCATCAGTGTCAAGATGGATGACAAGCAATTGACACATGAAATCGATGCAATTAGCGATAACATAAGACAAAAGTATCGCGCGTTGAAACATGACATCAGAGAGAGCGATGAAGCGTTAACGAGAAAGTACAAACCTCTTTTGGAACCGTTAACCCAGATTTCGGAAAAGTTGAATGTCTCCGGTGATAAAATTAAAAAAATAAATGTTGAAGATGAAGATACGAAGACAGCTGTCGAGATGACACCACCACCATCACAACCTCGATTCCTTAGAACGGAAGAGTTGGCACAAACTCCTGATGTCGAAACATCGAACGTGACTCTTGAAGAGTTTTTAGCAACACCCGAAGGTCGACACGAAGCACAAGAATACGTTGAACAGTCTGTCGAAGGTCCGCTCGCGAGGAAATACTTACTACTCGCTTTATCTGATGATCGAGAAAAAAAGATGGATCATACGTACGGTATCCGTAACGTTGCAGACAAATGGATGGTGGGAAATTCGGTGTTGGAGATCAATCAAGACGACAGCTTCTACATAGCTGTAAAACGATACAGGGGTACACCGGGTCTCTACGAACTTATGTTTATGAAAGAACCCAACAAGAGCGTCTATGATGAAAACGATTTAGCAGCGTACAAATCTATACTGTTGGACACTAACGCACATAAACATTATCATTTACCCGGTGCTAAAATAAATACAAACAAAGGTGTAAAGTACAGAGAGATAATCGCCCGATTGTTCCCACCGCGCAGCGGACGTGGTATCGATTACGTACACTGGAACGATCCCAACAAACTGGTTGAACGGTTGAGACTGCTGGTAAGTTCAAAACGCGCCGGTCACACCGGACACGACAACGAAATCATCTCCGTTTTGGAGGAATTACGTGAAGCCAACATTATCGTATAAATTTTATGAACGTCGGTGTAACAACTCATTGACGTCAACACTGTCAACATGTGCGGGTTAGATTTGACACCTGACTTTGAAGTCGAAAACGAAAGACTGAAAACCTTTACATCATGGCCTGTGCATTTCATCAGTCCAACCGCTATGGTTGCCGCAGGCTTTCATTACACAAATGAAATTGACAGGGTTCGATGTTCATTTTGCGGTATAGAAATCTTTCGTTGGAAAGAGGGTGACGATCCGATTGTGTTACACACGCGATGGTCACCACAGTGTCGTTACTTAAAACGGTTAGCACATCATTTGTAGCGTGCAGTCGTACAATGGTTGTGGACAAGTTCGGGAGACATCAAAGCGCCGTGAGCGTGCGACGAGAAACAAAAAGACAATTACGCGATACTGTAGGATTTAAGATTACGAATGATGGGCATATAGATGTTGAAAACAAAAAGATCCGCAATCTGAACGAACCGGATGCAGCAAAGGATGCTGTATCCCTGAGTTATATGCAAACACATTGTCTGCTACTCGATGATGAACGTAAAAGCGTGGACGTTAAAGGGTGTAGATTGAAAAATGTTGATACTCCTGTAGACGTTAAAGACGTAGTCAACAAATATTACGTTGATGACAACTGTATACAACACTCGAGTCAAGAGAGAGGTGAGGTCATCGATGCACGAGATCGATGGGTAATCAACGTTCGAAGTCCGGAACAAGCGACCGATGCGGTTAACAAAAACTACGTAGACTCGAACGTCATTAAAAAAGTATCGAACAGCTATTTGTTTGGGCAGAGCTGGTTGTCGGGAGTGAGTTCACCGATTTTTGGAGATGACGCGGTTAACGTAAAATACATGTTGCAGAACACCGTTAGCTTGGGCGAAGATGGTGTTTTCAAAGCAGCGGAAAAGAGAATAACAGACGTAGCGGATGGTTTTGCGGAGAGCGATGCTGTTAACTTACAACAATTAAATGACGTGAGACGATACGTAAAGAGCGAGATGTATAAAGTCGTTAAAACATTTCAGTATCAACTGGATTACTACTTATTGAAATTGTCTAAGCCACGTAGTTCAGAAGACGAGTGGACACTCGACACGAAGGAAATAAGAAGGTTAATAGATGAATACGATAAAAACATAGAAGAGAAAGACTGGAGATCGGTTTACGATGTACAACAACGTTAAGAGGAAAAAGGGGTGGGGCGTCGGAAACGTGCTTAAAAACGTTGTACCGTCCGTTGTTTCGTCAGTTATCAATCGAGCGGTGGACGCACTACCTGTCGAATTACATCTGCCGGGTTACAGATTCTGTGGACCGGGCACGAAACTCGAAGAAAGATTAGCGCGTGGTGATCGTGGAATCAATCAACTAGACGAAGCCTGTCGCGAACACGATATCGCTTACGCTCAATACAAAGACAACGAAAGTAGACGTATTGCAGATCGTAAACTCGCGGAAAAAGCGTGGGGACGGGTAAAGGCTTTGGATTCGGGTATCAGCGAACGAGCTTATGCGACAGCAGTTGCAGCGGCCATGAAAGCAAAATCAGCAATAGGAAGCGGTCGACGTCGTAAAAATAAAAAGAATGTGAGTAGTCGTGGTCGTGGTGCTGGTGGTGGGATGAAGAAGAGGAGGAAGAGAACTGTCCGAACCGCTAGGAAAAAGAAGAGAACTGCGTCCGGATTGTATCTACGTCCGTACCGAAAAAACTAATTCACATACCGCTCCGCCCGTTGTCCGAAGATGAATTACGTGTATACGCAAAAAAGCTAAACATACCGTATTTTAGAGGTGTTTACATGCGTAACGCATTACCGGATACAGCGCCGTGGAAGAACGAAAGCGTCATCGTAAATTTGGACGACGAGAGCGGACCGGGAACCCACTGGGTATGTTACAAGAAGCGTGGAAATCGAGTACACTATTTTGACGGGTTCGGTAATTTACGTCCACCTCTCGAGCTGATGCAATATTTTGGTGATACAGCCGACGTTCGTTACAACTATGAACGGAAGCAACCTCCTAACACGGTCATCTGCGGTCATTTATGTTTAGACTTTTTATCGTCTTCTGATCAGTAAACTTCAGCATGTCGTCGCTAACGGTCACCGTGACGGGTACCGACGCTGCGAATCTCGTGTGTAACTTTTTCCCACCTCTCGAGTTATACGGTGAATGGTACGTTGGACTATTGGATTTTACATCGTATAATTCAATACCAAACGTTACTGAAGGAAAAAATAATGCATTTCCAGTAAAAATTTCCAAGGATCAGTGGTCCGTCATCAAGTTGCCTACCGGCACCTACGAAATCAGTGATATCGAAACGTATCTGCAGAAACAGTTAGGCGAGAGAACAATCAGTTTACGTCCAAACAACAACACATTAAAGTGTGAAATTTACTGTAAGCATGTCATCGACTTTTCGCATACACCGAATACCATTGCAAGTATGTTAGGATTCAAGGAGAATCAGCAGCTGGAAGCGTATATAACACACGAGTCGAACGTACCCGTTGACATAATCAAAGTTAACACCGTTCACGTACGGAGTAATATCGTACAGGGTGCGTACAAGGACGGCCAGGACCAGCACACGTTGCATTCGTTTTATCCGACCGTGGCACCAGGTTTCAAAATAGTTGAAACACCGACAAACGTAATATACTTACCGGTAAACGTACAACGTGTAGACAACATAATTTTGTCTCTCGTTGATCAGGACGGGGATTTAGTCGATTTTCGCGGTGAAGTTATCACGATACGACTGCATCTGAAAATATGGGATTGTATTTCGGACAAACGTCACCTGTAAAAAGGGAGTGTGTACGAAAGAAACATGGTAGTCGGTGTTCAACGTTGAAGCGATTGACATCAAGGAACAAGCGTTTCTTACTTTCACTTGGATTCAAATTATACGATTAAAATAATGTCGGGTGAAATTCTAGCTATCGAACGAGGAGCGGCTTTCGATAACAGAATCGTTGAGTTCGAATATCGTACGCACGCACCGTATGCTTCCACCCGATACGGTAACAACGATGAAATACGTATACCCATCCAACAACAGGATGTTTTCACTTTACCGGCGGAGAGTTTTCTGTACATCGAAGGAACATTGACCAAGGTTAATGCTACCGACACAGCGTTGAACGTGAAATTAATCAACAATGCAATGGCTTTCTTGTTTGAGGAGATCCGTTACGAAGTGTGCGGTGTGGAAGTGGATCGTACAAAAAACGTTGGAATTACGAGCACTGTGAAATTGTTACTATCGAGCAATGAGCATGAAAGAAAGCATCTAATCAATGCAGGATGGGTGACGACAACCGACGAGTCGTTGACAGTACACGAGAGTACCGGTGATTTTACGTTTTGTCTTCCGTTGAAAATGCTACTCGGTTTCAACGAAGACTATACACGCATCATGCTGAACGTTAAGCAAGAATTGATTCTGTTGCGTACCTCTACCGATCAGAACGCAATGGTGCTAAAAGAATCGGGTGCAACTGCAAACGGTAATCTCGTAATAAACAAAGTACACTGGAAGATGCCCTATGTGCGCGTGTCAAACAAGTACCGAATACCGCTATTGGAGCACATCGAGGAGGATCATGAACTAGTGATGCCGTTCCGCAGTTGGGAATTGCACGAGTATCCCGTTCTACCGACGACAAATCGACATTCGTGGACCTTGAAGACATCGTCACAGTTGGAAAAACCTCGGTATGTAATATTAATATTTCAGACGGATAGGAAGAACAATATAGCGAAAAACGCGTCGGAATTTGATCACTGCAATTTAACGAATGTCAAGCTTTTTCTGAACGATAAATACTATCCGTACGATAACCTGAACCAGGATATCGATAAAAAACGTTACGCCCTGTTCTACGACATGTATACACGTTTCCAAACATCATACTACGACCGTCGCAACAGAGCACCTCTTTTGACACCTAATGAATTTATAACGAAAGCACCGTTGTTTGTCATCGATTGTTCCAGACAAGAAGAACCAATCAAGTCGTCTGCCGTTGATGTGCGTTTAGAATTTGAATCCAGTAACAATTTTCCAGATAAAACCACCGCTTACGCTTTGATTATACACGATAGGATAGTACAGTACACAGCGTTGTCGAATACTGTTCATCGTTTGTCATAAAAAAACTTGTTCTCCCCTCTACTAGTTTATAAAGATAGGTATTAGCGATCTCTACATAACAACAACCTCAGTCCTTTTCAACGATGGAAGGTGACTGTGACAGCAGCAGCAGCAGCCATTGTGAGTATAACGTTTACTTGTCTCTTGCATATCCAATCAACTCGTACTCTAAGTTCGTTACCGTCGGACTGTATAAAGAACTCAACTATGAACCGGGTGTTTTGTTTACAAACGGAAAAAAGAAACGTATATTACTTGACTTTTCTGAGTGGAATTACTTGTTGATCTTTCGTGAACAGTTACTATCCAGTATGTTATTGTACGAAGAAGGTGAAAACCGTGAAAAGAAGAAGAGTGTGATGATCAGTCGTAACTTTGGGAAAACGTTTGTTCGGATTAAAGGTAGTAAGACCGAAAAATTTGTTTTCACAGAACCCGAGTGGATCCGTTTTGGTTGTTTATTAACAGTACTAAAGAAATATCTTGTTCGCTTGTTTTATGATCAAGATCACTTCAAGTCGTACATTAATCAGGTAGTAGCCAAGGGGTGCTATGTACCACCATCCTTCTTTTTCCCCTCGTTTTTTCGATTGGAAAGCAGTCGTCACGACCAACAGCTAACATTTGATCGTCTTTACGATGAACTGGTATTGGAAGGAAAAGTAGAGGGGGAATTTGAAAAAATTAACGTACTCGATGCGGACATGTGTCACTCGGAAAAATGAACTTGAATAGGACGGTTATTGCCGAGTTTGAAGCGTTTCGCGGTGACAAAAATGAATATGTAATCAAAGAGTTCGTTACAGTTGATATAACAACCGGACGTTTTGTTATCGTGTTGTTCGCTCCACCATACGAAAGTGCACGACTGCACCAGAAATTCCGAAAAATCAATGACTGGTTGGAAACACATTATCACAGGATACGATGGAACGATGGTAATGTACCGTACAAGAATATGGTACGCATCGTTGCAGACATTTTTTCAGATTATCCTGTTGTCTATACAAAAGGGTTTGAGAAGGCAAATTTCTTACGACAGTTGTATCATCATGGTGAGGTGATTGACTTAAACGATATTCAAGCACCTGTAGTTCCTAGATCCTTTGTACCCATCATACAATGTCCTGTTCCTCATCGTCAACCCGTTACCACTCCCCCCTTACACTGTGCATTACGCAAAGCTTTGTTTTATGCAGAATGGTTGCGGCAACGAAATAAAATATAGTCGGTTGTGAACATGTTTTCATCATGGTGTTAGTGTGAATGCTACGTGACAGAAATGTCCATAAACGTAGAATTAGGTACCGTAGTGTGTGCGTGAGTGTTAACCTTGACTACGTCACTGTCGCGGTAGAAATACTCATAAACGTAGTCCTGGTAGTTCGAGACGGATCACTGGCACGGTAGATATACCTGTAAACTCGTCAAGAACCAGTATGGGTGTGAAAATTACTCATTACGGTACAGCAAATGTGAATACGCATCATGTATGAACAACATATTCACCCGATTAAAAAAATAAAAAAATAAATAAAAAAGTAAATAAAAAAATATGTACTGCTTTTACACATTGGCTTAGCATTGCATAATGTATCTTTATTATTATCTACCACTGTACTAGTCAATAGTACAGCGATAGATAACGTGGAGTAGGCCTGCTTTACGAATCTGTAAAGTTGGGGAAACCACGTTAAAAAAAGCGTAGCAGGCTCTCATTCGCCTCCCTCAGGCTGCTAGGAAGAGGATGAGAGGTAAAAAAATAAAAGTATAACGAAATGTTTATTTATTTAATAATAAATAAACTTATATTGTGCTTTTATGATTTTACACATAGGACGACAGTAGATATCACTCGTCCACCTCATGGTTACAAGTAAGAGATGAGAAGTATAAGTACAGAAATAATTACAGTTAAGCGATAACGGCCCCTTGGTGTAGTGGATGCACGCCGGTTTGGTGTACCGGAGGTCCCGGGTTCAAATCCCGGAGGGGCCGTAATTTATTTTTATGTAAAAATTAATATCCAATGACATACCATTGTTACAGTTGAACACATGCGTCATGTGGTCGTACATTCCGGTGTTAAAATTTCGGACACCAAAAATTTCGGGTAACCCCATCCGTTGATTTAAACATTTCGGGTACTAAATTTCAGACACCGAAAATTTCGGGTACCCCCATCCGTTGATTTAAACATTTCAGACATCACGCCCTCTACGTCGTCGTCATGTGGGCGTACCCACAAATTTAGGGTACCCCCATCCGTTGTTTTAATCATTTAGGGTACCAAAATTCTGACATTAAAAAAATTTCGAGAGAGAACGATTATTTTGTTACATCAAAATAAACCAGAACGCGGAAGTGTTTTAACATTCGGACACCAGCTGCCAGGGCCTCTGTCATGAACTGGAACCCGGTTAGGGCGTACCCACAAATTTCGGGTACCCCCATCCGTTGATTTAAACATTTCGGGTAACGGTACCCGATACCCCCAAAATTTCGAGTAACGGTACCCGATGACATAGCCTCTGCGCGTCCGGGCAACCGCCGAATTCCGGGTACCCCCATCCGCTACACATTGTTTTCGGCTACCAAATTTTGAACATGCAGAAACCACGGCCTTCGTGACGTCTTGAAACAGGTTTTAGCCATGCGGACGCCAGCGACTTGAGCCTCTGTATGACGTCATGAACTGGAACACGGTAGTGTTTCAGTCACACATACACACACATACATACACACACACAAAACAGTGACGTCACATGGACAGCTCGGACACCAGCTGCCAGTGCCTCTATGACGTCATGAACTGGAACCCGGTAGTGTTTTCGTTCGGAACCCGGAAGTGTTTTCGAACACTCACTTTCCCTCTACTTAGTCGAATAAATTTGTCTCCGTTCGCTGAGCAATTTGCCTATAGTCCACATCGTTTAAAAAACGTCTCCGTTTGCTGCGGTATTCGACAACATTGTCCGTATGGTATGACATCGTTAGAAATGCTTTGTGATTAGTGCTGCCCTCTCTGGAAGCCTTGAAAAGTAACAAAAACAGCTGATGTTTGCCTATACAATGCGTGTTTACTTACGAATGTTTACGGTATGTGAATATCTGTGGGATAAACTCTGCTGAATGTTTATGTTCAGTTTGAAAGTGATCTGCCACGTGGTTAGTGTATTACTTCGTTGTTTTGTTCGCCGGCGCGCCAAAAGTTTTTACAGGTATGTTTACTTCGTTTTTTTCTTGAAACCGCGTACATTTTTTCGTCCATCCTAAAATCGGGTAACCGGAAGTGCCTCTTTACTCTTGCGATTTTTAATATTTCACGATTTGCCTATTATACACGTACAATTTTTAAAAACGTTGGTATTTAATGTTCAGTCTTCTTATAATATAAAATTATACGCGTTTCGTCTGAAAAAAATACGAGAAAAGTTATCTTAATGGGTGAGAAAAATACGGGTATCGGACCCATGTTTCTTCCTAATCACCACGACAACAAAATCTTATACTATTAAGCGAGCAACTAACGTATGTATCTATCTATGTAACGGAATTTTTTCTCGGAAACGGCTATAACGATTTTCTCGAAATTTGGTACTTAAGACCCAAGTAACAAAAACTTAAGCAGTTTAGCCCAAGATGGATTTTCGCCTAGAAATAAACCTGGGAAAAAGTTGTATGATATTTTGCCTCCTCACGATAATAGTGCTGAACATAGGAAACAATATTTGGCTTGGAAATTCCTTTTGCAGCCATTAAAAGGGCATGGAATCGATAAAAACTTACAACTGCAAATACAATGTGAGAGAGCTAAGTGGAGAGCACTTCTGCAACGGTTTGTAGACGTAACGTTATTTTTATTTCTTGGATTTCGTTGTCCATGACGTGTCCGTTACTTCACTATAATATTGACGACTCGGAACACAAAGTTTAGTGTGTTCAATGTAAAGTTTTACCTTACAGCCTAAACCGGCTTTCACCTATAGAAGGCTTCATCAGAGGCTGTCGTTAGTAGCGCTGCTCGTCTTGTTGTTGGCGACGAGAAAGTGTTTCGAAAGATTGAAGCTGTGTGTGTGTGGTGAGATGTGTTCGAATAATGATCTCTGTTTGAAGCTACGTCCTGTCTGGCCTATGTAGAATTTACTGCAATTTGAACAATTTAGTTTATATACACCGGGTAGATCTATCATCTAGATAATAAATAACACCGGTTATTTTTATCATCTAGAGGTTTAGCTTTTCAAGGAGAGAACACAAAGATTGGAGATGTTCATAATGGGAATTTTTTAGGAATTTTAGAGTTGATTGGAAAGTACGATGAAGTGACACGACAACATCTCGCCAAAGTTCAACAAAATCAGGTGGAAGGTAAAAGTATGAAAGGACATGCACATTATTTGTCCTGGTATTCTCAAAATGAGTTTATTGGCCTTTGTGCAGACAAAGTTCTCCAAACCATTCTTGACCAAAGAAGAGACGCAATTTTCTACGGAATAATAGTAGATGCAACACCAGATATTTCTCACAGTGAACAAAACGTCCTAATTCTCAGATACATATCCCAAAACCAAGACTCAAACGAATTCGAAGTGAATGAACGTTTCATTGAGTTCATGAATTTTACTGGAAAAACTGGAGAAAAAATAACTGAAGAAATACTTGCAACTCTGGAAAAAAACAATATACCTCTCCATGATTGCCGTTCGCAAGGCTACGATAATGGCGCAAATATGCGTGGCGAAATAAACGGCGTTAAGTCCCGCATCTTAGAAAAGAACAAATGTGCCGTGTTCTCTCCCTGCGGAGCACATTCATTGAATCGCGTAGGAGTCAACGCTGCAAAGCTCAACCCAGATGTTATAACGTTTTTCGGAAATATAGAAAACTTCTACTCTTTGTTCGCTCACAGTCTTGCACGCTGGGAAGTATTGAAAAAACACGTTAACATTATCTCTTCAAAGTCTTTCAGAAACAAGGTGGAGTGAAAGAATTCAAGCTGTGCGCCCAATTGTTAAACATTATCCCGGCATACTTGCTGTGTTAGATGTCATTCTTGGAGAGATGGCTACAGGATTAACTCCTTCAGCACTGAACACAACTAAAGGCCTACAAAAATATTTCAGATCTTATAAAGGTCTGCTAATGACAAGAGTTTTGGCACAAAATATTAGCAAGTATTGACAACAAGAACGTTGTCATACAAAGTAAAGGAATATCTCTTGATGTCGAGACCGCACTTATAAGAGACTTAGTGCAAGAGATGCAGCACTTACGTGACACATGGGAAAGTGTTGTTCAAGAAGCAAAAGTAGTTGCTGAAGCAGTAGGAGTGCAACCTCAATTTCCCGAAAACCGAAAAATTTCTATAGAACCTGAACAAGATTTCAGAATTTCAGTAGTTTACCCAGTATTGGATTTTATTATCAATGATTTAATGACACGATTTGAAGCAGCAGATACCATATGTGAATTATTCTCACCCATTTTGAGCTTCCAGAACTTAGACGATGGTCAACTTAGCCCAAAAGCAGCAAAACTTGTAAATACATATGAGAAAGATTTGTCAGAAGACTTTCTGCACGAAATCCTTCACCTTAAAAGTATTCACAAGACAGTTTTCGGTACTGAAAGAACCCCAGTTAGACTTCTGAACGCAATTTACGACAAAAAACTGCAAGGTATATTTGCCAATGTCTGTCTCGCCATTAAACTGTTTTGTACAGTACCAGTTACTGTTTCTTCAGCTGAAAGATCGTTCAGCAGACTGGCAAATTCATTGAAAACATGGCAAAGAAGCACAACTAGTCAAGAGCGACTTAATCATCTAGCAATATTGTGCATCGAAAATGATTTAGCTAAGCAAGTTGATTTTACTGAAGTTATTGAAAAATCTGCGTTGACAAAAGCTAGAAAATATACTTTGAGATAATTTTTTATATTATTGTAAGTTTTTATTATGTAAATCCATACAGTTTTTTAAATAAATATAAATATTACTTTTGTGTCATCATTTAAACTGACTTATTTTATCCTAAATCCTGTAGAACATTACGCTGCCCTTAAACTTAGCGGTAGGTAGGGGGGCCCGCCAAAGATCCTGGCCTGGGGGCCTGCTTCAGGATGTTGGGGCCATGGTAACTACACTTCGTGTCTTGATTTGAACAACTATAGGGGGAAAAATTACGACAATGGCAGTAACATGTCGGGTCGCTACAAAGGTCTAAAATCAAGAATTATTGAATTGAATCCTTTGGCGACCTATGTCCCTTGTGCAGGCCACTCTTTACAACTAGTAGGCTCTGCAGCAGCGAACAGCAGTAATTATTCAGTTGCTTTTTTCTCTTGAACAGCAGCTTTACAATTTATTTTCCTCTTCTACAAGCAGATGGGAGATATTGTTGTCTCACTTGAAAAAGGACTCTCTTGTGCTAAAAACGTTGTCTAAAACTCGCTGGAGTGCACGTGCAGATGCAAGTAAAGCCCTTTACAAATCATACAATGAAATTATTTCCGCATTGGAAGATATTAGTACGGATAACAACCAGACAAAGGATGTGCAGTATGAAGCAAGGAATTTGACAGAAAAACTAAAAAGCCTGGAGATAACAATCATGATTTGTTTGTGGCATTGCCTTTTGGAAAAGTTTCTCGATGTCAGTGAGAAGCTTCAAGGATAGAGCGTTGACATGGATAGTGTGATGGGCTTATTGGCTACTTGCAATCATTTGTTTCCATGCTTCGGGACGAGAGAGAATTTGAGAGATTGGAAAGTGAGGCAAAGGATATGTGCAAATCAAATGTCTACAGAAAAGATGTAACAAGAAAAAAAAAATACGAAAAGCGCACTTTGATGAAACATCTGAAGACACTGCTGCTGCCGCTTTAGATGGGAACGATGGGAGGCAATCTTTCATTGTTGAAAACTACTACGTTGCCTTAGATTCGCTTCTGCTTAATTTGAACAGAAGAAAATCAATTTACAGTGATATACATGACAAGTTTGGGTTCTTATGGAAATTACCTGAACTTTCTGAACAATAATAAGATAACTTTTATATAACAACTTTCAATGACATAATAAGACAAAAAGCTAATCACCTTCTAGAAAATTATGCTGTTGACTTGGATCAGACATTTCCTGATGAGTGTGTGTATTTAGCTTAGTTTTTAAAAGACTATGGACCCGTCAACCCAGAACAAGAAGGAGAAGAAAAGAAGAAAATGCGATCTGAAGCAAAACCACTGTTGAATTTTTTGAGAACGCTTAACTTACAATCAATGTTTCCTAATGTTGAGATAGCTTTGCGCATTTTCCTTACTATGCCCGTCACTAACTGCAGTGGCAAAAGATCTTTTTCAGCTTTACGCTCAAATTTGCGCCAGGATAAACTGGCCAGTGTAGCCCTCTTGGTCATTGAAAGTCACTTTCTGCAAGGACTTGATTTCAGTGAGGTGATTAAAACGTTTGCTCAATCTAAAGCAAGATAAAAGAAGCTAGCTTGAACTTTACACGAGTCTTAACAAATCCACAAGATATTTAACTGATTGTCTTCTTTGTGTAAATGATGTTAAATGTGCCCTTAATAAAACTGTTATAATTCTGTAACTACTTAGTTAATTTTTTTCCTTATAAAAGCCATGCAAACTACAAATGGTTGAAAGTGTAACTCTAAAACAATCTCTGAAAAATAGCCTCAGTTTTCAATTCTTGAGACTATTTCCAAAAACAGTAAGACATTTGAAATATTCCTAACTAAGAAATATATTGTAGGGTGTTTAAAGCTTCATTCAGCCCCTTGGAAATAAACATAATAGTAGCCTATTATGTGAGGGGGCGCTAAAATATAATTAGCCTATGGTACCAAGATACCTTAATCTGGCCCTGCCTAGTAGAGCGCAGACTGTTAATCTGGCTAATCATTTTCATTGCTATGTCACTGTCTGGTGCCACATGTATTCAGTGAAACTGTAGATTTTGGTGGGGTTTGGTTTAGTGGCCGAAGTGATGGATTTCAGAGGAGAGACTCGAGCATCAAGGGTTGAAACCTGATTGTGATCTGAACGGTTTTCCAGATTCAAAGATGCTCAGAGGCCTGTGTCATGTACAATACCAAACACAGTGTATTTCACAATGCAGCAGATGTGATTGAAAATAAGTGACACCTTAGCTTGAACTAAATTTGGGTTTGGGTGGTGACAACATGACGACTACGAGCAAAAGAAATACCTATAGATATGTATGTACATAACTTTTTGCATTTTCTTGCAAGCCGTTCGGAGCTTGATTTTCGAATAGCCCTCATAATACTAATTCCTAATTAAATTTAATTTCAAGATCCCACAAGTCCAGTATCTTTTATTTTTAGATACTGGCCCATCACGTGAGGAATTTCCGCTTCCTACCGATGAATCTCAAGTTTCAAAATTTTCTGAAATCTTACCACAACCAGTGACATCAGTGGCTGCAGCATGTGATCTAGTAACACCCGAAACTGAGTCAGCTTGTCTTCCACACCAGCCTGAAATTGTACCAACAAAATTGGTATACAAGATTTCTGTGGTTGCATATATCTGGGATTGATGGGGTAAGCTGCTATTACTGTACAAAGTGTATTCACTTACATCCGGATAGAACACTTGGAACCAAAGCAGACATGGCTTTTAGTGAGAAAGGATTCAAAAACTGAAAAAGACTATTGAAAGGTTTAATCAAACCATGAAAAAATGCTGATCATGCCAAAACTGTATTCAGCCATGGTACAATACCATTAACAAGATTCACTGTTCCTTATCAGAACAAAATACCATAAGATTAAATTGCTTTATTTATTTTCTGATAATTATCCTACATTTTATGTAATGAATATAAAGTAACATGAGTTATAATTATTAAATACTATAACAACCCCTTTTAGGTGTAAAATACATCTCTTAAACAATACTATACTAATAGCAGTATTAAACTATTAACACTGTGTGTACAGTTGTAGCTGTCATTAAAAACTGAAGAATGTTCATAATGATAGGTCAATCACTAAGCTAGATAATCCATGGGATGTAATTTATAAAAATAGGAAAATTTATTAATGTTAAACATACAAATTACTTAATAGGTTATAAACTTTGTGTATCTTCTGTTTATCATTGGGAAAGATACACTAATAGTAGTATTATGAAGATGAATTATTAAACATTGCTTTTTAACAAACGTTTTGTCATTTCAAAGAAGTCTGTTCACCTAACCTCAAAATGAAATTTATGATACTAATTTATATACTAGAATAACTACAATCCTACTTTACAGAATATAATGGAGTATACAAGTATTGGTAGAGTAACAGAGGCTACACAATTTAAAATTAGATCATGTAATTTAGGCAACACTCCTAAGTGGCTCCTATAATTACTGAACTTAGTGTATATGCATACGTATGTATATTCTAATCTAATACCGGTATTAAACTAATATTGACACTACACATATTTTCAACTATTTTGAAAAGCCGGCTACTGGTATTTTTAAGTTTACATAAAAACCAATTATTTGGTTATCAAAGTATAATGAAAAAATTAAACAAAATAATACTGTCTCATAAAAGGATGAAAAAACAGGAACTTTAAAAATAGGATGAAACAGTAGAATAATAGTAAATAACGAAACGATTTCGAGAAAAATAAAAAAAATGCAATATCTATATAGGACAAAATTTTAAAAATGGGCACGCCCTGATTTAAAAATCACTTTAAATAAAGTTGTTTTATCAGTACAGACCTTTCGGATACTTCCACCTAATTCATTCTAAAGACCACGATGTATATAATTCATGAAAAGTATTTTAGTTTACTTATAAAAACTCTAAATCATAAACAAATGCTTAGCGAACATCGTCCCTGCCTGCCCAATTTGTGTGAAGAAACATGTCTTGAAAAAATAGTTATTGACAGTCTGAGGAAACAGTAGGTTATAAAATGGATTGTAAAAAATGCAGTGTTGATATAAAAGGTCAATTGCCATAAAAAAACAATAAAAAAAGTATTGCATGAAAGGTTTAGTTTCAGAATTTCAAAAGACTACGTTTTTACAATACAATGAAAGTATTAGATTTCAGAATCACACTAATTTCAATAAAGACAAATTCAAATACTAATGAAACTGTAATAATATAATACCATAATGTTTCAGAAATTATAGTTGTGAACTGTAGTGCGCACTGAATTCAAGACCTATGGGAGTTAACCCCAAGAAGGGGCCACCTTCGTTCATATTCTGGGTTTTTGGAGTGAGGCAACATTGCGATGTTCTGATTTATATTATGACTAATACTTCAACAATAATATGAAATTGCTTCATGAGAAAGGCATAAACAAGCAAAGAACTTCATGCACTTTAGGCCTATTTATGCAAGGTCTAAACAGTGAAAGTCTAAGGTACCTACAAATGTAAAATAACAATATTGTATGTTAATTTATTGTCTTAAATACTTCACTTAAACAAGAATTTTCTGTACTTTGGTGTGAACGTCGGGATCACATTATCATAAAATGTTTCATCCAACGTTGTCACACCCAGAATGTTTTTCTCAGTACACTAACAATCAAACTGTTCAACCGGACTTACCTTTGTATGGGTCTGAGGTTAGTCTTATTTAGAGCATAGAAATTTCTTTCAGTAGTAGCAGTTATAGATGAAAATGTGAATATAAATTCTTCCAGCTTGTACACTTCATTAAGCACCATATCCAAATAATTGAGTTTCATATAATTACTATGCTCATTCACCAACTTTTCTCTCATACACATCTAAGAGTGTAAAGCACATTAATTCTTGAGGCATACAAGGTCAGTGATAATGGTTCGTTAAGTTCTGCCATGAAATTTTGTAGGAAACTTACAAAATATATGAGAAGTGTTTGTTTGGTTCCAATGAAGACATGAATTTAAGATCTTTTTGGTTTCACATCTGAATGCACCATATTGAAAGCATATGCAGTGTGTCCAGAATTTGGTTAAAAATATGCTGTCATTTGGAAGGTCATCACTCCTTTGCTTTGTGTCTTCATTCAGCATTATTCGTAGAGCTTTTGTCCATAATAAGAAACTGTAAATATTTCTCTGATACTAAGAAAAAATCTAGTGTTGAATTTATACAAAACCAATCAAAGCCTGGAGTAGTAGTGTTCATCTGGCCAGTTACCAGTCCATCTTCTATTGATAAAACGAATGTAATGAGAGCCCATTTATTTTCTTTGACAGTATTCGGGACTGATGACAAGAAATTCCACCCTTTTAGTTCCAAACTTCTCAGTTTTTTCTTCATGAAGTTTTTTAGAGCAGTGTGGTACCAGTACCTTTAGAATGTGGAAAAAGCTAAGGCATTTTTGATAAAGAGATGAAACACTGTTTAAATTCTGCTATACAATTATTAGACTTTGGCAAAAGCAAATTCAATTTGTGACTATAGTAATGGGTCTTCGTGATTTTTAACCAATGTATGCCAGATGCCATAACAGCTGGTCCATCAAATGAGTTACAAGTTTTTTGAACACTCTAAGTCAACTGTACTTTGAATAACATGTTGGAACAATCCTTGTGCAGTTCGAACTAAACTTATGTCAGTGAAGTGCAAAAATTATACTGTCAGTTTCCCTTATTATCAACAAATCATATAACTATTTATAATAGATTTTTTATTGGTTATAAGTTCCCGTTAAGTCAAAAACTTTAGGTTGTTTATTTTAAGTGTTACTGTGTTATAAGCATTGTATATACACATTAAACATTGTTTTCCTCAACCATAGCTTTTATTTATTTCAGCAGTAAACTAAAAACCAAAAACCATTGTCACCTAACCTCACAAGTGAAAACAACACGTATTTTCACTTTGCATTAAGAAATAGGACAATTTACAATTAGTACACTTCTTTTCCACATCGTAATATATTGATACAATCACATATTAAAAACATCGAAAATGTATAAACGTGTATATGTATTGTATATTCGTGTGTATTTTTGGGGGTTAGATATAGGGCTAAAAGGAGAATATAGATGATAATCTCGGAGGAGACCTATTGTCCCTCGCTGCGTCTATATTCTCCTTTTAGCCCTATATCTAACCCCCAAAAATACACACGAATATACAATACATATACACGTTCCACAACACAGGACAATTACAACTTCTATCATTAAAATCTTGCCACACCTTTTTCACCGCATGAGGTACATAATTAACAATTTATAAATATCCTTGCACGTAACACCTATTGCAAGGTCTTAATACCTAATATGTGTATAATAAGATATATGTTTGTAACACCAGTGGCCCCAGGACATACTAAATTCAGGAGTTGGCATAATGCCTGATACTATTATAAAGTGCTCCCACATTGAGCACTTAGACTTGGAGTTAATATAATTAGAATTCAGGAAACACTCAAGTGATCATAATCAATTAAAAGAATTTAAATATGATAAATTTTGTTAAATATTGAAAACAGTAACGTGTCATAATGCCTTATAACCTTTTAAAATTAATTTGGCCCAAAGGCCGACATGTTCCTAGGCAAGATCGTGCATAACTCAACCTGTCCCAAGAGCATGTTCAAGTCTGCATGAAAATCCACCTATACAGGATTAAACTGGTGACCCGGCTGAACTACCAAAGAAACTTCTATCCCTATATGACCCAAACTGAATATAAAAATGTGAAATTAATGCATAAAATGAAAACTAAATTTAACCAGTGAAATTACATGTTGATTGATAGAATTATTAGCACTAAGGTAACCCTTCTACTGAAAACAAGAAAGAAATTTACACGCCTGAATGGTAAGCAACCACAGATACATGCCAACCTCTGGGCTCACAGTTTATACAAACAGAGTTACAAAATGTACAAAAGATTCCCCCCCAAGTCCACGCACTATTCTGTCCCGTTAACCGGGGACCCAATTAAAATGTTTAAAGATTAAAGTCATTGATGTAGTATGACTATATGTCCACGGGTTCTAGTGGGTTACATCCCACTGTATAAAAGTAATATGGTTTGGTGTTTTATTCCATGGTGTGAAGTTGTGGTATTCTGGTCTACATTTTAGTGTGTTGGTGGCCTGTCCTCACTATTCTCCTCCGGCAGATGAAGTTGAGAGAGTCTTGATGTTCATGTTCAGGATGGAGCTGTTACTCGACTTGCAGCGAGGGACCCGCAGATCTGTGTTAGTTTAGCCTGCCATAGGTAGAAGATGGTACAACTAAAAACTTCTTTCTGTCGGAGAAGACGGCCAGGCGTCTGTTTTAGATGACGACCAGAATAAGACAGTTTTTAGGAACGCAGTTCCGGCTTTCTCAACTCGCAATCAGCAGCGAGCACCAGAGCGCAGCACCAATCAGGCGTAGCTTAATAACCTCATTACAGTATTGTATACGCTACCGCTAAATACAGTACAGTATTTTTCATCAGCTTTCTCGTTAAATACCGTACACGATTTTTGATTATTCGCGCAGATATCAATTAATCGGCACACCCCCACCCCAAAAGGGCAACATAGTTGCCCCACACTTGACAGAGGAGCAGAACAAAAAACTCCTCACAACTGCTACCATCCCCATGCGACCCTCTCCGCCATGCCAACCCCACGGGACCGCCTCAACACGTCACCCACTCTGGTGACCACCACCTACTTCTACTGGTCCCACTCACATACTCGTCCGAAGACCAAACAAGGTATCACCCACCTTGGTATGTGAGTGACCGTACTACTCCTCTCGGACCAACCAGCCACATGCACCAACAAGGCATCTCCATCCTTGCCATATGGCTGGCCCACATCCCTACACTAGGGCGGACGGCCCCGCTTAGCCGGACAGAGAAAACCGCATAGAGGGCACGCGAACATTATCCCTTCTCTTACTCTTTAAATACTGTGTAACTAGCAAGGGGGGGGGTTTACTTCAGCACGGCATCGTCTAACAACCCACACTTAATCCAAAAATAACCTACCAGGGAAATCAACCGGGGAATGCGGCACGGCCCCGACCCTACAATAATCAACAACAAACTACAACAAAGAAAAATGAAAACAACAAACAACAATCTAACACTAACATCACTACACCAACCTAGTCACAACTCTTCCAAATAACTTCTTTTCTAACTCCTTTCTGATATTTTTCTTTTTTCCTTTTCTAATTTTTTTTTCTTTTTCCTTTCTAATTTTTATTTGTTTTTTATTTTATTTTGTTTTCTAAGGGGAGGGGTAGGAAAATTGGGAAGATGAAAAGGGCAAGGATCATTGAAAGGTCAATAGCTAGGACTAAGGGTAAGGACATGGTTCCCTCCGAGAATAAGGATGGGTGGAGAAAACCAAGGCTCGCGGAGGCAGGGGCGCAACCCTGAAGTAGACGAACACCACTGGGACTGTGGGGAACATCTACCCGCTACCCGTTAACCGCTTCTTCTCACCTTTTTATGACGAACTTTACGTACTCGTTCCTTTTGGACACCACTCTCTGAGAAACTATCTCGTGTTGAGCTGTACTGATTTGTTTCTTCTGAATTATAATCAAGGCAACTTACCTGACTACTTTTACCCCGATTTGGATTATCCTCAACCTCCAACTCCTCTGCTTCTTTTTCTTCCACCTCTTCCTTTTCCTCCTCTACATAATCCAAATCACCATCACGACACTGCACATCTTCATCCTCTAGTTGCTCACCTGGTCCACATGAAACTTCTTTCCATTCCTCGGAATCCTCAACACTACTTACACAAGCCATCCGCAAATCTGCACGCACTACATCATCCTCACTCACACACTCCACAATGCTGCCACCCAGTTTCTCCTCAACTTCTACCTCATCTACTTCTACCACACTTGCAGCCTGGACATCCCCTTGTCCATCCGCAACCTCAGAAACACTTGCAGCCTCCCTAACACTTACACTTATACTCCCCTGCGCAGCATGTGCAGACCGCTCTTCTGCCTCTTCCTTCGATTCCTCTTCTTCACCACTCTCAGCAACTACAACTTCCTCAACATTTCCCAACCTGGAATCCAGCTGTCCAGGTCCATGTGCAATGTCTAAATTAAATTCTACTGACGATGGTAAAGCTCCACCATCAAGTGACTTCTCATCTCCCGGCGTAGGCGATAATGATGTTACCGGATCTGGATCCGTCATGAACCGAGATGGAGATACCGGAACAAATTCTACGGCATCTGGATTCAACCATGATGTCCTCTCAGAGTCCTGTAATTCAATATCAACAGACGTGTTCTTGTCGTCTTGTATTGATCCACAGAAGTTACTTCGGTTTTCTTCTTCCGCTTCACCTTCTTCATCCACTACTCTATTAGGCACTGGTAGTTCCTCTGGAACCTTTAAAGTTTCCTTTCTCTCCAAATAGGAATAAAGACTTGCGACAGGATCCCTACTTGCCGATGTTTGTTCCCTAATATAACCTCTTCTTTCCCTGTTAATTTCGTACTTATTTATTTTCTCTGCTGTAACCGTTGCTACCGTCTTCTCACTTGTCACCCCCTTGTAGCCTCCATTACTTCTGGAATATTCAGTTTTTCTGACAATCTCTTGTGTTCTTCTCCAACCGCCATGTTTGTCCTTTTTAGCTCTTCCTAACAAACCACTGGAGTACTGGACATCCGTAGAAGTTCTTCCCCAGGACTTGTCCCCTGCCTGGACAGTATTAGAAACCACACACAACCGGTACAGATCCGCGAAACAACGTGGACGTTCTGCGAATATCAAACGCAATCTCTCTTGGGGATTCAGTCCTTCCAGAATTGCTTGTATTACTTCCGTCTCGGGCAACCCTAATCTTAATACCCGGGCAGCTTTCCGTATGTCGTGCACGAAGTCCCCCAACGCCTCCCCGTTGGCCTGTAGGCGATAGAATAAATCTAACTTAAGCTGGGAACGTCGGCGATGGGGTATGAAGAAATCCAACACTTCCCCATGAAAAGCGTCGACACTGCCGCCCCGACGCAGAGTGTTGGTGACCAACCCTGCCAATGAACCCCGGCAATACGGGTATATAAGGGACAAGACCTCCCCATCGGACACACACCCGGGAAATCTGCCAACTGCAGGACAAGGTCCAAGAAAACCAGCAACCCGTCCTCATCTATTCCATCTACCACCGAAAGTTTCTGGAGAACTCCTGAAAGGGGGTGGGGCAATTTCTGAAAGCATACCGCCGCCAGAATTGCACAATTCACAACACACAATCGACAAAACATAATTCCCACAAAACACCTAACACCCTACAAAAATGGACAATAAAAACACATGAATCAGAAAAATCTCGAGTACTATACTCTTCCTTTGAGCAGACCGCGGGTCCCCCTACCGTTGCGAGGACCCAGCCCACTTACCTGAACTAGCTCTCAACAACACTACACATTAAGGAACGCGACACACACACTAACACACAACATGACAAAATTACCGACCAACAACAAATTCTCAAAAAATTTGCAATGACTTCGGCTCCCGTATCTCGGAGGAGACCGACTGTCGATCGGGCCATACCGTATAATTAAAACGCCTCCCCTATTATGGGCAAGGTAATACGCGAACCATATCTCCACCTAGGCTCAGATCTGCGATAATTTGAGTTTCCAAGGAAATTTTCCTGCCTAAAATTTCACACCGCATGGCAACCTACAGTTCAACGACACCAACAGGCGGGCAAGTATACACACATATAATAAACAAAACCTTAAACCTAACAAGACATATGTACTTATAGATATAGGGACTTTTAGAGATTATTCTAAGTTCGATTCGAACCCCAAAATGCTTCCTGAGTTTGCAAGCCCCGTCACACCCAAAGGACCCAAGGGTTGACCCTAATCTCAACCACGCTCTGCTACCAAATGTAACCCTCTTTAAGTATGGTATTGACTTGTAAAAATTTTTTTTTTTTTCTAAAGAGGGGCCACAAGATAATTAAAACTAGGCCAAAGCCTAGAGAAGCCAAAAATGCGCTGGATCCAGTGAGACGGGACTTGCAATTAAAACTCACAAAGTTAACAACCAATAAAATCTTTTTATTATAAACAAACTCATTATATCTCCTTAAAAATGTTACT
This sequence comes from Magicicada septendecula, assembly GCA_034769895.1. Taxonomy (NCBI): domain Eukaryota; kingdom Metazoa; phylum Arthropoda; class Insecta; order Hemiptera; family Cicadidae; genus Magicicada; species Magicicada septendecula. Next base: position 833,385,303 of record CM068368.1, read on the forward strand.
TGAAAAATTAATAAATAGAAAATTCATATTCTATATTTTCCTTAAAAAATGTTATTTGAAAAATTAATAAATAGAAAATTCATATTCTATATTTTCCTTAAAAAAATGTTACTTGAAAAATTAATAAATAGAAAATTCATATTCTATATTTTCCTTAAAAAAAGTTACTTGAAAAATTAATAAATAGAAAATTCATATTCTATATTTTCCTTAAAAAATGTTACTTGAAAATCAATAAATATAAAATTTATATTCTATATTCTCCTTTTAGCCCTATATGTAAACCCCAAAAATACACACGCACCAAAATCCATATATAATATTAAACACAGCTTTAGGCCTACTTAAAATGAAAGTTTGACACGCTCTGCAACAGGTTATACGGCCACATGGCCCTATCTTGGAAAACATTTACTTTAGTTAAATTTCATATTATTCTGACTTTACATTATTCTCAATTCTGGTGCCTTAGTTAAGACTTCTGAAATTAATATAGTATTACTATAATTACCAATAAAAGTTACATTTAAATTACTCAAAATTACACATTTCACAACTTGCCACGTGGCGTGATAGGTTAGCTGATTTCATTCATACCTAACTTATTAAACAAATTCCTTTTGCATAACTTTAAATTAATGTATATAAGCATATTGCCGTGACTTACCGCAGATCTGTGTTAGTTTAGCCTGCCATAGGTAGAAGATGGTACAACTAAAAATTTCTTTCTGTCGGAGAAGACGGCCAGCAACATCATTACAACGCTGAACATTTGTGAATTCAACACTTTATTCACACAATCGACTAAAAACAGTGATTTGCAAAATCTATGGGAAAGAACAGTGAATGGCGTTTATTAGTCTGAACTCTAGCACAAAATTATTAGAGAGAGAGAGAGAGGGGATATTGGTCCAAATTTGCAAGATTACGATCCATACTCTCTTGTTTTTCACAATAAGTGCTGTTGCTGCACAAAGAAAATGGTAAGAACTTCACTGAACAGTGTTGGATCATCCCCTCTATAGTCTAGATTTATCACTGTGAGGGGTTCATTTGTATGGACCCCTCACAAGACTTAGGTGGCCCAAACATTATCAGTGACAGAAAGGTGCAAGAATTCATGCACAATTGGCTACGAACACATCCGACACATTTTTATGAAGCAAGTATTAGAAAACTGTCCGTGCAATGGAAGAACTGTCTAAACAAAAGGTGAAGCTATGTAGAAAATTAGTCTTGTACTTATGTTCATATATAACACATAGTATAATATATACACAGTAGTGTGGCGTGGCACTGTTCTGGTGGTAACAGTACGGGAAATAAGAGAAAATAATATTAATTATATCACAGAATAAATACATTAGTTATTGAATAATTTGAAATCCGAACAATATTAGTAGGGAAACTTGAAGAAAAGCGTAGCATTACTTTCGAACTGTTGGGCACTTACACCGTCTTGTGTTGCCGGCTCAGACATCGGCAATGTTTTACTCCGTATGGTCATTTACCTCGTAGTAGTTGTCAAATGTATAAACTGGGAGAGGGGGATACATTCATCCACCCAATATGTCGCCACTGTAAAACCGGCAAAACGCTCAGTTAGCAGTTATGTTCGTTTTCGGTACCGATGTGCTGCAGTTACTATTAGTACGTACCTATTTGTGTTTTATTCGTTTAGTCATGTGTTTCTCTGTTTGTCTTTATTATTATTAATTCGATTATTTGTGTCTTGATTTATTCTATGTTAGGTATAATGGAGTCAGATCCCGTTGAACCAGGACCCTCTTCTGCCAGCGAATGACAGAAAATACTCTAAAAAATATTTTGGCTCTAAGAAGAACACTTCGTGCTAGAAAAAAGTACGAATTAATCTTTAGGCTATGTTTTAGGTCTCTCACAACCGGCAACAACTGTTGTGTACCCACTCCATGCCACTGCTCACTAATATCGTCCCAGCAACAGCATTATGACGCTGAATATTTGCAAACACTTCATTCACAGAATCAACTAAAAATAGTGATTTGCAAACTCTACACAAAAGAACAGTTAATGCTGTTTATTAGTTTGAACTCTAGGGCAAGGTTAGAGAGGGCTATTGGTCTAAATTTGCAAGATTATGATCCACAGCCTCTTGTTTCTTCACAATAACTGCTGCTGCTACACAAAGAAAATTGTAAGAACTTCACTGAAGTGTTGGATCACCATGTGATTTTCATCTGTTTGAACCCCTCACAAGACTTAGATGGGACAAAATTTTTTCAGTGACAGAAAGGTGCAATACGTCACACCTACGAACACATCCAACAAATTTTTATGAAGCAAGTATTAGAAAACTGTCAGAGCAATGGAAGAAATGTCTAAAGAAGAGGTGAAGCTATGTAGAAAATTAGTCTTGTACTTATGTTCACATATACAGTGGAACCTCACTAATTCGTCTCCCTCTGTAATTCATCACCTGTCTGTAATGCAGCTGATACCTGGCAAAGTATACCGGAAAACACTCTAAAATCTGCCTGGAATATGTTACAGCCATCTGAATTACAACCAGGGTCTACAGAATCAGAAAGTCTTGACCCCACATTGGAATTCTTACAGTATCTGCCAATACCTACCAGCATTTAACAGTTTGAATGAAGACAACATCAAAAATTGGTGTGAAATAGATTTACCGGATGTAGGCTTAGAAATGTTTACTGACGATGAAATTGTTACATACATATCCACAGAACCTAATGATAAAGAAGATGACCAGCCAATAACACCTGCAATCTCTCATAAGGAGGCCATTCAATCACTGACTACAGCAATCAAGTGGTACGAAGGCCAAGATGAAGCATAACTACCTAAAATAACTTCACTGCGCCAAAAACATAAGTTGGCTCTTGAAAAGTACAGTCGACAGAAAAAAATAGAAGAAAATTAGAGATGTTTTCACAATCATTAAACAATTTTCTTTTTTGCAATTACAATGCTTAACTTGTTTGAGTTTGAAAATTTCCAGCAATAAATATGTTGGAGCATAACATTAGTACTGTACTTTGCTAGTGTTGTAATAAAACATTTTATATTGTCTTTAATCGGTTTGTTTCTTACTCCCTCACTAATTCGTCACCCCTTCGGTTCTGTAGTTGACGATTTACTGAGGTTCTACTGAATTAATACAACACAATGTTTCTCAAAAAGTCTCGTTTATATATGATTGACCCGCGTACAATCATGTACAGGTAAAAACATTGTGACCACTATTTTTCTCTGTACAAATTAATATTTAGAGTCATCAAAAAAATATTATACATGAACATAGCTGATTTTATTTAAAATTTTAATCTGAAAAGATCTCTTTCTTCTAAAATGAGGCAAATATGTGTCACCAGTAATTTATTTATGAAGCTCTTGTGTAATTTGTTGTAGTGTACACTTGTAAATATTGGTTGCTTATAAAGTAGTTCACTAGCAGTGTAGAAGTGAAGGATACCATTAGTTACTATTTGTTATTGGATTCAATATAAACATTACCTTAATGCCTGAGAAATTATTGGTTTGTAAGTAACTTGTTGCGTTTCCTGCAGGACTCCCATGTAATATCGTCAAATAAACCTACTTGCAGTGTATTTATTTGAAGATATTACATGCCTAAGAAATATATAAAAAAATCTGTAAGCTGTTCAGGGAAAGGATACACAAATAAATATAGTATATATACGATTAATTCACTTTATTTCAGCTACAATACTATAATAAAAACAATATATGGATAATATTTACATGGCATGCATACAGAACTGATTGCCTATTTCTAAAAAAACTGGGTATCACAACTTGCAATGCACATAATCGGTAACTCTAACACTCCACCATACAGCAGTTCCACTTAGTGAAATATTAATGGCACTGATATAACATCTGCAAAGTGACCACATGACAACATAAGCAAATCAACCGGTACAGAATGTTTGAATACAATTACAAACAGTATAATACGGTAGAACGTCGACTGACTAGAACCTGTTAAATATCTAGTATATTTCTCAAAAACAATTATGTCTAGAACAGAGTATCCTAGAAAAAGTGCTTTGTAATATTACACACTGAGGTATTCTGTAGGAATGTTTTCTTATATTTAGAAGAATTAAGGTTTTTTGCACAAGTAAGCAGATGGCATCCACTCTGTTGCTCCATTCTCTGGACTACTCCTGTACTTAGAAATTTACGGAAATCCCACACTTAATCACAATTACAGAAATTTAAGCCACTTACTTCCACACTGATACTAATAAAGAATTTTAAAAACATCTCAACAGGTTATACTTTAAGTACATGTTTTTTCCTTACAATACACTCATATGTAATTTTTATTTTTAAGGAAATTTCCCAGAAGTCACCATTTTCAATGCGCCTGTTTGATTATCATGAACGATTATTCTGGCCAGTCGATGTTCTACTGTATATGCAATATTATTTACGTACATTCAACTATTCAATGTCTGCAATGTTAGTAGTAATTTGGGACTAGTTATTGACAATTGTTCAAACCATTCATATACAAAACACCATAGCAATAACATTAATATTCATTTGAGGCAGGCACCACCCAATTAACCAATTTCACGCTGTAATGTTAAGGAACAATTTTGAATGGACATGTATGATTACATATAATCTGTGATGTATTTCACTGTGAATTCCTATGTCTGTACTGTTACCTGTGCAATGTATTAGTTTATAATACTAAATCTCCAAAATAATATAATGTACAAAAAAAAGTCCTGAAAGTCAAACACAATAAAAGATGTGCACATATGCGTGCACGTGCACGCAAAGAGGGACCCAGGGGGGGTATGAGTTATAATCTCTCTATCAGGATGTATTTTCATACAAATTTCAAGTAGAATAATTTAATAAATTCTCAATATAGTAGTGATTGTGAATAAATAATAAATATCAAAGTTTGATCAGGTTTGGTTATTTAACTAGGTACAATTTAAAAATATTTTTACTGATGTTTTGACAAAAATTTATTTTGGGTGTTTCATCTACAATTGAAAATTCAGTAATAAATCTGAAGAATTCATTTTAAAAGTACGCTAAAAGAATTTACATTATCAATGTAAATATAGTCTATGAATGGCGGCAATATTATGGGCTACCATTATTTTCCAACCTAGACCTTTCCACACAAAAATTTCACAAAATATTTATATTATGTGAGAGTAACCTAACCATCAATTTAAATAGAATATCACTGTTGCACACCACTATAGAAAAATTATTCTGATTAGAGCTTTTCAAGCTTCACAGCTCACTGTCATTCTGACGATGAGCTGTGAAAGCGCTAATCGGAATAATTTTTCTATAGTGGTGTGCAACAGTGATTATTCTGTTTGTGATTATAACCACTAACACAACTTTCTTAATTAAATCAATTTAAATGTATAGATTAATAATTGTTGTCCTCAAAATTTTAAATGAAGTCTGACACAAACAAATAATTATGATACTCATCCATAATATTATGAACTGTTAGCATTTTCATGAGATTGTGCTATGTTTACATCAGTGTTATATATTAGGATAGAAAATATACCTCATCTGCCTTATGTAAGTAGAGCCATGATGCAGGAGGTTACGGATTACATACAGGTTATGGGACACAAAACGCACACAGTACTGTTAAGTTTCACTTCAGGGAAAAGTTAGCTGTACATTCATCATCATCATCTTCAGCAATGATTAAACTAAAAATGGTTTGTTCCGGTCTCAAGCTGGTCACTACTCAACACTTAGCTATACACACACTGTAAACAAAAATATACACGCCAGTATCAGATGATACACAAAACGCAAAACATATGTCAGATGACACTACACAAATATGTTCGTGATGTTTTGGGTTGAAGAGTAATTTATCACGCATGCTCACAAACAGTAATTTGTCTCCTGTTCTGTCCAAGTTAAATATAACAGACAAACAATACTGAAATATAATACCCAATACTTAACTACATCCCTTTTTTTATACTTCTATGGTGGTACATAACAAACGTGTGAAATGTATACTAAGCAATGATAATATCTTACTTGTGTTAGAAAATAATTACTTTTCATAATACACAAAATTCAAAATTTGGAACCTCTCCTTAAAATTGAACGAAGAATTCTTTGGAAAATGTATGGCCCCAAGAAAACCGAAGATGGGTACAGGCATAGACCCAAAGAAGAGCTGTACAGGGATCTGGAAACAGCTTTCTGAAGGAAAAGACTGAGATTCCTTGGACATATGGTTCGGATGGATCAGTCCAGATTAAATAAACAAATTTTCAACTACATTCGGCAACTTTCCAGTCTGAACGGATACACCAAACAACTCAAGGAGGAAATGATGAAACTGGGTATCTCTTTGAACGACTGTGTGGATAGAAATACATACAGAAACAAAATTCAAAATCTTGAGGTTCTCTGCGGTGAGAAGAAGTCGAGAAAGGGGTGGACAGTGGCAAGGAAGACGGCGCATAGTGTGTGAACGAGGGTCTTCTGGCAGAAGAAAAGGAAATCATATTGCATTAACACATTCCAGGTTGCGGAAACTGTAGTTAAAGTCCTCACGTCATTTTGACAACGTCCAATGGAGTGCTAGTCCAGGTCCCCCTACTCTTCCATCAGCTGACCTTACCCAGCACTCCACTCCAATAGTCAAAATGTACAGAGTGTCTAACTTAAGTCCACATCACTGCAGCCAAGATGTTACAAGTAACTCTGGCTATTAAGTTTTGGTCTCTCGCCAGAATAAAAGAATATATAGTTAATTAATAACAACAGACACGTCATGGACAACAAAATCCAGGAATATATATATATATACAATATAATGCGCTAGGCAGTGTGTCAGTCATCGGTATGTTACCATAGTAACAAGTAAATAAACAAATGATATTTACCAGCATCGAATGTATACCTTTATCCATTCCTATAGTTTTCAATGTTTTTACTATGCGATTGTATTGATATATTTTGTAATTTTGTATACAGATACGTCTATATATTTTGTAATTGTCTTAAAAGATTGTAACATTTATGTTTATACGTATTTCTGATGATGCAATGAATAAGTAATGAAATATATGAAATACCACTACTAAAGATGTCAACATCACCATGGAGACCAGAATTAATTACCATAGTAACAAGTAAATAAACAAAAGCTATTTAGCGGCATCGGAACTGTACATTTTCCCATTCCTGCAGTACATTTTCGATGTTTTATATAATATACGATTGTATTGATATATTACGATGTAAACAAGAAGAAGTGTACAAACTGTAAATTGTCCTATTACTTAATGCAAAGCGAAAATACGTGTTGTTTTCATTTGTGAGGTTAGGTGACAACGGTTTTTGATTTAACAGGTACTTTATAAATATCTTCAAAGGCTTTATAAACGGGTACTTTTAAATCTCCAAAGGCTGTTGCAACAACATAATAAGTGTTGAAAATTTGGAGAGAATTTGACTAATGAGTACAAAATTGTTATACGAGCTGACAGAACGCCATATATACATAGACAATCAAAATTATATTAAAATACTTATTAAAAGTCAAATATTCGCATGCGAAGCCGCGGGTAACAGCTAGTATATATATATATATATATGTTCTATTCTGAACCATAGTACTTAACTCGTGAGGTGTACAAGTATATACGATGTTATTCTGCTACGATACAAGGCACAACAAAATGGTATATAGTAATAAACATTGTTTTTTTATTTATGAAAAAACGTTTGTAACATAACTAGTCCCAATGTGACATACACAAACATTGAAATTAAATATTACTTCAAAGTGAAAATTGATTGAAAAACAATAGACAGACATTATAATTATAAAAACATCTTTACATTCTCACAATGAACATGTTAGCAGCCTCATCAATAATAATAACAATAATAATAATATAAAAATAATAGTGATAATAATAAAAACAAATTGTTCCTTTATACATTATGAGCATGTTACTTTACACAAAACAGTTGAAATATGCTATTAAAGTTTCTTTTGTTTAATAAAATTAAGTCTGTCTCTTTGAAACACAAATATTTTCATAGATAAGTTGTCTATAAGTGAACTGAATTCATTCAATTCTGTGCAATATATATGTTGCTAGCACACATTACTGTACACTTATTTATATTTAAAAAATCTAAACAACAGACTGACAAAAATATATGATACAAATATATGAAAATGTTGTTGCTTTAACAAAAACATCGTAATTATGATATGTTACATGAGTAAGTGGCACCCATTCCATGTACTTACGCTTATTTAACAGACTAAAAAAGTTCTCTAAATTCAGTGTGTGTTACTTCTAGGTTATGTGTAATTATAAAGATACATTGGTTTCTTTTTTTATTGCCTCCATCAATTACTTGGACATAATCTATCAACGTCTTTCAATCAGATGGTGTTTCATTTCAATGTCATTGCTGTTAACTCCTGAACCTCTCACTTGCTCTATGCTGCACAAGACCTTTCAGTGTCCAGTTCATAACAGCGTTGCGTTGAACACAACTGCCATGTACAAGTCCTAACCAACCACAAAGGTTCACTGAAAGACCTTGCCCAGTAAGGAATAAATAGCAGTCCGGCAATTAATCACAGTGATTTCATGAAATTTATATTATCAAACCTCATATTACACAAAAATGTACAGAACGAAGTAAAGTGCTCCAACCATGAACAAAATCTTGCATGCTAAACCCAACGAGTATGGCACATTTCTTTCTTCAATTTCTGTACACATTTATATGTAGCAAAACTATGTGGTTTTACTGGTTTATTTTTAATGACTCCAGTCACTGTATGCCATAGGCGTAACTTGGGAGGGGCAAGGGGGCACTCGCCCCCCCCCTCAATGTTCTGAGCATTATAAAATTTTGTTTCCCAGTTGTTATAAATAAAAACTAACAAATAGTAAAACAGGAGAGCACAGTATAAATTTATTATTCTTATTTCTTTCGAAGAAACTTGTAAGGAGAATGTTTGACAGATTTGAATGATATACGTCAAAATAATATTTCTGTTCGAAAAAAAAAACAAACGCTAGATACCTAATTAACTGGAAATGCGTGTCTTTTACACAAACAAAGACATGTTTTGGAACACATCGTAATGAAATAATAAGCGCAACGGTATTTCTAGGAATTTGCTCTCTTTACTTAGTCTCTTTTCTAATAATATAATAAATTTTATTAAATAGATGGTCTCACTACACACTTGAATTTATGAAGCCTTACCCTGCCCCTCCAAAGTTAGGCCCCAAGTTACGCCCATGCTGTATGCTATGTTTTGGTAGAGGTTTTTTTTTAAACTGTAATTATACAAATGGTTTGGAACTTATTACAAAGAGTAGTTGGCCAAAAATTTGAATGAAATTATAACTGTAATGGAGGCGTCCCATTGGTAGTAGAAGCGTTGAAACAGTGTATAGAAAAAATGCTGAAACTACAGTATACAATGGAAGGCTGTGCAAGGGCGACTATAAATGTAATGTTTCTTTTTTTTGTAGCATTCTGTTTTTTCATAAAGTAAATCATACCAGTAATACACATTTTTTACTGGCAAGACAGTTGCCAATTAACATACATGTCACTGCTCATGTGATATCACTGCTCCTGGTTCAACTGCCAGAAAGCAATATTAAGCTGGTTACGCACTAACCATCCCCGCTGGATGTCATGACAGACAGCAAGTCAAAAACAACAGTGCGTAGCTTTGACATCCATCCGCATGTCGTGTATTTTTTGAAGGATGTGCACAATGAAAAATGAGTCCAGCAAGACCATCAGCTCAAGCCGCATGACGTGCGGATGGATCGTGTGTAGTGTTGACGCATGTCGAGGAATTGTGCATCGTGCATGCTTGATCATGCGTACGCTTGCTGTCTCTATCAAATCGTCATTTTCGAGCAAGTACAGTACTTGTTTTTAGAGAACATTCGTTTAATAAATGTTTACTGTTTAATTTTACGATACATTCATTCTTTAGTTTATATTTAATAAGTAACGATTCAAATAAAATTTGTTTAACATTTAGTTTAGTTTATTCTTCGTTTACATAATACATTAAAATATCATTAGCAGTTATTATTTTAAATATTGTTATTAATTTGTTTTAATTGCAATTCATAATGGACCGTGAAACAACATCAAAATATATCGAAAAATATAAATTAAATAGAAGTCTGTGGGACGTATCCTTGCAGATTACATGAATAAATCAAATTGCAAAAATAAATGCTGGACGAGTTGCATGACAGTGTGGTGCACACATCCATCACCGACATCGGGCATGCTGGACAGCGGGGATGGTTAGTGCATAACTGGCTTTACATTCAGTTTTATTCGTCTGTATGCACAATGGTTCACTAACACAAAAGTATCACATTCATGACCGACTTTAGCAGTATATTAGAAGATGATTACAAGCATATAATTCCCTGATATTAAAATTAAAAAACAACCAATATACAAATAAAAGTATATACACAAAGGTTTTTTTTTTACAAAGCACCAATTATGATTTTGATTGACGTATACAACAAAATCCACTTTCTTTGCATGTATTATAATCTGCTTATACATTACAGTGTTTTTTTTCTGACTACTGATCAGATAAATAAAGAAAATCTACAAAAAGCAGCCATACACCTTTACATTGAGTTCAGATTATACGCTGTGAACCTGCTATCAACAAACTTAATAGCACCATAATGATATTAGCAAACACAGACTTACTGGCATTCTCCATAGGGACATCAACATTAACATCATGGAACTGTAATACGGTCGCAACTAGATGTAACGATGGCTTACCTCTTTGAGTGCTATCAACTGATTGCATTGACCCCATGGAATGTTTTAAAAGTGCCATGATCAATTCAGTTGACTGCTAAGTTTCTGTAGGCCCTATACCATAGTTACAGTCATTTATTAATAGATACCACTGTTAATCTTATTATTTGAATTAGCAGTTTATGTAACTCCAACATCGTCGTGCTTATTTGCTAAACTGCTAAATGTCATGTTCTGGACGAGGCCTTTCAGTGTTTCCACCGAAACACTGTTTCAGAACTCGTTTCACTGAGGTTTTCCGTGTTTCAGGACTTGACAATGGTGAAAACACTGAAAGGCCTTGTTCAGAACATGACATTTAGCAGTTTAGCAAATAAGCACGATGAAGTTGGAGATACCACTATACAAAGGTATTATTCTTTTATACGCCACCAAAACTGTATTCTGATTGTCCAAATGACACTGGTTTAAGATGTGATTGAATACGCTTTTTTTCCAGAAATAATGTAGAGCTTTGTTAAACTTATTTCAGTAATATTTTTTTTAAAATGAGTAGAGTTAAATTTTCCAAAGAAACCAGAAGAATTAACTGTAGTAATAGGAAATGTGCTTTGGTGCTTTGATGAGATAATGAAGATGATCAAACTGCAAAACAGTAACAATTATATTTATAACCTGTAAGTAGTAGGTGTAATGTAATGGTAATGTTTACATATAAAATTAAAAAATAACTGATTATAAATTCAGTGTTTATCACTACTGTAACCTTAGGGTTTGTACACATTTTCTACATGAAAAAAGGAAATTTCAATTCCGTATGTTAAATTCCGTTGTTAAACGTTGTTTAATAAATTTCATCCATTTATCGTTAATATTAAATTTATGCATTGAATTTTTGTGTACACACGTTGATAATTGAGAAATCAGTTTGGCACTCTAGGACAATCCCACACACAATCAGTCAGCACTGAAACGGTCAAGATGTTATGATTATGACCAGTGAATCGGTTGTGTGGTATACACCCCATTCAGACAGCACTGAATCCTAGTTTTTAAATTTTTTTCATTTCACTTACACTACTCTTACACTTTGTCACCCCCACTGAGTGCAAAAAAACAATTTGTTACGTGGTTGTTTTTAACAGTGACAGGTTACAAAACAACTCGCAAATTATCACGATATAGTGCTATTTATTTTTGAACTGTTGCTACACAGGTACTGAGGATGACAATAATTTGCTTTCAAAACGTTACCAACGTTTTAAACAGTGGCCAGTTAACTGACTGAGCCTCATTATAACGTTTGTCATTCAGACATTTCACGGTGTCTATAATAAAAATTCTCATTCAATAATTACAAGAATTACCAAATGTATATACGACAAAATAGAACCATCCATAGAAATCTGGAATTGTGGCTGTCATTAATAAGTTATGAAACAGCATGAATATTGAATTTAATTAATTCCAATGTTGGTCCCAGTCAAGTAGGCTATCATACGCAAAAAGAATAAGGTATCTTCACTACACTATACTATCAGCTATGCTGCAGGATATACTTACTTGTATATCAACATAAATAAAGTGCAGGGTAACATATGACAATGAAGTCTTCGGAAAGAACAGTGGGTATCAACTTCAGAATAAATAGGCCTAAACATTAGTCTTAAAAAGTTGGCTGGAAAATGCCCCTTAGCTGGAGCATTTTTACCTATGGTTCCCACACATAGGCTCTAAAGAAGAAAATGGGGAGATATTTTGAAAGGTCTTTATAGTACTACATTAAAAATATTGTAATAGTTGATTCCTAAATACATTACTCCTTATAGTTGAAATTTTTTCTGTGAAACTATCTGAGGTCGAGTTAATAATAATAATTCAACGTCCAAAAAGTATGCCGAAGTTCTCAAAGTTTCTCATAGTTTCAGAACCACTCTTCAAAGTATCTTCTGTGATAGCGGCTGCAAATGGATAGCAAACAGTTTCATTATAGATTATTTAAAAGGATTGGCAGACATTCGCAAATTCAAAGGACTTCAACAAATAAAAGACTGATAGCATTACAGTTCAGGTGAAGACAAAAATTACTGAACACCATTCTTATAGTATGTCTCTGTACAAGTATGCAGAGAACAATTATCTGGGCAATGCTGCTGAATCTCAGTAGTTATTACACATAAGATAAATATATGATAATCAACATAAAATAGATAATTCTAAATTATTATTTTATCACCTTCAATTTTACTCAAAATTAAATATAGTATTTATAAATTATTAAAATGTACAATGTCGGAAAGAGTATAAATTGAAATGATGTACATTAATAATAAGGTGATAATTCATATTTTCGAATGCACACAAATTACCTCACACGTTTCTCCACAACCATTCAATACAGTGTTTGAGAGCTAATATCAGCATCAACAAAATTATAAGAATGATTATCGGTAAAAGGTAAATCTTGTTCAAATTAAAGGCCATTTATAAGGCTTCCACGGCCATGGTCCAGTGCTATACTTGGTAGCAGACGTTTTCGGCTGTGCCATTGACAGGCATCATCAGTGCAATTTTAAGCTTTTGCTTACGTAAGATGTCACATGTTAGTGACCACAGTACTGTGGTAATGGCTAGCGGCCCCGTAATAGGTTATTATTATCAAACACAAAATTCAATAGCGTGCTGCCTTCTTCCTGATTGGCTGGTGGTGTTTTTTGAACTACAGCTTTGTGATACTTAGAAAATTTATAAGTATAGGTGCCTACCACGGGGCTCCTAGCCATTACCACAGTACTGTGGTCACTAACGGCTGATAGCGAGTATAGCACTGAACTACGGCCAAACAGACTGGGATCATAATTTAACAACATTAAAGGCCGTTGTTTTTTAAATTCATTTACATCATAGTAGTCAAAGTAGTCATCATAATTTATACAATTCCTTACTGTTCGATGACCTGGTTCACTGTTTTTCAACATTTGTACTGTTTTATTTCTTCTAAACTATGTGTAATAACATACATTATAGTGTGAATAACACTGAAAGTGACACAACAATAATTTCAAATTATCTATACCTGAAGCCCACTGTTGCAGAGTAAATGCAATATTCAAGTTGTTTGCACTGACAATTTGAGTTTCTTTTTATAGTTTCTTGCTGTCTGACCAAACAAACCAAACAGAGAGTGTATGCATATATTGAATCTTATAAAATATCACAATAAGTCACCACAAAACTGTTTATTATTATTACTTAACTATATTATGTTCACTTATTAAAAATCTGTTAATAGTAGTAGTAAGAATAATACAAAATTACATTATTTATTAATCACAAACTACACTTTGATCATCCTCCTTCTATCAAACCTCAAATTTACACAGAATCTTAAATTGTATAATATACTTTCAAATATTCAGTTTATCACGTCACCTTATTTTACATAAACAATAATTTACCCCTAACCAATTTCGGGATTTAAAAAAAAACACATGTTGATAGGTTAGAGGGGCACTGGGCCTCATTATACTTAACAATTATTATAGAGACTGCTAGCAAACTTATCACATTCATTGGTTTTCGAAACTTGAAAACACACCACATACAAGAAAAACAGTATTTCTCAGTCTCAACAAACAGCTTCATCAGTCACTGAGAAATACACAAAACACAATGGTGCCAACTTAAAAACTTACTCTCTAACGATTTTTTGTTTTCACACATTATCCAGTCTGCCAGCTCTGAAGGGATATGTGGAAAATCTAATGAGAGAAACTACATGGAGCTGATCAGTTGAATTAAAAAAATTTTCACACTGATACACAAAATAATCACTAACAAATCCTGTCACTACACTCCCCACACATCCGTCTAGAGCCAGCAAGCACATGAACTGGATAATTTTATTAAAACAAAAAGTTCTTAAGTGAGTTTTATAAATTTGTTTCACTATTCAGTGCCTTGTTTCTTTGAGTTTTATGCATTTATCCATGACTGATGATGCATTTTGTGGCAGCACAATATATCACACATGTATTGTGTCTTCCTTATATGTGTACGAAATTTGACAAGTTGAATAAGTCTGCTGGTTTTCAATTTGATTTTAAAAATTGAATATAAAAATTAAAATACTTCCACTTCCACTTCAAATACTTCTAAATCACTTCCATAGCAATTCCGGTTCACTAATACAAACAAAATACCCCATTTCTCATATTAAAGAGTGTGTCTGTGGATGGACTCTGCAGTCAAACTTTACCTACCGTAATAAATCATTTCTCTTAGGAGTGGTTTATTACGAGACAGTATATAATGAGACACAAGAAAAAGAAAACCGATATTTACATATAAAGTAAATATGTATCTGTTTAGTTGTTGGTGTCAGACACAGCTACTGCCTGGGCTGTCTCTCTTCCCTTTGTTTCACTTTCTCGTTATCTGGGTAGTGTGACCCAAGAGAATTGAAAATTGGCCTAGTTGAAGTGTGGATACTGATGAGACAATAGGATGCACATACTGTATCTGGTTAGGAAGATAAAGAAGAACCAGCAAAAAAGAAGATGGAGCAACTTTATTTTTTTTTAATATTTTTTATCTCTGAATCATTTAATGGTCATTTTTCATTGATACATACTAACAAACTCTTTCCAACAGTTGTGTTTATTTTAATAACTGCCTGAAGCAACAACCTATTCACTGATGGATGCTGCTGAATTCACAAATAAAGGCTTTAGTGTCACACATCACTACAAAGCACTTGCTGCTTGAGGTATTGTGTAACAGAGTGAATGGAAATCAACAGGTTAACAAGATGGTGCCACCCATAAATAGTGTGCCGAGTTGCACATAGCCAATCCTTGTGTGCGACTTGGTGGGAAGCACATCACATATTTGAAATATTAAAATATTTTAGCCTAGAGCGGGCTCAACCTAGGTGGCAGCACCTGACACCAGACTAAATGCAGTCATATGGCAAAAATACAACATCATCTTTATGTTAAAAACATCACTCATTATGAGCTCATTAATAAATGACTGATAGCCTGGTTTTTTCTTTTTAGAAAATAAAAGCACATCAAAAGTTGATAAAAGACACTTAAACAGGTACATACTTATATTTAACATACGTTGTGTGGAACATGGAGACCAAACACAATGATAATTATAAACAAAAAATATACAAAGAAGAGAATCACAGCATAAAGAAGATATAAATCTATTTCCTCAAAGAAAGACATTAATACCATTTTTTCGTTAATAAAGAACCTTGCAATTATGCATACTATAACATCAAATTTTATGTTAATGGGGCCCTTTTAACTTATTCTGGTCAAGTACCATCCACGTCACTGTCAAAGACTGTTTGCTGTACTGCATACAGTAGAAATCGTTTATTATGACGAGCTGGTTAAACTTTGTGGCTAACGTCATATAAATAAATGCGATCTTAATACGAGAAATATTTGACACAACAGCAAAATTAGTTGCAGCGACTAGATATACCACACGATAAAAACATTGTCTCACCGGTTAAAATGCCAAAACACATTCACAGTCTTTTAGCATACACTTCACTTATCATTCAGAAATGAAAGACTGTGTCATCACTACTGCGTAGTAAAATGCAAAAAATAAAAACACATGATGTTTTGTCCTCTATATTCTCGTTGTAATTAACTCAAGTATGAGTGATAGAAATTATAGTAACAGGACTAAACTTGTTACCAATGTGTATGGCGAGAAAGAATCTTACATTACTACATAAAGCTAAATAACATGAGACTAGAGTCAGAAGAAATGACAGTGATGTTTGTAAAGAACCATAATTATTGTGAAGATTGTTTTAAGATAAAAAGAAAACAATAAACAAGAAAAAAATTTACAAAAAATATAACAGTGGTTTCTGCTTTTAGTGACCAACAGCTATAGTATTCGATGTCTGAGACTTAATAAAGTCTACTGTTGTTTCAACTGTACACATCAGTTGTATCTAGATTGTAAGAGTGACAATTATGGTATATTTATTTTTTATTATATTTTTTAAGAAACTGGTATTATTATTTTTTTCTTAAAATTAATCCTCTTCTTAAATTAACTAAATTATACTATTGTTTTTTTTTTGTATTGTACATTGGTATGTAATAATGAAAGTTATCATACAAAAAAAAAATGCTGTTATTATGTGAGACGTATCATAATAAGCTTCGAGGCCATTGCGGTATTGCCAGTGTTTGCAACAGACCTCCCATCCCCGCCTTTGCCAACGCATAACCAAGTGTAATGTGCGACAACGCTGGAGGGCGAGGGGCGGGGAAGAGCTGTTACTATTGCGTAACCTCGAAGCTTATTATGGTAAGTCCCATACTATAGTATTACATCAGCCAACTGTACCAGTGAAAAAACTTTTTTTCAACACTTTTCTGTCACTCTCATGTACTCCTGCTAACAATTTTGTTTTTTAAATTGTATACACAGTCCAATTCCACTAATCCAAATTAAGCTAGCCAAGTCAAAAGACATGATTACCCTTAATTACTTAATTATAAGCCTTAAAATTCCCAGGCCTAATATTAACATAAAAACGTAACTTCGCTATATCTACAACTGGAACAAGTCACACTATTTCCTTTAGTAAACATTCAGGTTCAGGTGACACATTTATGTTTAAGCTATATTTGACATACTGGTCACATTTGCTTAGAATTATAATATTCACACGCTCTGAATGTTCAGAGCTGTACATGTTTGTGTATTAAGTGTGAAGTTTGTTGGACGTTTACTTTCAAAATTTCTTGGATTATGAAGCGGCAACTAGAGAAGAAATGACATATGTGAAGTTATGAAGTGGCAATTGAGGCTCTACACATAGAGTAATGATTTGACATCGCCGCATTTCTATACTTTATTTCATAATTAAAGTTCAATGGTGGTGAAAAATTTACAATTTAGTGCGATATTTTAATGCAGTAAAAGTTTATGCAATCAAAATCCTTCATGTTTTTATTTTATTTCACACCAAAAACAGTCCTCAGTTAGTAATTTATTAATATAACATAAGATATTATATTAACTTAAAATATGTTGTAACTTATAACTTGTTACATAGAATATGTAACTTAACTTACTCGCACCTTACAGATAAAAATTGTTTTGTTTCTGATCACTGGAATTGGACTGTAATATTCTGAAAACTTAAATGCAATTTGCAATACTCCTGTTGACAAGTTCTGATACTCCAATCTGATTTTGACTTGAAATGATTAATAGCTGTTTGATTATGTTCAAATCATACAACGCTATGTTCACAATTGGTTGACGGCCATTTTGTTTTCACTGTACACTGAATTTTCTACATAAAAAAATTAAACAGAACTAGTAAAATAAAATAACAAACACACACACACGCTCGCACTTGCATAAAATGGTCAGTTACCTCTCTGTGAAAAATTACCATCTAATGAATTTGTTGTTATTACAGTATTATATGGAAAACAGTATATCGATAAGAACTGAAAGTTCAAGAAAACATCATTATTTACATTATATTCGTACTAATTATCATTATATATATAAATACATTATCCTTATGTAAAATCTGTATCAAACTTTATTTATTAACATTTGTTACTAATGTTTCCATCAAACCACGACTTTATTTAAACATAATTATAATTTCATGTTTCAGTAAAACGTGTGGTGTATTATACACAGCAGGCATATTTATGTATCACAAATCAGCAAAGAAAACAAAATTTTATACACGATAAACAGTGACTGCCTGCAGTTTGACTAAAGCATTATTTTTTTCGATATATAAATATGCCTCATGTAGAGTTTTACCGGGTGACAAAGCAATCAGGATGTTGCTCACTACGCACACATGCACACACACGCCAGTCAAAATGTTTTAATTTGTTTTATTTATTATTATTATTATATAATAAAATAACTTATTTATATATATGTAAATTTATTTTTTCATGGTGTACTAGGTGTGTGAAACATGAGTCTAGATTTCAATAATTTGTTCAAGTTTTATATATATATATATATATATATATATTTTTTTTTTTTAGTCATGACACTTCTTGTAGTTGTTTTCGTTTGCTCATCATGATGCTGGAGATATGGTACGTTAATCCCCAGGATGCTCAGGGCACGACCGGTTGACTTCAAACCACCTGTCAATGCAACTGCAACAAAAATATAAAAATGTATGAATACATTTTATTAGACATGTTTTTTGTAAATTTATTTAAAAAGCATGTACGTAATGTTTTCTAAAATCGAAGATAATATTCAATATATATCTTTTTCACATTTTTTTTTCAGGTGCTGAGGCTGTTGTCCACTATATTCAACAACCCGATGTTTCAGCAACATGAGCAGTATATTCTATTTCAATGGATGTCTTGTCCATTATAGTTAGACAATGTGAAATAGAAAAGTTGTTTTCATTACTGTCGCTGGAATGGGCAAGATGGTCTGTGAAGCAGTATCAGTACTGCAGATGTTAATGAAATCTCTGGATAAAGAATACCAACACGAGACTGTGGCCTAATTATCTAAATATTATAGAAACAAAATTGAAATAATGTTGTTAAACTACCTTCCCGGGGTGTTGGTCCAATGTTTTCTGCAAAACCAGACGTTTCAGCAGTGCTATCGACATGGCCCCCACATCCTGAAGCGGGCCCCCAGGCCAGGATCTTTGGCAGGCCCCCCTACCTACCGCTAAGTTTAAGGGCAGCGTAATGTTCTACAGGATTTAGGATAAAATAAGTCAGTTTAAATGGTGACACAAAAGTAATATTTATATTTATTTAGAAAACTATATAGATTTACATAATAAAACTTACAATAATATAAAAAATTATCTCAAAGTATATTTTCTAGCTTTTGTCGACGCAAATTTTTCAATAACTTCAGTAAAATCAACTTGCTTAGCTAAATCATTTTCGATGCACAATATTGCTAGATGATTAAGTCGCTCTTGACTAGTTGTGCTTCTTTGCCATGTTTTCAATGAATTTGCCAGTCTGCTGAACGATCTTTCAGCTGAAGAAACAGTAACTGGTACTGTACAAAACAGTTTAATGGCGAGACAGACATTGGCAAATATACCTTGCAGTTTTTTGTCGTAAATTGCGTTCAGAAGTCTAACTGGGGTTCTTTCAGTACCGAAAACTGTCTTGTGAATACTTTTAAGGTGAAGGATTTCGTGCAGAAAGTCTTCTGACAAATCTTTCTCATATGTATTTACAAGTTTTGCTGCTTTTGCGGTAAGTTGACCATCGTCTAAGTTCTGGAAGCTCAAAATGGGTGAGAATAATTCACATATGGTATCTGCTGCTTCAAATCGTGTCATTAAATCATTGATAATAAAATCCAATACTGGGTAAACTACGGAAATTCTGAAATCTTGTTCAGGTTCTATAGAAATTTTTCGGTTTTCGGGAAATTGAGGTTGCACTCCTACTGCTTCAGCAACTACTTTTGCTTCTTCAACAACACTTTCCCACGAGTCACGTAAGTGCTGCATCTCTTGCACTAAGTCTCTTATAAGTGCGGTCTCGACATCAAGAGATATTCCTTTACTTTGTATGACAACGTTCTTGTTGTCAATACTTGCTAATATTTTGTGCCAAAACACTGTCATTAGCAGACCTTTATAAGATCTGAAATATTTTTTTAGGCATTTAGTTGTCTTCAGTGCTGAAGGAGTTAATCCTGTAGCCATCTCTCCAAGAATGACATCTAACACAGCAAGTATGCCGGGATAATGTTTAACAATTGGGCGCACAGCTTGAATTCTTTCACTCCACCTTGTTTCTGAAAGACTGAAGAGATAATGTTACGTGTTTTTTCAATACTTCCCAGCGTGCAGGACTGTGAGCGAACAAAGAGTAGAAGTTTTCTATATTCCCGAAAAACGTTATAACATCTGGGTTGAGCTTTGCAGCGTTGACTCCTACACGATTCAATGAATGTGCTCCGCAGGGAGAGAACAAGGCACATTTGTTCTTTTCTAAGATGCGGGACTTAACGCCGTTTATTTCGCCACGCATATTTGCGCCATTATCGTAGCCTTGCGAACGCAATCATGGAGAGGTATATTGTTTTTTCCAGAGTTGCAAGTATTTCTTCAGTTATTTTTTCTCCAGTTTTTCCAGTAAAATTCATGAACTCAATGAAACGTTCATTCACTTCGAATTCGTTTCAGTCTTAGTTTTGGGATATGTGTCTGAGAATTAGGAAGTTTTGTTCACTGTGAGAAATATCTGGTGTTGCATCTACTATTATTCCGTAGAAAATTGGGTCTCTTCTTTGGTCAAGAGTGGTTTGGAGAACTTTGTCTGCACAAAGGCCAATAAACTCATTTTGAGAATACCACGACAAATAATGTGCATGTCCTTTCATACTTTTACCTTCCACCTGATTTTGTTGAACTTTGGCGAGATGTTGTCGTGTCACTTCATCGTACTTTCCAATCAACTCTAAAATTCCTAAAAAATTCCCATTATGAACATCTCCAATCTTTGAGTTCTCTCCTTGAAAAGCTAAACCTCTAGATGATAAAATTAATGTTACGTCTACAAAAATTAAAAATCGCAAGAGTAAAGTGGCACTTCCGGTTACCCGATTGTGGGATGGACGAAAAAATGTACGCGGTTTCAAGAAAAAAAACGAAGTAAACATACCTGTAAAAACTTTTGGCACGCCGGCGAACAAAACAACGAAGTAATACACTAACCACGTGGCAGATCACTTTCAAACTGAACATAAACATTCAGCAGAGCTTATCCCACAGATATTCACATACCGTAAACATTCGTAAGTAAACACGCATTGTATAGGCAAACATCAGCTGTTTTTGTTACTTTTCAAGGCTTCCAGAGAGGGCAGCACTAATCACAAAGCATTTCTAACGATGTCATACCATACGGACAATGTTGTCGAATACCGCAGCAAACGGAGACGTTTTTTAAACGATGTGGACTATAGGCAAATTGCTCAGCGAACGGAGACAAATTTATTCGACTACAGTCGAAATACATGGCGAAAGGGTTATTAATTCTTCCACTGACAATAATGAAATTACAGCGTATTCATGTCCACGTAGGTGAAGCCGTGGGAAAAAGCTAGTATTTTATAAAGAAGTCGCTTTTTGTCTTCTGTTCATCTCACTTAGCTATCCGACCCACCACGCCGGGCCCCCCCTAATCCCGGGCCCCAAGGCTAGAGCCCCGTCAGCCCCCCCTTGTGGGGGCTATGGCTATCGACTGCCACCATCACTGAAAATCTAGTACACTAACGTGAGGTGGTATATGTTAGTGACCACAGTACCGATACTGTTGTTTTGCAGAAAACATTGGACCACAGCTGTGTAAGCCTAGAAACACATTAAAAATGAAATAAGATAATATGGAATTCTACTGACTAGAAAATGTTCACCTTTTTTATTTTTGTATATATATTTAATTTCATTGTTTACTGTTTGATAGTTATTTTTTACAGTCAACATTTTTTTCCTGACCAGGTATCCAATTAATTACTGACGTCTATCTTAATTCTCTCAGATTTCACATTCTTTGTCAGCACATTTGCTACGATATTTTGTCAAATTCATATTTTTTCATAACACATTCTTGAAAACTACTGACAGTAAAAACAATACTGATAAGTATTCTTGTAGCCACTTCTGTGAATTCACGATTCCAATTGTCCTGTTTGTAAAGCTTTACAATGCGTTACACACTTTATTAAATAAATAAGAATAAAACAAAAAGAAATATTATTATACTAACATATAAGGACAAATACATATAAAACTGATAACAGATATAAACTTTATCTTCTTCCTCAAATATAAGCTTGTGGTTTGTTCACTAAAGAGGACAAAAGCTTTGTTTCTATCGTTTTTCTTGGCTGACTCTTCTGTATCTTCTTTCATCTTTTAGGAACCTTCTCCGCCTCTTGGTTTTGTGTATTGACACATTTTCACTTCTATGTTCTCCTACATTCTATCAATATGAGCACTTTATTTGTCACTTTCCTTTACTATCCAGTTTTCAAAGTTAGTAACTTTGCATGTTTCTCTGGCATCTCCATTTCTTTCGTAATCTCATATGGTATTTCCACATTTTGTTTCTTAACCCTTTCAGTTCCTCAAGCCGATTCAATTGACCACCAAGGTTCTCGATGTTGCAGTTCAGTGATTTGCTAACAGATAGCACAGAATTCTATACTATTAGAAATAGGCATTATTAGTTTATACACCATAAAATTTTACCTTCTTTGTCCAGCAGGCTTTGGTTCAACATGAGATTGAATAGGCTGTTGTTGTTTACATCTACGCGAGTGGTGGTATTGTGCATGGTGTAGTATTGTGTTTAGTAATTCAATAACATATATTCAAAAAAGAGCGTTGTTTTTATGAGAAGATGACATGGAAGAAGTAATTCACTCTATTGAGACTGAAAATGACTTAACGAGTGATAATGAGAGTAATTTTTGTGACAACGAAAACTTACAGATAGCAAAGCAGTATCGATGATAATTATAACCTGTCAACATGTTGAGCCTAATTAAAAATTTAAAAATAATTAAGATTGTGCCAATATTTATAACTGGTATGTGTACTTGTTAGGAAAATTATAGACTTATGAATTTAGAATTCAATAGTGTTACGTCCACAGGAATTTTTATAGATTTTCTGTGTGAAAATTACAAAATTATAATTTTTGTGAAATTATATATTTTAAGTTATTTTTTTTTTTAATAAGTTTATAAAAGACATAAGTTATACAGAAATAACTTTATCAAGTGGATTATATATTTGTGTTTTTGGTAACATAAAAATTTCATTAATTTATCTCTTTTTCCTATTTGTATTGCCCATCTGAGGACCACACGCCAATTTCAATTCTTTATTGCTTGTTCTTTTCTTTTCCCCAATATTCTTTCATCTTTTCACTATGTCTCTTCTTCCTGTCTTCAGTCCACTTTGAACCTGCATTTTTCTCTCTCCTACCTTGGACTCCTTCCATTGTTAATACTTTTGCCTGCAAATCTTCTCTTTCAATTGCTTCTTCTGCATTTATATTATTTTTTTTCTAAATCCTTCTTAACTTCTTTAATTCAACTAGACGTTGACTTCTTTCCCCATAGATATTTGAAGATCTGTTTTGTTAATCTAATGTAGTCCATTCTATATAAATGTCCAAAAAATACTAGTCTTCTTTTTCTCACTGTTTCTGTTATATTTTCTATAATTTGATATATTTCATCATTACTTCTTAATTTCCAACCTTCTGAAGTTTTTCGTGGGCCTAATATTTTCCTAATAATTCGTCTTTCCAATATTTCTAGTTTGTCTAAACTATAATTCAATGCTAGACATTCACTTGCATATAGGCATTCTGGCCTCACTACTGTACTGTAATGCCTTTTTTTGGGATTTTTAGACATGCACTTTTTTATTGTAAATATCTTTAGTTATACCATATGCTCTCTCCATTTTATGAATCCTTTCATCTATAGCAGATTAATTTATCTTTAATATTAAATTCTTTTTAAATTTTTGTAAAGACAAAGAATTTGTGTTTGTAAACACTACTGTGTTTTTCAGTAGAAAATCAGCTTGGCACTTTAGAACTACCCTAAAGAGAACCTGTTGGCACTGAAAGGGTTAATACCGTCATATCTGGTAGCTCTGTTATATTTTGTTTTTGCTGTCATATTTCTTGTGTTTGCAGCATATGTTATTGGTCTTATTACTGACTTATTGGGCCAAATGGAGTGTATCATGCATCCAGCTATGCTGTTGGTCTTTTAACCTCATACTGGAGCCCTGTAAACTGTGAATACACAACCTGGAACTAATTAAAAAAAAAGGACTAAACATTTAAACTTTAAACATTGAAGAACAAAAGCACTATAGTCACACAGTGAATGGAAATAGTTATCCAATTGTGGTCTGTATGAAAAACACACATATTTACTACAGTTGATAATAAAACAAAAATATTGTTACGACGGTCTACTTGATCATCGTAGGTACAGTGGAAAACAAAATACAAGACACCAATTAAGTCACTAATAACCAGCTTTAATTTCACAGTTAAACAGTTTGTAATTAACAACAGTCTCTTACAACAAATCAAATAAAAAAAATTGTTCATACGCAATATTTGTCAACTAATATTAAACACAATTGTATTACAATATACCGCCCGATTATAAAACACAACACTTCACTAAAAACCACTTGAATGCGCACAGTAATATCGCTCGATAATGACTCATGAACCGCACTGTAAATATCTCGCAGCTATACTGAACTGAACATCGTTGAGTACTGGTATTTATACCGCCCCAAATTACCAGATTATTCCATAATGCATGTTAGCGCCAGAGTGTGTGGTGTAATTAATTTTGGCCTTGACACAGTCCGCGCAGCTGGCACCTTCGAGAAAACTCTCGCAAATGCGTCTACAGTCACGTAGGCCACACGCATTAGAGCGAGATTCTTCTGGCACATTCGACAAACACGTAGATTGTTCTGTGATGTCGTTAACACTATATATAAACTAATATACATGTAACTACACAGCTACAGTAAGCATTAGCATGTCTGTTGCTGGACAAATGAAAAAAAAAAAAAAGATTTATTCAGTATAACTATTATAGTACATCACTTACAAAATTTGATCAAAAAGTTCATGCAATTTTTACTTCCATGTTCCATAAGGAAATGGAAGTATGGTCATGGCAAAAAAATCGTGTTTGAGATAATGGCAGATTCTGATTGTACTACCCTCAAAACATAAAAAAGTCATTTTTCAAAAAGTGTGTGTATGTGTGTGTGTGTAGAATTTTTCTATAGCAAACGATAACTGCCACAAATTCAAACAGAATCAAATAATTTTTTGCATACAGTTCTGAATTGTAGAGGACTCGAGGCCTACTGATTTTGGTGAAGATTGGTTAAGGGGAAGGGGTAGTTTACCTGCAACCTTTTACGTTTTAACAAGAGTGAAGTGCTTAATTTTGATAAATAAAGTATCCTTAAAAGAAGGTCATAATAATCCACTGTAGAAAGGTAGATGAAATATCTATAAATGAAAAGGGTAGTTGAAGGGGAAAGGGGGTAATTTGCTATAAATTAAAATGGTAGTTGATGAGGGAGGAGATAATTTTTTATAGGTTTTATACGTGTACTATATTATTGACAACAAAGAAGTAATTTCTATGGAAACATTTTATTTCACTTTGACAAAATTCAATATTTTTTTAGGAATTATTGAACCGAATTCAAGTAAATGATTGGAACTGTATGAGTACCCGCAATACATTTCAATGTTTGTAATATATTATTGTATCGATATATTACGGTGTGGAAAAGAAGAAGTGTACTAATTGTAAATTGCTCTATTTCTTAATGTAAAGCAAAAATACATGTTCGTTTTCATTTGGTAGTTAGGTAATAATGGTTTTGGGTTTTTAGTTTACTGCTAAAATAAATAAAAGCTGTGGTTGAGAAAACATAACATTAAACGTGTAATACAATGCGTATAACAGAGTAACACTTAAAATAAAGAACCTAACGTTTTTAAATTTACAAATTGGAAAATACAACAACAAATACAAAATGAAAAATACAAATATTCATGGTTAATGAACACTGTATTAAGGAATGACAACATATGCTCTACAAATTGTATATAATGGATGTTTGTTTTTTGTTAGTCACAAAACAAGTACTTGTCGGAAAACGAATTTTACCAAAAAAACGAGTTCTGCCACAAAAAAGTGACATGAAGGCCTATAATAATAGGCAAGGGGTTGACCCTTTGGCCACTCCCGCCTTACTTCGAGTTGGGTTTTTCCTGGTTATAGAAAAAAAATAGTTTTACATTACACACGTATTGGTTTCCATGTATAATTTCAGTTTTCATGTTAACCTAACATAATCAATTTTTGGTGTTACAGCCACGACCCGGTGATAAATTACTACTACAGTCATTTTCCATTAAAAAATGACAAACGAAATCAATTGCAATCACTATTTTGCAACTTACAAAATTAAAATTTGTATAATTCTTTCACTACATAAAATTATGTGCGATATTCACTACATATCGAAGCCCAAAAATCGCACTATAGAAATAACTGCAGGTACGCATAAAGGCAGTACCAAATGATTTTATATATAATCTGAGAACATGGAAGTCATGTATGGTTCTCCATACCAATTTTTTACTTCCATGTTCCATAAGAAAATGGAAGTATGGTCATGGCAAAAAAAAATCGTGTTCGAGATAACGGTAGATTCTGATTGTACTACCATCAAAACATGAAAAAAGTCATTTTTCGAAAAGTGTCTGTTTGTAGAATTTTTTCTATGGCAAACGATAACAGCCGGAAATTCAAACAGAACAAATAATTTTTTGCATTGTAATCGTACCTTTATATGGGGTGTATTTTTTAATAGTTAGTGTTATTCTTAAGTCGTTCTCTCTTCGTATTGTATTTGTATGAGTGTCGAGCGTTTGTTAACTCACTCGTTGGGTTCGTGGTATAGTATGTGTGTATGATTGAAGTTATTAATAATTTCAATAAATTCTGTCACTGTTATTTGCGTATAGCAAGTCGAATTGTACCTTCTCTTACCATTTACGGGTAAACCGTATCTCTCACCGTTTGGTTTGAATATTGCCGCCTCGCCACCTGATTGGCGCACGCCTTTCTGCAGTGTCGACTTGGCTAACGTCTTGTTTTGAGGTTTTCACTTCAATAAATTTTTATTTATTATCTTAATTTACTCGAATCAAACATGCAGTGTTGCAGAATAAGAATATTTATTAACACTTTGATAGGTTTCAATTATTTAGTAGTACATTAATTTTATTTTTGGCACCGGCTATTACAGTTGCTCAGTTGGCATGCTCAGTTCCAATGTTTTGTATACACACCGTCTTGACGGTTATCGTAGGTTTACAATTAAAATGGTTTTACTCAGGGGTGTTAATAAGTCCTTTTGGCTACAGAAATATTTGACTACGGCTAAAATACACAAACTTATAATAATCCTTAATACTAGGTACACAAAAAAATCAATATTTTAATACATTCAAGTGAGTAATCATCAATGAGATTTAGTAAAAAATTTGGTTAGGATTTGTCAATTAGAAATGTTTGTTAACAATTTATTATATCTTAATTTAAATAATTATCGATTGATTAAAGTTCAAATAGTGATATTACCAATACCTTCAGTTCTAAATCAGAATAGTGATCAGTGAAGTGAAAATTGTTGTTTATTATTGTTGATAGAAAAATTTGGAATTCGTTTAATGGGATTATTGTTTATACTCATCAATTTTCGATGGAGCTTCTGCGATGCTTCTTCTTCCGGATGGATTCAGTCGTCTTCTATTCTTCGGAATCTCATTAATCTCGTCCAGACGGTTTTTCCGGTAAACTTCGGCCTCGTACTCGTTCTGCGATCGTCCGTCTTCTTGAATTGAAGTAGGTCCTTATGATCTTCCTTCGGGATTAGTCGTCATCTATTCTTCCAGACGTCTTCTTGATTTCCTTGGGTAATTATGGGTTGTGAACAAATTTAATCAATAATATATTATCCACGATTCCCTGGGCTGCTATCATAATCTTCCTTTCCTTTGATTTTAGTTAAAATTCACTTATTTGGAATTAAATTTTGGGGTGAGAGTTACTCAATCCGCCCTCGGCATCGGTCAATGTGGACTATCGAAAATCTAACGATTTTTTGGCAATAAATTTCGGTTGCTATGGTTACCTAATAAATTATGCTAATTCTCATTGGTCATTAATTTAAGTCATTGTTATGTTTTAACGTCTTATTTTAGTTTAATTTTACAAAATATCTTCAAATGAAGATTTCTATCTTATATTAATAGCTAGGTTTATTACATGAATACCATTGTTCATAATTTTTCATAAGGGTCATTTTGATATCCCTCATGGTCACTTTTGAGTAGCTAATTACATTTTTGTTATTTTTCATATTTATATTTTACATATATTTTATTCAAAATAGGCTGTTATTCATACCTTTTGGTATTAGGAATACTCACTTAATTTGTTTAAACATTTGGTATACTCTGTTTTGATATTAGACTATTATTTGTTCTCAAATTTACTAAATTCTTATTTAACAGTTAGGCCTAGAGCCTAGATTTTACTATACTACTATCTAACATTTCTTAGTAGCTTCTTACCTTTACATTTGGTATTTTTAACACAATTTTTTAACAAAACAAGCAATGAACATTGGTGTTCCTAACTCCACCTCTTATTATAGTAATAAACATTTTCTTTACAGGTTCAAGCCTGAAATAACTTCTAACTACCTTTCTGCTCCCTTCTACTATCTGGTTCTATTAACAATTCATTACATTATATTGGTTCTTTTAAAACAGTAACAACATCCTTATTATACTAACATTAATTTATACTTTACACAATATATACTATTCCTCCATTCCTTCACTAGAAAAAAGTGTCTATCGTTCTTGTTTGTCCTTCATTCCAATGCCTTAATTTCTATCTTATCCTATAATCCTTATTACCTATGGCTTACCTTAATTACATTATAATAAGTTCCTCTTACTTACTAGTACAAAGTTTATCACTGGTCTTCCTGTTATTCTAACACAGTTTATTAATTAGACTACTTTTTGAAGTTCACCAACTACACTTTTTCCTTCATAGAAGGTTTTTGACTTATACACTTTCACTCACTATGTGCAACATGCTCTCACTACATGTCACCACTTTATATTAATATACTCCTTTTTCCACTCACTTAATTATTCACTGGGTTGTTTATTGATGTTAGTATCATCATGGGGTTACTAATTACAATTGTTTATTTTATTTTCCCTTCACAAATGATCACGTTTGGTAATTAACTGTGGCCTTGATTTGCCTTGGTATGTTTACTAGTTTTGATTATATTCATCACTATTTATTAGGGTGTGTGTATTATTAATTCCCTAACTTATATTTATAAACACATTCCTTTATCAATAAAATATACATAACATTATTATCTTTCATTAACATTATTAACCTAGGTAAATATCATCTACACTCTAATTATATTAGTTCATTTGTTAACATACAGAATAATGGTCATTATTCGGGATTTACAATGTTCATTCTTAATGTCTTGATTACATTTGGTTCTTAGCTTCTTCTTCATTATTCCGTGGTTCCTTTTGTATTTATCCGATCTATTGCGTCAGGTCATTGTCAGTTTATCAGTCATTTGTCATTTGGGTTTACTGGGTTATTGATCTCTGAGTTTATAAGTTTTTGCCTCTTATTCTTGTCTTCAGCTTCTTTAATTCATAGTTAATTATTGTGGATCTTTACTACCTTATGTCATGTTACATAATGCATCACCACCAAAATTGATTATTTCGAAACAAAGATTATTATATTTTTTCTGAAATCATCAATATAGTTCATTTAATCCAGTTGTTATTTTTCAGGAATTCATTCATCGCTACTTTCATTTTTATTCATTTTTATTAAGTCATGGTTCATAATATGGTATTTGGTATTATTTTCTTTCTTTATTATTCCCTTTTATGTTCTATTTCCCTAAAATTTTTCTTCTCTCCCCTTCATATAAATTGGTACTAGCCAGAGGGCACGTGTGGCTCTATTACTCTGCTATCCATTTATACACATTTTGAGTTCAGAGGCCTTGCCTATCTGCTCAATAACATAAATAATTGTTGCATGTATCTCAACATAAAATCATCACATAATAATATTCATAATAATTATAATAATAGTCGTTCATTTCCGACTCACATAATATCAATACAATAAAACACTTTTGGGATTAATTATTCTCTCTTTTATACATCTCATGACCTCTTCATCTCAGTGACTTACTTGAATTCCTTTTTCTAAGCTTATGGCGATATTTAATAGGCATTTTGTATTGTTTCATTAGCTTATTTTATATGGTAGTGATTTTATTTGTCATCACTTTATTGCTCATTTATATTTAAACTTAACAATGTAGCTGGTTTCTGGCTCACTTATATTTTTCATTGATTGTTCAGTTAATCTGTCAGTGTTATTTTTTTATTTGA
The DNA here is from genome assembly GCA_034769895.1 of Magicicada septendecula. Lineage (NCBI taxonomy): Eukaryota > Metazoa > Arthropoda > Insecta > Hemiptera > Cicadidae > Magicicada > Magicicada septendecula. The sequence goes on from CM068368.1 coordinate 833,416,313, forward strand.
TTGTCTTGTCTTTTCTTTTGTGAAACGTTAATTTTTTATTATTCCCTTTTAGTGACAGGGTTAGTTAATGATGTTATGTAGCGTCATCATTATTTGTGTAACATTTAATTATTTTATATCAATTTGTTATGATATTTCATTATAGATATTTTCAAAATTACATGGGTTTACACATTTTGTTTCACACTTGGTTGTAAGTTGTACTTACTTTGTTGTGAATTTAGCTTATCTTTCTTCTAAATTCCCTTTCATTCATATAATAATATCAATCAAATACTTATTGTAAGTTGTGCTTACTTTAATTTTTTGAATTTTGATAATTGTTCTGCTCCAAATTCTCTTTAACTTTCTGACACTGTTTCATAATATTTTTTCAAAGAAGACTGGTTGTAAGTCCCTTTTATTTTCTTGGTTGTTATCTCACTTATGACATAGGTATTGTTTTGGTTGTCCTTTACAATGAGATAGGGTCCTTATGGCACTGTACAATGGACCCTGTTATATATACTTCTTTTTTTTTTTCCTAAGTTAATCTTCTCATGGTATTACCATCTCACTACTAGTTCGGGCCATAACCTTGCGGCGTAGTTGCGTGGGTCATCATCTTCATCCTCATTGATGGGACCAGTATCAGGTTCTGGGCTGTCCTCCGCCAGGACATGGTTTACTCGAACTATCTGGGTTTCCTGGTTGTTAACAGGTTGGTTATTGTCCGTTTCTCTCAGCCTCTCGACTGAGTCGTCATTGTTAAATCACGCCCGCTCCCGGCTTCTCCTATCTTCTTCCGCACTCCTGCTCCTCGGTCTTCTATAACCACGTCTTCCGTTGTTTCTGTTCTCGGCATTGACATAATTTACTCGTCGCCTGTATGGTTGATTCGGTCCCGACTGGTTATTATTGTGGTATTGATTATTGGGCCTGTTATAACCACCTCCGTTTTGGTTATTTCCCCTGTTGTAAGAATGGTTTGGATTGTTATTGTTGTTGGGGTAATTCTGGTTATAATTTCTCGGGTAATTATTGTTGTTATTAAAACCTCGATAATTATTGGGGTTGGCTGGCGGATGATTGGCCGGTGTGTGGTTTCCTTGTGGCCCACTTGGTTGATTTCTGTTATCGTAATTTCTGTAGTTTGGTGTGTTCTTTTGTCGGTTCAACACATAATGTTTCTCCCGCTCATATTCCCCCAATAACGCGGCCATCTCTTGAATCGTCTTGATTCTTCCAATCAAACGGCTTTTTGTGATTTCCCCGTCGTAGTGGTATGCCAATTGTGTCACCAGGTACTCTTCAGGGATGTTAGGTTCGAGGTTCCTCGCTATGCTTACCTTACCTAAAAAGTAAGCGGTTGGGGACTGTCCCAGGTAAGGGTCGAATCGGCCGTTGCTGATGTTATTTCTTACCACGTGCTGTGTCGCCTCCGACCAGTATTTGTCCTTGAATAATTTTTTAAATTCACTAAAATTATGTATATCTGGTCTCACAGCCGTCCACCAATTGTCGTGAACTTCTTTGAACATGTCGTCGATCATGCCCTTGATTACTGTCCACCGTGTCTCCCTGGTTCAGGCTAAGTTCTCCTCTACTCATTCCATGAATTCAATTGGGTTGCGTTTGTAATTTTTAAAGTTTATTGTTTCTCTATTTTCGCTACATGATATATGTGAGCTCATGATTGGTCGGTCCTTCAATGCACTGATCTCTTCCTGTAGGCGTAGTTCTCTTGCCCTAAATTCAGCTATTTTCCCTTCTTGGGCGGTTGTGGTGTCCTTCACTTCACTTACTGATGCGTCCAATCTGCTATAGTTCTCTTCGACTCTGTGTAACAGTACATAGAGACCCAATACTGTAATTATGGGATCTGAGGGTATTTTTTCAATGTTTTATTGTATAATTATCCAATACAGAATGGTTAGGTCCATTGTCCCTATATACGAAGGAACAACGCAGATTCAGTAAGAGTACCATGCCAAGGTCACCATTGGACGTGCGAGAGCCGGTCAAGGACATGGCGGTGTTTATGACGACTGACCATAAATGTTCATTGTGATTGGATAATAACGTTGTTTCGTCATAACAAAAGACGATGACGTATGAAACTACAACGCATGTAACTAGGCGTTGTCCCGTTTAACAAAGACTGATGACGTCAAACACACTAACACAAGCATAAATTTGCATATTCATCGGTCTCAGTTCAGCACAGTACACCAAAGAGGCCACAGCGATGTATCGCTGTTGGCATTAGTATTCATACAAAAGTTGTAAAAAGTCTATTCAAAATTAACAAAATGTGAGAACAAAGTCAGAGAACAATTAAATAACAATATACAGTAAAGACATTAAATGTAGAGTCAGTGCAGACGATTTAAAAAACCAGAATGATGAGGCGAACACCGGCCATACTCCTTTGGAACATCTGATACCAGCGAGGGAGTGACGCTACACCATTCTCAGAGAAGTCACAATATCTTTTTTATTATCGTATTAATGAGCTCATTAAATAAACCCCAAAATTGTATAAAATGTAATTGTAACAGAGAGTGTGAATGAGTGTGCGATCGAGCGAATGCATGGCCATGCTTCTATACATAGAGGGCATTGGTTTGTGAATTATATGATACTATGAATAATTACATGATAAGTGCTGCAGCTAGAAAACAAAAAAGAATATATATCAAGAACTGGTAACAAGATTCACAATTCATATACAGTCAAAATAATTGAATAAGTTTGGAAGAAATATAGCCACCATTTTGTTTTTAGTAATAACACTTGACGCCATTTTGGGGCACCTTTTAATGTATGTTTATGTTGTTCATGAAATTAAAACTAATAATCATATTCAATCAAGAAACAGTGTTATCATTTGTGTCACCTTCTTTGAATCAAAAATCTCGCTGTAACGAAACCCTGGACCCCTTAGGTAGAAAGTATCGCAAAAAGAAAAGCACGTGCTCTCAAGTAATTAAAATCGGTAAGTACACATATGTACCATATTATGGTAGTAATTATACATATACAATTATAAATAAATGTGTGTATTAATAAGTTTATTAACAAATGGCGCCCGAACAGGGACATTATATAAAGTCACTTTATATAAAACAGGCCAGATTTAGAAACAAAGAAGGTGATATAAGAAGGGACATAACCTAATGCACGAGAGGTTATGTCGACGAAACAAAGTAACCAGTAATTGTATAATTAATTACAAGTAAAATAAATAAATAGTCATTTAAATAGTTAAATTAACAATGGCAGAAAGAAATAATAGTATGGAAGTAAATAATACAGACACAGAATCTATTTTATTAGACAAAATAAGCGCGAATTCTACACCTAGGGCAGTCGAGAATAAAATATCACTGGAAGATCTGTTTATATTAATTAAAACACAAAATAGTGTATTAAAAGAAATTGACGAAAAGTTTGATAGCCTTGAGAATGAATTAAAGAAACAAAACAACATACAAGATGTAAAATTGAATCAATTAGAGGAGAAATTAGACAAGGTAATTAATGAGATAGAGTTAGAAAATAAGAGTAGAGAAATAGACAAATTAGATAGAAACAAAGACAAGGTAAGTAGTAGTGGAAATTATGATAAAATAAATAAAAATATGGTAATAGGAGATAATAGTGTGGATGTTGGTAGTGATAGTGAGATTTTAACGAGAGTAGAGGTTAATGGTGAGGTGACAGTTGTAGATGAGAGTGAAAGTGGGGGTAAGGAGAGTTTAAGTGAGTATAGTGAGCAGAGGGCAAATTTTCCCAGTGGTATAGTTGGAGTAAAGACTCCGAAATTGTTATTTGAGGATGAAGGTTCCTCTAGAGTCTATGTGGGAGACGTGTGGTCTCCAAATGATCCCTTAGTTTTTTGTGTTAGTGTACCTGGTGAGGCCAGGAGGTGTTTTTATGAAATAGTAGTGCCCGATGCAAATATATAGAGAGAGAATGTAGCTTGGTGTGATAGAGAGAGATGTTTTAAAAGTGAGAGGTATTGGGAGAGAAAAAGAGAAGTAGAGATTTTTAAGATAAGTAGAGATTATGAAGGGTTTATAGAAAGGTTAGGTGGAGAGAGAAGTGATAAAAATAGCAAGTACTTACCTTGTATTGAAACTGAGGTAGTAGGAGGTGATGTTGATAACAATGATAATATAACTTACCTGATTATGACTAATTACACTAAGGGTGACTGGACCATACCGAATGTTGACAAGTTTTATGATATAGTAATGTGGAGTAATCCTGCAGAATATCACTATGGTATAATGGACAAAATAAATTTAAATAGTTATATTACAAAAGATGATATAATGTACTTAATTAAAAATGAGTTATGTATACGTAAGATAAGATTATTATTTGACGATGGAGGGTAAACATTTTATTGTGTTTATAAACATTTAATTATGTGGACAGTGTTTTAAAATGGACTGTTTATGACTGATTTATGGTAAATGATTTAATGATTATGTGGATTGTATATTTTTTGTGTATTAATGTCAGTGTATTTGTGTATTTTTGCTGTTGTGTATTTTATGTATTTTTTGTGTAAACTATGTACTGTGGAATTTTAAATAACTGAAGAAAGTTTAAATGATATTATGAGATTTAGATTCTAATGGTTAGTAAATGATTACGCATATGATATATTTCGATATTGAGAGGTATTATTGTTAGTAGATAAGTGATGAATTTTCTAGTGGTATATTAAGGTGAAATGTTGTAAAAGAGTTTGGGCAATAATTATAAATAAGGGCATTGGAGTTAGTTAAATAGAGTTAATGGGAGTTAGGGAAAATAAAGTGTTGAGATGCTGATAATATATAAAGAGGTGTTAGATATTTTAGGGACACAGTGGTTAGTGATTATATGTAGAGGTGAGTAATGTGAATGGTAATTATATTTGTTGATGGAGATATTTTGTAATAAGGGTATTGGTGTAGGGAGTCTGCAACGAAAGGTGTTGGGACAGGAAGTGACCTTTGTGTGCCGGAAAGGGTTACCTGAAAGGGCCAGGAACCAATGATGGAATGAGCATAGATAGGGAACACACATACTAGTACAAAAATGAGCGGTGCCAGAGGTTTTAAATGGGATTTGTGAAGGGGGTTATTATAGAGATATTGGTGTCATAATACATTAATGGTTAGAAGCGGTTAGTGTAAAAAAGAGGTGAGTAAGGTTAGGTTGACAAATGCCAAAATAAGAAATAGAGAATAGTGAATAATAGAGAGTCACCCAAACTAGTAAGGATAAAAGGGTTAGAAAAAGAAAATTCATGGTAGGAAGGTAATTGTAACTGAAAGGTGAATGATATATTTGAAATTGTTGTATAGAATCTAATGAATGTTAAATAATAAAAGTTAATAGAGAATTGTTGATAGTAAAAATGTTATAAAGTTTTGGTACAAGTCATGTAAATGTAAATTGTTTAATGTAAGATAAATGTAACAATGTTAATGTGTAATGTCTAATGTTCTATGATGTTTTATTGTTATTGGTAACGACGGTAACCAATGTCAAAGAATAGTAGCTTTTAAAGGTTGATAGTCTAAAGGTACAAATGAAGTTGAGTAAAATATAGTATGATACCAGTTACAAAAGAGATAATTAAGTATAAGTTGAGTAATAAAAAATTTGAATAATAAACTTGTCTGCCATAGTAGTTGTAAGTGGAATTTGATAGTAATAATTAGGTGAAGGTGTTTTGGGGAATATTAAAGAATTGTTTATGTATTGTGTTATTTGTAGTTTTATATATATATATATATATATATATATATATATATATAGTTTGTTTTCTTACAAGGAAGAGATTGAGTTTGGTGGTGGTAAAAAGAAAAATCAGTATTTTGAAGTCTTGTTGATGTTATGTTGAACTTTTAAATTAGAACAAACCAATGCCCTGAACACAAACCAATGCATCTAAAAGGAAACATATCAGTTGTAGATATGGAAGTGTACTAGACCACTATTTTAAATTTTTGTATTCAATGTTTCAGAGTTTTGTGGTGTTGTGACCGCGGTCCTGGGCTAGCTGGAGCGTCAGAACAGGAGCGTAGAGTGCCTCATGGCCTTATGGTGTAGGGATCTCTCCGGAGAAGTCCAGTAAGGTCAGAGGGTGCGAGCAGCATCATTGGACCAAGGGTAAGTGATGATAAAATTTTATATAGTAACATTACAGGGGGTTGTGGTGACATATCTAGGCTGATCCTTTTAGGAAAGTGTGAATGAGTCAATGAAAGTTTTTGTGTCTCGACACAAAATCTTTCATTGAGGGGGTTTGTAACAGTACATAGAGACCCAATACTGTAATTATGGGATCTGAGGGTATTTTTTCAATGTTTTATTGTATAATTATCCAATACAGAATGGTTAGGTCCATTGTCCCTATATACGAAGGAACAACGCAGACTCAGTAAGAGTACCATGCCAAGGTCACCGTTGGACGTGCGAGAGCCGGTCAAGGACATGGCGGTGTTCATGACGACTGACCATAAATGTGCATTGTGATTGGATAATAACGTTGTTTTGTCATAACAAAAGACGATGACGTATGAAACTACAACGCATGTAACTAGGCGTTGTCCCGTTTAACAAAGACTGATGACGTCAAACACACTAACACAAGCATAAATTTGCATATTCATCGGTCTCAGTTCAGCACAGTACACCAAAGAGGCCACAGCGATGTATCGCTGTTGGCATTAGTATTCATACAAAAGTTGTAAAAAGTCTATTCAAAATTAACAAAATGTGAGAACAAAGTCAGAGAACAATTAAATAACAATATACAGTAAAGACATTAAATGTAGAGTCAGTGCAGACGATTTAAAAAACCAGAATGATGAGGCGAACACCGGCCATACTCCTTTGGAACATCTGATACCAGCGAGGGAGCGACGCTACACTGTTCTCAGAGAAGTCACAATATCTTTTTTATTATCGTATTAATGAGCTCATTAAATAAACCCCAAAATTGTATAAAATGTAATTGTAACAGAGAGTGTGAATGAGTGTGCGATTGAGCGAACGCATGGCCATGCTTCTATACATAGAGGGCATTGGTTTGTGAATTATATGATACTATGACTAATTACATGATAAGTGCTGCAGCTAGAAAACAAAAAAGAATATATATCAAGAACTGGTAACAAGATTCACAATTCATATACAGTCAAAATAATTGAATAAGTTTGGAAGAAATATAGCCACCATTTTGTTTTTAGTAATAACACTTGACGCCATTTTGGGGCACCTTTTAATGTATGTTTATGTTGTTCATGAAATTAAAACTAATAATCATATTCAATCAAGAAACAGTGTTATCATTTGTGTCACCTTCTTTGAATCAAAAATCTCGCTGTAACGAAACCCTGGACCCCTTAGGTAGAAAGTATCGCCAAAAGAAAAGCACGTGCTCTCAAGTAATTAAAATCGGTAAGTACAAATATGTACCATATTATGGTAGTAATTATACATATACAATTATAAATAAATGTGTGTATTAATAAGTTTATTAACATCTGGTCTGTATTTGTTCTAATTTGTTGTTGGTTTCTTTTTGGAGTCCTTCAACCCTCCTCTTACCTTCGACTTCAACTTCATTCACCTTGATCAAAATTTCTTCTCGGACTTGCATCACTACTTCGCTGTTTTTCTCTATCTTCTCTTCCGTTTCCATTACAGTCTGTTTCAACTCTTCCCTGTATTCCGTCAACTGTTGCTGTAATGTATCCTGGTTATATTCAATTTTATCATTTAGCGTTTCAATATCCTCCTTCATTAGTCTCAAGGTTTCGCTGGTTTTCTCGTTACTCTTCTCTATTTTTTCACTGATCGTTTTATTCTCCTCCTTCATCTCCTGTCTTAACGTTTCTATATTCCTTTTATTACTCTCCTCATTCCGGTCGAATTTTTTATTCAAGGACTCAAACTTTTTATTCAATTCTTCTTTGTCTTCTCTTCTCCTTCTCTCACTGTCCTCATTAATTTCTTCTTTATTTTTGTCCATTTTCTTCTCCATTCTCTCCTCCTGCTTCTTGGAATCTTCTTTAATACTGTCTATTTTTTCATTAGTTTGTCTATTTTCTTCTTTGATTAATTCCCATAATATTTGTAAATCCAGGCCTCCTCTGGCTTCCTCATGTTGTGTGGGTTTATCTATTTCCATGGGAGTTAGTAATTCTTCCACATCTTCCACTGATGTTATTTCCTTTTCTTCCATTCCGACGTCTTTCTCGATCTCCTTTTCTGATCTTTTTGCTCCTTCTTCCGCCTCCTTCTCGCGTATCTTCGTCTGGTATCTTGTACCGTGTTTTGCCGGTTCCATTTCTGTAGTCGCCGCTAGAATCTGTAAAGTTTAAAGGTATGTTTCCTTAACTATCCTAGCCCTACTAGTTGGCGCGCCACTTTGTAATCGTACCTTTATATGGGGTTGTATTTTTTAATAGTTAGTGTTATTCTTAAGTTGTTCTCTCTTCGTATTGTATTTGTGTGAGTGTCGAGCGTTTGTTAACTCACTCGTTGGGTTCGTGGTATAGTATGTGTGTATGATTGAAGTTATTAATAATTTCAATAAATTCTGTCACTGTTATTTGCGTATAGCAAGTCGAATTGTACCTTCTCTTACCATTTACGGATAAACCGTATCTCTCACCGTTTGGTTTGAATATTGCCGCCTCGCCACCTGATTGGCGCACGCCTTTCTGCAGTGTCGACTTGGCTAATGTCTAGTTCTGAGGTTTTCACTTCAATACATTTTTATTTATTATCTTAATTTACTCGAATCAAACATGCAGTGTTGCAGAATAAGAATATTTATTAACACTTTGATAGGTTTCAATTATTTAGTAGTACATTAATTTTATTTTTGGCACCGGCTATTACAGTTGCTCAGTTCCAATGTTTTGTATACACACCGTCTTGACGGTTATCGTAGGTTTACAATTAAAATGGTTTTACTCAGGGGTGTTAATAAGTCCTTTTGGCTACAGAAATATTTGACTACGGCTAAAATACACAAACTTATAATAATCCTTAATACTAGGTACACAAAAAAATCAATATTTTAATACATTCGAGTGAGTAATCATCAATGAGATTTAGTACAAATTTTGGTTAGGATTTGTCGATTAGAAATGTTTGTTAACTATTTATTATATCTTAATTTAAATAATTATCGATTGATTAAAGTTCAAATAGTGATATTACCAATACCTTCAGTTCTAAATCAGAATAGTGATCAGTGAAGTGAAAATTGTTGTTTATTATTGTTGATAGAAAAATTTGGAATTCGTTTAATGGGATTATTGTTTATACTCATCAATTTTCGATAGAGCTTCTGCGATGCTTCTTCTTCCGGATGGATTCAGTCGTCTTCTATTCTTCGGAATCTCATTAATCTCGTCCAGACGGTTTTTCCGGTAAACTTCGGCCTCGTACTCGTTCTGCGATCGTCCGTCTTCTTGAATTGAAGTAGGTCCTTATGATCTTCCTTCGGGATTAGTCATCATCTATTCTTCCAGACGTCTTCTTGATTTCCTTGGGTAATTATGGGTTGTGAACAAATTTAATCAATAATATATTATCCACGATTCCCTGGGCTGCTATCATAATCTTCCTTTCCTTTGATTTTAGTTAAAATTCACTTATTTGGAATTAAATTTTGGGGTGAGAGTTACTCAATCCGCCCTCGGCATCGGTCAATAATGGACTATCGAAAATCTAACGGTTTTTTGGCAATAAATTTTGGTTGCTATGGTTACCTAATAAATTATGCTAATTCTCATTGGTCATTAATTTAAGTCATTGTTATGTTTTAACGTCTTATTTTAGTTTAATTTTACAAAATATCTTCAAATGAAGATTTCTATCTTATATTAATAGCTAGGTTTATTACATGAATACCATTGTTCATAATTTTTCATAAGGGTCATTTTGATATCCCTCATGGTCACTTTTGAGTAGCTAATTACATTTTTGTTATTTTTCATATTTATATTTTACATATATTTTATTCAAAATAGGCTGTTATTCATACCTTTTGGTATTAGGAATACTCACTTAATTTGTTTAAACATTTGGTATACTCTGTTTTGATATTAGATTATTATTTGTTCTCAAATTTACTAAATTCTTATTTAACAGTTAGGCCTAGAGCCTAGATTTTACTATACTACTATCTAACATTTCTTAGTAGCTTCTCACCTTTACATTTGGTATTTTTAACACAATTTTTTAACAAAACAAGCAATAAACATTGGTGTTCCTAACTCCACCTCTTATTATAGTAATAAACATTTTCTTTACAGGTTCAAGCCTGAAATAACTTCTAACTACCATTCTGCTCCCTTCTACTATCTGGTTCTATTAACAATTCATTACATTATATTGGTTCTTTTAAAACAGTAACAACATCCTTATTATACTAACATTAATTTATACTTTACACAATATATACTATTCCTCCATTCCTTCACTAGAAAAAAGTGTCTATCGTTCTTGTTTGTCCTTCATTCCAATGCCTTAATTTCTATCTTATCCTATAATCCTTATTACCTATGGCTTACCTTAATTACATTATAATAAGTTCCTCTTACTTACTAGTACAAAGTTTATCACTGGTCTTCCTGTTATTCTAACACAGTTTATTAATTAGACTACTTTTTGAAGTTCACCAACTACACTTTTTCCTTCATAGAAGGTTTTTGACTTATACACTTTCACTCACTATGTGCAACATGCTCTCACTACATGTCACCACTTTATATTAATATACTCCTTTTTCCACTCACTTAATTATTCACTGGGTTGTTTATTGATGTTAGTATCATCATGGGGTTACTAATTATAATTGTTTATTTTATTTTCCCTTCACAAATGATCACGTTTGGTAATTAACTGTGGCCTTGATTTGCCTTGGTATGTTTACTAGTTTTGATTATATTCATCACTATTTATTAGGGTGTGTGTATTATTAATTCCCTAACTTATACTTATAAACACATTCCTTTATCAATAAAATATACATAACATTATTATCTTTCATTAACATTATTAACCTAGGTAAATATCATCTACACTCTAATTGTATTAGTTCATTTGTTAACATACAGAATAATGGTCATTATTCGGGATTTACAATGTTCATTCTTAATGTCTTGATTACATTTGGTTCTTAGCTTCTTCTTCATTGGTTCGTGGTTCCTTTTGTATTTATCCGATCTATTGCGTCAGGTCATTGTCAGTTTATCAGTCATTTGTCATTTGGGTTTATTGGGTTATTGATCTCTGAGTTTATAAGTTTTTGCCTCTTATTCTTGTCTTCAGCTTCTTTAATTCATAGTTAATTATTGTGGATCTTTACTACCTTATGTCATGTTACAGCATACAGCCCTGAATTGTAGAGGACACAAGGCCTATTCTTTTGGTGAAGATCGGTTAAGGGAAAGGGGTAGTTTACCTGCAACGTTTTACGTTTTAACAAGAGTAAAGTGCTTAATTTTGATAAATAAAGTATCCTGAAAAGAAGGTCATAATAATCCACTGTAGAAAGGTAGATGAAATATCTATAAATGAAAAGGGTAGTTGAAGGGGGGAGGGGATAATTTTTTGTATAAATTAAAATGGTAGTTGATGGACGAGGTCAATTTTTATAAGTTTTATATGTGTACTACGTTATTGACAACAAAGAAGTAGTTTATATGGACACATTTCATTTCACTTTAACAAAATTCAATATTTTTCATTTTAATTTAAATCACATATGAGTGAAAATATATCGTTCCTGGCAGGCAAGCATATCTCAATTATGTAATGTTTACTTTTCAAAAGTTTTATTATTGTGATTACCGCAATAAAAAGGCCGGCAGGACACACACACACACACACACACACTCATTATTCCTGCATCTCCTAAGTGGAGCATAGGGCATCAATGAGCTTCCGCCACCGGACTCTGTTCCGCGCCATCGTCTTGATCTCGGGCCAGGTCTTCCCTCCTTTCTCCATCCCTTCCGCTATTACACTCCTCCTCCATGTGTTCCTTGGCCTGCCTCTTCTCCTGCTACCTTGTGGGTTCCATTCCAGGGCTTGTCTTGCTATGTTGTCTCTATCTCGTCGTAATGTATGCCCAATCCACTTCCATTTCCTACGACGCATCTCAATGTCAATGGGTGTTTGATGGGTTCTTCTCCACAGCTCTTCATTGGAGATAACTTGTGGCCACCATATCCTCAGGATATTCTGCAAACGTCTGTTCACGAATGTTTGGAGTCTGCTAATCAGTTGTTTGTTAGTCTTCCAAGTTTCACACCCATAGAGCAGTACCGACTTGACATTTGTATTGAAGATGCGTAGTTTGGTATTGGTGTTAAGTTCCCTTGATTTCCAGATTGGTCTCAGCATTGCAAGCTTGTACTTTACCACACACACACACACACACAAAATTCACATTATTTCTGGCCTCACTCATGTTTATTTTCTTGTTTGCACGCTTTTAATTGGAAAGTGCCGAAACCCACACCAACACAACGCGTGCAAGCCGAAAAGATGGACATCAATTTGCTTCCTGTGGATCGCTGGGCAGTGTTGTCGTATTAAAGCAATTAATACAATCTGTTTACTTATTTCTATTATGATATGAGAATTATAAACTAATGTGTGTGTGTGTGTGTATGTGTATGAAAAATATATGAATATTTGTCTCCGTTGGAAAATTGTTTGCCCCTCCTTGAAAATATTTTGACCTCCCTGATGGCTAATTATTTACTAGATTGTGTGAAATATAGCGTTATGACATGGATCAGAATGGTGGGTGTTAAACAGGAGATACAAACGTATTAAGGAAGAAATGTTTTGCTGAGAAATTTATAATTATACGGGCGAACAGAATAGTCGTTCAGGAAATCAGAAGACAAATGGAAAGAAAGAAATAAAGACTCGATTTTAAAAAAGAAAAATGACTAGTATAGTATTGACAGGAAAGACTTTGATAACACTATAGACACTCCTCGGCCCCTCGCAGCGAGAGTCCAATTTCATTACAGGAATCAGATCGCAGCTACCTTTAGCTAGCTCTTCGTTCGACCTACAGACATTTTATCCAAAAGTACAGTCCTTCCTCACAAAGGTTGAGGATAGTCTTAATCCACCTGAAATGGTGGTACCATTTTAGCTGATACATAATTTCTCCAGAACTCAAGCATCCACTTATTTAATTAATATTAAATGATTTTAAATATAAATTTTAGGACATGGAAGTCATGTATGGTTCTCCATACCGATTTTTTTTTTTAATTTCATGGACTAAACACAACTGGTGTTTATAATATTGGTGCATCTAGATATGGTACCTGACTGAGCTTGTAGTCACATCAGGTGTATAGTTTTGATTCGGTAGCTGTTTATACTCCGGGCCACCTTTTGAGCAGACTAAAGTGGAAGTGAGGGAGTAGGCCAGGGAAAGGTGCGGGTGAAAGGGGCAGCGCCTACGGTGTTGTCAGATGGTAGGAGAGGAGCTGGGGGGTGCACGCCTGTCAGCACGAGTTATGGCAACGCTGTCACCAAGGCGGAGCTGCCGCACTTACTTACAATTGGTGAGCACATTGACAGCTGTGCTGTATTGTAGTGCTAGAGCACAACTTTGAATCACGCGCCGGTTCATTTGGCAACCAAGGCGAGTGTGACGAGGCGACGACATCACTTCCACTTTAGTCTCTTCAAAAGGTGGCCCGGAGTATAGTAAGTTGTGTTTTGACGCATTCTGTGATTTCTTAACATTCTACAATGCAAGATTGAGAATGCTTGCATTAAATTTTGTATAAAGAATGAGACAAAATGCTGTAAAATGAGAGACAATTTTGTAAAAGGTCTTTGGTGGCTCTGATATCCCACAAGAAATGTGGTACAACTGGTGCAAAAGCTACTACAATAATTGTAAAAGAGCTTTGTCTTTTTTTGAAACTTACAGGTTTTTAATATTATATTATTTGTACTATTATATTTCAAGTACTTTACAGTAGATGAGTAAAGTCAGTAAAGTCGGTCAGTCAGTAAAGAGAATTTTTTTGGCATTTTGCACTGTTTGCATGAAGGTAAACATAGGAAATAGCCTGAATTAAGGAAGGATAATTTATGGATTTCACACTGCTATTATAATGGAGGTAACACATATCATTGTTTGTTGAAGGATTTTACGCAAAAAACATAATGATACCACACCTACAAAAATCAAAAGAAAAAAAGACTGCTAAAAAAAAAAACTAATATAGACCATTAATTCCAGAAATTTTCAAGGACTGAAAAACACATTACTACAATTGTGACACATCTGATAGAGATTACTATGAAGAGTGCAATATAAATATATGTGAATACAGACATAACATTTTATGTAAGCAAATGGTATATTTTACTAATAATACTTTTTGCAAATTATAGACAGTAACAAATGCAATCATATAGGTCTAGAAAAAAGAAATATGAATATCATAAAATTCTTATTAACACAAAAACACGAAATGAATGTTTTATTCAATCTACGAATTACATTTTATGAAAAGATGCCTTCAGGTATGTACAGACAATGAAACTATAGAAGTGACATAGTAACTAACCGATGGAAACAAATTTAATGAGTTTTTGACACAAAGCAGCCAAGTAAAGGTCATCAAAGAAAGGCTAAACGAGAACTATCATATCAGTTGTGGAGATTATATATTGCTCAAACAATGGACAAGCCCAATACAATACAATTCAATATAATGTAATACGACTGGCGAGCCCAAGGTTTGGTAAGGAGAGAGACAACAACTACCATATATGAAGAATGAGCACAAAAGAAGAAAGATTAGTTACTTGCAGTTTATTCTTGAAAAATGTAGGGAAATCCAGCAAAATTAAATTTTACAATTTTTTAAATGAGTATGTTTATTGGAAACAGTGATTCTGGTAAGTTTGGTAGATTTTCTTAGATTCATTTTTAAATATAATGAGGTCAAGTGCTGTTTGACATGTGGACAGTAAGTTTTAGTTTGCGAATGGAACAAAATGTATTTGCAAGCTTACGTTTGAGTTACGGGTTTCTGTACCCTTATAAAAACAAAAACACAGATATAAGAGATGAGTTGGGGATATACAGTATGAATGACAGAATTACACAGAGCTCATTGCAATGAAAACAGCATATAGAGAGGATGAGCAATGACTGTACATACATACAGGCAGTCAGTTATAGACCCCAAGGAAGAAGAATAATTCAATACAATAATTATAGGTATAATAATTATTATTATACAATAATACGACAGTAATTCAATTATTGTAGGTAGGCCCATAAGATGGACTAAAGACAGATTCCAGGTCTGAAGACAGAACAGGCTGTAACTTTGAGAACACACACACACACAGTGGCGGCGATAAGGCCCCCGCAGACCCCGCGGCGCGGGGGGGCCCCGACCCTCATGGGGGGCCCCAGTTGGCCCAGTCATGGGACATAACTTGTAACATGAAAAATAAGCGTAAACGAGTTGTAAAACGCTTCTTTGTTGAATTATCAGTTGACCATAGAATTGACGACCCAGTTAAATCATTTGAAGTAAAAGTTTTCAATGCAACACTAGATATTGTAATAGCTCAGCTACAAATGAGATTCGAAGGATTGCGTTGCATTGATGATAGGTTTTCATTCCTGACGCCTCAGAATTTAGTAAACTTCTCACAAGAGACAATAGTGGAGAAAAGTAAGGCTCTGGTAAATGTGTATCCTGGTGACCTTTCCACATCACTGCCTGACCAAGTAATATCCTTCAAAGCTCTGATGGCCAAAGAAATTGTACACAAGAAAAGAATTCGAGAAATGATGAATTTACTGGTTGAAGAGAACAGCTGCCTTATGAGTTGCCTCCCGGACTTAACTACACCTTTGCAGCTTTATTTAACCATACCTGTCACAACAGCTACAGCGGAAAGAAGCTATTCAAAACTTAAATTAATTAAATTAAGTCATACTTAAGAAGTACCATGGCCCAAAATCGGTTGAGTGACTTGGCACTGTTAAGCATTGAGCATGAAGAGACACAGAAAACTAATATCAACGAAGTGGTTGAAAAGTTCTTAGCTATAAAAAAAGAAGACTAGGCTTAGGAAAACAGTGAACTTTGGTTGATCCTCATCTGTAAATATTGTACTTTACTTGAGTTCGAGTGTTATTGAATTGGATTAGACTTAAGGAGAACTTGTATAGAGTATATTCAAGAATTTTACAAATTCAGTTTCAAACTAATTTAAATGTTTGAAAAAAGCTAGAATGTTACTTTGATATTCGTTTTTAAATAATAAATTTTTAACACTCTGTGTGTGGTACTGTTTCATAGTCCGAATTTAAATCTTTGATGTAAAAATAAATCATTCTTTTTATTTTGGTTTTTTTATAGTTTGTATAGAACTTTGTCTATTTAGCAACAATGAATTTTAAGAGTTTGTACACGTGTAAAACATCCTTTGTAAATTGCAAACGCTTTGTGATAGACGAGAAAGTATTCACAAACCATTGTTGTGAAACACACGTAAATAGAAACTCATTTGAGTGTTTTTCCCTATTACGTATACAAAATTTAACCATTTTTATAGGGCCCCCTAATTAGTTTCGCGGGGGGGCCCCCGTTTCGTTAGCACTGCACACACACACACACACACACACACACACACACACACACACACACACACACACACACACACACACACACACACACACACACACTACAAAGATTCTCAGCAACATCTACATATTATTCTGTACTAATATACACAGCATCCAATCCTAACAGAATCATTTCACTAACAGTATCATTTGAATTGAAAATATTTAACAGTACTTGAGTGAACTAAAGTTTCTTGAAACCATGTGCAGGAGCCAAACATTACACAAAAGTTAGCACATAGCATGTCATATTGGATATGGTGGTAGGAATTAATCTTAAGCCATCACATGTAGTATGTGCACCTGAGGGGTGCTTACATAAATGAACAGGTTCTGGGGGGGGGGGGGCATAAACAAAAATCAGGCAATCAGGTCCTTTTGTTTCCTGTTGAGGTACACAATATAACACAAGTAACCAAGAAACTACACACGTCTCACCTTTTGTGGTATATGCACAAACAAGGAAGCCTTGCAATGGTGTCCCCTTGTGTTAATTCTTCCAGGCAAATGACACATTCGCCTTTGTCATCACTTAAAACATCCTCTAAAACAAACAAACAAACAACAGTAACAAATACGAAAATCAATTCACTATATTAATACTCTTAATTATATTTTGTACACTTTGCAATTAATCAAATGATTTACACATAAAGATACTTCAATAATTTTAATAAAAATTTTATACACTAAGACCGTTATCATTTAATCACTGTTTAACCAATCTGTATTAATTTATTTATTTAATAGTGTTTCTTTTACAAGTTACACTTATACTATCAAAATAAAATATTGATATTTTGGAACAAAATATTTTTATGCTAAATGAATTAGCCATTTTCTTATG
This sequence comes from Magicicada septendecula, assembly GCA_034769895.1. Taxonomy (NCBI): domain Eukaryota; kingdom Metazoa; phylum Arthropoda; class Insecta; order Hemiptera; family Cicadidae; genus Magicicada; species Magicicada septendecula. The sequence goes on from CM068368.1 coordinate 833,433,871, forward strand.
TACACATAAAGCACAATGTGAAAGAGGCTACAGAAAGGGAACAAACGTTTCCAGATTTATGTCGACCAAATAGTTAAAATCATTACAGGAAAGTATAAATGTGAAGATTTTAATGATGATGATCATCATCATCATTTTCAACAAGGATTAAACAAAAAGTGGTTTGTTGTGACCCCAAGCAAACAGACTAGAGGTGGTCAGTCCACCACTTCCTCGAATGTCCCACACCTCTCCATCCTTTGAGTTTGTAATTCAATAGCTGTTTGGGGATGTAGCCATCCAACCAGTTTAGCCGATATTGGGGAATCCTAACGAGTGTACTAATAATATTTAGTATGTGCATCTGTATGAGGTCTTGAAGAGTATATCCTGCCAATGTGTCTGAGAAATCTCGTTTCGGATGCTTGAATACAACTGGTCTGGGATTTCGTTGAAGGTAAATTCTGAGGCCCAAAGAGAAATGTGGGGATTTTGATGATGAAAATTAAATAGCGGTACAGTGAACAGTTACCATATTTCAGTACCTTTGTTCAATAATTAATAAAGACCCAGATGAGAAGGAAGTAGGTAGCAAAGAGAACGTACTTTGGCTTGAATAAAACATTGAACAGTAAATCAAGGTTGCACATTAAGCTTTCACTGCTTAAAGTTTAAGCTGTCATAAGTTTTGCTGTATTATGATACAAGCAGTAATACTTGGTTTCTTGCCATATCAGTTGTGGATGTTCTTGATATGCTCAAAAGGAAGTTGTTCTGGAGGATTATAAAGCAGCATTTGATAACGGAATATGCTAAGTAGATGCAGAGCGGAGTAATTTACAGCAAACATCACATTTCTGTCTACAAAACCGTTGCTTTACGCAGCAGTTTATGAGGTGTTTATAGTTAACTGATAACACTGTGTTACCATTTACACAATTTTATTAAGGAAACAAAAAGGATTTCTTCATCTTGTTATTTGAATTAGCAGTCTCTGTAATTCCAACTTTGCCGTGTTTACTTGCTGAACTGCAAGTTCGTGATTTAGGACATGAAAATGGTGGAAACACTGAAAGACCTCGTCCGGAACATGACAAGTAGCAGTTCAGCAAGTAAACACGACAAAATTGGAAAAAGGATTTCATGTTTTCAGCACTAATACAACAGTATATTTGAAAGTTCAACAAGATTTAATTTTTATTAACACCAATTTTTTCTGCTTCTCTAAAGAACTCAGACTCAAGCTCAGGTTTAGTCTTTGTTTAGAAACAATTATGACACTGTAATCTAGGTGAAGCATTATGTGGTAACGAAAATTATATTTGATCAGCCCAAAAACAAATGTGTTCCTTGTAGAATGGTTAATTATCTTCAAAATGTAATTATCACTAAAACTGGACTGGAACAACGATGTTATAGTAACAAAAAGATGGACATCAGTAGTAACAGTTTTGTAAAAGTACTATATTATTTATATGCCTAACAGACTTAGTGAGTCAACAAACAAATGAAACTGAAATATGCATATTATAGCTAACCGGTGTCTTCGTGTATTATTATTAATAATGTTAATATGTAATAAAACTGTGTTGTTAATAAATCCTTCTGCTCTATGTGTATTTGTTTTGTCAGTTGATACTAATGGTTGTGTGTTTATTCCTCGTATTTATGTTAATTCTCTTTAATTTTAATTTTATTTTTATGGATGAATCTTCTTTATTGGTTAATTCTCGAATTAACTGAAGAGAATTCTTCAGTTCGTCTGCTTCAAATATTTGAATATAGCGGTTGTATCATCCCAAAACAATTTCTCAACGACTACATTCGATTTCTATCTTAAACGTATTCGTTGAGGTTAATTTCGGTTTCGGAGTTTCTGTTATTCTTACAACTCGCAGACGTCTTGATCTTCGTGCATATAGAGCGGATCCTGATTATATCTTACGTTCGAGAAATAAAACACATGGAAATGATATTGGTAATATTAAAGTTAATCTTTGAAAATTTTATTCAGTTTAGTAAAAATGGTTATTTCGATATACACGTTAGCAATGATCGATTCTTATCACAGGGTCAATTGTCAAATGAATTAATTATATAAAAGTGAATTCTTTTAGCTGCTACGCAAGGTTCCATTAATTAATTTAAAAAAGCAAATAAAGAGTACATTACAATAGAAATAGCTTAATACTTATTATCTAATATAATATTATAAATAATCATTAATGTTTGAACAATATGGCCGGTAATATTTCATTTCGTTATGTGCGCAATGCATGCTGGTTGTTGAGTGACGTCATAATCATGGCCGATGTGTTGCCAGTTGTGGTTAGAGTAAATTGGTTCCCAATGTATATTAATAAAATATTGTCACTTAGTGTTCACTATTTCTTATATTATGTTCTTGTTTTCTTTTATAAAATGTTTATCAGTTACTAATGTTGTGTGAGTTGTTGGTGTCATTGGTGATGACTCGTATTTGGATTACAAGAATTGGTTGATTAAAATTTTTGTAGAATACATAGTTCCTCAGAAAATTTAATTTAGGCTTCTTTCTTATTAATCACTTTAGAATTTCTTAATTTCACTGGTAGTCGTTCCTGTTGAGTTATATGATTTGTTGTAATGACTTCATGATTGTTCCGTTTGGCAATTCATTCTTCTGAGTTTGGCTTCTTGCTTTTAAATTTTTTTACATAATCATATTTTTTTCCACACTCCTCAACCGTATTCAATCGTGGTTAACAATCAAGTGTTCTAATTTCTTCTTTTTTTTCACAGAAGCTGACCAAAATTTCTTGGATTCTTATTGGCACAAAGTGCAAAGTTCAACTGTTACATTACCATGGTCATTAAAATACATTACATTTTATATTTTGCCTTCAAATTACTTTTTTATCATAACACAATAATATTTAATACAATGTATATGTGGTTAATCCAAATAAAATTACAAATCATTTGATACCAAACATGGCCTGGTTTGGTCATGTAAAAATTAGTATCTTGTGGATTTTACCTTTATCTTACTAAACAATTTAGAATGATGGATGAGAGTTGACTATGACTCTTTGATACAATATTATTTTAATTTGATCTGCTAGTAACATGAAACTTTTATAATGTAAAACAAAACTCTCGACTATACTCCTTATCTTAAATACATTTAAATGGTCACACACTGCTAAACAATTGTCTGTGTAAATCACTACGGTATTGTCAATTATGATTGATTGAACATCACTTCTTAATCTAAATAACATCACACTTTTTAACTGTAGTCTATGTGATTATTATTATGCCCCCTTTTATGTGTTTGTTTTCATTTATATCACTATAGGGTTTTGTGCCCCTTTTGTCACCTTATTTTTACAAAGACAGATTTTTATTGGCCTATTTAGTCCTATAGGTAATACACATTTTATACTATGAAGTGGCTGTACTCTTTATTATTTTGATTGTTTATTTATTTGGTGTTTGATTACTGCTTTACTTTTTTATTGATTTACTGCCCTATCTTACTGGGTAATGTCTGGTTATTATTTGTTAGTCATAGTCAGGTCAATGATTGGTGTTGTTAAGTTAATTTTGGTCCATTCATTATCTTCAATTTTAGGGGTTTCTGTTTATTAGTGGTGATCATAATGCTTGATTCTACTCCTGAATGAGTTTTCACAGTTTATTATTTATTTATTAGTCATACAGTTTTCTGTTTCGTTACAGTATATGTATTTTAAATTAGGTGATTAAAAAAATGATACTGAATAAATTGGTAACCAACAATGGAATATTCACCAATAAAGATTAGCAGACTTAACACTATGTGTAGTAGAATAATTTCACAAGGCTTGTACACAACTAAAATTTTGTGAACGTTTTCATAATACGGGCTCTCACAACACACACATGGTGTCATGTTATTGTTCCCTTATAATATTCTACCATCTTTATAATTTATCTGTTAATAAGTATAAGGCATTAGTGTGGTGGCAAACTACTGCTGGCACTAATATATTGTTACACCATTACACAACTATCTACATGTGTCTTGGCTATCCCAGCAAAGCCCAGCTGTAGTGTGTGTGTGTGTGTGTGTGTGTGTGTGTGTGTTTTAATACCTTTATTTTATCAGCATGCTCCATTACAAATAAAGTAATACTACATGCTATATATAAACTTATTACAAGCCGATTCTCAATACATATAAAGACAACTCCAGTATTACAACAATTACAAAGATTCAAAATAAACAAGAAAAATAAAAATCAATCATTTACAATGATACAATGAATTAGTACTACATTATTAACGTGTTAAAACTGTATACATGTATGTATCGTATGCATGATAAAGCTGTTCGACCAATATGTAAGTTAATTCATAATAACAAACGCATACTATGATCCAAAATAGATAGACAAGCACAATAACAATAAACACTACAAAGAATCAAAATCAATGTTATTAACATATTTAATAAACTGTCCAACATATTTTGATGTCAATTCACTTCTATTTGGAGGCCATCGTCCACCACTCCTTAGTACACTAGTTTTGAAAACCCGTCTTTCTTCATTCAACATATTGCACTCATATAACAAATGTTCCACTGTTTGGTCACCGTCGTTGCAGACACATATTGGATCATCTTTTATTTTGAAACGATAGTAGTAGGCTCTAAGCCTGCCATGACCAGTCACCATTGTGGTAAAATTAGGAGACAGTGCTAACCTTGAGGGCAGTCTGTGCTTCACGCTAGGGAAAAACAACTTAGTCACCATTCCATTTAATGTTTGTTCCCACTCACTTTGCCACTCCATTAGGCTCACCTCACGGAATTTGTTAATCATTGCACTTTTTGGTATTCGTTCATAGCACACCATACTGCTACTGGACGCAGCTTCTTTAGCCAGATTGTCAGCCAGTTCATTACCATAAATACCCACATGTGCCTTAACCCAACCAAAATCAATTGACCAGTTGACCGCCTTTAAACTTCTTAACTTATTCCTTATTTTTTCTATCAAGCAGCTATGATTCCTCGAGCTCCTAAGTGAGTCCAGCGTCACTCTGCTGTCGGTGTAAACAGCTGCCGTTCTCAAATTAGTTATAATATAATTTAATTCAGCTATCTTTTCCAGGGCCTTCAAGACTGCCAATTGCTCAGCCTGATTATTAGAGCACCCAACACCCAACTTATACTGCATCTCATATTTGAGCTCACCATTAACAAACAAGGCTATACCCGACCCAACCCCATTGTTGTGCTTACTGCCATCTGTATATGCTTGTATTGTGTATACTTTACTTTCATGGCTCGAGTTTACAAGAACTGTATCTGCCGGATGAGGCCAGTCCTTGAACGGAATTACTGTGTCCATCAAAATATTAGCACCATCACAACTTCTAGCAACTCTGTAAGCACTAACAATCTCTCTCAACTTTATTATTATTGGAGTCAGTCCTGTCAAAATGCACAAAGCTTCATGGGACACTGTACGATAAGCCTTCGCAATTTTAATATTGATGAGACGTTGCACTCTTTTGAACTTCATCTGGTTACTTTTCCTCTCTAATGCGTCTATCCATACGGGTGCTCCATATGATAAAAGGGGGAGAATTGCCCCCTTATATATTGTTTTAAGTGCCTCATGTCCCTACCCCCAGTTTAATTTTGCAGATCTTGATAGCATATGAATCAGTTTTGTACACCTTTCGACCACATACTGGATATGCTCATTAAAATTGAATTTTGTGTCAATAATGAAACCCAAATATTTTAACTTATTAACTTGTTAAAGTTTTTTTAGAATTAAGGTAAATGCTTAATTCTGAATTCTGAAGTCTTTTACGAGAAATCAAGAGTATTTCTGATTTTTGTTCATTAAAAGAAACTTTGTTATTTGTAGCCCACTTTGAAATTTTTACCATCTCTAAATTGGCATAATTTTCAGCTTCTAAGAGAGACTTACCACTCGTTAACACAATTAAATCATCTGCAAAAGCTATAAGTTTTGTACGTTTAGTGAAGTCTAAATTGAGCAACGAGTTATACTGTATGTTCCAAAATCCTGGCCCACAACAAGATCCCTGAGGACAACCTTTACTGACATCCCTCTCCACTGATGTATTGTGAGTAGATAGAACTGCCTTTCGTCCACCAAAGTAACTCTGTGAAAGACAATACAAGTTCCTAGGACACTCGAATTGTTTAAGAGTATTCAAAATACATGGCCACCAAGCTGCATCAAAAGCGCCCTGGACATCAAGACTAACGAGAACAACAACCCCTTTCTCCACCAAACATCTTTCAACAAATTCCTTAACTGCCATAGCTGCATCCACTGTACTTTTCTGGGGTGTAAATCCATACTGATTAGACTGCATTAAATCTTTAGAAAACACGTGGTACATAATTCTGTTTATAAGTAGTTTTTCCAATACTTTTGCTCCTACCTGCAATAAACTGATAGGGCGAAACTTCGAAACTTCAGTACTGTTTGTGACGTCTCCCTTGTTAAGACAACACAAAAGTCAGGAACTAGTTCAATTCTTTACCAGTTAATTAAACTAGCTGCCGTTGTTAGTAAAACATCCTTACCAACAAATTACAACACAATTATGACATAGGAAATTGACAAGGTTTGCACAAATTTATTCACTCACTTGGTGTTAGCGAAAACATCTCTTTATTACTATTCAAATATTATGTTTGACTTTGTTTCTTTTTAAAGAAAAATTACTTTAGTAAATACTGCTTTTAATGCTTTGAAGATATTAAGTTTATTATTCCTTTTATCTCAAAATAACTCATCTAGATGTTTGTTTTAAATACCTCGGATCCGGGTCTGAACTTTCTCAAAATAATTAATTTATCACAAACTTCAACAAAATTATTGGAAGAATAATATTGGTGGTAATCTACATTATTATCTTACATTTATCTATATATTGCTGTTACTACTACTACATTACAAAAATTACAAATCTGATAATTTCTTCTTTACATTATTAAAGTTCTTTAGTGTTCTTTTGTTACTTCTCTTATTGAAACGAAAATTTACAAATGTTGTGTTTGGATATCACCTGAATTTAATATGAGGTTGTTGTTGGGTCCTTGGGTGTCATCTCCTGTCGTCTTCTAGGGTGGAGTACGTGGTTCCTCTTGAAGCTACATCGGGTTGATTATATCTGCTCTCGACGATCGGTTCTTTTACTTGAAGTTCATACGGTTGTAGTTGGAGTTTTCTTCGTCCGGATTTTGTAGTTCACATTTTACACCTTAATTATAGTTCTTACTTTGCAGTACTAAAGTCTGGTAGTTACATATCTTACAACTTACAGTTTTATATTTTTAAAAGAGATGTGTTGGCTAATTTTTCCTTTCTGTATATTCTTCCTAACTCTACATACACTACATTTTTCAAAATAAAATCATCTCACACTGGATATTCGTTTAACGGCATACACTTACGTGTATGTAGACAACACAAAACTCACATCTTTTCATGTCGCAGTTCTGCTGGCGACTGCGCGTATAGTTTAGGGGCGAGGGCTCAGTAAGCTGGTGCGTATTTACGCACTAAGAAAATAGTTTGTACTTTTATATATTATTAATTATTCATTAATTAGAATGTAAATACTTTATGTTAACTTTATTACGACTTAGAGATTTCTTTATTTATATAGTCGCATTTTTAATAATTAAAGTAATTATTATTATTCTTTACTTAATACCTTACTTGGCGTGTTGGTACTGGACAATTTCAAGTTGATTCAGGAATCTGAGTATAGGTAAGGGTGGATAATACTCTTACTTATTAAAAATAAAAAGTTTTTATTTGTGCAATTTTCGATGTTTTTAAAATCGTCACATGTTCTCCCTGCCCGGCTTAACTATTGGTACTATTTTTGCTCTTTTCCATAACTTAGGAAAGACACCTCTTCTCAGATACTCATTGTAGATTGCTGTTACAAACCGAGGAAATTGCATAAAAACCCGCAATAAAATGCCACTTGTTATTCCATCCTCACCAGGACACTTCTGAGGGTTCATGTTTTCCAAAACTCGCAAAACTTCTTCTTGTGAAAACTCTCTGTCATCTTGTACACTTATTGGATCCTTAATCTGATTCCTAATATGCCTATGATACTCATTATCCATTATGCCGTCATCCATGGGAATAAAGTATTCCAACATACAATTCATAGTACCTTCCAAATCTGTTGTGAAGGAGCCATCCGGTTTTTGCAAAGTTGTTAAAGTGGAACACTTTCTCATTTTTCCAGCTGCCAAGCGATAAACCGCATTCCAGGGATTCACTGATGGTGTGTTTGTGTGTGTGCATGAGACACTTAACAGACAACGAGGCTATTCCAGACCATACTGGTCAGCGCACTGTGTTCAAGGCTGCAATCAATTACGCTCTAGTGTTTTCGAGTAGTGTTGATATATATTATGGATCATTCTGGAATCTCAGCGGGGTATAAATATAAGCATTCAGGGAAGCTTAGTTTCAGTTTCAAGTGGCAATTGATTCAAGTGAGGTTTGAAGTATTGGGCGAAGTGTGATTGTTGTGTGGGACTCAACACAACAAATAATTGTTATTGTGTGTGGACAAATTTTGCTCGGATTATTGTACAAGTTGATGATAAAATGTATCTGCCATTAATTAAAGCTGGTGATTAGTGACTTCATTGGTGTCTTGTATTTTGTTTTCCACTGTACCATATGACGATCAGTGAGACCGCTGTAACAATATATTTTATTATTTGATAAACAGTACAGAGTTCTGTGTTCTATGGTGATTAATAGGTTTGTCTAGGACCAACTCACATTATTAAAAAACAAAGACTACAACACTGTGACTTCAGCAAACAAATATAAAGACATAAATCACTCATATTAAAATATATTTTTTTATCACTATGCTAATGTACTGTACCAGTAGTAGTTTTCAATGCTGGTAATAGTCCCAGTATTGATTGTAAGGAGCATATGGGACTCTTTATTGGATCCGATGTAACAGTTTAAATTTTCCAACACAAAGTGAACAGGATGACTAACAAAACTGAAGGGTGAATGGGACAAAAAATGCTCAATGGGGAGAAACACAGACACCTAAAATTGGACAGACAATCCCTATTGTCAGTTCACATTGACAAAGAGCCAACCAGCATACTCATATAGGCTGTTTTCAGCAACAACGTCATTTTGTAATGGACAACATAGACACAGAAAGATTTATTTGTCCTCATGAACCCCAGTGAACTTCTGTAACTGATTGAAATGAGGAACTACAAAAAAGATTCTTACTGTATTCAGAATTTTCAAAGTAAAATAAAGTTAAATTTACATTATTTCATAAGTGCATAAAAATTACATTGTAAGCAAAACATTCAATTACAATTCAAACAAATCTCTGAAGATACAGAATAATTTCTGTGAAATGTGGTGAAAATAATAAACCTACTTTCAGTGTGTATTTATTTGAAGATATTAAAAATTACTTCCTGCAATGTAATGAATCTATTTCAAATCCACTATAAGGGACTATGAGTTTACTTTAACTTACTATGAGGAATTAGACTTTAAATGCCCCCGCCTTATAGGAAACCCCTATTTTTTTTATAGTCACAGGGCGTCTATTAAAGTCTCGCCTAATTATATATTATCAGTGTCCCCTCCTCTAAAAAACTAAAGAGTAATGATTAGTAATGTATGGGTTCCAAATACTTTTGAGTTCAATTGTTTGCTAAGAGGTTAATTTAAAAAAAGGAGTTTCCTAAGAACTGATTTATGACATACAGTAAGTTCAGTTTATTAGAATCATGTTAGGATATCATAAAGTGATTCAATTAAGCAGGTGATTCAACAATGCAGTAACAGAGCACTGTAGTTTTGGTTGATTGATTCACAGTTACCCAGTGATCCAAATAAGAGGCACTCACATGTACTTTCTGGACATAATTTCAAGTATATTTGCTTTTACATTAGTAGTGTTTGAGTCTAGGAAGCGGGTAATTATCATTTTACAGATTTGGAACTTACATATGTTTTTTCGAGAAAATTGTAGTGTTGTGGCGTGTGCGCATATACATATGCACACTTTTCAAATAAAATTAAATCTAAACAAATCATAACACAATATAATCTAAGGGTTTATATAAAATTCAATATCCTGGCTGTCCCAGACTTTACATATGTAAAAAAAAGATAGGTATCTAAAACAGAAAAATTCATACACCATTCATAATATCTATAAATAAAATTTATCCAAGTAGTTTTCATTAATTTTCAAATCACAGATGCTAAAATTGATTAAATATTTATCAAAACCTGAAAAAATTAATATTTGGGAAAGTTTATATATGAATTTATTAATATCTAATAAATTAATAATTAATTAACATGTTATTAACATATAAATTAATTCAAAATGTGATATAATTAGTTCAATATTTTAAATTTACACATCTTCAATCATTCATAATACGCATTTAATATTAAAGCATTTAATAATAAATATGAAACAACGAAAATACTGCAAAAAAATTAAATTAACATAAAATAACTGGGCAGAATTTCATATAACAATACAAATTCTAAAATTTATAAAAACGATTTCTGATATTACATAACGTTTAAAGGAAATGCATACAAGAAAAAACCAATAAAAAATATTTTCATATTGAAACATGTTAAAAATGAATTAAATCACATGCACGTGTGAACACACTAAGATTCCTTTCTGAGTAACTGAGGAGAAACTGTGAGATGGCAGAGACGTATCTGCCAAAATGTTGTGGAGAACATCAAAACATAACACAAGACTTACGGCAGAAAGAGAACACACTTATCACACCTGCAAAAATGGCCGACAATAATGAGCAAAATGCCCAATGCATGAAACCTATTCCCCGTAAGAGAAAACATCTTGAATGTAAACTAATAGGTGTATTATATATAGAGAGAAATTTACTTATCAAGGAAAGAACTCTAGTGACAGCTGTTTGAACTGGGTATGCACGCGCACACGGAGGGGGGAGAATGTGTGCATGCACACCCAAAAATTTTCTTATAGTAAGGCTTATTAGAAATTAATATATTATAAAATTTTATTAAAGTACGCAGTACGTGCAATGAATACTGTAACATGACGGTTCCCTTAAAATAAAGATTTGAAACCCATTTATATTGAAGTACAGAACAACAGAGAAGTAATAAACTTATATAGTAAATTATATGTACTAATAGGTGTAGTCAAGACTAAATAATGATAGAATATAATAAAAGAATACTAAACATGTCTAGTTAAAACCTTGTAACCACTAGTTCAAGTAAAGACTTCATAGTAAATTATATTAAGAATAGGTAAAGGCCCTATAATATCAAGTATAGCTGATTAACATTGGACTGTAGTTTTCTAAAATAATGATTGTTTAGTAGTAGGTATAAAATGTAATAAACAAGTATGACTGGATTATGTAGTTGTATATGATAAATGAACATATAGACAATTTAGAGAGGAAAAATGGTATTACAAAATGTGTAAATAAAGTTTTATTACATTAAAACTATTATAATATAGAGTTAGCAAGAGGACAATGATTATGTTTTAAAGAATTACCAAGATGCATAGTTAATTATGTTATGTTGTATTTGCTGGACTAATTATTGTAGTATTGAGTTGTCAAAATGACAATTATTATGTTTTAAAGAAGATGGAGCCTGAGTTGGAGGTGCCTGTGCTGCAGGTGTTTGCTTCGGGCCTTTGCTGCGTTTACGTTGCTTATTAGCAACTGCGGCGAAAGACACGGCAGCCGTAGCAGGAGGCGAAGGGCCTGGCTGCTCGGTTGCAGGTCTAGAACCAGCTTCCGGATGCCTCGGTGGTGGCAGGCGCCCTTTCGGCTTTCGCCGCTCAAGCTCCCGCTGAAACACTGGACATGCCCGGTAGTTGGCGGGGTGACTTCCGCCGCAGTTGATGCACCTTTTGAAAGCAGGTGCATCGCAGTGCTTACTAGCGTGAGGTAAAGAGCACCTCACGCACGCCGGAGCGTTAGAATAAGTCTCTGAGTGGTGCCCAAAGCGTTGGCACCTGTGGCATTGAGGCAGAGCCCCGGGAGCGCGGCTTCTCTCCACTTTTATGCGGAATCCAAAAAGCCGCGTAAGAGACAGTAGGCTTGCGCCTGCCTCGCTGTTCTCTGTCATGATGCGAACAAGGGGAATTGGACGCCTAGGTCCGGCAGGAGCAAATACTCGATGTACCGCGCGAACCGGATAGCCCAGCTCGCGCAGCTCATCGAGGATTTCCTCGAGAGGAGAGTCCACGTCTAAGCCTCTGAGCACATAGGACAGAGGCTTCACGTGTTTCGGGGTAAAGGTGTGATACTGGAGGTTGGCGGATTCGACGAACGCCATGACGCTGCGGTACTCGTCCATTCCTCGGACAACGATCTTGACAGTATCGCCCCCAAGGAGCTTCAAGTCAACGTTGGCCGGGGAAAGTCCGGGAGCCACTATCAGTCGCCGGTAAAAACCGGTGACATTGTTCACGCCGTGCACGAAAACGGGCGGGATGCGACGAGTGGCCGGCGGTGCTTGGGCAACGCCGGGCACAGTCGGCCCCGAGCCGGATTCGCCATCGGCGGGGGCAACTTCTATGGCGGACGCCGAGGAAGAGGTTGAGGAGGACCGGTTCCGCCTCGGTTTCTTAACCGGGCGCCCCCGTGGCCCAACCGCCACGAAAGCGTCGGTCTCGTCACCGGGCAGCGGAACCGTCCGGGGATCTACAGCTTGGTCCGCATCCATGCCCGGAGAACACGGCGAATCGCTCGTGTGGGGTATGGAGGAGGCGAGCGACTGCGTGCTCGTTGACGCGCCCGAACCTTGCATTTCCGCCAACGAGCGGGAGGTTCGCCGACCAGAGGCAGCCAGGCTGCCTCCGGCGGTAACCAGGGACCTAGGGTCCGTCCGCCGGATCGCTTGCGGGACAACTGGAACGCTCAGGCTTTCTACGAGGTGGGCTAATGACCGGCTTCGTTAGATACCTCTCCTTACCAAGAGAGGTGTCCACCGGCCTCTTTACCTAGGCGATATCCAAGCTCGCTTACCACTGGTGGGGGCTCGCAAGGATCGTCCTAGGCGGCGCTACCTAAGAGCCTGAGCGTCAGCGGGCAAGATGCGCTGCGCAACCTTAAGTTCTGGCAGGCTGAAAATGCTTCCTCTTCAACAGCAGTTGGTGGTCCTGAAAAGGGTCGCTCGGCTGGTGGCCCTTAGAAGGTCCGACGGACTCAGCTGTGTGTGCTGGCTACTCAGTTCACCAGCCAGCTGAGTGTGGTCTTCTTTCTTCTAAGGCCTGTTGATCCAGTAAGCAGGGCAGCAGATGTAGGTTGTCTGTCCTCGTCAAGTGAACGCAGCAGGGCAGCAGCTGTACAACAGCGAGTCGCTTCCGCAAACGTCCAGTGAAGAGCTGATCCAGAGAGAAGGTCCTTCCTGTTCAAGAAGCTGAAGTGCTTGTGTTTGTCGGCTCATGTCGCCGTGAACTCTTCCTGCCACTGGGTCGATTTGAGTTCATTATATATGTTTTACCTAATTATGGAGGGGTCTGAAGCGACCTGCGATTGGTGGATTATACCACCGGGACTAACAAACGAGGTCGCTTCCAGGACTCACCTGGTAGCAGGTGTATTTACCAAGTCCGGCAATGAGGGAATTGTGGGTCACTCTGTCGGAACGAACATAGAATCTACGCGCCAGGCGTCTCACGGTGTCATCAAGAGAGCGGACACCGAGTCCTCTCCTCAAAAGACGAGAAGAGTACCTGCGGGGGACTTTGCACCCAAGCTTCAGTCCCCGGTCGAGTATGCGCTGGAGCGTTGTTCTATGACCACGAGCCAGGTATCCCCAAACAGGACAGGCGTAGGTAATCACGGGCCAGAGTCTACCGAGTTGCGCCGACGGATGTGTTGTGTATGGGTTCGCCAGGTGAGTCGGGAATCCACGTGGAGCCCAAGGTACTTGACGCTGTTGGTCCAGGGCACCTCGACGGGGCCTACTTTAAGCGGCCGAGGACGCTTGCGTTTGCGCGAGAATATTACCGCGGCGCTCTTGGAAGCGTTAACGGCAACTCTCCAGTCATCGGTCCACCCGACATATACGCGTCGAGTTGACGCTGGAGCTTAATTGCCGCATAACTTGCGTTCGGCTCTGAGGCAAAAGCCGCAGTGTCGTCCGCGAACAGCGACAACTTTACTCCAGGAACTCGGGGCGTGTCATTGACAAACAGCGAGAACAGGAGAGGCCCAAGGACACTTCCCTGAGGGACGCCAGCGGTAATACGCCTCTCCGAAGAGAGAGCGTGGTCTATTCTCACTCGGAAGCTACGGTCTTGCAGAAAGCTGCCGATCAAATAAACGTAGCAATCTGGAAGAAGGACTTCCGTGAGTTTGTAAAGGACACCCTCATGCCACACGCGGTCAAAGGCTTTCTCTACGTCTAGGAAGATCGCAGTCGTCTGTTTGCCCTGGCAGCCAGCCTCGGTAATGCATTCCACGAGTCTCATTAGCTGATGAGTCGAGGAGTGCAGCTCACGAAAGCCGAACTGTTCGGGGATCAGCACGTCTAGTCTTTCTAGATGGTCGCGGATCCTACGCTGGATCAGTCGCTCGAAAACTTTGGACGTCGCGGACAAGAGGCTGATGGGCCTGAGGTTTTCCACGCGAGAAGAGTTCTTTCCCGGCTTGGGTATCACGATTACTGTGGCCGTTTTCCATTTCATCGGAAAGTAGGCCAGTCTGAGGCATGAATTGAACAGGTCAGAGAGGAACTGGGTTCCTCGCTCCGGAAGGCGGAATTCATGACTCCGTCCGGGCCAGGCGCCTTCCGGGTCTTGAGCTGAACGATCCTCTCAGAGACCTCCTCCGGGGAGATGGGCTCCGGTTCGACTGTGATACCGGCCGATAGAAAGTGCTCTACCTCGCGGCAGATTTGCTCAGTGAAAGCCGGGTTCTTGGTTGGGTTGGGAGCGAACTGTCGCTCTAAACTGTCAGCCAAGAACTCTGCCTTTTCGAGGGGGCGGCCAAGGGGTTGACCGCCGGGTCCGACCAGTGCGGGGAGAGGCGCGCGTTTACGCTTTCCCGATAGGGCACTGTGAATCCGCCAGACATTACGGTCCTCGGCAGGGCCATCCATCTGTGTAACAGCTAGCTCCCAGTTGCGTCTACGGAACGCCAGCATGTCGCGACGCAACTTGCCGGACGCTCTGTTGAACGCAGCCTTGTCAGCCGGGTCACGAGTCCTCTGCCAGCGTCTCCGGAGGCGATTCCTCTCGCAAGCGAGCTGAGACACCTCTTCGGGGATACGCTGATAGTCGGGCGTGAGCCCCGGCTTCATCCGGGAGGACACTGCGCCAAAATTTCTAGCGGCGCTCTTTTTATGCCCTGACAGGTCGTGTGCCATGAACCTATCAGAGTGCCGCTGGTCCCTGGTTGGCTCGCCTTGAGCACGTTAGATGGTCACGTCGAGGCCAATCAAGCTGCTGCTGATCCTTGATTGGCTCGCCTTCTCGTGTCACGTCTCGGCTGGCGCCGAGAGCAGAACTTCGCCTCGCTACGTCACAACTCCCCCGGGTCTTGAATGCTCTCCGGTGGCCAACCCATCGTTCTCCGGCGGGTTTGAGCCGTTGGCGGTGACCCTTGTATGGACGTCCGTCCTTCTCCACTGTGTAAATCTGCCCGCCGAGGGTTGCGGCAACGCTAAAGGGACCTTCCCAGGCTGGCTCCCATCCAGGGTACCTCCGTCCTTTGGCTGGTCCGGCGTGGCTCTTGACGTACACAAGCTGCCCTACGGCCAGTGTAGGGTTCTGTGTCCTCCGTTCCGGATACCGCCGTTGCTGATACTTGGTCTGGTGTGACCTGGCCGCTCTCTCCTCGTTCCTCAATTGGCCGGACGTTCTGTTCTGCGTGTGGTCGACTCCAGTCGCCGGGTCGGCGTAGGTCTCTGCCCAGCAGAAGCTCGCTCGGTGTCACTCCAGTGGCGGCGTTTGCACGATTCCGCAGGGAGAACAGAACCGCCGGCAAACGCTTGTCCCAGTCGCCATGGTCCTTGCAGTCATGGAGCTGGATCCGCAGCGCCTTCTTGATCTCGCCGTTGCGCCGCTCGGTCGGGTTCGCCCTGGGATGGTAGTTGGCTGTAGTCCACGGTCGTATGTGCAGCTTGTCGCACATCTGCTTCCACTTGTGGCCCGTGAGCGGCTTTCCGTTGTCGGTGAGCAACGCCTCTGGGTATCCCCTACGAGGGAACACGTCTTCCTCCAGGTAGCGGATAATGGTGTCGGCGTCCGCCTTGCGCACGGCCTTTGCTTCCACCCATCTCGAAATCATATCCGTGACCACTACGATGTACCGGTTGCCAGCTCGGGTCAGCGGATATGGTCCCATGATGTCCAAGGCGACAGTATTCCAACATCTCCTGGGTCGGTGAGGTCGCTGTTGGTCCTGTTCGGTATTTGCGCCGCGCTTGTGTAGGGCGCATATTCTGCAACTCCGGACGTATCTGCGGACATCAATGGTTAGGCCGGTCCAGACGAAGTCCTTGCCGATGGCCCGAAACGTTCCTTCGGCCCCCGGATGACCGGCTTCAGGGGAGTCCTGGAAGTGCCTGATGACCTCCATGCGGACACTCGGCGGCACGTACAATCCTGGTTCCTGGTTGCGTCTGTCCTTCCAAACCAGGCCGTTGTCCACCCGGTATCCTCTCGCTGTAGCCGCCGCAGGGTCGTTTCTCCACGCTTGGCACTCCTGGTCGCCTTCTTGCGTCTCCTGCACTGCCTGATGGATGCCGACAGCTGTGATTTCTTGTAGTCGCGATGCAGCTGGCGCAACAGTGCGAAGTGGCCTCTCTTCAGGCTGCATCCGTGGTTCTTCTTGGACGCCGGCAGTATCTTCAAGCCCAGGTTCCCTCGAGAGGAAGTCCGGCAACTCGTTCTCCTTGCCCGGGCAGTGGACGACGGTGAATTTGAAGCTTTGTATCAGTAGAGCCCAGCGAGCGTACTTCGTCTTCTGCCCCGTCGCCTGCTTCAGCCAGGTTAGCGCCTTGTTGTCGGTCCTTAGGGTGAAATGGCGATCATCCAAGTATGGCCGGTATTTCTTGATGGCCCAGACGACTGCCAAGCACTCCAGATCGTTGGAGTGGTAGTTCTTCTCCGCCTCGTGGAGCTTGGCACTGGCGTACGAGATGATACGCCTCTCTCCGGCTTCGGTGCATTGATAAAGCACCGCTCCAAGTCCCTTTTGGCTGGCGTCGGTCTGCAGAAACATCGGCAAGTCTCGATCCGGTCGTGAGAGTTTTAACGGCTGCCAGAAAGCGGCCTTAACCTCTTCGAAGGCTCGCTGAGTTTTGTCGTCCCAATGCCACTTTCTTGTCCGCAGCAGGTCCGTTAATGGTTCCGAAATCATGGCGAAGCACGGGATGTACTCTCGCAGCCAGTTGCAGGTTCCCAGGAAGCGTTGCAGCTCTTTCTTGTTGCTGGAGGCCGGCTGGTCTTCAATCGCTCCGAGATGTTGCTGCTGCGGGAGGTTGCCATCCGGAGTAATCTTGTGGCCCAGAAAGGCGACTTCTTCCCGGCCGAAGTGACACTTGTTGAGCGAGCAGGTCAGCTGGTGCATCTGCAGCCTTTCCAAGACTTGATCCAGGTGTCGCAGGCGCGTTTCCCAGTCGGGGGAGTAGACAATGATGTCGTCCAGATAGACGAGGCAGCACTCCCGTAATAGTCCCGTGAGAACATCCTGCATCAGCCGTTGGAAGGTGCTGGGCGCGTTCTTCAGCCCAAAGCACATCACCCGGAACTGGTAGCGACCTCCGTCGGGCACCGAGAAGGCTGTGTACTTCTTTGCTTCTTCCTCCAGCGGGATTTGCCAGTAATCCGCTCTTTAGATCTAGGGTCGAGAAGACTTTGGCCCCGCTGAGGTCCTTGATCGTTTCGTATATCAGCGGCAGTGGTGAGTCCACATCCTCGGTCTGATCGTTCAGCCTCCGGAAGTCCACGCAGAACCGGGGTGTGCTGTCCTTCTTCTTCACAATCACCACCGGAGAGCTGTATGGCGATGTGGCCGGTTCAATGATACGCTGCGCCTCAGCATCTCTTCTACCTGTTCCCGGATGGTGCGTTTCTTCTCGTCGGAGTACCGGTACATTGGAAGCCGGAATAGCTGGCTACCTTCTTTCAGCCGGATCTCGTGCTTGGCCGCAGATGTGGTGCGGAGCGGGCACGGGAGAACAAACTGCGATGACGGTGTAACATTTCCAGAAGCCGTTTATGGTGTTGGCCACCTGCTGACGTTTGAAGGCTAGCTTCTTCAATGTCCTCTTCCTCGGGCTCCGCGCGGTCATTCCAGAAGACCGTCTGTCGGTTCTCGCTGCCAATGTGAAGGCAGCCCCGTCGGTAGTCCACAACTGCTTGGTTGGCCGTGAGCCAGTGGTGGCCCAGTAAAACTTCTTCTTGCAGTCCGGGCACTTCTAGCAGACTGGTGGTGGTCGCGAGACTCCCAATTATAATGTCTGTGACGACGGCGGCCGTTGAGTGACATTGCTGACCGTGAAGCGCCAGCTGGACAACTCGGGGCTCCGTCTTCCTTCCTCCGGGCAGTAGACCGGCTCGTACGAAGTCGTAATTTGCGGCGGTATCCAAGGCTGCGGTCAGTTTTCGGCCGGCGATCTCTATTGGAATGCGCGGTATGTCCGCACCTAGTTGGTTCACGCGCCACGGTGGGCTATTTACCGGGGCGCTTGGTCGTTTCCCTGCCGGTTCTTCACAGGGCAGTCCCGATGGAAGTGTCTTCCCGGGCAGTAGCGGCACTTGGGCGTTAGGCTGTTCATTCTTTGTTCCTCTTTCGTGCTTGAGGCCGATCGACACTGCTTCGACCCCCCTACTCGATCCAGGGCGTTTTCAGCAGAGTCATCCCGACCTCGAGCACGACTATCTTGATCCAAGTCCGCCTCGATGCTCACTGCCCGTTGTAAAAGTTCCTCTAAAGTCGTAGGCGGCGGGAACCTCAGCGCGGGTCGAAGGCGTGGCTGCAGCTGTTGTGTAAGCATGGCTATGCTCTTCCTCTCATCACCTCCGGGGTACTGACGGCGAAACAGCTTGATTTTTCTCAGGATGAAGATTTCCGCCGATTCCTGCCGCTGCGTTTGTCCGTACAGCTCGGCCAGCAGCTCTGCGTCGCGTTGCGTCCCGCAGAAGTGATGCCGGAAGCGGTCGCAGAACTCGGGCCAATTTATCTGCAATCCCGTGTATCTCTCTGCCCACGTGGCAGCTTCTTCTCGGAGCTGCCGCACTTCGTAATCTGCCCACTGTTCAGGTGGGACTCTGTAGTCCCGCAGCTGTCGAAGATATCGTTCTGGATCCTCGTACTTAAGGCCATGGTATGTAGCGGTGATCACCGGTGGCAACGTACACCTCAGAGCTGCGGCGAATTGCGCAAAGTCTTGCTCTACCTCGAACCCGGTGTCCCGCTGGGTGTAGCTGTTGGGCGCCATGTTGTTTTGTGTGCCGGCTGGTAGCTCTCTGGGAGGTTGCCCTTAACAGGACGAGTGGTGGACTCGAATGTCTCGCGTTGAAGAGACTATATGAAGGGATTGCTGTGCCACTTTTGACGTATGGTTGTGAAGTATGGGGGCCTAGTGCTCTACGTACGGCGATGACCCGTAAACTGCTGTTGAAAACCCAGAGGAAGATCTTGATTATGGTGAATAAAGCCTATCGGACGATATCTTATGATGCAAATGTTGTTATAGCTGGGGTTATACCCATTGACTTGCTCATTAAAGAGAGAATAAATATTAAAAACGACACAAGAGGGAATATGTAAAGAAGTATCTAAAAGAAATAGACGCAATGAGACTCTGGAGAACTGGCAGAGAAACTGGGAGAACAGTGAAAAGGGGCGTACCACTTTCTCCTTTATCCCAAATATATGGGAAAGAATGACAACACAGTTGAATACGAATCATTATGCCACGCAGTTTCTGTCTGGCCATGGAAATTTTAATGCAAGATTAGCGATGTTTAAATTAGTTTCTGAACCATGGTGTAGCACCTGTGGAGTTGGTGTAGAAGAAACTGCGTGGCATGTGCTGGCAGAATGACCAGCCTATGTGGCAGAGAGAAGAGAGATAGTGGATTTATGGGAAGCACACCCTAATGAAGATCGTCAGGAAATCCTGTGCTGGAACCCTGAGTTCTTCAGAGTCTTTGGAAGAACTGCCCGCAAAGTTGGACGAGCTAAAGAGGGCAGAGGTTTAGATGCACGATAATAGAAAAGAAAGGCATAGGTTCGCCTAACCCCTAATTAGGGGGGCGGGACAGATAAGATGGTCGGAATGGCACTGATAAGGACTTTTTGGAAGAAGAGGACCTGATAGGGAAATCTCGGTGTCAGAAGCCTTGAGCATATAAGTCTCCGTGACTTAAGAGCTCGAGGGGCGGTGGAGGGAATGTGGGGCTATGCCCCGACCATCTGGTAGCTCTCTGGCGTGGCTGGATCTTGCATCCGCAAGATGATCGTCGCCCCACGTTGGGCGCCACTTGTCACAGGACAAATGGCGCCAATCGTACACACTATCGTTTTTGAGGCCCTGAAAAGGACCATTTGTCGGGTACGCTAAATCATTTGCGTACGCTGGCCGAGCCGCGCTGTGATGTTCGGCAGCTGCGCCCGCTGTTCCGGGCGTGCTGCGGTTCTTTTCTTTCGGCAGCGGTATGTAGAGCCCGCTGCTGTCCCAGTCGATGTCCATCACTGCTTCTCATGTGTTCTCCATTCTTCCTTCTTTCTTTTCTTCCAGCTGGCTTCACGACGTCCAATGGAGTGCGCCAAATTTTTTTTTTCGCTCTGGGCTTTGCGGTTGTGCGTCGCAGAGACGAACCGCTCGGTAACTGAGTTCCGAGCTACCTTCTGGAGCTCCTGGCTCGTGGCCCTGCCCAAGCAGGGCGTGTGCTCTATAGCAGGCCGATTCTCGGCTGTTGTGCTAGCCTACACTAGCGCAGTATACACCGAGGGCGTTTCCACGAATCACCTGGACGTATACGGTACCTTCCCAGTCCAGTCACTAGAGGATTGCCTGGGAACCTCGCCGCACGTGCATAAAATTTGCGTGCAAGCCGCCTGAATGTGTCGTCTAAGGAGCGGACGCCAAGTCCTCTCCTTAGAAGGCGAGATGAAAAGCGACGGGGGACTTTGGCCGCTAGCCGAAGACCCCTGTCGAGGACGCTCTGTAACTTCTTTTTATGCATTGCGGCGAGGTAACCCCAGACCGGACAGGCGTAGGCAATGACCGGCAGCAGATACGCGCCGACGATCATCCTGCCCAATTTCCTGGTCATGGCTGAGCTGATCAGGAGTGGAAACAGTGCGCACAGGCGAGTGGATGCTCGCTTAAAAACTGTCTGTGCGTGGGTACGCCAGGTGAGCCGACGGTCAAGGTGTAAGCCGAGGTACTTGACCTCTTTGGACCAGCGCAAGTACGTTCTGCCGATACGTAGCTGCCTAACGGGGTTCTTCCGTCGCTTAGAGAATTCGACGGCTACACTCTTGGTGGCGTTGAGTTGCACTCTCCAATTCTCAGTCCAGTCCACGAGCGTGTCGAGCTGGCGCTGCAGTCGTAGGACGGCCCTTTCCTCATGACGATCGGCCGTAAATACGGCCGTGTCGTCAGCGAAGAGGGCCATCTGGACTCTAGGCTGTCTCGGCACGTCGTTGACGTAGATCGAGAACAGAAGGGGGCCTAGAACGCTACTTTGAGGGACGGCGGGTGTGATTCGTCTCTCGGAAGAGACTGAATCGCCAACTCTTACGCAGAAGGTCCTCTCCGTCAGAAAGCTAGCAACCAGATGGAGGTAGCAGTCCGGGAGCTGGACTTCCCTAAGCTTGAATAATAGGCCATCATGCCATACGCTGTCGAAGGCTTTTTCAACATCTAAGAAACAGCCAACGGTCCGTTCTCTCCGACACCCGGCTTCCGTGATGCTTTCCACCAATCTCATCAGTTGATGAGTGGTCGAATGCCCCACACGAAAGCCGAACTGTTCGGGGACCAGCACGTCAAAGTTGGTTAGATGTTCTCGTACACGACGCTGTACGAGGCGCTCAAAAATCTTGGACGTAGCGTAAAGTAGGCTGATAGGCCGGAGGTGTTCAGAGCAGGTGGTATCCTTTCCCTGCTTCGGGATCACGATAACCGTCGCCTTTCGCCATTTCTTGGGAAAGTAGGCCAGTCTAAGACACGCGTTGAACAAATCAGTCAAGAATTGAACTCCAGGCTCGGGAAGAAGTCGTAGAGCGGTGTTCGTAACACCGTCCGGGCCTGGAGCTTTTCTTGGCTGAAGTTCAGCGAGCCGATCTGAGACCTCTTCCAAAGAGATGGGTTCGGGCTCCGCCGTGATCGGAAGAGACAGAAAGTCTTCCACAGCCATCTCGATTTGTTCGTCGAAGTCCCAGTCCATGGGCGGGTTGGGAGCGAACTGTCGCTCGAAACACAAGCCCAAGTACTCGGCCTTCTCCTCCGGGCGACCCAGGAGTCGACCGAACGGTCCAACAATGGCGGGGAGTGGAGGTCGGCGCCTCCGTCCCGTCAATGCGGTAGGTATTCTGTACGGGTGACTTTACGGGTCCACATCCCCCGTTCGGGCCACAGCGAGTTCCCAACAGCTACGTCGGAACGCCTTCAGACTGCCACGCAGTCGTCCGGTGAGCCGATTGTATGCTGCCTTATCTGCCGGATCACGGGTCCTCTGCCAACGTTTCCGGAAGTAATTCCTCTCGCGAGCGAGAAGAGAGACTTCCTCAGGGATGCGTTGGTAGTCAGGCGTGAAACCAGCTCGCGTACGTGAAGACACGCCTATAGCCGAGATGATTGCCTCTTCGATTCCCGCAACTGCTTCGTCTAGGAGGCGAACGGAATCGAGTGGTGCCGCTGGCGGCAATCGACGGCACAAGGCCGGGCCGTAGCGATCCCAATCGATGACCTTCTTCTTGTCAGAGCGTGCATAGGCGTGCTGGGTAGCGACGTGGACCAAGATAGGGTTGTGGTCGGATGTCAGCTCCGTAAGTGAAAATACCTCGACCGGACAGACAACTCCTTGGGTCACCGCGATATCCAGAACATTGGGAGCCGCGTTAGGCCTTGACGGAAAGAACGTGGGTTGCGCTGGACCAAACACCATCGCCAGGCGCGATTCAACAAAACTGAGCAAGCGCCTCCCGTTCGGAGTAGTCAAGCGACTATTCCAAACGCGATGCTTGCAATTCAGATCGCCGGCCAAAATTACCCTTCGATGGGAATCGAAGATGACGTCCAGGTCGCCGACAAGGAGTTCAGCTTGTGGGGGCTTGTATGCTGAAACCACGAGGACGCCGCCAAGAGCTCCGTGGACCTCAATGGCGGTGACCTCTAGGTTGGTAAGCTGCGGCAAAGCGACACGATGATGACCTATGGAGGTCCTCACCGCAATCGCCGTGCCGCCTCCTCGTCGGCCAACTCGGTCATCCCAATAGACCACGTAATTTGGTAATCGAAACCGGTTCGCCGGGGTCAGGTGGGTTTCAGAGAGGAGAAGTACGTCGGGTTTGAACCGAGCCAGGAATTCAAGAAGGTCGGAATGCTTGGAACCGATGTTGTTAGCATTCCAGGCTACGAGCGAGAGATCTCGTCTAAGGGCTCGGTTCATAGAAGACCTATTACTTCGCAGGCTTCCACCAAGAGCATGAATCTCTCAGTTGGGTCAGCAGTTTCCAGGCGGTCTCGGATGGACCTGAAGGTGGATGCGACTTTCTTGAGGTCGTAGCCAGACAGAAAGTCGCGGACGAACTGTGCGTCATCGGATATGACGGACTGGGCGGTTTGCCTGGAAACTGAGGCCGCGTAAGAGCGACCAGGTTTTACGGCAGATCGGGTCGTGGTGGAAGCCACAGGACCAGAGGCAGACGGTTTTGAGTCAGCGGCAGGAAAAGTACGCTGTTGCGCTTCGTCGGACTTATTGTACCGGGAAGCAAGACTTTTCTTGGGCTGTGGGCAGGCAGGAGCTCGGGTCCGAGCATCCGGTGTGGTTATCCCTTTTTTGGTTTTTATGATGCCTGCTCGCGGAAATCGCGGAGGTGGCAGTGGTGGCGAGGCTACCTCTGGTTCAGAGGCGGGAGTTGGAGGTTCCGCGGAGGTGGAGGGTTGATTCTCCGGCTCCATAACCGAGATGGCGGCTACAGGGCTTGTCTCTGCTTCGGAAGGAGACGCGGTTCGTTTAGGTGCCTTTGTAGGGGCTGGAGGTGGAGCCGGAGAGGGCGCGAGCCGTGCCGGTTGTGCCTTCGGTTGCGGCCTAGCCTGTGTTTTAGGCTGCCTCTGAGGTTGGGGCTGCATAGCTGGCTGCCTTGGCTTCGGGAGGGGCCCCTGCGGCTTTTGCTTCCGCAGGAGCTCCGCCTTGTAGACCGGGCAGTTAACGTTATTTGCTGCATGGCCTTGGCCACAATTAATGCAGCGAAACTTGGTCTTGTCTGCCACAGTGCAGGCCTGAGTTGAATGTCCCAGAGAACAACGTAGACAGGCCGGGGCACTGCGACAGACGTCGGTGTGATGGCCGAACCTCTGGCACCGGTGGCACTGCGCAAGCTTGCCCGGGGGACGACTGGATTCCACCATGACGCGGAAGCCAAACAGCCGCGTCAGGTGGAATATTTTATCTGCAGCCTCGCCCTTCTCGAGCTGGAGACGAACGAGCGGGAGAGGTACTCGGGTTTCTGAGTTGGTGAACAGGCGGAAAATTGCCTGCACCGGGTACCCGAGGTCTCGGAGTTCCATGAGGATCTCCTGTGGATCAGTATGCGCGTAAAGCCCACGCAAAATTACAGACAAGGGCTTGACTCGCTTAGGAGAGAAGGTGTGGTATTGCAGGCTGTGCGCCTGCAGAAAGGCCTCGACCAAGCGATGGTCCTCGAGCTGGCGGACGACAATCTTGACCGTATCACCGCCAAGCAGCTTCAGGTCAAGCTTGCCGGCCGACAGGCCGTGGGCCGCGATCAGCCGTCTGTATAAGGCGGCGACATTGGACACCCCGTGGACGTACAGGGGCGGCGCGCGACCAACAGCGGCAGCAGCCGGAGCTGCTACCGAAGCAGTCGGAACCGCGGCCTGTTGGCCCTGAGAAGGTCCGATGTCCATGGCCGAGGTCCGAGAGGAAGCGGATCCAGTGGAGTGGGTCCTCTTCAGCTTCTTAGCCGGACGATTGCGCCGACCAACGGTCGCGAATTCGCCCGACTCGTCTGCCGGGAGAGGGGGAAGAGGGTTAGGGAGAGGATCGTCCGTCTCATCGTCCGAGGCGATTCAGGCGAGTCGCCCAGATGGGGCAAGGCAGAGCCGAGCGACTCGGCACTTGAGCCGTTGCCCGTAGTCGGCATTCTGGCCAGGTGCGGCTGCCGGGCAGAGACTGGTAGGCAGTCACCGCCAGACGCCAGGGATCTTGGGTCCGGTCGAAGCCGGGTTACCCGCGCGACTTCCCCGCTCACGACGATGCGGGAGGAGCTGGGCTAACGACCAGCTTCGTTGAATACCAGTCCTTACCAAGACTGGTGTCCACTGGCCCCTTTACCCCGGCGATATCCTAGCTCGCTTACCACTGGTGGGGGCTTGCAAGGATCGTCCGGGGCAGCGCTACCTAACAGTCGCGAGCAGGTTAGGATTTACACACTGATACGGCACTCACCAGGTGAGCCCAGAGCAGTCCTCTTCTATCCTGTCCGGCCAAGATGTTTTCCGGCGCAGGTGGTCCTAAAAATGTCAACTTCGGCCAGCTACCACTTGTACCGGCTACTTAATTCACCGGCAGCAGCTGGCTCCTTGGTCTTCTTTCCCACGAAGAGAAGAGAAAGGCGATAGTATTCCTCGTCGAAGGCGAGGTGGCCGATGCAGCAAAGCTGAGGCAGCTTCCAGTCCAGGAGAGAGCAGTCCGGAGAGAGGTCAGTCCTGTTGAAGAGCTGGTCCAGAAGTGTCTTCATCTTGTGTCCGTGTCTGCGCCAAAATTTCTAGCGGCGCTCTTTTTATGCCCTGACAGGTCGTGTGCCATGAACCTATCAGAGTGCCGCTGGTCCCTGGTTGGCTCGCCTCGAGCACGTTAGATGGTCACGTCGAGGCCAATCAAGCTGCTGCTGATCCTTGATTGGCTCGCCTTCTCGTGTCACGTCTCGGCTGGCGCCGAGAGCAGATCTTCGCCTCGCTACGTCACAATCTCAAGGCAGAATTGGAAGGTGTCCGTACTGAAATGATGACAGATAGTGGAGCAAATATCACTAATAGCTCGAACTGAATTGAATAGAATACAGGAAACATGTACTGAGAGAATACCAACTTTGCCAATCCACAATATAACAATAATAGGAGCAACAGGCAAACAGAATAAAACGATTAAGCAACAGGTAATTATAAATGTTACAAGTAACGAAATAGGAATTCCTATGGTGTTTTTACTAGCCCAGGGCCTACCTTTTAAAGTTTTATTAGGGTGTGATATGCTACAGCGCCACTCTGCAATAATTGATCTGAACGCACTGTTATTGCACTAATAGTGACACTGAAATCAGAAAGTGATGAATGGTCAACTGAGATAATAGGAAGCACAAGTGTCCCTCAGTACCGACTATCAAAAAACAGAAACAGTGCATTCAAAACTGATTGCCTAGTGAAGCATTAACGAAGAACTGACATACCTTAAGAATAATATAGAAACTAACTGATAATTTATTTTGAAGTATTTATTTACATAATTTGACTTGACAACAAGGCCTAGGGACCGGTTTGTTTGATTTGATTTTTGATGTTTAATTTTAATACAAACAAGGGAGCTCATTAATTAATACAGAAAACAATTTTGTTTTAGCTAATAGGTGTTCCTAACTAGAGGGCTATCCATTACACCCAGCCTATTCAATAATTTTTTTTTATTTGTTTGTTTTGATTTACATATTTGACATTAAATAATTGATGCTTACAACATGAGGCGTTAAAGAAAAAAAAAACCATATACACAGATTATTAGTATTACACATTTGACGTGCAATGTGAGGCATTAATCGTTAAACTAGGTAAGTCATTAAGAAACAAATAAAGGAATTAATTTTAACGAAATAAACCACACAAAAAATAAATTGTATAACTTAAAAGTAAAAAGTATTTTTATTTACAATATTTAGGAAAAAGTACTTTATTAAACTACTATATAGTACTGAACTATAAAGTATAACAAAGCACTAGAATTTATAAAAAAAGTCCTTATCACAATTAATGTGATTTTTTTCTGTGTACCGTAAATTATTACTTAATGATGTGTATCTGTATAATAAAGTTCAGATATGACTAAAGATATCAACTGACGGAGGTGTTCAAATTAAGAATACAAATATAATGTCTTTTGGGATTGTTTGTGTAAAGGTCATAACAGAACTCCCAGAAAGGAAGTCCATATATTTATAAACGTTGAATGTGTTTTTCATTTTACTGTATATAACATCACAATACTTTCATCATAACCTTCTAACGTACATCTGAACTTCAAAATGTCTTAATTTTTTTTTGTACTACAGAACTCCCAGAAAGGAAGTCGGTATATTTATAAACGTTCAATGCCTTTTATATTTTACTGTATATAACCTCACAATACTTTCATCATAACCTTGTAACGT
This sequence comes from Magicicada septendecula, assembly GCA_034769895.1. Taxonomy (NCBI): domain Eukaryota; kingdom Metazoa; phylum Arthropoda; class Insecta; order Hemiptera; family Cicadidae; genus Magicicada; species Magicicada septendecula. The sequence continues at coordinate 833,461,571 of CM068368.1, forward strand.
ACATCTGAACTTCAAAATGTCTTAATTTTTTTGTACTGATAACATCTGTTAATTGAATGTTCCTTAAATAATTGTCGACAAATAATAGTCCCACAAAAAAATTACTATGAAGTATCAATCGTAAGCATTAATGAAATTTTTGTGTTAGTGAAATGACCGACTACGACATTGTTATTGTGGATTTATAGTCGTATTATTTATTGTTCCTTATCAGTAAATGCATAACTTTCTAAGATAAAAGAAAAACAATTTTTCTACACAAACATATAACCTAATTACAATAAACGTTTAGTTATGAGATAAAACTTGTATTTTGCAGTTTGAAGAAAGAATTCATAATTGCAGTGACAATACTAGTTGTTTAATTTTTTTTAATCCGCAGATGCATTATTAAAAGGGACTATAGTTTACGATTGTTACCTGTCTGAGGAAAACTTGAAAAAAAATTGTTTATGAAATGATGATATAATAATCAAATTGTTGATAAATGGATATCACCATTGTTGTGAGATAAAATAATTGCATCATCATCATCATTGTTGTTGTTTCGTATAGTGTTCTGCCATCTGACAGGTTCCAGACTAATTGGAATCTCCATTCATGTGTATTCCTTGCTTGAATCTTCATCTCTTCTTCACACATACATCAGACCAAGCTTCAATCTTGTTCTCCCTCCTTTTTCTGTTCTTCCAAAGTACTCTCAAAACTGTGGTTAGATAGTTAACAGTCTAATTGCACTCATGATATGTACAATCCAATCTCCATCCCTTGTCTGTATAACCCTTGTAATTGTTCTACCCAGCTTCTTGATTCTTCTGAGCACTCTTCAATGCTAAATGGCCTCCACCTATTTCCATCCTTCCATCCATCTCTAAATCAGTATTTCCAGTTTCTCACTACTATCTCTACCCTCACTGCTCATTTTACACATGCGCGCGCGCGCAAACACACACACATCTATACATATAAACGCGTATGAAATATATGTTTGAATTTACCACTGGGCCGTGACTGGATGGAAAAAAGATGCATTTATCACCTCAGTTTTCTCTGGTTGTGAAAATGAAGAGTCAAAATAACATTGGTTAATACTAAGAACCTGCAACATCATGGCAGGCAAACTGCATTCCTTGTACATACAGATGTTATGTTAATTTTATTTCATATTTATATACAGCATATTGTTTTCAAAATTTTAAGCACCACATATGTTTATTTATTTTTACTTCCATGTTCCTTAAGGAAATGGAAGTATGGTGATGGCAAAAAAAATCGTGTTCGAGATTATTGCAGATTCTGATTGTACTACACTCAAAACATGAAAAAAAGTCATTTTTCGAAAAGTGTCTGTGTGTGTGTGTCTGTAGATTTTTTTTCTATGGCAAACGATAACAGGCGCAAATTCAAACAAAATCAAATAATTTTTTGCACACAGCCCTGATCTGTAGAGTACTCAAGACCTATTGTTTTTGGTGAAGATCAGTTAAAGGAAAGGGGTAGTTTACCTGCAACTTTTTTTAAAATCAAGGGTAATTATTTTCTATGGCAAACGATAACAGCCGCAAATTCAAACAAAATCAAATAATTTTTTGCATGCAGCCCTGATTTGTAGAGTACTCAAGACCTATTGTTTTTGGTGAAGATCGGTTAAGGGAAAGGGGTAGTTTACCTGCAACGTTTTTTGTTTTAACAAGGGTATTTTCTGTGGCAAACGATAACAGCCGCAAATTCAAACAGAATCAAATGATTATTTGCATATAGGCCTGAATTGTAGAGTTCTCACGACATTCTGTTTTTGGTGAAGATCGGTTATGGGATAGGGGTAGTTTACCTGCAACATTTTATGTTTTAACAAGGGTATTGTCTATGGCAAACGATAACAGCCGCAAATTCAAACAGAATCAAATAATGTTTTGCATACAGCCCAGAATTGTAGAGTTCTCAAGACCTGTTGGTTTTGGTGAAGATCGGTTAAGGGAATAGGGTAGTTTATCTGCAACATTTTATGTTTTAACAAGGGTATTTTCTATGGCGAACGATAAGAGCCGCAAATTCAAACAGAATCAAATAATTTTTTGCATACAGACCTGAACTGTAGAGCACTCAAGACCTATTGTTTTTGGTGAAGATCGGTTAAGGGAAAGGAGTAGTTTACCTGCAACATTTTTTTATCAGGGGTAATTTTTTTTCTATGGTAAACGATAACAGCCGCAAATTCAAACAGATCAAATAATGTTTTGCATACAGCCCAGAATAGTAGAGTTCTCAAGACTTGTTGGTTTTGGTGAAGATCGGTTAAGGGAAAGGGGTAGTTTACCTGCAACGGTTTTTTATCAAGGGTAATTTTGTTCTATGGCAAACGATAACAGCCACAAATTCAAACAGAATCAAATAATGTTTTACATACCTTTTTGAATTAAAGAGAACTCAAGGTCTGTTGATTTTGTTGAAGATCGGTTAAGGGAAAGGGGTAGTTTACCAGCAACATTTTATGTTTTAAGAAGGGTAATTTTTTTTTGACGAAAGATAACTGCCATAAATTCAAAGAGAATCAAATAATTTATTCCATACTTTCCTGAATTGTAGAGAACTCAAGGCCTACTGATTTTGGTGAAGATTGGTTAAGGGAAAGGGGTAGTTTACCTGCAACATTTTATGTTGTAACAAGAGAAATGTTTCCATGACGAACGACAACTGCCGCACATTCAAACAGAATCAAATATTTTTTTGCATGCATCCCTGCATTGTAGAGGACTGAAGGTCTATTGATTTTGGTGAAGATCGGTTAAGAGATAGGGGTACTTTACCTGCAACGTTTTATGTTTTAACAAGAGTAAAGTACTACATTTTGATAAATAAAGTATCCTGATAAGAAGCTCATAATAATCCACTGTAGAAACGTAGATGAAATATCTATAAATGAAGAGGTTAGGTGAACGGGGTGGGGGTAATTTTCTATAAATGAAAATTATAGTTGAAGGGAGAGGGGAGAATTTTGTATATGCGTACTACGTTATCGGCAACAAAGAAGTAGTTCTTTGTTAAAATTCCTTACCGGGCTGTTTAGCTTTAGTCCAATGTTTTCTGAAAAAACCAGACTTTTCGGCAGCGCCGTCGACTGCTATCATCAGTGAAAATCGAGTGCGAAAACGTGAGGTGGTATACGTTAGTGACCACAGTACTGTGGTTAAGGCTGAAGCAATAAGTAGAAAGAAGTAGTTTCTATGGAAATATTTCATTTCGAATATGATTTTAAATATAAATCTTAGAACATGGAAGTCATGTATGGTTCTCCACACCGATATTTTTAGAAGATGCAACAATCCATCTAATTTATACACTCGAACTATATAGAGAATTATACTTAACTGCACTCAAATTATATTCTACTTTGATCACTGAGAGACCCATATATCCTTGGTTATGGCATTGATTATAAGTATAAAACACAACAGTGATTATAGCATGAAACACACTTTATTCTAATCAATATTAATCCTGTTAGTTACCGAGGATGACATGTTGTGGAATCAGCAAAATGTTTGTTTTTAATCAGAATAAAACATGAGCTGGACCTAAACACACACACACACACACACACACACACACACACACACACACACACACACACACACACACACACACACACGCACACGCACGCACGCACGCACGCACGCACGCACCTGAAGCCAATCCCATAATACACCACACCTTTAACACCCAGAAAACCAAAACAAAGTAAAGATAACTGGTAAGTTTTGGCATTCTGTAAACATAATTTAGTTATTGAGAAGTATGGATAAAAGTGATCACCTACCATTATAGATCAGTCTCGGTTTGGTTAGGCACATAACAAGGTGACACTCGATGTCATCAGGTAGCACAAACTTAGAGCAAACTGGGCACTTAATTCCTGCAACAAAAGAACACAATCTCAATACGAAACAAACATTCTGTATTTATTTCAGCTTATCATCAATTTTCTATTCAAGTAAAATGAACATTTTTTTTGCAGTGTATACTGATTCATTGAAAACTGATGACGTTTGATGGCTTTGAGTTTGTCCATGTATACGGTGAGTATAATGTGAAATCAAAGTAACATGTTATGGTGACATTACTATATACTGCCGTGTTTCTCAAAGTGTGGTCAACACTCTGGCCACAGAAAAGTAATATTCCTTTCTCATTTTATTTTCAAATGGCCACCAGATACATCATATCAAAAACAAATAGGCAGTTTAACTTTCTACAACATACAGTATACAACAACAGCTTTATTATGTTATCAAATTAAAAATATTTAAGATACAGTGGAATCTCGATTACACGAATCTCAAGGGAATTATAAAAAAATTCGTGTTATCGAGGAATTTGTCAAAGCGAGGTTCATGTTATCAAGGTCCTGCTTCATAACATTCAGCTTACTGAGATCGCTGCCATGGGTAATTTGTCTTATAGAGGTCAAATTCGTGCTATAGCGGATCTGTTGAGTAAAAATTTGTGCTATAAAGGTTACAGTACATAAGTACAGTATTTTGATCTCAAATAAATGAAAATTCGGCTTATCAAGGTTTTTAACTAAGGAATTTCGGGTTAAAGAGGTATTTTTAACATCGAGAGTTATGGGACATTCAAGGGGATTGAAAAAAATTCTTGTTACCAAGGCATTTGTGTTACTGAGGGTCATGGTATCGAGGTGCCACTAATTTCATAACAGTTCCAGCAATATTTAATAAGATTGTAATTGTTGTTAATTAACTTGTACTTCACAAAAAAAATTGACATTTCAGTAAGTTACGCAGTTGATGTTAAATATACAGTATATACTGTTCACAGGAAAGAAATTATTAATGTCAATTCACTTTTATTCACAGTTTCTTATGCAAAATAGTTGTCATAATAGTAAATATAAATAATAAATTACATAATAAGTTATAACTGTATATTTACTTATTGTATATTTACTTACTTGTTGTAACTGTATTATTATTTATTATTAAAAAACACAGAATAGGTGTTACTTGCAGTACAGTACAGTGATTACTAAAACATGAAGTAAGATTTAATGCTTATTTTCAAAAAGAGTTTTTCTAGGGTGATCCTGAGAATCCTCAGAAGGAAATTTTAAGAAACACTCAAACGATGGTATACTAGAACTACTGTGTTTTGTTAATGCTTGCCTATTGACACAAAACTGATCTGCATGTGTCATGTGAATGTTTAAGTCAGGCCGAGGATGACGGTGAGTGCCACTGAAGCAATTATTTTATTTTAAAAATAAATTAATGGTTAGACAACCACCTGAGCTTTTTTATTTTTAGGCTCCACAAGAACAAGCTAACAGAATGTGGGAAAAAGACACAAGAGTGAGCAATCTAAAAATATAAGTATAAGTGAAAGGTGAATATTAAAAATTAATATTAAAAATCAAATTAAAAACAAATAAGTGAATACTGAAATATTATAGTGAAAGTAAGGCACTGTGAGATATGATGGGACAGTGGCGTAACTACTACCAGCTGCATCTTGGGGGAGGGGATAAGAGTAGCTTGAAGGTTGGAATCTCCTATTTGTCTCGGGACAAATGGGAAATTAAGTATTTTTCCCATATAATTTTATAAATACATTTTACAAATTATGTGCGTCTCAAAGTTTTAAGTAAACCAACAAAGTATGCTGCAAATACATGCATTATTTACCAAATGGGTGTTGAGTGACTGTCATAAACTCTAACTCTAATGTTCAGTAATTTACAATCATTGTAATCCTTTTATTTCTACAATTATTCAAAATCCTTATTATAAAACACACAACTGGTTTATAAAAAGGCCTACATTAAGTGAATATGAAATTTCTATGTAACTGTTAATAGCTTGGGGGGGGGGGCTGATCCCTCCTCAGTAATGCCACATTGTGACAGAATATACTGTGCAATACGATTTGTGTTGTACTGAGACATAAAGTTGTATTTACAATACATTAATTTAAACACTTTGCTACAGTCTATTTCTTGATGCATAAATAATATATTTAAAATTTATAATTAATTTACGTGAAGATTTTTCCCTTTATTTGGGACATGTTTCATGAAACATATTGTTCCCATTCTCAGGAGGCTGGGATATTTATATTTAATATAAATTTTAAATATATTACAATATATTATATTTTTGTAGTGGGGGGGGGGGATCAGAATGGAATGTGTACACAAGTTTTAATGATGTATGTACTATCCATTAGCCATTTAAGTTTATTAGCCACACTTACAGGCAGCTAATACTTCATACTAAATATTAACACACACAATAACTGCTTATAAAAACAACTCATAATTAACTATCTGGCTGGTTCTGCTCTCCATCTTTTGTTACACCATGATCAAAGTAAACAATAATGTAATTGGTAGGATCTGTCTGAAAGAAAACTAGAGAATATACAAAACATATATGTTTATTTAACAACAAGGGAGAACGTTCTATTTTCATCTGATTACATATCATCACACCATTATTTTATGAAATCTCATGTTATACAATCAACAACCCACTGGATGTTAAATTGTGTACTGTGGGAATGTGACATATGTTAGAATAGTGTTATAATATGGAAATAATGATATAAACTAATTACTTAATAACAGTCTACGAGGTCTGCTCCAAAATTACAAACTATGGAATTTTGAGGTAAACATAAAATTAGGGCAAAAATATTTTAGAGACAATAAGACTTTAAATCAGAATGATCATTTTTATTACCTGAGACATAATATCTTGTACAAAAGCAACTCTGATTGTAAACATAAGTTAGCAAAGTTCAGAGGCATCTGTGAAAAAATCCATAGATCCTTAAAAAATAAAACAAGGAAAGAGTCGTATAAAATTTTATAAAACAGTAATAGCTACCCCACATTTCCTGTATGCCAGTGAGACATGGACTCTTAATAGAAGATGAAATGAAATTTATAAGAAGCACACAGGAATATTTTCTCCTAGATAAGAAGAGAATTGCAGTCATTAGACAAGAAACAAAAATCAAATTTTTGCACAAGAAGATTAAAGACTAAAAGAGGAGATGGTGCCAACACTTGGACTGTGTGCCAAATAACCAACTACCTGTGCCAGCCTTGAAATATGAACCTAGGGAAAAGGGATGGTGGTAGGCAGAGACGATGATGGGTTTGGTTCCGGAACACGTCAACTAAGGTCTAATCTATGCTACACTCACTTGTTGCACACACCACTAGTCACTGTGACACCGATTAGCACTTTCAAACGTACCCGTTCATCATCAGATCGTAACTGCCACGATGCACAGTGGTGTGTGCAACAAGTGAGTGTAGCATAAATTATTTAACCACTAATAAAATTTGTAGTTTAAGGTCTAATCCGTGAAGTGAAGAAGTAATAAAGTAATCCTGAAATAGTTGTACACGAATTCTGTACTTTACAAGTAGATTTACTCAAGAAATAAACTACAGTTAACAAGAAATACAATTTAAAAAATATATAATACATATGTCTGTTAATTTAACATGCGTACTGATAATAAACTAATCTTTAATATTTGAGAAGTACATAACGCATTTCTAAATGTATTTGAATCAGTTTTAACTAAACAAATACCTATCTTGTTGTTATCTTGTTGTTGCATCCTCTTCGTTCACTTGTTAATAGCATAAATTTAACAAACAACACCACTGTCAAAAATAATATAGATCTAGTGAATAAAACTCAACATGTACACATTCCCCACAATTCCACACTCGCTTCATTCGACATAACAAACCTATACACCAATGTTCCCATAAAAGAAACCATAATTACATTAGAACAATTACTAAAAATAAATAACACACCCGAAACACACATAAACGAGATCATCCATCTAACTAAAATTATCACAGATCAAAATTATTTCGCACACAATAGCATGTATTACACACAAACAGATGGACTACCCATGGGCTCCCCTATATCAGGTATACTAGCAGAAATATTCATACACACCATAGAACAGAAACACATACTGAACAACAACAAATACACCGATAAAATAATATATTGGCACAGGTATGTCGATGACATTTTACTCCTTTACAATGGCAACAAAAGACAAATAGAAAATTTCCATAAATACATTAACACTTTACACCATAAATTAAAATTCACACTTGAAATAGAATTAAACAATAGCATAAACTTTTTAGACCTTACAATCACCAAAACAAACAACACACACACATACAAAATATACAGAAAACCCACCACATCAGACATGGTCATACACAACACATCCAACCACCCAACTCAACACAAACATGCAGCTTTCAACTACATGCTCCATAGGCTCACGTCAATACCCCTAAACACACATGACCACCAAGATGAATTAAACACAATTAAATACATAGCAGTCAAAAACGGATACAACCCTGAATTAATAAATAAACTACATAAACGAATCCTCAACACAAAAAGTAAAACACATCTGACCAACAGCACACAACCCAGTAAATACATAACACTTACATACTACAACTCCAATACACATAAAATTGCAAACACATTTAGGAAACAAAATTATAAAGTAGCTTACAGAACCAACAACACCATTAGAAAACACATAAACAATACTAACAAAGACATTGACACATACAGCAAAACAGGGGTTTACAAATTAAATTGCAATGATTGTCAACAATTCTACATCGGCCAGACGGGAAGATCTTTTTCTTCCAGGTTTTCTGAACATTTAAAAGCCCTCACCACAAACTACATACATTCCACATTTGCCACACATTTACATAACGAAAACCACAGCTACACAAACATAGAACACAACATGGAAATATTACACTACTTACCAAAAAGTAGAAAACTAAACACAGCTGAACAATTTGAAATATACAGATATCACACATTACAACCAAACAACATATTAAATGAACAGATACATTACAAATCACATACACTATTTGACACACTGATCCATACACATAATTCGAACCTCAGCGCCAACCCCTTCCCACCATCAACCCCCACCACACACTCCATTCCGTAACGGTTATTCTGTAATCGACAGTTAGTACTCAACCCACTGAAGAAGAGAAACAACATCTTGAAACGTTTGGGAAGTGACAATAGTAAGTTCATAAGTGAAAGTATATATATATTATTAAATACCTATCACGTTAAATAAACACAAGTACATTTTAAATAGAAAGTTGTCAGTCACAATACCTTGATCAGTACATATACATATAATATCCACCATGATATGAATCCTAATTGTGTATTTATACAATAATAATAACAACTCTTACTATAACATAGTTATATCAATATATTGAAAATATATATTTCAATCAAAGTTTTAGTTTTTTATAAATTCTTCAAACACATTCACTAGTTTTAACTTGCTGGATTACAAGAAAAAAATATTAAACATATGCTTAGAACGAATTGGTTATGTATTAACATTGCCCATTGTTTTACATTGTTTACATAAATCAGCTGATTTTTGGTTAGACATAACATAATAGATATCAACAACAGACTTCACACCACTGGAGAATTTTCAAGAGGACATGTCAAAGTAATGTTTATAGCAGGAAACCTATAACTACAAATGATTCAAAACCAGTAATTTGAAAATAATGTGCCCTGGAACCAGAATCCTGGACCAGAAAGAACATAACAGTTTAAACAGTTGTAAAAACTGCAGAGATTCTCCTCTAGTATTCTTTCACTTTACTTACAAAACTTTGACATAATGTATTTATAATAAAAAAAAGTGACAAAACTCTAATGACACTGTATTTACAATATTCATTCACAGTATGTATCAGGAACCTTGTAAATTTGTTACATTAACTTTCAGTGTGGTATAAATAAATGTGAATATTTTTTACACAAACCGCCTTTTTTTTCATTTAAACTTGTTGTAAAAGGGTTAAGTATCTGTATAAATGTTAATTATATTAACTACAAAACTTGGAAATTCAATGGCTTCTCAAAAAAAAAAATGTTCAGCAGAAACTAATTTTATATTATATTGTATAATAAAACTTTTTTTTTTTAATTTTTGTATTGGCCATCTGAGGAGCACATGCCCATTTCAAATCTTTATTCCTCGTTCTTTTGTTTTTCTCCAATATTCTTTCATCTTTTCACTGTCTCTTCTTCCTGTCTTCAGTCCACTTTGAACCTGCGTTTTTCTCTCTCCTGCATTGGACTCTTTCCATTTTTAACAGTTTTGTCTGCAAAACTTCTCTTTCAATTGCTTCTTCTGCGTTTATATTATTTTTTTCTAAATCCTTTTTGACTTGTTTAATCCAACTTGATGTTGACTTCTTCCCCCAACACATATCTGAAGATCTCCTTTGTTAACCTATTGTCGTCCATTCTATGTAAATGTCCAGAAAACAATAGTGTTATTTTTCTGAACGTTTCTGTTATATTTTCTATACTTTGATATATTTCATCATTACTTCTTAATTTCCAACCTTCTGAAGTTTTTCGTGGGCCTAATATTTTCCTAATAATTCGTCTTTCCAATATTTCTAGTTTGTCTAATTTATAATTCAATGCTAGACATTCACTTGCATATAGTGAATTTATATTATATTATAATTAGCCTATATTGTAACTGACATGTGACAACATATACAATGCAGGTGATGAGCCTCGCTAACAGAGATTAGAGGAAATTGAAAAGTATTTGAGAATACAAAAATAAAGAGAATTTATGGATTAACTAAACAAGCAAAGAACTCTAAACAAATTAACAAATCATGAGACAAACATAATAACGGAGGGAAAGTTTACAGTTAATTTTATAATGATACAAAGATTAAGAGGTTATGGGCAGCCAAACATGCAAAAAAAAGATTCCCAGTATTATGAAAAAAATTGTGAAGTAGAAGTGACAAGGGAGTAGACTAAATTTGTAGACATCACAGATTTACATCATTACAGACTCCATTTATAAAAATACACTGATTACCTGACAATGCAGGTGTAGTATCTATAAATCTGTAAAAAGTACTTTAGAAAAAATAATTTTATACTTGCAGAACACTATGCATATATGCATGTGCATGTGTGCAAGCATACACTTATACTCGAAGGCATTTTAAGCTAAATTCAATTTGTAAATTGTGGTTTTACAATGCATGTTTTGTGCTGAATTAATTTATCAGTTAGCCAGCCATTCCTTTGTTTGCCCTAGTTGATTCTACTGCCCTCTGGGGACAGTGCATTTTATATATACACTGTTCTAATTGTGTTGAAAGTTTTGAAATTAAAAACTGTGTTGTACTGTTACACAATTTGTTTTTGTAAAGCTTTTTATTTTATGGTTTCCAGGACTCATAACCCTGAGTCCAGTGAATTACATGACGTTGATTATTACATTTAAATGAAATAATAGCAACAAATTAATTATTTTTTAAATTTTATTACTAACTATTGAAGACAGTTATAACTGTATAATAATTAGCTAAAACATATAAACAAATAGCGATACCATTAAAATAGCACTTGATGACATGATAACTCTACCATATACATGGGTCAAATATATATACTTATATGTATATTTGACTTAATAATAGTTAAATATAATTTTTAAGTAAACTTAGATCTGATCGTCTGACTAAGCAGCTGATCCCTCTGACCGTGGGATTACTGTTTAAATTTAAATTAAATAATCACAGAATCAAATAAACATGAACGTACACAGCCAAGTGATGGATACATTTATCAGAAAGTGATACAAGACACAACCTATTCAATGCTAATTATACTTTATTAGAAGGGTGAGGTTCCAGGACTATTACCATTGTTAGAATTTATCACAGAATGTTCAACTGTTAAGCAATCTGTGGTGATCTTCAGGTGTAAGTTAAAGTAGTACGTACAGAACTGGGAAGCACAGCCACACTGTTTTTAACTTTGTAGGTGGTGATGGTTTAATTTTGTTGACAGTTCCTGCTTGTTAGTGAACAAATCTCAGGTAAGTTGAAGTCTGTATTTAATGAACTTGTTTAACTTAAACATCTGAAAACACCACACACTGTTTAGAGGTCGAAACTTTGTGCTAACAATGGTAATAGTCTGACCCAAACCTTCTGATAATGCTCACGTACCATAAAAAGTTAAGTTTAAAGATCGTAATAATTATGTTTTGTTATACAGATAAATTACTACTACAGTGGGACTCACCACTAAAACTAGACTTTATCCTTAGTTTAGCACCGACTGTGAATTAATAAACTATACAAAGTTTTGTGAGACTTAGTCATTAACTAGACACAATGCTAGAAACATCTGTGTTTGTTTCGAGAAAATTTATTGGTTATCATCAGGACCTTAATGCAGGCAATCAGTGGCGTAACTAGGAGGTTGCTCTAGGGTATGATGAGGCTAGCTTGAAGGTTGGATTCCTCTTTCCCCTCAGGACAAATCAAGAGATTTAAGAGTCTTTCTATATAATTAATTATACAATTATTTATAAGCCCTATTTTAACATATGCATAACTCCACCATAGACTGTCCCAAGCCTGACTGAGAAAGGAGGAGGGTGAAATGGGTGACTTAAGAACCTAACCCTTAAGATGGGTGCTCACTAATGTTGATAATATGGGTACTGTAAATACTAAGAAACGTCTACAGTATCGGAAGAAGGGATATGGAGTCTCTAAATCCTATCTCAGGGCGAGTTGTCGGTGCCCTAAACTGGAACACTTCGGCTAATGTATGGTAACCATAGCAGAAGAATCCATGGTCCTGCAGGTTGGGTGTTGAGCTCAGGGCTGACAACCCTGTCTGTAAAAATTCTACCGTTGCAAAGAATTAATTGAACATACCCAGACTGCTCTCACAAAAACGACCTGGACTACGAAAAAGGATATGAATTTGATTTTATCTGGTAGGGCCTACACGGAACTTGTGCACTAGGAATGAAACAGTTGAACTGAGAACAATCATTGAAGAGGCTAAAACCTATACTGAGAACAGCAGCAGAAGGAGGAGAATAAGAAGAAAATTTTACCACATGCAACTGGCTTAGAAATAGGGCTACGTCAAGTGTTTAACGAATTTAACTGAAATTTCTAATAGCTTTGGGGGGTGATGATCCCTCTGATTCCCCCCCTTCATAGTTCTACCACTTGAGGCAATAAAGAATTAATTAATAAGCTTACACATGAGTATTTTGTGTGTTACATAAATAATAACTATTACATAGATGTTTTATTATTATTGTATTAATTATTTTTGTACTCTCTGTACAAGCCATGGCGATGAAAATACATTTTTGTTCAAATGTTGATACAATAATTTTAAACTGTGTGGAGTCCATAACTGAACTCCACAGCTGTCCATAACAGCTTTCATCGTTACACGTCATCAATAAAATCAATTTTGCCAAGCAGCTAACAGCCCAGCTTCATTTTATATACAACACACACACACACACACACACACCTTATATAATTAAACTACCAAAGTATATGATGAACACAAGCAAACAATTTATAATACTGTATTACAGTACAATAAAAAATTACAATATTTCCTTAAATTCGTAGTGACATCAATCAATGAATTTTTCGGTGAAGGGTTTTGAGATCGGTCAAAAATATAACACAAATTTTAACTTATTTGTATCGAATGATTATTATTTGTGATATTATATATACTGTATATATGTGTGTGTATGTGTGTGATATTAATAATTTTCTCGTTGTCTTTAAAGAAAACATTTGAAGATGTAAACCAAACAATCACAACTCCTTCACACATACAATGATGTATGCATACGCATGCACATGCCTGCGCGCGCACACACACACACACACACTCACATACACAAACATGTTCACTCGAATAATTGTTCTGTTGTGTTTGACATTTTTTTTTTGTATTCATACAGATCCTGATGATAACAATAAACATTGTCAAAACGTCAACACAAATAAGTTAAAATTTGTGTTATAATTTTGACAGATCCTCACAAACCCTTCACCAAAAAATTAAAAAGTTATGTTTAGTCCTGATGATACATGGCAATTACAAAAACTTTATAAAATATGTGTAAGTAAAAATGAATAAATTCTTGGTACAGATTGCAACATTTCATGCTAATATACTTCCAATTTATCTCGCCCTTTCCAACAGTAAAAATAAATCCAGTTTATTTGTTCGACTCACCATAGATCACTCTGCGAAGTCTAACCACTGACACGTCCGAAGGTTCTGGTTCATCCGGCACACAAGTGCCAATTATGATGCCCATGTTGCATTTCGCAGATTTCATCTCAACATTTTCATAGTGTTTATGTTTTTACAACACTTGTATTATATCACACTGTGTTTAACTCACAACACCTTATGTCCATACTGCTTTCAAATCACTTGTATTATCATAACATACACATCTAAAGATAAAATGTACATTATGGAGATAGAAAATAAAAATGAATAAATATCTAATAGTAGAAGGAAAACACAAAAATATACAACTGGAAAGTGGCATTATAAACAGCTGCAAAGAGTATATTAGTGCCGTGGAAGCTTTTTAACTCAAGTAACAGTGACACGGCTATACACACATCAGCAAAACAACCCTAAGACCAAACAGGCAATGGAAAAATACATTTTACCGGTTAAAACAACATCAGCTTATATACAAAAACCAATATCTATCATGCTTTTCCCTACTGTAACATATTTAAAAAAAGGTAAAAAGCTGTGGACTGTTTATGATATCATACTCAATTTTCTAGACAGACCATATAAAAAGCTAATAGGTGCTTCTTTGGTCTCAGACACCTGTTCCAGAGCAGAATAATTGCCAGGAGCATCAAGCTGCTTTTGTATAAAACACTGATCCACCCAGCTCTCACCTATGGTTCTGAGACCTGGACTATTTCTAGAAAGTCTGAGTCTAGCCTGCTGGTTCATGAACGCAAAATCCTCTGCAATATATTTGGTCCAATATGTGTAGGAGGTGAATGGAGGAAAAGAACCAACCAAGAATTGAACACTCTTCTGAATGAACCAGATATCAGGTGGGCTTGACACATGATCAGAATGGGGGAGAATGAAATACCAAGAAAGGCATTCACAGAACAGATCTATGGCACCAGGAGAGTTGGTATAGACCCAAACTACGTTGGGAAGATGGTGTGAACTACGATGCGTGCCATATCCTTGGGACCCGGAACTGGAGAGCAGTTGCACTTGACCGGGACAACTGGCGGAGGCTGTTAAAGGAGGCCTTGACTCAGTAATGGGTTGTTGCGCCGCTGAAGAAGACCATATAAAAAAAATAAAATAAAAAATTGAGGAAAAAATAAATTCAATACAGGCATCACAGGCAAAAGAGACTCCATCTAAATGGTCTTTATGACTATGACAGTCAACTAAGCAATGTGAGTGATGGTCACAAAAATATCAGATTATGATACAAAATTAGACAAAGAGGAAGCCACAAGGAATCTGGGAGACAAGGCACCGAAGAGGCAAGAAGAAGCAATCAATGCTGCGAGACTCCTTTCTACTAACGTACATAGGCCTACACACATCTAAACCAAAGGATGTATCCATTTACTAGGAATACAATAGTTCTGTTGTATATAACTTGGTGCATATTTCAATAACTGGTAAAAGCCTGTCTTACTGATGCTGCTGCAGACAAAGATCATAAATTG
Organism: Magicicada septendecula; assembly: GCA_034769895.1. Taxonomy (NCBI): domain Eukaryota; kingdom Metazoa; phylum Arthropoda; class Insecta; order Hemiptera; family Cicadidae; genus Magicicada; species Magicicada septendecula. Next base: position 833,477,289 of record CM068368.1, read on the forward strand.
TGACTGGTTAAAAATCCTTATCTTCTTGCATGGTAATGAATGGAATAGATATGTGGAGAGAAAAAATGAGACAGGAGAAATGGATGAAAATGTAAACACAGAAAGGACATTTCAATTTACAGAGACTGTAGAAAGCAGCCTGATCTCACACACACACACACACACACACACACACACACACACACACACACACACACACACACACACACACACCGCCAAATTAAAATACATCAAATCATTATAGAATTAAGAAAATTTAAAGACATGGGGCAGAACACTTTGCTAATTGAGAAGACAGCATATACATTGAAGGCCCAAGGGTTTACGATTGGAGAAACAACACTGATTGCAGCCAAATGTTAAGAAAACCATAATGACAGTTCTTTATATGATACATGATTAGCATGCTCTCTAAGCTGTAGAACACGCTCACTATTTTGAACAAAGTACATTTATTATTGGTTACATTTTTATATTAAACATCGTATCACTGCACCAGATGATTGAAGATCACAGAAGGAGATGGTGTGAATACTTGAATCGCATGCCTGATATCCGTCTACCTGTGTCTGCCTTGGGTTATCACCCTACTATCAAGAGAGATGTCGGTAGACCGAGGAGGAGATGGGTTCCGGAACAGGTCTAAGGCCTAGTCCTTGGAGTGGTGGTGATGATGATGATGATGCTTTTTCAATTATCAGAAAAAAATTCAAAAATCCCGATTACCCTTCTATTTTTGTTTAGTAAAGTAACAATTTCTAGAGCAATCACACAACAAACATTAAAAATTCCAAAAAATTTGATTTGTGTTAAAATTCCTTCTAGTTTTCTTACACTGTTTCAAATTTAAGATGAGTAAAGTTTTTGAAAATATCAGTTGTATTCAAATCTGAGTAAATTTATGTGAATGTGGCTGATAATATACTTCCTGAGATAAAAAGAAATTGAGACTGTTAAAAAATTTACCTAAAAATGAAGACTCTTAGTGCAAATATACCTGGGCAATCCTAATGGTGGAAGTTATTTACACAAAATATTACTACTTGTGACTACGTAATGTCTATCTTAAAGCTATTATTTGCTACCCTTTTTCATCCTTAACTGTCACAAAAAAATTTCAAGATAGTACCCGCAGATCGCAAAAGAGTCAGAGTTGTTGAATCACTTAATTTAATTTAGGTTGACAGAAAAAATAAAAGTGTGTAGGACTGGAAAATTAGGTTATGGGAGGCTATAAGTTTGTGTCAACCTTCACTCAAGAGAATATTAGTAAATGTCTTGTAAAAATTAGAAAGTTATACATAAATCAGAGATAAAAGTACCAAGGTTAAAAAAAAAAATAGCAACTAATCCATGAGACAAGACAGCAGTAAATGAATTCATGAAAACGCTTAGAGAGCCTGGAAAGTGAAGTTATTCCCATTAGAGGACCAGACAGAAGTACTGTTTGACCCCAAGCATGGAGTTGGGAACTATTTTAAATTATACAAAACAAAGAAAAATCTGTTCAAAAAGAACCTCAACGAGTTTTCCAAAAGTCTGTTTTTTTCGGGCAACTAAATGAATTATCAAAAGTGAATTTTTTGTGGCTGCTGTATTTATAGATTTTACAATAATAGAATAGCCTACTACTACTGTAATAGAATTTACAATTTATTGGAAAATAAAGTAATAAAAAATGTAAACATATTTTTCATACAAATTTAGTACACAACTTGAAAAATTACAAAAAACAAACTCAGTTACTTTTGGAATTCTAATCGCATAAGTAGTGGTGATGTGTTTAACTATGTAGAATTTGGTTTAGGGTTCTGAGTTAACGGGTTTCAAAAACGATAAACTTAACATAGATACGGCTAGTCGGTTCAGAGGTTAGTTAAGCGCAAGAAAACGAAAAGAATATTGCCTGAAAAGTTAACTTGTTTTAATCGTTAATGACGCGCCTCTTCCTGGAAAGCGTCACCTCCCGCAGACATAAAATTGCTACGTGCACTATGACACACACAGTAACTAGTTCGATTTCCTTACTAGACAGCTACAGGTGGTAGTAGTCTAGTCTCACTGCAACTTCAAACCGATGCTATCAGGATTCTTAAACAAAATTCTGACTTCAACATAGCACAAACAATCGAAACAAGGGGAAAAAAGCAGAACACACGAGCAGTTCATAATAGCTCAATATTTCGATGAAATTAAAAAAAAAACGCCCGTGTCTCGATGGTGACACGAAGAAATAATCTTCGTCACAGAACTGGAACCCGACCGTGATACGAAGAGTCTATTAAAACTGTTACACAAACAAGAGAAATGCACAAAACCAGTTCAATATTACTACAAAATAAATATACGACACTCTTATATAATCTTAGGTTACATAAATCTTACGTCGCGAGACTGAAACGAACGTGGATGCTAAGAAACAAAGAGATTACAAGCCACCGCACAACAAAAATGTCACCATTTTGCTACAAATGATCTAAACTAAGGCTCATAAAAAGTATTCGAACTACAACTACACACAAGACACACGCGACCGACGAGCAACAGTCGGTCGGCACTAAGTTCGGTTGGCGTGCGACGACGGCGGGAGCTAGCAGCTGTACCCGGCCCGGCCGGGGACGGCATTGATTTGGGGCCACTCAGCGCATGACACAGCACTTAATACCCCACTCCACACAGTACATTCACACGATTATTTTTTCTCTCCACTTTTCGTGTACGACATTATTTTAAACGACAATTTGCGTCTCTAAAGCGGGAGGGGGGGCGCTGTGGTCGGCGCACACGCTTCCAAAGCTTGGCGTCGTGAGTTCGTGAATCCACGTCGTCGGGGCGGATTCGTGTTCACAAAATGCGGCCTTGCCTCGTCAACTGGGGAAGTTGAGGCGGTGTGGACGTAGTGTTAGTCCTACTTGTGTACCGCGCGGCTAAAATAATATACCCTGACCTACATTCTTTGGCGTAACTAGGAAAAGGTGAAACGTGACCTCTTTATCTCGGAATTTTAAAACGTCGGATATCTTCTAAAATCTTATTCTTAGATCTTTTTACTGGCTGTAATATTCTATACTTATTCTTACTATGAAAGCCAGATTTTGGAATAAATTTGTAGAAAAACACAATAATGACAAGTTTACATAATTTTACTTTATATAGCTTTAACCACGCAAAGCCTACATAAACAAGAAACATGGCACACATTTCCGGCATGACAAATATTGTATTCGTAATGCAAGTTGTTTTATAAGTTTACTATTCAGCCTGTTCTTCTTCAGCGGCGCGACAACCCATTACTGAGTCAAGGCCTCCTTAATTCAGCCTGTTCATTTTGTTAAATAACTGTATTCTCTACGGTCAGTGTTATGTTAAAAACAAAGTATAACTGCATCTGACTTCTTTTAAAATCAATATTTAATAATGTATATTAGTAAGCTCCCTGAGGTGCAGAACTCGCTCACTAAGTTGAACGAAATACATTTTCTGTTTAGGTAAATATCAATAACTTATTAGATAATTTTTCAAAATTTTAAAACTTCAAAAACTAGTACGCTGCATTAAGATTTAGGTCAAAATTCCCTTTAACTGATACGCCACACGGATTTTCACAATTTTATCAAAATTTTTACCCACATTTTGGTCAACAGCGTCCCAAAATGATGAAATTTTGAAAAACGAAGACTACATTCCGATTTATGGTTGAAAGTCCCATTAATTCGATACCCCACACGCATTTTACGATTTTTCACAATTTTGACCCCCTCACATTTTGTCTTCCGTCCCCTATTTTTTGGGAGGGGGACAAATCTAAAAAACAATGAGGTTCTGTAGGGTAAAAGTACGAACACTCATACACTCAGTTCATTCAAGGGGGCGTAACCTTCAAGTTAGTCTCATACACCCCCTCGGAATACCTCCTAGTTACGCCACTCATCTACACTATTATGTTATTATTAAAAACTGGACCTCAGTCACCATACCGTCCCTTACTTTTTACCGTCAAATCTTTCCTGGTGGTAATCAGTCAGGCGGTTTGCAGATACAAAGAATGTGATATTTTTGCACTTCATTAAAAAAATGTAATAATGAAAATTTATTCCCTCGTTTAGGGGAATTATGAATTAAGGGCTGTAAAGGACTTTCCAGAAATAAAGCCACGCTTTATAAGACATTGGTAAGGTCTGTATTGACATATGGTTCTTAAGCGTTGAGTACTCAAGAAAACTGATGAACAGAGGCTGGCTGGCTGTGTTTGAAAGGAAGATACTGAGAAAGATTTATGGGCCAATTCAACAGGACAGAGTCTGGAGAAAGAGAAATAATAATGAATTATATGCTAAGTTCAATGACATTACAGTTGTCCGATTTGCCAAAATTAATAGCTTAAGATGGGCAGGACACGTTCAGAGAATGGATGACAAAAGTACGGCAAAAAGAATTATGAAACACAAGCCAATAGGAAAAAGGGAGATCGGAAGACCGAAGAACAGATGGTTGGACCAGGTCGGCAGTGATGCGAGGAAGCTGGGCGCGGTGAATTGGTAGCGGATGGCTGCTGAGGACAGGAATAAGTGGAGGCAATTTCTTCTGGAGGCCACGTCTCGATCTGGGCTTTAGAGTCAAGGATTTATGTATGTGAAGGACTTTCAGAGAGAAGGCATGCACAAATCACGCTCTGACGGGAATTTTTCACAGTAGCTCTAGAAAAAGTTGACGGTCGCATCATAAGGTACAAAAAGAAGCTGTGATTTCACTGCAATATAGAATAATGAAAAGCTAAAAAAATGTGACACTACACGATCGGACAGAGAAATAATTAAGAATTACAAAACGGCGTATTTAATTATTGTTCACCTCGCATATCGTAAAAGTTATAAACTTTCTAAAGTCAGGGCACTGCAAAATTTACAAAACACTTATCAGGCCAGTGATGACTTATGCTTCAGAAACCTGGACAATGACAAAAAATAGCGAAATACTTCTAGGTTGCTGTGAAAGACGGATTCTAAGAACAATATATAGAGAAGTACAAGAAAATGGAATGTGGAGCAGGCGCTATAATTATGAACTGTACCATCTTTACAAAGAGCCGGACATTGTCAGGATAATCAAAATATAGGCTTATAGGCTAAGGTGGGTTGGACACATAAAGAGAATGGAGGAAGGACAGCCTACGAAACATATTTTCTACCAGAAACTAATGGGTAGTAGAAAAAGGGGAAGACCCCGAAGTAGATTCAAAGATCAGATAGAGGAGGACTTCGGAAATATTGTTAACAATATTGTTACGCTGATGAAATAAACAGTACCACATCGCTGAGAGCGTACGTGATTCTGGGCTCACGGCGCGTGAGACTGTTCCAGCCGATTACAGGTCGTTCTGCACTCTCTTAGATTGCCTGTATCCCTTCTACAGACGTGTAATCGACTGCTCAACCGGCGTCCACGGCCTCTAGCTCGCTACTCTGCAAGGCGGCGGACGTTTATAAACACTGGTTTTTGGGTCGGCCCAGTTCAGTTTAGTCCTGGCGATACTGAAGTGCAGATCGGAGTATTGTGGCGAAGTGATCGGTGGCGTATCTAGACTTTGGCCTTGGGAGAGTCCGGTCGAGTCGGCTTCGTACAAAAGAGAAAAAACAATTAAGACTAGTCAACATTACTACCTTTAAAGTGGCCGAAAAAGGTGTGGTAACATCCTGAAATCAATCCGATTAAAGTAGTAAACGGTAATAACACAATAATGTACGCGTTATGGTAACATTGTTCAAACAGAATTAACACTGTTGCACACCAGTATAAAAAAATCATTCCGATTAGCGCTTTCAAGCTTCACAGCTCATCATCAGTTCGGAAATTTCATCAGATGATGAGCTGTGAAGCTTGAAAGCGCTAATCGGAATAATTTTTCTATACTAGCGTGCAACAGTGTATTTCTGTTTGTGATTATAACCACTAACACAACTTTATTAACTGTAACGTTGTTCAGAAGATACTTATTGACTACAGCGATTTTCCTATAAGTTTCGTATTTCAAAAGCATAAGTGCTGTATATTTAAAAAAGAGATAGTACAATATTAGTAAACAGAGCTGACAAAATAACAAAATACCCTAAAAAATTAAGAAATTAACAAAATTAGTCAAATTTTTTCCGATTATCTGGGGAGGGGTTTGGTCCCCCCCCCCCCCCGGTAATACGCCTCTGGAAATGATCACTGTGTGTTGGACAGATTTAACTCGAATTATTCTTAAAGAGTGTTTTGTAGCTTTATAACCGCTTTTTGTCTCTCATTAAAATTTTTAATTAATGACTTCACTGGTGTCGGTTATTCTGTTTCCACTACACAACACGACGATCGGTGAGATCGCCGTTAACAATATGTAACCTACACACACAAAAAAAAAAACAAAAAACACGTAACCACGAACACACCCATGTTTGGCAACTATTTTGCAGTAAACCAGTCTGTAATAATGACGTATTGCGACGAACGGTCTGATCCCTGTGTTAATGTTGAAAACAAAACTGCTGCACAATAAGTTGACCACAGTCCCATCTACAAAACGCAAACATAATTATCACCAAATTAGACAAGAGCGTACACAGTACGAAGGTCAAGTACGATATACAACTACTGTATATAATTATACACAAAGAAAACCGTCGAGCCTGACAAGGCAGTCAATACAATGGCAGTATGTCGTTATTGTTTGTGTTCTCGCTGTATTGACAACCACTTTGTAAATACAACTTAATTATTTAGTGGAATAAGTATGTACATCCCCGCCTTCTTTCCTACTAGCCGATGAAAACAAAATAAGTCTTTAATCCACGACTGTAACGTACGCTACGTTGAGAAACACACGACAAATTTTACAAACTCTAATCCAGTAGCGTGACGTGGGTGCATTAACACCTCTTGCCGGTTGTGACAGGCCTAAAACTTAACCTAAAATTTAATTCGAATTTTTTCTTGTACCAAGTGTTCTTTAGAGAATTTTCTATCATTCGCTGGGAGAAAAAGAGGGTCCGGGATCAACGGGATCTCACTCTCATTATACTTACACAGAATAAATAAGAACACAAATAATCGAATTAAAGACAATAAAGACAAACAGAGAAACACACGACTAAACGAACAAAACACAAATATGTACGTAGTACATATTCTATTTTGTTTATAAATAGAATAAATATAATAAAATCAAATATAAAATAAAAACTGAACAATTAAGAATTAATCAAAATGAACAACACATAAATAATAATAACAAAACAAATGGGCCACATTCACATACATAAATAATAAAATGACAAAACTAACAAAACTATTTAAAAACAGATATAAAAATAGCATACAAAACTAATAAAAATAATTTACAAAAACTAAATAGCCCACACAACAAAGATAATATAACAACTAACGGTATATACAAAATTGAATGCCAAGATCGCAATAAATGTTACATAGGACAAACAAAAAAAACAGCTGAAAAAACGTTATTTTGAACACCTAAACACATACACAAAAAACCAGAAACATATAAACAAATTTAGCCACACATGGAATAAACACAGGACATGAATTCCCAGACATAACCAATGTGACACTAATAAAACATGTACCACACAAAGGCACCATACTGAACATTTGGGAAAATTTACAAATATACAAACATAAAACACAAAACTAACTAACACCTGAACAAATACAAATCAATACAAAACATGACACAATATTCAAAGCACTCAACATCGTAAATACACAAAATACAAATACATATACCACAATCACACACAATAATACAACTTTAAAATACCAGACACCAACAAGAAACCTTAATAGCATCCAGCCAACACACAAATACTTCACCAGACGCAAGATCGCGAAGGCTGAGGATGAGAGCACGGGAGCTCTCGAAACATGTTCCAAATAAGGAAAAATAACATCTTGAGGTAATATAAATATAAATTTTAAATACTTTATATAGCCTATATCAAGAAACGAACTGTAGCAGAAAGTGACTGAATATATATATGCAAGGGGTTAACAGGGAGGCGCTCGGACACGTCCCCCCTGTGCATATGTTAAGGAGATAACGTATAAATAGATTTATTATCCGGTATATTATACTTCATTTCATATTTTTCAAGGTGATAAAATTATCTTTTTTCAATAGAAAATAAATATTAAGTTCGAAATACGGCGGCAAAACAATATGAATCAGCTGCTAATAACTGTCGTCTATACGGCTTGCACAGGGACACTTGTCAGTAGCCTGGAGGACACTCTGAGACTGCGCCATCCAATACAATGTTGCCAAAGCCTCTTTACTAGGTAAACTAAAAATTCTCCAGGAGTAAAATGACAACATAGCCCAGCTACTCCAACAGGCGTTTCGGACGGCGGCCGAATGTCCAATTCCATTGTACGCATGCGTTTATCTGAACTTTTCGCGCCATTCGCCCGAAGCCCGAACATAACCGTATTTTTCACATGTGTTTTCAGTCCGGTTTGTTTAGTCAGTGAGTCAGTGTTCATTCGGTGAATCTTCCGGCAGTAACACATAACATCGTCTTAAATCGGATAACTTTGTTCATGTGAGTGAATGTATTGTTTAAATCACATTATTTCGTGAGACTAATTTGAAATGAATTCTGTCGAGCATTTAAAAAACAATGTTTGTGATTTTGAAACGCGATTGGCAATTAAAAATTTGGGCGCACCAAGACCAATTTTAAATATTTCACAGCCAGATAAGAATGGGAGTAGCGTATTCAACCGAAAGTTTAGTGAAAAACATTATGACTTCGCAAAGTGGTTATGAGGTTGTGATAAAAGTAATGCATTTTTCTGTTTTGTTTGCTTATGTTCTCCTCGGGTAGATGCGGCATGGACAATAAATGGTGTTACTGATCTAAAACATTTAAAAGAGAAAGTAAAGAAGCATAGTTCAAGTGAAAAACATTTGAACTATGAAGTAGAATTCTCTGTTAGGATCAATCAACATTCAAAGCCAGTTAAATTCAGCCTACAGGCAGTCCATTAAAGAACACAATGAAAATGTTGAGCACAATCGGTATATTTTAAATCGTATAATAGAGTGTATTAAATTTTGTGGTTCCTTCGAGCTTGCTTTGAGAGGACACGATGAAAGTTAGGATTCGGATAATCTGGAGTATTTCGTGGACTTGTTGATTTGAGGGGAAGTTGATAAAATATTTAAAAAACATTTGCTAGAAAAAAGTCTTTTCAGTGATTGTCAAAGACAATCCAAAATGAATTGTTAGATTCAATGCTAGTTGTAGCTCGTAACTTCACTTTAAAAAAGATGGAACAGGCTGAATTCGTTGCAATACAAGCGGATGAAACCACCGACATTTCAGTGAGAAATCAATTGGTTTTAATTGTCAGGTACACAATCGGTAGCAAAATCTATGAACGATTTTGGGGTTACTTTACCCCGGAATCTCAAAACGCGCAGGGAATTTCAAAGTGCATTTTACAGCAACTCCAATGTTTAAAAATTTCGGAAAAGCCATTGAAATTGATTGCACAGAGTTATGATGGTGCATCTGTTATGTCAGGCAGTGTTAACGGTGTGCAGGCGCTTATAAAACAACATTACCCAAACGCTCACTATATTCACTGCTATGCTCATAAATTAAATCTAGTGGTAGCCAAAGCAGCTAGTTGTAATACAAATGTCAGAGTATTTTTTTCTAATTTGGACGGCTTCCCTTCATTTTTTCCCCGATCTTCAAAAAGGATAGAAGTGCTGAATAGTGTAGTGAAAAAACGCCTTCCCCGAGGATGCGATACCCGTTGGACATTCCACAGTAAAACGGTAACAACAATTCACAATCACAAAGACGATTTGGTGAAATGTTTCGAGCAGATCATAAGTGATGAAAGCGATGCCAGTACTATTCGAAAAGCATACGGTTTGCTCAATCTGTTGCAAGATGAAAATTTCCTTTTTTGGTTAGATCTTTTCAATAAGATAATGCCTCATGTAGAAATTTTATTTTGTCAAATTCAAAAAAGAGGTATCGATTCTGTTTTTGTCAAAAGTTGTATCGAAATATTTAAAAATCATATTCAAAATGTAAGAGAAGGAATTGATGACTTCGTTTGCACAAACCAAATGAAAAGGAAACGATCTGATGAAAACAAGGTAATGAACGCAAAAGAAATATGCGACATTATTTTGGTGAGTGTAAATGTTCGCTTGTCATTTACTGGACATTTATCTTTGGCCTCCCTTTTTGACACAACATGTTTTGGAAAGTATCGAATAAATTTTCCAAAATATATTTTTGACGAAGTCCTGCAGCACTATCCTTCTATCGTAGATAATAATAAATTGACTGCTGAACTTAATGTACTTTATAAAAGAGATGATTTTATCCGTGCTCCTGGTATTTCATCGTTGTTGGGTGTAATGATTGAGAATAATTTGTGCGACACATTCTTAGAGACTGTAAAACTGCTGAATGTTGTGTGCACAACTCCAATGACGACGGCTGAGAGCGAACGATGTTTTTCTACATTAAAGAGAATTAAAAGTTTTCTGCGTAATACAATGACACAGGATCGCCTAAATTCCCTATCAATGCTTTCAATTGAGAGAAAGTTTATTTCTCAATGTGAAAATTTTAATGAACTTGTGATTGATAATTTTGCTTCTGCTAAACTCGTAAAATGGACTTCTTATTTAAATCGTGCGTCCGTTGAATTATTCTAAAATAACGCATTTTGGAATGTAAATATCAATTATTATTATTATTGTTTTGTACCAACGGTGTAGTTAGGCCATATAAACTATAAATCATAGCAAACGAATTACAGTATATATTCAAATTATATATTAAGTTAGTGAGGCTTTGGTGTTACGTGTCATGGAGACTGATAATGACAGTCAAGGAGTCCTGTGTTCTAATCACCACCGGTGATACAGTGGGTACACAGCCTTCCAGATGTATCTGGAACACTGGAATCGTCCTAGGTGAGTACATGTGCACTGTTTTTTTTACATATAGTATTAAAATGATTTAATTTTTAAGAGATTATATTTACTAGGACCAGATTGTCTAGGGTTACTGACACATTATTATTATTCTGTAGAGGGGCATTCAGAAACCTTAAAACACAAACGTACTGATACATACTCTTAAATAAACCAACAAAAAATAATGTACTGAGTCTCATATATGATGCTTAAATGAACAAACAAGTAAAACATCCAAGTGTCCTCCCCAAGTTTTTTGGCCAGAGCCGCCACTGTATATTTGGATTCGCTTATGTCTTACAGCCGAAACTGCACTGTGTAATTAAAAGAATGTTAGCTAAAGCCTGAATACTGCACATAATAGAAGACAGAGACACATCAAGTAAAGACATACTGGATAACGCACGCCTCAGAATATTTAAATAACTCTGTTCAATGTCAGTAGCAGATAAAGCTGACCGAAATGGTGACACTAAAGTGGCCATGGAAATATGAAATTTCAAGAAGATTCTTTAAGTAATGAAGACTTAACTAGCAATACAAGGAAACGCTGTAATATAATAAAAGTGTGCATGCAAAAACAAGTGCTTTGTATAAAATAATTTAAAAAAAATACTTGGCATTGTACAAAACTTATTCATAAAAAAATAAGATTGAACAACATAATCACTAAGGGTAAAGGTGAGATATTGTGCGTTTGACTTTGACTTCCTAGGTCCATTACCGAAAGCTACGCGGGGAACACCTAATTGTGTGAGTTGATGCCTTTACGAATTTGTCAAGTTATATGCTGTCACGGGTCCCATTATTCGTTCAGTATTTAATGTAATATTCTAAATAAATATATCCCGGAGCACGGACATGTCAAGAGCATGTACACTCACAGAGCCAAGGAAATTCAATACACCACGCAGAATTCAAATGCTGATTACAGCCGTCAGATGATTTCAATTTTAACTTCAAACCAGGAGTAGCCTTACCTTTATTAATTACGTCTCTCTTGTTCGTAAAAGTATGCGAACCAAAAGATTTTGTCAATACATTTTCTATAATGCAACTGCATTCAGATTCAGAGGCAGGAAGGGAAATTCCCGATTCGGTGGAAACAGACGCCATTATATTTACGCAATCACACCACACATCATAAAGTCCAGCGGCGACTAGCGGATCACCTTCAACGGTTCGATATTCTGGTCCCCGAGCAATTCGGTTTTCGTGCTGGACACTCGTCGACGCATCAATTGATGCGCTTCGTGGAGACCGTGGCCGAGGCCGGTTGCTCGCGAGAGCAGACCGTCGCCGTTTTCCTTGATGTCGAGAAGGCGTTCGATCGTGTTTGGCATCCACGCCTCCTGTACAAACTTACGGAGATCCTGCTTCCGGATTGCTAAATTCATCTGATTGTTAGCTTCCTTCGGAACAGAACCTTTTGGGTGAGAGTAGATAACACCCTTTCTTCGGCAAGGGCTATTACGGCTGGTGTACCTCAGGGAAGCGTCTTGGGCTCCCTGCTTTTCTGTCTACGTCAATGACGTGTTCAAGTTGTCTGGCACCAGGTTGGCCATGTTCGCCGACGACACGGCGGTGTATGCAGTCGATCGTCGAGCTGAAACGGCAGTTATCTGGCTCCAGGAACAATTGGACGAATACGTTGAGTGGGCAGAGAGATGGAGGGTTGCCATCAACGCGGCCAAGAGCACAGCAGTAGTCTTCTCCAGACGCTTAAGGCTCCCCGACAGACTTTACATAGGTGATACTCAGTTGCCCTGGTCTCGAGAGGTCAAGTACCTCGGGGTCCACCTCGATCGTCGTCTTACCTGGCGGACACACTCCGCACACGTAGCCCGCAAGACCGCCAATCGTCTATATCAACTCCGTCCCGTGCTATGCAGCAACGCCATGACCCGCCGCCTAGGGAAGCTTATCGTCTCCACCTATGTGGTGTCGATGGTTACCTACGCGATCTTCGTTTGGGGCTACTTGGCCAAGACCCATAAAGCGAAAGCTTCAGTCTCTCCTTGACCGAGGATTGCGCTGGGCGTGTAAAGCCCACTATCTGACATCCAACAAAACCATCCGAGAAACCCTGCGTGTCCGTTCCCTGGACGCCACTATACGGACGCTGTCCCGCAAATTTTATCGCCGCTCCGCCCGATTCCAGGGCAATCACCTAATTAGCGCCCTCGGTCGCTATCAATCTGTGCCAGGTGAATCTTGAACCCGGCCTCGGCGTACTCTCACCCTCAATTAATTGATACTTAATTGACACCCACGGCCGGTAGCAGACACACCCTTAATCCAGTCCCATCTATCGCATGCCCTTTGTCTCGCACAGCCCTCTGGTCACGCCATAAGACATAAACTGACAAACCAAAAACACTGGTTAATCATAGCACATTTATCACAAAAACTAAGTAAATCAGAACAGAAATGATAAACTATTGAGTAACAACTTCCTTAAACTGTAGTGAAGAAAATGCGAACTGTTAACGGAGTTTATACCGCGTAGTTAACAACACAACTGACAATTTTGCCGGCCACGTGAACGGCAACAGCACACACACATATGACTGCAATCCCCTCTCCTGGTTGAGCCAATGCTAGACACCAAGGTCAACGAACTCTACATGCTAAGTGCAGTGCCGCTGAACTCGGCCGGCAACAAACCCTATTCGAAGACGACCAGCGGTTTTGAATTCTAGTAATGCAATGCAATACATCGGCAATCAGCAACTAGATTTGAAATTCACTAATAATTAATATAATAGTAGTATTTTCTCCTCTTTAATAAAAATAATTCTATTCTCTTTAATTATCATTTTCGTGCTGGTACCGCCGGCAACAACGGTTACATTGACGCCACGCTACTGCTTTAAGCATACGGTGTTCTGCCGTGTGACAGGTCCCATAATCGGTTTTTAGAGACAAATAGTATTGTCCTCTTGCGTCATAAGAAATCCTGATTCTACGGCGATGAACAAAGATTCAATTCAGTATATTGGATTCAATATACAGTAAACTCCTGATCATCCGCGTTTTTTTTAATAAGACTTTGAACTGAATAATAAAGCTTCTGCTCCACTAATCTTAATACGCTAGTTTATTTACTACTGTTGACAACATTTTATCAAAATTATGTAAGTTATGTAAAGGTATGTCCGAGTGACGGAGCGTGTCACCCAGACAGGTACAGTATTGTTTCTCGCTCGGCACCTAGCTACTAGTGATGGGCCTATATACCTATAACAGGTATTTTAGAATAATTATTTTTGTGGAACGGATATAACCGTGACTGTAAAGTTGAAATACCTGTTCCGATTCAACGATAACTGAAAATCGAAATAAGTTACCCGTTCCGACTGCTCGCGGCCTCTCGGTTCCGAGTCACACGAGCCCCATATGCAACAACGAATAAACGGGTACTACAGTACACAGTCACTTTTTCGTGCTGAATACTTTATTCTGCGATTGCCATGTAGTGCTGAATACCGATTGCCATACAAGTACGAAACGAAGCAAAACAGTGAGGTTGAGAATATCTCTATGCCAAAGAGACGAAGCTGTTTTTAATAAATGAAAAAAATTCAGACTGATGTTACATTTATTCTCGTGTATTATGCAGATATATAATACAGGTTATAATAAATTATATATTATACTAGTCACCAACTTGGTAAATTTTGAAAAAGCGAATTATATTATGTTATAATCTACAGATTGGCTGATAGTTGATAGCCCATATAGTACTTTTTGTCAATCTGATTCGTAGATGATTTCAACTTCACTGGACATCTTATGTAAATGATGAGAATGTTGTAACACTTGAGGCTTACTGTTATGTTTTTATTATAATATGTTTCTGATGTTATTTTGACATTATTTGTTGTGCTATTATGTGCACTCTTAAATTTCATTGTCCGAGTTTCGCAACTGACTTGTCTAACCAAAACAGAATCAATAATTTAATATTAAACCTACGTCAGGTTGTTTACTCCTAGTGAAAAGTTAAATTAGTATTCCCGAAGTGTGACATGCCTACAAGTTCTCTTGTTTCTTATTTTCTTTTAAACAGTAACGGCTTAATAAAGTCAGTGTAAAGTAACACTGTTAATACTTTTAGTTTCAATTTATTTCTTATAACAATTTATACGAGTATAATACAGGTATATGTATAATAGGTATATAATAACAGATATTTGTACGTGTTATTTTTTGGAACGGTTTCGTTCGTACCTGTTATTTCCAAATACCAGTTTAGCACAGCTCTACTAGCTACCGTGAGTCATCCAGCATAGGGTAAGCTCATCTAATTCCGTGATAATAAGGATATTAGCTTACAGTTACAAAATCTGTTGATTAAAAATAATTTTAATGAGTGCGGAGTCTTGTTAGAACTATGTAATTAGAGTGTATATGTAATAATGATCCATAATTTTATTAGTTTCTGTGAAAAAAATTATAAAGTTAGCATCTGCATGTCACTTAATTCCGTGATACTATACCTAATTCCGTGACACTATCACTTTAATTCCGTGATACTTGATATCTCGTATAAACACAAATGAATATCATGTTTATGAAGTATAATTTAATTAACAATACAACTGTAGGCATAATAAGTAAATTTTATGTCATATTATTGCATAAATTGTTTTAATTTTATAATAAAATATTTATAAAATAAAAAAATTAATTTAAAATGAATACTTATAATTGTAGCCATCTTAATTTATTACATATACGCGTACAAAAGAAAACATTTAAACAGTCACGAATTGTATTTATAATTCATCACTGTCACTGTCATTTAAATTTGCACACCTCTCACACATGAAAATGTCCATGTCAGTTTCTGCTGCTTGGCAGTTTTCATGATACGGTGTTGCACAGAATGAACAAGAAATCCAATTTGCTCCATTTCTTTTTTTGACATCAGCGCTGTATGAGCCTTTGCAGACTCCACAAACCCAGTCTTCATTATCAATGCTGGACCTTGATGTGGAAGGTCCAGCTTCTGGTGAGGAAGGTGACTATGTCGATTGGTTTGGTGAAGGAGTAGGCCTAGGCCTAGTTGAGTGGTCTGGCAGAGTTAGACACTTTGCTGTAAAGTCAATATTGCGTTTGACTGTTCTCTTTTTTCTTGTCGCATCAAACGTAGGGGCTTTCAGCACATCAGCAATTGCACGCCGACGTCTCTCAGGCGATGGGGTAGGCAACGGTAGGGGTAAAGTGTCTTCTGGTGCCCTATTCGATGGTTCATCCTGGGTCTGATGTCCTATAGGAGTCTCTGCGTCGGTAGGTCTAATATTGCTGGGAGCAAGAGCTTCATTTGACACTGAAGCCGGATTAAATGGGTAGACGCCTGTTTTGGAAAATCCTGTTTTAAAAATTATTATTAACTTAGTTAATTTAATTATATTAATTACTTAATTTTAATTAATTAACTAGATTTAAGATCCAGGTGTTTTAATATGCAATATAGATCATTAATAGTGTTTAAAGCAAATCACACAAACGATTTACGTTTATCTTATTACAGTTATACTTTTACTTCACTTAATTCCGTGATAGAGAAATGAGTATGGAATGTGAGAAACCGTAAGAAATAAAGTAATTAACATAATGTATACGAGCAAAATATAACGACTTAACGTTATTCTTTTTATATATTCAAAACCTCCAAAGAAATGTGAATATAAATATATATTAATAAACAAAAATAAATAAGAACATATCTGTTTTTTAATACTTTACTTTGAACACTACACAAGAACAACAAAAACTATGATTTCAGTAGGTTGCTTCTGACAAAATGGCCTCTTGTTAACACCACGCTGCCTCCCATAATTCCAAACTCGCGCTAACGATAGCTGATGAGTGCTGCTATCTAACTGAGAAACTACAAAAGTAATATTTGCTAACGCTTATTTCGTTACATCATTTATGTAGAGTATCACGGAATTACATGAGTCACGGAATTAGGTGAGCTTACCCTACGTACTTTACTGTGACTGCGGGAACATTTAATTTTCTCAGTATGTTTGTCTTAATTGAAAGCCGTTGTACTCTACTAGCTTAGTTAACGGATGTGAAAGTTAGGAGATACTGTACTAACATTGAACGCCACCTGTGATGTTTGCCGACAGGTCAGCAGTGACTTCACTGACACGTGTTTTTCTAATGGATACGTTTGCGGTAATTCACTCCTGAAGCTAATCCCTGCTGCGGATGAAAACGGACACGTTCACTTGGATTTTGTATAGGCCTGTATAACTTTTGTAGGTAATAACTTAAGAAATACTCAATGTAGATGATACACGTAAGGCAATTTATCAGTACGACTTCTTCTAACGAAATGTCAGTTCGTGTGAATCAGTATTTAAGCTGCATAGAAAATGTGATTACTAGTTACACAGTTTCAGTATGTATATACTGGGTAATGTCCCGCTTAATACGCGGTTTTTACGAGGTCCCTTGATGAGCGTCTTACTGTATTGTTTTACTTTAAATAAACAGGTAAGGTTAATAAAATAATTTTCATTACTTTCTGCCTTTTTTTTTTTTTTTGCATACATTGTGGATTGTTCGCAGTTGTACATTTAATGCAATACTGAATTATTCTCAAATGTGCGAAGCGAGTTCTCAGTCTTAACTCGACCGATTGGCATTTGTCTGTCTATCTATTTCTGGGTATGTCTCACGGTAATTTTTGATCGCATCAACTGATTTTCGTAAAACTTCCAGCATGCGTGTCCACACTTTTACCTTACAGAACCCCATTCATTTTGAGATTGATTTCTTCAAACATAGGGAGGCGGGTAGAAATTCTGACGGGGTCAAAATTGTGAAAACATCGTAAACCCATGTGGGGTAACAAATTAAAGGTAATTTTAATCTCAATCTGAATATAACGTTCATTTTTCAAAATTTTTGGACGTCAGGGCTCAAATGTGTGTGAAAATGTTGATAAATCGCAAAAATTCATGTAGTTATAAAATTAAAGGAGAGTTTTAACTAACAACTGAATGTAGAGTGTTAAGTAACTCTCGTCGCTTGTTCAATAACACGGTTGGATAGAAAGAAGCTTGTGTAAAGTAGAAAGGACGAGAACAAGCTTATGGAGAATAAAAATATTCGTTCACACTGATCCGTACTCATTAAGGGTAGAAAGCTCGTTTCAAGGGCACTCGTAACCGGCAAATCGACCAAAAATTCAATTTTTGTTTTTTTTTTGTCTTAAAAACTTCTTCAATAATTTCTGAGTAATTTGATCGATCGTAGGAAAAGTTCCGTCTAAAGTGTTGATAACGTTACCATTTTTTATAAATCTGTAACAGCATTATAAGAAATCGTACAGACATGTGGTTTTTACCATTAAAAAAAAAAAGGAATTTTATGAAACATTCACTACCAATGTCTATATTGTCTTTCATAAAGCCAATATTTGCTCATCTGAGTCATCCTAATTTTTTGTTAAAAAGTCTCTTCATAGTAGTACACAGAATGCAAACGAGTCGCTGAACCATTTGCTTAGGAATAGACTGCCAAAAAATATATTTGTTGGACTGGATACTTTGGTTTTGGGTGTACATGATGCTGTGTTGACCTTCAATAAAGGTAACATAAGTAAGTGTTAAGTTTTACAAAAATTAGGGACCAAACTATGACCAAATATGGTTAAGGTGATGAAAAAAATTTGACTTGCAATGAATCCTTGAGGCAGACAGCAGTAGATGAATTGATGAAAAACGTTAGACAGTCAACTGGAACGGTCTCGGTCAGTTGCCAAGAAAAAACGTTTTTACCTGTTGAGGTAAATTGCGCCCCCCGCACTTTTATTACTGCCCGAATCTGTAATTTAGAAACGTAAAATTCTAAACTTCGATGAGATTTCAATTGTGCTACTTTTAATTTCTGCGAGTTACCTCTTTCTTCTAGTATTTTTATTACGTTACGTTAGATTAGGTTAGGCTAGAAATTAATAGAATTATGATGGTAATTTCTGTATTACTATAATAATATGAAAATGCAATTGATCACAACTGACCGTATTCAAATTTCCACGTCGGTCGCAACTGACCGGGTTTTATATGATTGGGTCGCAACTGACCACGGTCGTAAATGACCCATTATTTCAGAAACCAAGTGAACTATCAAGCTGAATGTTTTGTGGCCACTGGGGTTAATGGCGATGTACTACGTACTACTAGAACTACAATGTTACACTGAAAAATAAAAACGTAAAAAAATGTGAAGTATACCTTTTGTATGCAAATTTTCAAAGCAAAATACAAAAAAAATATAGAAAGTCAGGAAATTCAGATATCTTTATAATTGTAGTAGCGTTTGTAGTATACGTGTAATGTGCTTACCTGCATGCTAAAATTTCAGACTTCTATCTTTTACAGGTTCTCAGATAATGGGTCTTTAATGTGATGAATTTAACATGGTAAGCATAGTAGGTTACGAATGCCCTTAAATAAAATCTGTGTGTGTGTGTAAAACGCAGTTAATCGATAGTGTTCACTTTATTCATCGGCTAGGAAGAACAGACGACCTAAGAGCAAAAATAACCGTGTTATTCTACTAAAATAGTTTACAGAGCGGCGATTAATATTAACACAGATCGGCGGCGCTGACCATAAACCCTCAAAGCACTACAAAGAGCTAACTAATTATGCTTTTCGTTGTTGCTACTGAAACTCCCAGCAGAAGGGCGCGGTGCCTCACTGACTCAACACACAAAAAGCTATTTCTACCGCAATGTTCGTTTTTAATTAAAGCATCGTAAATTATATATACCCAACTTAAAAAAAAAAAATTATACACTGGAACCAACCATACATGACTTCCATGTTCTAAGATTTATATTTAAAATCATTTTCGAAATGAAATATTTCCATAGAAAATATTTCTTTCTTCAGCCTTAACCACAGTACTGTGGTCACAAACGTATACCACCTCACGTTACCGCACTCGATTTTCACTGATGTCGGCAGTCGATGGCACTGCCGAAACGTCTGGTTTTGCAGGAAACGTTGGACCACGGCCAAACAGCCCGAGAAGGAATTTTAACAACAAACTACTTTTTTGTTGCCGATAACGTAGTACACATATAAAAAATGATCCCCCCCCTCTTGAACTGTCACTTTCATTTATAGAAAATTACCCCTTCCCCCTTCAACTACCCTTTTGATTTATACATATTTCATATACCTTTCTACAGTGGATTATTATGACCTTCTTTTCAGGATACTTTATTTATCAAAATTAAGTACTTTACTCTTATTAAAACATAAAACGTTGCAGGTAAACTACCCCTTCCCCTTAACCGATCTTCACCAAAACCAATAGGCATTGAGTCCTCTACAACTCAGGCATATATGGAAAACATTATTTGATTTTGTTTGAATTTGTGGCAGTTATCGTTCGCCATAGAAAAAATTCTATACAGACACACAGACACATTTCGGAAAATGACTTTTCTTCATATTTTGAAGATAGTACAATCAGAATCAGCCCTTATCTCGAACTGGATTTTTTTCGCGATTACCATACTTTTCCTTATGGAACATGGAAGTAAAAAAGGAAGGTCGCGAAAGGGATGGAACAACAAAACCTGAAAAAAAACCCTCTGCACAGTGGAGAGTGCCCGCTGACGAACAAACAAGAATGGAAGAGATTGTCACCGGAAGATGAAAACGATGTTCAAAAAACATAATGATGACGATGTGTGTGAATCAAGCTTACAATTATCTATACGGTATTTCACTATCTGCGTTTCTAGTAATAGTATCAACATAATTGTCGTACGACTAGTAGTAGGAAATGCTACCAAACAATAAGGATCACGCGGGTGGGTAGCTAAAGGTCGCCGTGACGGGTACAGAGCGGTAAACTCGATGCAGTATGTGGCCTTCACCGGTCCCCCTGGTCGATACAATTGGACCATGTTTTGTTTCAATGTATACGTACAGTACACAATAACACGAAACCCCCCACCCCCAGCTTACGACAATAATCTGACATGGACATACCACAACAAACGGGGGGGGGGGAGCTTTGGACGACCGACGCTGCATCTACCTTGTCAAACTCTCGAATCGACAGTAGCTTACCTCTCTACACAGACCGGTCGTGTGTGTGTGTGTGTGTGTGTGTGTGTGTGTGTGTGTTTGACTTAGCGTTAAATCGGATACAACTGGTTAACAAAA
The DNA here is from genome assembly GCA_034769895.1 of Magicicada septendecula. Classification (NCBI taxonomy): domain Eukaryota; kingdom Metazoa; phylum Arthropoda; class Insecta; order Hemiptera; family Cicadidae; genus Magicicada; species Magicicada septendecula. Next base: position 833,498,511 of record CM068368.1, read on the forward strand.
ACTGCCGATTATTCGCCGTCTCTGGTGTAGGATAAAGTTTTCGCCTCAAACATCGACATCCACGCGCGCATGTATGAACATGTACAGGACAACTCGAATCATCCGGAGTTCGTATTCATTATCACCTTTTCATCCCCCGTCATATGACAGGCTCATGCGTGTCTACTAGAGTCAAAGCGCTCGTCTAAAGATTTTTCGCTCACGATTCATGTACATTATATTCTTTTTCTGTACCACAGCCCAACTTGAGCACTGACCTTCGACACAAATCTTCCCCAACGTCTCCTCCTACCAGCGTGACTCCTCACGTACATTCTTCTGAGATCTTCCAGCACATCATCAAACCATTTTATCCTATAGGTCGGTCCCTCTTTCTGCTTTTATACACCTGATCCCTCAGGATTTCCTTTGGCATACGCTGATCATCCATCCGTTCTATATGTGACCTAGCCATTGTATTCGTTGGAGTTTTACAAACCTTACAATGTCCTCACGCTTCAATAGTTCATCTATCTTCTGGTTATATCTTACTCTCCATTCATCATCTTCCTTAACCATACGATAAACACATCGTACAATCTTTCTTTCAAAACTTCTCAGTGTTTTTGTTCCTTTTTATACTAATGTCCACGTGTCACCTCCATAAACGACAACCGGTCCAACGAGCGTTTACATATTTTCGATTTTATATCGTGACTAATGAGCTAGCTTCTCAATAGTCAATACTGTTAGCATAGTATGCCCTATTTTATATTTGTATCCTGTATTGTCTCATTTATGCGCCCCCTCATTATCTATCATGTTACCTAGATATCTAAACTTATTAACGGCATCGATTAGTCACATAATAGAGACATATTACATCGTAGAAAACAACATTTGAGTTTGATTCAGCGCAAAACGTCAAAGCCCAATGAATCGTCCGAGTGATTTGGCGGCGAGAAAAAGCTAACCAGAAAAAGTCTAAACAGATGAAATTTCAGACATTTTTTGTTGATCCCAATTTCTGTCGTGTTTAGTTAATCGTATTTACATTTGTTAACAATTTTTTTTTTAAATCTGTTCTTCAATAGAATATTGTAGATTACATTTAAATACACACAATTAGTATTCAGTACCAATTAATCCAGACTATCAGAGATCTACTATATAAGAGATTCCATAAAAAATTCGTACAATTTTAGATCTCACACACTACTAACCTCCGACTCAAAGACTATTATTTTGTTGTGGTGTCTGTACAATTGTTAATAGGTATTACTCAAGCCATTTAAACGTTAACGTCGGCAATCAAAGCAACTGTTAATCAGTCGTAATTTATTTTTTAAATCCACCAACGTAGTTACGTTTTTGACATGTTTCTGAACATCGCTAAAACAACGCAGATGAGATACTGAAGAGAGCGGGTGAAAGGAAGGAACTGATTGGATCGACTGTGGAGAGGAAAAGCAATATGGTTGGTCAGCTCCTACGCCATTCTAATCCTGATCAAGGGGCGTATTGGGAGGGGAAGGCCCAGGGAAGAGTACGTACATGGCGTAAAAGAACGAAGAAGATATGTGGTAACCAAGAAGCTGTCTACCCAAAAGAAGAAACTGCAGTGACCGCTTGAGGAGGAGAAGAAGAAAAAGATAAAGGAAACTGGATTAATAACAACCATTTTTTTGTAGGAAACAACGGACGGATCGGAGGAAACAATGATTGGGAGAACATTATCTGGAGACTTACATTGTGAGGTGTCGTATGAGATGAACACGGACGGATACGGCGGTGATGTCTGAGACCTGATACAGGGAACAATACCACTACGTAATGATGATGATGATGATGATGATGACGACGACGACGATGATCATATACGTAAAGCAATGTTCTAACTTGTACTAAGCCAAGACTGGCTTTATCTTTCGCCACATGTATTCAGAGCGCAGAGGTCGCGTTGACGTCGCACTGATCAAACAAACCACCTGGAGATGGATTCGAACCAAATAGAACAGAATGCGCTAACCAACGAACCACCTCGACTCACGTGAACACTGTATGTTAAATTACGTTACGTTACATTTAACATAAATTACGTTATATTTACTAATAAGTTTTGCCAATGTGACGGGGGGAGGGAGGGCGACACGTCAGGCCTACGCAGTCGGCTTAGCATACAACGTTAATTGTTTGTTGTTTACTCAGCCCTCGTTTACCACCCACTTTGTAACTGGCGTGGCTTCACGGCGAAACGTCTACTCACAACGACAGTAGCTCAAACAAACAAGCTCAGTTTTGACTTGACCGTTTGGCAGTTGTCTGTCTGTCTGTCTTTTGGGGTATGACTCACGATTACTTTTGAATGCATCAACCGATTTTCGTAAAACGTGCCATGTGTCCAAAGACCCCTACTACAGATTCTCCAACTTTTTACCCTACAGAATCCTCTGTCTTTCAGCTTCATCGTCCCAAAAATAGAGGGCGGGAGGCAAAAATGTGATAAGTTCAAAATTGTGAAAAAATCGCAAAAGCCCGTGTAGGGTATTAAAGGCAATTTTAACCACAATCTCAATATTTTAATGATAACGTGATGTATTTATAATATACACACACTTGTTGTTTACTAATGGTACCTATAATCTCTATCTTCTATTGTGGTGTATTTATTGTTCATAACCTAAAGGTACCATACATATGATTTATAATAAAGTTTTAATTACTCACATTCTTACATTCGATCGATTTCGGTCATAGACCATCGTCAGGTCATATAGACTGTGCGCTTGCGGTCACTAGGCTATATCGTAAAACAGTTACTATTTACAAAAACGAATTCGTAGACATTGATTAACGAACGTGAAACGAATTCATTTTTGTAAATAGTAACTGACAAACATAATAGAAGATTGAGACTCAATATGTTTATTTTTGAAAATTAAAAAAATGTTTGGACGTCAGGGCCCAAAAAGTGGGTGACAAGTTTGATAAAATCGCATGTGGTGTATCAAATTAAAGATAATTTTAACTAATATCTGAACGTAGTGTTAAGTTTTGGAAATGTTGGCACCCAGAGCCCAAAAATTATATATACACAATATGAAAAAATTCTGAAATTCCCGCAGTGTCAGACTAAAAGGAGGTGCAACCCAGAAGCGATGTTCCGAATATTTAGTGTTTAGCGTACGACTGTGTGCTCTACAATTGTTATATTACTAAAGAAATCGTAGAGTAATCAAGAAACATTATCTAATACTGTAATTTATGTAATAATAAATGTACTTTGTTCTAAACAGTTAGCGAGTTCTGCAGCTTAGGGAGCTTACTAGTCATACACATATGAAAATATACAATACACACACCATATTCGATGTTTGATAAAAAAGTTCGCGCAAATATAGTTTATTTGAAAAAAAAAATTCATCACTTCGTTCATCATTATTTATACTACTCCATTCAGTGTACTCTCCATCAGATTTAACACAATTGTGCGTAAATTCTTCTTTCAGTATCCGAAACTTTTCTGTAATGCACTTTTGCTACAGTCTTCAGTTTGCTTGGTGACTTTTACTTCCATGTTCCGTAAGCAAATGCAAGTATGGTGATCGCGAAAATAATCATGTTCGAGATAAGAGCTGATTCTGATTGTACTACCCTCAAAACATGAAGTGTCTCATTTTCCAAAAAGTGTCTGTGTAGAATTTTGTCTATGGCGAACGATAACTGCCGCAAATTCAAACAGAATCAAATAAATTTTTGCATATGTGCCTGAGTTGTAGAGGACTCAAGGCCTATTGATTTTGGTGAGGATCGGTTTAAGGGGAAGGGGTAGTTTACCTGCAACGTTTTAGGTTTTAACAAGAATAAGGTACTTAATTTTGATAAACTATCCTGAAAAGGGTAGTTGAAGAGGGAGGGGGTACTGATGTTATAAATTTATTCGACCGAAAACTTAATGTTTCAATGAAATATTAACAATTGATATCGTCCTATGTTATGTAACCACGGATACGTAAACAAAATAATTTTTTGTTTTCAGAAATTCACAGATAACAAATGCTGGGCGGTATTCGCTTTCCTTTGCGTTGTTTAAATAAAAGATAATTTAATGAAATTAATTCTTTATTTTTAAAATATTAACAACTAGGTACAATTCGTATTTTGATTATCTTTCTCAGCGTTTTTATCACAGCATGCTGATATATTTGGTTTCGTTCTGAATGTAGGCCTACATATTAAAATATCGGTATGGAGAACCATACATGACTTCCATGTTCTAAGATTTATATTTAAAATCATATTCGAAATGAAATATTTCCATAGAAACTACGTCTTTCTACTTATTGCTTCAGCCTTAACCACAGTACTGTGCTCACTAACGTATACCACCACCACCTCACGTTTTCGCACTCGATTTTCACCGATGATGGGAGTCGATGGCACTGCCGAAAAGTCTGGTTTTGCAGAAAACATTGGACTACGGCTAAAGAGCCCGGGAAGCAATTTTAACAAAAAACTACTTCTTTGTTGCCGATAACGTAGTACACATATAAAAAATTCTCCCCTACACCTTCAACTATAATTTTTAATAATAGAAAATTACCCCCACCCCGTTCTCCTAACTTCTTCATTTATAGATATTTCATCTACGTTTCTACAGTGGATTACTATGAGCTTCTTATCAGGATACTTTATTTATAAAAATAAAGTACTTTACTCTTGTTAAAACATAAAATGTTTCAGGTAAACTACCCCTTTCTCTTAACCGATCTTCTCCAAAATCAACAGACCTTCCGTCCTCTACAATTCAGGGAAGCATGCAAAAAAATATTTGATTCTGTTTGAATGTGCGGCAGTTATCGTTCGTCATGGAAACATTTCTCTTGTTACAACATAAAATGTTGCAGGTAAACTACCCCTTTCCCTTAACCGATCTTCACCAAAATCAATAGACCTTGAGCTCTCTGCAACTCAGGGGGTGCAAAAAATTATTTTATTCTCATTGAATTTTCGGCAGTTATCGTTCGTCATAAAAAAATTACCGTTTTCAAACATAAAACGTTGCTGATAAACTACCCCTTCCCTTAACCGATCTTCAACAAAATCAACAGACCTTGAGTTCTCTTTAGTTCAAAAAGGTATGCAAAAACCTAGTTGATTCTGTTTGAATTTACGGCAGTTATCGTTCGTCATATAAAAAATTACCCTTGTTAACACATAAAATGTTGCTGGTAAACTACCCCTTTCCCTTAACCGATCTTCACCAACACCAATACGTATTAAGAACTCTACAATACAGGGCTGTATGCAAAACATCATTTGATTCTGTTTGAATTTGCGGTTGTTATCGTTTACTATAGAAAAAAATTACCCTTGATAAAAAACCGTTGCTGGTAAACTACCCCTTTCCCTTAACCGATCTTCACCAAAAACGACAGGTCTTAGGTACTCTACAATTCAGGCCTGTATGCAAACAATTATTTGATTTAGTTTGAATTTGCGGCTGTTATCGTTTGCCATATAAAACACCCTTGATAAAACATAAAACGTTGCTGGTAAACTACCCTATTCCATTAACCGATCTTCACCAAAAACAATAGGTCTTGAGAACTCTACAATTCAGGGCTGTATGCAAAACATTAGTTGATTCTCTTTGAATTTAAGGCAGTTATCGTTCGTCATAGAAAAAATACCCTTGTTAAAATATAAAACGTTGCAGGTAAACTACCCCTTTCCCTTAACCGATCTTCAACAAAATCAACAGACCTTGAGTTCTGTATAATTCAAAAAGGTATGCAGAAGAGTAGTTGATTCTGTTTTAATGTACGGCAGTTATCGTTCATCAACAAAAAATACCCTTGATAAAACATAAAATGTTGCTGGTAAACAACCCTATTCCCTTAACCGATCTTCGCCAAAACCAACAGGTCTTGAGAAGTGTACATTTCAGGGCTGTATGCAAAATATTATATGATTCTGTTTGAATTTGCGGCTGTTATCATTTGCCATATAAAATACCCTTGATAAAACAAAAAACGTGTCAGGTAAACTACCCCTTCCCCTTAACCGATCTTCACCAAAAACAATAGGTCTTTAGTACTCAACAAAACAGGGCTGTATGCAAAAACGTATTTGATTCTGTTTGAATTTGCGGTTCTTATCGTTTACCATAGAAAATACCCTTATAAAACATAAAACGTTGCAGGTAAACTACCCCTTTCCCTTAACCGATCTTCACCAACACCAATAGGTATTCAGAACTCTACAATACAGGGCTGTATGCAAAACATCATTTGATTCTGTTTGAATTTGTGGCTGTTATCGTTTACCATAGAAAATATCGGTATGGAGAACCATACATGACTTCCATATTCTAAGATTTATATTTAAAATCATTTTCGAAATGAAATATTACCATAGAAACTACTTCTTTCTACTTACTGCTTTAGCCTTAACCACAGTACTGTGGTCACTAACGTATACCACCTCACGTTATCGCACTCGATTTTCACTGATGATGGAAGTCGATGGCATTGCCGAAATGTCTGGTTTTGTAGAAAACATTGGACTACGGGCAATTATCCCGGGAAGGAATTTTAACAAAAACTACTTCTTTGTTGCCGATAACGTTGTACACATATATATCAGTGGCGAAGTTACATGGAGGCAATTGAGGCAATGCCTACCCTAAAAAATTCTGTAGAATAAAAATTATAAATACGTATGAACTACATAACGTAAAGATTATACATTGTTACTGTGACTGTCAAATTTATTAAACCGAAACGTGCTTTATTGAGCGACCGCTAGATGGTGACAGGTGAGATTCGGCATAGTTCGTTTAAAGCGAATGAGGCAACCTGAACTTGCCTCAGCGTTTTTTGTATACATCGTATGTAAGCAATGTAGTGGTGTGATAGGGAAGTGTAGGGGGGGGGGATTGTCCCGCGCTGTACACATAGAGCGTTGAGGCATTCCTCACTTCTGTGGTCCAAACAGTTAAGTTAAAGCGCCTGTGTTGTTTCTAAGTGTTTATTTTATGCGGTTATTAAAAGTGTCACTGTTATTCCGCTGAACTAACAGATGATCAAGATTGTTATTTGAATTATTTGTAACATTAAACATATATATAGAAACTAATCAAGTTTAAAAATTTGAAGTTCAATCAGTTGTATTATTGTGTATGACTAATACAAGGATTGTTCAATAGACACACGTATAGAGCTGTAAAGCATTTTTTATTCAACGATTTTAAAAGAAGTCTCCAATAACATTAAGACATGAGTTCCACTGTTGCGCTAACCTGTAGATTCCCTGCTAGTAAAATTCTTACGGCTGTTTGTGGAACCATTCGGTTACAGCAAACTCTACCTCAGCGTCCGATTTGACCCACCGTCCTTTTAGTGATTCGTTAAAAAAAATTTAAGATAAGATTTTTGCCTACCCATTCATTAACTACTAGCTTCGCCAGTAAGCAAATTGATGTCCATTTTTTCGGCTTGCACGCGTTATGTTGGTGTGGGTTTCGGCACTTTCCATTTAAAAAGCGTGCAAACGTAAGAAAATAAACATGAGTGAGGCCAGAAATAACGTGAATTGTGTGTTTGTGTCTTACCTGCCTTTTTATTGCCGTATTAAATGAAAAATATTATATTACATTAAAATTAAAAAAATTTAATTTTATTGCCTGGCAACAAAATTATTTTATTTTTAACAATTACCATTGTTTCAAAAAGTTTAAATAAATTTGCAAGTACTTTACTCTTGTTAAAACGTAAAAGGTTGCAGGTAAACTACCCCTTTCCCTTAACCGATCTTCACCAAAATCGAAAGTTCTTGAGACCTCTACAATTCAGGGATGTATGCAAAAAATTATTTGATTCTGTTTGAATTTGCGGCTGTTATCGTTTGCCATAGAAAATACGCTTGATAAAAAAACGGTGCAGGTAAACTACCCCTTCCCCTTAACCGATCTTCACCAAAAACAATACGTCTTGAGTACTCTACAAATAAGGGCTGTATGCAAAACATTATTTGATTCTGTTTGAATTTGCGGCTGTTATCGTTTGCCATAGAAAATACCCTTGTTAAAAAAACGTTGCAGGTAAACTACCCCTTCCCCTTAACCGATCTTCACCAAAAACAATACGTCTTGAGTACTCTACAAATAAGGGCTGTATGCAAAACATTATTTGATTCTGTTTGAATTTGCGGCTGTTATCGTTTGCCATAGAAAATACCCTTGTTAAAAAAACGTTGCAGGTAAACTACCCCTTTCCCTTAACCGATCTTCACCAAAAACAATAGATCTTGAAAACTCTACAATTCAGGGCTGTATACGAAAAATTATTTAAGTTTGTTTGAATTTGCGGCTGTTATCGTTTGCCAAAAAAAAATTTCCCTTGATAAAAAAAACCGTTGCAGGTAAACTACCCCTTCCCCTCAACCGATTTTCACCGAAAAAACTAGGTCGCGAGTACTCTACAAATCAGGGCTGTATGCAAAAAATTATTTGCTTCTGTTTGAATTTGCGGCAGTTATCGTTTGCCATAGAAAATACGCTTGATAAAAAACGTTGCAGGTAAACTACCCCTTTCCCTCAACCGATCTTCACCAAAAACAACAGGTCTTGAGTACTCTACAAATCAGGGCTGTATGCAGAAAATTATTTGATTCTGTTTGAATATGCGGCTGTTATCGTTTGCCATAGAAAATACCCTTGTTAAAAAAACGTTGTTGGTAAACTACCCCTTTCCCTTAACCGATCTTCACCAAAAACAATAGGTCTTGAGAACTCTACAATTTAGGGCTGTATGCAAATAATCTTTTGATTCTGTTTGAATTTGCGGCTGTTATCGTTTGCCATAGGAAATACCCTTGTTAAAACATAAAACGTTACAAGTAAACTACCCCTTTCCATTAACCGATCTTCACCAAAAACAAAAGGTCTTGAGAACTCTACAAATCAGGGCTGTATACGAAACATTATTTGATTCTGTTTGAATTTGCGGCTGTTATCGTTTGCCAAAAAAAAAATTTCCCTTGATAAAAAAAAACCGTTGCTGGTAAACTCCCCCTTTCCCTCAACCGATCTTCACCAAAAACAATAGGTCGCGAGTCCTCTACAAATCAGGGCTGTATGCAACAAATTATTTGATTCTGTTTGAATTTGCGGCAGTTATCGTTTGCCATAGAAAAAAAATCTACAGACAGACACACACACAGACAGACACACAGACACTTTTCGGAAAACGACTTTTTTCATGTTTTGAGTGTAGTAGAATCAGAATCTGCAATAATCTCGAACACGATTTTTTTTGCCATCACCATACTTCCATTCGTTAAGGAATATGGAAGTAAAAAATTACCCTTGATAAAAAACCGTTGCAGGTAAACTACCCCTTTCCCTTAACCGATCTTCACCAAAAACGATAGGTCTTGAGAACTCTACAATTCAGGGCTGTATGTAAAATATTATATGATTTTGTTTGAATTTGTGGCTGTTATCGTTTGCCATACAAAATACCCTTGATAAAACAAAAAACGTTGCTGGTAAACTACCCCTTTCCCTTAAACGATCTTCACCAAAAACAATAGGTCTTTAGTACTCAAGAAATCAGGGCTGTATGCAAAAACTTATTTGATTCTGTTTGAATTTGCGGCACTTATCGTTTGCCATAGAAAATACCCTTTTAAAACATAAAACGTTGAAAGTAAACTACCCCTTTCCCTTAACCGATCTTCACCAAAACCAAAAGGTCTTGAGAACTCTACAATTCAGGGTAGTATGCAAAACATTATTTGGTTATGTTTGAATTTGCGGCTGTTATCGTTTGCCATTGAAAATACCCTTGTTAAAACATAAAATGTTGCAGGTAAACTACCCCTTTCTCTTAACCGATCTTTACCAAAATCAACAGATCTTGAGAGCTCTACAATTCAGGGCTGTATGCGAAATATTATTTGATTCTATTTGAATTTGCGGCTGTTATCGTTTGCCAAACAAACAAAATTACCCTTGATAAAAAAAAACCGTTGCAGGTAAACTACCCCTTTCCCTCATCCGATCTTCACCAAAAACAATAGGTCGCGAGTACTCTACGAATCAGGGCTGTATGCAAAAAATTATTTGATTCTGTTTGAATTTGCGACTGTTATCGTTTGCCATAGAAAAAATATCGGTATGGAGAACCATACATGACTTCCATATTCTAAGATTTATATTTAAAATCATTTTCAGCCAAACAGCCAGGCTGTGCCTTACCTGCCTTTTTATTGCTGTATTAAATGAAAAATATTATATTACATTAAAATGAAAAAATTATAATTTTATTGCCTGGCAACAAAATTATTTTATTTTTAACAATTACCATTGTTTCAAAAAGTTTAAATAAATTTTCAAGTACTTTACTCTTGTTGAAACGTATAAGGTTGCAGGTAAACTACCCCTTCCCCTTAACCGATCTTCACCAAAATCGAAAGTCATTGAGACCTCTACAATTCAGGGACGTATGCAAAAAATTATTTGATTCTGTTTGAATTTGCGGCTGTTATCGTTTGCCATAGAAAATACGCTTGATAAAAAAACGTTGCAGGTAAACTACCTCTTCCCCTTAACCGATCTTCACCAAAAACAATAGGTCTTGAGTACTCTACAAATCAGGACTGTATGCAAAACATTATTTGATTCTGTTTGAATTTGCGGCTGTTATCGTTTGCCATAGAAAATACCCTTGTTAAAAAAACGTTGCAGGTAAACTACCCCTTTCCCTCAACCGATCTTCACCAAAAACAATAGGTCTTGAGAAATCTACAATTCAGGGCTGTATGCGAAACATTATTTGATTCTGTTTGAATTTGCGGCTGTTATCGTTTGCCAAAAAAAAAAAAATTTCCCTTGATAAAAAAAAGCGTTGCAGGTAAACTACCCCTTCCCCTCAACCGATCTTCACCAAAAACAATAGGTCGCGAGTACTCTACAAATCAGGGCTGTATGCAAAAAATTATTTGATTCTGTTTGAATTTGCGGCAGTTGTCGTTTGCCATAGAAAATACGCATGATAAAAAACGTTGCTGGTAAACTACCCCTTCCCCTCAACCGATCTTCACCAAAAACAATAGGTCTTGAGTACTCTACAAATCAGGGCTGTATGCAGAAAATTATTTGATTCTGTTTGAATTTGCGGCTGTTATCGTTTGCCATAGAAAATACCCTTGCTAAAAAAACGTTGTAGGTAAACTACCCCTTTCCCTTAACCGATCTTTACCAAAAACAAAAGGTATTGAGAACTCTACAATTTAGGGCTGTATGCAAATAATCTTTTCATTCTGTTTGAATTTGCGGCTGTTATCGTTTGCCATAGGAAATACCCTTGTTAAAACATAAAACGTTACAGGTAAACTACCCCTTTCCCTTAACCGATCTTCACCAAAAACAATAGGTCTTGAGAACTCTACAATTCAGGCCTGTATGCGAAACATTATTTGATTCTGTTTGAATTTGCGGCTGTTATCGTTTGCCAAACAAACAAAATTACCCTTGCTAAAAAAAAACCGTTGCAGGTAAACTACCCCTTTCCCTCAACCGATCTTCACCAAAAACAATAGGTCGCGAGAACTCTGCAAAACCGGGCTGTATGCAAAAAATTATTTGATTCTGTTTGAATTTGCGGCAGTTATCGTTTGCCATAGAAAAAAAATCTACAGACAGACAGACACACAGACAGACAGACACACAGACAGACAGACACACAGACAGACAGACACACAGACAGACACACAGACACTTTTCGGAAAACGACTTTTTTTCATGTTTTGAGTGTAGTAGAATCAGAATCTGCAATAATCTCGAACACGATTTTTTTTGCCATCACCATACTTCCATTCCTTAAGGAATATGGAAGTAAAAATCTACAGACACACAGACAGACAGACACACACACACACACACACACACACACACTTTTCGAAAAACGACTTTTTTTCATGTTTTGAGTGTAGTACAATCAGAATCTGCAATAATCTCGAACACGATTTTTTTTGCCATCACCATACTTCCATTTCCTTAAGGAACATGGAAGTAAAATAATTTTACAAATAATAATTAAAACATGGTTCTCCATACCGATTTTACTTCCATATTCCTTAAGGAATGGAAGTATGGTGATGGCAAAAAAAATCGTGTTCGAGATTATTGCAGATTCTGATTCTACTACACTCAAAACATGAAAAAAAGTCGTTTTCCGAAATGTGTGTGTGTGTGTGTGTGTGTGTGTGTGTGTGTGTGTGTGTGTGTGTGTGTGTGTGTGTGTGTGTCTGTAGATTTTTTTTCTATGGCAAACGATAACTGCCGCAAATTCAAACAGAATCAAATAATTTTTTGCATACAGCCGTGATTTGTAGAGTACTCACGACCTATTGTTTTTGGTGAAGATCGGTTGAGGGAAAGGGGTAGTTTACCTGCAACGGTTTTTTTTTATCAAGGGAAATTTTTTTTTTGGCAAACGATAACAGCCACAAATTCAAACAAAATTAAATAATGTTTCGTATACACCCCTGAATTGTAGAGTTCTCAATACCTATGGTTTTTGGTGAAGATCGGTTAAGGGAAAGGGGTAGTTTACCTGCAACGTTTTATGTTTTAACAAAGGTATTTCCTTTGGCAAACGATAACAGACGCAAATTCAAACAGAATCAAAAGATTATTTGTATACAGCCCTAATTTGCAGAGTTCTCAAGACCTATTGTTTTTGGTGAAGATCGGTTAAGGGAAAGGGGTAGTTTACCTGCAGCGTTTTTTTATCAAGGGTATTTTCTATGGCAAACGATAACAGCCGCAAATTCAAACAGAATCAAATAATTTTTTGCATACAGCCGTGATTTGTAGAGTACTCAAGACCTATTGTTTTTGGTGAAGATCGGTTAAGGGGAAGGGGTAGTTTACCTGCAACGTTTTTTTATCAAGCGTATTTTCTATGACGAACGGTAACTGCCGCATATTCAAACAGAATCAAATAATTTTTTGCACACATCACTGAATTGTAGAGGACTCAAGGCCTTTTGATTTTGGTGAAGATCGGTTAAGGGGAAGGGGTAGTTTACATGCAACCTTTTACGTTTTAACAAGAGTAAAGTACATGAAAATTCATTTAAACTTTTTCAAACAATGGTAATTGTTAAAATAAAATAATTTTGTTGCCAGGCAATAAAATTATAATTTTTTCATTTTAATGTAAATCTGTACATAGTATAAAGTAAAGTCGGTGCGTTTTCTCTCTGTGTTTGAAATCGCTAATCTCAGGAAGTACTGAACGGATTTTATTCAAGTTTTCGCCAATAGATAGAGTGTCTATCGAGGAACATTTATGTGTATAATTAATACATATATGTTGTACATTAGCTTAGCTATCACGGTTTATGTCAAGTAAGTGGTATAGTTTACATCTTATATATAAAAATGAATGTTTCTTTGTTTGTCCCGTATGCGTTCCTATACCATTCATCCGATTGCGATGAAACTTCGGTGAGTTGTTGTGCGCACGTCCGCGAAGGTTTCTTCCACATCTCCTCCTAAACCACTGTACCGATTTCAACCAAACTTGGCACAAATATTTTACGCAACGGGAGAACCAACATAGGATAGGTGTTTTTTCGATGGGGTCCTTTTGGGGGTTCTTTGGGGTCTTCCACATCGCCTCCTAAACCACTGGACCGATTTCAACCAAACTTGGCACAAATATTTTACGCAAAGGGAGAACCAACATAGGACAAGTGTTTTTTTCGATACGATCCTTTGGGGTCTTCCACGTCTCCACCTAAACCATTGGACCGATTTCAACCAAACTTGGCACAAATATTTTACGCAACGGGAGAACCAACATAGGACAGGTGTTTTTTTCGATACGATCCTCTGGGGGGGTCGTTTGCGGTCTTAAAAAACTATTAGATCTGGTTACTATGGCAACCCAATAGAATAGATTCTGTTCTAAATATATTATCGCATTAAATTGAAGACCACGCGAACGAAGTTGTGGGCAACAGCTATTTATTTTTAAGAAGCCTACTTTAATTAAACTTTATTAATTAAACTAACATTTTCATTACGTACAACGTGAAACTCCGTAGCGAAGCACGGGTATTCTGCTAGTCATGTATAAGCACACACACACACACACACACACACACACACACACACACACACACACACACACACACACACACACACACACACACACAATTCGCGTTATTTCTGGCTTCATTCATGTTTATTTTCTTACATTTGCACGCTTTTTAAATGGAAAGTGCCGCACCCATACCAACATAACGCATGCAAGCCGAAAAAGTGTCCAGCGTGGATAGCGATTTGCTTCCTGTGGATCGCTGGGCAGTGTAACTGCACGTGTTTACAGAGGAACGATTCATAGACAGACTTTTCGTCTTTAGGGAATGAACCCTCTGCAAGATGCTGAGGGTCCATGAGCGACTTCGGAGCGCTCCTTCTTTTCCGCGTGTTTGTTCTGTGAAACATACACTGTAGATTCGCAGATTTATTCTAAGCAACGCTCAATAGGAAATGTTGAAAATTTTTGTCCACGGTGAACCCTCATACACACTAAACCTGCTCTGATGTTTTAATTACGGACATCATAATATTAAAACTTTGGAAACTTGAGCACTACTTAATGGAGATCAATCATTAACTTATACAAGCCATTAATTTTATGCATATTTTTTATATATATGTGTACAACGTTATCGGCAACAAAGAAGTAGTTTTTGTTAAACATCCTTCCCAGGATATTTGGCCGTAGTCCAATGTTTTCTACAAAACCAGACGTTTCGGCAATGCCATTGACTTCCATCATCGGTGAAAATCGAGTGCGATAACGTGAGGTGGTATACGTTAGTGACCACAGTACTGTGGTTAAGGCTGAAGCAGTAAGTAGAAAGAAGTAGTTTCTATGGTAATATTTCATTTCGAAAATGATTTTAAATATAAATCTTAGAATATGGAAGTCATGTATGGTTCTCCATACCGATATTTTACTTCCATATTCCTTAAGGAAATGGAAGTATGGTGGAAAATCGTGTTCGAGATTATTGCAGATTCTGATTGTACTACACTCAAAACATGAAAAAAGTCGTTTTTCGAAAAGTGTCTGTGTGTGTGTCTGTCTGTAGATTTTTTTTTCTATGGCAAACGACAACAGCCGCAAATTCAAACAGAATCAAATAATTTTTTGCATACAGCCCTGATTTGTAGAGTACTCACGACCTATTGTTTTTGGTGAAGATCGGTTGAGGGAAAGGGGTAGTTTACCTGCAACGGTTTTTTTTATCAAGGGTAATTTTTTTTTGGCAAACGATAACAGCCGCAAATTCAAACAGAATCAAATAATGTTTCGCATACAGCCCTGAATTATGGAGTTCTCAAGACCTATTGTTTTTGGTGAAGATCGGTTAAGGGAAAGGGGTAGTTTACCTGCAACGTTTTATGTTTTAACAAGGGTAATTTTTTCTATGACGAACGATAACTGCCGCATATTCAAACAGAATCAAATAATTTTTTGCATACACCCCTGAATTGTAGAGAACTCAAGGCCTTTTGATTTTGGTGAAGATCGGTTAAGGGGAAGCGGTAGTTTACCTCCAACCTTTTACGTTTTAACAACAGTAAAGTACTTGAAAATTCATTTAAACTTTTTCAAACAATGGTAATTGTTAAAAATAAAATAATTTTGTTGCCAGGCAATAAAATTATAATTTTTTCATTTTAATGTAAGTCATGTATGAGAGAAAATATATCGTGGCAGGCAAGCATATCTCAGTTATGTAATGTTTACGTTTCCATTTTATTATTATGACTACCGCAAGAAAAAGGCAGGGAACACACACACACACACACACACACACACACACACACACACACACACACACACACACACACACACACACACACTTCGCGTTATTTCTGGCCTCATTCATGTTTATTTTCTTACATTTGCACGCTTTTTAAATGGAAAGTGCCGAAACCCATACCAACATAACGCGTGCAAGCCGAAAAAGTGTCTAGCGTGGATAGCGATTTGCTTCCTGTGGATCGCTGGGCAGTGTAACTGCACGTGTTTACAGAGGAACGATTCATAGACAGACTTATCGTCTTTAGGGAATGAACCCTCTGCAAGATGCTGCCATTGAGTGACTTCGGAGCGCTCCTTCTTTTCCGCGTGTTTGTTCTGTGAAACGTACACTGTAGATTCCCAGCTTTACTCTAAGCAACGCACATTACGTCTTCTACATCTTACATAAATTTCAAACCCAGCCTTCCTTAACACATCAACCCTTCCATCACCCCCCCTCCCAACAATAGCCGAGATGACAACGCAAGATATGACCTATTAACCTAATTGTTCTTTAAATTAATTTCTGTTATATACTGCTTTAGATACAGGTCAAGAAGTAACAAAAGAACCTTTTTTCTTCAAGCAGGTCCCCCACCGCCTGCAAGTTCACACACTTGCCCGTACCGTCACAGTACACAACAACGCGAACTAGTTCAAATAACAACACATGCTTAATACCGACGTGTACGCAACTCAAGCCGACGATCAGCATTTGTTGGAACCGCTTCGGCTGCGCTGTCGTCCTCGACATGGGGACTGCGAGGTTTGGAAGCTTCTGGGCGTGGCAGGTCATCGTCCCGATGGTCGCGCCTATCGTCTACGTCACCGCGGCTGTCAGCTCCTGTGAATGAAAACTAAAGGCTGCCACGGAGGTGTGCTCCTGTCTTGGACACTGTCATGCACTACATGCTTAATCGTGCAAAGAAGACCCGCATCAAGTTCCTTGCGATGCGAAGAAATGACCGCGCTGCACCGGAGAACCTGGCATTCATTGACACCACGGCTCAACATCTTTTTGTCTCGAGACGACTGGGGAATAATCCTCACCATTTCATTTTAGTACAAGATATGCGTTTATTTGGATCATAAATAACAACACGATGCGTAAAATAACGAGATCGGGGCGCAAAAAATTGGCCCGTGTGCAGTGACCATCGATGGATACTGTATGGATCGCGTGCTGCCAGGCAAAGTGAACGGCAGAAAACGGTCCGAAGCACGTATAGCTTCCCATACAATGATTGGCAATAAAGCGTTTGGCGCTAAGTTAACACGTGTATTAAACGAGTCATTCAGTCAGTAATGCACTTGTTTTAACAGTTTACAATTATTACATTTGGGACAGTTCTACTGAAAATTTGTGCTTATGAAGATTTTATTATTATAACTGTTTGTTTTTACTTTTGCCTAACTGATAACTGATGACAATTAACTTAAGCGTTTAGACTCATTTTACTGATTTTGCCGTCCAGCGGAAAATTAATTAGAGCGTCATTAGATGTTTTTAAAGATTGTAAAATATATGTATAATTTATTGATTATATCTGACAGTAAACTTAACACCAAAAAATGATTATATCAGCTTGCAAAAACTTTGCCGGCACAGTGTTTAGAAAACATATTTCAAACAATGATTTTTCTGAAGACAGCCATGAAGTGAAACTTATCAAATTAATAGTGACATTATTTTATAAAATCTTGTGCTATAATACTGCTAAGGAAAGAACCGCTGCAGCTACCTTCTCTAAGCTTGGTGTCTGCCAAAAGTTAAATAAATTTGTATTATTTAGTAATGTTTATGTAAACAATTTTTATACAGTTAATACGTAGCTAATAAAATAACATAAAATAAATTAATGTAAATTAACATTGCTTATTGAACACTTTAACGACCATGGCGAGCGTATACGCCAGCTTCTTTTACGCAATAAACATTTTAAAGTTTACGGCTCACGTCTTTTATTCTTTGTTTCCCTTATTCTTATCTTTATTCGTCTGGCTTCGATAATAAATGTTCATAAATAAGAACGCAACAGAACTGTTTATGAACGCAACAGAACTTAGCGATAAACTTAAATAATGTGTCAGAATACTGAAATCTTACAGTGAAACAAATGAGTTTATTTTGGAAAAGAACTTATTAAAAATACAGTATAGGCTATAGCATAAGCAGTGTTCTTGCCAACCACTGATGCAGCGGTCGGACCGAATTCAGTGAATGCAACACGCGATCCATATATATATAGTATACATCGATGGCAGTGACAAACATCTCTCTTAATTTGTGTCTACAACTGAACTTTTAACATTCTTATGTAACACCACCGTTCAAATGAAGTAAACCGTTTTCTTCCTAAGTCATAATCGTCCACGTTTCACACTCATACAGGGTCACATTCCGAACAAACGTTTTCAACAATCTTTTCCTGGTCACCCAACTGACCTTGTAATAAAAAAAAAAAGTCGTTTCATTTTGTTAAATGTCATTCTCGCAATGGCGGTTTACTACGCACATGTCCCATCTTTTGTGATTTTGCTTCCTTAAGTTAGTAACCTTTATAACATTCTACTGTTGCCGACGGCCCCCATACAACTCACCAATCTGAAGAACCAAAAAGTCTATTCGGTCCCCCAATTTGGAAGTTATACGGCGGCCATCGGCAGATGTAGAACTGTAAGGAGTTTGCTAATTGACGAACTCTTCTCCAGGGGTCGCCATATCCTACCGAACGTGTTCCAGTTCTAAGCCACGGGAACCGGATGCATTCTGTCGTCACACTCTTCTATCTGACACACAACTTATCATTCAATTGCATGCTATCCACCAGGATCTGTTGCCAGGAGTAGGATCTGTTAGCAGAGTTTATCAACCAGTGAGCATTACTCAGCCGCTTACGGGTAATGGCGCACTACTGCGGCCATGGCCACGACCACGACACCGGCCTGGCCGCCATGGTGGCGATTTTGAATGGAACATACATGTACCAACGCGCACGATGCCGGTGCGGCCAGCTAGCTGCAACGGCCACAGTTTGATATTTTGGTTGGCACGACCAAGCGACATTAAATACTTATTACGGCTGTACAATGTTTACACATTTTCCGGAACCAAAGATTTCAGAATTGATTGAATTCTCATCTTCCACTGTTTGTCCATCCAAATATCTTCTTCGATTTCTCGTTCCCTCAATATAGTCTGAATTTCTTCCATCCAGGTGATATATGGTCTCCCTCTTTTCCTTCTTCCTGGTGGGGTCCACTCCATAACTCTCCTTGGCAATCTTTCCTGTGCCATTCTTTTCGTGTGTCCATACCATTGTAATTTCTTTGTTTGGATAAAATCAACAATTGAATTTTTCACATTCATTCTGTCCTTAATGACTTCATTTCTAATTTTTTCACGTATGGATACTGTTGCCGAACGTCTCCAAAAGTCAGTCTCCGCTGACATTCATTTTGTTCTTGTGTGTTTATTGGTAGTCTAAACTTCTGAGCCGTAAGTCATGATACTTCCAACAACGGTATTAAATATTTTGGTTTTAGTTTCTGCTGTAATTTGCTTATAACCAAGCGACATTTTGCGGCCAAATTTTGTGAGTACTTCTATCGGACCGACCGCACGGAATTCGGCCAGTATGCGACTAGCTTTCAACTGAGCGGGAAGTGATACTGAATTATTGGATTTCCCACGTGAAATTTCTTCATTTCCTATGCATAGGCGTATTGGTGTGTCTACGCCCCTTATGCTGTCTCCAATTCTGATTAATAATTCATTAAAACTTTTAACCGACCTTCTTGCAGAATTAAGAAAAACGTGCCTTTTACAGAACGAGTTTGTAAAATAGGATGTAGGCCTACCCAGTTTGTTCCATTTCTTCCTTTTCACTGATCGATTATACAAATACACAACAGCAGCTGTGTCATCGACATCAATCTTGTGGCTGACGTGCGGCCAGTATCCGACTATCTGCACTTCTGGTCGTGATAGTAGTGGCCGCGACCAGCAGTTGGTCGTGGCCGTGGGCGCAGTAGTACGCCATTACCCTAAGTATGGCATAGTGGGCATTGGCGACACGTGAAAGCTTCCGAGATTCTTGTCAATTTTACCAATGCTTTTACACTAACCCGAAAAACAAGGTTATATTAACAACAATATTATGTAACCTACATGTTATATAACTATGTTATTAACTATTGATTGTGTAAATAAAGACACAACACCCAGTAATCCTAGCGACAGTACATTAAGGCTTACAATCACTGTAATAATTACTGTTTACTGCGGGGTTATACAAGTTATATAACGTGTATCTTATCACTTCACGATAACACCACAACGCCAAACGCCAGTCAAGGTTGACATGATACAGCAGGGTTAATTTACATAAGCACGTATAGCCAATATTACTAAAAGCTCTTTATCCGATAGGAATAGGAACAACGCCACATGCCTCATAATTCCTCTACGGCGTGCGATTCGATTACAATCTCCACCTCTCGCGTCAGTCTATGCACACTTCGACGTCGCTACGATTTTCAATATTACGTTCTTTAATTAATCTTAAGCAAAATGAGCAGGACTAACAGATAAAATAGCTAACGAGGAAACCGAACATGTCAGTTTTGAATATTTACGAGAGAGTCAGAGAGTACATCCGTTGTTATCAGAGGTGAAGAGGTGAAATGTAGAATAGCCCAAGCAAGGGAAAGCTCTTAACAGAAAGAACATATTATTATGGAGGCCATTAGACATAAAGCTGGGCAAGAAGAGGGTGAAATGTTTTCTTTCCAGCGTGGTTCTATACGGAACAGAAACTTGGATATTGAGGAAAGAAGAGGAGAGGAGGTTACAGGCCCTCGAGATGTGAGCACGGAGAAGAATGGAAAGGATTTTATGGAAGGATAGACTGTCAAATGAGGAGGTGCTTTGAAGAGTAGCAGAGAAAATGAGAGTGTTGGATACCATCAAGGGTAAGAAAAGAACTTATTTGGGACACTGTATGGGACAAACGCGCGTTAATGTGATGGTAGAAACGCTGGAGGGGCTCCGTTGGTAAATGGAAAGGGGACAAGAGACTGGCTCAGGATCATGGCTGCCACTGGACAGAAAACACACTGTGAATTAATCTTCTGTGACTTCTTCTTCTTTCCCCATTAAGGATAATAGGTGGGGAGGATAATGCCGACCTTTATCGACCTCAATTACCCCTGCCGTTGTCTACGATCATGGAAAGTATATCCTGCCACGTGCCTTAAAAATCACATTTCAGCCGCTTACTCTTCTCATACATATTCCAGTCGTCTGATATCAGCCTTCATCTCGACTTGTTAAAAGTAAGAATGCGTTTAACAATTGTCTGATATAGGCTGTTTTCTTTAAAACTCTTAAGAGATGCGTGATTTCCATCAGGTACACCCTCCATCGTAATATCTTTCGCTTGACGTTTAGATCTCTAGAATCTGGGACCGTACTCGGAACATGACAGTGAAATACCCTGCTGAAAGTCCTATGCCTCTAAAGACTTCGTACTCAGAACATGACAGTGAAATACCCTGCTGAAAGTCCTACGCCTCTAAAGACTTGTACGGACGATCCCGGATTCTACAGATCTAAACGTCAAGCGAAAGATATTACGACGGAGGCAGAGCGAACAGAGAGGTTGTTATGACATAACAAAAATACTTTCAGCACACCTTCACTATAGGTGAAAATAAAAAAAAAGTTCATAGACGAAAAGGTATGGAAACGTTTTGTTTTACAGAAGTCTAATGAAGAAAGTTGTGTTAGTGGTTAAAATCACAAGCAGAATTATCACTGTTGCACACCACTAGATAAAAATTATTCCGATTAGCGCTTTCAAGCTTCACAGCTCATCGTCAGATCGGGAATGAACAATCTGACGACGATGAGCTGTGAAGCTTGAAAGCGCTAATCGGAATAATTTTTATATAGTGGTGTGCAACAGTGATAATTCTGCTTGTTTTGTTTTAAGATTTAGCTCAAACTTTAATATAAAAGCATGAATTGTAAAGAATTTATTTATTTTGAGAGCTTTATTTTTGCGCTCAATTCTGTTGTGATATCAGAATGAATTAATGACTTCGGCATTGTGTAGGTCATAACGTACGTTTTCTTACGTATTTTCTTTATGCGTTAAATGGTCCAGTGGAAAACAAATGACAAGACGCCAACGAAATCGCTAATTACCAGCTTTAATCATCACAATTAATAATTTGTAATCAACATGTTATTCAGCAAGATTAGTCCCGTACAATAATTTGTACGCACGCAATAATAATGTCAACTATTAGAATTCCACACAGTAACACTTCACCGTACTTGTGTAAATCGCCACTCGATCCGCGCTAAGGAAAATCGCTCAACACAACTGACAAGCCGGTTGATATGGCTTTTTATAGGTTGCGCACGCCTTCTAAAAAATTTCCCATGGTCGACGTGCACGCCACTTAATGCGTAAGCGTAATTCAAGTGTTCTCCGGAGGATTCTGGAACGTACTTAGCGCGGCCTTGACTGAAGCAACACCTGCACTACTAGCGGGGGGACGCTCTCGGCTGTTCTACGCGGTTCTCGTTACAATACACATTGTAGTATGGTGAAACATTGTCATAAAAGACATTTTTGACGCGGTCTGTACTGGAAGAAGACTTCAAAAACATAATGAACACAAATACATGATTTCTTATGACCACACAAAGTATTCCTTTCTCCTGTATCTCCACAACAAATCTCACCTCTTCCACCGAGCTTCCTGACGCTCATCAACATCTCTGCTACTTGGCACCACCGCAGTTACTCGACCATAACGCCAATACTACCCTAACCGTCTCATCTCCCAACCCTATGAGCATACACGCACACACACACTCTACAAAGACATACACATATAACTCGTGCCTCCATCTTTTCACCGCCCTGCCAGCTCTAGTGTTCGTAAAACAATACGGACGTTTACCCACTCGCTGAAGGCAGAACAGCCCGGCACTTGCCTTCGGACGAGTCTTAAATATCACGAAAAACAGAGTCTCTGTTCGATAGTGACTTCACAATAGCATAATAACAAAAACAACTCGTTATTAATAGTCGGTTTATATTGAACTGGGAAACATCTAGTGAACCGCTGGTATTAAGATACCACGAGACAGATGTTTGAATGTGCTGTTGTTTGATGGCAACTTGTTTGTAATTCGAAATACTGAATCTGCTTTAACAACATCTGTTTTTCAATTTCATCGGATTTGCAAACAATATAACGCAAAAATCTCCATTATAAAAACAAAGGTAATGGCATTTCGAGGCAAGGAACCAATAAGAACAAAAACAATGATTAATCATCAAATACTAGAACAGGTGAGCCATTTTAATTATTTGGGAAATGATATTAGTTATCATTGGAATTACGATATTAATGTTAAATTAGGTAAGTTCCAGACGATCTGTGCGGCAATGAACCGTATTTTTAGAAACAAGTTACGTCGGGTAAAGTTGTACCAGGTTATAGCGGACGTGCTATGGGTGCGCATTATGGACAACAACCAAGAAACAAGACAGTAAAATACAGGCCTCGGAAATGGCCTTATTAAGAGGAGTCGAAAAGTGTTGGGGCCATAAGAGAAGAAACAGAATTATCACTGTTGCACACCACTATAGAAAAATTATTCTGATTAGCGCTTTCAAGTTTCACACCTCACTGTCGGATCGGAAATCTTTTCTATAGTGGTGTGCAACAGTGATAATTCTGTTTGTTATTATAACCACTAACATAACTTTCCTAATTAAATTTCTCATAAGAGAAGAGATAAAAAGTTTTTAACTTTAATGAAAAATTAAAAGATTACAAACAACGGTGGAAAGAACGCTTAGAAATAATGTCAGATTCCAGACTGGCCAAACGAGTCTGGAAATACAAACCTACAGGACATAGGTGTGTGGGTATACCCAGGAAGAGATGGCTGGAAGATCTTTGAAGGCGGGACAGGCAGCACCTTGCTTATGCCGTGTTGTGAAGATGATGATGATACTGACTTTAACGTAACGATGACATCCACTGCGACTCTATGTGAAGATGAGAAGGGAGGTTATTAATGGGTCTGCAAAGGGTGAGACACGAAACAATGCTTCACCAATGTGGAGGCGGTTCTAGTGCTTGGTGCTGTTCAGTACCTGACCGGCCTGAAACTTATGATTATGCTTAATCATGATTATGGGTTATCATGATTATTATTAAAACCATCTGTTGGAACGTATCACTTGTTAAATTAAGCAATAATTTTAGTCTTAAACTACAGTAGATAAATATGTTATAAAAAACGAACAATGTAGTGATACAGCAAAAACACTTCAAGTGTTATTACAAAATCACGTTCGTCCATTAAATGCGTATTTATTTCTATTGTGAAAGCTGTGATTACGTAACCTATTCATTAATTATTGTCACTGATACAGAGAAAGCAGTACCTGGTTCGTTTTATACATACAATATTTAATTATACAAGATTTATTCTGCATGTAGGTTATATATTATTAGTTCGCTTTATATCTTGGTCTATGGCGTTACAGTTCGAAGTCGTACCTTAGCCTCCATTTTTCCCTGTCCTTGGCGAGACTGATGTCCATCGTTTTATTTTAAATAAAGTATCAGCATCCCTTGCCACTGCGTCAATCCAGCGATGCTTGGGTCTTCTCCGACAGGCATTCCGAGGCAAGATGATTGGTTCCTAAACATACTGGTCTTACGAGCAGGGGTTGTTGGCCCTCGCCCAACACCAACCTGGAGGGTCGGGTCATTTTTATTCAAAGTTTCCGTCCCCCAGACCAGCTGCTCTCATCACAGCTTAGAGCCCGGTCTAACCTGATTTTCTGTCAGGGTTTACTCCCTTAGCCTTTGAAGATCCCTCTTCATCGCAAGGCAACGATTCTATTTAATTACCCCAGGGAGAGTGGGTTGCCTCTACCGTTTTTTGCGCCATACCGTAGGTTCCTCCTCTGCCGCATCCACCGTTGAGGTAGTTCGCTTTATATATACATTTCGCATCATTAAACGCTGGGATATATTAAGCGAATAATCGATTTGCAATTTCCATTTAAATAGTTTGATTGTTATACATTTTTAAAACTCCGTGTCTCCAAGTGCAATTTACGCACAGATCTCTAAAGAATAGACACAAATTTCCAGATATTCAAAACGTCAAAATGATTTTTTTTAAACACACAAAAACGTCACAAAATGACAAATGTGACTTCAGTATATATTCTGACGATATATACAATGTATCTTTTGTATCTGTTGGCATTTGGGATGTAAAATGAAATAAAACAACGTCTTCGGAAACTATGACTGGAACGTTGTTGACTATATAGAAAACACAATATCAATAATTTATTAACTGAACGAGCGAAACGACTCTCAGTGTTATTTCGACCGTTTGGCATTTGTCTGCCTGTCTATTTGTCTGTTTGGGGTATGTCTCACGATAACTTTTAAACCCATCAACCGATTTTCGTAAACCTTATCAAGCGTGTCCATCCTTTAACCTAAAGAACCTAATCCTTTTTTAGATCGATCCTACAAAAAATATGAGGTAAAGGAACAAAAATGTTATGGGGCAAAAGTACAAAAAAATATCTCAAAAAACCACGTGAGGTACCAAATTAAAAAGAATTTAAAGAAAAAATCTGAAAATAGTGTACAGTTATATTTTTAAAATTTTAGAACGCCAGGCGCAAAAACATGGTACAAAATTTGAAAAAATTGTAAAAATTCAGCTGGAAGACAAAAGAGAATTTTAAGCCAAATCCGAATATAGGGATTACTAGGAAAATTTTTTAACTTTAAGACATTACGGGCCAAAATCAAAATTTCAAGAAAATTGTAAGTCTATGTGGGGGATCTAGTTATAAGAAATTGTATTCAAAATACAAATTCGACAGCTTCAATTTGAAAGAATCAATATCTCAGTACACTCGTGCAAATTTTCGATCGCCTTCAAAATGTTTCTAAACTATGTATACAAAAAAACCTTATATACGGTTTTGCAATTTTTAGTGTGTACTGTATGACTGTTTGCTTTACAATTGTTTACAAAAAAAAAAAACTACTTAGTATTTTAATTAAAATCTGGTGTCCCACATAGACTATTACAATTCTGTCATAACTTCGAATTTGAACCTTCGTGCTCTAAAAAAACTACATTCGGAGTTGGTGGGTTAAAATTCCTTATGGCATGAAATTTTACAAATTTTCGAATTTGATAACTTTTTTGGGAACTGGTGTCCTAAATTTTCGAATTTCCAAAACTGAATACTATATTCAGATATTGGTTAAAATTCAGTTTAATTTTATATCCAGCAAGAAAATCCATTCATTTCCATTATTTTTCTAAACATTGGTACAGTTTTTGGGGCCCAGGGACCCAACATTTTTGACATTTTCACACCTGAAGACCTTTCATTCAGGCTGTCCTTAGAAATCCCCTTGATAACCCACACGGATTTTTGCGATTTGTTTTCAAACTTTTTGGGCCCCAGCAACCCAGAAATTTAAAATTTCAAGAAATCAAGACTATATTCAGACAGTGGTTAAGGTTTTCTTTAATTAGATAATGGATTTCTTGCAAATTGTTTTCAAACCATTGGTGACTTTCTGTGACCTATTGTCACAAAAATTTTGGAATTTTAAAAATTACACATTACATTGAGATAGTGGTTAAAATTCTCCTTAATTTGATACAACAGATGGATTTTTGCCTCTGCCTCAGTACTTTTTGGGGAGGCTCAATCTCAAAAACAACAGAGCTCTGGGGGGTGAAGGCATGTGTGGGGTTCTAAATGTGAACCTGCTTCTTTGATAAATTCAAATAGGTATTATTTCCATTACATAATTCTATTATATTATTAAATAAAAATAATACTTTTTATGTTATTGTTTGCAATTTATCGTACTCTGTCTCTTACTAATCTCCCTAATATATCTATTTCTAATAACGGTCGCTTTCTTTGAGTGTCTGTATTTGGCTTGGTTTCTGATAAGCAGGATAATATTGGTTGTAAATCCCAGTCTGATTCTTGAGTGAGGTTTTTTTTTGTTCTATACGTAAGGTAATCTTTTTGCACCCAACGAATCTTTTTGCTCTTTAACCACTGGCCTTTTATTTCTACATGCGTCATTTTGTTAGCTAGTATTTCCTGCTCTTATGTCTGCAATACTTTTTCTATTATTTTTCCATTTATCACAAGTTTACATCTTTTTAACTTTTGTAATAATTTTCTATCAATCATTTCGGATTAATTGGTATTTGTTCATGTATTAATAGTCTAAGTTACCGTAATTATATATTTAAAAATATACGAACCCAAATGTTCATATTTACATATTTGGACACAGTTTTAATTCACTTTACATTAATAAGGTCAGAAACTTATTAATGTCAATTATTCATAAACTATTTTTGTGTTGTGGAAAGCTATCTTTTAATTTTTGTTTGTTTGACCTATATAATATTTAAATTTATATAACATCAAATTACAAAAAAAATCATGTAATATATAAAAGATATTAATTATTTTAAGTTTACGCAAACTTTCAATTATTTATACTATATTTTTAACGGAACGAGCGACAGAGTTGTCAGTTTTAATTCGACCAACTGGCAGTTGTCTGTCTATCTATCTGTTTGGGGAATGTCTCACGTTAACTTTTGAACGTATACACCGATTTTCGTAAAACTCGGCATGTGAGTCCATACTTTTACCCTACAGAATCCTATTGTTTCTGACATCGAGTCCTCCAAAAATAAGGGAATGGAAGGCAAAAGGTGTGAGATGATTAAAATTATGAAAAAATAGCAAAGAACATGTTGGGTACCAAATTAAAGGAAATTTGTACCCAGATTATGAATATAATGTTCATTTTTGAAGATCTCGAAACTTTTGGACGTCAGGACCCAAAACAAGGAGAAAACTTTGATAAACTCGAAAAACTCATGTGGGATATCAAAATAAAGATAATTTCAAGTAACATCTAAATGTAGTTTACGTTTTAAAAATTTCAAAAGTTTGGGACCCCAGAGCCTCAAAAAAAAAAAATATATATATATAAAAAAAATTTGAAAAATTGTGAAAATCCAGCAGGGTACCAGATTAAAAGGAATTTTAACCCAAATCCTAATGTTTCGAATGTTTAGTGTTCTACAACACTCTCTACGGTCTAGATAACCTGTCAAGAACCTGTCTTCTACGACTGCGTGGTCTACAACTGTTATATTACTAAAAAATGTGTCATTTTTCCCGCCGTTGAAAATTGTCTACTATTGTAATTTATGTAATAATAAATATAGGCATATTTTTCGTTGAAAATAGCGAGCGAGTTCTCCAGCTCAAGGAGCTTACTAGTTTAATACATACAAACAAATTTTGTGTTACATTTGTATAACTCATATATTAAAACGGCCGATTCACGTTAAACATAGGCACTATATAAACAAGGACAAAATTTTTCGTCGTAAAAAAACCTGTTTTGGCGAATACGAAAAAAATTATTTAAACTAACACGCATGTTAGCCACACACACACACACACACACACACACACACACACACACACACACACACACACACACACACACACACACACACACACACACACACTTTTTGCTACAGTCTATTTCTTGATGAATATAATTATTAAAAAAATTTATATTTACTTTACCTCAAGATGTTATTTTTGCCTTATTTGGAACATGTTTCGGGATCCTTAGTGATCCCATCATCAGTCTTTATAATTTTGAATCTTGTGGAGTAACTGTGTGCTGGTTGGCTGTTGCTATGGCTCCACATTGGTATTTGGTTTTTTACATTGTTATTATTGTGTGTGATTGTGGTGTATATATTAGTATTTTGTGTATTTTCGATGTTGAGTGCTTTGAAAATTGTATCATGTTTTATATTGATTTGTACAATATATATTTGTACAATACACAATTTTCAAACCACTCAACATCGAAAATACACAAAATGCTAATATATACACCACAAACACACACAATAATAACAATTTAAAATATCCAAAAACCAATGGGAAGCCATAACAACAGCCAACCAGCACACAGGTACTCCACAAGATTCAAAATTAGAAAGGCTGATGATGGAACATGTTCCAAATAAGGGAAAAATAACATCTTGAGGTAAAGTAAATATAAATTTTAAATATATTATATACATCAAGAAATAGACTGTAGCAAAAAGGGTTTGAATACACACGCACCCCCCCACACACACACACACGCGCGCGCGCACATGTGTAGCTTTATATACATCTAAAACACACACAAATGTGTGTGTGTGTGTGTGTGTGTGTGTTAATATTATCAAATTATTTCTTTAGCAAGTTTGTAATATTATATTATACCATATATTATATTCAACTTGCAGAAGAAATATAATTTGATAACATTAATCAAGAACACTGCAAGAAATTGGTGGAGTTACTTCTAAAGAAATACGTATATATAACCATTCTGTTGTTTACGTTGGGACAAAGACGTCACACTTGTAACCTCAAAACGCTACTAGCAACCTAGTTTTCGGTATATAATCCACACAGAGTAGTACGATTACTAACAAACAATGTTATCAGGGCAACATTAGTATTTTTATTTATTTACTTTATTAGTTGTTTTTTTTTTACTTTAAACAAAGGAGGCCAATACACTTTCAATTAGATAGTAAAACAATTAATCGCCAGTACAAAATCGTACAATTCGAGACGCTACGAAACTGGCACACACTGCTTAAAAATAAGATTATTAAGTCTAGTAATATTTGTACAATAAACGAACGAGTAGGTAGAGTACTTACTAAGTGGTAAAGTGGAGAGGCAGCGGCTGTAACGGTAGCGGGTGGCGGACATTTCAAAATAGACACGACTCGCACGGCAAGGCAAGGGCAGCAGACTCTCGATTCGCGCGTCATACTCTCGCACACTACACTGGCCGGCGGCCAATACTGCACGTGTGTGCGCCAATTTCTGTACCGCCCTATACAACGTGTGAACCGTTTCACATTGATGTCCTGTCCTGCGGTTTGTCCGTCCAGGAACGTACGGCGCAGAATTCGACGGCCTTGACTTGTGGCTCTGATCACTAGCCGTGGCCGTTTCCATACTCACTTTGGTGTATACGGTATCTGCTGAGCACACCTATGAGGCAGCGGCGGCCGGTGAGTTCTGAGGAAGGGGAGGCTACGAGACAGTCACCTGAGCCGCGCTCAGTCATAGCAGCCACCCCCCTCCGCGGCACTCGTTATTTCACTTGTAAGTATGGTCGAGATATCGATTTTTACATCTTATAAGAAGTATATTCGTATCTTTAGCTGCGTATCCACTATGCGCGGCTGCCGAGCGCGGCAGAACACTCATGGGGGTGCGCGGCTGCCGTGAGAGGCAAGCGATCCAGTGTTCGATCACTACTGTGTGACAATCGTGGACAGTGCACGTCCCGCTGCTGCGTTTATTTTGATTCACCATATCGTTAAAAAAAAAAAAAACGCATGCAAAAACGGAAACACCGATTCTGGCTCAAAGAGCTATATCGAAACCGACTCCAGTACGGTAATAGACTTTTGAGGGACACGACATTTGAATCAATTGAAGATACGATAAAAAATTTTACTCGAATGACAAGAAACGATTTTGACCTACTGTGCTCACTGATTGAACCCAGAGTGAAAAAAGTGGATAGTGTTTCGAGAAGCGTTTACAGTACGAGAAAGATTAAAAAATTTTACTCGAATGACAAGAAACGATTTTGACCTACTGTGCTCACTGATTGAACCCAGAGTGAAAAAAGTGGATAGTGTTTCGAGAAGCGTTTACAGTACGAGAAAGATTAGCTATAACTTTAAGATTCTTAGCCACTGGGGACTCGTATACAAGTTTGCAATATCCTTTTCGTGTATCAAATCGGTCCATATCAAAAATAGTGCCAGAGGTTTGTGAGGCAATAGTTACAGCTTTAACAGATTATGTAAAGGTATGTAATGATAAAAGTCAAAATATTTATTAAACAAATTTAATTCTTAAGCGTAATATAAATTTTAGTTTTATAAAAATAAAATATGCAGTAAACAAATTTAATTTTAAATGTTGAAAAATACTGTTTAGTCATGTAGAAATCTACTTCTGTGTAGAACACTAGTAGAATGCATTTGTGTTTCCATCCTCCGTTCCTCGATCTGATGACAAATGATCGGAACAAGTGGCGGAAGTAGTAGTAGTCTGTGGTTGAGTTTGGAACTGCACAGGACTGGGCGTCGTGGTGGAATATGGACTTGTGGTGGTGTAATAACCATAATTACATTTTTCCATATCGGCCTCAAATATTATGTTGTTTATACCTTGTTTGACGTGCGCTAATGTACGCTGGTCGTACTTTCGCACCTCATTAGCAATGTGCTGCCCGAAGGTAAATATGGGTCCGTGCTCTGAGAACCTGTACAGCCTTTTAATATTGTAAAAGCCTCTTGCAACATTGCATCATTGTCGTTCTGCTCAGGATTTAAGCGACGCTTTTTACGTGGAAGCGCGGTTGGAGCTTTTGTATCTGTATACGGGTTATTAACTGGAACTGAGTCTGAAGAAGGTGGTGCTAAATCCGTAACTGGCTCTGGTGTTAAACCATTCTCAGCATCTTCACTGATATGTTTTTCTGATTCCTAAAACAATATTTGTATAATAATATTAATGTACAAGAATAATAATTGTTGCTTCTGAAGATAGAGCTTTTTTCAACATAATTTACTATATTGCAGTTAAATTGATATAAATCTGCGATAATAATATAGCCTATATTAGCTATAACAAACTCAAAAAAGAATCCTAAGTTTAGACACGAACAGTTAGTTAAGTGAAATGTTGCCACTGACATAAAAGTATTGAACATATAGGATTTAAAAAACCAGTTAAAAAAGTCGATGAATTGTGAAATTCTGTAAATGCATTTGCTGGCTGCTCTAATTATTTATTAATGTTTAAATGTAATTAATTAAACAGTTGTCTTATATGCGTCTGTATTCATAGCTTCACATGCCATCAACTTTTAAGTTTACTAAAATCTGTACATTATTATACATTTTGATTGTAGATCCCGAACTGTGAAGAAGATTGGCTGGCGGTTGCGAAAGGCTTTGAGGATAAATGGAATTTTCCACATGCTATCGGTGCCATGGATGGAAAACATGTGATGTTACAAGCACCGATGAATAGTGGGGCCGAATATTATAATTATAAACATTTTTTTAGCATCGTTTTATTTGCTTTAGTTGATGCAGACTCAACTTTTTATACGTTGGTGTCGGTTGTCGTGGACGGATATCAGATAGCGGTGTTTTAAAAAACTGCAAATTATATAAAAAACTTGAAGAGAAATCGTTGAAGATTCCAACCCCATCAATACTTCAAGTACCATATAATATTAAAGTTAAGTATTTCATTCTAGGTGATAAAGCTTTTGCATTTAATGAATACACCCTTAAACCTTTCGAAGGCAATCCGGAGAGAGGTTCCATTGAAAGAGTCTTTAACTATCGTCTTTCGAGAGCACGTAGAGTCGTGGAAAATGCGTTTGGAGTATTGAGCTCTGTTTTTCGAGCGTTACGAAAACCAATGTTACTCGAACCGGTGAAAGCCAAAAATTTGTTTTGACTACTGTATATTTACATAATTTCCTGAGGAAAAAATCCTGCTCCCAACAAGTGTATACTCCTCAAGGATCTTTTGATATCGAAGTAGACGGAAAAATTATTCCAGCTACGTGGAGACACGATGGGTAGCAATCATCTTTGTTACCTATTCGCAACATGCCACGAAGAGGAGGAAGCTAAGGAGATACGTTGGCACCTTGCTAGACATTTTATTACAAATGGAGCAATACCTTGGCAGTATAATTATTAAACTGTAAAGTGTAGATTCCACTACGGCTATGTAGAGATTCTGTTTTATTAACATTGGTTATGTATTGTTTTATTCTTTTATGTATGTGCATTAAGAAAAATGTAGACAGTAAAAACATAATTTTTGCATTGTAACGCTATCGTAATTTGTAATGCTTGACGAAAAATGTTAGATAAATTTTCATGAAAATTACATATCAACATACTCCAATGTTACGTAAAGTAAAAATTATTATCATAATAAAATGTAGTAAATATTGATATTTTGAATGAAATTAAAGAAAATATGCGATGTGAGAAATACGACTTGGAACTTCATGCATTCACCAGAATTTCATACTCAATTAGGAAATACTTATGAGTAACTATTATTTTATACTCATTTATTCCTTATTAAGCGAAATCTAATATTAAATTAGGAATAAAATTAATTTAACATTATATATTTGCCACAACGATAAACATATTCTATATATACTTTTTATATAAAAAAAGTATGCGTATATAAAAATAAATATAAGCACTTTATACATTTGTTGTAGACTTAGCACAAAAATGTGTACCTCATAAATGTATCAGTAGTTGTGCTGGTATGCTTATCGGCCATGAACGCAAAGTCATCAAAAGCAAACCACTTGGACACATATGTACTCTCTGCACCTGCGAATAAAATAAAGACACTGTAAAGACAGTTGATTTACAGCTATTCACAAATTAAATTATTCTGATTAATTTAGGTTTACCGCGACAAATGAACTATTTTGTTTATATCAATTGTTAGACTTCATAGATATTAAAAATATTCATTACGAGGTGATTGTAACTTACCTGATCCAGTAATGTGACTTTGCTTGATCCTAGATTTTTCTCTTCTGTAGCATGCCAGTAAAGACATCTTTTTTTTCAGTTCAGCAACATGTATTTTCATTGTGCCGCTGATATCCTTCCAGGCGTACTCTCTCAACGATTTATTGTGATAGTTAGCAAGTTTTGTGTTCCACAATAACTCTTTTGCGCTATACATTAGTATTAAATCTCGACACTTTTCATTATCCATTTCACTGCCGCGCGTCGAACAAGTGAACACAAACGCGTCCGTCCACACTATGCTCTGTATGACGGTGGTTGGCGTGTGGCCTCTTGGCCTACCTGCTGCCTCTCCCCCATTGTAATACTTCCGCCCGGGCTCGACAGCAGCTAATTGCCGCGTGAGTCACCTCACTGTGCGTGCGTCCAGTACGAAACAAATTTTTTTTTGCCTCGCCCAATACTGGTAAAATTTTGTTATATTTGAAATCAGCGAAATAATACGATGAAAATGACACCAAACACGACTAAAAAATATTAAATTTTAAGGTGTTTAAACTACTTTAATACACATCTTCAGTGCATAATGCTCAAAGAATAAATTTAAATGAAAAATACGAATACTTGTTTAATTGCTTTGTTTGATTCTTTGATTGAAAAAGAACACACATAATATTTCGTGTTTAAGCGCTGGTCTTATTTACACATAATTATTTTCAGAAAAATGTTAGCAAATGTTTGTTTTTTTCATAGGTTCTCTGGTGACTAGGATCGATTTCGTTTACCAGCACCAACTTTGACCTGCTTTATTACAATCGCTAGCATAAGTCATTGTAAATATGTAAAGTTATTGTAAATTAAATAATACAAATAAAGTCATTGTAATTATTCAGTCATTGTTACTTTATAACGCCCAATTTTTAATATTCCTTAGTCGTGTTTGGTGTCATTTTCATCGTATTATTTCGCTGATTTCAAATATAACAAAAT
Source organism: Magicicada septendecula (assembly GCA_034769895.1). Taxonomy (NCBI): domain Eukaryota; kingdom Metazoa; phylum Arthropoda; class Insecta; order Hemiptera; family Cicadidae; genus Magicicada; species Magicicada septendecula. Next base: position 833,533,152 of record CM068368.1, read on the forward strand.
TTTACCAGTATTGGGCGAGGCAAAAAAAATTTGTTTCATACTGGACGCACAGTGAGGTGACTCACGCGGCAATTAGCTGCTGTCGAGCCCGGGCGGAAGTATTACAATGGGGGAGAGGCAGCAGGTAGACCAAGGGTCCACACGCCAACCACCGTCATACAGAGCATATGCGAGCAGTTCGAACTGAGCACCCTTTGCCGCGGGCCAAGAAACCGACAAGAATTGGCTCGCCGCGCGGCATGTTCGAGCACGGCAGCCGCGCATAGTGGATACGCAGCTTAACACGACAAACTGAAGATTAACTTACTTTTGTTCTAGCAAAGAAGCAAACTGCTGAGTAGAAATATATTTTGTAAGCTGCAACAAATTTACTTGTAGGCCTACAGCAAATTCAGTTACCGGCCCTTCTTGCAAAATTGTCGATAACATTATCATGCCATGTCGGTCGACTTTTCAATTTCCAGAGGATTCTCTTTACAGTTGAACTAAGGCAACGGCGCAAAGACGATTTTGTTAATGGCCAAGAAGAGATAAGTGATAATACACACACACACACACAAAGAGCCCGAGAACGTAGAGACTGGGTAAAAGTAAAAAAAACCACATTAAACCGTACTATTATTCTAACACGCGATTAATTTTTTGTTTTTTTTTTTAAGTAATCAGATAATTTAAAATGCCAAAGTATGACTACAGGTTCAGTTATAATAATAAAAAAGAGCCTATCGCTAGTTGTTTATTTTTAAATATTTGTCCAAATTTTATTGGGGAGGCGTAGCCTCCGCTGCTATGAGGTGGTCGTCTTTGGTCTTCGCCGCTTGTCCGAGGATACAACGATCGTCTTACCAACGTATCGGATCATAGCCGGTCTGGTAAGTATTGGAAACAGTTGGCGCAGACGAGCGAACGCTCGCTTGGTAACCGCCTGGGTGCGGGTGCGCCAGATGGGGTGAGGATCTAAGATCGACACCGAGGTAATTAACGTATGTGCAAGGGGAAAAATGAGGGAAATGAAAAAACGTCATAAACCTAAAAAAATGAATAAACTTATAAAAAATCTGATAAATACGAAAAATGTGGGTGAACCTTATTTGTCTGTATTACTAAAATACAGTGACAATGTACGAGGAAAAACGGAAAGGGCATGGTACTAGATCTGCTGCAAGTTGGATGCTGATTCTGAACAAACCAGAAGAACCTCTTGGGTAAGTCCTGGCATGAACGAGGTAAGCTACTCCGTCTACGGGCTATACAAGTTTTGCGAACCCCCTCTGGTCCAATTTTATCCAGCCACCCATAACTCTGTCATCCCTTCCACTTCCCATTACTAAAACGTAAACGCATGAGAAAGGACTACTGAAAAGTCGTTTCGAAGTATAGTGATTATCGCCAGATTTTACCTTTCCACGTTGTTATTTGCTGTTGTTATTGTTAAGGGCTGGAAGGACCTGGTCGGGTGGGGGGGGGGGGGGGCTTGTTCACAGTGTGCTCAGGGCGCTGTAGATGTTAAACGCGGGACTGTCTACAGCCCAAGCCGTAACTCAATGTTGGCCTATCGTTGTACTGAAGTATGCCACTCTGCAGCGATGGCTACTCCAGTCCAAACTAGAAGAGTGTGAAAAATCTATCTCGTAAAAGTATACAGTTTTTATGTCATGATATAAAATACAATGTACAATACCTCGATCTCACATGTTTCGAGTGTTACGTTTTCTGCGTTATATTTCCTACACGTTAGGTTACACGTCCTCTGAGCAAAAAGGTGGTGCAGTGCACGTTTACTTTCTCGACGATGCGCGCCGTCCCCTCTCGCGCAGTATGAGTGTTTAAATTCAGTGTTTTTTATGTTTTATGTGTGTGTTTTTATGAATTGACGAGCTCGACCCGAAGATCCCGAAACGCGTCGTGCATAGCGACCAAGTAAGTTGCATGAAGGATTATCAGGTACCTAAAAAAAAAGTGGGTATAGCTAACAAATCTTCGCATTTTTTGAAGATCAATATTTCGTTTATTTTACAGTAAATAAAATTATACAGTTGGTACAATGTTATAAATCTCTAAGTTTTAGATTATTAAGATTATTATTGTATTATTAGATTAGTAATGTACAATACTGATCCACAAAAATGGTATCAAATACACGCCACTGATTTTACATCTCACTTAACCGAGATGTCAATTAAGACTGATTAAAAACTAACTTAACAGAGCTAACAATAAATACCGACTTCTCTGTCTACCACCGCTGATGTATACGTATGGTAATGACATTCACTAACACGTGTCACGAGAAACGTCTAGTGAATGCCACACAAAAATTCGAGAATCTCATAGAATAAACTATGTCTATCTATAAAAGTATAGTAAGGCCTACTATTGTTACAGAACATTCTACTGTATATCAATATGCACAAGTTATACAATACACGTGTTGTATAATGTAAATATACGTAACTAACATAACCGACCTATTAATCTAACCTACGTACTATTCTAATAACAAGGTTACTAGTTTCATAATATTAACCCTGAATGAGGGTTGGGGTTCACTCGTACACAACAAAAAGTATACAGTTTTTATATCGTGATATAAAATGCAATGCACAAATTGTGTACCTCGATCTCACATTCTTCGAGAATTACTTTTTCAGCGTTATATTTCCTATACGTTGCGTGTTCTCTAGACAAAAAGGCGGGTGGGTATAACTAATAAGTCTTTGCGATTTCTGAAGATGAATATTTTGTTTATTTCGTTGGTGCAATCTTATAAATGTCCAAGTTATAGATTATTAAGAAGCAGGAAAACTAACTGCAGCAGCTAAGTTGATGTTTCTTAGAACAGTCGGGGACCGTACACGAGTATTAACGGGTAGAACACGGCGTGACTTCACTCTGAATGACGAGAACTGAAAGTTGAATATATAGTACCAACAGCATGGAGTTTCGAAACAATATGAGTGTAAAATGTGGAACGAATGCCACTGTGCTGAATTCCAAAACCAATAACCCACCATTAGGAAGAAATGTTGTCCTGGTCCGAGAGGCGCTGGAGGCAGCGGCGACTCGTCAGGAGAGCCAAAGGAGGGTAAGCCTCCCCAGTGAAATTTAGGAAAATATTAAAAATAAACAACTAGTAACAGGCTCTATTTTTATTTTAACTGAATCTGTAATCCATCTGTATTCACAATTTGGCTTTAAATTATCTGATTATTACAAAAAACTTTTTAATCGAGCGTTACCAATAATAGCGGAGCTTAGCAGTAGACAGAGGCAGGGATCTCCGTCGTACTCGTACAGTTACGTGAAAACTATGCCCGGCAGGTGGTGAGGGGACTCTAGTGCAGGGGTCTCCATACTTTTTCACTTGAGGGCCGAATTGAAAAATCTTGGAAGTCAGGCGGGCCAACAACACACACACACACACACACACACACACACACACACACACACACACACACACACACACACACACACACACACACACACACACACACACACACACACACACACATTTATATGTATATTGTTAACTATATTTTTTTTAAGTTTACGATATAATCAAGTCAATATAATAGGTATGTAAATAAAAATTAAGCAGATTTATCTAAAGAAAATAAATTAATTTGTTCAAAATAATGTAAATAAAAGTAAGGAAAAAGTAACATTCAAAGATATATATCTTATGTATTATTTTTTGGCTTTCTGAGTTACGTAAGGGATGTCTGGAGTTGCTTCTGACATACATAATGTCTGTCCATTTTGGGTCAATTTTGATGCTCCTATCACTAGAATGGATTTCAAGTGTTCGTCTGACAAGTTAGCCCTGCACCTTGATTTTACAAAGTTCATTTTTGAAAACGTTTGTTCGCATATTTAGGTCGATCCAAACATTGAAAGCATTGCTCTTGCCGAGCGCACGGGGAGAATAGGAATCTTCGCTTTAAGTTGATGCAAGACGAACAAGCACATTAACTACGTAAATGTTTTAAGCTTGCAAAAATATTATAACATTTTACTGAACTTATTTCTTGTTTAGTTATTTAGTAAAATGTTATAATATTTGAAGTATTTTGACGATCTATTTAAAAAACTGCACTCAGCATCGGCCGGGTTGCCGCGGGCCGTAGTTTGGAGACGCCTGCTCTGTAACCGTCTTGGGAGGCAATGAGTTAGCCTCTCGGCACGGTTTAATGTGGTTTGTGTTAGTTATACGTAATCTTTACGTTCTCGTGCTCCTTGTGCGTGTGTCTGTGATCTCTACCACGAGGATAAAATGGATTTAGCAGAAGAAAATCCATGTGATACTGCAGTATCGAACAAAAGACATTATTCCAACACTACTGGATAAACCATTTTTCCGGTTGAGTGATTTGAGAGAAATGAAATACCGTCCTGAAAAGTGGTCTACTGGTAGGTTACAAGTAAATTCATCACGCTGTAAAAAGCAGATATAGCTTTACCATACTTAAGAGTGAAATAACGAGTGTCGGGGGGGGGGTGCTATGACTGAGTGCGGCTCAGATGACAGTCTCGTAGCCTCCCCTTCTTCAGGATACAGCGGCCGCCACTGGCTGGAGGGACCTTTGAGGCCGAACAGGCAGCATATCCAATCCCTGCACTAAGAGCACATAAAAGACAAGTAGTAGGTCTATGTGAGAAACTCCGATGCGTTGTTGTTTCCGGTTGAGTCTCGCGTTGAACAGCGTTTCGTTCACCCTGAAGACTTTTTTTATACGTTTAGAAAAATTCATCTCTGCCATCCGCAGGCAACCAACTTCTCCTCCTCTTTCATGTTATAGAACGCGGAACGTTTAGGGTAATAACAACAGTCTTCTTCTTATTTTTCTTCGCATCAGGCATATGCGTATATGACTATTATGGTAGCTAACTACAAGTATACATACATACATACATGGCTCTACAGCCCGGATCGAGCCTTGGCCTCCAAAAGAAATTGCCTCCACTTTTCCTGTCCTCAGCCATCCGCCACCAATTCACTGCGCCCTGCTTCCTCGCATCGCTGTCGACCTGATCCAACCATCTGTTATTCGGTCTTCCAGTCTTCCTTTATCCTAATGGCTTGTGTTTCATAATTCTCTTTGCCGTACGTTCGTCATCCATTCTCTGAAAGTGTCCTGGCCATCCGATCGGACTAGTGTAATGTCACTGTAATTAGCATATAATTCATTATTATTTCACTTTCTCCACACTCCGTCCTGTTGAATTGGCCCATAAATCCATCTCAGTATCTTCCTTTCAAACACAGCCAGCCTCTTTGTGCTGTGCACAGTTTTGAGTTCTTAATGTCCAACAACGTTCGAAAAGAAAGCACATAAGAGTGTGCCTGTTTGTGACAAAATCAATTTGCAAGTAGCGTAGATCAATACGTAACGTAACGTAACCTTCCTCCGATACCGTATGTACGTAGCTGGCGTGCATGCCATGTGTTACTAGGTTACGTCATGCGATATGTAGGTTAAAACAACAACTACACAGTACGGTACAGTAGTAATGCAGCAGATAACCGGTATTAGGGGAAGTAGTGCAGTTGTAAATTAAACTCACAATGACTACATTACACACACACACAATGCTCTGTATGACATTGTCAACACACGTGCCTACTACTCATATACTGTACTACGTCTTATAAAAGAAAACGCCGCGTTTCCGCATGACATGCCGTTACACGGATGCGCATATGTCGACAAGTACACCTCGCTTAAAGGGTCTGACATCATCCTATGGGTCGAAAAAAGAAACCGTTTTTTAATGGCACTCGAAACCGGTAAATCGACCAAAACTCGATTTTTGTCTTTAAAAAATCTTCAATATTTTCTGAGTGATTTGATACAAAATGTATGTAAATACGCCTGATAATAAATTTTTTATGATTTTAAAAACAATCGAGATCGTAGGAAAATTTCTGTCAAAAGTGGTGATAATATTATCACCTTTTACAAATATCTAAATCCCTTATCGTAGAGATATGCAGTTTTTACCATTGGAAGGGGAATTTCAATAAACATTCACCACCAATGCCTGTAACGACTCTCATAAAGCCAATATTTGCTGAGTCATCCTAATTTGTTAAACGTGTTTTCACGGTAGCACACAGAATGCAAAGAGTCGCTCAACTATTTGATTTGGAAGAGATTGCCAAAAACTAATTTTTCTGGACTGGATACTTTTTGGTTTTGGGTGTTCATGACGCTGTGTTGAGATTCAATGAAGGTAACATAAGTAAGTGTCAAGTCTTACAAAAATTAGAGCTCAAACTAGGATCACATGTGGTTAAGGTAATGAAAAAAACTTACTTAAAACGAATCCCTGAAGCAGAGACATTAGTAGATGAATTGATGTTAAAGGTTAGACAATCAACTAGAAATGTGAAGAGAAAACTAGAGGACCAAATAGACATACCTGAAGACTCCCAAGTATGGAGCTGAATTATTACAATTCAGGTAAAACAATAAAACTCTGTTTTAAAAACTTTAAATGCGCTATTCTCAAAAGCTATTTTTTTTTATATATATATAAATGATCCACTAGGCTATTTCAGAAACCAAATAACCTATCTAGCTGAATTCCTTGTGGCTACTGCGTTAATGGAGATACAACTACACTACTAGAACTATACACTTTCACCGCAAAATTAAATCGTAAAAAAATATTAAGTATCGAGCAGGGATACTTTAGACCACAGCCCGGCCAATCAACTATTAAGAAACTATTTAATTTATTAGTAAAACTATTAGTTTATTTTCTAAACAAAAAAGTTTCAAAAACCCAAATAATAGAAATGTTCCGACAAAACAACAATTAAATATTAACAGTTAAATATAATGCTTGCAACAATACTATGAAAACAAAATAAAACAAAGGCATTAAAAATAATTAATTGATTAACAAACTGAGAACAGATATTGTATTAAAACTTAAATCAACCTAAGCTGCACAAGTTCAGCCATATGTGTAGTACCATCAGGAGATCTCTAAAATCAACGGGTAAAGAAATCGAAAAGCACCGAGAATATCAATTGCCCATGTAAATAGCTTTCATTGACTTTGGGAAGGCCGTTAATGACTTTGGGAAGGCCGTTAATAGAATGAATAGGGGCAGACTGTGGGCAATAACGGCAATGAAAGATTTTCCGCAACACCTCATTAGAGCCATACAAAGTCTTTATGTGGAAAAACAAAATCTTAATTGAGAGGGGAAGACGGAGCACAACTCCTAGTGTGGGCCTGATCAACAGTGCAGTACGATAAGGGTGCTTCTCTTTTTAATCTGTATACAGACGATGTCAGAAACAATTGGCAGATGAACCTTCCAGAACATTTTATGACTGGTAACTCTTCAGCTGGCTCGCTGTTGTTTGCTGATAATCTGTGGTACTCGGAAAGCGGCTTGCAGAAGGCTGTACACTCATTGAGTTGAAGTTAAACTGCAAGGATTTCGCATTACAGATCTCTACATTGAAAACCAAGGTGATGGCTTTTTATGGAGGAGCTGATCCCATACGAGAAAAAATAGTCGTAGATGGTATGGCTTTGGAGCAGGTCACCAATTTCGAATATTTGGGCTGTAACGTATCTTAATGATGTGGTGAAAAAGCTGCAAAGTCTCAACCATATGTGTGGGAACATCAGGAAAACTCTAACATCAACGAGCAAAGAAACACGCCTGACATTCTACAAGGTGATGGGCTCCCTACACTTTTCTACGGGTCTGAGAATTTGACTTTCTCTTAGTCCCAGGCCAATCGTCGTATCCAGCCGGCCGAAATGTTATTTCTCAGTCATGTGGCAGGATACACTAGATCGCCAAAGAAATGTCGATGTACAGCAGAAGACGAATATTATGAGTATACTCAATATGATTGCCCAATATCGGCTAAAATGGTTGGAGCATCTTAACCGAATGGATGACTGTCGCTCGGTACTGTTTCAAACAACTATGGAATTACAAACTAAAAGGACGGAGAGGTGTGGGGCTTACGAAGAAGCGTTGGAGTGACCAGCTGTACTCCATCTCCTTGGCACCATATTTGGTTTAATCCTTGCTGAAGATGATAATGATGATTGCCTAACCATATGTGCACGAAAACGCTACGTACTTTTAGGCACGGGTGCAGAAAATGTTCATACCCCTGAAATTTCCCCCGAAAACAATTTTATCGGTTAGGTAATTTCCCCAAAACTAACGCGAGGGTTTATTATGTTTCACCAACCAATTTATTGTATGTGATGAATAAAAAGAAAAGTAATAAAAATACAGGTTGCTAATACTTAATTTGCTCAAAAAATTATCTTATGAACAAGAAATATGAACATGATTCTATGAGTCTTCGCTCGCGAGGAATGACGTTGCTATCTTTGTTCTCATTAGGATGAATGTTTCTTTTCAAAACTTATTTTAAAGATTAATTATTCTAGATAATAATTGTAAAAATGATGTGAATACAACATCAGTTGATATTTTCGTTGTGATTTCTATTTTTCGTCACTGATAAAAATTCCCTCCGAACCACGTTCGCGCGGTCGGAGATATTCTGCATACCTCCTTACGTACATGTAAAATAGAAAATACATGTGAAATATTACGTGTGAAAAATAGAAAATACATATCTTTACGTATTCTGTTACAACGCATATACGATATAAACAAGACACCGATTAACACCGGAAATATAGTATGGGAGTAAATAACGTGAAAGCCGATAAATTGGTTACAGGAAAGAAATAGTATTGGAAAGTTTAACGTTTAAAGCAAAAAGTCAGTTCTGTTGCGCAATTGAAGTCCAGTGTAATAAGCCGAGTTTACTTCTAATTGTTTTTGTTTTTTGTGGACTGTAAAATATAAAGTATTATTTTCCAAGTGTATTGGTATTTGTGTTTCGTTCAGTTTGCGCATTCAAACCTAAAATCATCGAGTTTCGCCGCCAGTGACGCAAGTGTAATATCCAATATTGCTAGAAACGATTGTCATAGTAATTATATGACAACAAAAACCGATTACGATTTTAAAATATCGGTATGGAGAACCATACATGACTTCCATGTTTTAAGATTTATATTTTAAATCACTTTCGAAATAAAATATTTCCACAGAAGTTACTTCTTTCTTCAGCCTTAACCACAGTACTGTGGTCACTAACGTTTACCATCTCACGATAGAGCGGATTCGATTTTCACTGACGATGGCACTGCCGAAACGTCTGGTTTTTCATAAATATTGGACCTTGGGCAAACAGCCCGGGAAAGAATTTTAACAACAAACTACTTCTTTGTTGGCGATAATGTAGTACACATATACAAATATGCATAAAATTAATGGCTTGTAAAAGTTAATGTTTGATCTCCATTAAGTAGTGCTCAAGGTTCCAAAGTTTTAATATTATGATGTCCGTAATCAAAACATCAGAGGAGGTTTTAGTGTGTATGAGGGTACACCGTAGACAAAAATGTTCAACATTCTCTATTGAGCGTTGCTCAGAGTAAAGCTGCGAATCTACAGTGTATGTTTCACAGAACAAACACGCGGAAAAGAAGGAGCGCTCCGAAGTCTCTCATGGATCCTGAGTATCTTGCAGAGGGTTCATTCCCTAAAGACGAAAAGTCTGTCTATGAACCGTTCCTCTGTAAACACGTGCAGTTACACTGCCCAGCGATCCACTGGAAGCAAATCGCTATCCACGCTGGACACTTTTTCGGCTTGCACGCGTTGTGTTGGTGTGGGTTTCGGCACTTTCTATTTAAAAAGCGTGCAAATGTAAGAAAATAAACATGAGTGAGGCCAGAAATAACGCGAATTTTGTGTGTGTCATGCATGCCTTTTTATTGCGGTAATCATAATAATAAAATGGAAACGTAAACATTACATAATTGAGATATGCTTGCCTGCCACGATCGATACATTTTCTCTCACACGATTTAAATTAAAATGAAAAAATTATAATTTTATTGCCTGGCAACAAAATTATTTTATTTTTAACAACTGCCATTGTTTGAAAAAGTTTAAATGAATTTTCAAGTACTTTACTCTTGTTAAAACGTAAAAGGTTGGAGGTAAACTACCCCTTCCCCTTAACCGATCTTCACCAAAATCAAAAGGCCTCGAGTTCTCTACAATTCAGGGATGTATGGAAAAAATTATTTGATTCTGTTTGAATATGCAGCAGTTATCGTTCGTCATAGAAAAAATTACCCTTGTTAAAACATAAAACGTTGCAGGTAAACTACCTCTTTTTCCTTAACCGATCTTCACCAAAAACAATAGGCCTGGAGTACTCTAAACTTCAGGATTGTATGCAAAAAAGTATTTGATTCTGTTTGAATTTGCGGCTGTTATCGTTTGCCATAGAAAAATTCTAACACACACACACACACACACACACACACACACACACACACACACACACACACACACACACACACACACACACACACACACTTCGAAAAATGACTTTTTTTCATGTTTTGAGGGTAGTACAATCAGAATCAGCCTTTATCTCGAACATGATTTTTTTCGCCATGACCATACTTCCATTTCCTTATGGAACATGGAAGAAGTAAAAAACAAACTATTTAATAAGATATAGCACCACATTAACATGCTTTGTATTATTTTACTAAACGACTAAGAGACAGTCACTACATATCGATACCGACTACGTTTTTCTTCTCCTTCTTCTTTTTCTTCATCTTCTCTCCAATACAGCCTAACGCGAGCTCTGGCTTCCAATATTAATATTCTTCAACGTCTCCTATCCGTTGCCATCTCAGCGTAACCCCTCACGTTAATTCTTCTGTGATATTCCACCACATCATCCGACTATCTTGTCCTACGTCGGTCACTCTGCTTTTATACACCTGTGCCTCCTCAGGATTTTCACTGGCATAAACGGATCGTTCATTCGTTCCAGGTGACCTAGCCATTGTATTCGTTGAGCCTTTACGAATCTTACCGATGTCTTCCTCCGGGTTATTTCTTACTCTCCGATTATCGTCTTTTTTAACCGGGTCATGAACACTTCGTACAATCTTTCTTTCAAACCTTCTCATTCTTCCTTTTTCTCTAATATCCATGTCTCACCTCCATAAGCAACATCTGGACTAATGTGTCTTAAATGTTTTCAATTTTGTGTTCGATACCGAGTACAGCATAATCAAAGTATCGAAAATTACTGTAGGTATCGAAGACCTTGAGGCGTTGCCGCTCGCGACGCCATATTGGAAAAATGGTGTCAAAATTCGCGAATATTTCGTTTCCGGTGCGAATTACGTAAAAAATAGCTATTATCAAAAATGTAGATTGTTCAATTTCCTGGATTTTTTGTATAAAACCTTTTTCTCTCGGATAAATAGTTTTTGAGATACACGAGGGTAAAGTCGGACATTTTTTGAATCTGTTGAAATATTTTATTTTGCTCTTGGAATTTTATTAATTTTGTTGTATTTTGTATTATAGGGCCCTGTTGTAACCTCGGCAGAGAATAAGAAGGGAGGGGCGCTCACAGTCAAACATCTGTCGTACATCAGTCAATACGAAACGTCCGTTGAGTCACTAAACTTTAGTGCATTGAATGCCTGCTTCAACATAACAAGTGCGTCATGGCTACTTCAAGTGATTTTGTTTTATCTGTGAACGTACTTTAAATGAAGGTGTTTTAGTGACTGTAAAAGAAAGAGGTTTGAAAACTATTAAGGAATCAAGCATCAAGCGTAATGACGGTAAGAGTGAGCGATTTTTAAAAGGTTTATTATCCGTTGTTGTGCATGATTCTTGTCCAAAAAATTACACCAACGAAAAATTAATTGCTGCATCAATCTACCGAGGAAGCAACGTTCCCCCCTTACCGTCGCCCTCAACATCTTTAAGATCAGCTGTACCTTCCTTTGATTTCAAAGGGAACTGTTTCATGTACAACGAAAAAATAGATGAAGCCTTTCTACAGAAGGAAAAGAAAACTCGATTGCGCGACCGTGAAATAGTTTTCAATGTTCAAAAACTGTCGATGAAAGAAACTATTTTTGCAGTAGCAAAAAATCGAAATGATGAGTGGGGTCAAATAATAATTGAGCGAATTCAACATGTCGCGGATTTAGTTGCAGTCGATGCTAAATATCATAACACATGCATGAAAAAATTTTATTCTTCACCATCATCTGGAAGAAAAAGAGGTTAACGACCAGCAACAAACGTTGATGAAGCTATGGACTCAATTTATTTATACCTAGAAGAAAATGCCGAAGAATGTCAGTTTTCTCTGGATGATTTGTTGAAACAAATCGAGGGGGAATATCGTCCGGATATTCGTACCGTGAAAACTAGATTACTTAAAAAATATGGAGACGACATTCTGATTGTAGAGTCTGCTATTAAGCCGACGATTGTGTTTTCGCAACACAGGCTATAAATTAATCACTGATACATGGTACACCAATCGAAAATCAAATTTAGAAGAAGAGCGAATGCGAACTGTTCGCGCAGCAGCAACGATTGTTTTGGAAGACATAAGATCTCAAGTATATGAGATAAAGCAGTATCCACCATCAGATAATTTTCTGCAAGACGTAGATACAGTTGTGCCAAAAACATTAAAAACGTTTTTAGATGACATAATATTGAAAAATAAACGAGGCTCACTAGAAAAATGGAAAATAAAATCTACGGGTTTATCCCATTCTGTAATATCTGCTGCGAGACCACGCTCTTTTATATCGCCTTTGCAACTCGGTGTCGGAGTATTTTTATATAAAAAATTTGGCTCCCGGCAGTTACTGAATATGTTATCGTCACTTGGATTGTCATCGTCTTACAGTGAATCCATGCTTTTCGAAATGTCTGCAGTCATGCGTCCGGGAATTACTATTGATTCTTCATTTTCATTTTCTCAGTTTGTATTCGACAACGCTGATTTCAACACAAACACCTTAGATGGTCTCAATAATTTTCACACTATGGGAGGCATCCATTATGTGACACCTAAAACTGCAATTGCACCAGACCAAATTATTCCTCGTTTAGCTAGAATGCAGTCAGCAAAAGTCATCGGAAAATATGGATCGATGCCGATGCAAATTTATCAGCGAAATAAGGAATCAGCAGGTTTGAAGGCCACTGTAATTGCGGAATTGGAATCTATGCATCCTGTCTCCAGTGATGTAGTGCCATCGTCTTACGATTTTCTTTGGTTGTATGGGAAATGGGCAAGTTATCCATCAATACCTGGCTGGAATGGCTTTATGGAGCAAGTTACAATGACAAAACCATACGAAGTGTCAAAGGTACTATGGCTGCCGTTCATAAATGCTCGACCTGGAGACTATGATATAGTCACCGCTCTTCATTCTGCTTCTGAGAAATGTAAATCATTAAATCAAAAGACTTGCTTCGTCACATTTGATCAGCCTTTATATCAGAAAGCAAGAGATATCATTTCTACCTGCGATCAAAAGTCTTCTCTGAATAATGTCGTTGTGAGACTTGGTGATGTCCTTTATGGGTTGTATTGGATTTATTATGGCTGGTAGTGGGCTGAAAGAACTCTTAAGTATTATTTATGCGCAGAATTCTGTAGAAAAGATGTTGACAGGGCATGCGTATGCCCGAGCTGTCAGAGCTCATATCCTAACTCATCTTGCGTTGGCACAAATAATCTTAGAAACGATTGAGTTCACGCAAGAAGATCGTCATACTATGGAATCAATACTTAACATTATCGATCGGTCAGTAATTCTCGAGGTAGAAGAGGATGAGACTTACCACGTTGTTTTTGAAAAATTTAAAAGAAGCTTTTCTGTATTCGAGAACAGAGGGGCTACAGCAAAACTTTGGGTCCAATACTTCCATATGGTCACTTTAATGAAACAGTTTATCGAGGCTGAGAGAATGGGCTGTTGGCAACTGCACTTAGACACCATACAGAAAATGCTGCCACATTTTCATGCTAGTGGGCATTTTAACTATGCTAAGCCTTGTCATCTATATTTACAGGATATGCTTCATTTAGAAGAAGACATGGACCCACTGGAGTATCACGATTTTACACAAAGAGGATTTTTTACCATTAGACGGTCCGATAAGTTTTGGTCTGGCATTTGGTCAGACATGACTATCGAACAAACATTAATGAGATCAAGAAAAGTCTTGGTGGCCTCACACGGGGACGCGGAATAACTGATAATGTTCTGACCATGTGGACATTAGGAATGGTATATTTGCACAATGTGTGCGATGAAATCGAAAAATTATCAGGAATTTCAATTGAAACGACAGAGCAGCACGTGGACATGAGAAGTTCACGCGTTGTTCGTGACAATGAAGATTTATAAAAACTGATGGACTGGTTCTCTTTGCATCCTCCTTTGCCATGGGTAGATGAGTTGATGTCTACCAGTACTGGTGTTGTTGGAACTGAAGATATTAATTGTCATATGTCTCGTGAGATTGGTCTACTTGGAATTTCAAAACTAATTGGCAACAACTTCGATTCTGTGAAATTACATGAAAATTGAGTTTTAAGCTTAGCAGCTGTCAACAAACATGTAAAAATCGGTGATAATGTCATTCCCGTTGATCCACAAATGTTATTTCAAAGAATTTGTGTTGCCAGTCAGATGAAGAACTGCAGGAATATCTTCAATATGAGCTTGCTCCATACCCACTATCACTGTTTGACGATACTGGAATGCGTAAAGGCACAAAATCTTCCCTTTTCAAAGCTTTTGCCTGTGGACGGTAACATTACATCTGGAAATTCTATTAATATTGTAGACGGGGGATATCTTCTTCATCGAGTCGTATGGCACCAAAATGAATCTTTTGCAACAATCTGCGCCAATTATGTTCAGGATGTAAAGAGACATTATGGCACCAATGCAATCGTTATTTTCGACGGATATCCAACTGATGCAGCGGACAAGAGCACCACGAGCGCAGAAAGATTTAGACGATCAAGAAAGCAAAATTCAGCCGAGATAAATTTCGATGAGTCAATGAATGCAACAGTTTCACAACAAAAATTTTTATCTAACGAAACAAATAAAAATCGTTTGATTGCCATACTACAGAAGAAATTCGATGAATCTAATTTTGTAGTAATGCAGGGTGTAGAAGATGCTGATACATTAATTATCAACACAGCGATCAGTATGTCCTCATCATATGATTCTATTTTTGTTATCGGAGAAGATATTGATCTTCTCGTTCTTTTAACAGCGCTGGCAAGACATCTCCTAAATGTGTATTTCCGAAAACCTGGCAAAGAAAAAACTGAAGAGAAAATATACTCTCCTCGAAGCTTGCAATATGGGGAAACAATAGCCGAAAATATATTATTTTTACATGCGTTCAGCGGTTGCGATAGTACATCTGCCCTTTTTAATAAAGGCAAAATAAGGTTTTTAAATACCATGAATAAGTGTGAATCGCTAAACCAAGTTGTACAAGTGTTCAAGGATAAAAATGCAGATCGACAAGCTATTAACTCTGCTAGCGAACAATTTCTGACTGCACTTTACAACGATTTCAATGACAACACCGCTTTAGATACTCTCCGCTATAAACAGTTCGCGAAATCTGTAACGAAAAATAAATTTCGTTTAGCCTCCTTACCCCCTAGATGGTAATGCACAATTTCATTCGCTTCGAACCTAGCATCAAGTTCAATTATGGTACAACAAGTCGAAAAATCCACAAGACTGGGGATGGAAAAACAGTAAAATTGGCCTTATTCCGATAAGTGCCATGAAAGATCCTGCTCCTGAAACACTGTTGAAATTTATCTCATGCAAATGTAAAAAAGGATGTGGTAGAGCTTGCGGATGTAGGAAAATGGGGTTGAAGTTCTCTGTATTATGTTCTTTTTGTAATGGAGACTCGTGTGACAATATTCCCGAAGTTTTATCAGAATCAGATGATGAATATGAGGAAACTACTGATGTTGATCAATTTCTCACTATTACGATGAATGATAGTCGCTCAGAAGATGAGAACGAGGATGAAGAAGATTCTGATCCAGATATCGATCACCTACGAGATCAAAAAAACTGAAATCCTGAACTTAACGCGATAAAAAGTGGATTAGGCCTACTGGGGAAACCACTTAAAAAAAACGCACCTTTTACTCTACCTCTATGGTGATGTTGGAAATGAGTGAAAGAAAAAAAAAATTGTAATTATCTAAAATACCAAATAGGAAATATAATATTTCAACAGATTCAAAAAAATATCCAACTTTACTCTCGTGTACCTCAAAAACTAATTATATAAGAGAAAAAAGTTTTATACAAAAAATGTAGGAAATTTAACAACCTACATTTTTTATAACTATTTTTTACGTAATTCGCACTGGAAACGAAATATTCGCGAAAAAATGAATTTTGACACCATTTTTCCAATATGGCGTCGCGAGCGGCAACGCCTCAAGGTCGAAAACTCAGAATATTAATTTATACGTCAAACTTCACAATTATACCAAATATAAACTTTCCTCGCCATTTTGCAAGGTCAAGGCCATTTTTTGGCTTTATTGACTGGCCTATTCTCTTTTTTTCTGCATTACGATCTTGGATATTAAAAATGTTCAACTCTCTGCGAAAGTCTTCAATGACGTAATAGTTCATCTCTTCGTGTGCAGCCTTTAACAGATCGCAAGAATCTCGTCTCTGATGTCTGTATCCTACTCAGATGTTCTGTCGTCGGAACCTAAGTTGCAGAGCCATACAATAACACTGGCCCAGGCATTACCTTGTAAAATTTTAGTCGACTCTCTAAAGTCGGTGTTGAGAAGCACTTTCTATTATCCGTCTACTTCTGACATCTTGAACCCGACGACTTAGGAGAAGGGTAAGCAGATGATGTACTATCTACCTTTCATCCATTTCTTCACATTGGCTGCTGCTTCACATCCGTCAACCTTCCTCTACAATGCACAATGTAAGTACAATGCGTATCCTTTACTATCAGGTCTAAGCGAGTACTCTACAAACTTACTGTGACCAATTACGTCTTGTCCTTTTCAAGTTATTCTATCAACATGAACTCTCTCCAAAATCGTCATCATTCGTAAGCCTTGTGTCTCCACCCTAGCTTCATCATATTATGTAGCACCAAACTAGGAGTATTTTCTTTTCTCACTCTCCTACCGTCCACAATATAGAGCGCGCTATAAACTTACATCTTTATAGCTTCCTCCGATAAAAGGATTTGACAGTCGCATAAAACCAACTATTATCAGCCGCAATTATTTTTTTATCTAGCATCAGTGTAGTTAGATCGTTGCATTTTTCTGCGCACCATTAAAAACGGTTATAACGAGAGAAGAATGACGATAGTACGATGGGTCGGCTAAACTTGAATGTGACAACGCGGTGCCAACGTGGTGTCAAAACTTTGATGTCATCGGACGAACGGGACATTCTGATTGATGTACAGAGACAGTGCCGGGCGAATAACACACATTATCAAAGCTTCCCGACTGCCTTTATTTTGATCGAAGGAGCTATTACATTAATGTATTTCTCATCTTTAAGCTGATAATCTTCAAGTGTACAAAGTTTTTCTACTTTTTGAACACTCGCTGTACTAATGCTGGACGAATTCTACTTAAGGGGTGTCTGTAAGGCATTTTGGTCAAAAAATTCGATTTTTATTTTTTTGTTCCAAAATATTGTACGGAATATCTGCTTTCATTTGATATTAATTTCAAATTAATCGGACAACTACAAAATTTTTTACGATTTTTTTTAGGTGATGATGTCAGGGATAAACTCAGTCCAATATGTCATCCATTCGAGCTGATGCATATTTCGATTTGTTGTAGTACATAGAAATATTGCTTTTTGTTCTTATTTCTGTTCGTATATTACACATATGGATGAACATAAACCTATATTTAGAACCCTAGCTAACCCAGAACTTTTAAAAAAGTGTATCCATGGTAAAAATAAAAATCCCAGTGAGTCGGTAAACAACATAATTTGGTCGCGCATTCCTAAAACTCTTTTTTTCCCTACAAACATCGAAATTTGGGATTTATGATGCAGTTTCATGCTTTAATAGAGGTTACTTAACCAGGTGCTTTGTGTTGAAACAACTAGGCATGTCAGTAGGAAAGAACTGTGCTGAAATTAAGTTGGGTACTGATATGAAACGAGTGCGGAGAGCTGAACAAGCAACTGCAGGACTACAGAAAGAAGCCAGGCAGAAGAGACCAATCGCAAAAAAGAAGTTGGAAGAAGAATTTCAAGCTGTAGAAGACCCAGATAAACCTTCATATGCATCAGGACTTTATTAGGCAATGCACACAAATTCATTATACTGATGATTAATCTTCAATTGCTGTTTTCCGAGAATTGTTATTTTTCACACAAATGACCCATTATCTCAGGAACTACTAGAGATACAGAGCTCAAATTTTCTGTACGAGTGTAGGGCAAAAGGGTCCAACTTTTAACACAGGGATTTTTTGATACAATGTGCCTGTCACGAGAAAAAAATTATAATATGCGATTTTTTTTTAAGTATTAAATATTGCATTTGATTAAAATTTCTAAAACGGCTAAACGTAAGCATATCCTAAAACCCCCGTGTTAAAGTTTCTACTAAGGACCAATTAATCGATGGTAAAAGATTCAAACAGCTCAGTTAATTAGTGTTTGACAAAACGGGTCATGAAATCTAGTAAATTAACATGGGCGACATAGGGCTTACAAACGCCTCTTAACTCCCTCCCACCTCACTTACTCCACATACAACACGCGCGCGCGTCACATGCGATGGTAACACACCATCATCATCTTCACGTCACGGCATATGGAAGGTCCTGCCTGTTCCGCCTTCAAAAATCCTCCACCCATCTCTTCCTGGGTCCACACACACACTGTGTTTAATAGGTTTGTATTTCCAGACTTGTTTGGCCAGAATCTGACATTCTTTCTTAGTGTCCTTTCCACCGTTGTTTGTAATCTTTTAATTTGATATTCAAGTTAAAAACTTGTAACTCTTCTCGTATGGCCTCATTCCGTACACGGTCAAGTTTAAAACACCTTTTAACTCGTCTTAAAAACGCCATTTCCGAAGCCCGTATTTTACTGTCTTGTTTATTGGTTGTTGTCCATAACTCACACCCATAGGACAGTACAGAGACTGCCGTAACTTTAATTTTGTATCTCGACGTACCTTGTCTCTTACGGTTGACTGTCCCACAGATCGTCTGGAGCTTACGTAACTTAACATCAATATCATAGCCAATTTCCTATCATAGCCAATATTATTTCCCAAATAATTAAAGCTGTCAAACTACGTGGTAACACGCTAATACCATAATATTGCTCACAGTTTTCCGTCCGCAAGTTACACAACTACAAAGAACCGTTAACAAGCCAACATTCACTCTCATTCTCAGCTCTTGGCGTGATGACAGGGTTTCCTTTTCTCATTAGCGACAGACATCGTCTACTTGTTAAGTACAACTGTCAGTCTCATTCACACTGCCTCCGCGGGGAATTGTTAACAAAACATGAAAACCTTCAAACCGTTCATATTCTGTCAAATTCATATTATTTGGTAAACACAGCAGATATCACATATAATGATATCGAATATAATGACCTAAAGATTGTAGTTACCAAAATCCAACTTAGTGTTTGGCCAATTATATATGTTATAATATAAAATGTAAAACATCGTTTCAAAATGACATATTGCTCTACAGTCATCGTAATTAATAACACACATTGTTCATTGTTAACTATGAGTCATCTAGCTCAGTTTAATTGTGCTAATGAGGAATAACTGTGCGCGGCGTATCCAAAAGTCGGCAAACTTGGTTTTCGTGCTTCCAAATACAACTTCTGTCTTGCAACCTATTGATGAGGAAGTAACAAGATCTTTGGAATCTAGCAATGCCTTATAGAGTTTCGAGTTGTACAAACAGAACTTTGAGTTCTAGACGCCCTCACATACATTACTTCGAGTTACAGAGGTTCAGTGATATGGCAGAAAGTGAGAGAAAATCCCGTTATCAAGGTTTCTTCTCAAACATATTCGAGTTATAAAGATAAAATAATATGGAGTTATATAGGGAAAGTAATGGGAAGTTAAAAAAAATCGAGATACCAAGGAATTCGAGTCATTGAGGTTAGATTGAAAAAGCGGCATCTACTTTATACATCTGAATTTGAATCTAAAGACTTTTGCCATAACAGAAAAACTAAATATAAAATTTGATATTATTATTATTTTGTTGGCTCTATATCGCTCATTGAGAGAGTATTATTTATTATGTTTTATATCTTGATAGTTCCTATCCGTTTCGGATGTTGGATATCATACAGACTATTTTAACTTTCTGCACTGCTGTACGGAATAAGTCAGTTGTATTCATGCCAAACCAGGTCCTTCAATTTCTCAGCCATGAGATTTTCGGTCGCCCAACTCCTCTCTTTCCAAGTACTTTTCCCTGTAGTATGGACTGCAATAAGTAAAATCTCTGTTCATTTCTCATGAGATGTCCCAGACACTGAAGCTTTCTTATCTTCACTGTGTTAATAACTTCCCTTTGTTTCTTCATTTTTCTAAGAACTTCAACGTTAGTTATATGCGCTGTCCATGAAATGCTCAAAATTCTACGGTAAAGCCACATTTCGAAAGATTCCAATTTTTTAGTTGTGGCTGCAGTCAAAGTCCAAGATTATGCACAGCAGAAGGGGACGGAGAATACGTAAGATGTTTTACCATATTAGTTTACAATCGGCCTGCAGGCGTCTGCCGAGTGTTCGAGTGCCGTAACGTCGCATTCATGGCCAGAGTCCATCATACAGATTAAAATTCAAATGTCTATGATCCATTACAGCCAGCACTTAAAGGATATCTACTGTAATTGGCGTGGTTGTAGTTTTACTAACCACTGTTAAGTTTCTTCTAACGCACCGTCTGTTAACGGGTGTTAAAGTATTTAACGGACGTATCACCAACGTCGTCGTACGTCTTCCGTTAGATAACACTTACTAAACATGAAAACAAACGACAATGGTATAAGACTCCCTCATATAAACCGTTAACGTCGGCACGCAAAATAACTGTTATCTGTCGTAATTAAATACAGTACAGGCTATATCTCCACCAATGTAGTTTATGTATTTGACATGTTTCTGCGTAGTTTATGTATTTGACATGTTTCTGCAAGTCACTCAAAAACGACTACACGACGGGCGGGCTTCACTGAAGGTGATAATCTGTGGCCGAGGACCATTGGATCCACGTGGGCTAACGCGAAAACTAACGAGATAATCTGATCGGTGCTCAAAGATAGTGTCGACTTTTATGAACTATTCCACCAAAGTATTCCGACTGTCATCCTTTTGGTCGACGGAGTACATACCACGACAACTGTCGGAAGTAAGTGCACGAAATCTTAACTTCCGACCAGTGTAAGAAATCGCGTATTATAACGTATATCTAATATATATATAATAACGATTCATAATAGCGTCCTATCTGAGCGTTATATGAAAGTGATAGACGGGGGAGAGAGAGAGAGAGAGAGAGAGAGAGAGAGAGAGAGAGAGAGAGAGAGAGAGAGAGAGAGAGAGAGAGAGAGAGAGAGAGAGAGAGAGGGAGAGAGAGGGAGAGAGACAGAGAGGGAGGGAGAGAGGGAGAGAGAGAGGGAGAGAGAGAGGGAGAGAGAGGGGGAGGGAGGGAGGGAGGGGGAGGGGGGGAGCGTATAATCGCAGCCATCTCACTCTAACCACGTCACCGCGACATCAGAAACCAGTACAAACATGTAATTTTACTCAAAGCAAATTATCAGTTCAACCTGCGATAACTTTAAAAGTTATAAATATACGGCAATTCTGAAAACAGCATTGTATTCAGCAAGAAAAGCTTTATAAGTAGCCGCAATCTAAGTTAATATAATTAACAATTGAAGAAGTTATACGGATGACGCACGCCAACAGGAATAACGAGAGAATTATGCTACGTAGGAATTAGGTGTTTTCACACACACACACACACACACACACACACACACACACACACACACACACACACACACACACACACACACACACACACACACACACACACACACACACACACACACACACACACACAAAGATAAAGACCTAAGCAACAATATTCTGTGGTCAGATCTTTGAAAACACATTTGAAAATACCTGTAATCAATCGATTTGCAAACACAGAAAGTACGATTTTAACTAGAAATTCTCTGCAGTTTGAAACCTGTCAAGGGGTGTTTAGTCGACCTGTTCGAGATTGTCGAAACTGGAAAAACGCATGATTTATTTGAACAACCAATCAGCATCCAGTATTTAAAACTGACGCCAACTCAAAGCGAGGGGTAGCATCACTCTTCGATCGGATCTTCATTGCGCTAGACGTGTATAAATTACGTACAGAAATGTTTTCAATCACGCAAAAGCGTAATTAAGTATCGTATTCGAGAAGTAGTCCGCAGTATAGATGAACTAATACCGTTCAACAACTCTCGCTGCGTAAAACAACTTTAATTAATTAATTAATTAATTAATTAATTAATCATCAGCCGTGAAGGACCTGTGGGACAGTAGGCTACAGCATCTGTAATTGCCAGGGCATCTTCTACAGCATTGATCAACATCAATTCTTCTGTGCAAAACCATCAAAAGGAGGACCTCTACGGATTCCTATCTTCGGTCAACGCATCAAACAGTAAGAAATAGATTAATTGATCAATGAAATAAGCACTAAACAAATAATAAAAGCAATAAACAATTTTTAAAAGACACTAAAAAAAAATCACACTTTGTATTTTAATTATAAGATTAGCTCTAACATAGTATAGGAGTGTTGAATGGAAAGTGGGGTGTAGTATTGGACGTGCAAATTATTGCAGACCTGCTCTTTAGCACTGGTTTGGGAGATTGCAATCTCTTACCAAAGCAGATAAGAGCCATAGGTCGTTTGAACGTCTTAATCGTTACTTTTCACACTCACTCAGTAATTATAAGTGTTAGGGTAGAATTAAGTCCTACAATTAGAAATTTCAAGTTTTAAAAATAATTAATTAAAACGTTAATTAAAATAATCAAGCAAATATTAAAGTGTTATTTGTAACGATTCCCCTTGAATCCACAATCACTGAACGAATCCTGAGAAAGAGTGTCTCCATGCGCTGAGCTAAGCTGAAACCGTGTCATTTGTATCTGGGATTTGTTCTGGCGCCCAGGTAAAGTAATATCACGGGTAAGTAACATTTTATCTAACATTACAAATATTAGATAATTGTGTTAGATGAAATAAGGCGTTGTAATATATATATATATAATACCTTAAAAATTGTATGTTAATTGTATATTCTGCTTCCCCTTTGTAGTTTGTTTGTTCGGATTAATTTGTTTTTACTTGTGGACAAATTAAAATAAATTTTGAAAAATACTTAAACAGGTTTTATACATTTTAATACAGTGGTTCCCTAAGTTTTCTACTGAAGATAGCCTCCGGATGTGTGACCGAAACGTTTAGAGACGAAATTTTCGGTAATCGACCACGACCGGATCTCGAATAGATTTCATATCCCGGAATATAATAGTTTTAGACATGTCGAATGACTACCTGAGCTTCGTAAAACAGATTATCTCCCATTAAATTCTTAAGAGGAAATTTAAGGGCTACAAACTACAATAACGAACGTCAGTGAAGCGTCATGTTATTAAAGTGTATTTCTGACGACGGCTTTACACTATACTGGCACAATCTTCAAAACTTAAGGTCAAATGGTGGAGGTCGACTGTGTCATCGTGCTGCGTATACAATTCAGAGTGTGAATACGTACAGAGTCCAAAGATAAGCGCTCTCGTCTCGTCTTTGTGTGTACGTGGCCGACAAACTGTCGGTTGTTGTCGGAGGCAAAGCCTCACTCTGCACGCGCACATCGCCTGACCGGAAGGATATACGAAGAGTGCGCATAGTAGTGCATTCTGTTATCTGAACAGAATAAACTGAGGTGGCGCAAATATTTGACATGCGAAATACACGGACATCACCTCGGTTCGGGGGGGGGGGGGGAGACAGTGAATACATTTCGTTTAGACCATATCAAAACCGTTATATTGAAGCTCTTTACGATTATGCAAACTGATTCCCATCACCTATTTCCGGGCTTCTTTGGGATGGCAAGTATGATATTTTTGCCAGTCATTTTGGCGTGTTACAAAGTCTGGTTTGAGTGTCTGCTTTTTGTTTCGTTACGCTCTCATGTTTTTAATTTTTAAATATATTTTTGTTAATTTTTTATCAGTTACATTCTTAAGTATATAAAAATTGAACACAAACTCGCGCGCGCGCGCACACACACATTCACCATCGACCTATTCCAGATTTAGAATTAAAGAAATAGGTCTATCTTTAAGCCTCATCTGATGTCGCCTGTTCCTTCAAACTTTTCAACTGCTCTTTCTATCCTTTTGTCCATCTTGTCGTAGCCTACTTTCTGTTCCTGTTCTTTCCTTCCATGCACAATTCCATTCTCATATATATACTACTGTTGGTGACATCCGCTTCTTTTTTAAATATTCGCGAAACGCTGATGTTGCCGCAGCTTCGAAGTTAAAGTTGATTTTCTGTGGTTTCCAATGTTACGTTCTAAATGTAGTACAAATTTCTACTTTGAATTAAATACGAGTAATTCAGAATTATTTTCTAATTTGTAACTCTCGAATAAATTTAAATTAGCTAAATTAAAAACTTAACGCAAATAAGACAAATACCAAAAACTATAAATAGTTTCTTCGAACTATGTTACGCGTAACAAGTAACATCGATGATGCCAAGTAACACAACAGATAAAGTTAAAATGAAAAGAACATCAGAAGTGTACAAGTCCTGTTGTGAAGAGACCAGGCGCGGATCCACGGAGGGAGGGATTTCCCCGTTGTTTAATAGTGTTTTACAGATATTTTATAGTTGAGATTTTCATATTCTATTGTTTGAAAATCTGATGATGGTTAAAAACTGATTTTTGTAAAGCAGATTCTTTATTTCCAATTAGGAAGCAAGTCTTCAGAAAACAACAACACATTCAAATATCTGTCTCGTAACATCAATAAAGATATCTCATAAAAAAAGCATAATTTTTGGATTTCGTTGTCCATGACGTGTCCGTTACTTAACTAAATATAATTAATTCACTACCGACTCGGAACACAAAAGTTTTTATAGGTAAAAAAGTTCAAGTTTTACCTTATAGCATTAACCGGTTTTCGCTTTTAAAAACCTTCTTCAGAGGCTGCCGCTGGGAGCACTGTCCGTCTTGTTCTTGGCGACGGTATCGAATTTTGAAAGATCGATGTTGTGTGTATGGGGTCTGATATGTTCGAATAATGCGTGTGATTTGAATTGTGTTTGTTCGTTTAGGATGTCGTTTTTATGTGTTTTCGTATGTCTGTATATTTCCAATTGTTCTAGAGTGTCTAGTTTTCGGCCTTTTGTGTGTACGTGTAGAATGTCCATGTTATTGTCGATGTTTTTGCAAACCACCTCATTGAAGCAAACCACACATACAGAAACATCGACAATAACATGGACATTCTACACGTACACACAAAAGGCCGAAAACTAGACACTCTAGAACAACTGGAAATATACAAACACACGAAAACACATAAAAACGACATCCTAAACGAACAGACACAATTCAAGTCACACGCATTATTCGAACATATCACACCCCACACACACAATAACGATCTTTCAAAAGTCGATACCGTCGCCAACAACAAGACGGACAGTGCTCCCAACGGCAGCCTCTGAAGAAGGTTTTTAAAAGCGAAAACCGGTTAAGGCTATAAGGTAAAAATTTTACGTTTGACCTATAAAAAACTTTGTGTTCCGAGTCGGTAGTGAATTAATTATATTTAGCATAATTTTTCTCAAACGTCTCATAGTTTTAAAGCTTTGCACGACTTTGCCTCTGTTAATGGGTTAACTGTAAATATCTGTGGCTAACGGAATTACGTCGGACTACTTGATATTTGACGAATCTAAATTATTCAAGGATTTTCATAAAGCGGCCAATACAGGCCCTCAGACACATGCATTTCAAAATCGTGCTTGGAATGTGCCGATTGGCCGCACATTATATTGAAGTTGCCATACGAATAGTTGAGGTCACTAATTTCAAACTTTATTTAGTCACAAACAGCAGTTATAATCACAGATGGGCACGAGTGGAGAGAGTGATAATGGAGACAGCGGAGAAATCCACTGGAGTGAAGAAAGATCAGAGGAATGAATGGTTCGATGATGACTGCAGATTAGCAATAGAAGAAAAGAACACTGCGAGGAAAAAAATGTTCCAAAGGGAGACACGAAGTAATTTTGAAAGGTATGTTGAACTACGAACGAGGGCACACAAAGTAGGCCTATGTAAGAAAAAGTAGAGGGACTGGATTCAAACGCAATTTCAAGAAATAGAAGAGTTAAACCAGAAAAATGAAGCCAAGAAGTTCTATCGTGCCATTGATAAGATGAAAAATTTTCAACCAAAAATATTTGCCTGCAGGAACAAAGAAGGAAATATGATAACAGAGGAGCAGATGGTACTACAAAGATGGCATGAATATTTTGAGGAGATGTTGAATAATGACATGAGACGAGAAAGGAGAGAGGTTACAAGAGAAAACCCAGGCAGAGAGGAGGACATTGAAGTACCAACAGTAGAGGAAGTGGAGGATGTGGTGTGTAAAATGAAAAATAATCGTGCTCCGGGGGAAGACGATATTGTTGCTGAGCTATTCAAATATGGAGGACACTGTAATAATGGAAATACATAAACTAATAACAGAAATTTGGGAAACTGAAAGCATGCCGGAGAAACGGAAAACAGGAATAATATGCCCTATCTACAAAAAAGGAGATAAAATGAGGTGTGAAAATTATAGAGGAATAACATTACTCAACGTTGGCTACAAGATATTTTCGGGTGTACTGAATGAGAGATTACAGAGATGTGCTGAAGAGATTATTGGAGAGTATCAGTGCGGATTTAGACGAAAGAGAAGTACAGTGGACCAATTGTTTGCTATCAGGCAGATGATGGAAAGGTTTTATGAACATGACACGGACCTGCATTTCTTATTTGTCAACTTCAAGCAGGCGTTCGACAACGTGAATAGGCAAGAATTATATAGAGTAATGAGGGAATTCGGCATAGTTAACAAACTAATAAGATTAGTCGAAATGACAATGAAGGGTACAAAGGCAAAGGTTAAAGTGATTAATAGGATGACTAAAAGCTTCAGTTTCAGTAATGGAGTAAAACATGGTGATGGTCTTTCTGCGGTACTGTTTAATTTGGCGTTACACAGTGTTATAAAGATGGTCGATCAAAAAGGGACCATATTTACAAAATCTAGCCAAATATTCGGCTATGCGGATGATACTGCAATTGTTGCAAGAAATGCAAACAAAGTTAGGGAGGTATACGAAGTGATGGAAGTAGAAGCAACAAAAATTGGGCTAAATGTGAATGAGAGCAAGACAAAGTATATGATACTGTCGAAGTCTGCTTTGGAAGCGTGTCAGGCTTTGAATATTTGGGCACTACAATATCGAATGATAATGACATAAAAAAATGCATTAAAGAGAGGATAAGGTATGCAAATATAGCGTATTTTGCAAATATAAATATCTTTAGAAATAAAAATATAAGGAGAGAAACCAAGCTAAAAATATATCATTCACTCATAAGACCTATTGTTGCCTATGGCTCAGAGGTGTGGACGATGACAGTGGAGGATGAAAAAAGTTTTGAACGCAATATCCTACGAAAAATATATGGCCCAGTGAGGGAAGGCGAAGTAATGCAGAATTGCAACACTGATACATGAGAGGGACCTTGTAAAATTTATCAAGTCACAGAGGATAAGATGGTTGGGTCATGTGGAGAGAATGGAAGAGGATAGATTGAAAATAATTTGATAATTGAAAAGGATAATTTGATTTAAGAGGATAATTGAAAAGATTGATAAAAATATATCATTCACTCATAAGACCTATTGTTGCCTATGGCTCAGAGGTGTGGACGATGACAGTGGAGGATGAAAAAAGTTTAAGAATTTTTGAACGCAAGAGGATAGATTGAATAAGAGAATGATGTAAGGAAGACTCTATTGCGGAAGACGAAGGGGACGGCCAAGGATGAGATGGTTGGATGAGGTGTTGAAGAATCTGATGTAGCTGGGAGTTCGAGGATGGAGAGAGAGAGTGGCTGATAGAGATGACTGGAGGCGGATTGTTGAGAACGCCAAAGCCACCAAGGGCTGTAGAGCCGGAGAAGAAGAAGAGAACCAGTTATAATCAATGAAGCACTCTTATACAATAATTCAAGTTATATCTGTCCAACAATAAATAATGTCATCTTATTACAGTTTTGCACTAATTAACACAATAATCACTTTTCAATAAACAGAAGCAATCACTGTGTAACGCACTTGTAAAATCGCCAGGCGTAACTGAAATGGGCCGCTTCGGAATCCAGTGTTGCTACCTCCGCTGCCTTGCGCTAACCAGTGCGGCTGTGCGGGATGAAAGTCATGCCCGTCGCCGCTCGTATACTGCGTCCCGAGCTTCAAATAGAGCTCCTGCCGCAGGGACGATAGATAGGCTGGATTTAGGGCGTGGCCTGCTACCGGCCGTGAGATAGCGGGCTTCGATGCCAGCTGGGTAGTCGAAAGGGGCGTTACGTAATTATGCCTCGTAGTATGATCTATAAACGTCTAGCGCACCGAGGCGTGCCAGCGTTCCGGTACTATTTATCTTCTCAGCATAGCAATATTATTATTCCACTATAAATATTGTAAACCGAGTTGGATGAACTGAGCGATGAACAAACATTCGAAGGCTAATTCTGTTCTACTCGCTAAGAATGCATACCAACCTCAAAAATTAGGATACATATTTGACATCCCTCGACCAGCAGACAACCAGCAATGTTTACACGAAGCGATCCGTTATTCGCAAGACGACAGTAGGGGCATCCAACGGAAAAAATGTTGGTATTCAGAAAACTAATTATCCTAATTATTTAATTCGATTTATGTGACTATATTTTCATTGACCTTTGTTTTCTGTTTTTGTGCTTGCGATGCGATGCCGGTCGAATAGCTCGAGTCTCAGTTGGTGTTCCGATCGTTGAAGAATCATCATAGATTTAAACGAAGAAAAAATAATAATTGAGGTAAGTTTATAAGGAGTAGATTTTTCCTTTTAAATTTAGATTGTATTATTTAATTGACAATTAATAAACTACCGGTACATTATTAATTAAATCTGATTTTTCTTAAATATAAAATATGATAATATTTTGATAAATACTGCACAACATGCTACATACATTTAAATATTATCATATTTTGATAAATGTTAGACAACTGTGTAAAGTGCTTAAACAATAAATGTATTCCTTTTTTTATTTAACACCCTCGGGTGGGAGGGGGAGGGTTAATCCCCAAACTTCCTTCGCTGCGCCACTGAACTCGTCAATTTTGGCACAGAATTAACATACATGTATTCAATTTTGACTTCCACGTTTAACGCCTTTACGATAAAATTAGTGCTGCATATGTTACAAAACGCTGCATATGTGTAGCGTTCCAATTTCTATGGAAAGCTACGCTTTGTTTAGACAATGTTCACATGAACTTTTTTTTTGTCCCCAGAACATGTCCTGCAAGTACACCGTTACATCGTGAAAAACTCTCTCTCTCTCTCTCTCTCTCTCTCGCCCCCTCTCACCCTCTGTGCGCGCGCACGCGCATGCCCACCTCTATTGAATTCTACTGTCCGCCTTTGTTGCGTTAATTTGTTTTTTAACCTGTGCAAACAAAACTATAGGAAAATAATAAAATGACTTCACGAAAGTTTCCACGTGGCTAGTTAACGTCACTCACTACCGTACACAACTGTATTGTGCTTTTATTGTAAAAGTAATACGAATTTATTGCTCAAGTTGATAATACTATCTTGCCACGAGTACCGGAGTGATTTACGAAGAGCCATTCAGAGATACGCTACCGTGCCACGAAACGACTTCATTAACGAAATAAAAAAGTAATCACTTTCACATAAAACAATTATTAGCTTGAAATAACAACAAAACCTACCACATACATTTTAAATGCTATGTAAAAAATTGGTCTATTAATATCTGAAATGATGAGGGATTTTTCTTTTAATATCTTTATTCCAATTATTATACTAGTTTACAATGTTCAGTACATTGACAGCACTAGGAATTACCTGCTCACCACATACTGTGAGCAGCGACAAGTTAAGGTTTATTAACGTCCTTGCCATATATTTAACAAAAAAAAATCTTTCACAAGTCCAAATAGATCTTATCCTAAAAAATTGTGTCACATATTTATTGTGCAGTCACTGAAACCATATACAGACTATACTAAATTTTAACATACACTAATAAAAAAGATACTTAACGTTTCAAAATTAACCCCAACTGAAATATAGTATTACAATTATTATTAATAATATAAAACAATTAACCTAATATTTGGCAGTTACAGCAATATTCACCAAAAAATCAGTAAAATCAACACTTTCACAATCAACTAAATCTGATATAATCTTTGGAAATTAAATGAAGTCTTCGACTGACCTTCTACTCATTAGCCTAGATTTCAAATGTTTAAGAAAAAAAATTTTGTTAATTATTTTTTACGTCGTCAGGTAAACGATTATAAAATCTAGGATAAAATAGTGAAAAAAACTTGTTATATATTTCCCTTTTAGCTAAAGGTTTCAAAAGAGTTTCATTTTCACACCTTAGTTGTCGAACATTCATTTTCTCATAATCTCCACTTCTATTGAAATATATTTCAAGTTGTATACGTAAAAATGTCTTAAAGGTAAATAATTAATTTTTTGAAACAAAGAGCATGGATCTCTCGGTTATATCGGCAGTCTCCAAGCGGGAGCGGATGGACCTGAAGGTCTGGGCAACTTTGTTGAGATCGAACTCAGCAAGGAAGTTGTGGACGACCTGGTAGTCGTCAGGTACGGTTTTTGAGGCAGATTGCCCGGAGACTGTATGCGCATAAGAGCGCCGAGGCTTGTCAATCGAGGGATTGGTGGAAGCCAGGGGTTTCTTAGGGCCAGGTGTAGCGCCTCTAGCGGAGGTGCTAGGAAGAGGGTCAGATGCGAGTGCGTCGGTCTTTACGCGCTGTGCAGGCTGTCTGGACTGTGCGGCCGGGTTGGCAGGAGCCCGGGAACGAGCGCCACGGGGCTTTCTATGCCGCTTCTTTTTGCCTGCGTTAGGGAACCGCGGGGGCGGGAGGTCAGGCGAGGCTGCTTCTAAAGCTGGGTCAGGGTTCTCCGTTGTTGGGGAGAGTTGAGTATTCTCAGGCTCCACAACCGAGATGTCTGGTGGAGGCTGGTCTGTCTCACTTTACTGAGATGCCGCGAGGTTTCGGCGCTTTTTCGCCAGAGGGACAGGGGCCTGGGAAGGAGCCTGAGTAGGGGTTGCCTGTACTGCAGGTGTTTGCTTCGGGCCTTTAGATCTTTTCTGTTGCCTGTTTGCAACTGTGGCGAAAGACACGGCAGCCGTAGCAGGAGGCGAAGGGCCTGGCTGCTCGGTTGCAGGTCGTGAACCAGCTACCGGATGCCTCGGTGGTGGCAGGCGCCCTTTCGGCTTTCGCCGCTCGAGCTCCCGCTGAAACACCGGACATGCCCGGTAGTTGGCGGGGTGACTCCCGCCACAGTTGATGCAGCGTTTGAATGCAGGCGCATCACAAAGTTTACTGGCGTGAGGTAGAGAGCACCTCACGCACGCCGGAGCGTTTGAGCAAGTTTCGGAGTGGTGCCCGAAGCGTTGGCACCTGTAACACTGAGGCAGAGCCCCGGGAGCGCGGCTTCTTTCCACTTTTACGCGGAAACCAAAAAGCCGCGTAAGAGAGAGTAGGCTTGCGCCTGCCTCGCTATTCTCCGCCATGATGCGGACCAGAGGAATTGGAAGCCTAGGTCTGGCAGGAGCAAATACTCGATGTACCGCGCGAACAGGATAGCCCAGCTCGCGCAGCTCATCGAGGATTTCCTCGATAGGAGAGTCCACGTCCAAGCCTCTGAGGATAAACAACAGAGGCTTCACGTGTTTGGGCGAGAAGGTGTAGTATTGGAATTGCGAGGATTCCACGAACGCCACGACACTGCGGTACACGTCCATTCCTCGGACAACGATCTTGACAGTGTCGCCCCCAAGGAGCTTCAAGTCAACGTTGGCCGGGGAAAGTCCGGGAGCCACTATCAGTCGCCGGTAAAAACCGGTGACGTTGTTCACGCCATGAACTAATACGGGCGGGATGCGACCAGAGGCCGGCGGTGCTTGGGCATCGCCGGACACAGTCGGCCCCGGGCCGGATTCGCCATCGGCGGGGACAACTTCCATGGCGGACGCCGAGGAAGAGGTTGAGGAGGACCGGTTCCGCCTCGGTTTCTTAACCGGGCGCCCCCGTGGCCCAACCGCCACGAAAGCGTCGGTCTCGTCGCCGGACAGCGGAACCGACCGGGGATCGACTTGGTCCGCTTCCATTAGCGGAGAGCCCGGCGAATCGCTCGTGTGGGGCGGGGCAGTGGCGAGCGACTGCGTGCTCGTCGACGCGCCCGAACCGGGCATATCCGCCAACGAGCGGGAGGTTCGCCGACCAGAGGCAGCCAGGTTGCCTCCGGCGGTAACCAGGGACCTAGGGTCCGGCCCGAGCCGGATCGCTTGCGGGACAACTGGAACGCTCAGGCTTTCTACGAGCTGGGCTAATGACCGGCTTCGTTAGATACCTCTCCTTACCAAGAGAGGTGTCCACCGGCCTCTTTACCTAGGCGATATCCAAGCTCGCTTACCACTGGTGGGGGCTCGCAAGGATCGTCCTAGGCAGCGCTACCTAAGATCCTGAACGTCAGCGGGCAAGATATATACTCTATACTCACATATACTCTCGAGGTGAATCATCGTAAATCGGCCTTACCTGCGGAAGTACTCCACGCCATCTGGCTACGGCGCAATCTCCGCCGCAGATGGCAAAGAACCCGTGATCCCGGTGTCAAAAGGCGCTTTCAGGCCCAGTCTCTTTACGTCCAGCAGCTACTGCAGGACGTAAACTCTGATCGATGGGACTCATATCTTGAGTCTCTTGAAGTCGACCACGCCTCCGTCTGGAGAGCGGCGAGTAGACTGACCCGCGAGAAGAGAACTCGCAACCCACTTGAAACTCCGAACGGGGTTTATCTTCGTCAGAAGGCAAGGCCGAGATCTTCGCCGACTGCATGGAGGTGCAATTTACTGTTCACCAAGGCGTCTCGGACTCTGCCCACTCGGCAGAAGTCCGTGACTTCCTATCTGGACATTTTTCACGCCCTCCCGTTCGACAGGGATGAACTAGTTTCCTCTATCTGCCGACTAAATCGCCGTCGCGCCCCCGGTCCTGACGGATCGGGGCCGCTGCTCTACAAAATCTCCCGGCCTCAGGCGTTGACCTCGTTCTTGAGCTGTTTAACTCCTGTCTCCGGCTACAGTACTTTCCCCGCCTGTGGAAATCAGCCAACATCGTAATGATTCCGAAGCCTCGCATGCTTCCTGAAAGCTATCGACCAATCTCTCTCTTGCCAGTCATCTCGAAGGTGTTCGAGCGTCTCCCGCTGGCTCGCATCTCGCCGCTGCTAGATGGTTTCATCCGCAGCGAACAGTTCGGGTTTCGCAGAGAGCGCTCGACCACGCTTCAATTGGTCCGCGTTGTTACGCACTTGTCAGACGCCACCAACAGGGGAGCGGCTACGGCCGCCGTACTGTTGGACGTGAGCAAGACCTTCGATAAAGTTTGGCACGAAGGTCTTCTCTTCAAACTTGCCAATTCCCCTCTACCATCGCCCATAGTGTTTTTCCTCCGGTCGTATCTCAGCGGCCGAACCTTCAGAGTGAGCGTCGACGGGTCCTGTTCCACAGTTCGACCCGTCGCCGCCGGCGTACCACAGGGATCTGTCCTCGGCCCCGTTCTGTACCTTGTGTACACGAACGACCTGCCTGTCTTGCCCGGAGTCACGTTGTCTTTGTTCGCTGACGATGCAATGTATCACTGCAGCTCCCTGTCCCCGCGATTTGCGAGTACAAAGCTGCAGCGTCAGTTGAACCAGCTTCCGGACTGGCTAAGGAAATGGCGGGTGACGATCAACACGGAGAAATCCGAGGCGATCTGCTTCACCCGTAAGTCCATCTCCCGATGCCAGCCCCTCTCCCTAGCAGGGAGGCCCATCGCCTACAAATCGGTGAAGTATTTAGGCGTTCGGCTAGATCGTCGCCTTTGCTTCAACGCCCACGTGACGGAAACCCTTGCCAAGCTCGCGGCGTCCGAGCGAAATTATCACCTTTCCTCTCGTGTCGCAGCCGCCTGGCCATGCGCACGAAACTTACAATCTATCTACTATTTCTCAGGTCTGTATTGACCTATGCGGCACCTGCCTG
Organism: Magicicada septendecula; assembly: GCA_034769895.1. NCBI lineage: Eukaryota > Metazoa > Arthropoda > Insecta > Hemiptera > Cicadidae > Magicicada > Magicicada septendecula. Next base: position 833,567,687 of record CM068368.1, read on the forward strand.
GTGGTCTCTTTTATCCACCACCAACAGATGTAGGCTGGAAGCATTCCAGTCCCGAACACTCCGATCCTTGACGGGGTCCCCTTGGTTTGTAAGGAACGACGTGATTCGAAGGGGTCTCCGTGTTCCTACCTTGACTTCCTTTGTCCGGTCGCTGGCTCTAACTCTCTTTGCCAAAGCCTCGACCTCCACCTTCCCGTACCTACGAACCATCAGTGCATCAGAACCACCACCGCCCATTCGGGTCAAGCGCCCTTGGGCGCTTCTTGATGACCCGCCATAACGCCATCCTCTTTAAATTAAACAAAAACAAAGTAATCATCAGTCCTAGACCAGAGTATTTCACCTAAACTGTCCTTCTCTCCTTCCTGTCCACCTCCTAGCACGCTGAGCCGGCTGCTTGTCGCTGTCATCAATCATTGGCACGGAGGCTCTCCGCCTCGCGGGGAGCGACCGACGCCCTCAGGGCGTCTGCTGACTGGACTTGAAACGGGCAACATCTGTTGCTCGAATCGGTACCAGCGGCAGTGCACCAAACGAATAAAAGTTATACTCCTCCGCCTTCTCAGTTAACTGGTTGGCGGTTTCCTTTTCCAGTCTTAGGTCACCAGGTACCAGCACTAAGTTTACTTCTGGCAGCCATTGGACACGTTCCAGATGCTGCAATCAAGCCACGGGTGCAAAGACACCCCGCATCCATAATGCAATGCAATGCGACGGACGCACACGAAGGTCTTCTCTACAAACTGGCCCACTCCCCTCTACCTGGCTCATTCGTTCATTTTCTCCGATCGTACTTGTGCGATCGCATCTTTAGGGTATGCGTCGATGGGTCGTACTCATCCGTCCGACCAGTCGCCGCAGGCGTACCTCAAGGATCTGTCCTTGGCCCCGTTCTGTGCCTCGTGTACACGAACGACCTGCCTGTTCAGCCTGGAGTCACTCTCTCGCTTTATGCGGACGACGCCATGTACCACGCCAGCTCAGCGAGTCTTGATTTCGCAGCTGGCCTGATGCAACGTCAGCTCGCCGTACTTCCGGACTGGCTAAGGAAGTGGAGGATGGCGATCAATGCGGAGAAATCCGAGGCGATAGCCTTTTCTCATAAATTGACTTCCCGATGCCAGTCCCTCTCCCTTGAAGAGAGCCCACTCGAATGGAAACGGACTGTAAAGTACTTGGGCGTCACTCTTGACCGACGTCTAAGCTTTGCACCTCACGTCTCTCTGAGTCTCCAGCGCGCCAGAGGCGTCAGAGCCAAACTATTTCCCTTTCTCTCTCATCGGGGTTCAGTGCCTGTGCGCACTAAACTCACCATCTACTTGCTCTTTCTTAGGGCAATCCTGACTTACGCAGCCCCCGCCTTTTGGGTACTACTTAGCCCATCAGATGTCGCCCGTTTGGAAGCTTTCCAATCCCGAACCCTCTGCTACATCTCCAACTCTCCCTGGTTTGTCAGAAATGATGCCATCAGGCGAGGGTTGAAGGTTCCTTCACTCACCGAATTCGTTCGGTCCCTTGCCCTCAAACTGTTCACTCGAGCCTACGTCTCGACCCATCCCCACATCCGTCGACTAAGCACAGATGTCGGCCCACCACCTAGACGACACAAACGCCCCCGAGCATTGCTCGACGACCCTCCATAAGCAGTTCACAGAACGTCTGCCCAATCCCCCCGATCTTGAGTATTTTCACCCTCCTACTCCTTCCTTCTTTCTCTTTTCCGTGCTGGCGCTCGGCGACAGACTGGGGGGGGGGGGGGTCTGCGCTTGCCCTAGGTGTGCTTAATGCCACCTCTGGTGGACGCTGCCTCCTCCTACGCTCTCTCCCGTGCGCCGACATTGCCGCTTGGCAGCCCTCGGCGACTTTTCCTGGGCGGTTAGAGGCGCCCTACCCGTTGTGGGACGGTAATTCCTACTACTCAAGCGAAAAGTCTTCGAGGCCTCCCCAATTCTGCCGTCGCGGGTCTCTTCGAGGTCCCAGGGTCCAAGAAAAATAACATCATCCTATCCCTCCAAAATAAAATCGATGGAGGTCCCATTCCTATGATAGCGCGAGACCGCTAGTCAAGGTAACAAGCAGGCAACATGCAGTCAGGCATATCATCCGGACACTGCGACCAGCGGAGCACGACTAGCTGCTGCTCCGTACAACTTGGACTTGGACGACGGACGCATTCTTATGAATATGGATGGACTCCAGATGCAGGCGAGTGAAGTAACCCCGGACAGAAGACAACACCCGGGCTTCATCAAACATTACCCGGTGATCGTCGTGGGAAAGAGCGTGTTCAGCAACTGCGGACTTCTCCGGCTGGCCCAGGCGGCAGTATCTCCGATGTTAAGAGAGGCGCGTCCGGACACTACGCTTCGTGGTGTCTATGTATAGCTGGCCACACGTACAAGGAACACTGTATACCCCGCACGACGAGAGCGGATCCCTGGCGTCTTTTACCGGTCGCAGGAACTGTTGGATCTTTTTGGTTGGCTTAAAGATCATCCTGACGCCCCGTTTACTCAGCAACTTGCCGATGCGGTCAGTCACGCCACGGATGTAGGGCAAGACAGCGGAGCCAACAACCTCGGGCAACACCGACTCGTCCGGCCTACCAGATCTTCTCGGCCGGGCAGCTCTCCTTACCTCCGCAGCAGAGTAGCCGATGGACTGCAGTGCTTCCTCGAGATGCCGAAACTCATCTTCGAGATACCGGGGCTCACAGATCCTCTTTGCCCGGTCAACCAGAGTCTTCAGCACCGCCCTCTTCTGCCTAGGATGATGATTGGAGGACTTATGCAGATATCTGTCATGTGCGTTGGCTTCCTATAAACTTTGTGCCCCAATCTGCCATCGGTCCTTTTCAGGACCAACACATCCAGAAATGCCAATTGATCACCGCTCTCGCGCTCCATCGTAAACTGTATGCGCGGGTGCACAGCGTTCAGGTGTCCAAGGAAGCGTTCCAACTCTTCATCCCCATGGCTCCAGACCACGAAAGTGTCGTCAACATACCGCAGCCAACACTTCGGCTTCAGTGGCGCAGATGAAATTGCCAACTCTTCAAATTTTTCCATGTAGAAGTTTGCAACCACAGGGCTGAGAGGACTTCCCATCGCGACGCCATCCAACTGTTCATAAAAGCCGCCGTTCCACTGGAAGTAGGTCGTTGTTAGGACCTGCCGGAACAAAGTAGTGATGTCCGCCGGTAACAGTTCCCCTATATACCCCAAGACCTCCTGGACAGGGACCATCGTGAAAAGAGAGACCACATCAAAACTCACTAGCACGTCGTCAGGCTCCAGCACCAACTCCCGGATCCTCCGGAGGAAATGAGACGAGTCCTGGACAAAAGAATCCGTCTGTCCGATGTGCGGCTTGAGCAATCCAGTGAGGTGCTTAGCCAAGTTGTACGTAGGCGAGCCAATAGCACTAACGATGGGCCTCAGCGGAACGTCCTCCTTATGGATCTTTGGTAATCCATAGAGACGAGGGGGAAGGGCCTCCGAACACCGGACGGCCGTCTTCACATCAGACGCTAGAGAAGATTGCTTCACTAAAGAATCCGTTTTTCTTAAAACCGTAGAAGTCGGATCTTTGTTCAGCCTCCGATAAGTGGCCGGATCTAACAAACCCTCAATCTTCCGCTGGTAGTCTTCGTAGCGCTCCCCTTATCCGCCGGCACAATGACAATGGAGTCATCCCTTCTCAAATCCCTCAAAGCTCGCAGTTCCGCCGACAGAAGATTGCATTTTGGCGGAGCGGCCCTTTTAAGGGCCCTGGCAGCTTCCAACCGTATCTCATATGCCTGGTCTAGGGGTAGTCCTCGGATACCTGCTTCCACGCTCGCAACTATTTCTTCCACCGGTACTGTCTTTGGGGTAACCGCAAACTTCTCAAATTTGGCTAACACCGAGGTCTCATGTGGTGTCAGCTGACGGTTTGAGAGATTAACGACCATCCTGTCCATCCTGTCGCGGTCTTGTTCTCTTTCCCTGATGTTCTGGGAACCATAGCGTTCGAATTTTTCCCGCTGTCTCTGGCTGGTACTGGTATAACACGCCTCGAAAGCACTGTACGTGAGACCATCCAACACCTCCCAATCCTGTCGTTGGAGGGAACTGCTGAGTTGTAAGTGCAGATTCAACAGGTTCTGATCATTTAACGCCAACTACCTCCGCGTATGGTGTATGCGCTCACGCAGCATGGCATTTTCCGTCCTCCTGTAGATCCTATTGGCCTGTGGCGTGTTAAAAATCTGTCTATGTCGTAGGAACCTAGGAACGGTTCCCGAGTCTCTGCAACGAAGTAAAAAGGCCAAGGAACACAGCAGACTGGCTTTCTTCTTTCGTAGCACCTCCAGCTTTCTAATTTTATTGAAAACCTCCTCCCCATAGAGGTTCTTAATTTTAGTACGTAGGCTTTCACGGCCGGTGTCACTATAATTATTTAAAACTTCCGGGCTGAAAGGCCGTGGTCGAATGCTTGATGTTCTGCAGCTAGACGTTTCGGCCACACCACCGGTGGCCATCTTCAGTAGAAAAAAATGTTCGAAAAGGTGGTATGCCGAACAAGTCTCCCAATGAACTGGGAACAAGCAACAGTGAGAGAAGGCTACGCTGTTTCTATTTATAACTTTTTGGCCGCTTAAGGTGTATAACGCGGACCAATGAGAAGCCAGCTCATCATTCTCCACTCTGATCGGCCATGGAAAATAAACCATGCCAGACACTATTTAAGGAGATGCTTTCACCTCGGCGGTTCATAGCGACGGACGCATTCTTATGAATATGGATGGACTCCAGATGCAGGCGAGTGAAGTAACCCCGGACAGAAGACAACACCCGGGCTTCATCAAACATTACCCGGTGATCGTCGTGGGAAAGAGCGTGTTCAGCAACTGCGGACTTCTCCGGCTGGCCCAGGCGGCAGTATCTCCGATGTTCAGAGAGGCGCGTCCGGACACTACGCTTCGTGGTGCCTATGTATAGCTGGCCACACGTACAAGGAACACCCCGCACGACGAGAGCGGATCCCTGGCGTCTTTTACCGGTCGCAGGAACTGTTGGATCTTTTTGGTTGGCTTAAAGATCATCCTGACGCCCCGTTTGAACTGTGTGGCCAAATTAAATTTGTTTTTTGCGTTTAGATGTTCAAAATAACACACGCAATAAACACTAGACATGAATTCCCAGACATAACCAACATGACACTAATAAAACGCATACCACACAAATGCATCATAATGAACATTTGGGAAAATTTACAAATATACAAACATAAAACACAAAACAAACTAATACCTGTACAAATACAAATCAATACAAAACATGACACAATTTTCAAAACACTCAACATCGAAAATACACAAAATACAAATACTCGTATATACACCACAATCACACACAGTAATACTTTAAAGTGCCAAAGGCCAACAGGAAACCACCACAACCAACCAACACACAAGTACTTCAAAAGATTCAAAATTAGAAGACTGAGGAAGGGAACACAAAGCGTCCCGAAACGTGTTCCAAATAAGGAAAAAACATCTTGATGTAAAGTCATTATAAATATTAAATATTCTACACACACACACTTTTCATATAAATTCGTGGATTGACAGCGTTTTACGATCCTACGTTCACATGATAAAATAGTATTTTGGTCGTATTGCTCCCACTAATATTGTTAACATTAACTTCGACCATTTAGAATCCTTTCTCTCTCACACACACACGCGCGAGTGCGAGCGCTCCGCAATATGCACGAGGTTTGATCAAAAAGTTCGTGCAATTTTATAATTTCCACCGCTACAAGTGTCCGATTAAAAAACTTTTTTTATGTGATGCTGGTATACATGTTAGTGACAATCGTCTAAAATTTTAAACCCTATTTGATGCATAGTTTAGACTTCACAACTAATTGAGTAATTTTTTCTTAGGTGTACTAGGCGATCTTTTGTCATTCTACAATGCAAGATTGAAGAATATGGATTCAATTTGTGAAAACTGTCAGATAAACTGCTCTGTCCTGGTAAACATGTTCAGAATGCTTCTGGCGAGACTGCTGTGCGTGAACATGCGATTTACAAGCTTCAAAGACTGCCGTAAATAAGCTGAAGATCGTGGTTGTCACATGAAGATTATGTTTTTGAGTTTCACGAAACTTCATCGCTCGACTCAGTGGTAAATAAACAGTAGGGGAGAGTGGGGTAATAAGAAACATACACAATTTATATCAGATTTGTTTTTGCTGACACCCCGTTTTTTTGTGCCTTGTGTATCTTATCAAAGGCTATTTATAAAAAAAAAAAAAAAATGGCTCCTTTGAAATTAAAGGATGTTACAAAGTTGTTTCTTAATACCCCACGCATTTGTATCCTATTACCCCTTCTGGGGTAATAGGAAACAGACCAGCCATTTCACTAATGCTGTTAGTTAAAAATTGGATGGGGTAATAAGAATCATCTCCTAAATGTACATTAGAAGCCCAATTTTTTTCAGAATTTTTGACCAATGCATTAATGTTTTACAGGCTGTCAAAAATCTGGTTAAATGAGTTAGCCCGTGAAAGTTTTTGACACACGTATATTATTTATAAAAAGGTGAACAAAAACATTTCTCAAGAATCTAATAACATGAAAAATTGATTGTAATTAGACTACTTACTGTAAAAAAGAAAACATACTTAAACTTATTTACTACACACAAGGCTTGTAGTAAGATTTGTTTTTTGCCTGATACATAGATTTTATTTTTATAAGGTCTGATCTCTTTACAAGGAAAGGTCCAGTTCCAATTAAGGTCAATGGTCCGTAAAAAATAAACTCCTTCTTAACTTCTTCAATGTCTTCATGGTTTGGCCAATTGAATTGTTCTAGATCTTATTTCAAAAATTTCACGACACATGTATCATCTTTTATTTATGTTGTGCGTCCAATATACCATTGCACATCATAGTAAACAGAAAAATACTTTTCCACTTCAAGGTCTACTGTCATAGAACTGGTTCCCATATCTTCATCTTCCATTTCCATCTCCCTTTCAAAATCAGTGACACCGGACTCTTCTGATTCATTGTCAGACAGTAACACATTTTCATCCAAGTCACTTTCATCTTCTTAATCTTGAACTTTCTTCTTTTTTACATCTTGAAATAGGGTTTTTCTCATTGCCTCTTTCTTCTTCCTTGCTATTTTTTTCTACCTTTTCTCTTTTTATATTCTTTAGTTGCTTTTTAATTTCTTCTTCTTTTAAGCGCTTTACAACAGATTTTTTTGTCAAAATTTCACCTGCTCCTTGAGGAACTTTTTTCTTTTTCCAGGTTGACTTGACTGTTTGGCAATTTCGGTAACAGTTTGTGACAGTTTTTCCTGATAAAAAGTTCAATAGAAGTCTTTTGTGGGCTGTGTAAGCCAAAGTCCAGATTTGCACTTTCTGCCTCTGTAAGCTGATAACTTGGTCCAGGAATGGGTGACTGAATGGAGACGATAGATACCGTTTGTTTACTAACTGTTGGTGAAGGAGTTACGGTTTCAATAGAAGAATGAGGCAGAGGTGTTGTTACCTCATGATTTTGTCCTGTTGCTTCCAAATCATCAGAAATACCAGGGGATTTTGTCAACTGGGCTGATAATTGTGGATCGTTCTGAGTCGTGGCAGACCCAGCAGCCCTTGAAGGGGTTGTGTTTGGACTGGCTGATTTTTCAGCATAGAATCTTTCCCACTTCACAGGATCATAAGCATTATTGGGAAATTTGCTGAAGTCTACTGGAAATAAACCAGTTGCCTCAAACCCTGATCTTATGTTGCGTGGCTTGAGAGATTCTTCCCAGAGAATTCCTATTTTTTCTGCAAATTCAGCTTTGGTTAGGTGCTTTCCAGGGTACTTTCGGTTATGTTCCAGGAGAAGGACATTCCAGTTTGATTTCGTTGTTTTAAACACTGTTTTGTCCAAAGGTTGAATAAAGTGACTTACATTTGGTGGGAACTTAACCAAAACAACATCATTTTCTTGAGCCATCTTGACCAAAGCATAGCTGATGTGAAAAATGACACCATCAAAGAACAAAGAAACCTTTTTGGAACGGTCTTCTTTTGGGGGAATCGATTTTAAAAACAATTCCTGAAACCATTTCAGAAACAAGTTACCATCCATCCATCCGTTTTCTTGCACAGAATAGCAAGTGCCTGGATATTCTCTTTCAGGTATCCATGTTGACCACATCTGTTTGCCGGTGAAAATGATAAATGGTGGAAGTTTTGTCCCGTCCGCAGCACCACAAGCAAGAACAGTTGTGTTTGTCTTCCCCGACCCCGCAATATTTCTAGATATTCTTTTAACGCCCTTTTCAGCAACAACTTTAATATCCCTGGGGTCGTGTGAGAAGGCTGTTTCATCACAATTAAAGATAATACCTGAATCACCAGGTCCAATTTTTTCGTTCTTCGTTTCGTTTTTCGTACATTTTTTCAACATCGTCATAAAATTGTTTGATGATAAAAGGGTCTGTTCCTCTTACCCTTTGGGAACTAAGCAGTTCTCCCTTTCTGATTCTTAACTCAGGATGTCTTGATAAGAAACCACGAAACCAGTCTACACCAGGGCCTTTGTCATCTTTCCATCTTGTTTGAATATTTTCTGTCACAACAAAGTCCTTAACGAGCTGTAGGATTTCACTGTGTGTGAGGCCTTCATCATGGATGGCACATACCCGCAAATATTTAGCTAGGTCTCTTTCATCACTGGCACTTAGCTCAGGCTTTCGCCCTCCACCAATGTCTGTACCTTCATCTTTTTTATAAAATTTGCACAATGTCCCAAAAGGCACTTCATAACGTTCAGCAGCTGCCCGCAATGTTAGTCCTTTTCGTACTGCGGCTGCGGCTTGTTTCATTTTATTCGGATCATATGTTAACCTGAGACCTTTTTTTACGTATCTTCTTGGCATAGTAATTTTTTTCACTTATTACCACTTTTTATAACCTGAAAACAAAAAGAAAAGAAAATAGGCCTATAGTAAATAAAAAAAGTTGCGTTTCTTATTACCCCACAATATTTGAAATTTGGGGTAATAAGAAACAAGCCCATTTCCCTGAAAATGATAAAGACAAACAAAAATTAAAATACCATTTTATTGTCCATTTAATCAGTCAAAAAGTCCACAGCATTTTTTTGGAAAAAATGTATAGCCTACGTAACATTAAAATAAACATTTATTTTGAAAAAACAACTTTAGGTCAGTAAAGTTTTAGACGGCACGAGTTTGTAAGAACAGTTTCGCAAGGAAAAAATTGCTAAAATGTCTTACAAATTTTATAAGTTGTAGGGAGTGAGTCCAGGTTTGTTATACTTTTTTTTCACATTTTTAGTCCTATAAACAAAAGAAATAAAAATAATGTATCCTATTACCCCTGTTTCTTATTACCCCATCCTCCCCTACTATTCGGACATTTTACTCCATCTGTATGAAGCTATTCGTACAGAACGGCCAGAATTACGGAAGAATAATTTACGAAAATTGTAGCCCGATAAAGCGCCTGGACGCACGGCATTGCCTATTGAGAATTTTGCCAGCCTAGGCAAAAGAAAACGTCATAATAATGACACGGCAACTGTCGTATTCACCAGAAGCGTATACCAACGCGATCTTTCTTCCTCTCAATAGTGATAATTTCTACGAAAGGACGTTTCGCGACCGTTGAAGACGTAAAACGAAAATCGCTAAGCTAGCTCAATGCTGTACCAGAAAGTAGATGCTTCTAATATTTTAAATACTGCAAAACGGATGCCTTAATCGTGTTATATTCGGCTGAGACTGCTTTGAAGGGGGGGGGGGTACTACTTTTAAGTGTCGATAAATGAACATATAATTTTTAAAATAAACAAGAACTGCATGAACTTTTTGATCAAATCTCGTATATACAAAAAGAAATACAGTGGAAATCGCTTATATCGAGCATTTTATCGCAGGCTTGTTCATGGGTTAAGGACTAAAAGAGTGTTGCAATACAGCCTTTTAAACATTCTTTTAAAATCATGAACGCAATTTAGTGAAACTAATAACGTAAGTGATGAATTCGTGGAATATTTAAATAAATTATAAAACTTTTGATATCTTAAGATACAAAATTACTAAACAAACAAAAATAGACGATTTTTTTAAGGTTAATTAAGTTCTGTGTGCGAAATATAATTTTCACGATTCCATTTCGAACGAAGAACAAAAAGACAAATAAATTATAGTGAATTTACTTGTAATTTAAAAATAAATATTGTACATGTGGCATGGAAAGTTTTGGGTTTTTTGCCAGATAGCCGGCTGATTTTTTGTAAGTTTTTACTACACAGTTACTTTTACTATATTTCGCGAATGCACTATACGCCAATATTTAGCAATGAATGTTAGCGTCAAAAAAAATGTTTAAATCTAAATTTCACTTTTAAGCGTAGAATATAAAACACGTCAAAATTTTATTGTGCAAAGTCTCTTCTATAGTAATTTTTTTTTTTTTGGTGTTGTTCGATAATCAAGGTATAAAAATTTAGGCTTGCGAGTGGACAACTCGGACGTAGCGAGCACTCGGTTTTAACGAGCACATTTGTCCGGTCCCTTGATCACGTTATAAGCAAGTTATACTGTACATATACGCATATAAAGTTATTAGATATTTAAAATTTTTGTTAAAATATTAAGATATTTGTTGTTTTGTTAATACTAAATAGTTTTGTTAGTCAAAATGGGCAACACATAAATAATAATAAAAAATGGGTCACATTCACACACATAAATAATAAAATGACAAAAGTAACAAAACTATTTAAAAACACAGACATTAAAATAGCATAGAAAACTAATAAAAATAATTTACAAAAACTAAATAGCCCACACAACAAAGATAATATAACAACTAACGGTATATACAAAACTGAATGCCAAGATTGCAATAAATGTTACATATGACAAACAAAAAAAACAACTGAAAAAACTTTATTTTGAACACCTAAACGGATACAAAAAAAAACAGAAATATAAAAATCTAATTTGGCCACACATGCAATAAACACTGGACATGAATTCCCAGACATAACAAACATGACACTAATAATAAAACACATACACAAAGGCCCCATAATGAACATTTGGGAAAATTTACAAATACACAAACACAAAACAAACTAACACCTGCAAAAATACAATTCAATACAAAACATGATACAATTTTCAAAGCACTCAACATCTAAAATACACAAAATACTAATATATACACCACAATCACACCCAATAATAACAATTTAAAAAACCAAAAACCAATGGGAAGTCATAACAACATCCAACCAGCACACAGGTAGGCCTACTCCACAAGATTCAAAATTAGAGAGGCCGATCACTAAGGATCCCGAAACATGTTCCAAATAAGGGAAAAATAACATCTTGAGGTAAAGTAAATATAAATTTTAAATATATTATATACATCAAGAAATAGACAGTAGTAAAAAGTGTGTGAAAGTTATTAGAATAGGTACATATTACTATTATTATTTAAGCAAAGTAAATGGATGCGTGTGAGCACGGATGTTTTCAGGTAAGGGTAATATACACGCGACATCGGCAGCGGCGGGCTTCCAGTAGTCTACTGCGCTGCAGACGCACAATACAAACACGGCTCGCTGCTATCAGCTGACTGCTGACAACACGTTCATTAGCGTAATTAAGCTCTTAAGTTGACGTCGCCGTCGTGACGCTACGCTGACACCGTCTAAACCAAATTACTAAACGAAATACCACCAACAACAACAACTCTGTTTTTTTTTGTTCTGGTCGGTTAGGGGAACTTTAACTAGTTAACACCAAACGTTTCACTCGTTCTAATACTATTACGACACACCATTTAAACGAGTATAATTATGTCAATGAAGTGGTGTGCGTTGTTACGTCATAAATAACGCGCGCACGGTTCTTTGGTACGCCTTTCAATTAATTTTATATTACTTCCATGTTCTATAAGGAAATGGACGATGGCGATGGCAAAAAAATCGTATTTCAGATAATGGCTGATTCTGATTGTACTACCCTCAAAACATGAAGAAAAGTCATTTTCCGTTGTGTGTGTGTGGAATTTTTCTATGCCGGACGATAACTGCCGCAAATTCAAACAGAATCAAATAATTTTTTGCATATGTGCCCGAGTTGTAGAGGACTCAAGGCCTATTTATTGATTATGGTGAAGATCGGTTACAGGGAAGGGGTATTTTAATTGCAACGTTTTGTTTTAACAAGAGTAAAGTATTTAATTTTGATAAATAAAGTATCCTGAAAATAAGGTCATAAAAATCCACCGTAGAAAGGTAGATGAAAAGGGTAGTTGAAGGGGGAGGGGTAATTTTCTATAAATGAAAATTATAGTTGAAGGGGAGGGGATAATTTTTTATATGTATACTACGTTTTCGGCAACAAAGAAGTAGTTTGTTGTTAAAATTCCTTCCCGGGGGTGTTTGGCCGTGGTGCAATGTTTTCTGCATAACCAGACGTTTCGGCAGTGCCGTCGACTGCCATCACCAAAATCGAGTGCGCTAACGTGAGGTGGTATACGTTAGTGATCACAGTACTGTGGTTAAGGCTGAAGAAAGAATTAGTGTGTATGGAAATATTTTATTTTGAAAATGATTTTAAATATAAATCTTAGAACATGGAAGTCATGTATGATTCTCCATACCGATAGTTTTATGTACGTTCATACACTGTTTGACGGAGTAGGCCTACTCTTTCTCACACTTGTGGCCCTAAATCCCAAGGGATTGTTTTTTATGACTGCCTTGGTGTCACGATAGTTTTGTACTGATTGCCACTTTCTTCAACTTACGGCAACTCATAACTCCCACTAACTCCATCACACGGGCTTCAAACGTCCCGTTCTTCCTGTCAATAATGCAACCATTCAGCTAATTACGTCTTATCGTCTTAACCATTTTTGATACAGTTCGTAAGTTCAGATGCCTGGGTAACGTGGTACATAAATACGACAATACATGACAGGATACAAAAGGAAATATGCCATATTATGCCAATAGCAGACTATTGAGAATCAAAATCACTAATCGCAAAAAAGAATGTATAAGATATTTATCAGACACGTTGTTACTTATGGAGGCGAGAGATGGACACTGGAACAAGTACCACTAAGAAGGTTTGAAAGAAAGATCGTAAGACGTGTTTATTGACCGGTTAAAGAAGATGACGAATTGAAAATAAGAAATAAGCAGGAGATAGATGAGCTACTGAGTCGTGACGACATAAAGGCTTTAAGGCCTTTCAGGTTCATAAAGGCTCAACGAATATAACGGCTAGGTCACCTACAGCGGATAGACGATCAGCGTACGCCAAAGAAAATCCTGAGAGCGCAAGTCTGTAAAAGCAGAAACAGGGGCCGTCCTAGGATAAGATGGTTGGATGATGTGCTGGAAGATCTCAGAAAAATGGATATGAGGAGTTACACCGAGATGGCAATGGACAGAAGACTTTGGAGAAGATCGTGTTGGAAGCCAGGGCTCACGTTGGGCTGTAGTGCTAAAGAAGAAGATCTTGTCCATATACCCTCCTTCTCCTGTTCCAAATGATTTATCTATTCACTCGTGTGAGAACTCCCTTGTGATCTAGTTTATCCAACCGAGATATCCCCATCATCGTCATCATCCAGCAGTGACGTAACTACGGGAGGGATCAGGGGGATCAATCTATACAGGGGGATCAGTCAATATTTATAGACTGTATATTAGTGTAGTATAAAACACACACATTTTATCATCTTGTACTTCTTCATGGCGTCACAGTTCGCAGTCGAACCCTAGCCTCCATTTCTCCCTGTCCTTAGCGATTGATGTGCATCGTTTTACTTTAAGAAAAGTATCAGCATCCCTCGCCACTGCGTTAATCCAGCGATGCTTGGGTCTTCCGACAAGCCTTCTACCCTCGATTTGACTAAATAGTGCCTTCCTAGTTATTCGGTTGCCTTCCATCCTAATGATGTGTCCTGCCCATTGCAATCTATCCAGTCCGATGGTGGTGGCCAGATCACTGTCTTTATACAGCTTGTACAGTGACGTATTCTCCATATCCCATTGACTCGGATTGCTCAAAATTCTCCTTCCAAAGGTACTGACTATGTTAGCAGCTCGTTTATTCAGAGTCCAAGTCTCGCTGCCATCTGTCATCACCGGTCTAATCATAACTTTACATAATTGAACTTGGACTGACGGTGGATACTCCTTGTCTTGAATATAGTTGCCAACGAGGCATATGCTTTATACACACATTTAATAGACTTAATAGACATAATGAATTCGTAGCCTGAAGACGGCTGCAAAGTTCACCTACCGAAACATTGTCGATTTAAAACATTAAAACAACGGTTGGACTCTTAAATTGAATAACCCATGGATAAAAGCGCTCGCGCACACGCACACACACAGTTATCCAATATGAAGCAACAGATAGTGACGAACTTCGCAGCAGCCAGTAAACAAACATTTCGAGATTATCACATATAATAAAAATGTACACAAATAGCGCATTGAAAATTTCGTTCACGTAATAAGGAAATAATATTGACAAGCAGCTGGCACTACGTCAGAAGGTCCCGTTATCGCATATACTGTATCCAGTATACGTCATGTGGCGGCTGGGCTGGCTCTCAATGTCACCCAACAATAAGACTGGCTTATCTCTAAAATGTCAACTCTCTTTCTTCGCAACAACAACCGTTTTATCTGTCATCCGCGCGTGACAATACAGTTTCTTATATACACGCGTCTGTTGGTTGTGCAATAAATATACATTCAACTTTGCTAAATACAATACGTGCACGATCGAGTTGTTTCAAACAAATAATTAGATACAGTAAACTCCTTACACAATGGAGCTCTACAAAACGAATTCTCTGTAACAAAAAATATCGGTATGGAGAACCATACATGACTTCCAAGTTCTCAGATTTATACAGTATTTTAAATCATTTTCTAAATGAAATATTTCCATACACACTAATTCTTTCTTCAGCCTTAACCACAGTACTGTGCTCACTAACGTATACCACCTCACGTTAGCGCACTCGATTTTCACTGATGATGCCAGTCGATGGCAATGCCGAAACGTCTGGTTTTGCAGAAAACATTGCACCACGGCCACACAGCCCGGGAAGGAATTTTAACAACAAACTCCTTCTTTGTTGCCGACAACGTAGTATACATATGTATACATATAAAAAAAATATCCCCTCCCCTTCAACTATAATTTTCATTTATAGAAAATGACCCCCCCCCCACCGTTTAACTAGCCTCTTCATTTATAGATATTTCATCTACCTTTCTACAGTGGATTATTATGACCTTCTTTTCAGGATACATAATTTATCAAAATTACGTACTTTACTCTCGTTTAAACATAAACCGTTGCAGGTAAACTACCCCTTCCCCTTAACCGATCTTCACCAAAACCAATGGGCCTTGAGTCCACTATAATTCAGGCACATATGCAAAAAATTATTTGATTCTGTCTGAATTTGCGGCAGTTATCGTTTGCCATAGAAAAAATTCTACACACAGACAGAATGTAACACAATCAGATAAAATATCGGTATGGTGAATCATACATGACTTCCATGTTCTAAGATTTATATTTAAAATCATTTACGAAATGAAATGTTTCCATAGAAACTACTTCTTCCCACTTATTACTTCAGCCTTAACCACAGTACTGTGGTCACTAACGTATACCACCACACGCTATCGCACTCGATTTTCACTGATGAAGGCAGTAGACGGCACTGCCGAAACATCTGGTTTTGCAGAAAACATTGGACTACGGCCAAACAGCTCGGGAAGGAATTTTAACAACAAACTACTACTTTGTTGCCGATAACGTAGTACACATATAAAAATTAACCCCACCCCCTTCAACTATAATTTTCATTTATAGAAAATTACCCCCTCCCCGTTCAACTAGCCTCTTCATTTATAGATATTTCATTTACGTTTCTACAGTGGATTATTAAGATCTTCTTATCAGAATACTTTATTTATCAAAATTAAGTACTTTACTCTTGTTACAACAAAAAATGTTTCAGGTAAACTACCCTTTCCCCGTAACCGATCTTCACCAAAATCAATAGGCCTTGAGTCTTCTACAACTCAGGCACATATGTAAAAAATTATTTGATTCTGTTTGAATTTACGGCAGTTATCGTTCGTCATAGAAAAAATTAACCTTGTTATCACATAAAACGCTGCAGGTAAACTAACCCTTTCTCTTAACTGATCTTCACCAAAGTCAATAGGTCTTGAGTCCTCTAGAATTCAGGATGCATGCAAAACATTAATTGATTCTGTTTGAATGTGCGGCAGTTATCGTTCGTCATAGAAACAATTACTCTTGTTAAAACATTGAAGGTGGCAGGTAAACTACCCCTTTCCCTTAACCGATCTTCACCAAAATCAATAGGCCTTCAGTTCTTTACAATTCAGGAAAGTATGCAAAAAATTATTTGATTCTCTTTGAATTTACGGCAGTTATCGTTCGTCATAGATAAAAAATTACCCTGGTTAAAACATACAACGTTGCAGGTAAACTACCCCTTTCCCTTAACCGATCTTCACCAAAAACAATAGGTCTTGAGAACTCTACAATTCAGGGTTGTATGCAACAAATTATTTGATTCTGTTTGAATTTGCGGCTCCTATCGTTTGCCATAGAAAAAATCTACACACAGACAGACACACGCACACTGACACTTTTAAAAAAATGACTTTTTCATGTTTTGAGGGTAGTACAATCAGAATCTGCAATTATGTCGAACACGATTTTTTTCGCCATCACCATACTTCCATTTCCTTATGGAACATGGAAGTAAAAATAACACACACAGACACTTTTCGAAAAATGAGTTTTCTTCACGTTTTGAGGGTAGTACAATCAGAATCAGCCCTTATCTCGAACACGATTTTTTCGCCATCATCATACTTCCATTTCCTTATGGAACATGAAAGTAAAAACGTGATCCAATTATTTTGCTGATTTATAGCGGAGACGTTTTACGCTCCCAAAAACTAAACAATGTAATTTAAGTATATCTCAGTCGAAAACAAAGATGAATGAGATTTAGAGGTGGCGATTCGCTAAAAGGCAAAATTACAACTGTTCTAAATTGATTTCTCCTAAGCTTTCATGGCCGACGTCGTAAATTTTAGAACTACTTCCCGGGGTATCAGGCCGCCGTCGTATAGTCTACTGTTTAGCGGAGACGTTTCAACCTCGCCACTGGAGGCCATGTTCAGTGTCTGAAGGACTTAACTTTTACTGACACGGTGTCCGCCATAAGTTACGGTGCACACTGAGCTGCGTGGCGCAGTACAGGCAGAACAGGGCAGCACGAAAAAATGGTATGGCACAGTTGTCCACGTATACTGGACAGGCCCCGATTTAGGTGTCCTGCCGCCCCTAGGCACTATTGTTAGCCCCCCCCCCATCAAGTAACTTCTATATATTCAATTCTCCTTGAATGCTGAAAAAAGTTGCTGAAAATACTCATTTCAACTATCTCTATTTCAAATATCTCATTTGATCTTAAATCTAAAAGGGAAATGTGTTGGAATTGTGAAAAAGACTACATTTGTTTAACTTTTATTAATATTTATTTAGTGTACAATTCAGTAACGCACAGATTAGTTTTATAACAAGTAATATACGTAGTAATATACTTTCTTATAGGTTTATTTACAGACCTACATGGTTTGGTTTTTATGTATTGGGCTACATATTTAGCCCAATACAAATACTGTAATTAAAAAACCGAAAACATGAAATTTTAACAAATAATTTTTCACCTAGTGCCGCCCCGAGCCTGCCGCCCTTAGGCACGTGCCTAGTGTGCCTAGTGGGAAATCCGGGCCTGATATTGGATAGCAGTTTTGTGCGGCAGTTTGATGAAGGCAGAAGGTGTGTTGTAACCAAAATTTTGTACGTGTAACCAAAAACATGTTGGCGGAATACCTTGATTTGAGCTGCGAGTCAGATTCGGATGGCGAGTTAGAAATATTATTATTACTCTATCAGAAGTCAAGAAAGGTAAAGCTGTGGAAAAGTGAGTACACGAGAGAAAGAGGAACTCACAGGAAATTCGCACTAACAAGAGAATTCTCTAATGAACAATTTGTGAACTACAGTATTTCCGTCTGAATCGAGCGGAGTTTGAATAAGTTCATAGCATGAGTCAACCTAGTATCTGATAGTTTCTGTGTCAGATCCACAAGTGTGGCGCAGTGCTGCCCTGCTCTGCTCTGCGTCTCAATTCGCGTGACTCCCCTTCAAAAGATGGAGTCACAGAAACTGAGCTGCCCTGCCTACGTCGCCTGCGCGCAATGTGCGCCCGGCCTTACACCATAGTACTATGGCAAAGGCTGACGGTTCTTTTCCAATATCCGTAACCACACTACATTTTCGATGTTTTGTAGATGCGATTGTATTGATATACTACGATGTGAAGAAGAATATTTGTATTAATTGTAAATTATTCTACTTCTTAATGCAAAGCGAAAATACGTGTTGTTTTCATCCGTGATGTTACGTAATAATAGTTTTGGTTTTCTGCTTGCTATTCAAAGAAATAAAAGCCAGTTAGGAAAAATAAAACGTTTAATGTGTATACACAATCCCTGAAACACAGTAACATTAAAAACATAGAACATAACGTTTGTTTTTAACAAGAAAGATAACAAAAAATGTAATGTGATAAAGACAATTATTTCTGAATAGTAAGATTAAATAAAAAAAAAGAACAACGTATTAACAAACGAAAACAAGATTCGTTATTCGTTAGGTGGTCATTATTCGTTTATGTTAATCAGTAAAATCTCGGAAATTTGACTGGAAGCGAATTTTGTGCGAAACACTAAAAAAATGAGAGACATGTGTAGCACCCAGCCTTACTTCGAGTTGGATGCTTTATCAATGCTTTGCACAAAACCCAGTATTAACGGAAAACGAGTATTAGTGAAAACCGAGTTCTACCACAAAAAGGGAGTCATGTATAGTAACAAGAACCCCGCCTTACTTCGAGTTTTTTTTTACGTGGATTTCACAAAAAGCTAGTATTATTTTATAAGCATATTGGTTTCCATGCGTAATTTTAGTTTGCATGTTAACCTAACTTTTGGCGTCACAGGCACACATCGGAGTTATATTATTGCTAGTAACATTTTTTCCACAAAATATGACAATGAAACACTACTACAATCGTCAACAATCTATTTTATGACATACACAAATAAATTTTCACGATTCCTATTATCAAACTAAAATTATGAGACATAAATTCATCGCATAATCGAAATATCGAAAATGGTACTTAGTGTCTGAAGGACTTAACTTTTACCGACACGGTGTCCGCAGTGGAATAATACATAATACTGTGCAAAGGCACGGTTCTTTTCCAAAATCCGTACCCACACTACTTTTTCGATGTTTTGAATATGCGATTGTATCGATATACCACGGTGTGAAGAAGAGAAAGTGTATTAATTGTAAATTATTCTATTTTGCAATGTAAAGCGAAAATACATGTTGTTTTCATTTGTGAGGTTAGTTAATATGGTTTTGGTTTTTAGCTTGCTGTTCAAAGAAATAAAAGCCATGGCTAGGAAATATATGACGTTTAATGTGTATACACAATGCGTGAAACAGAGTAACATTAAAAGCAAAGAACATAATAATAATAATAATAATAATAATAATTGCTCCCATGTGTACCACCGAAGCAGCTTAGGAGTAGGCAGGGTAGGCTGCCTTATGTGAGCCGTACGGCATACAAGGAAGGCAGGATGGCCAGCACTACGCTTCAGCCGCCCATTATTATTCCCAGGATGTTATCCCAGGTACTCATTTTGACAGGCTGAGTCGATCTGGGGGCTGAAAAAACGCACCTTGATTTTATGGTGCGGGCCCGGGAAAACAAAGAACATACGGTTTTTTTATCTAGAAAGATAACAGAAAATGTAAAGTGGCAAATACGATTATTTCTGAATAGTAAGATTAAATAAAAAACAACAACGTATTAACAAACGATTAATTCAGGAATAAGCAGTGGCTCGAGACTTTTTCATGCACTAAAGACCAAGTTCATTGGTAAGGAAAACATTCCGAAGAAAGTTACGATGACCGTTTTCAAAAACACGTACGTGCCAGTTCTTACTTATGGGGCTGAAACGTGGGCTCTAACTGAGAAGCATCGAAACTCTCTCCAAGCTACTGATATGAGATATCTCAGGAAGGTTGAACGAAAGACAAGAAGAGATCGAGTCAGAAACACTACTACAAGAGTGAGTCTTAAGACGGTACCTTAGAAAGACCAAATTAAGAAAGCACAGTTGCGCTGGTTTGGACACGTTCAGACGATGGAAGAGGAAGGACTTCCAAAACAACTGTATGAGGCAAGAACGGCTGGGAGAATACCAAGGGGCCGGAGAAGAGTGACTTGCGAGGACAATGTCAGGTGCTCTGTACAGGAGCTGGGAGTGCAGTGGAATGAAGCCTCCACCACCCATGCCAAGAATGAAGCCTCCCTAGCCATGCAGAGATCACGGTGGCGAGACCTTTGCTCAACGTCTACACCTTGCGGTAGAAGAGGATTGAATAAGAAAATTAACAAACGAAAACAATATTCGTTATTCGTTATGTGGCCATTATTCTTGTATGTTATTCAGTAAAAGCTCGGAAACTTCACTGGAAGCGAATTTTGTGCGGAACAAAAAAAAACATTGGAGACGTTACTCCCCCGCCTTACGTCGAGTTTTCAATGCTCTGCACAAAATCGAGTATTTATGAAAAACGAGTATTAGTAGAAAACGAGTTCCGCCACAAAACGGAAGACATGTCCAGTGATAGGCAAAGACCACTTCGAGGTTTTCCGAGGATCTCAAAAAAAGCTTGTATTATTTTATGCATTATAATAAAATGTATAAGGCCTCGCATATTTTTTATACCTTGTACATAAGCCTCGCATATGTATAGGTTAATAAGAGAAAGAAATAACCTGGGCAGAAAGTCAATAGCTTTGCTGAACAACATATTGTGGGGCCAACAAATATCAAAACAAAATTAACATCGTATATACAATACAATCGTGAAACCAATTACGTCATACGGATGTGAAATATGGCCAATAATACAAAGAACAGAAAAGTTGTTGGAAGCTACTGAAATGGATTACTGGCGAAGAGCGGCAGGGAGGTCAAAACTGGAAAAAGTAAGAAACGTCAGAATCCGGGAGATAATGGGGGTACAGTACTCTATTGTCGACGACATAAAAACAAAACAGCTAAGACGGTTTGGGCATGTGCAAAGAATGCCGGATAATCGACTCCCCACGCAAATTTTGAGATGGACATCATACGGTCGTAGGCGAAGAGGAATACCTAGGTTGAGTTGGAGAGAAGGCATGAACCGGGCAATGAGAGACCGGGAATTGGAAGAAGCTTGGTTAGATCGAGACCAATCGAGTCTAGGGATCGGAAGACGTAGGATAACGTTATGAACACACACACACACACACACACACACACACACACACACACACACACACACACACACACACACACACACACACACACACACACACACACACACACACACACACACACACACACATGAACCAATTATATATATATAACCAATTACAAATATATATTGACGTCACAGGCACACATCGGAGTTATATTACTGCTAGCATCATTCTTTGTAAAATATATGACAATGAAACGAGATTGCAATCATCAACAAACTATTTTACAACATACAGAAATAAATTTTTACGATTTCTATTGTCTAACTTAAATTATATACGGTATTCATTACATATCGATGTCAGTAATCTCATTATCGAAATATCGAAAATGAGTACAGGTACGGTTCTTGGGAAAGCAACATTACAACTAATGATGCAACAATCGAACAAGTTAGTAAATTTGTATACTTGGGATTTAAAGCTACTCGTAAGTGTAGCGATGACGTAATTCACCAACTGCACGAGTTTCAGTATTTATGCGATACGTATGGAATAAATATATATTCAGTAAATATGGAGATATTTAAGAATACCAGGAGTTACTCTCAGCTAATATTTTACAAAACAATTAAGTAAGATGGAAGAGCCACGCAGACACATTACAAATCGATATAACAAGAAATTTAAAATACTTTTATTTTTTACGAAACATATGTCATTTTGCTCCACTTAAATCTCTATATTACGCTTTTATTTATCCAAGGCGTCCGTATGGCACCGAGTTGAGTTATGGGGTGGCGCTCCACTTAGCAGTCTTAGAGCCTTGATTACGATCGCCGAATTCTTTCATTCGGATTCTTACTTTCCAAAACAGATTTGCTGCAGCATGTATGTAATAATAAATGTACTTTCTTCACAATAATGAGCAATTCCTGGAGCTTAGTGAGCGTACTAGTACATTTATTTTTCAGGACTAGTATACACGATAAACCAGAGCTATCATTCAATATGATGATGATGAGGTCCAAAATAATTAACTAATTCAGTGTTCTCGCCACGACTTGGCCAATTTTCAAGTATTTTTTCTATTTTCTCAAAGTAAAATTTTATCTCAACTAGACTTATTCGTTTATAAAGTAGTGTGAGAATATTTTATGCACGGCCCGGACAAACAGTTCCCGATCAGTACTGTAGAACCCGAAACCAACAGCAAGGTAATTTCACTGGACCTAAAGTACTGTACGCCACGGTTCCCGACGCTCATTTTATTTCTGGGACCAAAAGTTTTTCATTTACTGCCTGCCAATATTAAACAGATAAACAAAATTAAATTGTTTTCCAAAAATTAAAACTTTGTTGTTGGGTAAAGATAGTACTGCAACGATAGAATTGATTTAATTTAATTAGAAATGTACTGTTCATCCACGACAAGTAACATTTATCTGAAACTCAGATATTTTTAGTAATAAGATTTTTGAATATGAAGCCAACTGCAAGTTCTTAAGCTTTCACGGCCGGCTTCAACATTGTTGAAATTAGGCCGTGGGCAAACGTTTCCGCCCCAACCATCGGTGTCTAGATTGGCACGGTGTTCACCCCAGAGAATAGGTAGAGACTATGTTTTGAGTGAGACGGCCTCCGATGGTGGGGCCGAGACGATTATCAACAACGACAACTCTGGACCACGGCATAGTACATTTATTATTATTATTATTATAGTTACTATTTGTTGTCAGTTTGTTATTTGTATAGCTGAATTATAAAATTAGGATTAAATGCAAAACCTATTCATTAATTAATTACGATTAAATTCATGAACGGTTTGGTTTACATCGTTAAGAATGTATGAGCCTTATATTGTAATAAATTTAACGCCAGCACATTACTATTGCGTATATTTTGTTTGTTCTCTTTCTCCGATGGAAACTCACCAATCGCCACATACTGGAGTAAGAGCCTGGTTTAATTTCCTGTTGAAATTCTAATAAAAGTGTATACTTTTATATGACAAAAAAAAAAAAATCTATCTAGGTTATGACACTTTCAGTTGTTCTTTATCGATATGAGCAGGGGCGTATTTACGGGGCGGGGGAAAGGGACAGGATGGCCCCCAGAAAGTCGAAAAAATTGAATTTTGTTAATCTCTTAATTTTTAGGCTGTTTTTTTTCAGCTGTGTACGCTAATATAGTAGTAGCTCTTTTTTAAATACACAAATTGGTTTGTTACACATCATTAGTGTATTCGTCTGAAATATGGAATATAGGGAAAACAATTCGGTCTACAACTATCTTTTAACAGTGTTTCAATAACGCGTATTTTTGTGTGTGTTATTACCCTTTACTTTAATGGGACTGTTTTCAGGACGTTGTTACGCGTTTTTCAGTCACTTTAAAGACAGTAACGTTGATTAGTATTAACTTGTTTTTTATTGTGTATAAAAAAGACCCCTCCCCCAAAGCCAAATTCTACATACGCCACTGGATATGAGGACCGGATCGTTACAATGGAACATCAAGGAAAAATAGAGAGTACGGAAGTGATATATTTCTTTGGACGGGACTGAACACGTCTTCTTGTCCCTTCCATAATCACCTGATATGACTTGTTCCGGTCAACACGTCCGATCGTCTTTCCTTTCGTCTTCCAAAAATCGTTTCCCTTGCGACCCTTCATATACAGAATGTTCACAGATGATTGTGCCAAACTTCAATAAATAATCCTACTCACTTAACTGAAGGAAAAATGTACAATAAATAGGCCTATACAGTCTGTCGAAAAATGCTTTGTTTTAGGTCTGTACGTGTTTCTGCAAACAAAATTAATTCCAACTGAACGTAACGAGAAGTGGAGCTGAAATTTGGTGGACGCAAAGTGTACCATGTCTTGTAAGTACAAAACAAATCGAAACGTTTTCTTAACAAAATTTCGAAATCACGGCTGACTGAAATTTCTTTGGACGGGACTGAACACGTCTCGGGTGGAAGGAATAATGGATTCATAATAAGTAAGCCCAGGGCTTAATCTTAATCTGAGCACGTTCACAGAGACATACAGAAATCAATGGAGAAATAACGTTGACCGCATTTCGAACTCGGGAGCTCCTAGACGGCTAAAAGATAACAACCGTGATAAACTGTTGTGAAGACGAAACAAAGCAGTAGTGTTTTCGCGGCCGGCGTCAACCCTGTTAATATTATTTTTTTGACAATTCTCCGGGCCCATCTTTAATGTAATGACTTGAGTAACAACTGGTACATTCTTTATCAGTTTTCCACAGTACTATTGTGCTACAGTACTGTTGAAAACTGGCGAAGAACGTACCAGTTGTACGCTGGCCTAACGATGGCTCCAACGGTGGGGCGGAAACGTCTGTGTTATGCGGCAGTAGTGGACCACGGCCTGACAGCCCGGAGAATATTAACAACGCAGTAGTGGTATGTAAGCCTACTGTGAACCTGGTGACCATGAACCCCTTCACATTTAGAAAACAAACCGACATATTTTAGACACACCAACACGCAAAAGAAATTTTCTCTACAACAGTAAAAAATAATAATAATAAATATTTACTTTACAGTGAGAAAAATATTCGAAGTTAATATTTAAAATATGGTACAGTTTTGTAGGTATTTTTTGCCTCTTTTTTTTACAAACTGTTAGAATAGTTTCCTTTACAATATGCACACATTTTTCCCTTAGTCAGTTTAGTTGTTTAGTTCGATTTGTTATAACTACTAAACAGGTAGAAAAAATAAAAATCTATTACTTTCTACACACGACACGGTGGAAACCGTTCAAGTAGCGTGTACGCGAATTACGTGTTCAGTGTTATTAAAATTTTAATATTTGACGATCTCTGTAGGGGATAGCCTAGAACGATCGTTCCGAAACACGTCAAAAAGCTACTAGAAGTCACAAAACGAAACTGAAATAAGGTAATATTTTAATTACATTAATTGTGGCAGGGACACTGGAAATATGAATTTTAGTATTTTCTGTTGTCTGATATTTATAGTTCTCTTATTTTGACTGGTCGTTACGTTGGACCTTTCTTCCTTTGTTTAAGGGGAATCAGTACCTTTTGCGGCCCTAAAAATTAAAAACAAAATTTCATATTAGAAAATTCTCCATTTTTTCCTCTTTAAGAAAATGTATAGTTTTATAAGTTTAATGGTTATTTCGATGTTACAAAAATAACAAATTGAAATAAATGCGCCCTATTTAACGTAAGATTCACAAGCCGCAACACAATCTCTGTCCGATGAGAAATGATAGCTCTGCAAGTTCAATACGGCAAAAGAAGATATAACAAACTACAAACTTGAGGACTCCCTACCAGAACCAGTAATAGAAGCTATTAAGCCGTATAGAGACTTGTCTAATGAATACCTCTTAAAACACTGTCTTCATGGCGAACGAAAGTTTCAATATTTCTATTTGGCAAAAACTGTGTTTGTGGGACGGCAAACTCTCAAAAACGTGGAGTCACAGATGGCACTATATGCTTTAATGAAGGTTGTATTGGAAAACCAAATGTTCTTCAAAGGCTTCCGATCGATTATGGGAAATTTATGGCTGAAGGTCTCAAACAGATTGACGCAGAACTTATACGAAACGCTGATAAGGAGACTCAATACAAAATAAGACAAAGAGTGAGAAGAAGACTGTTAAAAGGGAAAAGAGAAGAATGTAAAAGTGAAAGTTATTGCTCTGGTGAATTTTAGAGACATAAAATTCTTTGAAGTGGCTTTAAAATTTATAAACCTCCTATTCCGAAAGTTACCATTTCTCAATTTCAGGTACATTTTTCTAAAACGCTATAAAACTTACAAGCCTGATATTTTGCAGACATCTTATTTTGCCTTACCAGAATTATAAAAAAATAATTAGCAGAACCTTTTATAAAAAATTTTAATTTAAAATTTTACATGAATAAAATTTATAAAAGTTATTTTTTTTCAATCGTAATCGGACATATTTTAGTAAATCTGCTACAGTAAGAAAAGGTAGTAGCATCTGCTTATATTTGTTAGCATGTGCTTAGTATTTTTAAACAATTTTATAGAACTATGATTAACCGTTTTTGCAATAATGGTACCTAAAGCTAGCTAATTTTCCCATTTAAATACCATTGGATCGGAAAAGGTACCGACTCCCCTTAAAATCATAAACTTTATATCATTTTTTCAGTTTCTTTCTCTGTCTTCTTCTCGTGAACTTCTACTGGAGGCTGTGTCGTGTTAAAACGGGCGGAACGTTTGCTCCGCCAAAACGGCGTTCTTCTTAACATAGTTTAGACATTACACGTCTTTATAATATACGTAGTCGTAGTGAATCGTACAGTTACATTAAAAGACAACGCTTGAATCAAAGAATACCAGTACATCATAATGCAAATCCACTACAACAGACTAGAGGTGGCCCGATATACCTGTAACAGGTATTTTGGAAAGATATTTTGTGGAACGGATGTAACAGTGACTGAAATGTTTAAATACCTGTTATTCGCGGCCTCGCAATTCCGAGTCGAGGCACGCCCCTACGCAACTATACACAAGTAACAAGTCAACGAATACGCCAAGGCCAAATACTAGGCGTATCACTTGTACACAAGGAACAGCAAGTAATCGAGTATTTCAAATACTAAGGGTATCACCGAAACACAAGAAACAACAAGTAAACGAGTATTACAAATACGAGGCGTATCACGAGGAACACTAGTATTTTAGGAACAACTAGTATCAGGAGTATTTCGAGTACGAACTAGTACGAAGCCACTTTTTGGTCCTGAATACTTCATTCTGCGCAACGAGACGAAGCTGTTTTTAATAAATGAACAAAATTCATACTGATGTTACATTTATTCTCGTGTGTTATGCAGATATATAATACACATTATAATAAATTATATATTATACTAGTCACCAACTTGGTAACTTTTGAAAAACAAATTATATTGTGTTATAACCTACAAAGTGGCTGATAATAGTTGATAGGCCGCTAAGAGCAGGTATCTAATGAAATTTTACTGCAAACTGTTTAGGTTATGTTTTTATAAGGGTAATCGATTTAAATCATGTTTATTCTCATTCACTCTTGTAGCTTACTGTTATGTTATCATTACTGTATATGTTTCTGATGTTTTTTTCACATTATTTGTTGTGCTATTCTAAATTTCACTGCCCGAGTTTCGCAACTGATTTGTCTACCAATGTTTGTTTGTTTACTCGTAGTGAAAACTTAAATTAGTATTTCCAAAGGGGGACAGGCCTATAAATTCTCTTGTTTATTTTCTTTTAAACAGTAATAGTTTAATAAAGTCACAGTGTAAAGTAACACTGTTAATACTTTTAGTTTCAATTTATTTCTTATAACAAATTATATAATATAGGTTATGTAATATCTTCAAATAAATACACTGCAAGTAGGTTTATTAACACATTAATAGGTTATCTAGGTGAAAATAAACCTACCTGCAGTGTATTTATTTGAAGATATTACATAGGAGACCTGCAGGAAACTCAACGAGTAACTTACAAAGGAAGGTAGGAACTAATATTAAGTTCCTAAGGAGAACTTAGGAAGGAAGGTATATTACTAATATAGGTTATGTATAATTAGTACAGTATATAATAACAGGTATTTGTACATGTTATTTTTTGGGACGGTATTTTCATATCTAGTATTTTAAAATAACAGTTTAGCCCACCTCTACAACAAACAAAATTCTTCTTCTTCAGCACTACAGCCCAACGTGAGCCCTGGCTATCAACACCAATCTTCTATAATGTGTTCTATCCATTGCCATCGCAGTGTAACGTCTCACATCCATTCTTCTTACATTTTCTAGCACATCATTGTAGCATCTTATCCTTCCTCCTTTTATGGTCTTGCGCCCTCAGAATTTTCTTTAGCATACGCTGATCACCTACCCGCTCTAGGTGATCTAGCCATTGTATTCGTTGAGCCTTAACGAATCTTACAATTTTCCATTCGTCATCTTCTTTAACCGGGACATAAACACGTGCTACAATCTTTCTTTCAAACCTTCTTAGTGTGTACTGTTCGTTTTTTGTCAATGTCCATGCCCGCCTCCATAAGTAACAACCGGTCTGATAAATGTCATATATATTTTTCTTTTTGTGTTACGACTAATGAATTTGCTTCTCAATAGTCTACTGCTAACATAATATGGCCTATTTCTTATTTGTATCCTGTCATGTATCGTTGTGTTTATGGATCTTCATTATCTCTCGTTACCCTAGCATCTGAACTTATTAACTTCATCAAATGAAATATCCTCTACGCATAAATTATACAGATTTCTGTTCCTTTCTGATGGAGAAATCAGGATGTATTTAGTTGGTGATATTTACATTTAGTCCCATTCCAGCAGATTTTTTATTCACCTCCTTGTATCCCTCAATCCTTGTATACCTCAACCAGCTGACAAAAAACAAAATTACAGCAAAATACCAGTGTATCGACAAAATCTTGTTCTGTCAAAAAAAGAGTGGAAACATAAGGAAAGTAAAAAAATAAACTGGAAGACCTCCGCACGCGGTCATTAAACACTGTCCGCGTATTATGACGCCACTACGCTGCCAATTTGTTGACATAATTACTTAATTATACGTGTGTTATAATTATAGTCTGGTGTTGACAAAATAAGACTTGTTAATCCCCCCCCCAAAAAAAAAAACAAAGCTGATGTTGGCAGTATTCAGTTTAGTAATTTCGTTCCGACAATGTCAGCGTCGCATTAAGTACACGACACGCTGGCGACAAGACGTCAAATTAAGACCTTAAAACTCCGCTGACAGTAGCGTTTCAATGGTATGGGTTCTGATTCAATCGACACGCTCAGTACGTAGTATACCTCTTTGCGAGTCAACTTTCCCGTGATCTTCTATGATCATAAAATAGTCTTACGCTACCTGAACTCCAGAACTCGCTCATTAACATTTATTACATAAATCTCGATATTATGTCGTACATAAATTTCGAAATTATGTCGAAGTGCAGATCTTGTACAGACAATGTTTTTATTATTACAAAAATCACTGAGAAGCATCGCGAGTTCAATAAAGAAACGCATATTAGCTTTCGTCGACTTTGAGAAAGCCCTTGTGATAGAGAAGATAACAAATTTGTTGTGGCAAATATTAGAAGAATGG
Organism: Magicicada septendecula; assembly: GCA_034769895.1. Lineage (NCBI taxonomy): Eukaryota > Metazoa > Arthropoda > Insecta > Hemiptera > Cicadidae > Magicicada > Magicicada septendecula. The sequence goes on from CM068368.1 coordinate 833,597,407, forward strand.
GGATATCCTTAACAACTGATAAGAACTCTACAAGGCCTATATAACGGAACAAAAATGGCTGTTAACAATAATTGTAGGATATCTCAACAAATGTCTGTCACTCAAGGTGTTAGCCAAAGGTGCAGTAACACCTAACATTTATATTGACGATCTGGTGTGGAAGTGGAAAACATCTGGTGAACCCTGGCATTTAGTTATCACGAGACGGATATTTGAATGTGCTGTTGTTTGCTGACGACTTGCTCGTGCTTGAAAATACGAATCTGATTTGCAAAATCTGTCTTTAAGCTTCATCAGATTTGTAAACAATAAGACATGAAAAACTCCACTATAAAAACAAAGGTAATGGCATTTCGAGGGAAGGAGCCAATAAGAACAAAAATAATGATTAGTGGTCGAATTCTAGAACAGGTGAGCCACTTTAATTATTTGGGAAATGATATTCGTTAAGACAGAAATTATATTACTGTTGTTAAATTAGATAAGTTCCAGACGCTCCGAGGGACAACCAACCGTATTTTCAGAAACAAGGTATCTCGAGATACAAAAATTAAAGTATTACAAAGTTATGGCAGTCTCTGTACTGTACTATGGGTGTTGTGAATTGTGGACAACAACCAAAAAACAAGACAGTAAAATACAGGCCTCGGAAATGGCGTTCTTAAGAGGAGATAAAAGGTGTTATAAACTTTACCGTATAAGGAATGAGGCCATAAGAGATGAGTTACAAGTTTTGAACTTGAATGAAAGATTAAAGATTACAAATAACAGTGGAGAGAACGCTTAGAAAGAATGTCAGATTCCAGACTGAGCAAACAAGTCTATAAATACAAACGTATAGGACACAGGTGTGTGGGTAGACCCAGAAAGAGTTGGCTGGAGGATTTTGAATTTTGTTTTACTAATTTGTTTATTGTTTCTAAATGAACCTTCCGCTCTTCCTCTTTTTAAAATGATGTATAACTTATACGTATTTTCTTCATTTTCAACTATAAACATTTTTTTTTGAAATTATCATTTGACGCACTTCATACGTGATTTTTGACATCTGGCCGTTGCACTTTGGATGTGCATTTTTAATTATCTCTTTGCCTTAACTATAGATACTGAGGTAGTTTTGTAAAAATGCATAGTGTTTTTACCTCTTGCCATGGCAGCAGTAATTGCCATATTTCTATCAGCCGTTTTTAACGATTCTTCTTGTTATGTTACCGAAAATGTTATGGTGTACATTTTGAATACATACTAGCAGTGTTCCGATCTATTCCGAAAATTCATTTTTCTTCTAAGTCTTAAGGAACATTTTCTCAAAAACTGTTTCAGATGATGAAATTTTCAGGGCGCGTTATTCTTATAAGTACAGAACACAATAAACAATGCATTTTGTGATAAATTGATAAGTTATGATTTTATGTTGGTCTGAAGTGTAAAAAAGTGGTCTGAGATATTTCAAAAATCCTTCGCCGACATTCTTTATAATACGACAACAAATCAACGGTAAAAATATTTGACTGCAATACACTAAACACAGGCTGAGTAGATGTTCCTTATATTAGCATGGGGAAGCATAGAAGGACCAGGCCCTTAAGTCACACCCAACAAGAACGCGTGTTCAGATAATTCTTTTGGTATACGAAGTGGGTTACAATATTTTTGTGACTGCGGGTTCCTGTGATTCTAAACAAAATACGAGTTTTATTTTTTAAACTTATGTTTTCACTAATAAGAGTATAGACCAGGTGTCACATTTCCGCTGTCTTGGTTGTGACATCACTTATGATGTGGATTACGATACTGATCACAAGTTGGCTAAGTTTCAGTCAATATGTGGCACAATTCGTTAAATGCTGTCAAGAGAAACAAGAAAAGAGACTCAACTAAAATATTATAAACTAATCGCTGTGGCAGTGTTACTGTATGGTTGTGAACTTGGTGAAGAAATGTCTGAATAGGATACAGGTATCGGAGATAATAATCTTGGGATCTGTCAAAGGCTACACACGAAGAGATAGACTCTATAATGAAGATATTCATAAAGAGTTGAACATTTTTAATACCCAAGATCATACTGCAGAGAACAAATAGAGACGAATTGTCATTTAAATAGCATGCCAGATGGCTAGTTTCCTAAGCAAGTTTGGCAATACAAGCCTGTTGGACAGCGAAGTATATAAAGACCCAGGAAGCGTTAGTGAAGTGTATATATTTCTTTGGGACCGAAACAGATGTTCCGCCTAATCGCCAACAGAAGAAGGAGAAGGAGAAGAAGAAGGAGGAGGAAGAAGAATAAGGAGGAGGAAGAAGAAGAAGAAGAAGAAGAAGAAGAAGAAGGAGGAGGAGGAGGAGGAGGAGGAGGAGGAGGAGGAGGAGGAGGAGGAGGAGGAGGAGGAGGAGGAGGAGGAGGAGGAGGAGGAGGAGGAGGAGGAGGAGAAGAAGAAGAAGAAGTTTTCACATGTTGCTATGAAGTGCTCATCTGATGGCAGGATGCCTAAGGGAAGTTTGGCAATACAAGCCTATTGTACAGCGAAATACAGGAAGCGTTGATGAAGTGTATATATTCCTTTGGGATCGCAACAGGTGATTCGCCTAGTCCCTAATAGAAGATGTTTTCATATGTTTGCTATTTATTTTTCTACCAAAATAAACTTTCCCCGTAGTCATATACGATCATTTCCGTTTCATAGATTCCGATCGGGAACCGTAAGAGACAACGGTGGTAATGATGTTGCCCGTGGCTGCCATTGAGCCTGCGGTGTGGCCTGCATGCCACCGGCCGTGTCGTTATACAAATCTGCGGATAATGATGCTTCAGTGCGGGCAAGTCCGGTTTCACACGGACCACAATGGCACGTGATTTCTGCACCACGCTACTTACTACTACTACGACAATTGCACGTGTAGCCTACTAGACGTCCGAAAAGTGCAAAGTTTGCAGCGAATCAGTTTTATATTATATGAATATGGAAGACAAGAACAAAAATAATGATTGGTAACCGAGCTCTAGAACAGACGAGCCACTTTAATTATTTGGGAAAGGATATTGGCTATGCAGAAATTATGATTTTGATGTTAAGTTAGGTAAGTTCCAGACGACCTGTGGGACACTCAATAGTATATTTAGAAACAAGGTACGTCGAGATACAAAATTAAAGTTTTACAAAGTTATGGCAGTCACTATGGGTGTGAATTGTGGACAACGACCAAGAAGGCCTCGGAAATGGCGTTCTAAATGCGGAGTTTTTTCCTTAATAGCCTCATTCAGTTGCTCCAGTAGTACTGTCCGCTGATAATTTAGATTATTTCTAAATAGTCTATCAGAACCACGCTGCGAATCCCCCATCTCCACATATTCGCTTCACTTCTGGTCCCTGTCAATATAAATTCTTCAAGAACGATGAAAGAAAATGTAATGAACATGTGTGAATCTATGAGTGTGTGTTTTAATATTACACAAGTATACAATCAAGATTCTTTTTTTTATTTGGAACATGTTTCGAGCAACAAGCAGCACGTTCACCGTCAGCGTCAGCATGTTGTTTTACTTAATCTGGTGATGTACTTATATATTCGTAGGCTGCTGCTCCAACCAACCGCTTAGTCTAAGTACCTCACCAGATTAAAAACTAATACCAACATGGCTGACGATGAACACATTGCCTGAACTCGAAACATATTCCAAGTAAGGAAAAAAACAATCTTGATTGTATAGCACTGTAGTATTAAATATATATAATGCGAGTTACGTGTAGTATAGTACACTGACGTGTACTGATGACGTCAGTCACACACAATCTGGTTCAAATATGATACACCGAAAGGCCTAACACGGAGTCTCAAAACAGCTTCTAAAATAATATTATGACAACCCAAAGACAGAGGAAGACCAGGCAGGCCAGAGAGACGGTACAGATGCGGAACTGAGACAAAGGAGACCTGAAGGCGATACGTGGAATGATCGGAATAGATGGAGAATGCAAATGGGAAAACGTTGTAGACCACAAGTGACTCACGATCGATACATGTAAAGTTTGTTCATTCTTAGAGTGGGGTCTTGAGGTAAACATAGCGGAGTGATACAACACAGAAGCATGGCCAGTATGAAATGAAAACTTTCTTAACAAAATAAACATAATCTAAAGATATATAAAGACATTTATCTTATTTTTAGTTTAATTAATCCCAGTGGTATTTTAAAAAAATTGGTATGAAAACCATACATGACTTCCATGTTCTAAGATTTATATTTAAAATATTTACTTGAACTCTATTCGATAATTTCTTTAAAAAAATACCCCATACCCTCAAACTATTTTCACTATTTATAGATATTTTTGTTATCATGGGGTAGTCTTTTTTTTGTATCGGCCATCTAAGGACCACATGACAATTTCAATTCTTTACTCTTTGTTCTTTTCTTTTTCTCCAATATTCTTTCATATTTTCACTGTCTCTTCTTCCTGTCTTCAGTCCACTTTGAACCTGCGTTTTTCTCTCTCCTACCCTGGACGCCTTCCATTTTTAACACTTTTGCCCAAAAAATTCTCTTTCAATTGCTTCTTCTGCGTTTATATTATTTTTCCCTATATCCTTTTGGACTTCTTTTACCCAACTTGATGTTGACTTCTTCCCCCACAGATATTTGAAGATTTGCTTTGTCAACCTATTGTCGTTTATTCTATATAAATGTCCAAAAAATAAGTCTTCTTTTTCTCATTGTTTCTGTTATAGTTTCTACACTTTGATATATTTAATCATTACTTCTTAATTTCCAACCTTCTGAATTTTTTCGTGGGCCTAATATTTTCCCAATAATTCGTCTTTCCAATATTTCTAGTTTGTCTAAATTATAATTCAATGCTAGACATTCACTTCCATATAGGCATTCTGGCTTCACTACTGGGGTAGTCGTTTAATATAATGTTATTTTCGAGTCACTTTATCTATAAAAATTAGGTACTTTATTCTTATAAAGAAACTGAACTACGCAGATCATCATCGCCCCTCTTCAACCGATTCCCACCATTAATGATATTTATACTTTCATAGAGTAATAGTTTTATCATATGTAATTGCTAAGGTATCTTATCCTTCAAAATTAAATACTCGTACTTTACTTGATACCAAAAAGTAATTTTCAAAAAATCACCCCCTCCCCTTCAACTACCCTCTCCATTTATAGATATACCATTTACCATTTTATAGTGAATGAATATGACTTTATTTTCGGGGCACTTTATCAAAATTAAGTACTTTACTCTTGTTAAAACACAAAACAATGCAGGTAAACTACCCGTCCCTCTTAACCGAACAACCCCATTTTTGATATTTGCACTTGTACTCAGTAATAGTTTCATTATATGTAATTACTAATGTATCTTATCCTTCAAAATGAAGTAGTTTATTCGACATCATAAAGGAAATTAAAAAAATAACCCCTCCCCTTTCAACTGCCATTTTCATTTATAGATATTCATCTACCTTTCTATAGTGGATTATTATGACCTTCTTTACAAGATACTTTATTCATAAAAATTAAGTACTTCACTCGTGTTAAAACGTAAAACGCTGCAGGTAAACTACCCCTTCCCCTTAACCGACATTCACCAAAATCAATAGGCTTTGAGTCCTCTACAACTCGGGTACATGTGCTAAAAATGATTTGATTCTACTTGAATTTGAGGCAGTTATCGTTCGCTATCGAAAAAATTCTACACACAGACACTTTTCGGAAAATGACTTTTCTTCATGTTCTGAGGGTAGTACAATCAGAATCAGTCCTTATCTCTGCCCTATTGATATATTTTTAATCAGCTGGGAACTACTTTATTTCTAGCGGAGGACTTAGTAACGCGACCATCCGTCTAACCAATCCGGTTCAGGTACAAGTACACGGTTTTGTTTACATCAGCATCCAGTCTAAGAACGAACAAATTTTACATGACAGATTTTTTGACAGTCAAGCCGTCTATAAATATTCCACGAGTCATTGGTCTTGACCTCTGACTGACACAATCAAGTTACATAACGCGACGTAATCAACTGTTTTCGGGTAAAAAAATTGTTTGTTATTGTTTGTGCTCTCCTAGACAAATAGAGCAACAGCGGGCCGTACTACTTGACAACCGCTTTTTTCTAATAAACTTAGTACTCTTCTTTTAACACTGTTTAGTTATAGCTAGACTTGCACAACATAGTACAAGTCTACTTTGATTTATGTTGTACTTATCAAAAAGTACAATATAAATCCATGGGCTGATTACAAGAAAATAAAGCAATGTAATGTTAGTTACCATTTTCACTTTATTACACATTAAAAATTAAAATTTGTAAATAGCTTTTTGTAAATCATTTACAAATAGCTATGTTTCAATTACAATAAGTGGCCAGAGAGTACTCACTGACAATTTCAGTAAGAAAGACCAAAACCATGGCCTTTAAAAGTAAATATCCAGTGAGGACTAGGATAGTTATAAACAACAGCACTTTAGAACAAGTGAGCCATGTCAAATATCTCGGTTGTGCAGTAAGCTATGGATCTGAATATAAGAGAGAATATAAATAAATTTAGAAATATTTGTGGTACTATTCATAGAAACTTAGAAATAAAACAAGACACAGCACAAGGATTAAATTTTATAAGACAATAGCAATTCCCACATTGATTTATGCGAGTGAGGCGTGGGTCGTGACAAAAAAGGAACGCGGCACGATTCAGAGTGCTGAAATGCAGTTTCTTCGAAATACTTTAAATTATACATGCACGATAGAATCAGGAATGAGGATGTCAGAGCAGAACTCGAAGTAAAGGACATAAATGAAATTATTTCAATTTACAGAAGACAATGGTGGGACCATCTGCGAAGGATGACAGAGGAACGATTGCCGAAAGCGGCACTGTAACTATAAAGCCATTGGTAGAAGAGACGTGGGTCGTTCGAGGATGAGATGGGTGCCGGAACAGGTTTACATAACCTAATCCTTGAAGAGGAGAAGACTTTTTTTTTTCTTTTGTTCTTACAAAGAAATGGTATGCGTGTTGTGTAGACCTATACCAAATTTCAAATCCACTATCTCATCTAGTTCGGCAGGAATTAATTTTCATTACAAACACACATAGAGACCTACAGACTGAAAATAAGGCGTATTGGAGATTTTTCCTTCAGTTTAATGAGTAGAATCATTTCCCGACGTCTGGCACCCGCTTTTGGGAATATCCTGTATTAAGTAGCTCATAAATAAAAATACCTTTCCATTTTTGCGAGAAGTAAAATTAAGCGATAAGAGCGGCTGCTAACAACTACACAAACGCAAATTCTTCGCCCACACCTTACGACGGGACAGCTCAAAGGTTGGTCGTTCCCGAGTCAAAGTAGATGGAAAGTTAAAACACTGATAGATCTGCTAACAGAGGAACACCCAGCGACAGGGACGCATGGGAAGATTAACTCCGTGAACCGTCGACGACGATTCGGGGCAAGTTCCGAACTTCAACAGGCTCCCGCCGCAGCGAGGTGTGGCCTGCTACCGACCGTATTAGACCGTTGTCTAATTCAGGGTCAGTGTTTGCCGCGACCGGGTCCAAGTTTCAAATGGTACAGATGGATATTGACCGAGGGCGCTTATGAAGCGGTAGACATGGAAACGAGCCCAGCGTATTTTCGGGAAAGTGACTGTACAGTGGTGTTCAGGGAACGGATACCTAGGGTGTTTCGGATGGTCAGGTTGGATGTGATGAGCTTTCCACGCCCAGCGCAAGCTTCGGTCCAGGAGAGACTGTAGGTTCCGGTTATGGGTCTCCACACTGGGATCGCGTAGGTAACCATCAGTACGATAAGGCGGCTGGACATTGATCTGCCATAGAGCAGGGACTGAGTTGATACAAGCGACGAGCAGTTTTGCGAGCTACTTGTTTAGAGACGTCTGTCGAGGTGAACCCCAAGACATTTCACACCAGGAGACCGTGACAGTCGATGATCGCCTATGTATACTCTGGGAGGGAGCCTTCTGCATCTGTAGAAGACTACAACTGTGCTCGTGGCCGCGTTAACGGAGACCCTCAATTTCTCCGCCCACTCAACGTATGCGTCCTGCTGGTCCTGGAGCCAGATAAAGGCTAATTCGACAGCATACGCTGCCGTGTCGTCGGGGAACACGGCCAATCGGGTTTCAGGCAACTTGGGCACGTCACTAACGTACAGTGAGAAAAGCACGGGAACAAGGACGCGTCCCTGAAGTACTCCAGCGGTAACTCTTTTTTCCGAAGAAATCTACCGATTAGATGAACGTAGCAATCCGAAAACAGAATTTCCGTTAATTTCTACAAGAGTGCAGGATGTCAGACTTGATCGAAGGCTTTCTCGACATCAAGAAAGACGGCAACAGTCTGTTCCCGTGACCAGCCGGCATCAGCTGATGCGTCGAGGAGTGCCCACACTAAATACGAACTAACTTGTAGGTACAATAGGTCACGAAGTTTGGATACGGATAATAACTAAGGTCACACGATTTCACCAATAACGAACGGATACATTCGGATGTCCCAATAGGCCTATACTATCCTCCTCACTTCATAACGAAATACGTAACCGTCCTCAAAAGGCGTTTCGGTTGAAGCGTTTTGACACAGGCCAATATTATTTGTCAAATAATTATCACTCTTTCTCGCGAGTGAATCTCTTAATCGTGAAGTTCACCAAGTATAGGCCTACGTACCACACGTTGGGAAAACGTTGCATCTCAGAATGAAACACACACTCCATTCTTTGTGCACCAAAGTGTAGTCTATTTTTAACCGTCGGCGTATCAATCTGCCACTACATACGATTCTCTTCAAATTAGAACACAAAATCGGTATGGAGAACCATACATGACTTCCATGTTGTAAGATTTATGTTTAAAATAATTTACTTGAATTCGGTTCGGTAATTTCTAAAAAAATATCGCCCACCCTCAAACTAATTTCATTATTTATAGATATATTTGTTATTATGGGGTAGTCGTTTAATATAATGTTATTTTCAGTCACTTTATCCATTAAAATTAGGTAGGCTTACTTTATTCTTATAAAGAAACCGAACTACGCAAATAATCATCCCTCCTCCGAAACGCTCCGAAATCACTCATGGACCCTGAGCATCTTGCAGAGGGTTCATTCCCTAAAGACGAAAATTCTGTCTATGAACTGTTCCTCTGTAAACACGTGCAGTTACACTGCCCAGCGATCCACAGGAAGCAAATCGCTATCCACGTTGGACACTTTTTCGGCTTGCACGCGTTGTGTTGGTGTGGATTTCGGCACTTTCCATTTAAAAAGCGTGTAAATGTAAGAAAATAAACATGAGTGAAGCCAGAAATAACGTGATGATTGTGTGTGTGTGTGTGTGTGTGTGTGTGTGTGTGTGTGTGTGTGTGTGTGTGTGTGTGTAGCCTGCCTTTTTATTGCGGTAATCATAATAATAAAATGGAAACGTAAACATTACATAATTGAGATATGCTTCCCTTCCACGAACGATATACAGAGGGGTGAAAATTATTAGACTCAAAACAAAAATTTTGTAAATTCCCAGTTTTATTTACTGTAAAAGCTTACATTCTTATGGTATTGAAGTCTTTGAGTGAAGAAATGCTTCTATCATCTTTTGTATTCACCGCCAAGGAGAATTTGCCAATTATGCAAAAGATAAGGGGTTGGCAACACTGCTTAAAGCAATCGGCTGTTTATCTTGTACTGCAAGGTGCATGTTTAATGCTCTCTTTAGTGATTTATTTTCATCAAAAGAAGGACTTTAGGTGAGTTTAATGGGCCATTAACATTAAATAATGAACCTAGAATGTTTATTTGTTATTATTTTCATATTAAACATATATATTTGTATAATATATATTGTATATTTGTATTGTTCTTTTTTTTTCTAGATTTTGAGGTTATGGGAAAAACTAGTGATCTTTCACCAAGAAAAGTTGGTGTTACTAAGACATTGCTTGAAGAGAAAAAGTACTCACAGCGAGAAATAGCTAAAAGACTACAAATTTCACTGAAATCTGTAAGCCGTATCAGCCAGGCACTTAAAAATGGGCATGACTACAGTCCTGCAAGACAAGGTAAGTGTGGGCGCAAGAGCAAAGTGACCCAAGAACTCAACGCAAACTTGTCCAGATGGCCAAATACAACCGAAGAGCCACTAGTCAAGATTTAAAAAAGTCCCTGGAGAAGTATGGGGTTGATGTTTGTACTTCCACAGTTAGGAGAAAGCTAATTAATGCAGGTCTTCCAGCGCGTCGGCCAGGAAAGAAAGCTAAAATAACACCGGCAATGGCTTAACTGGGCCCATGAGGTTAAAACTCACTTTGGAAATGATTGGAGCAAGGTAAAGGATCACAAATTATTAATACCTGATATTTTTGATTTATTTTTTTTGTTTTCTTACACACGCTTCTCGATAAAAAAGAAAATTCTAGAATTTAACTTCTAGAAGTTAACTTCTAACTTCTACCCAAAGACTTATCAACTGCCCATTTCCAAAATCTTTTCATACTCAAATTGTTATTTATTACAGGTCTGCTTTTCTGATGAGTCCATGTTTTCAATATGTGATGAAAGCAGTCAGTATGTGAGAAGATCTCCAAATGAAGAGTTCTCCGAGTCTTGTGTTGCGCAGACTGTGAAACATCCTTCTTCAGTTATGGTGTGGAGTGTCATCTCAGCAAAGGGTACAGGCCGTCTATATATTGTTGAAGGCACAATGAATCAGCATCAGTACAGAAAAGTCTTAGAAACAAGACTTCTTCCCCAATTGAGAAACTGGTTTCCTGACAGAGACTGTGTTTTCATACACGATGGTGCACCTTGTCATAAAGCCAAGTCAGTAACAAAGTTCTTGGCTGAAAACAATGTGCAAACCTTGCCATGGCCTGGGAACAGCCCAGATATGAATCCTATTGAGAATTTATGGGGAATTGTCAAGAAGAGGCTAAAAAAAATCAACATAACCACTAAGGTTCAACTTATCGAGGACTCATCAAAATATGGCACCATGATGACGAAATAAAAAACATATGTCCAGTTCTTGTGGAAAGCATGCCGAAGCAGATTGAATTGTTAATAAAGGCTAAAGGCATGCACACAAAATATTAATGTTGTTTTAAGTTGTTCAATAAATGATTTTTTAACCTAAAAACTCTATTTTTTACTGAAAAACCTACCTGAGTCTAATAATTTTCACACCTCTGTATTTTCTCTCATACATGATTTAAATTAAAATGAAAAAATATAGACTTTTGTTAAACTTAAATGAAATGTTTCCACAGAAACTACTTCTTTGTTATCAATAAAGTAGTACACATATAAAACGTATAAAAATTTACCTCCTCCATCAACTACTTTTTTAATTTAAAAATATCGGTATGGAGAACCATACATGACTTCCATATTCTAAAATTTATATTTAAAATCATTTTCGAAATGAAATATTTCCATAGAAACTACTTCTTTCTACTTACTGCTTCAGCCTTAACCACAGTACTGTGGTCACTAACGTATACCACCTCACGTTATCGCACTCGATTTTCACTGATGTGGAAGTCGATGGCATTGCCGAAACGTCTGGTTTTGTAGAAAACATTGGACTACGGCCAAACATCCCGGGAAGGAATTTTAACAAAAACTGCTTCTTTGTTGCCGATAACGTTGTACACATATATATAAAAAATATGCATAAAATTAATGGCTTGTATAAGGTAATGATTGATATCTCCATTAAGTAGTGCTCAAGTTTCCAAAGTTTTAATATTATGATGTCCGTAATTAAAACATCAGAGCAGGTTTAGTGTGTATGAGGGTACACCGTGGACAAAAATTTTCAACATTTCCTATTGAGCGTTGCTTAGAATAAAGCTGCGAATCTACAGTGTACACGATTTTTTTTGCCATCACCATACTTCCATTCCTTAAGGAACATGGAAGTAAAAAGTCATACAGCCGCAAATTCAAACAGAATCAAATAATGTTTCGCATACAGCCCTGAATTGTAGACTTCTCAAGACCTATTGTTTTTGGTTAAGATCGGTTAAGGGAAAGGGGTAGTTTACCTGCAACGTTTTATGTTTTAACAAGGGTATTTTCTATGGCAAACGATAACAGCCGCAAATTCAAACAGAATCAAATAATTTTGTGCATACGTCCCTATATTGTAGAGATGTCAAGGACTTTTGATTTTGGTGACGATCGGTTAAGGGGAAGGGGTAGTTTACCTGCAACCTTTTACGTTTTAACAGCAGTAAAGTACTTGAAAATTCATTTAAACTTTTTCAAACAATGGTAATTGTTAAAAATAAAATAATTTTGTTGCCAGGCAATAAAATTATAATTTTTTCATTTTAGTGTAAGTCATGTATGAGTGAAAATATATCGTTCGTGGTAGGCAAGCATATCTCAATTATGTAATGTTTACGTTTCCATTTTATTATTATGGTTACTGCAATAAAAAGGTAGGGAACACACACACACACACACACACACACACACACACACTGATGTTTTAATTACGGACATCATAATATTAAAACTTTGGAAACTTGAGCACTTATACAAGCCATTAATTTTATGCATATTTTTTATATATATGTGTACTACGTTGTCGGCAACAAAGAAATAGTTTTTGTTAAAATTCCTTCCCGGGATGTTTGGCCGTAGTCCAATGTTTTCTATAAAACCAGACGTTTCGGCAATGCCATCGACTTTCATCATCAGTGAAAATCGAGTGCGATAACGTGAGGTGGTATACGTTAGTGACCACAGTACTGTGGTTAAGGCTGAAGCAGTAAGTAGAAAGAAGTAGTTTCTATGGTAATATTTCATTTCGAAAATGATTTTAATATAAATCTTAGAACATGGAAGTCATGTATGGTTCTCCATACCGATATTTTCGAAAAGTGCTGTAGGTAGAATTTTTTCTATGGCAAACGATAACAGCCGCAAATTCAAACAGAATCAAATAATTTTTTGCATTGAGCCATGACTTGTAGAGGACTCAAGGCCTATTGTTTTTGGTGAAGATCGGTTAAGGGAAAAGGGTAGTTTACCTGCAACGTTTTACGTTTTAACAAGAGTAAAGTGCTTAATTTTGATAAATAAAGTATCCTGAAAAGAAGGTCATAATAAACCACTGTAGAAAGGTAGATGAAATATCTATAAATGAAAAGGTTTAGTTGAAGGGGGAAGGGGTTATTTTTCTTACTTCCATATTCCTTAAGGAAATGGAAGTATGGTGGTGGCAAAAAAAATCGTGTTCGAGATTATTGCAGATTCTGATTGTACTACACTCAAAACATGAAAAAAGTCGTTTTTCGAAAAGCGTCTGTGTGTGTGTGTGTGTGTGTGTGTGTGTGTGTGTGTGTGTGTGTGTGTGTGTGTGTGTGTGTGTGTGTGTGTGTGTGTGTGTGTGTGTGTGTGTGTGTAGATTTTTTCTATGGCAAACGATAACAGCCGCAAATTCAAACACAATCAAATAATATTTTGCATAAAGCCCTGATTTGTAGAGTTCTCAAGACGTATTGTTTTTGGTGAAGATCGGTTAAGGGAAAGGAGTAGTTTACCTGCAACATTTTATGTTTTAACAAGGGTATTTTCTATGGCAAACGATAACAGCCGCAAATTCAAACATAATCAAATAATTTTTTGCATACTGCCCTGAATTATAGAGTTCTCAAGACCTATTGTTTTTGGTGAAGATCGGATAAGCGAAAGGGGTAGATTACCTGCCACGTTTTTTGTTTTAACAAGGGTATTTTTTATGGCAAACAATAACTGCCGTACGTTAAAACAGAATCAACTACTCTTCTGCATACCTTTTTGAATTATACAGAACTCAAGGTCTGTTGATTTTGTTGAAGATCGGTTAAGGGAAAGGAGTAGTTTACCTGCAACGTTTTATGTTTTAACAAGGGTATTTTCAATGGCAAACGATAACAGCCGCAAATTCAAACAGAATCAAATAATTTTTTCCATACAGCCCTGATTTGTAGATTACTCAAGACCTATTGTTTTTGGTGAAGATCGGTTAAGGGAAAGGGGTAGTTTACCTGCAACGGTTTTTTAACAAGTGTAATTTTTTTTATGGCAAACGATAACAGCCGCAATTTCAAACAGAATCAAATGATGTTTTGCATACACCCCTGTATTGTAGAGTTCTCAATACCTATTGGTGTTGGTGAAGATCGGTTAAGGGAAAGGGGTAGTTTACCTGCAACATTTTATGTTTTAACAAGGGTAATTTTTTATATGGTGAACGATAACTGCCGTAAATTGAAACAGAATCAACTACGTTTTTGCATACCTTTTTGAACTAAAGAGAACTCAAGGTCTGTTGATTTTGTTGAAGATCGGTTAAGGGAAAGGGGTAGTTTATCAGCAACGTTTTACGTTTTATAAAGGGTAATTTTTTTATGACGAACGATAACTGCCGAAAATTCAAAGAGAATCTAATAATTTTTTCCACACTTTCCTGAGTTGTAGAGAGCTCAAGGACTGTTGATTTTGGTGAAGATCGGTTAAGGGAAAGGGGTAGTTTACCTGCAACATTTTATGTTGAACCAAGAGAAATGTTTACATGACGAACGATAACTGCCGCACATTCACACAGAATCAAATATTTTTTTGCATGCATCCATGAATTGTAGAGGACAGAAGGCCTATTGATTTTGGTGAAGATCTGTGAAGATAAAGGGGTATTCTACCTGCAACGTTTTATGTTTTAACAAGAGTAAAATACATAATTTTGATAAACAAAGTATCCTGATAAGAAGCTCATAATAATCCACTGCAGAAACGTAGATGAAATATCTATAAATGAAGAGGCTAGTTGAACGGGGTGGGGGTAATTTTCTATTAATGAAAATTATAGTTGAAGAGGGAGGGGCGAAAATCGGCAACAAAGAAGTAGTTTTTGTTAAAATTCCTACCCGGGCTGTTTAGCCGTAGTCCATGTTTTCTGCAAAACCAGACGTTTCGGCAGTGCCATCGACTTCCATCATCAGTGAAAATCGAGTGCGAAAAAATGAGGTGGTATACGTTAGTGACCAAAGTACTGTGGTTAAGGCTGAAGCAATAGAAAGAAGTAGTTTCTATGGAAATATTTCATTTCGAATATGCTTTTAAATATAAATCTTAGAACATGGAAGTCATGTATGGTTCTCCATACCGATATTTTTCATGTTTTGATGGTAGTACAATCAGAATCTGCCGTTATCTCGAACACGATTTTTTTCGGTATGACCATACTTCCATTTCCTTGTCGAACATGGAAGTAAAAAAAGAACTGGTGATAAGATATCAGTTCGGTTACGACTGAATTCTCAACAACGGTGACACGAACGACACGGCTGTACATTACGCATACCGCAAACTACGATCTTCGCTGTATCTGTTAAAACCTTTACAGCGATGTATTATTGTTTTTATTCCAAAAAAATATTCATATTTGCCTGCATTATTCTTGTATATACTTTTATATTACTATAACCAATAAATAACACTTTTCTTACACGAATATATTACACATTTCTTAAATATTTTACAGTATTGCGATAGTCTGATCTATCATCATCAGAATAGTACAAATTGTACAAATCAGAATAGTACCGTTCTGGTGATGATAGTTCAGACTATCGCAACGCTGTAAAATATTCAAAAAATAACTAATATATGCTTATAAGCAAAGTGTTATTTATTAAAATAATTATTATATATTATTGCATAATAATTGCGTAATAATGCTATAATAACAATAATAACTATAGTCTGTTTCTTAGGCTTTCATGGGCGGCGTCATAATTAATTAAAATATTATCCCGGCTGTAAGGCCGTGGTCTTCGAAACTACTGACAAGATGTGCGTCAGGACACCACAATACTGCGGCAAAGGCTCAGCCATCCGCAGTAGTTTCGAAGACCTTTCACTGAAGATGGCCTCCAGATGTGAGGCCGAAAAGTGTGATTACATTAACAACATCAATCAGTACTGAAATTACAGAACACTACGGCCTTACAGCTCGGATAATAATTTAAACAAACATAATTATTATTATTATTTGCTGATATCAAAAGAGCTAAGATATTCAAGTATATAGGTGATATTTTGACCTCGAAAGTCAACAAAAATCTCTCCCTCTCCCTTTCTCCCTCTCTCCATATATGCACCTAAGCATTCAAAGAATTTCGACGAAACCGAAACATCGAAGCATGATAATGTTTTTAGGCTTTTGAAACGTATAATGTGGATTAAGATTGGTGGATTACGTAAATCATTTCCAAACCACAGACGATCACAAACAGAGCATGTAAAACCAAATTTATTCTCACTATAAAACGTTTGCTAAACTCAATGTCAGCAGCGATTATCTGTCTTGATGCGTTTACATATCAAATTTCTAGACTGTGGGGAATCGAAAGTGTGGAAGCGTTACATTTTACGATGACGATTTTTGTGGAATGACCCCCAGCCTAAAAACATTATCATGTTTAAAAATAAACGATTCAAGAAAGCACGAGAAAGATGGAGAGTGTTCTAACTATGCCGAAAGACTGACAAATCCAAATCACTACCATACCAAGCCGAACTCGCACACTACAGTACGGTAGTCAGATCTGACAACCTATTGTGGCAGAGACAATAACTGGTAAGGCAATCTCGGAAACAGAAGAGAAGAATAAAAATGTTCAAGGATATTACGGGACGCAGAAAAGTTTCAACAAATAGGATAAAATTTTATGTCAGAACAAACCAAAAAATGAGGTACTTGTCTCCGTTCATTATTTCAGCTACCTACATTTTTTGAATATATTTGACTTGTACGTACAAGAGTCCCTACAATTTGACTGATAAAGAGTCACACTGTTTGTATTATCTTCATTCACGAACTTCCTTTAGCATCTGTTTAGCCTGAGATGACAGTATTAGCATAGTGAAACTGTTTTTTAATTGACATATGATGACAGATGCCCGTATATTAAATTCAAGTATATGATCTTTACTGTAATGCACTTGAGGAAGTTACTGACGTCAGTTGGATTCATGTGATACAAACTGAAACGTCATTCAGCACTCGACAAAACGAATACATTCTCACGTACAGTGATGATTTGTTTACGAGCAGTTATTTAAAAACAAGAACCGGTTAACAACTGTTGATTGTTTTTAACCGCAGTTTACCATTCAAACGAAGAAAGGACATCAGCACACATCATCCAATTCCATAATACAGTGGAATCTCCATTAACCGAAACGACCGACCAAAAAAACAAAATAATAATAAATAAATAAATCCCGATTTTTAAAATGAAAATTTGTTTTTCGGATAAAACATGAAAACTAATATAATAAACATCTAATAAATTGTGCGTCATGTCAGCAAAACGGAAACGGGTCACGATAACGATTGAAAAAAAATTTGAGGCAATTAAAAGAATTAACGGGGCTGAGCCAATAGGGTAGTGACTAGTAGACTAATTATGCTTACAATCTGACCTGCCGTGTAGGCAGAAATACTGGTATATACTGTATACGGGTTCCAGCGGGATATTTTTTGTCGTGATTTAGGACTTGAAAATGGTGGAAACTCTGCAAGGCCTCGTCCGGAACATGAACAGGCGTTTAGCAAGTAAACACAACAAAGTTAGAATTACAGACTGCTAATTCAAATAACAAGATGTGAAAGAAGAAAGAATTAATATGACGAGATTTTGCGAACTGTAGTAGCCGAGTTTGGTGTTGGTGTTTCTACTGTTTCTGATTGGGTCAAGATGAAATATAAGTTTGAAGAGCATGCTAAACGAAGATGCCAAACAAGAAAACAATGAAGACGTGTTAAAACGAGAAAGTAAATGAGAGTTTTTTTGGTTCACGAAGACGAAAAGAACATCGAAAGGGACGAAGAAGACGATGACATAGCAGAGAGCAGTAGTCATGACACCGCTGACGAGATCTTCAATGCCTTAGAGGTAAGAGTTTTTATTTTGGAGTCGAACGATCTGAAGAATCAACGCCCTCTGACGTTCTGCTAATGAAGCGATGGCGAGATATTGTTGCAAGAAAGCGATGTGAAAAGAAAAAGCAAAGGAAAATGGAAAATTTTTACAAAAAAAAAAGAAAATAATAAAACTAGTGTTAAAAAATGGCTTTGTAAACAGTTTATTTTTATTAAAATATTTTGATAATTTTGTACATTGCCTTCAGTTATTTTACCTCAAACTTTAAAAAATGACATCTCAATTAGTATCCGAAAGTTTGGTTATCCGAAACCGCCTCCCCTCCCTTTGTTTCGGCTAACAGAGGTTCCACTGTACTCATTTTACCTTTCGTAGTTGGGTTAAAGGAGGTAAGCCCTCGTGACCTGTGTCAGTATATTAAAACTTGTCCGACCTTTCGGTCTGTCGGCTTTAAGGAATTCTAAAGTAGCCGGTGATGCGATAGGCCGGAGTAGCACCGCACGATTCTAACACAACTGATACGGTGTTCGTGAGTAACCACAGTACCATCTTGATGGCCTTCAGAGGTGATGCCAAAACGTCTACGAATAACATCTTTAGTGGACCACGGCGCAATAGCCCGGATTTTATTTTTAACAATGTTTCACAGACGTTGTTCTACAGATAGGATCGGGCTGAGATCTCGGTTCCCGCCCCACTGATGATGGCTGTCGCCTCTTGTGTCCTACCCTATGCCTCGGCCTAATAGCCCGGCAACTTTTAACAATACTTCCCGGTTGGAGTGAGTTTAATCTTTCGGAATTTTCCTGTGAGCAAAGAAGAATACGATATTTATTTAAAATTATGAAACGTCTGTAACAGTATTGAAAATAATTTAATTATAATATAAGCATTGTTCAGTGCATTTAATTATTCAGTCTCTCTCTCTCTCTCTCTCTCTCCTCCGACGCAACAGCCCACGATAAGCATTGGCCTCCCCGACTCGTCGGTTCCAAACACCTCGGTCCTCTACACTCCGCCTCCAATCACCGATACTCATCCTCCTGAGGTCATCTTCTACGTCCTGTAGCCACCTTCTTCTAGGTCTTCCTTTCCTTCATTGCCCACCTATTGTCCCTCTAAGAATTTCTCTGGGCGTTCTGTCCTCCTACATGCGCATCATATGTCCCAACCACCTGATCCTCATAGATTTGACGAACCTCACTACGTTCCCTCCTCCTCCGATTCCCTATTGTTCCGTATGCGCCATTCTTCACCTTCCTTCACTGGTCCACAGATTTTATTTACTTATTTATTAAGGAACCGAATGTCGTTTGTAAAATGAGTGATTCTTCTTCATGATAAAGCTTCTCCAAACACTATAAAATCGGTACGTGAAATCACTGGAACATTACATTTTCAGATTCTCCAACAAACATTTTACAATCCGCCTCCAGACTTCATTCAATTTGGTCACTTAAAAGGATTAATTTTGTAGAATCAAGTACCATCTGTGGTGTAGGAAGGATTTTTCAATGGATGACAGTTACTGACGAATATTTTCTCATGTATGAAGGGTTAAAAAGCATGATTTCTACATGACGGTGGGTTAACAATGACGAGCGCTAGGAGAGCTGCTGACCGGGATTCGACAGTTTACAGTCCACTGTGCAAGTTATTATATTGTTCCGACGATTTCACGGATCGTCGTATAGTACAGTGGAAACAAAATACAGACACCAATGAAGTCACTAATTACCAGCTTTAATAATTAGTCACAAATAACAATTTGAAAACTAGGTACGCTCATAAAATAATTCAAGAATTTTGTCCACACGCAGTAATAATTGTCAATTAATAGCTCCGCACTAATTATAACACAATAATCACTTTCCACTAATCCCCAACAACAATCACTCGGTCCGCACTCTACAACATCGCCACGTGTATCTAACTTCTAAGCCGACCGTAGACCCATATATCTATCCTTCAGGACTTCCAGAATAATTTTCCATTCTTTTGGCCGCGAACCAACATGATTTGCATAGAAAAGAGTACTGGAACAGTCTGGAATTTATTTGAGTGCAAGGCCTTGACCGAGACACTACACCTGCTCGACTAGCCGAGAAACGTGTAGTATGACACACTCGACTTTTCGAGAGTGTTACGTAATTGTCGCAGCAATGTCATACAGTGGCGTAACTACACGGGGATCAATCTCCCCCCCCCTCCAGAGCTATTAAAACTTTCAGCAAAATTCCTTAAGCACTTAACGTAGACCTATTTCTAAACAGTTGCGCGTGTTAAAATAAAGTTTATAAATAACATGTAGAAATGAAATAAAATATAGAAAAATAAAATGTAGAAAAACAGGAATTATAATATTTGTAAATTAACAAAATAGAGTTTCCCAGATGAAAACAATCACTCACAATTTGGTAAATAACGTACGCATTTGCTGCCTTAAAAAAAAAAAATGCAAGCGCTAGGAAACAAAGTCTTTGTCTTTATTCTACCTTTACCTTTGTCTTTTACGCCCAGACACACTTCTCCTTCCAGCTTTCTCTATGTCATAAATCACTTCCGGCAAAAATCTACATGTCGTCTCTGGACAGATAAACTAACAGTTTCTTGACTTTAATTCGAAAAAAATTAAAAGATTTTATTGCTGGATTTTACGTAAAAATAATGCACTTTTACACAAACTGTAAGCTGGTTAAAACATTCTTGGAACTACATTCTTAACGTGCTAAGGGGTAATAAAACCGGGTTTTTTTAAAATAACTTTCGCCCTGTAATGTAACCGCGCCTGAAATCCCCCCCCTTAAACAATATACATGCTGGTTACTTGTTGAAGTTGCCACCAACTGTAATTTCATAGCCGTTGTGCACTAATATTCTGAGGATTTATTGAGAATAATACAAATTTAGAATTAAAATGATTCCTAATAATCTGGACTTATTACCCTTCATTTCAATAACAATTAACCACGATGAAATCACCCCTTTTCCAAATTTTTTTCAATTCTTATACTTCGCGTTGGTTCACTCAAAAACTTTGAGACGCAAAAGAATTTTGTTTATATGTATTTATAAAATTATATGGGAAGAATCGTGAACTTCTCATTTGCGTTTACGAAAATGGGGAGTCCACCATTTCACCCCCCCTCCCAGGAGCAGTTCTTATTTACGCCACTGATATTACACCCGGTACTGAGCTGATGCTGTCACCCAGGAACGAAGAAAACAAATGGCTCATACTTCTAGGCAAAGAATTCTGTAATAATGTCATTAAAACTACTAACAAAGCTACAGGAGAAGTGAATAATTACAGATGGGGGGGGATGTCGAATTATATTTGACTTGTTACATTAACTTCAGTAACCATTTATCTTTTGTTTCACAGTTCTGTACTGATCAATGCGGCTCCCGCATAATGGTCACTTCTGTCAACCAACAACACGTGTAGACTGGAAAGATTTAAATCGAAAACCCTCCGTTCCTTATCGGCGTCTCCTTGGTTTGTCAGAAATGATGTAATTCGAGGAGGTCTTCGAGTTCCTACCGTATCTGCTTTTGCCCGGTTGTTAGCTGTAGCTCTCTTTCCTGTTCATCCTTCGCCTACCTAAGAACCATCAGCACCAAGCAACCTCCACCAACGATTAGGGTCAAACGCCCTCGGACGATTTTTTATAACCCACCATAAAGACGTCCTCGTCTGTAAGTTCTTGTCCCAGGCCTGGAGTTAACCACCGAAAACTGACCTTTCTTCCTCCCTCGCACGCTGTTGCTGCTGTTACCCCTGTCGCCGGCTCGGAGAGTCTCTGCCCCAAGGCGTCTTCTTGCTTAGCCTGAGATAGGCGACACCTGTCGTGTCGCCTGAATGGGTTCCAGCAGTAGTCCCATACAATAAAGTCTTCTCCCCCCGACATCTGCCGAATGATCATGCTGCCGATTATCCAGTCCAGTATTTAGCACCTTTCTACTGTACCAGCACTATGTTTATCTGGCAGCCATTGGGCTCGACCCAGATACTGCAATCCTGCGCCACGGGTGCAAAGACACCCCGCTACAACGACGCAACGCAACGAAACTGAATGTTCATAGTGGAGGTGGGCCGATATAGCTATAACAGGTATTTTGGAACGATTATTTTTGTGGAACGGATATAACAGTGACTGAAAAGTTAAAATACCTGTTCCGATTCAACGATAACTGAAAACTCGAAATACCCGTTCCGATTACTCGCGGCCTCGCGATTCCGAGTCGTGGCACCCCGTACGCAACTAACAAATAAACAAGTAAACGAGTACTACGAGTATAAGGAGTACACGAGTACAAAGCCACTTTTTGGTGCTGAATACTTCATTCTGCGCATGTGCCGATTGCCATACAAGTATGAAACAAACAAAACAGCGAGGTTCAGAGTATCTCTATACCAAAGAGACGAAGCTGTTTCTAATAATTAACAAAATTCATATTGATATTACATTTATTCTCGTGTGTTAAGCAGATATATAATACAGATTATAATAACAAATTATATATTATACTAGTCACCAACTTGGTAAATTTTGAAAAAGCGAATTATATTGCGTCATAACCTACAGGGTGGTTGATAGTTGATAGGCCATGTAGTACTTTTTGTTAATGTGATTTCGGAGATGATTTTAACTTCACTGCACATCTCACGTACATTTTTTTTGACGTTATTTGTTGTGCTACTAAGTGCACTCTAAATTGCATTCCCTGCGTTTCGCAACTGATTTGTCTTATACAAAATGGAATCAATCATCTAATATTAAATCTATGTCCGTTTGTTTACTCCTAGTGAAAACTTAAATTAGTATTCCCAAAGGGAGATAGGCCTATAAATTCTACTGTTTCTTATATTCTTTTAAACAGTAACAGCTTAATAAAGTCACAGTGTAAAGTAACACTGTTAGTTTCAAATTATTTCTTAAAACAAATTATACAGAGTGTTCACAAATGGTCGTCCAATATTTCGGTAACGTGTGCGTTAGTTACATAATTGTCATTAGATATAACAAATTTGTATAGTAATCATGAAATGGCTGACAAGCATTTCATCTACGGGAAAGCCAATGGATCTGATATAAAAGCAGCCCGCCTTTAGGCAGCCTTCGAGTAAAATGTTTGTGAAAATCCATCAGCGATTGTGTGAGATTGGTACATTCCAACCATCGACTCAGAATTACGGTAGAAAGAGATCTGTTTCAACTGCTGAATTAGAGGAACGAGTTTTGGTCAGAATTGAAGAGGAACCAGAATTGTCATGCCGAAGAATCGCTCATCAGGAAGGTATTCCAAGCCACATCACCATATGGAAAATTCTTCGCAATCAATTGCTGTATCCGCATCACCTTCAGCGTATTCAAGCTCTCGTACCAGCCGACTTCCATAGCAGGACTGGGTTCTGTCAATGGCTAATGAATGAGCGAGTTCGTGACCCTATGTTTGAATCTAAAATTTTATTTACGGATGAGGTATCTTTTAGTCGGGATGGAATAAATAATTTCCACAACAACCATATCTGGGCAGAGGAAACTCCACATCAACCTAAGTGTCAAACCATCAGCATCGGTTTTCGGAGATAAGCTGATTGGTCCTTACTTTTTGCCTAACAGATTGAATGGAGAAGAATACCATGAATTTCTTACCAACACACTTAATGAAATAGTGGATGATATTCCTCTACATCATGTACAACAAATGTGGTCCATGTATGACGGTGCACCCGCACATTTCTCAAATAATGTCAAGCAGTTATTGAATAATCGCTTTCGTGGCCAGTGGGTTGGGCGTGGTGGTCCAGTTGCATGGCCTTCCCGCTCACCAGATTTATGTAATTGGATTTTTACTTGTGGGGGCATCTGAAGAGCTTGGTGTACAGCACTCGAATAAACACGGCAGATGAATTATTTGCTGTCAACAAATTAAAGTAATACCGAGAATTTTTGAACGTATTCGAGCTTCGATGGTCAAACGGGCTGAACCCGTTGAAGTAAATGGGGTATGAAGTAATGGGTGCATTGAACGCCTACTTTAATTATTTCGTGCTGTCGTTATGGTAATTTTTCATTTTAGTTAACACTAAAATCTGCAGATAAATACAATAGTTTAAAATCTTTTGTATTCATTTTGTATTTTACGTTTTCATTTTCTCCTTTCAAATAAATTGTAATGTTTTTTTTACTATTTGTTGCTTGTATTTACAAATAAAACTATTTGCGAATAATTATTTTTGCAGTTTGATGGTAAAGTCTAACTGGCATTTTCCATCATAACTCGGTTGTTTGAGATCGCATTGTAACAAATAAGGTATCATTTTGTTCACGAAATAATGCTTACGATTTTATCTAATGGAATATTATTCCATAAAACTAATAGTTTGAGATATGAATGATTTAAAAATTAAAACAGCCGCCATTTTGAAATTTGAGAATGTAAAATTTTCAAAAAAAATTTCATTTTGTAGATTATGTTACTGGAGTAACACGTACCAGATTTCATTAGAATATCTAACTCCATTCTCGAAAAATAAAATTTTCCTTAAAAATACAAAATGGCGGACAGATGGAAAACTATACGTTTTGGACCTATGTTTACAGGAACTTATTTTCTTGTAATTATGTAAGGAACACGTTACCGAAATATTGGTCGACCATTTGTGAACACCCTGTATAATAAAGGTAGTGTATAACAGGCATATAATAACAGGTATTTGCACGTGTTATCTTTTTGAAACGGTTTCGTTCTTACCTGTTATTTTCAAATACCGGTTCAGAACACCTCTAATTCATAGGAGAACAATAAACATTAGTCTGTTTACTTGTTGAACGGTTGGTCGTCCCAAAACGTACTATACTGTATATCAGTAATGACTGTTAATAATAATTACATAGCTGATAATGAAATTAGTCTTTATACATGTTTATCGTTCAGTGGTATGATATGGTTCATTTAGTGGTGTAGCTATATCTAGCCAAGCCAATGCTGAACAACAACTTAATTAGCATAGTCGTGATAATTTTGCACTTTCTCAAGCAGTCGCTGTTGTTTAATGGGAAGAAAAAGAATGCATTGTAATGACGTTAAACGTTGCACACAATCCACTTTCAAGGTACCGTATTACATATCAACATTTCATGCCTCTCACAAACGCTGCTGCTAGTCCATAGTTAACCTATGTAACTTTAAATGCAACAGAGGGGAAATTTGCTGATAAGCGTATATCTGCTGCAAGGGAGGCTTTACGAAAGTGGTTTTAAGAATTACCAAAGCCTATTCTCCTAAACACGTTATTGTCACCCCACCACCAAACCAGTGGCGTATCTAGAATTTGCCATGGGGGTGTCCAGGGCCGAGTCGGCTTCATACAAAAGAAAAAACAAGGCTAAAGACTAATCACCATTCATAATCATCATCATCTTCTTCTTCTTCATCATCATCAGCTGTGGCTCTAAAACCCTTGATGGGTCTTCGCCTGCTCCAAGAGTCGATTCCATTCCTCCCTATTGCGTGCCCTGGCTTTCCCGTTTCGTATGTTCAGCTTTCCGAGGTCCTCCTCTTCTGGTGTTTGACTCTACTTCGGGGTCTTCCCCTTTTTCTACTACCCATTGGTTTCTGGTAGAAAATATGTTTCCTACACTGTCCTTCCTCCATTCTTTCTACGTGTCCAACCCACCTTAGCCTGTATATTTTGCTTATCCTGACAATGTCCGGCTCTTTGTAAAGATGGTATAGTTCATAATTATAGCGCCTGCGCCACATTCTGTTTTCTTGTACTCCTCTAAATATTGTTCTTAGAATCCGTCTTTCACAGCAACCTAGAAGTTTCTCGCTATTTTTTGTCATTGTCCAGGTTTCTCAAGCATATGTCAGCACTGCCCTGATAAATGTTTTGTAAAATCACCACTACTATATTTAAAGTGATAACGTGTTTACAATGTACAAAGTGTTCTAACATCCTGAAATCAATTCCATTAAAGTAAACGGTAATAATAACACCAAAAATAGGCGTCATTGAAACATTGTTTACAAGATAGTTATCGACTGAATTGATTTTCCTATATTTCATATTTCAAACGTATACGCTAATACTGTGTAATAAACCTGTTTATATATTCAAAAAAGAGTTACTACTATATTAGCGTACACAGCTGAAAAAATAATAAAACAGCCTAAAAATTAAGAGAATAACAAAATTCGTCAACTTTTTTCGACCCTCTGGGAGGGGGCCGTCCCCATCATCCTCCGCAGTAAATATGCCCCTGCACCAAACACGATGTCTGCGCTTTCCTGAGATTTTTGTTTAAGGTATTCCAACACGGCTGACAATAACACAGTACTTTATCACTGAACAAAAACTCGAAAAGCCGATAGCTACGATCATGAATCACCGCCACACAGGGAAATCCTTTCCAAATGGGAACCATCGTCTCTAGCTTTCAGTCACACGGGTAAGTTCCAACCAACGCTTTCGGAAGAAGTAACACAGGAGTCTAGAATATGTCAGTTTTACGCGCGCGCACTAATATATTTTGAAACGAGCGAAGCAAGTTCTCAGTTTTAACTCGACAGTCTGGCATCTGCCTGTCCGTCTCACGACAACTTTTGAACCCATCAATCGACTTTCATAAAACTTGAAAAGCAAGTCCACACTTTTACCCTACAGATCCCTATTGTCGTTTACGCTGATCCTCCCACAAAACAGGAGGGGATAGGAAAACAAACAAATGTGGGACCAAATTCGCACTCAGACAAAAATGGTTAAGTTAAAACTAAGAACTTGCTTGCTTCTTCAATTAAAATGTATGAACTAACCTCAGTTGTGTAATATCATATTTTCAACTAAACATTTGTGTGTACATTCTATTTTGTCATTAGTTGTCTTAGTAAATTACATGTACGTGAAGCATTCTAGCAGGTTTATAGCAGGTTAAATGTTCTCTGAAAATCACAAGTGTTCTCATTCGATTTCCTGCGAAAATACACAAACGGCTTGGCTCCCATTCCATTACTCCCACGCCACTAAGAGTCATTCATTCCTCTTACAAAATCTAACTGCAAGATACGGATTGAGCAATGCAACGAAATTACATATTGAAACTTGAATTAAATAAGTAATTCTTTGTAACCACTACATCCGCTGCTAAACTTTTACACATTTACATTAGAGGTGTGCTGAGCTAGTATTTGAAAATAACAGGTACGAACGAAACCGTTCCAAAAATATAACACGTACAATTACCTGTTATTATATACCTATTATACGTATACGTGTATTATATAATTTGTTATAAGAATAAATTGAAACTAAAAGTATTAACAGTGTTACTTTACACTATGACTTTATTAGGCTGTTACTGTTTAAAAGAAAATAAGAAACAAGAGAATTTATAGGCCTATTTCCCTTTGGGAATATTAATTTAAGTTTTCACTAGGAGTAAACAAACTGACATAGATTTAATATTAAATTATTGATTCAATTTTTGTTAGACAAATCAGTTGCGAAACCCAGGCAATGAAATTTAGAGTACACGTAATAGTACAACAAAGAATGTCAAAAAAATTTACGTGAAATGTGCAGTCAAGTTAAAATAATCCACCCACTCTGTAGGTTATAACACAATATAATTAGCTTTTTCAAAATTTACAAGTTGGTGACTAGTATAATATATAATTTGTTATTATAATCTATATCCTTTATCTGCATAACACACGAGAATAAATGTAACATCAGTCTGAATTATTTTCATTTATTGAAAACAGCTTCGTCTCTTTATCTCTTATAGAGATATTCTGAACCTCGCTGGCTTGCTTCGTATCGTACTTGTATGGCAATCAGCACACGCGCAGAATGAAGTATTCAGCACCAATAACTGTGACTTTGTATTCGTGTACTCTTTTATTCGTTAGTTGCTTGCGTACGGGGGTCCTGCGACTCGAAACCGCGAGTAATCGGAACGGGTATTTCAACTTTTCAGTTACTGTTATATCCGTCCCACAAAAATAATCGTTCCCAAAATACCTGCTATAAGTATATCGGCCCATCTCTAATTTACATGTGGATTAGTTCTGATTTCTTAAAAAATAAATTTTTCATTCAATAAAAGTGCTTTTATTACCTAAAAAATACGCTGACACTGAATATTCCAGATAATCAACTCCCTATTGTGTCATAATTAATGTAATTTTATTTTTATTAACAAAACACATTATTTGAAAAACAGATAATTACATCTTCTTTACAATACACTCTCAATCAAAAAAAATTTAATACTATTATTGCAAAGTGTCTAGTACAGAGAACCATTTCTCTACGTTACAAAACGCAGTGAGAAAAATGTCCACAAACCAATTCAATGTTAAAAAAAATATATTAGAAATAGTACAAAAGTACTACTGGTTGTCACAGGTGACACACTGTCATCTGTATCACGCATAGATCCAGGCGTCTTCCACCAAACGTCCACAATTTGCTCATAACTCAGTCAACTACAGTTTCTTCTTAATGCATATTGTTTATGGACATATGTCTGTGTATATTCATCTCTCTTCAAGTAAATTTTATTACCAATGTTGCCCAACAAGTGATAAACAAAAAGATATGCATATAACACAATTTATATGCATATACGAAGAATGCGGACAATAGAAATGATGCGAAGAGTGCGGACACCACTTCGGACTGGTGCGAACACCACTTCGGTCGAGTAGAGACACTGAAAATTTTTCGTTTAGACCATATCAATACTTTGTGTTGAAGCACCTTTACGTTTTTTCAAACTGAATCCCATCACCCTTTCCAGGCTTTGAACTGGCAAAATGACAGTAAGACTACAGTCATTTTTAACGTATTTAAAATCAGCTTTGAGTGTCTTCCTTTGTTGTTCATACTTTTAATTTTTTAATTTCTTATCTGTTACATTTAACATATACATATATACACACATCATAAATACACACATCGACCTACTCCACTTTTTAAATGAAAGAAATCGCTTTTAACCATATTTGATATCGCCCATTTCTTCATACCTTTGAACAGTTCATTTTATCCTCTCGTCCATCCTCACGTACTTTATTTTCCTCTTATTCCCTTTCATGCTTAATTCCATTCTCATATATGACATTCTTCACCTTGGGCTTTGGATTCAGAAGAATTGTGTTGATTTTATGAAGCCGTCCCTCAACAGCGTTGGTGTCCTATATCGTCTTTTACACACAGTGGTACAGTGGGGGATTTCTTCATTCTCTAGCCACTGTTTAACAAAATTATCAAAAAGAATGAATCTCGACAAATCCATCTTCCACGTGTTTGGAAGGTATTATATAAAATTTAGATTGTGTAGATGTAGGTTACACAATTAAAGCGTGCAGGTTTCGGTGTTGTCCGCACTCTTCGTGCCACTATTTACATCACTGATTAGAAACTATAAGTGGGATAATATAAGTGCAAATTATTATAAAACATAATAATTCAAGCGTATTTAGAAAAAAACTTGTGGAAGAGTATGCACCTGTTGGGACAGGGAGTAGTAGTAGTAGTACTAGTATGAGGAGGAGGAGGGGGGAGAGAAAGAGAGAGATTTACATGCATTACGTTTCAATGTTTCATGATGCAGTGTGACATTTCATGTGAGAAAATATTACTTCTAGTGTTATGACAATTTTCTTTTGTTAGTTTCCTAAGTTTGTTATTATTTGGTTTTTAATCTTATCACAATTTTGATAATTGTTTTGTTTACAATGTGTGTCTTACACTGTACATTAACTGATTCATTTCAAACACAAATTATTGTTGTTTCTGTTATGCAAACTTGAGGAAAATGTGCATTTGGAGTGAGGAAAAATAAAAAGGGAAAAATTTTCTACTCCAAGAAAATCTTCTTACATCATTATCAGATACAGAATTGCACATGTCAAGATGCCTTGTAATATATTTTTTTTAAATCATTTTCACAAAGCATGCTTTTTCTTCTTCATTCCGGGATTCGTGTTGTCAGCTATTCCAGTGTCCATCTACACACCAACTATTGCAAGGTACCCTGTATCTCCTTTCCATTCAGGTTTTATAATTTAAAATTTGCTTAGATGTATATACTCCTACAGTCTGCTTATACAGTACATCTGCTTTTACCTGTACCGTTGACCCAAATCTGTCCTTATGATATGGTTTCTATATCCCTCTGTCCTCACCAACTTTTTAAGATATCTGAGAAACCTATCTCATCTCCATAGCTTATATGTGATCTACAATGTTTCCAGGTCCCTAAACCACTTCAGAGGGGGTCAGCAGAACCAAAACTTTTTAAAATTTTACCTCTGTTTCACTTCTCTTCTTTTCTATATACACATTCAATAGTTTCACAAATGTTCTGCAATGTATTTAAGATTCTCTCAACATCCTCATCAAATTCATAAGAAATGTCGCGTCCCGCGTATTGGAACTGAGAGACGCACCAATATTTTGTCATTAATTACTATTTTCAATAGATGGTACTGTCTTGGAACAAGTTAGCAATTTTTAATGCCTGGGCTACAGTGTCTTATGATGCGTGCAATGACATTGTGAATAAGTTGCATAAGTTCAATCTTATGTGCGGGACCATTAGGTGAACCCAGTAAACTTAACTAAGAGTTTATTCAGTGAAACAGTATGTTTTGTTGTTTTGTTTAGTGGATAGAAATACTGGATTTTAAATCAGGCTGTAACTTCAAAGGTCTGAACTGAACATAACCTCAACAGTTGTTCAAAATTACACAATAAAAGAGCTTTATCTCACAATAACAAGCCCAACATTGTAACGAGACATATGACCACGATATTTTGGACATCAAAATATACACATGTCATCATAATTGAGTGGGACAAGACCCATTAAGTAGTCACCATGAGTGCACCAAGCATTGAAACTACATAAATAAATAATAATTGAAGAATGAACTCATAACTAAAGAGTTAAAACAGTAATGGTAATAATAATAAAACAAGAAAGAAAATGTATTAAATAGTGATTACCCAATAGATTCGGTCAGTGAGAAACCAAGAAACAAAGAAGAACACGTATTAACAATAATAATAATGATGTCAATCAATATGGTGCCACAAGAAGAAACAAGAACTTACACTAAAGTTAACTGCATGGAAGTAGTATTGTCAAGGTCACACCGCTTACTTACAGCGTTGCCACTAAGCAACAGTTTCCCTTTCTTCCGAAAAATGCTACACTAGTAAGTAGGCCTACTTAATGTAAAGAATATAACAAAGTGATTTTTAAATTAAATATTTACTTTGTTGTTATCAATAAGGCTTCCATTAAAATCATTTTTTGAGCTTTAAACTGTTGAACATTCTAAAATCAATGACAATAGAAGACTGAAAAAACATCGATACATTTTGAAGGTTCATAGATGCCTACTGCAGAAATTTTATAGATAAAATTTAATGTTATTTAAAGTAAAAAACATTTTAAAATCTTACGAGTATCACACAGTTGTTCTGGTTTTGTAAGATAGTGTAATGTAAGGTTAACTTGCGTTTTACTGTATTTTTTAAGTAAAATTTTACAGGGAGAAAGTTTCTAATACATACATTAGAATACAATGTCAATAATTCTTAATAATAATTACATCACAATTAATACATTGTTAATAATTAATTAACAATGAATTTCCGTAACTTATACATAACATTCAATGCGAATGTTTGAACGAATTTTCATACGCATCCTGTGTCTTAAGCTTGCCCCATTTAATTATTGAAGAGACACCGCACTATTCGTGACTCTGAAAAATATTTTATTTTTATTTCCTGCACTGCTTATAATTAAGTAAAAAATTTAGAACTATACTATAAGACGTTACATGCACAAGTAGCATAAAAATAATCGTATGTATAAAAGTGAAACGAGTTGGATGTCTTAAGAAAATAAGGATAATTTTATAAACAACAAATACAAATGCCTCATGAAATAAATTTAAAATTCCTTATCCATATATTAATATATTATAAATCTTTAAATATAGAAATTAAATTTATAATTCTATATTTTATGAATTGTCCTTACAAATTTTATAATTAAAATTTTCCTTATTTTATAAACTATAGAATTCCTTATGAGTATTATAAATAATAGTCAGTACTGTAACTGAAATGGGATTGGCTTTTGCCACAACAGCGACAAATTTGTTTACAGAAATTGCTCAGTCCTATTTATCTTTGTGCAACGGAAGAAAGGTAGTAGCGCGACCAGTAAACATACACATTTTTGAGGGGAGTGTAAAATGACAAAGGCATTCATAAAAGTGTCAGACAGCAATATTTACCGAAAAGACATGCCGACAGGGTATACGCAATTTGCATACCAAATGTGTACATATACCTAACAGAACTTCCGAACCATATGGCTAAGGAAAACAAAAACAGATTCATTTACAAAAAGGAAAAGACCGTATGAAAAAATTAAAGCGACAACAGCAGGCAAGTTCAGCGTTCTCAGACAACTGTCAGTCTGTAGGATAACCACCCATGAAGAAACAGTAAAACGTTAAATAAGTAAGTTCACTGTACGGAAAACACAAAATAACTGACCTAATGGTATTTCGTAAAGTTAGGGTGTGTATTGCTAAAAGCTTTAGATTCTAACATAAGAAAAACCAGCGCAGTATAAATCGTAGATTCAGAGAACTGTAAATCGTAACAAAAGAAGCCAAAGAAAGAGAAGAAACGCAAAGATAGAAATTCTGTAGATATTTACGCGACAACAAAAAATATGTTGCCGACTCACACAAATGTTTATAGCTCAAATACTGGCGCTCAGAATTTAACTGAGTAATGTTACCCACAACTAATTATTCCTGATAAAAAAAATTCATTTATGCGATACGCATAAATAAATTTGAAACGAGCAATATAAGGTGGATGTATGAAATTTGCTTTCGTAGCACTGCTAAAACGCTACACACTGTACTAGCCGGCAACAACGCTGGGCGAGGGGCGTGGAGGTGACAGGGAGAAGCAGTGAAAGTGAGTGACCTTGACGGTGCTACTTCCATGCAGTTAACTCTAACTATTAGATAAGAAGAGCAATTGTGAAATAAATTACCAACGACAAGTGAAGTACAGAATGAGAGACAATGACAGATAGCCAAAACACTAACTGACTACATTAGATGACCTGAATATGACCACTAATCTAGTAAATGAGTAAGTAGGGCATCCATAATAGCCAGGAGAGTGAGAGTAATAAGAATATTAGTATAATAAGAAGCTGTAAACAACAGTATGATAACATATTATGTCCAGTATTAATGTAAGTTAATAGAGAACTAAAATTGTCAGATAACAGTAATAATTACCAAATAAGTTATGAAAAGTGATAATAGAGAGAAAAAGAACCAATTGATAAATTACAGGTGATAATTAATAACATTAATACAAGTAAAAAAGAAATAAAAATTGTAAATGAAGATAAACCCAGTCAACACATTGTTGGATTAGAGTGGGGAGACACATAACCTAACTACATGTACTTTCCACTTAGATCAATACGAATTAATAACTAAAACATAATTAAACTAAAATCTCTTGGACAAAAAATCAAGTAGATATGGTAAGGGTTCTGCCAATACCAAAATCAACTACCTACAGTAGTATTTATATTGTAATTGATGTAAACAAAATGACCAAAAACAGACAGAATGGGAATCACCATGTAAATTTTAGCTAAAACAAGTTGTAAAATTAATCAGAAACGAAAAGGGTGATATCTGTATAGCAAGAAAGATGGTACATTACTAGCATAATGTTGTAGTATAATTATTATCACTAACGTAAGGCATAATAATAATAATTAAATACATCTGTCATGTGACACTAGCTGCAAGTATTATTACTAAGTTCTCAATACAAGAGAATGCACCAATGTAAAACACAAGATTGTAAAACAATGTAATAACTGTAATGAACAATTATGAACAAGATAGTGACTTAAAAGACCACTACTTAATTAAGAATGAAGTAAAGTAAGGTGACACCTTATAGTACAATCTATAGGCGATTAAATAGACTCAAAACTAGAAAATAACAATGTATTAACAGTAACTAGAGCGAACAGTAGTTGCACTGACCATGTATGTGTAATTGTGACACAACAGAAATTGTCCAGTGACAAATATTAAAATGTAATTAGTCAATATAGTTAGTAGAATCATTGGCCTACTGCAACCTAAGCATAGGAGATATATTTTGCCAATAATAGTAAGTAGATAATAAGTAAAGAGTGTAAAAGGACTTGAAAAGCATAATCTCAAAGAGATGTGATTGTCATTTGTTAGTTTTAGTGAAAGAATACCTAAATTTATTAAGAAATAGTATAAAGTAAATAATAGATTCCTTAATCATGGACGAAAATATATCATGGGTGGACTCTAAATTAAGAGCCAAATGTTCGCCATGTCGTAATAAGCTTAAATTCATAATCAGAGGTGTTATAAGAAAGTTATGTCACCAGGACAAAAGGTTTATTTTGGACAAAATGTTTAGCGTCAGTTCGTACTCTTAAACCCAAAGTCCCACGCTTGTTGTAACAAATAATTCAGCAAAGGGGGGTATGTGTACTCAAGTAAAGATCCTTAGCCAATCAAAAGAAAGAATTCGATAATTTTTACAAGGAATGCAAACGAGAACAGCAGACACGGACGCCATTTTGGAACACTTCTTCATGACCACTAATGCAAGACAGACGACAGCTCCGCATCGCCAGAAAGCACGTCTAACCTAATTTAGTGTGTGTAATCAAATGTAAACAAAGGGGACATAACCCTATTTTGGTAAAATCATAATAACGTTTTTTATTCGAAGTTCAGTGAAGACCTAACAGTGCGATATAAATTGCTAAGTGTATAATCCATAGTAATTATGCAAATTAAAGGGAGTAAAATGATTTTTTATTATATTTAAGGAATTTATGAAATTGAGGATACATTCTATCGAAACAACATTAATACTATGTGTACATACGAACAAATAAGGGGCATTGTACCTTACTAGCTTAATTAATTTGTTAATTACAAAGAAAGTTCTCAATTTAATTTTATTTAATTAATAGATGAAAGTTATAAATATGATGACAGTTTTTCCAATATAAACACTAAGAGTGCTTGAATTAATATTATATCGATGAAGTTATTCATAGTTAAAACGATGGTAATTTAACAACAGCTATCCAGAATTTTGAGAATTGTCAATTGACATGATTAATTATCAGAAGATAATTGAGAAAATAATTTATGCTTAGATATAAGAAAGAGTCTAATATTATTACAATATGTCATTGTTTCATTATTAAAAGAAGTTAATACCAAGCTAAATACGATTCTAAGAAGGAACAGATTACCTGTTTAAAGTAATCCAATATAACTATTCAGATGATTCTTCCTGGAACACTGAATTAATTTATAACTTTATTGCGTTTATATTTTATGTGTTATAAAAGAATTATTAATTCATTTAAAGTTCATTGGTGGCAGTTACAATACAACAAGTTAACCTATAATGTCGGAACCAGACATGTCTATGAAACCTTCAGTTATACATTAAGATGTAATTAATTTTGTAATCACTCTCCGACTACCCAATAATGGTAGGATAAGTCTTCTGTTTGGTTTATTTGTAGTCTGCAGTCTAAAAGGACCCACATGTCAGATAAATATTTTAACCAAAAACAAGTACTGTATAATAATTCTGATAATTACAAATCAGACAACCAACCCTGAGACAAAAGATTTCATAAAAATAAATATTATTGTAAACCAAAATAAACAAGTAACAATATATAATATTTTTAAAGTAATTTGATGAATATTATCAAGAAATAAACCATAATTTTATACGACAAAAATAGAGTCAGACGATTTATTTCAGTAGACTAGACTATTACAGATCAGGTGGATATCTCGCAATGGATGGCAACACTGACAGCGGCAAAATGAGTTTATTTTAAATAATTCTAAACTTAGATTGTCATATCAACACTGCGCGGTTAGCCAACTTCACTTCAAGTAAGTAATTATTTAATGAAATAAAAATGTACTAGTACTTTCAGTGAGAGATCGACTTCGCAGATTCGTCTAGTCAACCGAAGAAATGCCGCACCATAAATAAATTCCGAAGAACCAATATAATCGAACATTAAAAAAAATTTATTTAAACAACAACCAAAAAACAATAGCCGAATTTAATTAATAAAAATAATTATAAACAAACTTAAATAAATAAAGAGCTTTGTATTACAAAGTATGTGTTAATAAAGTAAATGAGAGGAAAAATTATATATTCAAGCTCCATCACTCCCAAGTTTTACAATCTGTTGGAAAGTTAGATATTTCGTAAGAAAAGCAATTTTTGTATTAATATCAACAAAATATGAATAAGAAGTTGATAAAACAATAAAACAATCTGCCTATTAAAAGAGTATAGTACATTTCAGTTAATAATCACAAACTACCAATCAGAGAGCTTGTGTGACTCTGGAATCAAATACAGGGTAGCAGTGAGTGACAGCACTACATCACACTGGCCTTCTGGCCATTTCACTGTTTGTTAACGCCTTCAGCAAAAGAAGACTGCTAAACTGCATGCAATCACGCAAGCAACCTTTTTACAGCACATAAGGTTAGATTACAACTACAACCCTCATGTTAATAGTGCCCTTCATTCTACATTTCCAATCATAAAAAATATATTTCACTACCAAACTATTCAATATAATGTATCTTGGCATTATATATGTAGGTGCCCAAAATTCCAAAAAAGATGTACAAATACGTGTAGGGCATGTGACGCATATATAGCACCTATGGAGTATATGCGATTAATGGAAGATCTAATCGAGATTAAATGGAGTGTAACTGGGAGGATTAGGACCAATATGTGGTAGTGATGAGGACCAGATAAATACCTAGTGGGTGGGCTATCTATAAATGGTAATTCATCTGTATATTTGCCCTACATCCTGGTTACTACCAACAAAATGCAAAATTGATGACAAATATAATTTTCTTCCAGCAAATTTAATTCAGCTGGGTTCACAGCATGAAAAGAAACCAATCAGCAATGAGAGAGTGGGAAGAGTGGCAAATCTTACTTGTTTGTTATACAAGTGACACCTAATTGATCTCTCAACAAAAACAACAACCTGCACGGAATGAAAACTCAATAAAACAGTGGTGTTGAAGATGCTGAAGAGCGTATGAAGGTGATAAAACAGTATCAGATCAATCTTACTATGAAACAGAAGCTGATGAATGAACAATGAAGCTGAGAAGTGAACTATTACTGACTGTTACCACAGTGTGTCCACTAAACAGAGGAAAATTAACTAATATTAAGTTAGTTTTCTTGTTTTAAAATTAAAAATTGTACTCGACTAAATTAATAGTAGATTTTCATTGCCTCTGCTGTTGTCATAAAATTTTACTGCAAGCATAGTCTTGTGTATATTCATAACTTAATAATTGTCCAGAACAACCATTTATACTGAACACTGTATTACAACAGAACCTTGTATATGTTACGCAATTACGCTGTTGTTACCTCAGATACAGTAAATCTTCTTAATTGTCAGACCGAAATAAAACACATAAATTTTACTACAAATACAAAAATTGAAAGTATAACAATGTCTACGAGTATAGCTTATATTCTACTGAAATTCGTAACATATTGAAATTATAGTATGCACTGTATTATGAAATGTAGGCCTAAATTTGTTACTAAATTTTCAAACTAATTCTGTTACTATTCTGGAGGAAGTCAACATAATGTCACATAATTGTCTACTTACATACAGCAAAAATTTGTAACAGTAATTTTTTATAAAAGTATCTGATGTAATATATCATATCTGTGTATACTAAAAACATTATAAAATCATTATGATAAAAATTGTTTTTAAATATACTTATTTCACTACCGACTCGGAACACAAAGTTTTTTATGGGTAAACAGGTAAACGTTTTACCTTATAGCATTAACCGGTTTTCGCTTTTAAAAAGCTTCTTCAGAGGCTGCCGCTGGGAGCACTGTCCGTCTTGTTGTTGGTGACAGTATCGAGTTTTGAAAGATCGATATTGTATGTGTGGAGTGTGATATGTTCGAATAATGCGTGTGATTTGAATTGTGTCTGTTCGTTTAGGATGTCGTTTTTATGTGTTTGTACATTTCCAATTGTTCTAGAGTGCCTAGTTTTTGGCCTTTTGTGTGTACATGTAGAATGTCCATGTTATGGTCGATGTTTTTGTATGTGTGGTTTGCTTCAATGAGGTGGTTTGCAAAGGTGCATTCTATAGTGGAGTGTCGTGCCTTTGTGTGTTCAATGTATCTTTCTTTGAAGCTACGTCCTGTCTGGCCTATGTAGAATTTGTTGCAGTCTGAGCAATTTAGTTTGTAAACACCAGGTAGATCGAATTTGTTTTGTGCTTTGTGTGTGTGTTTTGATAGTGTGTGTTCTGTTTTGTTTGTGATTCTGTATCCTGCTTTTCTGAATTTGTGGGCTATTTTTTCAGTGTGGTTATTGATGTATGTTAGTGTTATGAACTTGTTGTTTTCTG
Organism: Magicicada septendecula; assembly: GCA_034769895.1. NCBI lineage: Eukaryota > Metazoa > Arthropoda > Insecta > Hemiptera > Cicadidae > Magicicada > Magicicada septendecula. Next base: position 833,636,008 of record CM068368.1, read on the forward strand.
TCATTGTCTGTTCCATGTTTTGTGTAGGAGTTTATTGACTATTTTTCTGTCGTATCCGTTGGATTCTGCTACATATTTTATCATGTTTAGTTCGTCTTTGTAGTCTTTTTTATCTAGTGGGATGTTGTTAAGTCTATGTATCATAGTTCTGAAGGCAGCTAGTTTGTGTTGTGTTGGGTGATTGGAAGAGTTGTGTATTAGTGTGTCAATTGTAGTCAGTTTTCTGTATTTACTGAATTTGTGCATGTGTTCAAGTTTTGTGATGGAGAGGTCTATGCTATTGTTGTGCTGTTGTTTATGCTACTGTTGTGTTCGTATTTGGCAGTAAAGGTTGTTTTTGTGTATTTTGTTTATGTGCGTTAGTTCATAATCAAATTTGTTTTTAATGAAATCCAAGAATTGTTTTTAATTATAATGTTTAATAATGTACTGTATTTACGTTACTTAATATTTTTAGTAAATATCTTATTACTCTTAATGATTATAATTAATAACTAGTAAGCTCCTTGAGCTGCAGGAATCGCTGAGTATTGTGAACAAAACGCATTTATTATTAGGCAAATTTCAATGCTAGATAAATTTTTTTTCCAATTATCAGAGTCATTATGAAAACTGCGATTACTCAACTGTTTTTAAAGTAAAATAACAATTGTAAAGCATACTATCATACAATAAACATTAAAAATTCAAACTACTGCATTATTTTTTGTTCACTTTATAATCATAATGCCTACATAACAAATTATTTTGCATCCAGCTTTCAAGGTTAGCCTATGTTGTTTCCATAGATATCTTCAGGCATACATCTAACACCTTTCCCCCAAAACACATAACTGATAGTGAAGTTTTTTTGTAAACTTAGCTTACAAATGTTTTGAAAGCAATCTAAACTTTTCGAGGAATGTTAAGAAATATTAATAGCGTCAAATTATTAAGATACAGAGTTTGTATTTTCAATAAAATTTCTCATAACTTGATCCCCCACTTGACTTCAACAATTTTCTTCAAATTTTAGAGTGTTGTGCCCCTTAAGTTATACACATTTTTTAATTATTGTTACATTTTCATATGGGCTTTATTCAGATACCCAACTGGATTTTAAAATTTTTGGTAATTTTTTAGAACTCTGTGTCCGAATATTTTGAAATTTTCAAAACCGAACACTATATTCAGATTGTAGTTAAAATTCTTTTTGATTTGATACACTACATGTTGTATGTTTTTCAAAATGTTGATCCCTCACATTTTCCCATTCTTGCCCTATTATTGAGGGGAGGTCAACCTAAACAACAATAGAGAACAATAGAGTTCGGTAGGTTATACGTACAGATACACACACCACGTTTTACAAAAATCGATTAAAGCATTCAAACATTACTGTGAGACAAACCCCAAACACAAAGATAGGCAAACGCTAAATGGTCGAGTGTAACCTGAGAACTCACTTCGCTCGTTCAATAAATATCTTATGTTTAAGAGTATCATAAAATGAACAAAAAACTAAACTCACTCAAAAATAAAAAAGTCATACTATTCAGACTGAGATTTTAATATAATAATTGTTTAATGTTGATTCAAAAAGTCATGTCAAATGAAATCAAAACAATTGGCCCACTTTTCCAATTTAAATTATTATTACTTCCATGTTCCATAAGGAAATGGGAGTATGGTGATGGCAAAAAAAAATCGTGTTCGAGATTATTGCAGATTCTGACTGTACTACCCTCAAAACATGAAAAAAAGTCATTTTTCGAAAAGTGTCTGTGTGTGTGTCCGTCTATCTATAGATTTTTTTTCTATGGCAAACGATAACAGCCGCAAATTCAAACAGAATCAAATAATTTTTTGCATACAGCTGGGCCATTCCATGCCAAATCATCCAGGGGCCGACACCCACTGTCACAGATTTTAATGAAAATTTGTTCACATTATGTGAATACAAAAATAAGAAAAAATCCAAAATTTCATCCAATTCTAACAAGTAGTTTCAGAATTATGGTCGTTTAAAGTTTTAAGAGATTTGAACTTCGGAGGACAATTTGAGCGGGAAACCAGCTTGTATGTATTTGGGCTTTTCTATGTAAAATCAATATTTATTTAGCTAGCGGCTTCAAAATTTATTCATTTGCCCTAAATTTTATGGAGAATTAGATGATACTATAAGTATTGGCATTATGATTTTTCATCATGGATAAAATTATTCTTAAATATAAAAATAAATATTCTTTCAAAGTTGTGACGCATATATCGAAAAATATCTGTGGCTAAAATCTCTCTCCAGATACCCTAATACAACCATATATTACTGAAAAGAGCATGAAATTCCCTTTCAAATGATGAAATAATATTGGTGGGGTTTTGAGTTTAAAGAGTTTTATTACAATGTAAATCTAGGCCTAATAATTTTTTTTTGCGTGTTGCAGAAATGGTATGTTCAACAAAGACAAAGTCTGTATTAAAAAAATTAGAGAGTGAAAAAGTTCTTCTTAAATATAGCACTATAGATCTAAAATATATTGAAAATACAACTTACAAGGTCCATTTGCATTTACTTTGTCATATATACTAGTTGCCGCATACTTCAAATGAATCATTTTTTATGGTATGATGTCTCTTTGTAATGAGGAAGAAATTTTTGTATTGCCTTAAACAAGAGATGAGTTAAACATATACAAGTAAACATTCCTACTTATTTGAAAAGAGGACAACATTATTTTTGAAATGTTTAAACAAAACTTACTGGTGAGTTTTTGTTTGTTTAATATTGAAATAATTTGCTACAGTCTGTCTTAACAGTGAAGATGAATGAATATATTGTTATAAAATAATGTTTATAAAATTAAAACATTTTGAAATATTGCAATAAATAAACTATAATGCTGCAGTATTTTAAACATTTTTTTATTTTTCATGCAACTTTAGTAATTTTTATTACTTCCATGTTCCTTAAGGAAATGGAAGTATGGTGATGGCAAAAAAAATCGTGTTTGAGATTATTGCAGATTCTGATTGTACTACACTCAAAACATGAAAAAAAGTCATTTTTCGAAAAGTGTCTGTATGTGTGTCTGTCTGTCTTTCTATAGATTTTTTTTCTATGGCAAACGATTACAGCCGCAAATTCAAACTGAATCAAATCATTTTTTGCATACAGCCCTGATTTGTAGAGTACTCACGACCTATTGTTTTTGGTGAAGATCAGTTGAGGGAAAGGGGTAGTTTACCTGCAACGGTTTTTTTAAATCAAGGGTATTTGTTTTCTATGGCAAACGATAACAGCCGCAAATTCAAACAGAATCAACTACTCTTTTGCATACAGCCCTGAATTGTAGAGTTCTCAAGACGTATTGTTTTTGGTGAAGATCGGTTAAGGGAAAGGGGTAGTTTACCTGCAACGTTTTATGTTTTAACAAGGGTATTTTATATGGCAAACGATAACAGCCGCAAATTCAAACAGAATCAAATGATTATTTGCATATAGCACTAAATTGTAGAGTACTCAAGACCTATTGATTTTGGTGAAGATCGGTTAAGGGAAAGGGGTAGTTTACCTGCTATGTTTTATGTTTTAAAAGGGCATTTTCTATGGCAAACGATAAGAGCCGCAAATTCAAACAGAATCAAATAATGTTTTCCATACAGCCCTGATCTGTAGAGTACTCAAGACCTATTGCTTTAGGTGAAGATCGGTTAAGGGAAAGGGGTAGTTTACCTGCAACGTTTTATATTTTAACAAGGTAATTTTTTATATGACGAACGATAACTGCCACAAATTCAAACAGAATCGACTACGTTTTTGCATACCTTTTTGAATTAAAGAGAACTCAAGGTCTGTTGATTTTGTTGAAGATCGGTTAAGGGAAAGGAGTAGTTTACCAGCAACATTTTATGTTTTGAGAAGGGCAATTTTTTTTACGAAAGATAACTGCCGCAAATTTAAACAGAATCAAATAATGTTCTGCATACTCCCCTGAATTGTAGAGTTCACAAGATCTGTTGTTTTTGGTGAAGATCGGTTAAGGGAGAGGGGTAGTTTACCTGCAACGTTTTATGTTTTAACAAGGGTAATTGTTTATATGACGAACGATAACTGTCGCACATTCAAACAGAATCAAATATTTTTTTGCATGCATCCCTGAATTGTAGAGGACTGAAGGTCTGTTGATTTTGGTGAAGATCGGTTAAGGGAAAGGGGTAGTTTACCTGCAACATTTTATGTTTTAACAAGAGTAAAGTACTTAATTTTGATAAATAATGTATCCTAATAAGAAGCTCATAATAATCCACTGTAGAAACGTAGATGAAATATCTATAAATGAAGAGGTTAGGTGAACGGGGTGGAGGTAATTTTCTATTAATGAAAATTATAGTTGATTGGGGAGGGGAGAATTTTTTATATGTGTACTACGTTATCGGCACCAAAGAAGTAGTTCTTTGTTAAAATTACTTCCCGGGCTGTTTAGCCGTACTCCAATGTTTTCTGCAAAACCAGACTTTTCGGCAGTCCATCGACTGCCATCATCAGTGAAAATCGAGTGCGAAAACGTCAGGTGGTATACGTTAGTGACCACAGTACCGTGGTTAAGGCTGAAGCAATAAGTAGAAAGAAGTAGTCTCTATGGTAATATTTCATTTCGAATATGATTTTAAATATAAATCTTAGAACATGGAAGTCATGTATGGTTCTCCATACCGATATTTTTAACTGTATCAAATAAATCAAAGCATTAAATATATTTTTTAGCTATAAGGAGGCATTTTAAGTTATGTAATTATTAAGCATTCTAAAGACATAATCTGAAGTTTATTACAGTTAAGAAAAACAAAACTCAGTTTGTAGGGACACACTGGTCATGTGCACACTGGTGTGTCTTACTCCTGTTATGACATGAAATGACAAGTCTGAACATGAATCCTCCTGCATCTCCAAAATCCCTTGCAGCCTTATTTCAGTATACAGCTTGTAGGGATAAAGGATACCATGAAAGTATCGATACTTGTACTCATTACAATACTTCAATGAAAGTATCGATACCTGAGCAGTATCGAAAAAAAGAAGCCGATACTTGCAAGTATTATTGTACTCATATGAGTAAATTTAGCGCTAACCACAAACGCATTAAAATGTTAGGGATTTAAAAATAAATAAAACACCATTTTCAATAAACCCAATAATATATTACAATTAACATTTTTGTACATTTTTTTTTAATTTATTTCCCTCAAAAAGAAATACAAAAATAAGAAAATACACAATTAAACATTTTACACATTATTAAATAAAAGAATTAAAACACATGGTAATTATAATAATAAAAATTACTACTACTATTACTACAAAGAAATAATTTTTAAAAAAACTTTAACATTAAATAAAAAAAAAACATTAAACAACATTAAATAAAAAATTAAAATTATATGTTTTTAGTTGTACATAAAAGAAAAACTAAACAACGAAACTAAAAAAAAGAAACACTAAAGGCCCCACTCTTCTTCATCAAGGCTACTTAAAAATGACAAACGCCCTAAATGTTTGTGAGACAACCTATAGTTTCTCCACCGGTTCAATACGAAACCAGTTTTTGAAAAGAGGCGTTCACATGGCACCGATGTCGCCACAAACATTAAAACAACTCTGGCATTTTTGTATAAACCAGGGAATATGTTCTTCATATCATCCCACTCCTTTAACAGGTCTGTTTTCAGTGGGGATGTAGGATTATTCAGATAACGAGAAAGTTCGTCATTGGACTCGTCTTTGCGCTGGCTTCGTTTCCCATGGACCAACTCCTTGTGGATCTCCCAAAAGTCGAAATCAGATGTTTTTTCTTCGTCTGACGAACTGGCTGAGTGTGCGGCATCTATGGTAGCTGCTTTTACCTTCTTGCGCAAAAAACTGATTACTTTAGCACAAGCTTGTGCATCCTTTAAGTGAAGGTTTTTGAATCTTGGATCCAAGATAGTAGCAACTGCCATATTCAAATTATTCTCTATATGTTCAAACCTTTTTTGAACCTCTCGGATCACTGCTTTCTTGCCCTCTTCGATTCTTGATGCTGAATCGGATTCGGAAATTGTAATCTTTTCCAGCTGTCTGATCAATATATTTACCATTGGAATAATTGTTGACAACGTCGTGTATTTTTCCCCTGATGCCTCCCTTGCCACGTATTCAAGTGGCTGGAGAAGTAATAAAATATTTTTGATGTCGATTAACTCCCGATTAGTTGGCATTTCTGGAGCAGACATGTCCTCAATAGCAAGTTGACTAATGGTCGAAACCATTTCTAAAAACCGTTGCAACATATAATATGTTGAGTTCCACCTCATTGCTACATCCAGGATAAGTTTTTTATGTTCTCCTTCAGAAATTTCATGCGTCGATTGAAGCTGACGAAATTTATCAGAAACCTTCACGCTATTCTTCACCCATTTCATGATGGCCCTAACTTTTTGAATGGATGGAAGAGCATTAATGTTTTTCAGAGAAGACTCAACCACTAAATTAATCGTGTGGGCGAAGCAGGCAATGTGCCTATTTTTTCCAATAAACAAGTTGATGGCAGATACCATATTTGCGCCATTATCGGTCACAACATTTGAAGTTTTTTCTTTTGGTATATCCTATTCACTCATTAGATTAGTCAAAGCATCTGAAATGTTCTCTCCTGTATGTGTTTTTTGTAATGGAACGACACCTAAATTAGAAGTCTTATGATTTATACTTCCATCATCCAAATAGTGAAGAGTAACCCCTAAGTAGGCACGTTCGTTCAAGGTGTCTGTCCAAATATCGGTGGTTAAACAGAAATGACTTACCTTTGTGAGACCGACTTTCACTCGGAGAGCGCACATTTCATATTTTTCATTCATTTTTCTTTTTAGAGTTGTTCCTGACGGAACAACATACAAACGAGAGACCACCTTCATTAATTTCCTAAACCCACAGCCATCTACTATAGCGAATGGTCTCATATCTCTACAGATAAAGTATAAAATTGCCTGTGTAATCGCATGGTATTTAGCACCACCGTCTTGAAACGATGAGGCCTTTTGGAAAGCTTCTACTATAGGCTTAATAATTTGTTGATCATCATCATGACTACGAGATTCGGTAGAACTAGAAGTAGAAGATAAACTTGAGCATTCGCCTAATTTCGGCCGCTTCTCAGGCAAAGTTGGTTGTTTTACTCGATCTTCTAATTCTGAATGTATGCGGGCATGATTTACCTTTAGATGTTTGAAGAGGTTGGATGTGTTTCCACTATACTTTGCCTTCTTTCCGCAAGTCTTGCATTCTGCGACAGTTCCGTCCACTTTAGCAAAATACCCCCACACCTTGCTCTTAGGAGGTGACATTATTTAAAACTCAACAAAACAAACACTAAAACAGTAGTCACAATTCTCAGTGGTAAAAATAAAGAGTAGGAACTGAAGTCTGAAATCCGAATAAACCTGAAGCCAAGAAACAAAACAACAAAAGCGTAGCACTAACAGCATAGGAAGGTTATGCAAATTCCGGAATTCGTCAGCCGCTGCCAACATAAACATTGACTCTTGGGCCACTTAACACTTAAGAAGTTAAAACTTAAATTATTATCACATTTTCCCCCTGTTTTTAGCAAGGTACATTCTTTTTAATTATAGCCTAATTATTAAAATAAAAAAAAATTCGTTTGAGTATTTTTTCCGATACCGGACCTCTGGTATCGATACCAGTACTCGTATCGAAAACCTGGTATCGATACCAAAATATTTGGTATCGAAAAAAAAGTATCGATACCATACTTATATCGATAGGTATCGTTTATCCCTAACAGCTTGCTCTGGTCTAGTTAACTTCATTTGCTTTATTCACAATAATATAGGTTTCTTAATGTTATAGGTTGCATAATGTTTTAAGTGTCTAATTTATTTCTCAGTTTTATTTACTTTAAATCAGTAAAAATCATATCATTGTAATGACATCATGTGCGATATGTGATGTGTTGTAGTGTGTTGTGGAGTGATTTTAGTACATACCCTAACAGTTTATTGTTTTTTCTTAACCATGGAAGTTATGGCGTGTAGTAGTGAGTATAGACCGAGTTTTATATGTACTGTGGGTACTTTATTAAACTCTTCCTGTGAAAATACATCATTAACAAAGAACAGGGATATTTATGTGATTTCTGATGAATTGTCTAAAGAAGATGTAGAACTTTTGAGTTGGCGTACAAACAATCAGTACTGTGAAAAAGACACAATTTGTTCTCCCCATTTGTGCTATTTTTTAAAATATTTCCAAAAAAACCAAAAAGCCTGTTGTGATCCATTTCAAAGACATTCTGTTCCCTTGACAAAGAAAAATAATCTTAGGGTAATTACATTACAAAAAGCAAAGGATGTTAAGGAAAACAAAACATTATCTTGGTCCCTGGAAAGCTGCTGTGCAGTAACTGTAGAAAATCAATATTAGAGGTAAAACCTGATCAAGATAATGAAGAAATGGTTGCAAGTCATCAAAGTGATGAAGAGAATATATCTTGATATACCAAGATATATCATGTTATATAAAAAGAAGAGTTTATGGCACCTAAATATGAATATGTAGTAAGTAAAAATTAACCATAAGTGTGACTTGTAAATATTATATTTTCACTATATTTTACATCCCGGTTGTTATATGTAAGTCAACTCAATACACTATCAACTTTGAGGTAAAAAAGTAGCACATGGCCCAGGCCGTTGAACATAACATCTTTTCTTTATGTAAAAATAATGTATTAGATTTACATTGTAATAAAACTCCTAAAACTCAAAAACCCACCAATATTATTTCATCATTTGAACAGAAATTCCATGCTCTTTTCAGTAATATATGGTTGTATTAGGGTATCTGGAGAGAAATTTTAGCCATGTTTACTTGTATATGTAATTTAACTCATCTCTTGTTTAAGGCAATCCAAAAATTTCACTCATTACAAAGAGACATCATACCATAAAAAATTAATTTACCATTTCCGCAACACGCAAAAAAAAATTATTAGGCCTAGATTTACATTGTAATAAAACTCTTTAAACTCAAAACCCCACCAATATTATTTCATCATTTGAAAGGGAATTTCATGCTCTTTTCAGTAATATATGGTTGTATTAGGGTATCTGGAGAGAGATTTTAGCCACAGATATTTTTCGATGTATGCGTCACAACTTTGAAAGAATATTTATTTTTATATTTAAGAATAATTTTATCCATGATGAAAAATCATAATGCCAATACTTATAGCATCATCTGATTCTCCATAAATTAGGACAAATGAATAAATTTTGAAGCCTCTAGCTCAATAAATATTGATTTTACATAGAAAAGCCCAAATACATACAAGCTGGTTTCCCGCTCAAATTGTCCTCCGAAGTTCAAATCTCTTAAAACTTCAAAAGACCATAATTCTGAAACTACTTGTTAGCATTGGGTGAAATTTGGCATTTTTTCTTATTTTTGTATTCACTTAATATATACAAATTTGCATTAAAATCTGAGAACCTTGGGTGTCAAGTTGAACTTTGGCTGGATGATTTGGCATGGAATGGGCCAGCCCTGATTTCTAGAGTACTCAAGACCTATTGTTTTTGGTGAAGATCGGTTAAGGGAAAGGGGTAGTTTACCTCCGTTTTTTTATCAAGGGTAATTTTTTTTCTATGGCAAATGATAGCCGCAAATTCAAACAGAATCAAATAATGTTTCGCATACAGCCCTGAATTGTAGAGTTCTCACGGCCTATTGTTTTTGGTGCAGATCGGTTAAGGGAAAGGGGTAGTTTACCGGCAACGTTTTATGTTTTAACAAGGGTAATTTTTACTTCCATGTTCCTTAAGGAAATGGAAGTATGGTGATGGCAAAAAAATCGTGGTAGAGATTATTGCAGACTCTGATTGTACTACCCTCAAAACATGAAAAAGTCATTTTTCGAAATGTGTCTGTGTGTGTGTCTATCTGTAGATTTTTTATGCCAAACGATAACAGCTGCAAATTCAAACAGAATCAAATAATTTTTTGCATACAGCCCTGATTTCTAGAGTACTCAAGACCTATTGTTTTTGGTGAAGATCGGTTAAGGGAAAGGGGTAGTTTACCAGCAACATTTTTTTTTTATCAAGGGTAATTTTTTTCTATGGCAAACGATAACTGCCAGAAATTCAAACATAATCAAATAATTTTTTGCATGCAACTCTGAATAGTCGAGTTCTCAAGAACTTTTGTTTTTGGTGAAGATCGGTTAGGGGGAAAGGGGTAGTTTACCTGCAAAGTTTTTTGTTTTAACAAGGGTATTTTCTATGGCAAACGATAACACCCGCAAATTCAAACAGAATCCAATAATGTTTTGCACACAGCCCTGAATTGTAGAGTTCTCAAGACCTAATGTTTTTGTTGAAGATCGGTTTGGGGAAAGGGGTAGTTTACCTGCAACGTTTTATGTTTTAACATGGGTAATTTTCTTTATGACGAATGATAACTGCCGTAAATTCAATCAGAATCAAATAATGTTTTGCATACCTTCCTAAGCTATATAGAACTCAATGTCTGCTGATTTTGGTTAAGATCGGTTAAGGGAAAGGGGTAGTTTACCTGCAACATTTTGTGTTTTAACAACGGTAATTTTTTCTATGACGAACGATAACTGCCGCACATTCAAACAGAATCAAATATTTTTTTGCATAGGTTCATCAATTGTAAAAGACTGAAGGCCTGTTGATTTTGGTGAAGATCGGTTAAGGGAAAGGGGTAGTTTACCTGCAACATTTTATGTTGTAACAAGAGCAATTTTTTCATGGCGAACGATAACTGCCGTAAATTCTAACAGAATCAAATAATTTTTTACATATGTGCCTGAGTTGTAGAATACTCACGGCCTATTGATTTTGGTGAAGATCGGTTATGGGGAAAGGGCAGTTTACCTGAAACAATTTTTGTTGTAACAAGAGTAAAGTACTTAATTTTGATAAATAAAGTATCCTGATAAGAAGATCTTAATAATCCACTGTAGAAACGTAGATGAAATATCTATAAATGAAGAGGCTAGTTGAACGGGGTGGGGGTAATTTTCTATAAATGAAAATTATAGTTGAAGGGGGTGGGGTTAATTTTTATATGTGTACTACGTTATCGGCAACAAAGTAGTAGTTTGTTGTTAAAATTCATTCCCGGGCTGTTTGGCCATAGTCCAATGTTTTCTGCAAAACCAGACGTTTCAGCAGTGCTGTCGACTGCCATCATCAGTGAAAATCGAGTGCGATAAAGTGTGGTGGTATACGTTAGTGACCACAGTACTGTGGGTAAGGCTGAAGCAATAAGTGGAAAGAAGTAGTTTCTATAGAAACATTTCATTTCGTAAATTATTTTAAATATAAATCTTAGAACATGGAAGTCATGTATGGTTCTCCATACCGATATTTTTCTATGGCAAACAATATCAGCTGCAACTTCAAACAGAATCAAATAATGTTTCACATACAGCCCTGAATTGTAGAGTTCTCAAGACCTATTGTTTTTGGTGAAGATCGGTTAAGGGAAAGGGGTAGTTTACCTGCAACATTTTATGTTGTAACAAGAGAAATTTTTTCATGACGAACGATAACTGCCGTAAATTCAAACAGAATCAAATAATTTTTTACATATGTGTCTTAGTTGTAGAATACTCAAGGCCTATTGATTTTGGTGAAGATCGGTTACGGGGAAAGGGCAGTTTACCTGAAACATTTGTTGTTGCAACAAGAGGATCATTCCATGTCAAACCAACCAGTGACTTAACCTGACCATTTTTAAATTTGATGAAACTTGCAGGATTTCTTCCCTCTATAAATGTAAGTAAAAAAATATTTTTTTTTAATTTTTATGTGACCCCATTTTTTAGTTTTTAATTTTTTAAATTTTAAAAAAGTTCGTTTTTTTGGCTTGCGGAACAAGCTTTAATGCATCATAACTGTTGTTCTATAGGTCCTACAGACTTGTTCTTGGGCTCATTTTTTATCCTCCAAGTTTCATCAAATTTAAAAATGGTCAGGTTGAAAATAATTATTTTTTGGTTGGTTTGACATGGAATGACCCAAGAGTAAAGTACTTAATTTTGATAAATAAAGTATCCTGATAAGAAGATCTTAATAATCCACTGTAGAAACATAGATGAAATATCTATAAATGAAGAGGTTAGTTGAACGGGGTGGGGGTAATTTTCTATAAATGAAAATTATAGATGAAGGGGGAGGGGATAATTTTTATATGTGTACTACGTTATCGGCAACAAAGTAGTAGTTTGTTGTTAAAATTCCTTCCCGGGCTGTTTGGCTGTAGTCCAATGTTTTCTGCAAAACCAGACGTTTCAGCAGTGCCGTCAATGCCATCATCAGTGAAAATCGAGTGCGATAACGTGTGGTGGTATACGTTAGTGACCACAGTACTGTGGTTAAGCCTGAAGCAATAAGTGGAAAGAAGTAGTTTCTATGGAAACATTTCATTTCGTAAATGATTTTAAATATAAATCTTAGAACATGGAAGTCATGTATGGTTCTCCATACCGATATTTTAGTCTTATTAGGTAACAAACTGTACCAAATAACTGCATGTGCCTCACATTCCACAGTTTTGGCACCCCTGCACAATTCATTGAAATTTACGTAATTAGTTTTGTTTCACTAACACTTTTACAAAAGATCTCTGATATGACCCAAAGACCTCTTTCTACGTTCACCCAGTATTATATCATATCACAGCTTGTTTGTCTGTGCCAGTTTTGCCCATCATGAAATCGGAGAAAGATTACCGTTTTCTGTTGTAAAATCTAACACCATTCTGTCTACTATAATCCTTACCTTTACTTTTTTTCTATTTCTGTCTAATATTATTTTTTGATGTGCTACTACTGCTTCATCTTCATCAGTTAGGCCTATATGTTCTGATGCACATTACAAATTCTGTCAACATTTAATGAAAGTCAGTTCTCTTAATGCTCTCTCTACCTGCTCTTAGATTTAATAGAAATATTTTCATATCCTGAACAATTTATGTGCACATAAAGATGGATTATCACAATAAAATTCCATTCAGAATGCACAACATTGCTACTTAGGTTATTAATTTTGTAAAGAACACAGGCTTGAATCGGACTGAAATTGTTTACCACGCTGTCAGGTCGTGGTCTAAAATCATTAAAAAATGTGGTTGTTATCATAAATAAGATGGTTCAACAACTATCAAAACTTATTAAATTCACAACAATAATAAGCTACAGACGTTTTGGCAATGCCCATGACAGCCTTCCTCAGTCATGCAGGAAAGTTATATGAAGTCCCACAACTGGCCACAGATTATGAAGGGATTATTAATTTTGTATTTAAACCTTGAACACGACAGATTGCTGTGGCCTTTGGTTTGTTAGACAGGAGTCAAGCCAAGTGTCCAGTCATAATTTAACTATGATTGTCATACTGCCTCCAACTCCCCTCACAATGTACTGCAACCTAACATCGTTCAGACTCCTACACATGACTGAAACCTACTCACATATGAGGTGAGAATGCTTGCCACTAGCCCACATGGAAGATAAATTTTGTGTTTTGGATTTTGGATATAAAAGATGTAAAACGGACAACTTTACATTTCTAATCATGGTCCAGATAAGCAATACCTCGGCATCCGTTACGCGATAATTATCTTAAGTCATACTATATTTCTATTCAATTATATTACTGAAGTTGGTACATTAATTTTTCACCTTAAATACACAATTTTATGTTCTCAAAAATGATGTGACTGTTGGATAATGGTGCATTTTGTTTATACTACTGTATTAGTCAAACTGTTTACGACTTTCACCACAAATGTGTGGAATAGGGTCATCCCTATAAGTAGTCGGCACTGGTTGCCTCACCATCTCGAAAAAAATTCATATTTTCTATGGGCATTCCCTTATGTTTTGGTAGTTCAAAAATATTTTGTTTATATTTCTATTGTGTCCAGTTCACAAATGGTGGCCATTTTTGTTTTTAGCCGCACACCATTTTTGCATTCGCAGACATTTATGGTTTTCTAAATTACTCAGCACTGGGTAGTCCTAGGCTTTTCAAATAAACTGCATTGGATTCAGTATATTCTGGCCTACAAATCGAAGCCCCATTTACCTATCTAATATGTGTTTGTTCAGGTAATGTTTGTAGTCAAAATTATTGAACGCGAATGAACAAAATTCGACTTTCGGAGTGTATTTCTCAAAGAATGAACAGATTCTCAGTCTTAATTTTTCTCTGTGCTTTTATATATATATAAGACTGTAGGTACTTTTTATAAAATATCAATAGTAAGTAGCTTACCCTTCACAAATTACAATCTTTTAAAAATTGAAATTTTGAATGTTTTCCAAATTTTCAACTGAAATATCTCTATTGGGGGACCAGATAAAAATCTGAAAATTGCACACATAAAAGGTCTCTATGGTATCAAACTTCAGCATAAATTTCAACTTTGAGATTCATCTCAAAGTAGGTATAAAAACACAACTCAAAGTGTTGTGTGGTGCTGGACCACTTGAAACGGACTGACCCAATAGAAAAAAAGAGTACTCTGACATTAACATACAGCACTTCTCATAAACTGTTTTTGCTTATGGAAAGAAAGTTACAATTGTTAATAAACAATAACATAAAACTAGACATTTAAATCTACCTGGACTTACTATCCAGTTTGGGAGTGGGGAAGGGATTGCCAACCATTCACAAAAAGTTTTAATAACACAGGTCTATTGCAACAGTGATCAAATGTTTTGTTGCTAAAAAACTGTAACCAAGACTCAAGCAACATGACAACATTTGAGGTGATTCAGCTTCTCGACACTATCAATTTGACTAGTAGATTAAAGACTACTCTTGAAGCTGATTTAATGATAGTGGAAATAGTGTCAATAGTGCAATGCTGTGATGAAACAAAGGAACTGAACTTTATGACACCAACAGATTAACTTTAGGCTTTAAGCATTCGTTTTAAGATTTGAAAAAAAAATGGTTGTTATTTTAGACCAGTTGTTTAATGTGAAAAAGAAATTCGTAGAATGAAGGAAAATGGATAACAAATATGGCTACTATACAGCCATAATCGTGTCGCCTTTTCAAAGATGGCTTTAAAAACATTCCTGATATTAATTTGAGCATACAGGTGACATGGGCCAAATGATATCAAAAGGGGATCACCCATTATAATTAATTTCAAGACAGATTCATCTGTAAAAATCTCTTCATTGTAAAGTTACAATTACCTATAAATAAAACAATGTAACATAAAAAATAATAAATTCACTTTCATTTTGCAAACCAAGAACAATACAAACTCTTTAATAATACAAACATTTTTAGTAATATTATAGGTTACATCAACAGTACTGTAGTCTGAAATCTTGGTACCAGTTCAAAGTCCATCAAAAACCTAGCTTGTTTTCTGAACAAATAGCCTAAAAAAAAATTATCAGTTTGGCATATTATAAAATCTTATTATTAATTTTCAAGAAATTAATTTTACTCCATATTACTCCCCTATGACAATTCAGTAAATATTAATGCAATACAAATATGTATCTCAATTTTCCCTCTACCTTGATGTACAAAACCACAACATTAATATTCACAATAAACAAATCGGCTATTTCACGTAAATTTTCAAATGTTGCGAACAAACTTTGAATACCCAAAAATACCCCTATAACAAAAGATGTTACAAGATGTATCCTGTAACAAAAGATTTACCAACAAAACATAACACCTATAACAAAAGGCTTTAATGCCAAATACCTTAAAAAAAAGATGAGAATACTGATTTTGCCACTCATCAGTTCACTTGATTTTCTCACATAACACAAAGGTTCTAATTTCTAAATCTTAATTTAAATTATGTTCAGAACTTTCTTTGTGCCTACCAACTTATGTTTTTCATATAATAACAAGCAAATGTAATGTGCCATTTTACTCAGGTAAATGCAGAAAACTACACCCTTCATAGGCCTTTTATTTTTACCTCTCCTGAGAACGATTAAATTTTCTGTAACTATATGACAATTTACTTTGTTACATTGTAACACTGCAGCAAAAGTAAACACCACACTATTGTAGCCAGATCTTTCATATAACCCAACACAGATTTAAATAAATAAACCATCATTCCAAGGTCAAAAGGGCCTTAAATTTAAGTGTAAAATACTCAAATAAAAGTTACTTACCATTCCAAGACCAAATATGTGATGGTAGAGAATGAGCTGTATACACCCTGCCAAGGCTTATATTAGCAGCAAGAGGGCTATCCAGGGCATGGTCTTCTGTTGAACTGCTATCAGTTTCTGGTGACTCTGAAATGTCATAAGCTCCATCGGTTGAATTTTGAATTCCTATAGAATCGTGACCATCTGGTACACTAGAAAGAGACCGTGCTCTCTGTCTATCACTAGACACTACACTTGGTATAGATCTCAACAGGCTAAATCCTGTACTTCCTGCTACAACATCTGAACCACTGCTACTAGAAAAAGTTCGATCTCGAGTATTTGATTCATCGCTGTTTGCCGTACTCGCTTTAGCACCCATTACATAAAAATTATTCTATATATTACCGCACAACTAAAATATAAGATTGACACGGTTATTACGCGAAATATTTTAAACAACAAAAACACTGACTATTGACAATAAACCGCCCGCTGCAACTGGCAGCCATATTGTATACTTTCATATTTTACTTTGTTGCCAATAGAACAATTCTTAATTTCCGTAACATTGTTTCTTTAATACTATCACGAGTATTACGTCGTATCACAAAAATTTTTCGTAACTACAAAGTTGTTAAGTGTAAACAATATTTTTTTAATACGGAATGACGTACAGAAATTACTGTAAGTCCACACTGTCATATTGGACCTACTGATTAACATATGATCGTCACGATGATTACTGAATCAAATCGCCTGACA
The DNA here is from genome assembly GCA_034769895.1 of Magicicada septendecula. Lineage (NCBI taxonomy): Eukaryota > Metazoa > Arthropoda > Insecta > Hemiptera > Cicadidae > Magicicada > Magicicada septendecula. Next base: position 833,652,990 of record CM068368.1, read on the forward strand.
TCTATATTCTGAATAAATAACTATTATCAAGGAAAGCATGTTTTTTTAAATGATGTATATAAATAACTTCGTTTTTTATTAACGTCGTAGTGCCATTTCAGTCCCCAGTCCGTTTCTTTTTCTACACACTATTGTCAAGCCCGTTGTAATAACGGAATTACATTATATTTATAAGTAAATGTAATACTTACAGTAATTTGTTACAGCTATTCAAATAAAATAACACACTTTATAGCGTACTCCATAATAATTCTTATATTTATAAAAGAAATTGCGCAGATTATTAAAATTGTGGTACCATGTCTCAAAATAAAATGTCAGGTATTCGTCAAAATCTTGAATTTGCTGAATACAAGAAGTAACTAAATATATATGTGATAATTGCATATATGTTTAAGTACACAGGAATGACTGTAACGTTAGTTTTTTCTTACGTTACTGTATTTTTGCTGAAGTATAGTCTAATGAGATTTGTTGTTGCCTCAAAACAATATTTTAACACTTTATCAATTCTTCTTTTCTTGGATTTCGATTAATTCTTCTTTTCGATTAATTCAATTAGTATTTCAATTGTGTACTGCGGTTTTTAATTCTTTCTAGTTATCAAATTCTTTGGATCTTGATTGTTTTATATATTTATTAAACATTATGAAGGATTAAACATTAGGCTCCACAATTTACCAGTTCATACTTCTGTGTAGTCAACGTAGGCAGTGATTGTACCTGACGTCACAAGCGCGTCATCATCTATTCAGTTAGATTAGATGTGGATCATCTGGCACAAGTAGCAGAACGGCTCAAAGTCGTTAAGTCGTAGTTGATGTTCCAAAGAAAATTTTCAGAATGGAATTACCAGAAGTTATTAATACACAGTTTGCCTTTCATGGTATAGTGGTGGGCTTGGTATTAGTTTGTGCAATATTAGTTTTTGTGTTTGGCTTCAAATCTGTTGAAGAATTTCCCTTTGACAAACTTACAAATGCTGCTGATGACCGGAAACCAGCTGGCAAGAAACGAAAAGTGAAGGACAAGGTAATAAGGTTAATGCTCTTTAGTTGTTAATATAATAGTGTAACGTTATTTAGCGAAAATGTGAATTAAAAATTGTTTTAAAAACTCCACATGGCGGGTAACCAATTATTATCAGTGTAAACATTATTACGCAGCTGTGACAGGTTAATGCTGAAGACAACTGGTGACTTGCGGTTATTTGATTTTATTTCTCACATAACCATGTATACTCTTCACTATATGCAATTATTTTGGGTAATTAATATCGTTTTAGTAAAATATTCAGGCGTGTTTAATTATTGTCATATGTTTGCAGAAGGTACAGTCGAATGGCCACGCAACAGCAGTCGGAAGTGATAAAGGGGACAACAAACAGAAAACAGATAATGCTGCTGCTAAAGGTAATCCGGCCAAATCTACCACTAAAGATAAAAAAGAAGCTGAAAAAATTCCAGCAAAAGAATCGACCAAAGTTGCTGGAAAACAGGAAAAGAAACAGACAGTCAAAGCTGAAACCTCCCCAAATAAAAGCGCCTTGAAAGAAACGAAAAACATAAAAGACCACAAGAAAAACATTACAGAAGAGAATCAAAAACAGATTAAGGAAAAGAAAGGTGATGCGTCTGAGAAAGCGTCAACAAAGGCAAAACAAATGGTGAAGAATAAAGGAAAAGAGAATGTCGAGGTAAAAAACAAGAAGAACACAGAAAAAGCTCCAAAAAAGGTGAAAGTGACTGAGGAAAAACCTAAGGACGATGAGGAAGGTATGCACATTAAATTCATTTTAACATTCATAATTCATACAATAGTGTATGAACTGATCTTGTATCCTTAACATGATAATTATTTTGTTAAAAAATAATGTTTTTTTAACAGCTAGTATAACTTATAGCAGAGAATATAACTTAGCTTTTAGGAATATAGAATGAGAGCACATATTATATATCAACATTTTTGGTAGTAGAACTGAATGTTTTTGTCTAAACATATCTGTACTGATAAACAGAATAGATTCATGAGATATAATTTATAGCAAGTTCTTTTTAAAATTATTTTGGTAATTATGACAATTCTCATCAATGCTGATATTGTGGTGATATATTTTTTTTTCTATTCTTCTATGTTATATAAACACGACAAAAATAATTTTAAACGGCGGTCGAACCTATTTACGGAGAAAAAAAATTATATTATTACTCCCATAAGAACGCATGCAATGGTGAATGAGCGCCATATTGACTGTGTAGTCGGTGAGAAATGACAGGTCCAGCTGTTGTTGACATGTGACGCTTTTTCAAAACAAAATTTACATGATTCTTACATGTTCAAAATTGCGTTGAGCCCAAACGGCGGTTTAAAGCTTTGCATTGAGCCCACCGCGAGTTTATTATTAGTAACCTCGGAGGCGCCGGAGACTAAAGCATGTGCGGTGAGCCGGCTACCCAAAATCACTCTCAGCGGTGGATACTGTAGGAAACTGATGAGCCGGCCACCCACGATTCCGAAATGTAATGCTTTGCGTTGTAGGCAATTGAATTACATTAAGGCAAAAGTGAATAATTATGACATTTCTCACCGTCTACACAGTCAGTATTGCGCTCATTCACCATTGCATGCGTTCTTATAGGAGTAATAATTTAATTTTTTTTCTCCGTAAATAGGTTCGACCGCCGTTTAAAATTATTTTTCTCGTGTTTATATAACATAGAAGAATATAAAAAATATATATATCACCGCAATATCAGCATTGATGAGAATTGTCATAATTACCATTATTTTTGTAGGGTAACTTCACATGGGCATACGTAGAATTTCATTTCGGAGAGGCTCAAAAAAATTTGGAGGTGATAAACATTTTGGTTAGCCATATCCGAACAACATATCTCTAGCTATGTACATTTGATTATTACTGCTTATTATAAATAATATTTATACATATTTTAAAAAGGTAAGTAACATGACAATAAAATTCATATTATGTTTTTGTTTAGCCGAGAGGGACATTTTGTATGGTGTGTTGAACTCCATAAAATCCCCCCTGTGCCTATGCTCATGTTATTTCAGACTTAACCCTCCGGTGGGCGCGCAAAATTCGCACTCAATAGTGGGCGCACTGCGGCTTTTTTACCGCAATTGTAAATTGCACTTTTTTACTCTAAGACAAGGTAGTATGAGAAGTAAATAGACTGGTTAAGGTGTTTTAAATTTTATTTATTATTATTAAACACAAAAACATAATGCTTGTTTTAAATTTTATTTATTATCATTAAACACAAAAACATAATGCTTAGGCATTGACGTCCATATCTTCGCCGTCGCACCTGACACATGTTGTCTCTTGACGCGAATGCCTCTTACAGACATTATTTCTGCATCTCTGGCACACAATTTTTGATCTGTTATTCTTATGCCGTCCGCAAATATGACAGATTCCTGGTTTTGGTGCTTCTTGAACCTCCTCCTCTTTTTTATATTTAGCTAAAAATGCTGTGATATCTTTTGGCAGGTTACGTAGTCTAGATCTTTTTTCCAGATGAGTTTCCATAAGGCTAAGTGCCAGATTCTTCAAAAACAGTCTTCTTCTTTCTCGGTTATCAGGATTGTTGTATTTGAAAATTATGTTGGCGTTGATTCCCGCGATATCAAGATGCCGATAAAACAGCGCGAGAGGCCATCTTCTACTTATTCCAGAAGTTGTGTAGGATGCGCACATCTGGTCAACCGTATCAACTCCTCCCTTTGTGGCATTGTAATCCAGGTTTATTGTGGATTTGCTGGTTGCTTCGTCTATCTCATTTGTATCATGCATCGATGAGAGAAATATCACCGCCTTATTTTTTTTAGGCGCCGAAGAAGACAAACAGAAATCATACTGAAAACCAGAGAGCGTCGACTTGATTTCTCTTGTTTTGTTGGCTTGGAATTCTGGTGGTATTTCTCTTTTATTTTTTTTCATAGTTCCGAGTAAGGTCAGCCCCTTCTCAAGAAGATCTTTAGCCAGAGTGTAGCTTGTATAGTAGTTGTCAGTTGTGATATTTCGTTTGGAACCCTTTATTGGTTCAACCAGTCTTTTGACAATGTCATCTGGTTTGTTCGATTTGAGATAGGGACCAGGCATCTGCTTGCCACAATATATTTCTAAGTTGAGAGTATAAAAAGTTTTTGCGTCACAGAGTGCGTATATTTTCAGCCCATACTTGGCTGGCTTGTTTGGTATATATTGTATGAAGCCACATCGCCCCCTAAAAGCATGTAGCATCTTGTCAATAGTCACAAACTCGCTGGCATTGTAGTGAGTCAAACAGTTATTCACAAAATTTTGGTGAAAATCACGAATAGGTGCAAGTTTGTCCATAGCTCTTCGCTCGTTCCGTGTATCTAAATTGTCGAACCTAAGGGCTCGAAGCAGAAATCGGAAACGCTTATAACTGAAGAGCCCGCGTAAAATTATCATTCCTGTGCCATCGGAATTCCACAGTTCAGCACAATTTGTATGTGATCCCTTTTTTATGCCTATCAAGTATAACGTACCAAAGAGAGCCTTGACCTCCACTTTTGTAGTTTCTCTACAGTCTCTATCTCTACCATAATTGACATCATTTCTTTTTTTCTGAATGTATCTGTTAGTGTGAGTTACAATATCATCTATCATGGCATCAGTAATGAACAGGTGAAACGTATCTACTTCTTTCTGCGCAGTTGTAGCATTCATTTTTGGACCTGGCATTATTTTCATAATATTTTTGGCCTTCTGTTTAGTTGAAGATAGAGGGTTACTCATCCAAAGCGTATCTCCATCTTTCCCGATGTAAAAATGGTAATCATCTTCAGCGACTTCTGGCACAGTTAGTTGATCGGCATCCGCTTCATCCGCTGATTGCTCTGAGTCACTGCTGTGGTTGTCAGCTTGTATCATTTCATCCTCCACATCTGGGTCATCTGACTCATTCTCTTCATTTTCTCCTTCCGACAATTCTGATAATTCCATGAATACTTTCTCAAAGTCTTCAGGGCGCACAAATCGACGAGACCTGAACGTAAACACAAACTCAGATAACATAGGAAAGAAGTAATGCCGGGTTCACACGGGGCGTGAATCACGAGAGTGAGCCACGCTAGCGAGCTTGCGTTCGTGGCGCTCATGAAAGTGTGGAATCGTGAACAGTTCACACTTCCACGACTAGTTTATAACGACACGCCAGCAATGAAAGAGCTAGTTGCTGAAAGCTGTGCTGGTGTCGGTTCCATTTTTTGTACTATTCTGGCCGAAAGGATGGTTTGCTTACGTGACACGATGACAAAAAAACGACGACAAAGACGCTGGTGGGTTACAGAGTGGCTATTGTGAAGAGGAATTTCAGGACCAACGAATTTAGTTCAAACGGAACTGAAAAATCAGTATGCAGACGATTTCAAAAACCTACTGCGGATGACTGAAGACCAGTTTGAGTATCTTTTGCAACGTGTTGCACCTCTAATTTCAAAATCTGATACAAACATGAGAAAAACAAAATTAGAAGTGACGTTACGCTATTTAGCCACAGGAGACTCATTCAAAAGTTTGGAATTTTTCTTTCGGGTTCCAAAACCCGAGAAAATAAGTAGGCCTATATTTATTCTGGATACTCGCAAATCTCTATCCCGATAATCTTCTAAATTGGATCATACAAAACGTTTTTCATTTCATATAGTTCGAGAAAACGCGCAGTTTCATTATCGTTGAATTTCATTGCTCGCTGTGACGACATCTTGCTTTCACGAAGACCTGTTCACGACTGAAATATCAAACAGGTTTGATCCCTTAACGCTTGGATCGTGAGCGGTTACTCACGAATGCAAGTTTAACGACTGTGCGTTCACACAGGAACGTGGCGTACGAAAGCGTGACTCACGCCCCGTGTGAACCCGGCATTAAACAGGCACCGGTAGAATAGGCGAAAACCAAAAGATTCAAAACAAAACCTAACCAAGCTCTAAGAAGACGTTTGATTCTATGGTAATGGTCAAAATATGCATGAAAAATAAAAAACATCACAAAACTAAAAAAAATTAACACTTACATGACTGGGCGCGCAGGCGGCAAAATAGCCGCAGACACGTCACTCTCTTTTCAAAGCACAACAGCTACTGAAGCGTTATGCACATGATTTATCCGCATGTCGGAAATACTGCCATCTATCATGAAAATTGCATACTAGGCAGAACAGACAATAAACACTACCGGTACCTAGGAGACAGTTCAGAAACTAAAATTTGCGGCTTTCTGCCGCGGGCGCGCCCACCGGAGGGTTAAGGAAATGATTTGCAGTATACTTCTTATTTACCTCTAAGTTTTTCATCAGTATATTCATATTTATCTGTTAACAAAATAATGATAATTATTACTGTTTTATTATTATTTTTCGTTGCAGTTATAAGGTTATTTTTATTTCACTGACAGGAACAAACTCAGATTCAGTGACGCTCCAATAGTGCAGATGTAGTAGTCTGTGTTAAACACACCTGCTACACAAAAAATTTTATACTTGCACAAGAACAAAGCTAATTATTCTTATGACATAACTGCAAGAAATTTTGTAATAAATAGTGTAAGATTGCCTACTCCCCTCTCTATATAATTTATTTATTTATCGATTATTGTTTAAAGGGTCTCGATTGTAGTAGTTTATTATTATGTATTGAGAAAGTTTGTTGTTATTATTAGCGATTTAGTTTATTGATTTATCTAATTCAATGTAGATAAATCGGTTTACTTACACTTTCGTTGTTTAATTAATGTTTAGTTTATTGTGAGTAAATGTTAACTTGTCGATCCGTTGATGAATGTAACTGGTGCGTAGATCTCTTGAAGTCGACTCCTCTTCTATTAAATTTGTCATCTGTGTAAGTCAAAGTATTGTCTGGACAAAGTTTATTAATATAAATGACACTTCACGTACCTGTTTTGAAGTACTGGATGTTCAGACGTTCACAGTTAATTAATAAACTGTCAAGTTCTTTGTTGACCAGTATAGTATTGCTGTGAAGTTTTTTACAACACTTTAGATATTACTTGGGCGCCATATGGGTTTTTTCCACAGAAATATCCCATAAAAAATAAACTTCTGATTTAATAATTGATCGTATTGACCTTTACTGATTCTACCTTTAAAGGTTATTGAAATTGAGATTAAATTAAATAGGTTACTTGATAATTCACTGTTAAAATGCACCTTTGTGCTAGCAATACTGATGGTTGATTATTTATTAAAATAATTAATAACAAAGGTTGATGCTGTATAATACTGGTTGTTTATTATGATCTATTGAATTAGGTTGACAAATACATTCAAAAATAATAAATTGCAAATCACAAGTTGTCCGGTTTAATGACTGGTCTAGCTCAGTTTTAAGAACAATAAAAACTCTTATTTCCTATTAACAAATTATTTCTCTTATTTAATTAAATACCTCAAGGTGGTTTCTTTTAAAATACAGAATAGAACATTATTTTTCCTTCCAAAAAAACGCTAGTATGATATCATAATTCAGGTTAGACTAGGGTTGCCAGACGTACGGTTTTAGCCGGAACATTACGGAATTTTCCCGTTTTGTTCCGCGTACGGTGCGAATCTTTAACCGTACGCCAAATGTTCCGATTTTGAACATGAAGCATAATGACTTGTATTTTTGAATCTAGTGGCAAATTATACGTTGATGCAGTTTTTGTTGTTCACGCTAGGGCGAGCATCGGAGCATGTGATGATTATGATGGCAGTTAAGTGAGATGGATGTGACATCAGATCAGAACTGCGTTGCATGCCGCTGTTTATTGTTACACTACAAATAAACATCGCAAACCATCGTTCAGCCTGACGGTTCAGGGTGTATTTTACGTTTTGAAAGTGATTCTTTTTGTATTAGTAGTGTGTTCAAAATGGATGGGAGTGAGACAAACCCCATGAAAATAAAACTAGGTATTGAAACCAGCACAAACCAGAAGAGAAGACTGCAAGTGTATCGCCCGGTTTGGGAAAAAGATTTTCCAGAACTGCGGCCAGTTTCAGGAAATGCATATAAAGCAAAGTGTACTTTATGCGTTGGAAAAGCTGGAGAGGGATTTTCCATTTCACACAGTGGCGTAACCGATGTTAGGCATCATTTTAACAGTGCAAGCCATAAACAAAGACGCTTAACCTTAACATCAGTACAAACTACGCTGATGAAAAGTTTCTACAAGGTGGACTCCATTGAATCAGACAAGGTATGTAAGTGCATGACAATTTTAACATTTAGAATTTTCAAGATAATAATAGGTTTATTTAGGATTTTTTTAAGAAAAGGCGCTATTAAGGTGCTTTTATTCGTTTCAGATAACTGCTTCTGAGCTTACATTTGTGTATCACACGGTTAAACATCACCTTAGCTACGCCAGCACTGACTGCAATGTGAAAATATCATCTCAGTTATTCGCAGATTCGACAATTGCAAATAAAATTACATGTGGTAAAACAAAATGTGAGGCATTAGTTACGGGTGTTTTAGGGCCAAATAGCGTGAATAATTTAACTCAAACGTTAAAGGATAACAAGTTTTTTGGTGTGGGGTTTGATGCTTCCAACAAAGGAAATCAAAAGTGTTATCCTATTTGTGTAAGGTACTTTGATGTGCAAGCAGGTGTGTGCCACAGAATTCTCGATTTTTATGAGGACTCTCGTGAATCTGCATCTGCAATGTCTGAGCAAATCTTGGACAGGATCCCAAAACACGAATTGAATTTGTCCCAGGTTTCAAGCTTTACTGCGGACAATACGAATGCAAACTTTGGGAAGAAAAACTCTGTTTATGTTCACTTAAAAAAGGAAAATCCTGGTATAATAAAATCAAACTGCTGTGCACATATAGTCCATAATTGCTGTAAATCTGGTATGAATGCTATGTCCATAGATATTGAAATGTTAGTAATTAAGACTTTCAATTATTTCTCAAATTCAGCTAAAAGAGTATCTCAATTGAAAGATTTCTTTCTATTTGTTGATATGGAATACAGTATTTTGTTAAGACATGTACCTACAAGGTGGTTAAGCCTAAAGCCTGCCATAGAAAGATTGCTGAAAAATCTTCCTGCAATTATATCGTACTTTGCTAGTATAGATGATTGCCCCAACTTCATTAAAAAGAACTTGATGGGTGATTCTTGTTCAGAAAAACAAATTATAATAGTGGAATTATATCTCCAGTTTTCTCTGCATTTAACTGAAATTTTTTCCACGGGTGTACTCAACTTAGAAAAAAACGAACTGACAATTTGTGAAGTATTTTGTGTGATGGAGAAAATAAAAACAGAGTTAGAGCATAGGATAAATGATCTGTTTTTTGGTTATAAGGTGCAACAGTTGTTAGATAAATTGGAGGACCTTTTCCCAGGTGAAAAGGAAAGAGAATTGGGAGAATGTAGATATATATATGAAGTGTGTCTGAAATATTTAAATAAGTGGTTTGATTTTGGTGATGGCAACATTTTGTCCTTAATGGACTGCATATCACTTGAAAAAACCCCGAGTTTCAAAATATTTTAAAATTAGCAGAGTCACTTTGTATTGTTAATCACTTTAGTGTAGATAGTATGTATTCAGAGATCACTAGGGTTTCTGATTTGTTTTGTGGGGAAGGAAATGAACAGTTGAAAGCAAAATTAACTACTATGACAATACCACAGAGATGGTTGTACATTATTGAACTGATTGGTGCATCAAATCTGTGCAATGTTTTAGTTTTAGTTAAATTTGTTTTGAGTATATTTCCATCAAATGCATTTACAGAGAGAGTTTTCTCCATTATGAACATTAAATGGAGGGATGAGCGAAACAGATGTTCAGTTGATCTAATAAAAAATGAGTTGTATACTTACTTCAATTATGATGAAAGTTGCAGTGATTTCTATAAGAATGTACTTTCTAATGAAAAAGTGTTGAGAATTGCACGCTCAAGTGAAAAGTACTCATGTTAATTGTGTTGAGTATAGTATATTTTCATAAAATGTGCTGTAAATAAAATCAATAAATTCAATGTCGATTGTCGATACATGTGTTCCTATTTGTTCCTATTTCTCATCTCTGAAATCTGGCAGTGTTCCTATTTCTCATCTCTGAAATCTGGCAACCCTAGGTTAGACACCTTTAATAAATTTCAATTGAATAAATTGAATAACGAGAAGTTCGTTTGTTTAGACTCGAACTGATTTTAGTTATAAAAATTTTCGTACATATACTCTTACATCGGGGTGTGTTAATCCCTCTAAATAAAATTGGTACAATGTTATCTACAAATAGTCTTATTGTTTTTGCATCAGTACAAAGTGTATTAGGTTCTACGATTAACTGATGAAATGTAAACAAATAAAATTTATCACTGTACTACCAGGTTTTTTAATCGTATCGATTAAAAATAAACACATTAACGATCGGATTATAGTGATCGTTAATTCACTTCACTTAAATCGCACTTGGAATGAGAATAACCTTCTTCTGACTAATGATAGGTTACCGCCTTTGTAGGTTATGTTTACTGGTCTCATTCCGATACATGCACTATTTATTTAAAGTCACAACTAACTCTCGATGCACTTAGGTGAGATTATTCGTCTTCTCAATAGTTAATTTCCAAAATTTACTGTAATTACTTCAATCTGTACTGTTGTTGTTGATGATATGATATAAACAAAATACAGAACGCAGACGATTAGCTTGTGGAGAAAAATGCCATTGCCAGTTTTTTTGCGCGTCGTCGATTATATAGCAGCCTCTTGATCGTCGCTAGGGTTCATTTTTGCTAAGTAAACTCGTTCGTGATTGGTACAAAATTATGTCATGATGACATAATGTTATTAATAAACCTTACCGATACGTATTCTGTACTCGCTAACGTTGTTGTTATTATTACATGAACTTCTTTAAATTTTGCCAAAAAAATGATGCTAACGCTAATTACTTGACTATTACAATTCCATTTTTGATGCTATTACTATCAAATTATAGCTTATTTTCTCATCTTTAATTTGATGTGGCATGAGGCCAGTTTGAACATAGTTTTCATTAATAATACATTAATTTACTGTCCTAAGACATGGTTTCCTAGTGTCGTCTGCTAACAATGCAAATTCGACTATTTACCTTTCTTTAATATTTGATTAATTACATTTGTTTTCTCATTCGAACATTAGAAAATTATTAAAATTAAATATATTATTAAATCTAAATGCTGCCTACAGCTAAACAATATAAATTCTTGGTCTAATTATGTCGACACATTACTTTGAAAATTCCTAATTCACTAATTACATTTTCATCTGTCCTACTCATTTCTAAAGCATATAATATCGGCAGGGTGTCCACATTCTGGAAAGTCAGGGAAAAAAAAGTTGGTCAGGGAAATAAACAAAAAATCTGGAAAGTCAGGGAAATCTTCCCCGATGACAGACTTGAGGGTAATTTTTTACTCTAGTCTGCCGCAACCCGTGAAAAATCTGAAAAGTCAGGGATTTCTTCCCCGATGATGGATTTGAGGGGAATTTTGAATGCTCTAGTCTGCCATAACCCAGACTATTGTAGAATTTTTTCCAGGTATTTTTCACAAGAAGTGCACAACAATTATATATTTTTTGTTGTGCCCTTGTGTCCTTTTTTCAACCGATTTAGCTAATTCTTTTTCTATTTTCAGTTTTTTTAGGCTGCTGACTTAAACTCATTACAATGGCTAACAAGAAATGTTTGTTTAATAAACTTTGGCTGGACAGTAAAGTGTTTCCGGAATTTAGTGGTTGGTTGGACTTGGTGGTTAGTGATGCAAATTCGGCTTATTGTCAAGTGTGTCTCAAATCTTTTAAACTAAGCAATATGGGGAAACAAGCAATTGTTTCTCATGCTAAGGGACCAACTCATGTAAAAAACATGAGAGCAAAGGCTTCCCAGCCGGCAATTTCTTTTTTTACTACTCCATCTCCATTAAAAGATGTGCAGCCAACACCTTCAACTTCAGCTACAAAAGAATTATTAGTAGTGCCAGGAACAAGTCAAACAAGTTTAAAGAGTTTCAGTGTGAATGAAGATGATGTTACGTCAGCCGAAGCAATATGGGCTCTCCACGTCATCACTGGGAAAATGTCTCTAAACTCTTGTGATGAAACTTCTGCAGCCTTCAAAAATATGTTTCCAGACAGTAAAATCGCTCGGAGCTTTTCTATGGGCAAGACTAAGGCTTCCTATGTAATAAATCATGGGTTAGCCCCATATTTTCAAGAAATGTTGCAAAATAACATGAAATGTTGTTTGTTTTGATGAATCTCTGAACAAATTTGTTCAAAGAGGACAAATGGACTTGTGTGTAAGGTTTTGGGAAGTAAACCTTCAGAAAGTTTCAACATGATATTGGAATAGTGTATTTTTAGGCAGGGCAACTCCAGATCACTTGTTAGATGGGTTTATTCAAGGGCTCTCCTTACCTTTAGGAAATATTTTGCAAATCTCAATGGACGGGCCGAATGTTAACCTCAGTTTTATGAAAAAACTCGAGAGCCATTTGCAAGTCTTAAATCCAGAGGGAAAGTCCCTTCTTGATATTGGCATATGCAGTTTGCATACCGTTAATGGAGCCCAGAAGACTGGGATCTCCAAAACTGGTTGGGAACTTTTTCACTTTTTTAGATCTCTCTACAGTCTTTTCAAAGATATCCCAGCTCGGCGAGCAAAATACTCAGATATTACAACCAGCACCTCTTTCCCTTTTAAGTTCACAGCAGTAAGATGGCTGGAAAATGGTCGCTGTGTAGATCAAGCTCTCAAAATATTTGATCATGTCGATAAATTTGTAAAAGAATACAACGAAAAAGACAACAAAAACCTGCAATACCTTAGAGAAGCTATGAAAAATCCATTTTTTAAGGCAAAACTAAGTGCTTTCAGAAGCATATTGTCAGACGTTGAGCCGTTCCTGAGAAGGTTCCAAAGTCAGAAGCCTATGGTCCCTTATCTCTTTACTTCACTTGAACAACTTATGAAAACCCTAATGATGAGATTTGTAAAATATGAAAAAATAGCTGAAGCAAGTACTACTCAAAAATTAATGAACTTGGACGTGCAAGACAGTGCCAATCTGGTTTCAGTAGAAAAGGTGGACATTGGTTATGCTACAGAAAGCTTAATGAAACAAATTAAATGCTCAGAAAAAGAGAAACTTGTTTTTAAAAATGAGTTCAAAAATCTCCTTACCACCATGATAGAAAAACTCGGAGAGAAAAGTCCTTTGAAATCACATTTAGCACGAGGCCTCACTGCTTTAGACCCTAAAATGATAATGCTCAAACCCAGTTTGGCAATAAAAAGGATTGATGTTGTTCTAGAAAACCTGCACAGCCATAGAAGAATATGTGATAAAAGTGCTGAAAAGGCCAAACGACAGTTTTCTTTGCTAACTGAAGAAGCTAACGATTTCATTTCCAAAACATCTGATGACATGGGATTGGACGAATTTTACTACGGCCTTTTAGGAGAAGATAAGAAATATGAAGATCTCTGGTCTGTAATGAAGCTGTGTTTCATTTTATCCCATGGTAATGCATCAGTTGAGTCTGGCTTTTCTGTCAATAAGCATTTACTAGTTAAAAATCTTCTAGAAGAATCCCTTGTGTCCCAAAGAGTTGTTTGTGATAGCATAAAGCATCTAGGTGGTTTGAGGAATGTGACTATCAACAGAAGTATGCTTACCTCGGTCAGATCTTCAAGAAGAAGATATCAATCATATTTGGAAAAGAAAAAAGAAATGCAGTCAGAAGAGGAAAAAAAAAATAGAGGAAAGGAAAATTGAATTACAGTTGAAAGAGTTGGAAGAAAAAAGAAAAAACTGCTGGAGAACATGAAGAGATCACACTAGTAAATTTTGAAGGAGTGCATATTTTTCTTTTTCATTCTCATCCTGTCGGACTGGTTCATTTTCAATTTTGAAAGCTATAGCTGATTATTATAATTATTTGTTACCATGTAAGTTGTTCTATTAATTAGTCCATTTTACCTTGTTCATATATTATTTTATTAAGTTCTAGTGAAAATACTCTCATTCTTACATTACCTAAGTGTTACCTTTAGGTAATAATGGAAATATTTATTTTTAAAATGCCATCAATGTATTTATATTTTTCAATAAATAAATAATAAAAAATAAATAAAATAAAAGAGGAAGAAAAAAAAAAGTGGAGAGAGAATTAGGCCAGCTATGGGGAAGGTGGAGGCTGGGTTTTCTTTTTTCTTCCTTGTAAAATATAATGCTCAAAGAATTAACGTACTATGCATTTTAGTGAGTCAGGGAAATTTCTGTAAGTAGGTCAGGGAAAGTCGGGGAAAATTAAAACAGAATTTCTGTGGACACCCTGTATCGGTCAAGTGGTGGTACTTTACACCTTATTCGTTATAGTTATACTTCTATTAGTTTATGCTAATTAGGGGTTCTATTTCCCTATCATTTCATTGACATTAACTTGGTCATGCAGGGTCTGGGTGTAATTCTATTACAAGGTTTATTCCCTGATTATTATTATCTTTACTTACATTTTATTTACTTAGGAAGTTACCTACTTACATATAAGGCTTCCATTTATAATTATTCTTAATCTATACTACTACACATTTGTTTGTAATTCTATCTTTCACAATTTTGTGGCTATATCTAGCATAGTACATGGTGTTTGTTATTTCCATATCATGGTTCTATTTATATCAGCCAATATGCTGTTATTTGTTACCATGTTATTAAAGTCAGTGTTTAATTGGTTTGTTCTGTATGACTCTGCTCATCAAGGTTTTTATCTGGCTTACTTGACAGCTTATTTGTGAATCTTTGCTTGTCCATTTGTCATAGTCAGTCAGTTTATTGAAGTTGTAGTGTCATAGTGTCATGTAGTGGATTCATCACTGCTTCTTGGGATCCCTCCTCTTCTTTCTTTTTAGCTGGTCCATTCTCTTCTCTGTTACATTCATTTTAATTTACTCATTTACAACTCTAGTGTTATATTTCACCCTTCTGGTGTTCATTATGGTTATGAAACATTTGGTGATGTTACAATAGTTGAAGATAGCAACATATTTTTAACTTGATACAGTCCCTTTTACTGTCGTGTTCAGTAGTTAATACATCAAGAAAATATTTATGATGTAGGCCTACTAGTCAAGATATATTATCATATGCTTGGGTCATGTTTAGGGGCTTTAACTTCTAAATCCATTGTCAGTTAAGGTAGCTCATCATGTAATTAAGTAATTGTTATTACAATTTCTGATCTTTCCTTTTTTTATTATAATAATACAAAAACTCTACATTTTGGTGTTGGGCTGAATATCTTTTTTTCACATGTGTATGATCTTTGGCCACTTTTTTCTTGTCCATGACTGGAACCTCCTTATATTGTCCTTCACTTTCTAACATTATTTTTCTGACTGCCCCATTTTAATCTTCTGTAGGTCTTCTCATACATAGTATTCTACCCTTCCTATATGTTCTTTGAAAGTGTCCTCTAGCAGTTTAATGGTTTTTCCCTGGTACTCTAAAATAGTAAAATAATTTTAGTTTTGAGCTCCTGCTTTATGTCCGTTTCTCTTATAATGTAGACACACCTTTCTCTCATAGTAAAAATTTTATTTTAAGCTCTTGTATTCACTCTTCATGCCTGTAGATAGTACCCAAGACTCACAGACATATGTATGTTATGGATACAGTATTAAATACTGTCACCTTGATATTTTTATTTTGTTTATAAATTTTTCTTGATGGTATGTAGTAATTTTGTAGTTTTATTAATTCTTTCATTTCTTGTATTTTATTTGATGTAAACACTGGATAGTCAAAGTAGCTGTTGATGTGCATCATATATATATACGAGGTGTGTTCAAAAAGTATTAGACCTTTATTTGGGAAAAATACATTTAATTATCTGCAGGTTTTAAACATTTAAAGTACTCCCCTTTAGATTGCACACACTTCTTGCAGTGGTCCTGCCACTTTTGGAAATATGTCTGGAAATCATATTTTGGTTTGGAGTACAGCTGTCTCGTATTTTGTATGATGTCTTCTCTTGACTCAAATTAGGTCCTCTTCAGTGACATTTTCAACTTAGGAAAAACCAAAAAATCACAGGGCGGTGTAGTTGAGGAGTGTTGTGTTTCGCCAAGAACGTCGGAATTAGATGAGAAGAATGGGCAAGTGCGTTGTTGTGATGGAGTTGCCAAGTTTGCTATGTCCACAGGTCTGGGCTTTTGCGGTACACAGCATCACAGAGGTGACGCTGTAACTGTTCAAAAAAAATAAAGAAGAAATGACTAAGCCCCGATTATATTCTTTTCTTTTCGACTTACCTTCAAACAGCCAGAAGATTCCCAAACTCCCAAGGTCGCCACCACATTTTTTGGAGGATATGTGGAAACCGTTTCACTTTCCTGAAGAAAACCATTTTGACAAATAATTAAACAAAAACTCCCTTACAGAAAAAATCCAGGGCCGTCTAGGCGAACTTACTAACACAGAGAATAGGTTACGGGTAGAGTGCGTAATTAACTAAACTACCTCATTATACTGAAAAATGTGATTTTATTTTATTAAAACACATTGTAATTTTTTTGTAATGTAAAGAAAAATATAATTCCAAAAAACTAAGACAAAAGAAAGTCTTCAAAAGCAAATCAGTACGTTGTTATTTATGAAATTTCCCTCTCCCTTTTTTCTTTTACTCACGCTCACACGCCCTATTGTGATCTCACCATTTTTATTTCATATTGTTTAAAAGGTAATTTTACTTAAAAAATAATAATTTTGGTACAATTGTGCGAAATTGGTTATGTCCTTATTTTTGTACTTATCTCTTCCGACGGGGAGGCTCCTGCTTGTTGCACCACCAGTCGTAATTCGCTTTCATGATGAAAAATCACAAAACATGTTCTAAAAGTCCAAATTTATGTTTACATGTTCTTGTTTCGATTTAATTTACATATTTATTACCATTTTCAACACTTTAATACAAAAAAAAACTCGGTAGGCCTACCGTAACTGCCGCGGGCACTAATAGAACATGTGTACTGTTCGGTTGCTGACTGGAGACAGACGCTTCGTTTTGTTTCTGCGCCACAATTCAGTTCAAAAGTCACGTACACTTGCCGATAGCTACAACACTTCCCACACCAAAAGTCATGTACACCAAATTCCACGCTCGCTTTCTGAGGCCTCTCGCACACGAGTATACGTTTTTGTAATGCTTAAGGAAATGTACCATTACAAGACTCCCCCAATGAGAGGTTTTATGTCCAAAACATAAAAACTCTCATTGCCCTAAACCTAGGCGGATCAGTGAGGATATGGCACCACGAACCCCCGTATTTCATGATTAAATGTTAGGTACTTACCCCCCTAATCCAGTGGCTGTGGTCGTACCCATATGACTTTACTGGACTTCCTTCATCAGGATCCCAACACCGTAAAGCCAGACAGGCACTTGACGACTCTGCCCTGACACACCGGTCAGCACAGGCTCGCCCCCACAGTTCCACATAGATTCTGTAACAACACAAGCAAAATATCATTAAATGGTCTTTCATTAATCCATATCCTTGCACTGATTTGGATTCCTCCTAGAAGTACTGATTTGCATTGACCAAAGTACTGATTTCTCTACACTGAAACTTAAAGTTAACCTATCTGTAGTTAACAACCTTTTTTTTATTTTCTTTTTTTTTAACATCATACACATATTACTTAACTGAATAATTATATCAACTAAATAGTTATATCAAACTCATGTCAAATTACAAATGAAATACACATGTGCCATCTATCAAATAAAGATTCCATTCATTTTAATTGTGCAATTAATTGTCCACACCATACTACAAATTCAAATTCTATATCATAATTTCATACATTTATACGTGTTCACAAAAGTTCCATTAACAAAATCTCACAAGATGTCAGTGCCCTGTTACACATTTAAATTTGCTACATAACTCTCAGTGTCCGAACATGATTAACTCACTGCTTAATTACTAATATTACAATGCAATTAGTTACCAAAATTTATTCCAATCAGATCACAACAGACACAATATTGTTATAATAAACATACATTGCATAAGACATAACTTACATTTTATATATAGCTAGTGTTGTAGCTACCCCCTATCCACTACACTATTGTATTTTTATGGCTGGACTGTCTCACCCAGTTGCTTCCACAAGAACTGTACATTATTTGAGTATTCAATTGATACTCTGTGGGACCCATCCCGATACTTTCTAATACCGGTATGGGGCCCGTCTTGCTTCCGCCTTACATAAGGTCTGGAGTTACTGTGTACAAGACACCAGTAACCACAGTGAACTTCAAATACGCCCTTAAGATGGTCTACCACCCCATTCGGTGCATAGCCGCTGTTCCATAGTTTATTAGATTCCCCCAAATTTTTTCAAAAAGGTTCAATTTCTAAATTCACCTTTACAACGATAACAAGCTGTGGTCAGACTTAGGCAGCGCATAACGTAATGTGCCCTGACCATACGGTTAAAGATGAGCCAATTCCACGGTCAGGGTTTGTTGAGGCCGTGACTGCCCGAAAGTTGGGGAATCCTCTTTTTATCCGGTGTTAAAAAGATACTTATACTAAAATACACACAAAGTGGCAACTGATACATTACATACAATTTCCATCACATTATTATAACTCTGTCTATCCTAGGCATCAAAAATAGCAGGTACATATAATAATTTATTATTTAGTTGATTTACAATTACTTCACATCTCATTGAATGATACAATTATTCATTACAATCCATATATTAACAATCACTAGGCCAATATGCATATCTACATTTATATACATATATAGATTTTTTTTTATTAAAAAGAATACAGAGCAAAATTTTTGAAATAGCAACACTTGTTTGCTCTTAAAAATTACCTTACAGTACTTTTGAATTCAAAAAAATTAGTTGATCCCTGAGTTGTGCAAAACGATGCACTGCTGACAATAATGCCTACCCAAGATCATTAGGGGTCCCCCTCCCCCGTTCTTCAAAATTAAAAATTTCTAATTGCACCAATTTCGTAGAGGAGGGCCATAGTTGTCCGGCCTCACTCCAGAGGTATACTCCAACCATGGTCCACCCCTAAAAGGCCAAAATCCATGGTCAGGGTTGGCGAGGCCGTCACCGCCCGAAAATGGGGGAAAAGCCCCTTCTGAAACAGTTAAAACATATAATACATTTGCTACAACTTAATCGGCCAATATATTTTCAAATTCGTTGCGTTATGTGTACCCACTATTTCCCTTGTCACTGGATTTTGTAACACATAGGCATTGTCCATGTTAATATCTCGGTTATCTCATAAGGATCCTCATATAGCAAAAAGAATTTTTTATTTCTTTCTCTTGAGCATTCGATAAATCATATCTCTTGACCAGTACCAGCTGACCCACTTCATATTTAATCCACTTACCTTTGGAGTCATGCTGCCGTTTCCTTCTCTCCCCCTTAGTTAACAAATTCTCATTAGCTAGTCGCAGTTCTATCCCTACATCTATGGTACTACCTTCTGGTGGATAGTTGAAAAGCTGCTCCAATATTCTTTGTGGGCGTATCCCCTTTACCAACTCATATGGCGTGACTCCAGTAGACTCATGCGTAGTGCAGTCTAACCAGTCCTCAATTCTGCTTACAAACATAGGCCACTCACTGTGTTGAGCATGACAATATGCCCGAAATATTCTTAAGTCAGCGCTTGCGCGGTAATGTTCACTGAATGCATGTACTCGAGGTCATTGCCCCTGCCTGCTTCATTTGATCGCACATGAAAAAAAAAGATCCGATACTTTTTTAACACTCCTCATATTCAGACATTTGTTGCTACAGTACTAGTACTTTTCTTGATATATCAGTTACATATACTACTAGTATACAATCAAGATATTTTTTCCTTCCTTAAATATATTTCGAGCATGAAGCAGTATGCTCATATCAGCCATGTTGGTGTTTAATCTCGTGTGGTGCCTGTGTGTTGGTTGGTTGCTGCTGTTGGTTTTTGTTGATTGATGAACAGTATCCGGCATCAGCAACCAATGAGAACGTAGGTACCTCACCAGATTAAAAACCAACTTTGTTGATGATAAACATACGTGTTACAAGTAAGGAAATGAAACATTTTGATTGTATAAAAGTTTAGCGTAACTTATAATTATGTAATAATATAAAGTGTATATAATGTATCCATTTACTTCCAAAGGAAGAGTGTACCATCAGTAAAAGTTGGCCATAAAAATATATTTAATAACAACTGTATGCTATTGAATCTTCCTATTTCTGCTGCAAGAATTTTCTGAAGATTCTTTTTGTTTACTATCGTGACCTCTGCTTCCTGTGTTGCTGTTTTCTACTGTTTTTACTAATCCCAGCTGCTGTATTATCTAATTTTTTTTTAATCCATGGTTTTTATATGTACGTTGCTATCTGTCTTCAGGTTACTTTTCGTAGTTGGGAAGTGTGTGTGTGTGTGTGTGTGTGTGTGTGTGTGTGTGTGTGTGTGTGTGTGTGTGTGTGTGTGTGTGTGTGTGTGTTTCAGATATTTTTGCAGGTGAAATATGA
Organism: Magicicada septendecula; assembly: GCA_034769895.1. NCBI lineage: Eukaryota > Metazoa > Arthropoda > Insecta > Hemiptera > Cicadidae > Magicicada > Magicicada septendecula. Next base: position 833,673,649 of record CM068368.1, read on the forward strand.
ATTTTTTGGGTTGTTGTCCAAATTTGAGTTGATTAACCTTTCAATGCTGTAAATGAATATACTTAATATTTCTTAGTGATGCCACTGTGCCATGATTGGATATACTCGACTTGCATTATTATTTTTGTTATCAGATGAAGTCCATTTGTATTGTACTCTCGTGTCTGCTGTTTGTAATAAGTTGAACATTTGCTTCAGTATCAATAAGTAACTCACATTGATATCCACATACATACACATCCATGTATACATACATACTCAACCATTACAATACTATCTGTTTGTACATACATAACCTACAGTTTGGTGTATGACTTTGTTGTGGTTCTTGCTTTTCTTATTGTTGATTATTGTTTCAAGTTATTTTATAAAGTATTAGATGATTAGTTATTTCACCATATTTAGTGTTAGTGTGTTTCATTATTTCATTTACTGTTTGTGTACTTTTTAGTGTATAAATTTGTTGTACTTTGCTTTGTACAAACAGTACTTTTATGATTTTTTGAAAATGCTGGTGATGAACGTGAACCAAATGGTAGAGGAAATAGACAATTTGTCTTCTAAATTTTCATGGGTTAGCAGCCGTTTTGATCCTAAAGTCCGTGCATTTGTTATAAAATCAATTAAAAATGGTTCAGAAAATCTAATTACAAAATACATGATGTAAGCACAAAATTTTACGCAGTACTTGGGTGTAGGGTAAGCCAATCATGTCGGTAGCAGCAAAAGGTTATTGACCATTTTGTCAACAATGTACTGCCACTGTCTTCCATTTTGTTCTCCGTTTGAAGATAACTTTTAGATTGCGCAGACTGGTTTGTGTTTACTGTGGCATTTCCTATATACGGTAAAAAGAATCTAAACACATTTATTTTTCAGAAGAAAATATAATGTATAGGGTCGTACAGAAAGTAATGCCTGTTTGTCTGTCAGATTTATAATATTGATGATGTGTGTATGAAATGGATACCACGAGAGGCCATACCTTCATGCATTACTAATAGATTTTTCTTTTTCTTATGAAAGACAGAAGGGTAGAAGTATGTCCAGACTGTGTCAATGTGTGAAGCCAATAAACAGATATTATGTTTTCAAATTTTGTGACTGAACATGAGGCTTTGGTATATCAGTACGACCCTGAGGCAAAGAGACATTTGATAGAGTTGTAACATACTGTTACTTCACCTAGGCCTAAGAAGTTAAACAGTCAGAAGTCCACAGTCAGGATGATGGTTCTTGTTTACTGGGATAAGAGAGGTGTCATTTTGCTGGAGTTTCTTGAATGGGACCCAACAGTGAACAGTGATCATTACATTGCACCATTGAAAAGACTACAGAAAGCTTTCAGAATGAAAAAGACCCGAGAAAAATCTCCATGCTCTTAAGCTGCATGATGATAATGCTAGGTGTCTCTAACCATAAAGAAATGTCTTGCACCATCAGGCTTTTCATATCTTTGGTGCATGAGGGGTACCAATTCAGTGATACAGAAGAAGTGAAAGATGCCATTAGGGTGTTCGTGAGTGGGTGCAAAGGTGCCACAAATGTGCTGAGTGCAGCAAAGGTGAATAGCAATATCTGTGCCCAGTAGGTCGGTGTGTACATATGTGAATAAACTCATCTCTCAACATCTGTTAATAAATAATTGGGCATTACTTTCAGTACACACCTTGTATATAATAATTTTAAGATTCATCCTACATCACTGTTCCAATGTGAATACAACAAATTTTCTTATCTTTTGCCCTGTGACTTTACAGGATCTTTGCATTGGTAGTATTTATATGTGTTTTGAAACATGCGTGTTGTATAGTAGGAATGAGTATCAAAATAAAACCATCATTAGTTGTTACTAAATAATACGTGTAAGTATATTGACTGCAGTTTAAAAAATATTTTCCTTATTCCATCATTGGTAAAAAAACATCAACGGCTGACATTATGTTATCGGTTTGACATACAAATTAATGCTGTCTTAGTAGTTTTTATTGTAAATTAAAGTTAGAATTATAATCTTTAATAATTTAAAACATAGAAAGGAATACAGTGATACCTTGATATAACGCTCTTCTGCAGACCGGCCAAAAAGCGCTTTATATAAAGGGTTGCTTTATATAAAGGTCCCAAGTTTAACTATTTATTTTGCCGAGACCGTGAAAAATGAGTGTTACATCGAGGGTCGCATTATATCACAGGGGTGTTATATCAAGGTTCCACTGTATATGGTATCAGAAACTAATAAGTGCTTACTAAAAACATTAAACTAGAACATCCAATAATTCCTTGGGTGCTAAATTTACCACAATGTGTGCTTGTTGCACTTTTATCAGGTAAGTGTGAATATTGTTTCTAATAAAGATTGATACTGTTACAACACAAATAAGCCAACCCCGTACCAGGGATAAAAAAGATAATTCTTAATATAAAAATACTTCATATAAAATAAAATGTTTAAAAATGAATAAAATATAAATATTATGACACGACGAACGATGATATTACCCAACCCAAGTGATTGACCCAACAACAGAAACACAAAGAAGGGAACCACGAAACATACACAGAGACAAAAGGTGATTGACCAAGCAATTAGGAACTAACAAAAGAAGGTAAGAAACCAGAACTAAAGAAGAATCAAAGGAAGGGAACAAATTCCTACGACCAAATAGAAATTAAACCAGATGAGAAGAGGAGAACCGAACCAAGATGAAGACAGAAGAAGAAGAGGAAGAGGAAGAATGAAGAGGAGACAGGTTGAACCCAAGGAGAAACTAACACCACATATAATGGGGAGAAATAGTAGACTCAAAGATAGAATACTGTAAATAAACCCCAAATAATTATCCACTAATGAAACAAATAGTATTGTTGTACTTGAAATAACTTATATACCTATTTTAAAGACAAAAGCCAAGTGTAAAGTAACGTAGTGTAGAAAAGTACACTAACACAATTATTAAGATTAGATTTAATGAAAGATAAATAACCAAATATTATTAATAATAAGAATCATGTAAAGAAATAGTGAGAAATAATAGGAGAAATAAGTATAGGGATTACCCATTAAGTAACACTTAATACATACAGTGAACCAAAGTGAAGTGCAACAGTGAAAGTGTAATTACCCTAAAAAATAGTGAGAGTGTGTCAGTGATAAACCTCTGTTAATTAAAGGTGAAGGTGATACGGTGAAATAGATATTTTAAGCAATAAAGATGTAATAATAAATAAGAAAACACTTTATAAAGCATTGGTAAACAGTCAATGATTGGAGTGATCTTGTGAACATTTTATATAATTAAGAATAATTAACAATAATATTTCAAATAAAGGTAAGTAAAACGTGTGAGATTATTCAGGGAGAAAGCCCAGATAAAAACAGTTTGTATTAACATGGAATGGAGGAGATAGTAGTATAGAAATAAGGTTTTGTTTTAAAATTAAGAATACAATGAATAAAACACCCCATATTAAAAGGGGAAATAACTTTAATAAGCTTGTAAGAAGTGATGATGTTTATCACTCAAAGTAGTAGCAAAAGAATGAAATTAATGTTAAAACCAACGATAACTAATAACTTATAAAGAATAGTTTGTTTCAATGTTATGAAGAGGATATGGCTGAAGGGAACTTGCAGTCCATAAGCCTAATTGTTATATTTTAAAATATGTATAAGGAAAAGGTATATTGAATAGTAATTAAAACACAAGCAGAATCAAAACACAACACAAACAAACATGATAACAAAGTGAAGCCCATCAGGCTGAATTAAAAATGTAATTTAAAAGAAATAAACCAAAAACCATCATGGCTACTCTTGGCTATGAAAACATCTGTCAGACACACACAAATGTCAATTGTAACCAATTCACAAGGAAATTTATTAATCTAAGACCAGTAAATGGCCAGTAATTATATGTAAATCATTCTAAAAAAGAAATGTTATTATAAAAGTTTAATTTAAGAGAGATATGTAATTTATCAAATGTCACATATTTAGACTAAAGTTAATGTATAATAGAATATGACCTTATGAGGTATCATTTTAAACTTTGAAAGGAAAGAAATACAATAGTGGTATTATTTATTACCCCAAAGGAACGATAAAGGAATAAAACCATTAAGAAAATACATAATAAATTTGAATAAAAATTCAAATCCCTTAACAATGCTTTTGAAAGAGGCCTTAACCAATTAAAGGATTACTGTTACCATAGTAACGGGCCGTTGAATAAGAATTTTCCGTTAAATCTATGAGACTTGAAGAAATGACGCGTGGGTAAGCGGCACGCAAAATTGTGATGACTGAAATTTTCAATTAAATAGTTAGAAAGACGTTCGGAAGTTAACCACAGAAACCAAAGACGAATAGATGCAGACCTATCAAGATTAAACGATGTCCTGGAACCAAATAATAATAAATTAATTAGCAGAAATCCCAAGACAAGATTGAAGAAGATGCCTGAAGCCTAAAACCAGTCCAAATTTGCAGAATTTCCACTACCCCAGATGACAACATATCAACACTGTCTGAACTGATAAGTATCACATAAATTCCTTTCTCCCAAAAAACCAAATTACTTCAAATATTTCTCAAATGGTCAAATATCTCACTATTGAACAAATATAATTTTCTTTCAAAGGTTTAATGCATAATTAACTTACGTAAAAACATTTTTGTTAATCAAAATATAACCTCGCATTAGTGTGCGAACTTTGTAACAAAAATACGACACTACCGAACAATTTGTAAAAACACATTATACTCTCTAAGTACGTATAAGGTATGGTAGTGTACTTTTTTAATGTAACCAACGTTTATGTCTAATTTTATAATCCAAAGGACCCCAGATTTTGAACAGATTAATATAGTGTATGTAAACAGTAGCCATCACAGCATCGAATTAATTTCTTATAAAACCGATTTCGCCAACCCTGAAATATTGGCGTCTTATGTTCTAAGCCGGAGCAATTTGTTATCAAACCAATAATAATCCTTTTGTCATATTAATTAATAACTGAATTTGTATTAAAATTACAGTACAAAATTAATTCGTATTAAAATTGGTCTTACTATCGTTTTATTTCATAGGACGTTGTAGAAATATATGTGTGTTAGCAATTTTTATTCAGTAACCAACTAGCGCTCGTCACGAGTGGACAATACGGCAACCTGTACAGCGGCGGGAACCATTTGAACGCTCCAGCTGTCAACGCTAATAACACTTATCAACTTGTAATTTAACAGTTTTAATTGTTTTAATATAAACAATTTGGTGCCACCCAGGATTCGCAACCCCTATGAATTAACAGGTAGGTTGTACTGGTAATTTTGACAACGCTACAGACTCCAGTAGTGTCTACGATTAATGTAACGACCGGTGTGAGGCAAACACACCACATTAACACTAATACACATAATAAACAAGTGTAAACACTTTTTAACAGGTACGCACTCGTTTATTCGTTACAATACATAACATATTTTTATAGCTCCTCCATTTAAGCCATTACCTGTCAGCATCAGAGCAAGTGTTATCAGTCATAATTAATGTTTTACTTCATCCAATGTAATTACATCAGAATGATGACATCACGATGGGTCAGCTACTTTGAAGTTGATAAGGTGCGGTTGGTGAATACGTGGCAACAATGTCTCAACGTGGACTCAAAAGATTAATCTCGTCTTACGAACAGTACAATCAGATTAGTGCACAGACAGTGTACCATACTTCTAAAAACACATTTTCACATCATAGGCTTCTGCTGTCCTTTTGGCCAAGGCAGTTCTGTCTATTGAATATTTAACTTATTGAATATACTTAAACATACAACAGGGTTCCCAGCGACCTGGAAAGTCAGGGATTGTCAGGGAATTACAAAATTGTCAGGGAAGTCTTTTAAAAATTGGCGTGTGTCAGGGAAAGTCAGGGAAGTTGACTCAAATTTGTTATGTGTCAGGTAATTCGTACTGATGACAAACTGCAACCTGTGAATCCTTTGAAGCGAGGAAAAGTGATCAGTTAATGAGGTAAGTTGAATTTTATTTAAAAAAATTAAAATTGTACATGTTTCGGGCTATGGCAGCATTAAAACAAGATGAGTTTGTTGAAATGCTGAACAGTGTGGCGGCTCTGGCCCTACCAAGCTGTACAAGTATATTTTTATCCCAACAAGGTATCTTTACATTGCTGAGATAAATGTATTTGTGCTTTGATATAGTTTTTGTGTACAATTAACATGCTTTTCTTTTGTTTCAGATTAGGCCTATGCATTAGATAAGATGGCAAGAAAAACAACTTTCAACTATCAGTGGCTGGATTCAACCCTTAATCCAGAGTTTGTAGATTGGCTCAGTGATGTACCGGACAATAAATTTGAAGCCTACTGTAATGTGTACAGAAAGAAGTTTAAACTCAGCAATATTGCAATATTTAAAGTCAGGCAATTCATTCACATAGAACTGGACCAAAACACACTCAGCTTCAGAATATTAAATCAAGACGGCCATCATTGTCATCATGTTTTGTCAAACCTAGTGCTAGTTCAACAGAATTAAGAAGTGTAGCTACTAGTTCAACAGAAACAAGAAGTGTAGACATTGGACATGGATCTCTTGATAATGCCGCTGTCAAACCGTGTGTTAGTTCAACAGAAACAGTAAAGACTGAGGCAGGGATAGAAAGTGGAAAGTCGGTACACTGTGCTACTTCTTATTTTAATAAAGATGAAGTAGCCAAAGCAGAAATTTTATGGGCGTTAAAAGTTGTTGCTAGTAAATACAAGAAGAGTTCATGTCAGATATACGTGATACATTTATACTTATGTTCCCAGATAGTGCAATTGCATCGAAATTCACCTTTGGTGAAAGTAAGTGTTCCTACATGATTAATCATGGTATTGCACCATATTTCAGTGAGTTATTAACAAACAATTTGAAAACTTGTGAGGATTATGTAGTTTCTTTTGATGAGTCACTCAATAAGGTAACACAACAAGGACAAATGGATCTCATTGTCAGATTTTTTGATATCAACACTCATAAAGTGGTTTCTAGATATTGGAACAGTGTTTTTCTGGGTCGTGCTACTGCCCAAGATCTGCTGCAGAAATTTAATCATGGACTGCAACCTCTTCAAAGAAAAAACTTGTTGCAGGTCTCAATGGATGGGCGTAATGTGAACTTGAGCTTTCTCAGGAAGCTTGAAGTGGAAATGGAGACAGAAAATCCTGATGGGAAAAAGTTATTGAATCTGGGAGTGTGTGGTTTGCATGTCATCAATGGAGCTGTTAAAACAGGTTTAATGACTGTGAATTGGGAGCTTAACTCATTCCTGCGTAACATGTATTATTTATTCAAAGACTCGCCGGCCCCAGTTCACTGCAGTGACTGGTAGTACAGTGTTCCCACTGAAGTATTGTACAGTACGATGGCTTGAAAATGTTCATTGTCTGGAACGAGCCTTAGAAGTATTTCACCATATCAAGGCATATGTTGCAAATGCTAAGTTGCCAGAAAGTAAGTCCTGTAAAAATATTAAAGAACAAATCCAAGACCCTTTAATAAAATGTAAACTAGCATTTTTCAAAACCATTTCTTTGGAATGTGAGCCTTTTCTCAGGCGATTTCACAGTAACAAACTGCTTGCTCCATTTTTGTACTCCCATCTGAATGAACTATTAAGAAGTTTGATGAATCGCTTTGTCAAGTGTAGTAAAATGGCAAATGCCATTGATATTAGGAGTGTGATTTTGCTTGATCTACAGGACCCAACAAACTTAATTGAGGTAGGTAAAGTTGATGTTGGATTTAGTACGAAAAAGGTACTTAAAGAACTAAAATTGTCAGAGAGAGAAATTCTTGGTTTTAAACACGAATGTCAGAAAATATTAGTGGCAGTTGTGACAAAACTGTTGGATAAGAGTCCTTTAAAGTATAGATTAGTGAAAGGTCTTACGAGTTTGAACCCACATATAATATATCAGCAACCAAGTCTTGGTCAGACCCGAATGGAATATGTCTTGGAAGCGTTGCATGAAGCTAACAGAATAACTGAAAATGTGGCCGATAGGGCTAAACCACAATACATTTCTCTGTGTTGTGAATCAAAGGAAGCTTTGGAAACTAAATTCAAAGAATATATCTCAATATCTGATGATAGTATGGGTTTAGACATTTTCTTTGCTGACATTTTAGCAGAAAACAAACAGTATAGTGAACTTTGGCAAGTAATAAAGCTTTGTCTTATACTGTCTCATGGAAATGCTGCAGTGGAGAATGGCTTTTCTATAAATAAATCAATGTTGGTAGAAAACATGCATGAGGAGTCAATTATTGCACAAAGACAAGTGTATGATTCCATTTTGTACTATGGAGGTGTCAGATGCGTACCAATTAATCATAGAATGTTGTTATCGGTGAGATGTGCTCATAAGAAATACCAGGATTACTTGGAGAAGACACGCCTGAAGGTCAAAGAAGAGGACAGAAAAAAAGCTGAGAAACGAAGAATAAGTGATGAAATAAGAAAGCTGGAAGACGAAAAAAATTTAAAAGAATGCAGTCACAAGAATGTGAAGCCAGAATTGAAGATAAAATATGCCTACTTGAAACCAGAAAAAATTGTGTGTAATTTTGTTGTTGTGCTGCATTTTTTTTTTTTTTTTACATTATTACCAACATTGTGTGTTCATTAGTAATTTTAATAGTAATACTTTCATTATTCATGTATAAATAAAATGTATTAACATTTATTATTATCTGGCAGATCATTATTAAATTGTATGTACTTTACTATTAAAAATGTTGTATTTCCTATTTGAGTAATAAATATTGTGTACAGGTGTGTGTTGGACAGCTATTAGGGGTGGAGGAGGCTGTTAAAAATTGCGCAAATGCCAAATTTTTGTCAGGGAAATACAATATTTTGGTCAGGGAAATTAGTTTGACTTTCTGGCTGGGAACCCTGTACAAATTTATGTATGAAGGCTTACACGGCTCGTGTCATTTTGGTTAAAATTAACTCCCGGGCTGGTTGGTCGTGGTCCAAAGTTTCTAACAAAACCAGATGTTTTGGCAGTGCCACTGACTGTCATCTTCAGTGAAAACGAGTCAACGCTAACGTGAGATGTTGTATGTTAGGACCGGTTCACTGCCAAAACATCTGGTTTTGTCAGAAACTTTGGACCATGGCCAACAGCCCGGAAGTTAGTTTTAATCAAAATACAAATTTCTATTGAATATACTGGAACAGTTGAGCATTTAAGTATAAATGGACTTAAAATCAGAGATACCAACATGTATACACGTATATAAGGGTCATCCACAATGTATCGAATGTTTGAGCTTGGCGGATTACACAGCCTCCCCTGCCATTCAACTTCCCTTCTGCTAGCTCAACCTCAGCCAAGCAGCGAGCCATTGCAACCGGTTGTCTACTTTTTTGTATGCCATTAAAATGTGTTGCAAAATTGAAAGTCCTGCAAAGTGTGAGATACTCGGTGTGATATGCTTTTTGAATGCAAAAACCTTCGTCCTATTGAATTTCATACACCAAGTAACAGAAGTGTGTGGTGGTAACATGAACAAAACATCTGTAAGAAAATAATGCATCATGGTTAATGGAGGAGGCTCAGATGTTCGCGATGAAGAATGTTCTGGTCAAGTCTCTCTTGTCGCAAACATTCTAGACAAAAAGTTATGAAAAGTTTCTGAGGATGTTTCCAAAATCAGAGTGTTTTTCTTGATATTGTTATGCATATCTCAGATGTGCTTAAAGTCTTCTATAAATATCAATCTGTTTGACATGTACTTTGAGAATAAATTTATCACTGCATGCTGTTCTTCGTTTATACTACTGTAGTCCGTATTTTATATAACTGAATCGTGTGTCCCATGACATCGTCACTGCCTTGCTTTAATAAGAGATACTTATCATTATCTTGCTGGTGTTGTGGTTGCAGCGTTGCACAACCACCAAAATAGAATAACTAAACTGTAAAATAATATACGAAAACATTAAGCAGTTAAAACTGTTATAAATTTCAATGGAGAGCGTATTATATTCTATGCGGCAATGTTCACGTACTATTCAAATGTGGCACGCAGGTTGGTGGTTGTAGGCTGCTCGCAACTTGAAGAGTAAGTGGCAGAGCTTACTACACAATCATATAGGAGAATGTGCGTTACTCTTCACAATTGTCCTATGTTCCCTATGTGAGTTAGGCAGTTGCAAAGCTTCTGCAACGGTCTACTAGTAGCGCTGTAGCACATCCTTAGTTGTCTCATGAAGTCTGCATAGCCTTCTTGATTTGTAAGTTGTCTCAGGTTTAGTGTTTACATTGCTTCAAGATAAACGTTACCCATTATTTGAATTTATAAAATTATAGTAATAATTTTGTATAACTTCGATTGTGATAAAGTGTCAATCAACTTTTTATTTATTAATTAAACTGTATGTTAAGTATTATTTTTTCTTTGTTTAGTGCTGCTGTGTACTTATGTGTTTGTGCTTTTTGGAGTCTCTCATTCTGCGTGCTTTTAAACGTGTTTTTTTTTTTGTTTAAAATGAATAGCATTAAGAACCGACAAACTAGGATGCTAAATGCCTCCCTTAACAATAAATCAAATTGTAAAATCAGGCAGTCAACAATTTAATCGATTATTTAAATTAGAATATTATGAAAATAATGACTGGTTATGTGGTTGTGATGAAAGAAATTTTTCATTTTGTTTTCCATGTTTATTGTTTGGAGGGGAGGACCCATGGACAAAATGTGGAATGAAAAATATTAATCATATAGCCGAAAAAATAAGAGGTCATCAGGTGTCATAGTATATCATTATATAATAAAAGGTAAACAGGTTGAAGGATTCTGGGGTTTCATTGCTCCTCCTAAACATGATGCTTAATCGCTTGCATCATGCTTGTTAGATGAACTGTCTCGACACAACTGACCAGGAATTTCCCACAAATTAACTGCTCAAACAATTGGAAAACAGTAACTTTATATATATTTTTTTCATATGACAGCACTATGTATGATGCGCATATGTAGTAGGTCTGTCTCCTGTTTAATGTGTTCTTTTAACCTCCCCCCCCCCACTCAACCGACTACTGAAACCACCAAAATTTGGAACTACCAGCCATCACTGATACTTATAACTTACCAAGATGTGCTTGGTTCACTTTGGTTCTTAGAATTCGTGTGGTAATGCAATTTTAAGCTATGTTAATATTACTCAACTACCAGGAAAGTCAGGTTGACGGTTTATTGTGTGACATAATGATGTGTGTGACACAAATTATGACCTTCAATAAGATGAAACGTGTTTCTTCTAAAAAACCAAAACCAATTTATATTTTAGAAAAGAATAATCGTATTTGTTTTCTCATTTTCTCAATTAGTACTTTGTGTAGTATTGTTTGTACTATAACTGTATTGTTTGTAGTCTACAATTGCAAGTGAATTACAATACATTTATGTTAACAAGTGGCAGTAGAAAATATATGTTGGTACTTGGAGTTCGTTGTCCATGACGTGTCTGTTACTTAACTAAATATAATTACTGTACTTCACTACCGACTCAGAACACAAAGTTTTTTATAGGTAAAAACATAAAAGTTTTACCTTATAACCTTAACCGGTTTTCGCTTTTAAAAAGCTTCTTCAGAGGCTGCCGTTGAACGCACTGTCCGTCTTGTTGGCGACTGTATCGACTTTTGAAAGATCGATGTTGTGTGTGTGGGGTGTGATATGTTCGAACAAAGATACATTGAACACACAAAGGCACTCCACTCTACTACAGAATCCACCTTTGCAAACCACCTCATTGAAGCAAAACACACATACAAAAACATCGACAATAACATGGACATTCTACATGTACACACAAAAGGCCGAAAACTAGACACTCTGCAACAATTGGAAATATACAAACATACGAAAACGTATAAAAAATGACATCCTAAATGAACAGACACAATTCAAATCACACGCATTATTCGAACATATCACACCCCACATACACAACATCTATCTTTCAAAAGTCAATACAGTCGCCAACAACAAGATGGACAGTGCACCCAATGGCAACCTCTTAAGAAGCTTTTTAAAAGTGAAAAACCGGTTAAGGTTGTAAGGTAAAACTTTTATGTTTTTACCTATAAAAAACTTTGTGTTCCGAGTCGGTAGTGAAGTAATTATATTTAATGTGTTGATACATTACATTACCACTTGGAATTCGGTACATAATCTGTTTTGTATAATTTACACATGTTAATAGCTAGCAATTTAGTATGTTAGTATCCATTTTTGGATTAACTGTTGTTTTGCATTGTTTTCATTTTATCTGCGGTATCCTTTCCCAGTTATAGTCCCAAACACAGGTACTTGAACTTTCCTGTACTTGGCATTTTAACCTTATTTATTGATGTGTGATATAATAGTGATGTGTTGTTTTATAGGTGAATGGGAACAAGCTGTGTACAGAAAAGATAAGAAGAAGAAAACAACTGCAATAGATGAAGAAATAATCTCTGATAAGTCATCAGGTAGGCATTGTGAAATCAGCTGTACACATAAGACAGATATGATTGTCCTAGTATTATGCTTGCTTACTTCACACTCCGATGATTTTGTTAATATTAAAAAAATGCTGTGGCATATCTTAGTCTCTTTTTAGGGTGTTCTGTACATTAAAGGTTGATGTCGTGAGTTTATATTTGGGTCAGTTCGTTTCAAGTGGTCCAGAAAAAACTAACTGGTTGCTTGACCATTAAAAAAATTTAAGAAAGTTGTGTTAGTGGCTATAATCACAAACAGAATTATCACTGTTGCACACCACTATAGAAAAATTATTCCGATTAGCGCTTTCAAGCTTCTCAGCTCATCGTCAGATTGGAAATAACCCCGATTATTTATTTCTGATTTGACGATGAGCTGCCGAGAAGCTTGAAAGCGCTAATCAGAATAAGTTTTCTATAGTGGTGTGCAACAGTAACAAATTCTGTTTGGCATTAAAAAAAAAATAATTTTTTTTACCATAGTTACCCCTATTCTAGAGGGGCCCCAAACCAACCTTATGTTATTTTTATTTTTACACCTTTTAAGATGGCAGCCATTTTGTGTCATGCCCACCACTGTTTTTCACGTTTGTAAGTGTTTACGCCAAACACAGTATCTCATTTCAGGTTTGTCATGGAGAGTTGAAGCAAAACCCATATTATTAAGCTCATTTGGGGCTATCTTTCAAGCATATAATTGTTGTCATCGACTGATACGCCATAAGTGAAATCCAAGCATGAAGTTTATCAACATAAAATGCAACAGTCAATTTGGCAATTTTTATTCAGTGAAGAAAATTATTATGTGAATTTTTATTATTGCAGGTGATAACTATTCATTTAAAGGGTTAAAAACAATCTCAGCCTTCCTAGTAAAACACACTAAAACAGTATGCAACTTCAGTTCAGACCAGAAGTACCTCACCTATGATCTTTCTTTGCTCAAGATAATGCTTGTTACATTGAAACCATTTAGATTAAGAAATCAGTAATATTTTAACATATTTTCATGTTAACGATGATTGGAAAAGTGTATATGTAAGTGTATTCTTGACAGTGGGAAATAAATAGGTATCACTTGCAGGTAAGAGGCAAGACACATTCTGTTCACAGTGTCCTGAGAAAAATTACAAAGGTGTATATTAAGGCCATACTGTTTTGTGACAAGATAATATGTCGTTATGCTTTTGCCAAAGTTATTTTGTTTTCTGGGAAAATATTCCAAAATGGTTACTTATAATGATGAATCCACACCTTGCTGCTATGATGTACTGTATTTTGCGCCATCTCGTGTCAGATCGACAGATATTACGTCACAGAACCAGACCACATGGATTGTATCGTTTTTTGTCTATTTACATTTGTAGCTGTGTTAGTTTATTTTGTGTTTTTCAAAACTCTATGTTTGCAGAATAGTGTTAATAAACAGTTACAGCGACAAAAAAATCACTTTTTTTCCTTACATTGACAGGAACTCATGACATTAAAAATTCATATAAAAGGCGAGTTTTGCATTGTCATATACCCTAATTGTATTTTTTTAGTATTATTTCACAATAGCAAGATAGAATACATAGGCCTACATATCAAGAAAAAAAATGGGCATTTTTAGGTCAAATAGTGGTCAAATAAATGAACCGTCAACGGGTTAATCAACTAATCTTTTATAATTTATTTGGGCATATTTGGATGATGTATATTATAACGCTACCTTTTATTAAAAACAGTCAGTGTTAAGAAATAGTGGAAACACATTTCATTAGGATACTGTATAACAGAATAACAGATGTTCTGTATGCTATAGCCTTATATCTGCTATAATCTTACTGATGCTGATAAATGTTTGTTGGAAGAAAGATAAACATCCTAACGAGTTTCACATACTGGAACAAGTGTGTAATAATGGCTGCCATAATTAGATCAGCTGTATGTTTCCGTTAGTCAATATAGTGCAAGGCTGTCGCTAACAGAAGAGATTGTAGCAATAAACAGCATAACAGCAATTGTTTGTTCTAATGTTTTCACACACACACAAATGTGTGTCTATGACACAACACTAAATTTCTAGAAGTGTAAATGTATTATTTTGCTTGTATATGTTAGCAGATCAATTCTGCATAAGCAGAAACTAACAAATGTTTAACAAATAACAGATTTGTACTTTGGTTGAAATATTTGAATAGGTGTAATGATTCTTTATATAATCAACTGTTTTAATGATAACTTTGAAAATATTTAAAATATTGAATAATATTTAAAATTTTAACTAAATCATCTTGTGACAAACTATGAATCTCCAAGAAATATTAAAGTTAGCAAAGAAGAATATGTATATAATTTCTAAGAGTACAAACAAATTTGTGTTCTCCATGAAAAATAGTTTGATATTAACAGTTTTTCTACATCACGTTTTTGAAATAGTGTTTGAAAATGTATTTTCAAATAGAAAAGGCTGCTGCTGTGTAGTTGGATATTGGTTTATCAAAGGGTAAAGGAAGTAAACCTTGATTAAAAATTGCCTGGTCCTCCAGGCTGGGGATTTAATGCAATGGGCCAACTCCCCACTCATTCAATAAAGGTAAACGAGAATTCAATCACTTCTCTTAATGTTTGGTTCCGGAAAATGTATAAACATTGTACAGCCGGAATAATAATAATGTAAAAATTTAGATTATTGGTCAAAGAATTAAAATATTTCTTATCCTCCAACAATCACTAGACTATTTAGTCTATTGTGACTCATTGATTGACACACCTTCTAAACAGCTTGCCAGTGTCTCTTGTTCTTCTGGTTAAAAAGAAGAAAAAATATTTGTTCCAACCAGTCAGTCATTCGTCTTCCAAACTTATAATAACACATGATCCTGCCACCCTTCAATGATCTTTTCGCTTAAATTATAAATTCGAAGTCCTTCCCTGATTGCCTCATTTTCAAGACTATCCTTTTTTACTTTTATTACTGGTTGTGTTGATAGAAAGCTCATCTAAGGTGTCTTGTACTCTGCAAGGTTTTTAAAATTTAAGATCCAGGTTTTTCTTCCGTAGAGCCCACAGGGTACTGCAAATAATGTTCTAGTACCTTTATAACATTGCTTACTTTACCCATAAGCAATTTTCTGATTGTTCCCTAAATTAAATTTCTCTGTTTTCCTCAGCATAAACTTACCATGGTAGGATCATTATATAGAAACTTAACTTAGGAAGTTTTCTATAGCAACTAAATTTGTTTAGTTACTTTTAATTCCTCCTCCCAAAATATAATTTAAATAATGCATTTTTATTTGCTTTTGTAACTGGAGATTCAATATGGGCTTCTGATAGTTTTTTTCTATGTACAGTACTACTCGAATATATATATTTATGTTCATAAATTCACTTAAAATTTCTATAAAAATCCATATTTGCAAAACTTTCTGTTGAGTTCAAAAATATACTGTTCCCACATTATTTTTCACTAATAGTAGTTAATATAGTTTTTGTCATTAATGTTTATTTATTATAGTATATTAGGTTATTGGTTTTGTGTTTTTAGTGCAAACGTCCAGAAAGATAAACACTAATCAATTACTCTTGTGATAGAGAATAGTATGTGAATGACAGCAGCTAAAAAATTACATAGAAGTAACCAAGTTGACTTACCTTGCAGCATCCGATTATCAAATGAATGAGCGGCATACTCTCAGTGAAAAGCAGAAAAGATCCAAACACACACAAAGAAGAGACACAATATTGAGTTGTATTTCAGAACAAGTTAGGTTTAGACTTACACTCTGTTATTCTAAATTAACACACACACAGTTTAGCAAAACTTCTCAAAACTTGTGTTACATTTACCCCTGTTATTAGCTTTATATTCAGCACTTTGTGTGGTTTATAAAAATTATAAACTACAATTCTGTAAACAAGAAGTCGATGGCAGGCTGTTATTGTTATTATTATTATTACTACTACTACTACTACTGCACATTATTATGTTACAGACATTAGCCATAGTTTCAAAAACAGATTCAAAACACAATGTTTTGAGTTCTAAAAAACTAAGGTTGTCTTCAGGAATAAATAAATTATTATATCATGTCTATCAATACTAAATAGATATTGTCACAATGTAACAAAAAATTTATTAAGTAATAGAAACAAAAAAAAATTGTAAGTATCAAGAAGGCAGACTCACTGAGTAGGAAGGGTTACACCTCTGGTTACAAAAGAAAATTACAGCATAACTGGGACAAGCCACTCTTTTTTATACTTTTTCCAAGCAGTGGGAAGGTGGGAGTAAACTATGTGCAACACATCAACGACCACCGTGCGGTGAAGGAAGATCATTCCCGATCACTCACTTTTTGTGTCTGTCCAAATATTCTTGAATATTCTTATGTCCAATTGTGCAATATCTTTACTCACTTCACTAACACAATAATTTCAATCAAAATAAAGATGCTTCCACAATGTTTCTTCCCAAGAAATAACTTTTCCTCCCAATAATTTCTATATTGTCTCATACAGCCTTGTGGTGTTCCTCCCATTCGTGTTTCGCTAATTTTGATTAAGTAACCCACAAGAGTGAATGAGAATAAACAAAATTTTACAAATAAAAATAAAAAACAAACTGTAATAAAATAAATATAAATAAAAACGTATAAATAATAAGCAACAATAAAAGTAAATTAAATGCATTACGTACCTGGATAATATTCAGATTCATTCACTAATGTACACAGAATATATAAGTCATGAATACATTACACACCTATTTACATTACAATCTGCTTTACTTAACACATTATAAATAAAATTAAACAATTGAATTGTTTTTAAAATACTGGGATTTCAGTTATTCAAACACTATTTTAAATTCGCATTCAAAAATACCAGCTGTTACACTTTCCTTGATGTTAATCGTGTTTTCGTTCAGATTTTTAAGGAACAGGACTAGATTAAGTGCATAAATGTCCATTACAACAATCTCATCATTTACATGAGATGTGTAGTGAAGTTAAATAAATAAAAAGTATAATATAGCCTTTCAACATCAGCCACTCTATAGGTTATAACACAATATAATTAAATACAACTATTTCACTAACGACTTGGAACACAAAGTTTTTTACGAGTAAAAACAAAGTTTTACCTTACAACCTGAACCGGTTTTAGTTACAAGTTGGTGACTAGTATAATATATAATTTATTAGCATATAATCTGTATTATATATCTGCATATCACACGAGAATAAATGTAACATCAGGATGAATTTTTTCCTTTATTAAAAACAGCTTCGTCTCTTTGCACAGCATGAAGTATTCAGGACGAAAAAGTGGCTTCGTACTAGTTTCTACTCGAAATACGCTTGATACTACTTGTTCCTAAAATACTACTGTTCCACTGATACGCTTAGTATTTGTGTATCGGTGATACCCCTATTATTTGAAATACTCGTGTACTGCTTGTTCCTTGCGTGCCAGCGATATTTTTGTACGCCTAGTATTTGGCATTGGCGTATTCGTTTACTTGTTACTTGCGTACTTTGTGCGTGCGTGTGTGTATGGGGGGGTGCCTCGACTCGGAACAGCGAGGGGGGCGTGTATCGACTTGGAACAGCGTTGCCGTGAATAACAGGTATTTCAACTTTTCAGTCACTGTTACATCCGTTCCACAAAAATATCGTTCCAAAATACCTGTTACAGGTATATCGGCCCACCTCTACTAGCCATGCAGCCGTTACACTAAACACAAAAGCCACGTGGTATGCCTTGGTCCTCTATGGACTGTTGAGCAGAGGTATATTTATTATTATTTATTAGGTTGTTAATAGGACTTTAAAATTAAAAAAAAAAGAGTATATTTGGAAAGGCGCAAAAAGTGAGTAATAAGGAATGGGCCTTCATCGTCTCAAGGTGGGCAGTGACGTATTGCACATAGTTTAGCCTCGCTAGCCCCCCACTGCTTGGAAAGTGTATAAAAAATGAGGCGCTTGTCCCATTTACCTTGTCATGTTCTTTAGTGACCAGGGTTCATTATAAGAACTCCTCCGACTCAGTGAGATAGCCTTCTTGGTTGGTACAATTTTTTGTTTTTATTATTTAATGAATCTTTTTGTGATATTCTGATGATATCTATTTAGTATTGGTAGATATGATGTAATAATTTACGCCTGAAGATGACCTCAGATGTTTAGAGATTGAAACGTGTTTTGAATCTGTTTTTGAAATGATGGCTAATGTCCATAATATTACAGTGTGTAATAATAATAATATTTATTACTTCCTATGCACCTTCTCTGTGGTAATTTGAAAACGTTGATGTATTGGCAAAACTCTTAATCCCTTAACTTAAACCTTTAAAAATTTAAGTATGTTATTAAAGGTATAAATTGTTCAACTAAAGCCAAATAGGGTAGCAGTAGGGTTATAACAGAGGAAGAAAAACGTCAAAGAATACAAACGAATATATAAAATGTGTTTCTTAATTTTACTGACATTTGTATGTTAGGTGTTCTGCATAGTCTCAAGAGTTTAGTTACTTCTTTCCAAATTTTCAAACCTTTCCCAGCCCTGTATGAAATATTCTTCTCCATGTTTTAGCTAGTCATCTCTAATTGTTTGTCCGACTGGTGCCGCCTGCTTGTTCAAGGTGTCTCTCATTAGTTCAATATTCGGTACTACGTTTGGCCACAAGATTTAAAAATGACACTATATGCTTTCTTATTTTCTTCTCACTTCTCATGGATTTGACATAACGCGTGTTCTGTCTTCAAAGTTTTCAAGTATTACTGTATTCATCTTTCCAAAATATAAAGAGTTTCACTTGCCAAATTTACAGTTATTATTACCTCAAGGGTTATATTTTCTGTTATCAAATGTATCGGAATTATAATTTTATGTACAGATGACTCGCACAGTAATTGATAAAACATTGCAAAATAATTATTATCAACATTTATTTTTTCTTTACTGTACGTGTGTAGAAAATTGAGTGATCTCTGCCTTGATAATAATTTTCAATGTATTCTTTCAGTGAAAAAAGATGTAAGCAGTCCCTCAAAGAAGAAGAAATCCAAATCTGCTGAAATTGTATCAGAAAATGAACAAGTGACCAGTCTTACCACTTCAGTAGCCGAGACTACTCCAGTGCCAGTAGACACAGAACAGGTGAAACCAGAACAGAAACAAGCGAAGAAGGAACCAAAAGTAAAGTAAGTTGTTTTTTAGGGATAGGTTTGGAGGGTCTTTTTTGTCATGCACAACTCCAAGTACTTACGAGTAACTAAAAAATAATTTGTACTGTGTATTGGACTTTCTGTCTTTAACCCTGAGAGGATGCAAAAGCTTCCACTACAATGATCGAATATTGTTTTTTGGTACTAATGATAATATGATGTATTTATAATATACACACACTTATTGTTTGCTTATGGTACCTATAATCTCAATTTTCTATTGTAGTGTATTTATTGTTCATAGCCTAAAGGTACCATACATATGATTTGCAATAAAGTTTTAATTACTCACATTCTTAAACATGATCGATTTCGGTCATAGACTATCGTAAGGTCATATACAGTGCACTTGCGGTCACAATATCGTAAAACAGCTGTATTCGTTTTTGTAAATAGTGGCTATTTTACGATACTGTGACCGCAAGTGCACTGTATATGACCTGATGATGGTCTGTGACTGAAATCGATTGTGTTTAAGAATGTGAGTAATTAAAACTTTATTGCAATCATATGTATGTTGTTACGTTATATACTTTAATCGTTTATATCAAGAGACTCTTAGTATCACGATAATTGATCCTTATTAATTATTTAACTCTTTCTTGATGATTTCCCTATGAAATTTATTTCGTTAGGCCTCACGTTTAAGCGTCATTTGTTACGTTTTATATAATTATCGTATCTCTTACCCTTACCGTTTAGGATTGGTTAAACGCCACACGTTGGTTGCGTCAATTTGTAACGTTTTATAATTATTTCGTGTAATTGTGTCTTCCTTAATTTGTTAAGAATTTAATAGTTATTAATTATTAACCTTGAGTTAAGTTGGTTATAAGAATAGTCGACTGGATTAATTCTAGTTGGATAAAAGGTGAATTGTTTATTAACATCGAATCAAATTTTGTAATCGCCAAGCGTATCTAGGCCTAGCTGTTGCCCTCGAATAGTATCGGTGTGATTTTATAATTTACCTAACACCTCTTGTTAGAAATGATGTTTATATTTCCTAGGTTCTATTCAACTTTATTACTATTGTGGGGAATGAATTAAAATACTTTCAGTTATCCCTTTCTTATATGATATGATCTTGCTATAGCGTTGAGTTTTGCTTTCGAGGTTACCCGACTTACCATAATTTCCTTGTAGTTACCTATTATTTAATTTGTCGTAATTATTCAAATCTTCCTCCACTGTAATTAGAAATCTTTACTTCATTTTAATAAAAAGGCAGATTTAATATGAATTAGGATAATTGTTTTCATTATTTCAAAAAAAAATTTACAGTTCGGTTTAAGGTAAAGATCGATGTTACACAATACTAGTATCGATTCTTGCTTCCAATTCTGATTCTATTTTATTTTTATATAATTTCTCAGGTCGGGGTTATTGAGACTGCCAATAAAGATCAAAATGTCCACAACGAAGTATTACACATTACATTTACTTAATTCTTATTAATTAAATAAAAACAAATTTAAATTTAATAAAGTATTACTAAATAATATGTCAGTTCATTTTGGTAGAACGAAACGTCACTGCTACTACCCAGAATTTCAAGCGAACAAAAAAACAGTATGGCCGCTTATTGTCCAACTAACTATATGAAAATATCTTCACCATCAGTTTTTACAAATAAAATAATTACGCCAAAATGTTCACTGTGTTAATATTAGATATTGTTTTCTTTTCACTAGCGTTATAGAAGGAAAGTGTTTGTTGATGTATCTTGGTGTTGTGAAGTTATAATTATGATATTATAAAAGGTTAGGCCTCACCCAATTTGAAGATTTATTTATTCACTTTTGTTTCTTCTTTCATAGATTATTATTATTTTTCTTTTCTTCTTTTAAATTATTATTATTTTATTATTTCTTCATTTCTTCCACTTCATTTAGATTTTAGGTGTTATAATTTTTCACTTTTTTTTTTCTTTCACTCAGATCTGATTCCTTTGTACTTTGTTACTATGGACAGCACAGAGATGATCTGGCTAGTTTGGAGTCTAACAATCGAATAAAATAAT
Organism: Magicicada septendecula; assembly: GCA_034769895.1. Lineage (NCBI taxonomy): Eukaryota > Metazoa > Arthropoda > Insecta > Hemiptera > Cicadidae > Magicicada > Magicicada septendecula. The sequence goes on from CM068368.1 coordinate 833,695,455, forward strand.
TTCTTACTCCTTCAGTGGTCTTGACCAAATTTTGCTAATTTCTCATTTGTCAATAGAGTTGAGTTCCTGGGTCACATGACCATCATTATTTAAATTATTTGGTTTTTTCATTCTCCACTCCAAATTACTCCCTAATTATTACTTAACTATGCTTAATTTAATTTACACATTTGTTTTCCTGATAATATTACAAGCATTGTGATATCACACACGACCTGTGTGAGTGACTTAATAACTATTTTGGGTGGTTTACAAAATCATGTTTTAAAGCCATTTAGTCATCTAACTTTCACAAAATCTTATTATAATTCCTTATTCTACTTACAATGTTGTTGTTACTATAAAAATGAATCCTATATTAATACTTCTCACTGCTCATTACTAAGTGACATTGATTTGATTGTTTGTTAACTAAGTTTGACAATTTTAATGTTAACATTGGCGTAGGTCATGGCATTTCTTTAGCCCTATATTTCTTTTATTTTTCACAATTATTCTTTGGCTTGTTGATTTAAAACCTTATGATTAATCATCATTGCTTTCCTGGGTATTATTACATAAAATGAACATATTCCTTACATTCTAATAATATAAATACATTAGTTTGAAACAGACATATTAACTTAAGGTCATGTCCTCATGACTAAAAATTCAATCAACACTAAACAAATAACACATTTTCAAATAACTGGTTAATATATAAACAATATCTTATTCTCAGTCCATTATGGTCTGTCTTTACTTACTGTTTTTACTCAACTTTACATAACTCTTTAATAATATTAACAAGCTGTTATGTATTATTGGCATTGACATAACTGATAGCTTTTTTCCTTGAATGACAATCATTAATTAGAAAGAATAGGGAAAATTAGTAACTATATTTAAACTAACAAATCCTCCCTTAACATTAAAGTCTATCTTATAGTAACTATTTTTATCAATTATTTAAACACTTTGTTTATAGTTTTGATTTGTCTAAAACGTTGGTTTGGTGTTTATTGTAATAGCTAATATAGTCACTCAAAACTGGCATCAATCTTCACAATTCTGTTTGTGTGATTAACACTTATTGTGGTTGCTCACTTTTTTTCACTTTAACACTGATTGTCTTAAATTCATTTAACTTATCATTTACATTAATTTACTTATTACATAAAGTACATCAATTAGGCCTATCCTAGGCATTGTATTGCACTTCTTGTTTCTGCTTTGGTTTTTATAATTGTTTGTTTAGTGTCTGTTAAGGTTACTGGCATTATCTCATTTAATGTTGTTATACTTTGGACCTACTGATTCTGTTACATTACAATGTATAGGCTTTAGGCTATGAACAATAAATATACTACAATAGAAAATTATTTTTTAGGTTCCACCTGCATACCCAACACTTATAACAATAATTTATGAATGTCTTTAGGAAGAGTCACCTAATATTGTTGCTGCGCTCTAGTATGGCTACATGGAAGCAGCGTTGGCACAGACTTTGTGGTCTCTCTATGCATTCCCAAACTATCTGTGAATTGCATATACAGAACCAATGCTAATCTTGATGCCATCAGCAATTAGTTCCATTAATCAACCAGTGCTCACTTGTGATCAGTGCTCCACACTTTATTAATGACATCCTCAGTTTTGGTTTGTTGACAGCATGCCGCTACACTGGTAATCATCAACTGAAGCTTGGCCACTTTTAAATCAGTTATACCATAAAACTGCCTAACCCCTGTGTGTCATTGCTGAAAGTCCACTAAATCTTACGAATTTGTTTTACTTTGAGGTATCACCAAGCTTTTGGTGAGATATAATGCAGTACCATTGTTACATGTGTTCCATCATTGTACGTAATGAGTGTGCGGGCTATGCTTTCTGGTCTCAAGGTCTGTGTGCCTAAATGCTGTAGACAGTAAGCATTACGCTGCCCACTATATAAATGTTAAGGAGATAGAAGGGAGTAGTGACATGAGGGGCACAGCTTTTCCTGTGCATGTCGAAATGTTGCCACGTTTCTTTTGTCATTGCCATGTTTCTCCAGACTTCCACTGTTACAACTTACAGCAATCAATTAAAATGACATTGTTTCAATAATTTTTTTTTTCGTGATTTTTCTGGTGTGGCACGTGACCATGTATCCTTATGAATGGGGAGCCACCTCTGGACTTAACAAATAAAATGAATTATTAGCATAGAAATTATTATCTAATGTCAGTGTTCATTGATTTTGATAATTTAATGTACTCTTTAAGGTAGTTTTGCAACAAGTTTTACTGTATTGCATCATACAATAGTATACATTTTTAACATTATGCTAACAATGATGCTGAGATATAACAGCTGATAATACTCAGGTCTCAAAATATGCTTTCTGAACGAACATGTTTATATAGTGTTAATCATTACTAAATAAAACAAAAGGCTCTTTTTTCTTAAGTATAACAGTAATTTATTCAGATTAGTGTTATTAAAAGTAAACTCTTTTTTGTTAAGCATATTGAAGTGTCCATTGTTTTAGGCCATCTGAAGAAGTCACTAAAGAAACAGAATTAACTCCAGTTGATGCAGAAAGTGATGCAAAGAGTGTAACAAAAAAGAAAAAGAAGAAATCTGGAAAAGAAAACGTTGAAAGTAATATTTTGAGTGTTGAAAAAGATGCAGCTGTCGAGGTACCTGTGGCACCTGCACCTTCCAAACCTAAGAAAGTGGAAGCCCGGGCTACAGTTGAAGGTAAATTACTTAATTAACAGGAGTGTGAATGAAATACATGAATTTAAGCTCTACCTACAAATCAATAAAACTAGGTATGCAGTTTTTCGTTAAATGAGAAACCAAATTTTCATAAAATATGAACACACCAGTTTAAACAAAATTATATGTGCATTTGCTTATCCAACTGTTGTTTCAAGAAATTCGTCAGTATAACACCAATTTAGTTTTGTGAAGCCTGGAGTAGTGTGCATTTCTACAGTTTTCTTGAAACTTGATTTCTGTATTATTGTATTGTATTTCATCGTGTGTGCAACCATTCCACAGGCAAACAAGATACTACATTCAGCTGGAAACTTGTTGAAGCAATTGAAAACACCCGTGCCTGTAAAGTTATTATTAAAGGGGCAGAGCAACATTGTGTAGATACTTTATATTCGTAGTGACCATCAATCAATGAATTTTTCCAGTGAAGGGTTTGTGAGGATTGTAACGGTACAGAATGGGGAGGTAAAGAATTTTAAAATGTTGTCAATTCATACAGTGTACAACCTCTTGGGAACCCCTGCTTTCACAAAGCTGCATACAATGTTATTGAAAGTTGTTTATGTCTGGAGCCTGCCCGGCTAGACGTATTATGTAACCCCTGGCAACTCTGTCTCTCTGTGAATTACAGAAAAGCACGTAATTGCCACAAGCCAGTTTTCATCAGGAGGCCACAGTAGTCAGTCATCGTTAGACCGCTAAGGTAGACAGCAGAGCCGCGCGAGGAAGTACAGGAGCGTGCGGTTATAGTAACTATTATAACCTGTGCCTCGTCTCTTTCTCTCGTATACCTCTGTAAAATTATCTTGTTGTTGCATCCTCTTCGTTCACTTTATTAATTTAACAAAATTTAAACAATATTTGTATTTATTTTTCACTTGAACTTTCTTAAATTATTTAGTGTTCATTATAATTTACTTAGCGTTTCTTTAGTATTATATCACTCTAGGATAAATCACTTTCACTAATTCAACTTCCATTTATTTCTCATCATTTTATTCTCTTTCTCTACCCACTATCTATATAAAATTATTAATATTGTGTCTTTCTTAGTTAACAAATTACGTATATCCCTAACTCTTTTGGTTAGTGTACTTTTATACATTGTTTCATATTACTGACGGTTTATAATTGTCATTTTATCAACACTAACATTCATTAATAGTTTTGGTTCTTAACCGAATTTCATTGTCTTTATTATTTTGGGTTACATTATTTCTCCCTTCTCTATTTTTTATTACTTGTCTAGTTTTCTTGATGCGTTTCATTTTGTTTTCTTCCTCATGGGTTTGTTCTCTCTTGGTTTTCATTCTTCTTCTCCTTCATCCGTCTTGTTTTCTTTATTTAGATTTCTTAACTGGCCAATCTCTGGGGTTGGGTCAATGTCGTTTGTCTGTCAGTGTATTATTTTAGTTTCTTTATTAATCACTTTCGGTTTATTACTCCTTCTCCTTCCATGTTAATTACCTTTTATTTATTTTTTACTCTCCACATAATTTATTTATTCAAACATAATATCATTTAGCATTTTTTATACATACTTATTGTTATCAAAATTTATCTGAATTTGGTGATGTTATACTATTAATCTGTGCGAGCGAGTTACGTCGGCCGACTAAAAAGAAAAAAATGTTACCTAAATTGTTTTAAAATCAGTATAAGAGTGTAACGTGAACAGACCTCCAACAACATCAGTTTTAAACAGTTCAGAACATATTTTGGAGTGTCTTGTGAAAACAACGAATCTGCAGCGGTGGTGAGATAATTGGACAATGGCTACAGCCAGGATGAGTACCATTTAAAACATTTAAACATATAAATAAATTAATCAACCACCTTTTAAAATACTTGAAATTTAAATAGCTCTATAAACGGGGTTAAAAAAGGTAAGTATAAAAAATAAGGAAAAGTACTGGTTGAGTAATCATACAGATCATTTGTAATAGTTTTATAAGAATTGTTTTTTTGTCAATTTTATACATCTGAGTTTGTGTTTGAGAGAAAGAATTTCTGTAATTGTCATACCAGGAAAAAAGATAACATAATTTTATTTAATAAACGAAAAATAATTTGTTTAGTGAAGTAGTACTCAGTAATTAATGATTAATTTTGCGTTACCTTACCTTTATTTGGACGTCAAATGTAAATCTTTACGTTCATGTGAAAATTAAACAAGGTGTCGTCTAGTGTACTCGGCAGAGAAAAACAGGTCAATGCAAATAAACAAGTACATATTTATAAGATCATATAAAACATTACTTTATTTCTTTAACATGACATTCATTTCTTTTTCTACGTATTTTTATATAATTATATTACAACATACTGTGATAGCCCATTATAGGATGTTATCAACTAAACATATTAAAAGAAAACAAAATATTGAAAATACACATTATAATCGGTATACCTTAAATAATTAACGCAACCCAGTGTTTTTGTTCATTACATAATTTTCACACTCGCATATATATATATATATATATATTGTAACAACTTTAAAATGTTGTTACGGGGTTTAATTAATCTCCACGTTGGTATGTGCCAATTTGTTACTAATCCACTCTGTTTATAAGAAAAATATTTATTATGTTGTTGCAGATGAGACCTCCTGCAAATCAATATTAATTTATAAAAACAATTATTTATTATATAGTTAATATGACTCGTATGTTGAACATAGACCTGTGTTAATTAATTACCAAGTGTTTTACCAGAGAATAACGCTATATTACGGGTATTATAGTTAATAATTCAGTAATTCTCTCCAACCCTAGTCGGTCTGTATTATTTAAATTGACCCAAGTGTGGCGAAGAGAATACGTTAGTTCTACACTCTCCCGTATTCACCAGCTGTCTGCAACGAGCACTGTTACTAGTAATTGACTCGTTCTTATAGGTTAGTTCGTTTCACTTGACGGTTTTATCACTTTCTTTCTCTGTAAATTACTCCCCAATCAAAATACAATAACTATTCAACAATAACACAGAACATCATCACATACAAGAAGCATTCTTTATTTATATTATTTTCAAATTTCAACAGTCATCTTCGTAGGTTATTAGATCGTAATAGCGATCGTACAATACTGAATCGATTTGTTAGTGGACTAGTGATTGTGATGGTACAATTCTGGTACAATCCTACTTTTATAAAAATTGGTCCAAAAAACCATAATTATTGTATTTATTTCCTAACAATTATTTGGTAATAATTTTGTAATATTTCATAATCCCTATAAAGTTTTGGTGAGTGGACTATATAATATTTTATACAATGCAGATTGGAATTGACAGGATTTCGATCGCTTTCATTGTAAAACAGCAAACATAGCAAAAATCGTGTGTCACATATAGCGATAACGAGCCTAGCCCTAATGACGTCAGCCGAAGGAATGCATACTTCTGTAAACAACTCGAGGCTTGGCTATACGAACAAAAGACTGGTGACGTAGTTTTTGCCCCACCTACGCAATGTTTAACAAAGACTCTGCGTCATTTTCGCCTGGACAGTGAACGGAGCCGTCCGGCAGAGATTCACTGAGTATGAATTTTTAACTTTTACACCACCAAAAGTGATTAACAACAAAAGTGTTTTAATTAACAGTGATACCTTACCATTCGGCAAGGTGTAATCATCTAAGATGTGATCGTTAATACAATCGACGAACTCGCGGTGTGCGACGTTCTACCGAAAAAACAAAGGCAGCTAAGTATTAGCTATCCGCTATTTAATATCATTCAAATTCAAATGACCAAGTCAAAATTCATTCAATAAACCATTACATTAAAATGAGCTCATAAAATAACAAATTTGTACCAGAGAATGAGAGGGGGGAGAGAGAGAGAGAGAGAGAGAGAGAGAGAGAGAGAGAGAGAGAGAGAGAGAGCTAAATAATTTACCAAGTGCTGGGTTGTGCAAATATTTATTGTTTATCATTGTGACTTTCCACACACTTATATAAATAAATATAAATGTATCGGTATGCAGGAATAACCAGTAACCTATATTCGGGTCTGTTTACATTACTTGCATGAGGCACGTATGTCACGCGCACCATAATTATGGTACTTACCATAGTTGGAGCATCTGGTTACTTCAATCTTGTTGTTTTTATTATTACCTAGGGTCCAAGGATTCGACTCAGCGTGATTGCTGACAGAGACAGGCATAGAAATGAGAATACGTTCAATTGAAACATTAACCATTAATAGTGATTTATTTAGTAATTTATTTGAGCGTGTACACCGGATAAAATTTTCAACATGGTGGCCATTACTTATATTGGCTCTCTTTCATCATTAAAATTCTTTTATAGCTTATTAAACGTTAGTTTACCAAATTTTATATATTAACTATGCAGCTGCTTCATTATTAAATGATTTTACTTATATTTTCTTAAAACAAACGCAAACCAACACCCCGTTTGGATGTCGACATTTATCATGCACGCCCCGCTTTCTCTCTCACATTCATACTTATAATCACAATTTACTTTTTGTGTACACATATCTGCAATTTGGGTAAAGAGCTCTTTAAGTAAAATTTTGGGTTTACACTTTCCTGATTCGGTAGACTGGAAGTTCTAGAAGTGGATCACATGTTGCTTCCTCAAATGGCGTGGTTACATTTTACTGAATTCACTGACTCTAAGTATAATTTTGAAAAACAATTACTCCACACTGTTTTAGTTCTCCTGTAGTTGATACTTATTCACATTTTGATTACATTTTGAATTATTTAAGACACTAAAACTGACTAATTCAGGCCAGCACAATGGTTAGCATGTTATCGCCATGATGAATTTCTGCAGACTGGGTCAAACGTTGTATATCTAGTTTTCGTCTGTCTTTTACACTGAATTTACATGTTGGTTAGAATTACTGGTTAACACTGTTACTTGTGATTACATTTTGTTAATTCAAATAAAACACTAGCTGACTATGTTAGGCCAGCACAATTTGTTAACGTGTTACTGCCATGGTAATGTTCTGGCGACTGGGGCGAAAATTATGCAAATTTTACGTATGTGTGTGTGAGTAAACGTCATCGTTCTTTGTCTCTTGTTATATAATCGCCTTGTTAGTTACGTATTTTAATCACGTCATTGTTGTTTTAATGACGTTTGGCGTTGTTGGCCAATGAAACGGGAGCATGTAGCGCCGTTACTGGCGGCTGTAACCATTATAAGTCTTTTTATCTGCACGTACACTGCTGTCCTTGAAATTACTTTGTTGTCTCGGAACTGTGTTGTTGTAGGCAAAAACCAAGGGAAATTGTATTACCCATAGAAATTACTTTAAAAACATCGAAATACCATAATTTACTACCTTGCATACCATACTTTTTATATCAGACTTTTTGTACTGTCACAAAACCCCCTCAATGAAAGGTTTTGTGTCGAGACACAAAAACTTTCATTGACTCATTCACACCTCTCTAAAAGGATCAGCTCAGATATGGAGCCATAACCCCCTGTAGTGTTACTATAAAAAAATTCAATCACTTACCCTTGGTCCAATGATGAGATTCGCACCTGACCTTACTGGACTTCTCCTGAGAGATCCCTACACCATAAGGCCATGAGGCACTTTACGCTCCTGTTCTGACGCACCGGCCAGCTCAGGACCGCGGTCACCACACCATAAAACTCGGAAACATTCAATACAAATTTTAAAATAGTGGCCTTCTCTATATCCATATCCACAACTGATATGTTTCCTCTTAGTACGTTGGTTTGCGTTTTGGGGCATTGGTTTGCTTAATTACACAAGTTTCAACAATGTATATCAAGAATTAAGATAGAAAATTCCTTCTCTGTTTAATAATCCGGTATCTAGTACACCTTTCTGACTTCTGTCAATTATATTCACTCTCTTTATCACATGAAAACAATTGCTCTTAACCTAAACAAAATGTACTTTACTGCTTTCGCAACAACCATTAACCCTAATATTTTACTTCATATAATCTTACAATATCTATATCATGGCAAACAACTTTAAAGCTTTATAATTTCTTTACGATCTTTTCTTATGTTTAACTTTCTTTATAACAGAACCCTTTCTAGAGAATGGACAATCTTCACAAAATTTTAATATTATGATCGTTACTATCCTGGCAGTAACCTCCTATCCACACACACACTATCATCAACATAATAAAACACCATAAAACATTGTACATCATAAGCATTAAACACTAACATTGAACAATTCACATTACTGAATTCATATTTACATAACTTGTAGCAGAACTTTATAACATTTTTCCTATCAACAATTCTCTATTCAACTTTTAATATTTAACATTCATTTAGATTCTATACAAAAATTTCAAAATTATCATTTACCTTTCCATTTACCTTACCTTTCAGTTACATCGCCTTTCTACTATGAATTTTCTTTTCTAACCTTTTTATCCTTAACTAGTTTGGGTGACTCTCTATTATTCATTTTTCTCTATCTTATTTTGGCATTTGTCAACCTAACCTTACTCACCTCTTTTTCACTATTAACAACCGCTTCTAACCATTAATACATTATGACACCAATATCTCTATAATAACCCCCTTCACAAATCCCATTTAAAACCTCTGGCACCGCTCATTTTTGTACTAGTATGTGTGTATTCCCTCTACCAACTCATTCCCTTATTGGTTCCTGACCCTTTCAGGTAACCCTTTCCGGCGCTGAACGGTCCCTTCCTGTCTCAACATCTCTCGTTGGACTCCTACACCAATACCCTTATTACAAAATATCACCAACAACAACTATAAAATTACCATTCACCTTACTCACCTCTACATATAATCCCTACCTACTGTGTCCCTAAAATATCTAACACCTCTTTATATATTATCAGCATCTCAACACTTTATTTTCCCTAACTCCCAATAACTCTATTCAACTAACGCCACTGCCCTTATTTATCACTATTCCCAAACTCTTTACAACATTTCACATTAATATACCATTAGAAAATTCATCACTTATCTACTAACAACAATACCTCTCAATATCCAAATCTATTACCTGCATAATCATTTACTAACCCTTTAGAATCTAAATTCCATAATATCCTTTCAAAATCATTATTAAACTTTCTTCAGTTATTTAAAATTCTACAATACATGTTTACATAAAAAATACACAAAATACACAACAGCAAAGTACACAAATACACTTAACATAATAACATCTACACATAAAAGAATATACAGTCCAACTTATTGTTTCTTATCATTAACCACAAATCGTTCCATAAGACAATGCACTTCAAAACCACATTATTCATATCATCAAATGTTCATGAACAATAAACAATAAACAATTACTCCATATCGTCGAACAATAGTCTAACATATTTGTAACATAGATCATTCTTATTTATGTCAAATTTATTATTATTATTATTATAATCTCTTATTTCTATGTCATTCATTATCACTTCTGTTGGTTCATATACCTGTTCGATATTGGTCAATTTTGTCCAGTCTCCGTTGGTATTATCTGTTAACATTAGGTAAGTTATATTCTCATTGTTAACCTCATCTACTGCTATCTCAATGTCATTGTAAGGTAAGTACTCATTATCATTATTATTTCTCTATGCCTAGCCTTTCTATGAATTTTTCATAATTTCTCTTTACTTTAAATACCTCTATTTCTCTCTTTCTCTCTCTCTCCAAACATTTCTCACCATCATACCAAGCTACACACTCTCTCTCAAAACATGCAGGGGATACTAACTTATCATTACAGCACCACCTGTGAAGTGCACAAAAAACCAAGGGAAATTTATCTGTAGACCTATCGTCTTTCACATACTCAACGTGAAGCCATTTCTTCACCCCCCACTACAACATTACGGGAAAAATTTACCCCCTGCAACCCCTTTATCTGTAAATTCTCTCTATACTTTCTCTCTAATTCATCAACACTTTTTATCACTTCATTATCAAATTCTACTCCCATTATACTTTTATCACCACTCTCAATACTCACACAATTATTTTCTAACACCATATTTTTAATTCTATTATCATAATTCTCACCACTACTTACCTTGTCTTTATTTTCATTCAATTTATTTGATTCTCTACTATTCTCTACCCCCATTTTACTCTCGTAATTTTCATCTACTTTATTCTTTTGTCTATCAAACTTCTCATTAACTAATGCAACTATTTTCTCTTCCGTTTTATCGAAACGTGCGTGCATTTCATCAATTCGTTTATCAAAATTAAAATTTTGTTTTTTGATTTCATTTTTTATTTCGTTAAATTTTACATTAAAATTATTCTGGATTTCTCTGATTTCGCTTTTTTGTTCACTAAACAGCATTTGCATCATTTTCATAATTTCGTTATTTTCAGCCCTGTTATTTGGGACTGGTGTTGAGTGAACAACTCCTTCACTCATTACTATTGATTCTGTCATACTTATTTGACTGTTACTCGTACTGTCAGTTAAGCTTAATAAAGAAATATTTTCTTTATTTTCTGCCATTATAAAAAATGTTAATGGTTTGTCGCTTTATATTAGTGTTACCACCTAACCTACAACCGTACTTTCAGTTTCAACGCCCACTCTGCCATCATTCAGGCTTATTATACAAAATATATTAATGTATTTTATATAGTCACCAGTTCGGGCAGCCATTTGTGACTTTCCTCACACTTATCTAAATAAATATAAATGTATCGGTATGCAGGAATAACCAGTAACCTATATTCGGGTCTGTTTACATTACTTGCATGAGGCACGTATGTCACGCGCACCATAATTATGGTACTTACCATAGTTGGAGCATCTGGTTACTTCAATCTTGTTGTTTTTATTATTACCTAGGGTCCAAGGATTCGACTCAGCGTGATTGCTGACAGAGACAGGCATAGAAATGAGAATACGTTCAATTGAAACATTAACCATTAATAGTGATTTATTTAGTAATTTATTTGAGCGTGTACACCGGATAAAATTTTCAACATGGTGGCCATTACTTATATTGGCTCTCTTTCATCATTAAAATTCTTTTATAGCTTATTAAACGTTAGTTTACCAAATTTTATATATTAACTATGCAGCTGCTTCATTATTAAATGATTTTACTTATATTTTCTTAAAACAAACGCAAACCAACACCCCGTTTGGATGTCGACATTTATCATGCACGCCCCGCTTTCTCTCTCACATTCATACTTATAATCTCAATTTACTTTTTGTGTACACATATCTGCAATTTGGGTAAAGAGCTCTTTAAGTAAAATTTTGGGTTTACACTTTCCTGATTCGGTAGACTGGAAGTTCTAGAAGTGGATCACATGTTGCTTCCTCAAATGGCGTGGTTACATTTTACTGAATTCACTGACTCTAAGTATAATTTTGAAAAACAATTACTCCACACTGTTTTAGTTCTCCTGTAGTTGATACTTATTCACATTTTGATTACATTTTGAATTATTTAAGACACTAAAACTGACTAATTCAGGCCAGCACAATGGTTAGCGTGTTATCGCCATGATGAATTTCTGCAGACTGGGTCAGACGTTGTATATCTAGTTTTCGTCTGTCTTTTACACTGAATTTACATGTTGGTTAGAATTACTGGTTAACACTGTTACTTGTGATTACATTTTGTTAATTCAAATAAAACACTAGCTGACTATGTTAGGCCAGCACAATTTGTTAACGTGTTACTGCCATGGTAATGTTCTGGCGACTGGGGCGAAAATTATGCAAATTTTACATATGTGTGTGTGAGTAAACGTCATCGTTCTTTGTCTCTTGTTATATAATCTCCTTGTTAGTTACGTATTTTAATCACGTCATTGTTGTTTTAATGACGTTTGGCGTTGTTGGCCAATGAAACGGGAGCATGTAGCGCCGTTACTGGCGGCTGTAACCATTATAAGTCTTTTTATCTGCACGTACACTGCTGTCCTTGAAATTATTTTGTTGTCTCGGAACTGCGTTGTTGTAGGCAAAAACCAAGGGAAATTGTATTACCCATAGAAATTACTTTAAAAACATCGAAATACCATACTTTTTATATCAGACTTTTTGTACTGTCACATCATGTTTAGTATACCATAGTTATAACAAATGTCTATTTTGGAGGGTCAAAAAATGTAATTATTATTCATGTTTATGTTCAGATAACTACGCCCCGAGGCGTAAAACGTGCATGTTTGGCACACTTTTTTTTGTGAATATATGGGAATATGTCTTTTGTGAGTAGTGTTTGAATAAAGGGTAATGTCATTGGTAAAAGTTACAAGCACGAGTGAGTTATTTCAGGTAACACATTTCGCTATTACTGGTTCGTTAACCCGAATTCTGGACCGCAAGGTAAGCCTAATCTCATATGTTGTTGCACAGACTTGCATCATGGCGCCCGTAATTATTCAGTGTTGTATTTGCTAAGTAAGTTTTATTGGCATGTGATTTGTAGAATCACATTTGGCGCGGCCGAACAGTGACCTGACATAAAACTTAATTTCATGTTGAGTATACCTACCAGGGAAGCGAAATAATTGCCTGAAAATAATTTCGTAAGTACATAAACACGTACGTAAGATAGGGTTAAGTTACTAGGTTATAAACCAGAGATATAGTAACAAACATGAGTACCAATGACAATAAAACTATAGAAATCAGTACAACTGATGTAGATTTGACTAGTGAGATGGATGTTCCATTAACACAAACTAGTCAGATTGACGAGTCGAATATGCTTGCATCTGTAGAGACAGAGAAAGTCACCACATCCATCTCAACTAGGTCAGAAAATAAAACAGACGAAACAACTGCTGCTTTGATGCTGTTATTATTAATGAAATTTGATAATTTTGATATAAAGTTTGATGAACAAAATGTAAATTTTAATAATTTCAAAACTGAAATAAAAAATGAAATTACAACACAAAACGTTCAAATTAAAAGTGATTCCAATGAGAAGTTTGACGAAATTAAAAGAGAAGTTAAAAAACGTAACAATAATCTTAATAAGCAATGTGATATAGTAATTAAAAAGTTGGGTGAGAAGTTGATCCAAATAGAGAATCAGAAGGTGAGTAGTAGTGAAAATATGACAAAAAACGAAGTACTGATTAATAAAGTAAGTAACAGTGATAATTTGAGTAATGAGTTTACAGGTAGTAAGAATGATATGATATTAGAAAATGATAATGAAATTATTATGAGTGATAATGAGGTGTTTGAGTGTGTTGAGTCAGAAAGAGAGTTGAGAGAAAGTACATTTTTACAAGGGGTGCAGGGGTTAGAATTTTCCTTTGATGTTGTGTTAGGGGGTGAAGTCAAGTCTTCACGTATTTTTAATAAGGACGAGAGTTCCTTAAATTTATATTTGGGAGACGATAGGTCTACAAATAGAGTTCTTTGGTGTTTAAGTGTACCTCATAGGTGGTACAGTAATTTTGAGTTAGTGACCCCTGCATATTTGGAGAGAGAGAGTGTAACTTGGTGTTATGGTGAGAAATATATTAAGAGAGAAAGTGTAGAGAAGTATTGTGAGAGATATGGTGAGCGAAAGAGAGTAATAGAAATTTTTAAAGTAACTAGAAAGTACAAAGAATTTGTAGAAAGGTTAGGAGTAGAGATGGTGGATGAAAATAATGAATACTTACCTTGTAGTAAAATTGAAATTAAAATAATAATAGATGATGAGAATAATGGTATCAAGCACTTACCTTGGGAAGTAACAGGTGTAGTGGTAGAAAATTATGATGATAATTACTATATGACTAACAAGATTATAACATCTGATAATACTGAGGGAGACAGAACTATACCCGATCGTGACTTGATATATAATAAACCGATTGAGATTGTAAATGGAATGTATAAAATGTTTGATAATTATTATAATGATTATAATAATAAAAGTTATTTAATAAACAATAAGATAAATAGACCTAAGATTAGAATGTTATTCAATGATGGAGGATAGATTGTTTTATTGTGTAATGAACATTTAATATATGTGCAAAGTGATTTTGAATTGGACTGCTATGGACTGATTTTGATTAATGACAAAATAATGAGTTTGGATTGTATAGTTTTCATTGTTTTATATGTGTTAATATCAATGTATTTATGTCTTTTGATGTTGTGTATTACAGGTAAATTTTATGTACAACATGTATGTTTTAGTAATTGTTTTAATAATTAACATGTTTTTGTTTAACTAAACAAGTGAAAAGTTTCAATAATTGAATAATAATTAAAGAGTAATTACTGAATTAATATGGTACAAAAGAAAGTTGTGCTAAATTTGTAACCGAAGTTGTAATGAAGTTAATTAGTAAAATGATTAATTTGTAACGAATAAAACATTTCTAATAAATGAAATGATTAAGTAAGATTATTTGAAGATTGAGATGTATTGTTATGAGTAGGTGAGAGATGAATTTTATATTGCAATTGTCAATGATTACAGTAAGGTAGAGTGTTTAAAAAGGGATAGTGCCTAGGTGTATTAATAAATAGAGGCAGGTGAGTTATTTAATCAAAGTTAGATAGATAAGAATTTTGAAGTAAATAATACAAAGAGAGTATTAGATATTTAGGGACACAGTAGTTAGTGATTATTTGTAAAGGTGAGTAAAGTAAAGGTTAAACATTTATTTGTTGTTGATGATATTTTGTGGTGGGGGTGAGGTGATAAGGAGTAGCCAACGTATAGCGTTGTGGCAGGTAATAGCGTAGTTTAAGGGAGTGTTTGCCGATATTTTGGAAGGGCAAAATATTATGAATGTATATAGCCAGGTAGGGAACACCCATCTCTGTACAAAGACGCGCTGTGCTATAGGATTTATTGTCGGAATGAAATTAGTGAAAGGTGTTTATAATTGAGAGATTGGTGTCATGATAGGTAAATTTGGTTGTTAGTTAGAAGAAAGGTGAGTAAGAGTATAATAATAAGTAAAAGCATAGTGAATACAGAAGCCACCCAGACTAAACAATGATAAGAATGTGAAAGGTTAGGTAGAAAATTCAGAGTAGAAAGGAAATAGGAAATGAACGAGATGAAATAATAATAACGTAATATGAATATTAATAATAAATGTGAAATAAATTAATAATAAATAATAAATATTTGATGGCTAATTAATGAAAGTTTAGAATTACTAAATAATTAACTAATTGAAATTGTAACTTATATAATTTAATTGCACTTAAATAGATAGAACGTGTAAATTCTGATAATGATTAAATATGAATTGACTATGTCAATGTATTAAATATATTAATGTATCAATGTTGTTTATGATGTATTTCATGTATTATGTATTAACATGGAAATTTTAACCTGATGTATAGGAAATAGTGTGTGTGGAGGAGAAAGAGGGGTAAATATTATTGACAGCGCCAGTTATTAACTGTTAATAATAATAATAATAATAATAATAGTAATTTCAATAAGATTTTATTAATTTTTTTTTCTATAAAATGTTTTTCTCCATGTTTGAATATTTGGGAGATTTAGGAAATATTGGGGATTTATATGTGGATTTCCATGTATTTCTATTTAAATATTTATTTCTTTTATAATTACATTAATTATGAAACAGAAAGAGTTAATTATTATCAATGGGAATCGAAACGATTTTTATAATTAAAGGGTAGTCCATGAAGAGAATGGCAATTCTATATAATTCTTGTATTTTATATTTTTTGTATTTGTATTTCTTGTATTTCAAGCAAACCCAGTGCTGATTAACGCAAACCAGCACATAGCTAAAGGGAAACAGATCAGTTAAGGATAGAGTAATATACCAAGCCACTATTTTGATATTTTTAATTTATTGTTTCAGTGTTTGGTGATGTTATGACGGCGGTCCTGAGCTGGCCAGCGCGTCAGAGCAGGAACGTTACGTGCCTGATTGGCCTTATGGTGTTGGGATCTCGAAGGAGAAGTCCAGTAAGGTCATGCAGGTTCTGTCATCGTCATCGGACCACGGGTGAGTTATTGTATTTCTTTTTATATAAATTGTAAGGGGGTTGTGGCGACATATCCTGGCTGATCCCTTTAGGAAGTACGAATGTGTCAATGAAAGTTTTTATGCTTCGGCACAAAGTCTTTCATTGAGGGGGTTTTGTGATGGTACAATTCTGGTACAATCCTACTTTTATAAAAATATGGTCCAAAAAACCATAATTATTGTATTTATTTCCTAACAATTATTTGGTAATAATTTTGTAATATTTCATAATCCCTATAAAGTTTTGGTGAGTGGACTATATAATATTTTATACAATGCAGATTGGAATTGACAGGATTTCGATCGCTTTCATTGAAAAACAGCAAACATAGCAAAAAACCGTGTGTCACATATAGCGATAACGAGCCTAGCCCTAATGACGTCAGCCGAAGGAATGCATACTTCTGTAAACAACTCGAGGCTTGGCTATACGAACAAAAGACTGGTGACGTAGTTTTTGCCCCACCTACGCAATGTTTAACAAAGACTCTGCGTCATTTTCGCCTGGACAGTGAATGGAGCCGGCCGGCAGAGATTCACCGAGTGTGAATTTTTAACTTTTACACCACCAAAAGTGATTAACAACAAAAGTGTTTTAATTAACAGTGATACCTTACCATTCGGCAAGGTGTAATCATCTAAGATGTGATCGTTAATACAACCGACGAACTCGCGGTGTGCGACGTTCTACCGAAAAAACAAAAGCAGCTAAGTATTAGCTATCCGCTATTTAATATCATTCAAATTCAAATGACCAAGTCAAAATTCATTCAATAAACCATTACATTAAAATGAGCTCATAAAATAACAAATTTGTACCAGAGAATGAGAGGGGGGAGAGAGAGAGAGAGAGAGAGAGAGAGAGAGAGAGAGAGAGAGAGAGAGAGAGAGAGAGAGAGCTTGAACTAAATAATTTACCAAGTGCTGGGTTGTGCAAATATTTATTGTTTATCATGTTTAGTATACCATAGTTATAACAAATGTCTATTTTGGAGGGTCAAAAAATGTAATTATTATTCATGTTTATGTTCAGATAACTACGCCCCGAGGCGTAAAACGTGCATGTTTGGCACACTTTTTTTGTGAATATATGGGAATATGTCTTTTGTGAGTAGTATTTGAATAAAGGGTAATGTCATTGGTAAAAGTTACAAGCACGAGTGAGTTATTTCAGGTAACACATTTCGCTATTACTGGTTCGTTAACCCGAATTCTGGACCGCAAGGTAAGCCTAATCTCATATGTTGTTGCACAGACTTGCATCATGGCGCCCGTAATTATTCAGTGTTGTATTGCTAAGTAAGTTTTATTGGCATGTGATTTGTAGAATCACATGATGTATATTACAATTTAAATATAATTTTCGGTTTATCTCTTATCCCAGGGTACATGTGATTCTTTTAACGATTAGTAAGGCCAGGTAATGCAAAATTAAGGTTACTAAGTATTGCAGTTGTTATTAACTCTGAATATATAAAATTAAATATAAGCAGGTTTGTTACCGTGCAATATGATACTTAAGATGGTCGTGTCTGTTTATAACTGAGTGAAGATAGAATGGTTGGGTTACTCTTGACCAAAAACTGCGTCCAGATTGTCAATAAAGGTTTAAATGTGATGTCCAGGAGTGTAACAGAAGTTCAGTTCTGTTCTTCGTTCTTCATCACGATCCTAGTAGTTGCCGGTCCCAGTGGAATTGGTGTAGTATTACGACTTCGTTAGTCTATTGAAAGTGAGGTTTAGTATTTCAATACAAAAGTTCTTCGTGTATGTTTAATTTATATTTGCATTAATTTTGACTTCTTCTGCTATGGATCATCTTGGTTTAATTGTAAATCGGTTTCATCATCATTCTTTTACTGGAATTAGTTTGAAGCAGGATTTATTAATTCCGTGAACTTTGAGGAGGTGTAGACTTATATTTCCTGAAATCTAGTTCAGTAATTATTACTCAGTTCTGTTTTGATGGATTAGCTTTAAGACATTGGATTTATTAAGGTTAATTCATTTTACTTCCATATTCCTTAAGGAATGGAAGTATGGTGATGGCAAAAAAAATCGTGTTCGAGATTATTGCAGATTCTGATTCTACTACACTCAAAACATGAAAAAAGTCGTTTTCCGAAAAGTGTCTGTGTGTCCGTCTGTCTGTCTTGTGTAGATTTTTTTTCTATGGCAAACGATAACTGCCGCAAATTCAAACAGAATCAAATAATTTTTTGCATACAGCCCTGATTTGTAGAGTACTCGCGACCTATTGTTTTTGGTGAAGATCGGTTGAGGGAAAGGGGTAGTTTACCTGCAACGGTTTTTTTTTATCAAGGGAAATTTTTTTTTTGGCAAACGATAACAGCCGCAAATTCAAACAGAATCAAATAATGTTTCGTATACAGCCCTGAATTGTAGAGTTCTCACGACCTATTGTTTTTGGTGAAGATCGGTTTAGGGAAAGGGGTAGTTTACCTGCAACGTTTTTTTAACAAGGGTATTTTCTATGGCAAACGATAACAGCCGCAAATTCAATCAGAATCAAATAATTTTTTGCATACAGCCGTGCCTTAAGACCTGTTGTTTTTGGTGAAGATCGGTTAAGGGGAAGGGGTAGTTTACCTGCAACGTTTTTTTATCAAGCGTATTTTCTATGGCAAACGATAACAGCCGCAAATTCAAACAGAATCAAATAATTTTTTGCATACGTCCCTGAATTGTAGAGGTCTCAAGGACTTTCGATTTTGGTGAAGATCGGTTAAGGGGAAGGGGTAGTTTACCTGCAACCTTTTACGTTTTAACAAGAGTAAAGTACTTGAAAATTCATTTAAACTTTTTGAAACAATGGTAATTGTTAAAAATAAAATAATTTTGTTGCCAGGCAATAAAATTATAATTTTTTCATTTTAATGTAAATCTGTACATAGTATAAAGTAACGTCGGTCCGTTTTCTCTCTGTGTTTGAAATCGCTAATCTCAGGAAGTACTGAACGGATTTTATTCAAGTTTTCGCCAATAGATAGAGTATCTATCGAGGAACATTTATGTGTATAATTAATACATATATGTTGTACATTAGCTTAGCTATCACGGTTTATGTCAAGTAAGTGGTATAGTTTACATCTTATATATAAAATGAATGTTTCTTTGTTTGTCCCGTTTGCGTTCCTATACCATTCATCCGATTGCGATGAAACTTCGGTGAGTTGTTGTGCGCATGTCCACGAAGGTTTCTTCCACATCTCCTCCTAAACGACTGTATCGATTTCATCCAAACTTGGCACAAATATTTTACGCAACGGGAGAACCAACATAGGATAGGTGTTTTTTCGATGGGGTTCTTTGGGGTCTTCCACATCGCCTCCTAAACCACTGGACCGATTTCAACCAAACTTGGCACAAATATTTTACGCAAAGGGAGAACCAACATAGGACAAGTGTTTTTTTCGATACGATCCTTTGGGGGGTCCTTTGGGGTCTTCCACGTCTCCACCTAAACCATTGGACTGATTTCAACCAAACTTGACACAAATATTTTATGCAACGGGAGAACCAACATAGGACAGGTGTTTTTTTCGATACGATCCTCTGGGGGGTCCTTTGCGGTCTTAAAAAACTATTAGATCTGGTTACTATGGCAACCCAATAGAATAGATTCTGTTCTAAATATATTATCGCATTAAATTGAAGACCACGCGAACGAAGTTGTGGGCAACAGCTATTTATTTTTAAGAAGCCTACTTTAATTAAACTTTATTAATTAAACTAACATTTTCATTACGTACAACGTGAAACTCCGTAGCGAAGCACGGGTATTCTGCTAGTCATGTATAAGAGAAAATATATCGTGCGTGGCAGGCAAGCATATCTCAGTTATGTACTGTTTACGTTTCCATTTTATTATTATCACTACCGCAATAAAAAGGCAGGGAAGACACACACACACACACACACACACAATTCGCGTTATTTCTGGCCTCATTCATGTTTATTTTCTTACATTTGCACGCTTTTTAAATGGAAAGTGCCGAACCCATACCAACATAACGCATGCAAGCCGAAAAAGTGTCCAGCATGGATAGCGATTTGCTTCCTGTGGATCGCTGGGCAGTGTAACTGCACGTGTTTACAGAGGAACGATTCATAGACAGACTTTTCGTCTTTAGGGAATGAACCCTCTGCAAGATGCTGAGGGTCCATGAGTGACTTCGGAGCGCTCCTTCTTTTCCGCGTGTTTGTTCTGTGAAACGTACACTGTAGATTCGCAGATTTATTCTAAGCAACGCTCAATAGGAAATGTTGAAAATTTTTGTCCACGGTGAACCCTCATACACACTAAACCTGCTCTGATGTTTTAATTACGGACATCATAATATTAAAACTTTGGAAACTTGAGCACTACTTAATGGAGATCAATCATTAACTTATACAAGCCATTAATTTTATGCATATTTTTTATATATATGTGTACAACGTTATCGGCAACAAAGAAGTAGTTTTTGTTAAAATTCCTTCCCGGGATATTTGGCCGTAGTCCAATGTTTTCTACAAAACCAGACGTTTCGGCAATGCCATTGACTTCCATCATCAGTGAAAATCGAGTGCGATAACGTGAGGTGGTATATGTTAGTGACCACAGTACTGTGGTTAAGGCTGAAGGAGTAAGTAGAAAGAAGTAGTTTCTATGAGAATATTTCATTTCGAAAATGATTTTACAAATAAATCTTAGAATATGGAAGTCATGTATGGTTCTCCATACCGATATTTTCTTTACCTGACCTACTGTACAAAGAGTCACGGCTTATGGCCACTTATATCAATTTTAATTTCCTGGTTTCAATTCATTATTATTATTTAGTTCATCATTGAACCCTTCATTGATTTTTAACATAACTGTAATAACTACTTGCCAACTTATTAATACTTATTGTCTTCCTGGCCAAGTTTACAAATATTATTTTAAACATCTTCATTAATTAATTAAAGTAAATACATTTAACATAATATCATACCTAATAAATGTACTTGTATTTAATTATTTAAATACAATTTTAACATGAATAAAATGAGTACCCATGATTTAGTACTTCCTTAAAGCAACGGCTCCACACTTACTACACACAAAACATAAAATAAATATCATGTAAACACTATATCATGATACAGTACAACACCAAGTACATTTTATAACACATTAAATATTAATTGAACAGTACATACTCAACTTCTACACATTAAACTCATCCCACTAGACACAGTGTTTATATTTTACATCTCATACTACTCATTACATATTTTATATTTAGGTACACCTTTGATGTTTTATTACTTAGTAACCTTACTAGGTACCTTCAATGCATTTTTTAGGTGAGATTGGCCCTCTTGTATTTAATTATAACATACTTTGGGCATTGTTTTAAGTCATGTTTATAAAGTTTTTTATGTAACGTCGGGAACCTCAACTCTGTTACGTTACAATATATATACTATTTCTTTAAATCCCCATTTTCTTGTTTAATTAATAGGTTTTTTCTCTGTTTTATCAGAATTTAAACAGCTGTATACTATGTTAAAATTTGTTCAAAATATAGGAAAAGTTCAAAAGTTACTCATCCTCGTTGGTAATCCTTTCGCCACCAATTCAAATTTGTTATTCGCCACTCCAATATTATTTTAAACTGTTAACATTGTTATTAATGAATGTACACTTGTTTCTCACTCCGTTATTATTGGAAATACTTTTAAAACCACATTTTATATTAGTCGGCCGACTGGATATTACGCTCGCGAGCACTGTTTCCTGACCGCGCGGTCTGAGGGCTGTTGTCGATTGAAGATTTTCAAAATGGCCAAAGATCTTCTGTGTGCGGCTATTTGCGTCGGGATTGGTGGAACGCATCTCGAGGAGCTTACGTCATCTAGCACCTGGTGAGAAGGAATTTTTCAGGTGTGCTTTTTCCGTGTGACCGTTGGCCGACTCGCGCACGCATACGCATGAATTCGCACCCCTTCTGATAATTTACATTCCCAGACTCTCTAATTGCTTTTGTGCTTCGCACTGCTTGGTACGAGGGGGACAGCAAGGTGTTCAAAAATGTCATGCGTTTGTGATCAAAACGTTGTTCAGCTTAAGTTGCTACTACTTTTTATAATTATTAAAGAATGAAATAAATCCCAATAGTTTGTCCCGTTACAATACCCCCCCCCAATGAGAGGTTTTCTGTCGAAACAGAAAAACTCTCATTGCCTAAAACCCTAAGAGGATCAGCTAGGATATGGCGCCAACAACCCCCCTTAAATCCTTATAAATCATGGGTAACTAACCCCCCTAGTCCGGTGACTGCGGCTGCACCTGAATGACATTACTGGACTTCTCTAGTCGAGATCCCAACACCGCAAAGTCAGACAGCCACCCGCCACAGTATCACCAAACTCTGTATCATTCAATAAAAAATATCAATTACGGGCTTTCCAACATACCACATCCTTAACTGACTTGTTTCCTCTTAGTCGTACTGGTTTACGTTAAGAATCACTTGTTGCATCTATTCGTATATTCTTACCACACGTATATTACATTTGTATATTCAAATAAACATTCTTATTTTACAAAAACCTAACCTCAAAATAAGCAATACCATTTAGGTTAATATCTGATTACAATTTTTTAGCAGTAAATAACTTTTATTTCCATTTCCATTAATTAAATATTTTACCTGTTTGTCTGGTATTATCATTTCAAATCAAAACTAGATTATTCAGTTCCCATCATTGCATTTCTATCAGTTATCATTTATTTTATAATTCAAATCAAAAGAAATCTAAGTTCATTACCAAAATTAACATTTTAATTTAATTATATCATCTCTTTCCATTAATTACATTTCTTAAAACTTTTTACATTAATTAAATCCCTTCACCTAAATTTTAATTACCTTATAATTAAACACTAAGTTACTTCAAAACAATCTTAATGCATTTAACTTCATCTGGTATTTATTTACTTCATAATAAAAATTCCTCTATCATCTTTATAACCTGCATATCAAAACTTTCAAATTTACTACCAAATTCCTATCTTTTAATTGAATTTAATTTTCATTCTACACACATTCATAATTATATACTGTCAATTATCTATATCTATAAAAATGAATGTTTGTTTCTTTCTTTCTTTCTTTCTTTGTCCCGTATGCGTTCCTATACCATTCATCCGATTGCGATGAAACTTCGGTGAGTTGTTGTGCGCACGCCCGCGAAGGTTTATGAATTTTTTTCGATGGGGTCCTATGGGGGGTTCTTGGGGTCTTCCACATCTCCTCCTAAACCACTGGACCGATTTCAACCAAACTTGGCACACATATTTTATGCAACGGGAGAACCAACATAGGGTAGGTGTTTTTTCGATGGGGTCTTCCACATCTCCTCCTAAACCACTGGACCGATTTCAACCAAACTTGGCACAAATATTTTACGCAACGGGAGAACCAACATAGAATAGGTGTTTTTTTCGACGGGGTCCATTGGGGGGTCCTTTGGGGTCTTCCACATCTCCTCCTAAACCACTGGACCGATTTCAACCAAACTTGGCACAAATATTTTATGCAACGGGAGAACCAACATAGGATAAGTGTTTTTTTGATATGATCCTTCGGGGGGTCCTTTGGGGTCTCTCACATCTCCTCCTAAACCACTGGACCGATTTCAACCAAACGTGGCACAAATATTTTACGCAAAGGGAGAACCAACATAGGATAGGTATTTTTTCAATGGGGTTCTTTTGGGGTCTTCCACATCTCCTCCTAAACCACTGGACCGATTTCAACCAAACTTGGCACAAATATTTTACGCAACGGGAGAACCAACATAGGATATGTGTTTTTTCGATATGATACTTCGGGGGGTCCTTTGGGGTCTTCCACATCTCCTCCTAAACCACTGGACCGATTTCAACCAAACTTGGCACAAATATTTTACGCAACGGGAGAACCAACATAGGACAGGTGTTTTTTTCGATACGATCCTCTGGGGGGTCCTTTGGAGTCTTAAAAACTAACTTATTAGATCTGGTTACTATGGCAACCCAATGGAATAGATTCTGTTCTAAATATATTATCGCATTAAATTGAAGACCATGCGAACGAAGTCTTTATATATTATATATATACAAACACTTTCTTTCTTTGAGTGGCATTGCAACGCATGCCGGGTACTCGCTAGTTAAAAAATAAAAACTTATTACTACCATAAAATCGATTGCAACTATAAATTGATTACAACAATATAATATACACAAGATACTATGAACGAACATGAACCTCATTTAATTAAAATTAACATCTCATTGGCATCTGAATAATATTTATAAACATTTCACTTTTAATTTCAGTTGAACCTTTTATTCCTCAACCTTTAATTATTTATCATTTATTGTACCATTAAATTCTTCGCAAAATTCAAATCTACTATCAACATTTAATTCACATAACATTTCAAATTCAGATTTTAAAATAACATCTTACATAAGTTAACTTCTTTCAAACTCATTTAATCCCATTATAAGACTCTCTTATTTTACTTCCAAGTCATTATCAAATTCATACTTACATATGGTTAATCACTCCATCAAATGAACATATCATCACTTGTCATAGACTCAAACTATAAACAATTCTCACCACAAATATAACGTACAAAACCATATGTACCTTCTGAAACATAATAACCATATGACTCTACAACTTCATACATTTTATGTTTACTCATTTACTCTTTATTATCAAGTTTACTCATTTACTCTTTATTATCAAGTTCATATCTTATAAAAATCATTTAAATTCATTATCAAAATTCATTTATACAACGTTAATTAATTAATTAATTCATCTCAAATCATTTAGCCCAATCAGTTTTTAAAAATCCAAGTTACTTTAATTACAATAGTCAAAACAATTACAATTCATTTATTATCACCTTCATAATTATTCTCATTATTTGTTTAGTTTGATAAAATATTATTATTATCATTATTAAAATCGGTTCCTACTACATACACACATTGTTTACCTTACCTACAAAGTGCAACATAACCTATTACATAAACACAATTAACCTCACTATAAATTTATTTACAATTTTTTTGCCATATCATTATTGTTTACCACACCTCATTACATAATTAGCCAAGTCATTACCATAAACTAAAATAATTAAATGTTCATTCACTGTTTATTTAACCCCCATCATCGTACATTAGTCTGATTTTCATATTACACCATTTGTTTACAATTAAAGACATAGCTATTATAATTATAATAATCATCATTATTTATTTCATCCATTGTATCAGTATAGTAATTACAAACCTTATTGCATAATATTATTTCAAAATTCCTGTCGACATTTGGTATGGTAGTATTTTCCGTTAACATCAGGTAAGTTAAATTATTATATTCATCTACTACATCAGTTATCTCATAAAGTAAGTAATCAATATCCCCAACCTTATCATCATTTGCTGTACTACCTATTTCGCAAGGTAAGTACTCAATATTATTTACTCTTGCAATATCTAATTTCTCTACAACCCTTTATAACCTCTATTCAGCTTAAATATTTCTATCACTCTCTCTCTATCATAATCACTTTGTATTTCCATTAAAACTTCATTGCCACCATTATTATTTACTTTACCTTCTACATCACATTTTTGACTATATCATCATAATTACCACTAGTTTTAAATTCGTCACTTACCTTATTATTTGTACCTTCGTTATCTTTGTTCTCGTTACACTCACCTATAACTGTACCATTTTCTACCTCCTCCTTCAGAGTTCTACTTTCGTTTATTTCGTCTTGTATTTTATTTATATTTATAGTCGTCTCACCCTTCATTCCAGCAATAATCTCACTCCGTTTCTCTAGTTTCTTATTTATTTCAACAAACTTCTTATTCACTCCATTAAAACTTTCATTTATGCTTTTAAACTGGTCATTCATACTTAATTTACTCATTTCTATTTCGCTTCTTATGTTTACAAACTCGTTATTTATTTCTCTTAATTTTTCGTCTTGTTTGTTTATTTCCGTTTTCAGCTCTATGTTACTAGCATTTATCTCTGACTTGATTTCAATTTTAAATTCATTTACACTCGTGTTTTGTTGGTCAAACTTATTATTCATTTCTACGCTATTTGCATTTATCTCTGATTTGATTTCAGTTTTCATTCCTGACATCATTTCCATAATAATTGTTAATTGCTTAAATATATCTACATTATGGCTTTTACTACTACATCCAACTTCGACCGTTTCATTTACATTTGGTATTTCGCTTACGCTCTCATCAATATTTTCGTTCGTCGATACTAAATCGTCTTGTGTAACGTCTAAAATTGACCCCCCCCCTCTACACTCTCACATAAATTTGCATCCGTATTTTTCTCTGCCATTTTCGACTAGGTTGTAAATTATTTAATTTTAATGTACAACGTTGCTGTACGGGCGCCAACTGAAGTAGTACTCAGTAATTAACGATTAATTTTGCATTACCTTACCTTTATTTGGACGTCAAATGTAAATCTTTACGTTCATGTGAAAATTAAACAAGGTGTCGTCTAGTGTACTCGGCAGAGAAAAACAGGTCAGTACAAATAAACAAGTACATATTTATAAGATCATATAAAACATTATTTTATTTCTGTAACATGACATTCATTCCTTTTTCTATGTATTTTTATATAATTATATTACGACATACTGTGATAGCCCATTATAGGATGTTATCAACTAAACATATTAAAAGAAAACCAAATATTGAAAATACACATTATAATCGGTATACCTTAAATAATTAACGCAACCCGGTGTTTTTGTTCATTACGTAATTTTCACACTCCCGTACATATATATATATATATATATATATATAATACTATTTCTTTAAATCCCCATTTTCTTGTTTAATTAATAGGTTTTTTCTCTGTTGTATCAGAATTTAAACAGCTGTATACTATGTTAAAATTTGTTCAAAATATAGGAAAAGTTCAAATGTTACTCATCCTTGTTGCTAATCCTTTCGCCACCAATTCGAATTTGTTATTCGCCACTCCGATATTATTTTAAACTGTTAACATTGTTATTAATGAATGTCCACTTGTTTCTCACTCTGTTATTATTTTAAACTGTTAACATTGTTATTAATGAATGTACACTTGTTTCTCACTCCGTTATTATTGGAAATACTTTTAAAACCACATTTTATATTAGTCGGCCGACTGGATATTTCGCTCGCGAGCACTGTTTCCTGACTGCTCGGTCTGAGGATTGTTGTCGACTGAAGATTTTCAAAATGGCCAAAGATCTTCTGTGTGCGCCACTTGCGTCGGGATTGGTGGAACGCATCTCGAGGAGCTTACGTCATCTAGCACCTGGTGAGAAGGAATTTTTCAGGCGTGCTTTTTCCGTGTGACCGTTGGCCGACTCGCGCGCACATACGCATGAATTCGCACCCCTTCTGATAATTTACATTCCCAGACTCTTTAATTGCTTTTGTGCCTCGCACAGCTTGGTACGAGGGGGACAGCAAGGTGTTCAAAAATGTCATGCGTTTGTGATCAAAACGTTGTTCAGCTTAAGTTGCTACTACTTTTTATAATTATTAAAGAATGAAATAAATCCCAATAGTTTGTCCCGTTACATTAGTCAGCATAAACCGTGTTAACATAATTATTTCGCAAATCAACCCAAATAATCCCTCTGCAACTGTGTTCGTCTATACAACCCTGGAGATGAACCCGAAGGTAAAAAAAGCAATAAAAAAGAAGTTTTTATAAAATTTAATAAATTTTATTATTTGCATAAGAAACAGAGTGTTACGAGTGATGTCCGAACTAGGGACAAATTTATTATTTGCATAAATATAATGAACAGTTACAGGATCGGTCAAAAAATATAACACAAATATTAAATTATTTGTGTCTCTGTTTCGGCAGTATTTATTATTGTCGATCCTCACAAACTCTTTACCGTAAAAATTAATTGATTGACGGTCACTACGAATTTAAGGATTTAATTGAGAACGGAGATGATTCAACAGCATAAACATGGAATTTTTGTCATAACAGCTCAGCAACAATTGTCCTGATGATGACAATAAATATTCAGTCAGCTTCACTCAAATCTATGCAACACAAAAAAATAATGATAATAATAATAGAGACAATACCATATTAGTTTGCTTAGAATTAGTTATAGATTTGTGTCTGGAAATTATTTGTGTCATGAAGTTAACATTGTTCTTTATTTATTCAGCAAAGCCTGCAAGCAGCAGTCAAACAAAGCCTGAAGTAGTGGCAGAAAACACAGCCACAGCTGTTTTTGATGAATTAGGAGGTATGTTAATTAAAAAATTTGTGTAATTTGTTAATACAGTGGCCTTTCTCTTAACTGACCTGGATAGAACTGGGTCATAGTTGGACAATTAAAAAATCAGTATTGAAGAATTGTTGTATAAATGTTAAGGACTGTAAATGTAGAGTTTTTTGTAGCAAAAAATAATGAAATAGCATAAACCCACTTTGCACAATAATAAATTATGAGTCAGTTATTTTAAATTTTATAATTGGCAAGTAAAACTATAACTGTAATTAAATTTTGAACCAAATACTTTATAAAAGTGAATAGGTGTAAATTACATAATTGACTTACCTTAATTATAAAAGGAGAAATAAAATACTGTGCACTTTTCAGCTCAGATCAGTAGATAAAATATTAAAATTAAAAAAATGATAATAAATGTGCTATAACTTTAACAAAAACCCGTTTTGTATCACAATTCAACACAAAAATATTTATGTTCTTGAAAACTTTAAAAAATGTCGTACAAGAAAAGCCTGCCACTTTTTTCAGTTTATATTATTTTATGTTTATTACCTGTATATTCGCTTATTTTTCCAAATTCTAAAGAGTCATTGGAGTTCAGCTACTTTTAAACATATTGATCCTCTTTCCTTGCAGAAATAATTATGTCTGGTTGAAAGTCAATTAATAGCGTCTGGTATCATTTAATAGATCCCACTGAATTTTTGTTTCACTGGAGAATATAAACTTTATACTAATTTGATAATTTTGTTGTAGATATTTGGAAAGAAGCAAAAGCACCAAAAAAATCAAATAAAAAGAAAGTACGTAAAGACCAATGAGAATTTAGGCGGGAAGCCAGTAAGAAGCAAGAAGATAGGAAGTTAGAGCCGCCCCAGTATCACGATCAAAGATGATGACAGTGATCCCTCCTCAGTTCTGAGGGGGCTTTCAACAACGTTCACACAGGTTCATACCTTGCTTAGGATAATTAGATACTCTTGCCAGGCCATTGGGTACCTGATTGTTTCGAAGTACAAGTAACGCATGTGGACCTTAAAATCAAAAACTAAATGCGCGCGCCCAAGGTTTGTTTCTGTGTACGTTATTGTCTCTTTGATAAGATTGACGTCATTATGGTGCAGCGGCTCTGCAGGCATGACATGTTAAAGGTCAGATTATATAAATGTCTTGTCTATTCTCTATGATATTAGTATATATATATAAATTATATATATCAAGGGATTTGGGGCCAAAAGTTTGAAACTCTCGGCTTCACTAATCTGTAAACTGAATACCCTCCGGTAAAAAAAAATTATATGTAAGCTTTATTTTTTTGTCTAATCAATATAAATTTATTTTTTATATGAACCCAATTTATATATAAAATGATAATAATATAAATAGAATATCTGAATTCATTTAAAACTTGTGCTTTACTATTACTGTTCTGATAGAGCTTATGCAGTTAATTATTTGAAAATGAACATCAAATAATCGACACAATGTGTGTGTGTGTGTGTGTGTGTGCATGCGTGTGCATGTGCGCATAGATTATGACACCCTTTCCTACAACAAAACACACACACACACACACACACACACTTAAAAATGGTTTAAAAAATTGTTTTGTTGTGTGCAATTTTTAGGATTTGATCTACCATAAATTTATAAGTATGTAGTTTGGTGAAGAAAGTATAGCGGAACCTTGATAGTCCTAACTAATTGAGACCGGAAATGGTATAGATTATCAGACATGTGGGATTTCTTTGACTGAATAACGGAAAATAGATATTAATGAACAGTCGTGTACTAAATATAAAGAAAGGCTAAAGGAATGCAACTTCATAGTACAATAATATGAAATAATTTATTTCGTTGAACCCAGATAGACTACCCTACGTGAACAAACAAAAAACATTATGTGTCTTTTATATACAGTATATATATATATATATATATATATATATATATATTTTTTTTTTTTATTGACCATGTAAGGACCACATGCCAATTTCAGTTCTTTACTCTTTATCCTTTTCTTTTTCTCCAATATTCTTTCATCTTTTCACTGTGTCTCTTCTTCCTGTCTTTAGTCCACTTTGAACCTGCGTTTTTCTCTCTCTTGCCCTGGACTACTTCCATTTTTAACACTTTTGCCCAACAAACTTCTCTTTCAATTGCGTCTTCTGCGTGTATATTATTTTTTTCTAAATCCTTTTGGACTTCTTTAATCCAACTTGATGTTGACTTCTTCCCCCACAGATATTTGAAGATTTGCTTTGACAACCTATTGTCGTCCATTCTATGTAAATGTCCAAAACGTAATGTCTTCTTTTTCTCATTGTTTCTGTTATATTTTCTATACTTTGATATATTTCATCATTATTTCTTAATTTCTGACTTTCTGAAGTTTTTCGTGGGCCTAATATTTTCCTAATAATTCATCTTTCCAATATTTCTAGTTTGTGTAAGTTATAGTTCAGTGCTAGACATTCACTTGCATATAGGCATTCTGGCATCACTACTGGATACTGTAATGCCTTATTTTCGCATTTTTAGATATGCACTTTTTATTATAAATATCTTTAGTTATACCATATGCCCTTTCCATCTTATGAATCCTTTCTTCTGTAGATTTTTCTAAACCATTCTCTTGAATTATTTCACCTAGATACTTAAATTTTCAAACCCTCTCTATTCGACCAATATCTGTTATCAGGAATTTTGGCGCATTTTTAATGTTCGTGAGAAATTTGTTTTTTTCTGTACAAATTCTTAAGCCTGTTCTACTGGCTGTGTCCTAATAATAATAAAAAGCAAAATAAATTCTTCAGGTTTTATTCATTTCGATAGCTGCTTTGGTAGAAACATCTACATTCAGACCACTTGGGTGTAATAACGTGTTCTTAGAAGTATTGGACTATCTGCACCAGTCGGATTCTCCGGTTACTAAAATGTCACTGTGATACTCATTCATCATGGACAAGGCGTTCCGACAATTAGTGGTCATCAACTGTAATTTATCACCTTCAGTGAAGCCGACCTGTTGACCATTTTACTGTCAGTACCAGGCCTTAGGCCTTTGTTTAAGGCACAAAGAAACATGTCAACAATGCAACTACATGGATGGAACAAAAAAAAAACATTAACAACTGATAATGTCGCTTCGAATACGAACACTAATCGTAAAATTAGGTGTTTTGATTGTACTTTTTCAGTATTGCTATTATGTTAATGTTTATACTTGAAATGATATTAACGGTTAACACAAGGCAGTTTCAACTGTGTTATTTAGTTGACTTTTATAATTTTAATAATATAATAATAATAAAGAAAAAATAGTAACAGGATCGCTCTTTCGTAAAAACTGTACAAAATAATAATACTTTATAGCGCATGTACGTAAATTACTTCAGATTACTGCATGGTTTGGGTTATCAAGGTTCCACTGTGTGTAAGCAAAATTATTTCCAGTACCTTTGACTGCTACAATACTTATGTAAATATCTGTTGTTATTGTTGATTGTTGTTTGTTCCTTACCATTCCATTATAAACGTGCCCTTAGTTGTAGTGTCTTTTAATTAGGCATGAGTTTTTCATTTTGTTTCACTTCTGAAATATCGATTTATCTTTAACAAAAACGACACCAGTGACAGTGCAATAAATCACAATGCAGTGTCAGATTACAGGTGCCGGTACCTAAGTTTCTTGCAGCTTTAAGTATTACAAAAGTAATTTTTTCTGTACACAAAAATGAAGTTTGTTTTGACTTGTTGTACGTGTCAAAAAACAAGTTTTCATATAATAAAAGCCAAAAAGTATTTGCATATTTCAAACAGTATGACTTTTATATTTGCATACAAAAACAGTTTTTTTAATTGTAACTATACTGGAAATATCTTTCAGTTTTTTTTTTCAGACTCAGTTTACAGGTAATATTTATACTTTAATATTTTGTGCAACAATGAAAGCAGTTATTAAATAATTATTTAACACACTAGTAATATATCAATAGAAATTGCAAAATATTCTATCTGTTAATGCTTATGAATTTTAAAATTAATATTTTATATACTTAGTATATTTTCTACTTAAAAATTATTACAGGGAAAACTATCAAAATTTACTGAAATTGACCATTTTAAAATACATAACACGTATAAAGAAAAAACAACATTGGTTTGAAATATTTGACTGTCACAAATAGGTATGTGAGTCATACAGGAATACACAAAACATACAAAAAAAGGAGAGACAGGATGGTATTCGATGAAGGAGAAAAGATTTTTTTGTATATGTGTGACATTGACAAAATGAAATATTTCAGATTGTGTTGGTTTTTTCTTGTGTCTTATGAATGTAGTAAATTTGGTTGCTGGTTTTTCTTGTAATAATTTTTAATTATAGCGAAGCTCATTGCCATCAACATAATAATTGTTCCAAAAATAGTGGTCTACGGGCGTACTCTGTATACAAAATAATTTTAGCTAAGATACTGACAAATTAAAAGTTTAATATAATATACAAAGTAAAATATACATGCTCTGTATAATAATTTGTTTCTAACAAAAAAAAATATATATTTTTTGTAACCAAATGTGTAAATGGTGGCTTGGCCTTATTAATTACCAGGACCAATCAGTATACATTTACTTATGAAAAATCACAGAAAATTTATTGGTTTCTGATTTTCAATGAAAGCACGCTTGTAGAGGTGTCGGGTGAGAACCAACTTGTTTACATAGTGTTACTGTTGCTCAAAAAATTTTATCTACGAGTTATATTGGAGTTGTTGTCGCTTACAAAATTGTTAAGTGCACACAACAGATTTATAAATAGCTCTACAGGAAGACAAGTTACTTCCGTCTAAAAAATTTTCATATTCTGAAACGTGTGCGATTTTTTTTTTTTTTTTTTTTTTTTTTTTTTTTTTTTTTTTTTTTTTTTTTTTAGTATTATTATATATGGGTGCTCGCTCGCTTACGACCATATTCTGATCAGACTGGTTATATACAGCCATTGTCAGAAAATGCGTCCCAAAGCAAGGTTTTCTTATGTATCGGCTTTTTGTTTTAATCTAAATGGCAATTATGATAAAGCAGAAACACAATATAGAATGAAATGCAAGAAAAAAATATAAAAGAGCTAACAAAAGACAGTCTTAGTGGATGTTTTTTTTTTGTAAGAAGTGCGAACAGTTGGAAGGCAGTGAGTAACTGTATTTGTTTCAAATTGTTTATTAATATTGGCAGTTTACTGTGACATTCAGTGTAGAAATCATGCGTACGATCTGTTTAAACAAGTAGGCTATTGTTTTTTGTAAATATGTGAATGCTTGTATCAAATTGTGTGTGCGCGCGCGCGCACAGATGTTAGAACACTCAGGACTTAGTTTGAACAAATAAGTTCCGGGGTTTTTGACAAAAGACAAAGGTTATTTAGCAGTAAAATTTAGTTGGGAAAATTAAGTTGCGATATGAAATGTTGTGATAAGTAACGTAACCTCTTGTCTGTTATTTGTTATCTCTGTGAATCTGTGTATCCATAATATGTAACCCAGCTTTAATCTACTATGTATGCGTGAAGTTTTGCTAAATATCAGATTTCATACAAATTAATTGTCGAGGTCCCTAAACTGACATATAACATGGTTTATTTTGTAGTGTAAAAACATTATACACTGTACATCTTTTTCTCCCCCCAATAATAGATAAAGTAATTTTCCATCTGTGCCAAATTTTGTATCCTTTACATGTAATACATAGTTATAAATATATGTGTATACTTTGGTGCAAATGTGTGCATTATTACTATGTATATGTTTAACGCTGTTTCCATAATGTCGTGTATTGTATTATTTTATTATCACATAAAGAATTTTTTGAATTTTTGCTGTAAACAAACATTTGTAGGGTTTGTTGTTTGTTTTTGAAGCCGCCAAATGTGCAGTTGTGGCATTGCTTCAAACACTTGTCCTATAAATAAATACTGTGTCATTAATTCTTGATGTGATAGTAAATGAAGACCCACATACTGTGCAGTGTGTGTGTGTGTGTGTGTGTGTGTGTGTGTGTGTGTGTGTGTGTGTGTGTGTGTGTGTGTGTGTGTGTGTGTGTGTGTGTGTGTGTGACAAGATAGTTATATTGTAAAAAACATTATGTCAACTTGTGATATTGATAGTTTAAAAATTCTAAATTATGTACATATTTTTATATATATATTTTGTGATGTTTTCAATTTGTTTCTTCTGCAAGTAGTATAATTTTATATATTCTTTTTTCTTTATATATATATATATATATATATATATATGCATACATTACATAGTGTGTTCAATTGTTTTATTATTATTTTTTTTTTTTTGTTATAAGATTAAGTTAGAAATTAAGCTTATGTTTTAACTAAACTACTGTCTTTTGAAGAATATTTTAATAAAAATAAATATACTTTTACTTTCAGATAAAATGTAAACTGTGGTGTCAGTATAAGGAGTTGAAATTTCTTAACATTCTACATTCTCAATAAAATTCTTAAGTTGAGAAAATTCTTGAGAATTTTTGTTGTGTTCGTGTAGGGAGATTAACAAACACTGAATGAAGTTATTGGGCATTGCACACACACACACACATAGTTTTTAAACAGTTTGTATTTGATAATTGTTTAATAGTACATTATTTTGTTGTCAGAACTTGTTTTCTAATTGTTCATCTGTTGTATTTTTGTCACATGCAGTAGTAATCAAGAGTATCTGTATCTGATACTATGAAAAAGATGGACAGAGAGAGAGAGAGCGAGAGTATAATGTCATCATGTCAGTGATTTGTCTCAATTCTATAAATGTGTTCAACAAAAAAAATATTGTCTTAGTAGTTATGTTTGTACGTTTGTGTATTTACATATAAATATGTGACTAAAAGTGTAGATTTTATATGCATATTTGTTTTGTTATGTATATTGTGTGCGCACACACGTGTGATATTGTGCACAGTCAAAAAAAAAGTTCATTAGAAGTATAACACTATGCTCTTGGACCATACTATTAACGTATCAAGGGAAGTAAATCATATACAAATTACAGTGGAACCTCGATATAACGCCCCTGTGATAAAAAGCGACCCTTGATGTAACACTCATTTTACACGGTCATGGCAAATTAAATAGTTAAATTTGGGACCTTTATATAAAGCGCTTTTTGGCCAGTCCGCAGAAGAGCGTTATATCAAGGTTTCACTCTATACAATTGTTAACCAAAAGTATGTTTTGATTTTCTCAGTCAGATCTCTTTTGTCAGTAACCTCTGTGTTATCACGAAACTGTTTAGTTACTTTTTACTTGACAAAATTCTGTTGACTCTTACCAAGTGAGGTATGCAATTATTCAGTTTTATACAAAAGTATACATGTTCAGGAACAGAATTTTCAATGTCTAATCTGTCACAAAATAAAAATGTTCAGATCCATTTAAAACAACCGATGTGTATTTCGTGATATTTTGTGTTGTTTTAAATGTTTTCCAAATATGTAAAATACTTGTAAATATATGAATTTTGACAATGAAAATCGCTTATTTTTGTAGCTCATATGGGGATCCTGGATGTACGATTGACAGATGACACAGTGGGAGTTTCAAAATTAAAAACAATCAGAATAAGGGGGTGTCAAAGGAGGCATTCCTCAGTATTTATTGTCCCTGTTCCCTCTTTGTGTCCAGTACAAAGTGACTGCCCAGTTCTGCAAATTCAGTGACAGTCGTCAAAGTTTGATTGTCTTTTGAAATTATAAAATTTTCTAAGAAAAAAAGTATCATCGAATGTGTAGTACCTGCATGTGCAAACACACTCAGGTTTTCATGTGCATTCAGTGTTATTAAATCTGAAAAAAGCAAACTTTAAAAAAAAACTGAGCAATTTTCTATGTCTGTTTATTGTTACAGAGGTGTAAGGCATCTAAAAATTATTATATAGTTCTATAGATTATGCAAGTTAAAAGTGACATTTCATTTCTTTTACTTTTAGCATATAAAATTTGGTGGTAGTTAAGTACAGTTTATATTTTATCTGATATAAAATGCGTAAATTATTATTGATATTGCTGTTATTGTTATTTTTATTGTCATTGTTTTGTGTTTTAAATGTCATTGTCTTCCCTTGCGTTATGTGGACGTTTGTTGAACTGGTTTCTCTAAAAGTGCATCCAATTACATGGAATATCTGTTTCTTTTTTATTGTTGTTGTTGTTGTTGTGTTTTGGATATTCATTCCAAATATTCCATGAATTAAAAAAAAGTAAATTGTAATAAACGATTTGCATACAATCAAAATGTTAAGTAGCTAACACGTATATTAACCAAAATCATAATATATCTTTTTTTAAATGTAAAATCCATTTTAATACTGTTTAACGGTATCTATATGTTAATTACAATAATCACTTTTCAAGAAATCAGTTAACTGAAAAAAATGTATTTTATCATATTTAAATGTGCAATGTGTACATGTGTATTCGATAATTGTAATCATAATTATGTACATAGTAACGAATAAGTTTATATAATGTAAATATATACGTAAATGTCAGAAATATGTAATAATCCATCATATGGGCCAATCCATTTCAAGTGGTCCAGCACCACACAACCCTGGTTGCCTCACCGTCTCAGAAAAAATTCATATTTTGTATGTGCATTCCCTTATGTTTTGGTAGTTCAAAAATATTTTTGTTATATTTTTATTGTGTCCAGTTCACAAATGGCGACCATTTTTGTTTTAAGCCGCACACCAATTTTCGTGTTCCCAAACATTTATGGTTTTCTCAGTTACTCAGCACTGGGTTGTGCTAGGCTTTTCAAATAAACTGCATTGGATTCAGTACATTCTGGCCTACAAATCAAAGCCCTATTTACCTACCTAATATGTTTCTGTTCAGGTCATGTTTGTAG
The DNA here is from genome assembly GCA_034769895.1 of Magicicada septendecula. NCBI lineage: Eukaryota > Metazoa > Arthropoda > Insecta > Hemiptera > Cicadidae > Magicicada > Magicicada septendecula. The sequence goes on from CM068368.1 coordinate 833,733,504, forward strand.
CAAAAATTATCGAACGCAATGAAAAATTCGATTTATGGAGTGTAATTTCTCAAAGAAGGAACGGATTCTTATCCTTGATTTTTTTCTGTGCTTTTATATATAAGAGTGTAGGTTTTTTATATAAAATGTCAATGGTAACTAACTTAGCCTTTACGAATTACACCCTCTTCAAAATTGAAATTTTGAATTTTTTCCAAATTTTCAGCTGTAACATCTCTGTTGGGGGACCAGATAGAAATCTGAAAATTGCACACATAAAAGGTCTCTATGGTGTTAAAGTTCAGTATAAATTTCTACTTTGAGATTCAACTCAATGTAGATATATAAGAAATGTGAATATAAGTAAAACATGCTCGATTTCCATATCCAGGATAAGTAGGCTTAAGAGTAATAATTCAATTATTTAAACATATCAAACCAAGATAACTATATTTGATAACAATATAGTTAATAATTTAATATGCATTAAATTATTTGTTGTAAAATGGGTCCAATAATTAAATTTAAAGACAATGAATTACAAAATCTTCAAAAACGGAATGAAAACGGCAATCATGTAAATTGAAGTAAATTGTTTCCCTGAATTACTTTAGCATAGCATTAATAATTAATAACTATACAATGTCTTCTCACTTTTAATAGTTTAATGTTCATTTAACAGCTGTGATATTTCTTCACAAAGGTTAGGTGTGATGTTAAAAGTGCACCCAGTCATGTTGGTCAATTCCAGGGGAGTCAGCTTTCTCTATACATTTTTTATTGGGACCCAGACTTGGTCCTTCTCCTTTTTTTTGAATGAAGTTCTTGGCCCTGCACAACCCAGTGCTGAGTAATTTAGAAAACCGTAAATGTCTGTGAACGCAAAAAATGTAGTGCAGCTTGAAACAAAAATGGCCGCCATTTGTGAACTGGACAAATAAAAATAGAACAAAAATACTTTTGAACTACCAAAACATTCAGGAATGCGCATACAAAATATGAATTTTTTCTGAGATGGTGAGGCAACCCGTGCTGGACCACTTGAATTGGATTGATCCGTATTCCTTTCATACTACAGTCAGGAATTGGGCAGTTTCTGTGTGAATTGTAGTATAAACCAACTATTTCTTCTGTCTAGTTAATGTACATTAATGTGTCCAGCTGTACCGTAAGTAACAACGTTGCCACATAAAATTGTACTTTATAATGTATATTATAATTACATAAGGAAAATAATGTTAAGATAGTAGTTTATGTATGTCTGTTAGTGATTAATTGATAATGGCTATATGATTACTGCTGTGGTTGTACGTAATATCTGTATTTTATTTTTTTCTGTGAATTTGACTGTAATAAGCGCCGGTGTCTGTATATCCTTCGGTGCTCCTTAGTGCTAATCAATAAGGTGCACACGTACTGTAATAATAAGACGTTTTAAAACATTTCACAATATAGTGTTTGTTATTTGTTTGTATTTAGTAATAAATAGGTGCATTTGTGTTTGTGTAAAATTCCAAAATAACAAAAAAAAAATCTTGTATATAGATAGCATTAAGTTTGTCAACGTATATATATAATATCATTGCACGATAATTCTAAACACACACACACACACACACACAGGAAAGCTTTTTTGATTACAAATTGCATATACCAATTTGTTATAATCACAGGTGTGTTGTACCTGTACATAATATATTTAATACATATTGAGAAGATTGTTTTTTGAGATAATATGCGGAATTATTTTAAAGATATATTTTATTAAGTCTTTTTTATCATAAACAACAAAATGTAGTGTAGGGAGGAAACATGTTTGGTATAGTTTATATGATACAATCTTACGAAGAACGAAGAAGCCTTGTGTCCGTACATTTTCTTTATGAGTAACAATGCTGGTTTGTCAGTTGTTTGGGATTTATGAGTAAATAAATAATATTTATTTTAAATAAATCTGTTGTTTTTTTAAATGTTACAATTTTTGTGTTAAAAAATAATCACACAAAGAAATCAGTTTATTAAACTGTGATCAACACACAGACGACTTTATAATAAGAGTAATCAGGTGTCATTGTATTGTTGAATAATTTACAGTGTCATTTGTGTGTACATTTGTACAGCTTTTTTTGTCTATTTGTGTTAAACAAAAATCCTTTTAACCAAATAAAATTAGAATTTTATTTTGAGTTTCCTGTATTTGTCATATTGTAGTGACAAATGATGTAAAGCAGGGGTCTCCAAACTACAGCCCACGAAGGGTCATTGTCCAGCCCGCGGCAACCCGGCTGATGCTGCGTGCAGTTTTTAAATAGATCATCAAAGTACTTCAAATATTATAACATTTTACTAAATAACTAAACAAGAACTAAATAAGTTCAGTAAAATGTTATAATATTTTGTACAAGTTTAAAACATTTACGTGGTTAATGTGCTTGTTCGTCTGGCTGTCTTGAATGAATCACGCTTTTCACTTGCATCAATCTAAAGCGAAGATTCCTATTCCCCCCGTGCACTCGGTTCTAACTCCCCTCGTGATATGCATGACTGATTGTTGCCACTCACCAGCACCATTCCGCTGTCAGTAGTCAGTTCAGTATCGCTCATCTCATCGCATCATTGTTGTCGGTCAGTAAACATTGACCCAAAATGGACAGACATTATATGTCAGAAGCAACTCAACATGTCCCATACGTACATAAGAAAGCCAAAAAATAATACGTAAGAAATATCTTTAAATGTTATTTTTTTGCTTACTTTTATTTATATTATTTTGAATAAATGAATTTGTTTTCTTTGAATAAGCCTGCTTAAGTTTTATTTAAATACTTATTTTATTGACTTGATTACTTCATCGCGCGTGTGTGTGTGTGTGTGTGTGTGTGTGTGTGTGTTGGCCCGCCTGACTCCCAAGATTTTTCAATTCGGCCCTCAAGTGAAAAAGTGTGGAAACCCCTGATGTAAAGAAGTGAGCAAATTGTAATATATAAAAATAACCCCGTATTGTAAAACTGGAAGTGTGTGTAAAAGATAATCTGTTTGCCCACTTAAAATGTTTAACGTGTGATCATGTGATTCGTCTGAAAAAAGGGAACAACTTGTTCACAGGTTAAGGAAATAAAATTTATCCATGTTAGTTTTGTCAAGATAAACATTTTGTGTGACATGTGATATTAGCTCAGTTTTTTTCTGTTCCACATTTTGCTACGCGTAGACAGTTGACCGACCATGTGTGTAATACATAACGGTAAGTTCCACATCACTGAGAGGAAGTTTCACATCACTAGGTAGTATTACAGATGTGTATTGTATATTTTCTATGTATATTTTGCACGTATTTGGTACACGTAAGTTTGAATTCTTACATTTTGCTCATGCTGTTTGATTTCTAAATAGCTTGTACTTTTTTCAAGTACATAAGTTTGTGTTTTGTGAATAAATGTATCATATCTATAAATTGATGTTTTGTTTGTCCATGACAAAAACAAAAATTATTATTTCCATGATAATAATAATTAATGCATGCTCGTTGAGTGCAGCCATCATCATACTGATAAGTGTATACTAAAAAAAAGACGGAAGAATTTTAGTTTTTTATGTAGTTTAAATATTGTGTGTGCTAAATTTTGTTTTGTTTTCTTTGTTTAATTTTGTGGATTGTTGAGTTTTGTTATTTTATATGTTATTGTATATTGATGTATATGTTAAAAAGATGTTCACAAACACATACATATATCTCTTACATTATGTATTTTATTTTTCTGTGTTTCTGGTATAGTTTAGTTAATTTGAAAGTGTGCAGTGATTTGTATTTGTTTAAGATGTACATGTGTACTCGAATGGCTCAGCCAATCATTTGGTCTCACCATAATTTACAGTGGTACCATTTGGTAAAGAAGACAAGGCGTCATTGTAGTGGATGTTCACATTAAAAATGATTAAATAAAAAAAAAGAAGCGTAAATTCATATTTTTTGTGCGAATTGGTTTCTATGATATAGAGAAAACTCTTGTGGCATTTCCCATGAGACTTTGGGCCTAATCGGTATTAATGCGTGTGATAATAGTAAAATCGTTTTACTGTATACTGTAAATGTGATTGAGGGGGGTACATATTGCTGTGGTGGAAAACCCCCCTTAAGCAGTCCTGTTACTGGTTGTCTACTGCATGAGCTGCAAACATAACATACAATTGATTTGAATGCAGAACGTGTGATCTTATGGGTGATGCCAGTATATGGTTTAAACTTGCTAGGCTGTTACATGGTGATCCGAGGTCTCCTTGGTTTTGTCTCTATTCACATCAGTCATAATCAGTGCACCGGGAACAGAGATCTTGCTGCCCTTGTAGATATGGTTTAGGACTTTAAGTCCTATCTACGAGAGCAATGAGATCTCAGGTTCCTGCTCCACTGATGATGCTGTTGGAAAACTGAAAGATCTGGTATCCCACAAGCAGACCTCAAGTACGGTAGCTCAGGAAGTTTTGATCTGATTGATTATTGTTAGCATACATGCTTCGTTTCGTTTTGATATTTTTTTAGTGCTGTTTGAAAAAAGCACAGCTCTCTGTTGTGCTTATCTAAACGCTGATGTTTTTCTTTCAACACTAAAGTCATACATACAAATTCAAACAATATTCTCTATTTGTTGCATACAAGGTTTGATCAGAAAGTTCATGCAGTTTTTGTTTATGTAAAAAATTATGTCTTCATTATTCGATATTTATATTTCCCTGGTAAAAGTAATCTCTACCAGATAAAATACACTTATGCCAAGGTTTCCCATGTCTTCAAAAAATTTCTGGAATCTGGTTTGTCATACAATTTGAGCTTGTAATTTTTGTTTTGTCTTCAACGTTATCCTTTCATGATTGTTTTTAATCTAGGGAAGAGAAAAAAGCCACACAGGTGATATCTGGTGAATTCCATGGTTCTTGTGCCACTTTGGTGATATTTTGTTATTGTGGCCAAATTTTGTAGTTTTGCTTACTGAGCATGGCTTGAAGTAGGAATTTTTCCTGACATTAAACTTTTAGATCATGACTTTTCTTTTAGCATAGGATTTTCCATTCATCTCATGCTTTGTCACATCATGATGTATCAGTTAAACTCTATGAATCTCTTACTGTGGCTTTTGCTACTAAGAACAATACTGTTTTTGGATTTGATTTGTGTTAACACCGAATGTTTTGTCCATTTGTAATGAGGCATCCACATCTCAGTTGAGCCACGAGGAAGGCTCTTCATCCAGTATGGCGGTGGTAGTTATCAGCCTTTGTGAAACAGCAGCTCAATAGACGTTTTTGTTAACAAAAATCGAACGCATATTAAATCTCAAAACTGGATTTCCCTCTGAAGCTGCCACAATTGTGATGAAAAATTGTAATCATTTAGTGAAATGTTACATCATTAATTTTATTAGGAATTATGTATTTATAGGTGCGTGTGTATGTACTGATGTAATAATTATTTTATTTTATATATATATATATATGTATAAGTTTAGTTTATTATTATCATTTACAGTTTAATAAGTTTAACAACCTGCTTGTACAGGATAAAGAATGTTTGCATATCAAAATTATTAACATATTATGCAGAAAGCAAGAAGAGTTTTGCTTCTTCTGTATGTAGTTTTTTTATTTTATATTATTTTGTATGTATATTGTATTTGTATATTTAGCGTGTATATTTGGTGATGTTTGGTTATTGTGCATATGGTTGTTTCTTTATTATGGTCAGAGGGAAAATAAAAGTTATTAACTGTTTTTATTTTGTTTTATTTTTTGCATGAGTGTCATTGAATTTTTTAGTATATAACTACCTATACTTCTGGCATTGATGTCTTTGGAATGTGTATTTAGTAGTTGTGTGTGTCATGAATTAAATTTTGGAAAAAAGGATGTTGGCCGTTACCAGTTTAATTTTTAAGCATCGCTTTGGTTACACCAAATTCTGAAACATTCAGGTCAAAATTTCATAAACACTGTTGTATATTTTCAGTTTTCACAGAGATAGTCGGTTTTCTTTTTATTTTATAAAGAACTAGCTGTTACCTGCGGCTCCGCACGCGAATATTTGACTTTTAATACGTTTTTTAATATAATTTTTATTGTCTATGTCTATTTGGCGTTCTGTCAGCTCGTATAACAATTTTGTACACATAGGTCAAATTCTCTACAAAGCTGTTTTCAACACTTGTACTATTTTAACTTGTACTAAATTATTATGTTGGTGCAACAGCCTTTGGAGATTTAAAAGTACCCATTTATAAAGCCTTTGGAGATATTTATAAAGTACCTGTTAAATCAAAAACGCTAAATTCTTATTTTAAGTGTTACTGTGTTAAAAGCATTGTATAACACATTAAACGTTACGTTTTCCTCAACCATGGCTTTTATTTATTTCAGCAGTAAACTAAAAACCAAAAACCGTTGTCACCTAACCTCACAAATGAAAACAACACGTATTTCTGCTTTGTATTAAGTAATAGGACAATATACAATTAGTACACTTTCCACATCGATATATATCGATACAGTCGCATATTATATAAAACATCAAAAATGTACTGCAGGAATTGATAAATGTACAGTTCTGATGCCGTTAAATAGCTTTTTGTTTATTTATTTGTTACTATGGTAATTAATTCTGGTCTCCATGGTGTTGTTGACATCTTTAGTAGTAGCATTTAATATATTTCATTACTTATTCATTGCATCATCAGAAATACATATAAACATAAATTTTATAATCGTTTAAGACAATTGCAAAATATATAGATGTATCTGTATACAAAATTACAAAATATATCGATACAATCGCATATTAAAAACTGCAGGAATGGAAAGCTACAGTTACGATGCCGCTAAATATCATTTGTTTAATTACAAGTTAATATGGTAATTAATTCTGGTCTCCATAGTGTTGCTGACATCTTTATACGCGTCAACAAAAAGACAATTAAAAGGGCCTAAATTGTGCGAACAGGCCAAAATATCAAATTCCAAGTTAGACAGTATTTTGTGCCTTGTGTCAAAGGTTACCTGTGCAAAATTTGGTGGCAATTGGTGTAACAGTGTGGATTTGTATTCAGTACCCGAAAATCCTCAGACTTTGAGTTATATATATATATATATATAATATTTAAAATTTATATTTATTTTACCTCAAGATGTTATTTTTCCCTTATTTGGAACATGTTTCGAGAACTCCTGTGTTCTCATCCTCAGCCTTCGTGATCTTGCGTCTGGTGAAGTATTTGTGTGTTGGCTGGACGCTATTTTGGTTTCTTGTTGGTCTCTGGTATTTTGAAGTGGTATTATTGTGTGTGATTGTGGTGTATGTATTAGTATTTTCGATGTTGAGTGCTTTGAATATTGTGTCATGTTTTTATTGATTTGTATTTGTTCAGGTATTAGTTTGTTTTATGTTTGTATATTGTATAACAAACTAATACCTGAAGAAATACAAATCAATACAAAACATGACACAATATTCAAAGCACTCAACATCAAAAATACTAATACATACACAATAATACCACTTTAAAATACCAGAGACCAACAAGAAACCAAAATAGCGTCCAGCCAACACACAAATACTTCACCAGACGCAAAATCACGAAGGCTGAGGATGAGAACAGAGGAGTTCTCGAAACATGTTCCAAATGAGGGAAAAATAACATCTTGAGGTAAAATAAATATAAATTTTAAATATTTTACATATATCAAGAAACGAACTGTAGCAGAAAGTGATTGAATAGATATATAGTTATTTATTTATATATTCAAACACTTTTTGCTACAGTCTGTTTCTTGATGTATATATATTTAATATTTATAATCACTTTACCTCAAGTTATTTTCAGAATATACAGAAAACCAACTTCCACTAACATCATAATACCTAACCTTTCTGACCACCCACCACAACATAAAATGGCAGCATTCTATTCACTATTTAACAGAATGTACAAAATACCCCTAAACAAACAAGAAACAGACAAAGAAAGAAATATAATATACCAAATTGCTTGTGAAAATGGATATAATAAAAACACTGTAAACAAAATAGAAAATAAAATAAAATATAAAATAAAAACTGAACAATTAAGAATTAATCAAAATGGACAAAACAAAAATAATAACAATAAAGAATGGGCCACATTCACATACATAAATAATAAAATGACAAAGCTAACAAAACTTGTTTAATAACACAGACATTAAAATAGCATACGAAACTAACAAAAATAATCTACAAAAACTAAATAACCCACACAACAAAGATAATACAACAACCAATGGAATATACAAAATTGAATGCCAAGATTGCAATAAATGTTGCGTAGGACAAACAAAAAAACAACTGAAAAAACATTATTTTGAACACCTAAATGCATACAAAAAACCAGAAATATACAAGTCTAATTTAGCCACACATGCAATAAACACTGGACATGAATTCCCAAACATAACCAACTAATAAAACTCATACCACACAAAGGCGCCATAATGAACATTTGGGAAAATTTACAAACATAAAACACAAAAACTAATACCTGAACAAATACAAATCAGTACAAAACATGACACAATTTTCAAAGCACTCAGCATCGAAAATACACAAAATACTAACACATACACCACAATCACCCACAATAAAACCAATTTAAAGAACCAGAAGCCAACAGGAAGCCACAATAATAACCTACCAACAAGTATATGTACTTCACCAGACACAAAAACCGGAAGGCTGAGGATGGGTACAAGATGGTACCCGAAACATGTTCCAAATAAGGAGAAAATATCTTGAGGTAAAGTGATTATAAATATTAAATATATATATATATTTTTTTTTTTTAATTTTTTGTATGTTTTAGAATTACTTTTCCCTTAAATTATGGCTGCCAGTTACTAGTGTAACCAAAATGTTTGCTTTGTAAATTTAATCAGTAGTGGGCAACTCTATTTTTCAAATTTTCACTAAAACACTGTGTATGTTTGTATCATGACTTAAGCATGAATAATGAAGTAACTGTATATGGAGATTTAGCTGATTAGTACTCAGCCATCTAGGACACCCCAACTAGTGCTGCCCTGCAGATAGAAACCCAATTATGAGCCTAATCCTGTTCCGTTGCAAGATTTAGACCCATCTAATGTAGTTGGCAGTGGTTTGTTGTTTGTGGTGAGGTTATGTCAGTCAGTTTCAAAAACGACTGATTGAAAACCCATCCAGTGTAGAACAGTGAGCAGTTATTCAATTTCTGGATGAAAAACAAAAGAATCCAACAGAAATCCACAGAGAAATTTTGAAGTGTATGGTGAGAAGTATAATTTGTGTAAATGAGTGTCAGTGCAGTGTACTCAGTTTAAAATAAGGGAGGACATCACTGATTTATGAAGAACAAGCAGGGAGATATCAAACTGCACATGAAGCTGAAAATGAATGCCATGTTAAGAAAGTTTTCAAACTGATTGACATAGTAAATTAAAGAATACTGTGTACACACTTACTTAAGTCCTTAAATTCCTAGGTGGAACATAGGGCCTCGAAGAAATTTCTACAGTGTGTTCTGTCCATTGCCAGGGCCTTTCCTCCATGTCTTTTGACACCATCCAGCTCTCTTTCCATAGTCCTCTTCCAGGTGTTCCTCGGTCTTCCACATCTGCGGCTACCTTGCAGATTCCAATTCAGTGCCTGTCTAGCGATATTTTCTGGTGGTCCTCTCAGGGTGTGATCGATCCACCTCCATTTTATTCTCTTTATCTGTAGTTGTATGGGACTCTTGACTTGTGGCCTCCCATAGATCTCTGTTCGAGATGGTCTTTGGCCACCAAATTCTCATTATGTACCTCAGGCAATGGTTTATGAAAGTCTGTAACCTTGTGGTAATGTCCTTTGTCACTTTCCAGGTCTCGCATCCATACAGCAACACCGATTTGACATTTGAGTCAAATATTTTAAGTTTTGTCTTCCTGCGTATATGGGGTCATCTCCATACCGGTCGTAACTGTGCAAATGCTTCTTTTGCTTTATTTATACGACATCACATCCCTAAGAGCACCTCCATCCTGACTAACCATGCTACCCAAATAGCAAAATTCCTCTATTCTTTCTATAACTCTTCTGTCTAGTATCAAATCAGAATTATTTCTATGGTTAATACGCATTTCCTTGGTCTTGTTGTTATTTATCTCTAAGCCTACTTGTTTAATTTAAATTCTATATCTTGTAGGCTTTCATGTATACACTTAACCCAACAAAAATGTCTATTTGTTGAATTTGTCATGACGGTCTAGGCAACCAGAAAGTTTCAGCCCGTGAGTGACTGAACAGCACAAAGCACAATTAATGGATGTGAACTTGACAACCTGAAAATCAAACTTCCTTGACAGCACTGTTACCGAGGATAAAATGTGGATCTACCACAATACTCCAGATAGAAAAAGGGATTCAGTGTATGGAATGAATATGCATCTCCAGCACAAAATATTCGAGGGAACAACTTCTGCTCAGTAAGTTATAGTGACAGTGTTCTGGGACAGATAGGGACTGTTGTTGGTCAGTTTCATTCTTCTTCTCCTTCAGCGGTGTGACAACCCATTACTGAATCAAGGACTCCTTTAACAGCTTCCGCCAGTTTGTATCAGTTTGACTGGCTGAGAAACTGACAGGTTTCTGCACATAAAAGAGTTTGCCAGATGGGATATGTAAATTCTCCAATCCAACCCCCAACCTGGAGGACCAGGAACTTTGATTTCAGGGTGCTCTTCCCCTAGAAAGGTCCTTTCACCTCAGCTGACGAGCTCTCTCTGCCTGGTCACAGCATGCTAACTGATTCAAGCCCATTCATTGGGCTACTATAGCCTCCTCCGCCTCTACACTAGATGCACACCCTGCTGCTGATGTGCACCATCCTGCCAGATCAGAACCCATGATACCCCCAAACTGCCCTGACAGAACCCCCATCTCTCATTTGCTTACCATCCACTCTGCCAAAGTGATTGGTTATCACAACCTTGGAGTAGATTGCTTGATGTAACAGGGCCCACCGACATGTTGTTAAGAAACAAACTAATACAAAATAAATAAATAAAAACTGCCAGAACCTTACCTGCGATCTTTTTTCGCTGACTTACCTTTTTATAAATTTCAATCAGAAGTCCAGAGTCGCCACCAATATCTTTGCAGGACAGATATGGAAACCTTTACACTCTACCTTAATTAAAACGGGATAATTTTGCAATCTGACTTCTCCCCAATTCAGAAAATCCTCGGAAACGTTAGACGAATTTTTCAGCACAGAACACTAGGAAATGGTAACAGGCGAAATGACTAAGCCTAACACATTATTTATCAGACCAAATCTTGTTTTATTTTCTTGTTAGTCAAACTTGAAATCTCTCTCTCTCTTTAAATACTATTAAAACACCATAAGCTATAACCTTATTTTCTATGAGCCAGTACTTTACCCACACACACACACATTCTGTTTACAATTATATGGTATACCAAATTTATATATATATATATATATATATGTTAAACCCTTTTTAATTATTTAGCTCTTTAATATTGATTTTATTATTGATATAAATCGATATAGTTACTTTTGTGTCGTTCTCATCTACCCGAGCCATCCACAGCGGTCCGCCATTACCAGCCGGATACGTTCACTTTCACTAAGACACCCCGAACTGTTTTGGTTTTTGAATTTAACAATTCTGTTCACAACACCTTATCTTCCATCTATCCTTCTTTTGCACTATGTTGGGGCAGGCCGCGCGTACTTCGCCGGCCTCCCGACGTTTTTTAATGGAGACTGCTACTTATTGTCTACTATACGGTTTGGCTACTGGTAAAGAACTGCCAACCTCGTGCGCGCGGTTGCCTACCCACCAGGCGTAAGGCGTTGCCGTCACTCGTTCCGTGATTGGTTGAAAAGGCATCACGTCACACGCTAATTTGTTATATTTTCGTGTTCCTTCCGTTAGCGACTTTGAGTCTGAGATTATATAGAGTGGCACACACGTACACATCCACATTCCAATGTTTTATCACTCTCGTAACTGGTACCGCCTGGCAGAAGGTGAATACAGGGTGTTACATAAATTAAGTTTTCCTGAACATACATGGTGCCCAAACAGATTATCCCCAAATTATTATTAAATTGAAAAAAAGAAACCCTTCTCTTAATTTGCCCCGTTACAATACCCCCCCCCCCAATGAGAGGTTTTCTGCCGAAACAGAAAAACTCTCATTGCTAACCCTAAGAGGATCGGTGAGGATATGTTGCCAACCTTTTATTTCTTAACACTTCATGGGTAAACTACCCCCCTAGCTCGGCAACTGTGGCTGCACCTGAACGAGATTACTGGACTTCTCTGTTCGAGATCACAACACCATAAAATCGGACAGGTACTCACCGTAATACCATCTAACCCTTTTTCATTTCACCAAAAAATCAAAACTGGCCTTATACGATACCAGATCCGCAACCGATATGTCTCCCCTTACATACATACTGGCTCGCCTTTTAGCAAAGTACTGGTTGTATACTTATTCATTATCACATTGAACACAACATCTACATTCTACTTCTTGATATCAAATTCCAAAAATAATTTCTATTTTATTTTCAACTTCATTTTTCAATTTAATTGGTTTGACGTCACGGTCTCAAATCACTCAATTATGTAAATTTTGTTCGATAAAGCAATAAACCCAAATCCCTTATCAAAGATTCCCCTTTTAAGATGATTCATTTTATTTACTTTAATTAATGACTTTAATCATAATTTTCTTTAAAATTCCAAAATTCTTCAAATGCATTTATTTTGTCTACTCTTACTAACTAGATGCTCACAATCATAACAAACAAATAAAAATACACAACTTATTTCTACCATAAATTCAAAAATAGTACACTTGATTACAAAGACAACCTAAAATACACATCATGAATCAGCTAACCTCTTCTCTACTTATATTGAAACGTAAAATTTTACATAAAATTCTTTACTGCCAAGAATAGAAAAATTGTTTTTTTTTTTTAACTTTAATTTCCATAAATATTTTTTTTATCAATTTCCCACAAAACAAAATTATTCCATTACATTAACTGACCAAAGAATCCATGAGTCAGTTACTAGAAACATATCATGTCTCTGACATCAGTCATCAGCTGATCTCTCTGGGTCAGGTGAATGACCTTACCCTAGATACACTACACAAATCTATACCATGAAAAATACACAACACATGTTTACAATTCCTACACTCTAACATAGTAAAATTAGTAACATAATAAAACATCATAAATTCCTTATCATTAATCTTTTCAAAATCAGTAAATCCGTCTATCAATCTTATACAGAGCATAACAGATTTAAAGCAATTACTTCTGAACAAATTCTCTGCTGTAATCATCTCTTGAATCAAAATAAAATTATTTAATTAGCTTATCAGCTAGTCAGCATCATTAAGTTTCAACTTTTAGTTCGTTACTCCCCTGAGTAACCTCCTTACCACACACACTATGACCCCCCACTGGACTGTGGTGTCCAGCTGCTTCCACAAGAACGGAAGTTTATTAAGGGTAGACGCTGCCTACTCCATTCTTGGTTCAGCGTTATATAAAAAAATTTGGCATTACTGATGTCCGAGGATACCAGTAATCCTACTATAATGATTCACACACCCTTAATACGGCACTACCACCACCTTCGATGATAGCCGCTGTTCCATAGTTATGTAGATTCCCCTGAGTTATCCCCCTGTTAATTTCTAAGTTCACCAATTTAGAATATATTTACATTATAAATCCACGGTCAGGGTTTGGTGAAGCCGTGACCACCCGAAATGTAGGGGAAACTACTAAAAGACATATAAGGTTTACGCTTATACTGTTACTACAATTCTCAGAGGTAAATTCTTATATGTTTGGTTATATTATTATTCAATTTTCCTACACACCAACTTAATACATAGTACACTCCTAATGAACATTTTGTTATTACCTTAAAATAAACAATTCACATTTAAGCTTGACCAAAATTACACAGCTTTATTTTATTTTCAAATTCTATTAAATCTTTTACTTGTTTCATTTATTATTACATTTTAACTATGAATTTTCTAATTAACATTTTCATCATTTATTGGTTTGGGTGATTCTCCACTACTCACAATGATTGGATTTATTAAATTGGCATTTAAAATGTAATCTTACTCCCCTTCTTACTTCTACCCACCATTAACAGATTTACATAGTATGACACCAATCTCTCAAATATATTTATCTCCATTAACTTACTACTCTAACTCACCTTAACTCATTCTACCCTTATAACAAAATACCTGCTACCCTCTTTGTACCTAGGATGTGTGTTCCCTCCCTTATACTCATTCCCTTATTAGTTCCTGGTTCCTTCCCATGTAACTCCGCCAAACCCCATTTAAAACTATTCCCTCCCGCCACAACGCCTGTCGTTAAGGACTCCTTACCACACCACCCTTTTTACAAAATTTCACCATCATTATTTACTCTCCAATTATATCATTCTCATTACTCTACATATATGCCCTATCGCTACTGTTGTTATTACCTTAAAATAAACAATTCACATTTAAGCTTGACCAAAATTACACACCTTACAGCTTTATTTTATTTTCAAATTCTATTATTACTTGTTTCATTTATTATTACATTTTAACTATGAATTTTCTAATTAACATTTTCATCATTTATTGGTTTGGGTGATTCTCCGCTACTCACAATGATTGGATTTATTAAATTGGCATTTAAAATGTAATCTTACTCCCCTTCTTACTTCTACCCACCATTAACAGATTTACATAGTATGACACCAATCTCTCAAATATATTTATCTCCATTAACTTACTACTCTAACTCACCTTAACTCATTCTACCCTTATAACAAAATACCTGCTACCCTCTTTGTACCTAGGATGTGTGTTCCCTCCCTTATACTCATTCCCTTATTAGTTCCTGGTTCCTTCCCAGGTAACTCCGCCAAACCCCATTTAAAACTATTCCCTCCTGCCACAACGCCTGTCGTTAAGGACTCCTTACCACACCACCCTCTTTACAAAATTTCACCATCATTATTTACTCTCCAATTATATCATTCTCATTACTCTACATATATGCCCTATCGCTACTGTGTCCCTACTATCAACCCAGTTCTGTATCACCTATATTCCAGTTTTTTTTCTTTCTAACACCCATTTAAACTTACCTTTGACCAACATAAATGCCTTATTGAAATAATTATTGTCACCCAAACTCTAACTTTTACCACATTTTACATTATTATGATCATTGAAAATTACCTTAGAAAACTCATAACTACCTCAAATTTACTTTCATCATTTAATTTAAAACATTTTAAACACATTTAAAATTTATCATTAAAACATTCTATTTGATTTAAACTACATTATAAACTTCATACTTACAGTATATCACTCAAACACATGATTCCTGTTATTGACACGAAATTATAAACAATTCATCACCACCAAATCATGTACACAACTCCATGTATCTTCTGAAACATTATAACAATCATATGATTCCACAACTAAATACATTTTACATTTATTCATTTACTATTTATATCAAGTTCCAATCATTTAAATTCATTATCAAAATTTATCTATACAGTAATTAATTAATTAATCTCAAATTCTTTAATTCAATCAATTGTTCAAAACAAATATTTTAATTACCTTACTCCAAAACAATTACAATTCATTTATTACAAACTCTCATTATCTATTTAGTCTGCCAAATATTATTATTATTACATCAATTTCTACTACCTACACATCTTGTTTACATAAAATATATTTTACAACACAACATAATTAATTTCTCTATAAATTTATTTACAATTCTTTGTCATTCATTTTTTTCTGTTTACCACACCTCATTTCATAAGTTAGCAAGGTCATAACCATAAACTAAAATATTTAAAATGTCTATTCACTTATTTTTTATTTAACCCCTATCATCAAACAATAATCTTTTCTGATTTATCCACAATTCATTTTAATTTATTTTCATTTTGTTATTGTTATTATTATAATAACTATCTGTTTTTCCAAATGGTTCCATTACCCAGTAACAATGTTTTACAGGCTTACCCCACATTATTTTTAAATCATATACCCTGTCTACATCCGAAATTCTGGTCTTGTCACCGTCAGTATTATTATCTGTCTCAATGAAGCATTTTATTATCTCCTTACTATCCGAATCAGCTGCTATTAATATCCCCATCCTACGTACAGGTAAGTATTCAATATAATTATCACCGTTTTCATCATCTGTTACTGCACTATTCTCGTAACAAGGTAAGTCTACAATATTACTTACTCTATCAATATTCATTCTCTCTGTCAACTCTCCATAACCTCTATTTGACTTAAATACCTTTATCTCTCCATCAACATACAACTCTCTCTCACCCCATTTCACTCTTTCTCTATCACTACATGCAGAGGGTACTGCTATATTAAAACACTTCCTGGTTCTTCCAGGAACAACACAAAAATTCAAAAGACAATTATTGGTAGAACACTTATCTACCCAATACATTCGTGAAGACCTTTCTTCACCCCCCCACAACACCACGGGAAAATTTTACCCTCTGCAACCCTTCTACCAGTAACTTCTCTTTCCACTCTTTCTCTAATTCATCAACACTAATTACTACTCCGTCAATCACTTCTAATAAATTTACTCTCTCATCATCATCGCTATTACCCACCGCATCACTTTTAAATACCCCATTTTCAACCATCTTATCACTATTGCTTATTAATTCATTATTCGAATTATCGTTATTACTCACCTTGTTAATTATTCCTTCACTAATTTTCGTCATATTACTACCACCACAAACACTTACCTGTTTTAATTCAACTTCTGTATTCTCCTTTAATTGACATCTATCTCCTTCCCACTTTTTGTCCATCTCGTCAAACCCCTTGTTAATAACACCCCTTAGTTCATTAAAACCCTTCTCCATATTATCATACATTGTTATCAAAATATTCATCACATCCTCCAATGAACGTTCCTTTTCTACCACCTTTACACTATCATTAGGCTTATTCACCGTCTTATTTTCTACCACCATCACTTCAACTATTTTACCTTTATTATTTGTCATCTCACTACCAATAATAATATCATCACTATGCTTTTTAATTTCGGCGAATATTCCCTCTTCTTGTTCTTCCATTCGTGTCAAATTATCATCCAAATTACCCCACTCCTCGTCTGTCATTTTATCCACAATCCCTCTGAACTCGCCTTCCCATTCATCCCACGCGAAATCTATATCATTTACTTGTGTCGTGTTAAACAAAATTTATTTATTTTATTTATATTATAAACAAAACGATTATCTATAAAAAACCCACTATTATCCTTAACACAATCGTTATCAAAAAGTAAAAGTAAACACAATAACACTACCAAAACATAACCTTATTCAACGTAAATATACGATAATTTTACAACTTACGTCGTTACCCAAATCCTATTTTCTGTGCTTAAAATAGGTCTACCTCGTATAAAGTTATACTCGGATCCTGGCAGCGAGTCACCAATTGTTAAGAAACAAACTAATTCGAAATAAATAAATTAAATAAAAACTGCCAGAACCTTACCTGCGATCTTTTTTCACTGACTTACCTTTTTATAAATTTCAATCAGAAGTCCAGAGTTGCCACCAATATCTTTGCAGGTCAGATATGGAAACCTTTACACTCTACCTTAATTAAAACGGGATAATTTTGCAATCTGACTTCTCCCCAATTCAGAAAATCCTCGGAAACGTTAGACGAATTTTTCAGCACAGAACACAAGGAAATGGTAACAGGTGAAATGACTAAGCCTAACACATTATTTATCAGGCCAAATCTTGTTTTATTTTCTTGTTAGTCAAACTTGAAATCTCTCTCTCTCTTTAAATACTATTAAAAAACTACCATAAGCTATAACCTTATTTTCTACGAGCCAGTACTTTACCCACACACACACACACACACATTCTGTTTACAATTATATGGTATACCAAATTTATATATATATATATATATATATATATATGTGTGTGTGTTAAACCCTTTTTAATTATTTAGCTCTTTAATATTGATTTTATTATTGATATAAATCGATATAGTTACTTTTGTGTCGTTCTCATCTACCCGAGCCATCCACAGCGGTCCGCCATTACCAGCCGGATACGTTCACTTTCACTAAGACACCCCGAACTGTTTTGGTTTTTTGAATTTAACGATTCTGTTCACAACACCTTATCTTCCATCTATCCTTCTTTTGCACTATGTTGGGGCAGGCCGCGCGTACTTACTCACGCCGGCCTCCCGACATTTTTTAATGGAGACTGCTACTTATTGTCTACTATACGGTTTGGCTACTGGTAAAGAACTGCCAACCCCGTGCGCACGGTTGCCTACCCACCAGGCGTAAGGCGTCGCCATCACTCGTTCCGTGATTGGTTGAAAAGGCATCACGTCACACGCTAATTTGTTATATTTTCGTGTTCCTTCCGTTAGCGACTTTGAGTCGGAGATTATATAGAGTGGCACACACGTACACATCCACATTCCAATGTTTTATCGCTCTCGTAACTGGTACCGCCTGGCACAAGGTGAATACAGGGTGTTACATAAATTAAGTTTTCGTGAACATACATGGTGCCCAAACAGATTATCCCCAAATAATTATTAAATTGAAAAAAAGAAACCCTTCTCTTAATTTGCCCCATTACAATGTAGGTGAAAGTGGAGTTGGGGTGGGTAAGCTAGTGCATTTCTCTTATATGAAAGTACTAGCTGGATACCCATGCTTCACTACGGTGATTATCAGAAAAAACGGAATGTGAAATTAAAAAAAAGAAATAGGTTATTTGTGAAGCTTAGATACCAGTATTTTGAAATTAAGAGAAACTAAGCTCGATCAATTTGAAGATGATCAAGCTTGAAATAGGTTTCAAGATGATCCTTGTGGTTATAGGTTAGATGAAAAAAATACTGTTTAGTAACTCCCCAAAAGCCTAAAACAAAGTAAAAAAATAAACATTAGACTTCCAGGAAGCGTACAGTTGGAAAAAAGCTGCATTATCGGTGTCACGGTTTTTCGCGGTTAGGCGTTAAAGTTTTCAAAACCCTTTCTTAGTGAGTACCTAGAAGCCAAGAGGAACATACATGCTGAATTTCAAGTTTGTAGGCTTTATAGTTATGGAGATTTCCCGATGAGTGAGTGTATGCATAAGTCAGTGGTATTTTGCTTATATATATATAAATTTGTGATGTTATAAATAATACCTGAATACCTTACAAACAAAAGCTCGTGAACTTACGTATCTGTTCACCCATTGCTATGCCCACCACTTAAATTTGGTTTTGTAACGGATTTGTTCTAAAATAAAATCTGTTAAAATATTTTCTCTGCTCTTCGAGATATACATGCTTTTATCCACCTTTCTCCGAAACGCACTGCTGTTGCTGATAAAGTATTGGTTCAAGCAGTGAAGTTTGCTGGGATTCTAGTTCTAAAATCATCATTGGAGAGGATACAGAGGAAAATTATTGAGGTTTTTATAAAGTTTATGGAATCGCAAGATTATGTGAATGTAAGAAAGCCACAAGGATATTTAAGTAATTTGGAAGATTTCACTTTTGTTTTCCTTTATCGTTTTTTCCAGCTATTTTTTTAGAAAACTGATTTACTTTTCAATAGCTTAAAAAATAATTAATGATACTCAGTACTCCCACAGTTCAGTTGTTGAATGTATTAGACACAACAAAACACTTAAGACATGACAAGAAATGTGACGAGTTCATTCAGTCAACTGAGCCTGGTACTGGATCTAGTTCTTTAGTTTTGAAACATGTAGGAAATAAGGCTGACACTTCCTCTGATTACTATAAACAAATTTATTTTGAAGTATTAGATAATATTATTGCTCAATTTTCCAGCTGTGAGGAATTTAAATTTATGAAGTTGAGATTAACCTAAGAACTTTTCTCAGTATGATAAGAAATTCTTGACTGATTCTTTTATTTCTTTAATGGAAATGTATGTTCAGCATTTTGACAAAGAAAAATTAGGAACAGAACTTCAAAACATTTTTTGCCGTTACACAAAGTTACATTTCACAGCTTTAAATTAGACAGATTAGTGAAAAGGATTAATGATAATATTACAAATGAAATTCTTTCCAAAGCAGATAAATTATTTATACTTATTGCAACAACCCTTGCCTTTAATTCTTCAGTAGAGAAGCTTCTCCTTGCCTTAAGAGAATGAAAACCTACTTAAGGAACCACATGATTCAAAATCGTCTCAGCGCCCTTGCTTTAGTTTAAATTGAGAAGAAAATCCTTTGCAAATTATAAAAGTCAACCTACATGGCATGATAATATCGACAATTTTATGAAGGAGAAGAGATATCGATGAATTTGCTGTACAGATAACGTCACAGCTTACAAATGATATTTCAACTCAGCAGTTTACTTCTTTGCTAGAACAAAGGTAAGTTGATCTTCATTTTACCTTCTAAGCATTATTTATTAGGGTGTGTTATACATAGTTTATATTTATTATAAGACGTGTATGTTGTAAACAGCAGATAGCTGTTCTAAACTTAATAGTGAAATAATGAGTATTGGGGAGGGGGGGTTGCTATGACTGAGCCCGGCTCAGATGACGTGTCTCATAGCCTCCCTTTCTCCAGGACTCTTTGGCCGCCACTGGTAATATTTTCAAAAAATGTCTTCTTTCTGAAAGATTCATTTTCTGAAGATATATTGAGAATACAAATTTAGAATTAAGTAGTGGCGTAGCTAGACTTTTTGGCGCTCGGGGAAAGGAGATCTTCGGCCGCCTCACCTTCACAATTAAAAGGGGACAAAAGAGCAAAAATGAAGGTTCATCCAGTGAACAAAGTACTTAATAAATGCAAATGTACAGATTTTTGTATGAAAGCACGTCCAGCAAACATCTTAAGAAAATTTGTTAAGTCAAAATTAAGAAATGACATAATATTACCAGTGTTCAGTTTATATACATTAATTAATAACAAATGTAGACTATAAACATGTAGTAATATAAAAAACGTATAACTTCTATTAATAAACTTTAATATTTATTTTTAATATTTAATAAATACTTAAAACGAGACATTTTAAAATGTAACTTTCGTGGTCTTAATTACTGCAAAGTTGGTTATTAAATCACTATAATCTAAAGACGAAGCATGTAGCTTTTAATTGAAAGTATCGCTAGATTTGATACCCTGTCTTGAGATATTGTTGGTCGTAGGTACGATTTAATCAATTTAAGTTTACTAAATGATCTTTCACAAGACGACACACACTGTAAAGTAAGAAAATTTTAAAGCTGTTGCTAGTATTTTGTAGGCTTCTAATCCCATTGAAGCAGTCCTTGAGGTGTAAAGTCCATTTCTTCTCCGTCAACTTTTGCCCTTTTTTAATAAAAGTAAGACATCTTTCAAGTCACTGAACAATTCTTCACTATTTAGGTGATGTGAATAGTTTTTCAAGCATTGTGCACTTAATATTGATTTCGGAAAGCTGTTCCTTAAAATGTATATCCCCATCATTTACGAACGCCTCAAATTTACAGAAAAATCCATAGGGTTTTTCTAACTCTTTATGTTAGACAAATGGCGTGGGATTTCAACTGACAGTTTGTCAAAAATTTCTATTAGAGAACGTCGCAATCTTGCCGAACGGTTAATGCAGAATCGTCTGCATACTCCCCTGGCATCGTGCGCTTCTCTTGGTCTGCAAAATTTTCTGGATTTTTGAATCTTCACTTTCACAGTTTAAAGTATTTACGTCTTAACTTTATTGAATTTATCAACAGCCTCGTCGCTAACAACATCCATTTTATGGTCGCAAGTTGATTCCTTGTTAATTGTAATATTTTTACACTCAGGATTCGATTTTCCATGAACAAAAGACTTTGTAAACTCTTTAGAACTTGTAGTTCTTAATCTTTCTTCCCTCCTCTTCCGGAACTGGGTCCCACTGAGTTTTCTTCGTTTCATATCAGCTTCAAACAAAATTTTAAAAAATCGATTTTCCAATAATACTATTAGTATGATGACACACGTGAAGTATTATAAATATACCCACAAGACGCACAAACCAAAAAACAAACCGCTCACTCAAGATACTCATCAGTAACCGAAGAATTGCACATACGTAGCCCACGTAACGTTTTTTTATATGTTTGCAAATAATATATTCGTCTGTATACGAATAGCAGCTAAGATTATCTGTACAAAGCTAATACTGTATGATTATTATTTCTCCTTTCCAGCACAACTCGCTACAAATTTGTTATCATAATGAACCGTAATTAAGATTAATTGATAATTAATTAATTGATTGATTATTAATTAATTCATTAAGAACACACTGTGTTTTCGTACAATAAGTTATTAAAATGTATTAAAAAATCTTTTGATTTTTTGCGGGCAGTTGTGGACAGTAATGTGGTAATTTTCGCATCCAAAGGTTGGCTAATCTGTACTTTCCAAAATTGCGTTGATCATGTTTATACATCGACACAGTTCACCGAGCGTTGGCGGGCGGCAGACGTCAGAACGTTTGCTGGCCTTGTTCTGTCTATCATTTTTTCTTGTTGTCGTGACAATTATCTAGGCCTTAGGCCTTAACATTTTTTAATGTAGTTGGAGTGTTGCACATTTGCGCCTCATTTGCCATGTAGCTTTCTTAAACGACTCGGTTCATTCAAATTTTAAATGTCTTTCAGACATAGCCAACCTTAGCACTCTGATTTAAGTGTACTACAAAACTTAATAAATGTATTAAATACAGTCCACTATCGTCATTATTCTGCATCCTGGCAATAACTTCACAAAGCATCATTCTTCCTAACATTTAAGAGTCCTACGGGACGAAACATAATTTTTGGTCGCTCCGTGCCTGGATTCGTCATTTACTTTTCTGCAACTTATTACAGCGGTTTTCATCATTTTTTTTTGCCCCAATTTCTGGCCATCACGGGCGATTCAGCATGTTCGCTGATCCGACCGTGTCGGGACTTAGTCAGCATTTCTTTCATCGCCATTGAGCCTTGTGATGACATCACTGCAAGACCATCCATGTGCTAGCGTCTACACACCAGATTGAGCAGTCATCTCTCCAGTCCGTGCGTGTTTGCCATCTACTCCACGGCCTCGACGCTCCAGGACATCGCATACCAGGTACGACGTCATTAACAGGTGCGTACAATGGCTGAAGAAGGCCTCAAAGTGTTGGTCAGAAAGAGAGGCGGCTTAAAGTCTGCCATAGTGCGAATTAATTCGGCTATAATTAACTTTGATAAAAACACTAATACAAAACATTTTTTAACAGTTAGACTCAAAAGTCTAAAAAGTTTGGCAACAAAATACGATGAGGTACGTCCGAAATTGAACTCATTTCTAAGGACATAAACGCTGCTCAAGAAGACCGAGTTGAGGTTGAAGAGCTGTTATTCAACAGAAGCCAATATCTTGCAATTAATAGAAACTTTCAACGTTCAGACTGTATCTCCAGTATTAACGAGCAATATGCAATTAAAACCTATAAGTTTGCCCTGCTTCACAGGCAATATCTTAGAATGGCAGCACTTTTATTCATTATTTCTGGACTTGGTGCATGCCAGATCTGATTTAACGTCAGTGCACAAATTACATTATTTGTATTCATCTCTTAAAAATGAGCCACTAGATCTAATTAAGGCATTACCTATTTGTAATGAGAACTATTCGATAGCGTTGAGTTTGCTGTCCGCTAGATATGACAACAAATTCATACTAGCGAAGTATATTCAAAATTTGCGTGAAGTAAAGTCAACAATTAAGGACTCTGTCCAAAGTTTGGCAGAATTCATAAATACAATAACGTCTTCAGTTAATTCGCTGGCGGCCATGCAACTGTCAGTGGATTCATTTGAGCTTATTACTGTACAATTATTGTCAGCAAAACTGGACCATACCACGTTTAAATTATGGAAGGAGTCTATAGACCCCGATAATCTTCCTAACTTTCAAAGCTTCACTCAGTTTTTAAACGCACGTAGACAGTTATTAGAGAATACATTACCTATCGATGCTGGACAGCAGCTCAACAAGCTAACTTTAAGGTTCAATAAATCTGACAAACATAAATCACGAAACTCTGCTGGCAGCACTGCATTTAAAAGTTATCACTCAGCTTCAAATAATTATTTATGCCCATGCTGCAAATCTAGTCATCCAATTTACATGTGTGACAAATTTCTTGCATTAAGCACATCAGAACGAGGGCAATTTATATTAAATCATAAATGTTGTACCAATTGTTTAAGACCAGATCATTTTTCATCTAATTGTAAGGTCAAACAATCATGTAAGATCTGTTCAAAACGACACCATACATTGCTGCACATAAATAATGTGTCAAAATCAGGTTCTGCCAGCAGCAGCAACTATTGTTCACTTAAATTACAGTCTACAAACAATGTTCTCTTATCGACAGCACTTGTGTTTGTCATCGACCGGGCTGGTAACAGACAACTTGCAAGAGTTCTATTGGATGCTGGGTCACAAGTAAATTTTTGTACGGAATCATTTGCTAAGAAATTACGGCTTAACTTGACTAAATCTAACATACCAATTACAGGTATTAATAATCCGGCGTGTTGTGCCACTAACTTGGCGTCTATTCGCATTATTTCTCGCTATCAAAGATTTAGCTTCGAAGCAACATGCGCGGTCTTATCTGCATTAACCCATAAACTGCCAGCACAATCTTTCGACATAAATCAGTTTAACGTCCCAGATAACGTTTTTCTCACCGATCCACATTTCAACATATCAGCTGATATCGACATACTTTTAGGAGCGCAATTTTATTTAGATTTAATTTTAGCTAACAAATATGTACGAGTTTCTCACTTTCCTATTATACAAGAAACAAAGTTAGGCTACATTCTAGCAGGCAATCTGCCCAAACACTGCCGTTATAAGGGTCCTGCTGTTTCGTTCCTGGCTAGGAACAACGACAGTCAAAATTTGGCGTCTCTTGAGAAATTTTGGGAGACCGAAACTATCCCTGATAATGCACCCATTAGTAACGATTCAGCTTGTGAGGAGCATTTTGTTAAGTCCACTCATCGCAATGATGAGGGTAGGTTTGTTGTTTCGCTACCATTTAAGTCTGACAATCCCCAGTTGGGTGAGTCCTATGCTAACGCTGAAGCTAGATTCTTGAGTTTAGAACGCCGGTTCATGCGTGATTCTGAGCTTGCGCGCGAATACGCAAACTTTATTCAGGAATATAAGGATCTTGGCCACATGACGCTTGTCGACGATTGTTCTATCAATTCCGGGGTTTCAAATACCTACTATTTGCCTCACCATGCCGTCTTTAAACATTCTAGTTCTACGACAAAGCTTCGCGTTGTTTTTTTATGGCTCGGCCAAAACTACCAATGGCTTTTCTCTCAATGATATTTTGTTGGTAGGCCCAAACGTCCAACAAGACCTTTTTTCTATTCTTTTGTGATTTCGTATGCATAACTATGTTCTCATCGCCGACATCGAGAAGATGTATTGACAAATTCTGGTATCTGATAAGGATTGTCATTATCAACGAATTCTGTGGCGTAACTCTCCCCTCGAACAGTTTAAACATTTTGTATTGCGAACTGTAACATACGGTACTGCTAGTGCCTCGTTTTTGGCCACTCGCTGTCTTAATCAGATTGGTAAGGATCATGAAGCTTCTTTTCCTGACGCTGCGTCAGCTATAATTAATGATTTCTATGTTGATGATTTGTTAACCGGTGCAGACACCATTTCTGATCTGACCAAGTTGAAATCTGACTTAGGTACGTTGCTGAGTCAATACGGCCTCACTGTGCATAAATGGGCATCAAATGAACCCAATGTGGTCGCAGATCATAATAATTTATCACTCCCGTTAAACAAACAAGGTAATGTACGTACGTTGGGCATTCTTTGGAATAACTCTACAGATTCATTTTTGTTTGACATCAAATCATTCCCAGTTGAATCAAGCATCTCTAAGAGGAAAATCCTATCGATTATCGCAGGTATATACGACCCACTCGGACTCGTCGGTCCCATTGTTTTCCTTTACAAACAGTTTATGCAGCAACTCTGGCTGTGCAATCTTGGTTGGGATGAGCCAATCTCCGGGCAATTACACTTGCATTGGCATTCATTATGCGATAAATTATGTCTGATCGGTAAAATTATTGTCCCACGTTCTATTCGCTGCAAGTCTAAGGCAAAGATAGTTGAATTACATGGGTTTGCGGATACTTCTGAAAGGGGCTGTGGGTGTTGTGTCTACGTTAGAGTCATTTATCAAGATTCATCGGCCTCTTGTCACCTTCTGTGTTCCAAATGTCGCGTGGCCCCCCTACGACAGTTGTCATTACGCCGCATTGAGCTCTGCGCTTGCTTGTTGTTATCGCGACTCTTATTCAAGGTCACCCCTGCTCTTCATTCCTTTATCAATAGTGTTCACCTGTATTCTGACTCCATGGTGTCCCTTTACTGGATTCATGCCCAGTCTTCCAGGTGGAAGACCTACGTCGGTAATCGTGCTGCCGAGATTCAGCGTCTTACTGAAGCCTACACGTGGCATCACATCATTTCACAACATAATCCTGCTGACATTATTTCTAGGGGATGTCACCCCGACGTTTTGCGCGACTCTTCGCTTTGGTGGCATGGTCCCGCTTGTTTGTCTCAATCTTCCGAGTCCAATCTTTTTCCACCCTTTTTACCTTCTAATCTGTCGTCTCCTGAATTCACTGCGGAGGAGAAACAAACCCCCAAACTTTCTCTAATATCTACCCTATCTATTGATCTTTCAAAGGACTTTTCTTCGTTGCACCGTCTGACTCGCGTATACGCTTATTGCTTTCAATTCATCAAAAATATTAGACTCTCCAGGGCTGAGAAAATTTTGGGCGCTCTTACCCCTGTTGAAATTCATTCCACTCTTAATTTCTTCATAAAACAATCCCAGCCAATCCACTTTGCTGCTGAGCTTAATTGTCTTCGTAATGGGTCTTCTGTTTCTATCAGGAGTAAGTTGTCTTCTCTGGACCCGTTTCTTGATGAGTCTGGCGTCATACGCGTCGGCGGACGCTTACAGCAGTCGCAACTACCTTATGACAATAAGCATCCTATTGTCTTGCATCAATCGGCTCATATCACTCGCCTTATTATTGAACGCGAACACATTCGTCTACGCCACGCTGGTGCTCAACTCGTGCATCATTCACTTCGTCAACGTTGGTGGATCATTAACGCCAAGATAGTTATTCGCTCCATCATTCGTAGATGCGTCAAGTGTCTCAGGTTTAGTGCCAAACATCAGGTTCAAAGGCTTGGTATTTTGCCATCTCCTAGAGTCACTCCTTCGCGGCCGTTTCTATTCTGCGCAGTTGATTATGGTGGTCCCTTCATGATTCGTCATGGCGGGCAGAAATCTAGGACTCTGTCAAAATCCTATGTGTCTTTGTTCATTTGCTTAGCGACCAGGGCCATTCATTTGGAATTGGTTTCCGACCGTACGGCCAACGCGTTCATAGCTGCCTTACGTCGTTTCATGGCCCGTAGGGGCATACCCAGCCAGTTATATTCTGATAATGGCACGAACTTTAGGAAGGCCTGCAATTTTTTGCATGACCTTTACAATCTTTGGCATAATAAGGATGCCACCTCATCAATCCAATCCTTTACGACCTCTCATGGTACTACATGTTCATTTATTCCGCCCTCGTCACCTCATTTTGGTGGTCTTTGGGAGAGCGGTATAAAGAGTTTAAAGTATCATTTGCGCCGCGTGGTCGGCAAGTCTATACTCACCTTCGAGGAGTTTACGACGGTTTTGTCTCAGATAGAGGCATGTCTAAACTCACGTCCATTATTTGCCGTTTCATCGGATGTAAATGATCCAGTGCCACTTACACCTGGCCATTTTTTAATTTGCGCACCATTAACGGCGATTCCTGATCCTGACTTATCTCATGTTCCCATCTCTCGTCTTGGACGTTGGCAACTTCTCCAGAAGTTTGTCCAAGTCATTTGGAAGGCTTGGTCTCGCGACTGCTTACATCAATTACAACAACGTCACAAATGGAAATTCGCCAAGGAAAACGTTTCCATTGGTGACCTGGTTTTGCTGATTGAGGATAACTTACCTCCATTAGCGTGGAAATTTGGTGTAATTACCGCCACATTTCCCGGCCCAGACTACTTAATTAGAGTAGTAGACATTCGCACGCCTACTGGTATTTTTCGCAGACCAGTTCACAAGCTATGTTTGTTGCCAGCGCGGGACGAGGCTTGACACAAGGTCAATATAATTACTTAGCACAATGCTATATTTCACTTGGCCACTGGCTTTCATTACCTTATTGTCTGACAATTTGGCCAACTTAATTGGTGATATGTATCATCACAACATTTTTATGTTAATTTGCATCATTGCGTGTTTTCATACTAAATTCGCATGTGACTTGTAATTTTACAACCATGCACTACGTTATTATATCTATGCGTATCATATTGTTATGGTGGTATACTTTACTATTTTTGTATTTATATATTAATAATTTGTGAGACATACTATGTCCTTTACATACTTACATTTTGATATTGGTAATGGGTTATGTGTCATGTCATTGGTGGTATTGTTCTTATGTAAAAATTTTGTTATATAATATTCGCATGGTCTGCAGCTATACAAACCATGTATGCATTTTCTTGCACATTTTTGTCAATATGTGTGATATTTTATTACTCTATGAATTTATTTCTCGCAATTGTTCAACACATGTATTACATTTTGTATAAACACATTTGTTGTACTTGTCACTTATGCTATTGTGCCTTGTATTCATGTATTTGTAATTATCTAAACCGATTTCTATTGTATTTATTATGTATAACTTGTATCTATGTAAAACACATTGTTTTACCCGCATCTACTGTCTCTAACCATACGCCACGCCTATATTTTTATATTTTTTATATTGTGTATTTTGTGATCACGTATTGCACAATTATTATTCATGCTTTTAATTATGACATACATGTCATTACACTTTGTGCTTGCAATCATTCAACAATGTATAATTTGTTTTCACATAACAATTTATTGTACATTCCTGAAACTTCAGGTATAGCATGCATCGTTCAACTATAAAGCATCATGCTAAATCATGTATAATTTACATGTATAATTTTATAATAATTTTGTCTGTTCATTTTACATTCAATACTATTGTATAGGTCAACTGGCCTTGACTGGTTCAAGCTAACCATTATGACTTGCATAAATATTACAATTTGTATCGGGCCCATCATGTGATGAGTCACCGATTATTCATCATTAAACATTGTCAAACTATGTATTTTTCATGTCTTATATTGTTTTATATTGTATACATACAATATATATTGGCAATACATTGCTAATTTTTGCATTTATACTCATGTATAAATCAGGTTGCAAGCCAACTGTGGCCTGCTCAACTCTTATCATCATCACTCAAGTTTATCTCTAAACAGTTAATGTCATAACTGTTATCTAACATTTCAATCTCAAGGTTCAATACAATTTATTGAGGTTGACCTCTATTATTAAGAACACACAGTGTTTTCGTACAATAAGTTATTAAAATGTATTAAAAAATCTTTTGATTTTTTGCGGGCAGTTATGGACAGTAATGTGGTAATTTTCGCATCCAAAGGTTGGCTAATCTGTACTTTCTAAAATTGCGTTTATCATGTTTATACATCGACACAGTTCACCGAGCGTTGGCGGGCGGCAGACGTCAGAACGTTTGCTGGCCTTGTTCTATCATTTTTTCTTGTTGTCGTGACAATTATCTAGGCCTTAGGCCTTAACATTTTTTAATGTAGTGGAGTGTTGCACATTTGCGCCTCATTTGCCATGTAGCTTTCTTAAACGACTCGGTTCATTCAAATTTTAAATGTCTTTCAGACATAGCCAACCTTAGCACTCTGATTTAAGTGTACTACAAAACTTAATAAATGTATTAAATACAGTCCACTATCGTCATTATTCTGCATCCTGGCAATAACTTCACAAAGCATCATTCTTCCTAACATTTAAGGGTCCTACGGGACGAAACATAACAATCCCAACGAGTCATATTTTCATTTTGTAGAAGCGAGTTCGCTCGTAAATCTTGTAAATGACTCTTTCGGAAACGCACATATTTTATTACTTTTCTTAAAATTATATCACATGTTCAGAGACCGACTCGAGTGTTTTCTCGAATGTTTTCATTTTCATTTATGTTTGCTATACGTATATGTATTAGTATGTGTAAATTACGTAGAACCTTTGTGTATAATGCGACCCTTTGTCTTAAAACTTTTATGCGATCGACTTCTAAATTTTGGAAAGAGTCGTCACTTTTGGTTGAGACTCGGGATCGAGCGGACGTCTCTGAACTCTCAGCTAGAGCATACATCAGTTTGAATAAAACAGTTATACGTTTAATTTTTTCATTTCTTTCTTTTATACGAAATTCAGTTGCATTGTATTAATTTAGAGTGCAACATAGTGCACATCATCGCACACCCTCGAATCTACATGTGTAATTCAAAAGTACAGTGTACAGTGATCCATAATATAAATAGTGTTTACTACAGGCTATACAGGCCAATTATTTAATTATTTTATATTATTTTGAATGTTCATCATTATTTTAAATTTTGCATTCAGTTTATATTTAGTTCAGTTAATTTTATATTATGCATTCATGATTGTATTTAGTTCTTAAAGACACCTGACCTTCCCTTGTCTCATGCACACACTTCCCCCCTCGCCATCACAACACAGATGTTCCAGATACGCCCTAAACAGATGTTCACCACCTACACTCCACTAACATCCTGTGTTCAGTAATTTCATTCACTCGCTCTTTGACAATGGCTTAGTTAGTCGAAACAGCTGTCAGAGTTAATTAAAAAAAAAATTTGTGAAACTTACCAAGTGTTTTTATATATTTTACAAAACCTTTGAATTATTTAATTGATTATTTGAGATCGGACTTGTAAGTACATCTAATTTGCTTATTTTTCATTTTAAATAATAACGAATAAAGTGTTGATTCCAAAGATATTTTGCACATTTATACATTAATCCTTTTCTACCAAAATACATGAAATTATTGCCCTACAAAATTATATTATAATAATTAGAAGTAATGTTTTGCCGCAGTTTTTTGTAGTATTTTTTATTATCAACTTCTTTTATTCATCTCAAGTTATTGTGAGAGCGTATTTTCTTCGGAAAAACTGTTTCATTAGGGGCAATTCTTTCTATGTTGAAAGTTGGTAGGTTTTCTTATTTACGTAGTTCTATGTGATTATCATTGATAATTTATCAACCTATGTTCATATATCAGAGTTCAACTAGGATCATAGAAATGTTCAAATACATTCAAAACACACTATAATTTTATTGTTTATGGTTTGTTTTCTTTCTTAATTCTTTCTTTTATTTTCCTACCTTATAGATCTAATACGTACAAATGGCAGATGGTAGAAAGCGTTTAGGCGGATGGGAATACAAAAAAAAGTCAGAGGAGACACAAAGAAAACAAAAGGAAATCTTGGAGAGAACTACAAAAATTGATTCCTTCTTCACCAAGAGTGTTCCGCAACCACCGATTGAAGAATTCGAAGATAATGTACCCAGTACATCAAAGGAGACGAGTGTTCT
Organism: Magicicada septendecula; assembly: GCA_034769895.1. Taxonomy (NCBI): domain Eukaryota; kingdom Metazoa; phylum Arthropoda; class Insecta; order Hemiptera; family Cicadidae; genus Magicicada; species Magicicada septendecula. The sequence continues at coordinate 833,765,371 of CM068368.1, forward strand.
TTCGGCCTTGTGTGAAGATGAAGATGCTACAGAAAACCATGATGAACGAGAGGAGAAGAAGGATCAACCAATATTATCGTTATTATCGTCTCAATCTTTTAAATTTTACAACGACCCTGCAAAGTGGATTGTTAATGATGAACTCATAGATTTTGTTGCGCGAAATGGCTACTCTCAAAATGCAGATTCTGATTTTCAGAATTCAAGACGAGTCTACAAAGATCAAACACGTCTTTTGAGTTCAACAATCTTCAAAAGAGAGCTTCAGAATGGTGAAGTTTCAAACCGACAATGGATAATCTATTCTGAAATAAATGGTAGTATTTACTGTGGGCCTTGTCGTTTATTATCCAAAGCGGGTACATCCTTTTGCACAGATACAGGATTCAATGATTGGAAAAACCTGAAACAATGCATAGAACAGCATGAACGATCTATAAATCACAAAAATTATGTGGTTGCTCTCAGGGCAAGGGTTTCCAATAAGAATTTAAGCAATATACAAATATAGAGATTGCTCAAGGAAAACATTATTGGACGGAAGTTTTACAACGCGTTGTCGTCATCGTAAGAAAGTTAACAAGTCGTGTTCTTCCATTGAGAGGTTCTGATGAATTTCTTGGATCATGTCACGATGGAAACATTTAATGGCAGTGGAACTATTGGCCGAATTTGATCCATTCTTGAAGGAACATCTAAAGAATTATGGGAGACCGGGTAGCGGTAAAACAAATTATCTTTCGTCTACGACGTACGAAGAAGTGGTACATATAATGGCTCAGAAGTGCAGAGAAGTTATATCTGCCAATCTAAGGGCAGCTAAATATTTCTCCATAATTGTGGATTCAGCACCTGACATCTCACATGTAGATCAGTTATCGATTGTCATGAGATATGTCCAAGAATGTGGAACACCAACAGATGTATTCGTAACATTCGTACCAAATACTGGACATAAATCCGAGAAATTGTACACTGCTATAACTAACACCTTGGCATCTCTTGAAATTAATTTAGACGATTGTAGAGGCCAGTCGTACGATAATGCTGCGAACATGTCAGGAGCCTATACCAGTCTCCAAGCAAGAATTAAGAATGCAAACAAATTTGCTGAATTTATACCCTGTTCAGCCCATTCTCTGAATCTAGTTGGAACTTCGGCGGCTAGTTGTTGTAATGAATCTACAAATTATTTTACATTTCTGCAACAAATCTACAACTTCTTTTCGGCATCCACGATGCGTTGGGAGAAACTGAAGAAGAACGATGTACAAATAACACCGAAGAGTCTGTCGTCCACGAGATGGTCATGCAGAGATGATGCCTGCAAGGGTTTATTGAAGTCTTGGAAAGATATTCACGATACTCTGAAATCAATCTCAAATGACAGTTCAGAGAAGGCGATTACGAAGGCAGAAGCAGCAGGATTAATCAAGAGAATTACCAGATTTGAAACTGCGTTTATGACTGTTTTTTGGAGTAGCATTCTGAATCGCATCAATGTAGTCAGTAAAAAACTACAACAGGAAGACGCAGTGGATTGGTCATCGATTTGTACAAATCCTTAATTTCATTTATTTCATCTTCCCGTGAGAACTTCACAATCTATGAAGAGGAGGCCAAGGCGCTGATTGGTAAGCAGAACTACACTGCAAGCAAAAAGCGTACCAGAAAGAGAAAGCGACATTTCGATGAAAGCGACGATGATGAAGAAGTTCTGTTCGGTGCTAAGGATGATTTCAAAATAAACGTATTCCTTACAATTGTGGATCGATTAATCTCGGAATTGGACCATCGAAAATGTGCGTAGGACAGAGTGTTCGAAATTTTCTACGTTCTCTTTAAATTTCGCGAACTCTCTGTTGGAGAAATAAGGAGTGAAGCGTTAAAATTATGTGAAGTTTATTCACAGGATATTTCAGACGATCTAGTTGAAGAGATTTTGCACCTCAAACAGTATTTGGCACTAGAAGACAAAAAACATGTAAATATTGTAACAATAAAAATGGGTCGTACCTGTAAAAATGTCTCACACTTGTTTATTTTGTGTATTAGTGTGATTGTAGTGTGTTTGCCTCACACTGGTTGTTACATAAATCGACGTCACTACTGGAGTCCGTAGCGTTGTCAATGTCACCAGTACAACCTACCTGTTAATTCATAGAGATTACGATTCCCGGGTGGCGCCAAATTGTTTTGTTAAAACAATTAAAACATTTAGTTTTTAAAGTAATATGTGGTATTAGCATGGACAGCTGTGGCGTTCGAATTATTCCCGCTGCTACACAGGTTGTCGACTCGGCCACTCGTGACAAGCGCTAGTTGTCTATGACTTAAACTTCGCTAACACACATATATTTACAACAAAAATCCTATGAAATAACAAGATAGTATTGTTCTGTACTGCGTTTTTTAATACACATTTAATTATTAATAAACATGACAATTGAATAATAAACAAATTTATAATATTATGCTCCGGCTTAGAGCTTGAAACACAAAACACCTCAGGTTGGCAAAATTGATTGAAAACACTATCATTCAGTTACTTCTAACAAATTAATATGTTTTTACAATCTGGGGTTCTTTTGATCATGAAAATAGACATAAACGTTGATTACATGAAAAGAAAGTACACTATTATACCTTATAGGTACTTAGGATTTATAATGTGTTTGTACAATTTGTTCTGTAGTGTCGTATTTCTGTTACAGTAGTTATGTTCACAAATAAGGTTATCTTTATAAATGTTTTTTAATATAAGTAAGTAAGTTATGCCTTTACCTTTGAAAGAAAATACTAGTTTTTAAATAGTGAGAAATTTTATCATTTGAAAATAATTTAAGTGATTTGGGGTTTTTTAGGAGTAATAAATTATTCGGTACTTATCAGTTCGTCTCACGTTGAAGGGTCATCATGGGTAGGCGTATAGTTTTCGAATTTGGGCTGGTTGTAGGCTTCCAGCATCTTCTTCAAACTGGTCTGGGTTTTTTCTTTAATTAGTTTGTTTAATTTCATTCCTGGTCATCATTAATTCTGTACAGATCGACGTCTCTTCACATTGGATCATTTTGGTTCACTATTCGACTTGTTGTAACTGTTTAAATTAAAGTTTTAGTTTGTCCAATTTCTTGCGTGGCGTACCCACGCTTCGTTTCTTCAGCGTCTCTCATTTTTTTAACGGAAAAATAAGCCTCAAATGACTCGTTGTCATAGTAACTAATAATTCGATGCTTGTTTAATTACTCTTTACCTACATTGTTAGAGATATTTGAATTTTTATTCAAATTTATTAAGTATTTTCCCAATGATTTTATTCCCTTATAATTCCTTTGGGATAATAAATGACATCACTATTATTTTTCTTTCCTTTCAAAGTTTACAATGATACCTCATAAGGTCATATTTTGTTACACTTTAACTATAGTCTAATTAGTTGACATTTAAAAAATAACATATCTTTCTTGAATTAAATTATTACAATAATATTTCTGTGTAGAAATAACTGATATACAATCATTGTCCATTCACTGTTCTTAGAGTAATAAGATTTTTTATGAAATTGATACAATTTGCATTTGAAATGTTCTTGGCAGTTAACTGTTTTCCTAGTTACAAACAGCCATGATTGTTTTCTAGTGTATTTCCCTTTTAAATTACATTCTGAATTCAGCCTGATGGGCTTCATTTATTTGTTTGTGTTTTAATTATTATTCAACATACATTTTCATTGCTTTTCATTTAAAACATAATAGTTAGGTTTATGGACTGTAAGTCCCTTTCAGCCATATTCCTTCTTTAACATTGAATCAACTATTCTTTATAAGTCATAAATTATTCTTAGTACTAACATTGATTTCTTTCTTGTCTTATAAACTAGGGTGATAAACATTGTCACTTTCTCTAATATTATGAAGGTTACTTCCCCTTTCAACATGGGGTGTTGTATTCTTTATAATTTTAATCTTTAATAACAAATTTTACTTCTATCCTATCATGCCATGTTAACACAAGTTATGGTACTGGGCTTTCTCCCTGATATGTCACATGCTTCCCTTATATTAATTTTAAATACTATTTTTAATTACATCTAGGTATACAACTAATTATAGTTCCACTCCAATCATTGGTAATTTATCAATGTTTTCAAGAGTGTCTATTTCCTTAGCATTCTAACTTGAATGTTTCACATTCACCTTCACTATTTTTTATTTAGAGCATTCACTTCACTAAAACACTTCACTTTGGTTCACTGTTTTGTAATTAGTGTTATTTAATGGGTAACCCCTATACCTACTCCTACCATTTCTCACTATTTTTGTTTTAGTATTATTTTTACTATAAACAATATTAGGCTAGTTGAGTTTTGGGTTGAATCTAACCTTTCTGACAGGGTTAGTGTACCCTTCCTATACTACCTTGTTTTACAATTGTATTGTCTCAAAAATTGGATACATATGTTAAATTAATGCTAAGAATAACATTGGTTTTATCAATATATAATTATTTAAGGTTTATTGACCGTATTCTATCTTTAACATACAATCTCTCCCTTTTATATATGTGTGTTAGTTTCCCTTGGGTTTTATCTGTCTCCTCTTCATTCTTCCTCTTCTTCTTCTTCAATAATCTTCATCTTCATTCTTCATCTTGGTTTGGTTCTCCTTTAGTTCTGTGTCCATCATTGTTTTGTTAATCACATTTTCTTAAGTATGTTTGGGTTGTCGGCTTAATCATGTCAAAATATTTACATTTTAATAAGTATGTTATGTGGTTCCCTTCTTATGTTTATGTTTTTTGGCTCAATCACTTGGGTTGGGTAATATCGTTGTACGTCATGTCAAAGTATTTACATTTTAATCATTTTTTACACATTTTATTTCATATGAAGTAACTTTTATATTAAGAATTATCTTTTTTATTACTGGTACGAGATTTGGCTTAATTGTATCGTTACAATATCAACAATATGTGCAACTGGATTAGAGATCGGAATCTGCTTGATATTTTTCCTAATATCGATATAGTTTTAAGAATTTACAAATCAATGGCAGTAAGCAATTGTTCTTCGGAACGTTCGTTCTCATGCTTGAAACGAATTAAAACATACTTACGCTCAAGTATGTCCGAAAGCAGATTGAACGATTTAGCAGTTTTATCAATTGAATCTGACACTGCGAATTCGATTTCATTTGACGATGTGATTAAAATTTTCGTTGAGAATAAATTCAGACGAAAAGTGTAATGCGAGCGAAAGGAAAGCTGATTTTTATTTAGTTGAATATCTATAATATGTAAATATGTTATAATATATGAGTTTTTATATTCTGTTGGAATGAAGTTTTTGTTGCATTTTATGAGATTCAAATAAACGTTTGTATAACTTCCGTATTCCTTATTTTATTACCTATTTTTAGTTTTGTAAGAAATATAGCACAGGCGGCGATTTAGTTCAGCCTATAGGCGGCACATTTGTAAATCCGCCCCTGCGCGTCGCCGACGGTGATTGACTCCCGCCTTTGTATCCACCGAGAGTCTCGTCGTCCGAGGCCGTTCTGGCCCGAGACCCGAGCGTACCTAACAGACCCAGCAGCGTTTCAACAAATCCCACCACGTGCGTTACAACTGGAGGGAGAGACGCCTATAGGGGTCCATGTTTCGTCGGACAGTACTCGAACAGAAACAAACCGGTCCACGGTTTTGCTTGTAACAATGTAAAACTACATTGATCGGACCTATGAGTGTGGCGTGTTCTTATGACGACCAGTTTGTCTCTTCCAGCCAAACGGAGGTTAATTTTAGAATAACCCTCGTTTTTCGTACAACTTATGTAACAGCACTTTATCAACAGCTTTCGTATAACCGGTACGTCAGGCTTCCACGGCCAGTGTCGATTCTGTTGATATCGTTTTGACTGTTCACCGGGCTATTATGCCGCGGTCCAATGCTGCCGTATAAAATAGACGTTTCGGCCCCATTGGAGGCCATCTTCAGTGTTATGAGACTTGAAACAAGCAACTGGTACGCTCCTAAAGGATGGCCTTACTGTGGCAAAAGATGAAGAGCGCACCAGTTGCTTGTCATTGGACCACGGCTAATCGACCGGTGAACAGTCAAAACAATATTAACAGAATTTTTCAGTGAAAGGTTTGTGAGGATCGGTCAAAATATAACACAAATTTTAACTTATTTGTGTCGACGTTTCGACAATATTTATTGACATCATCAGAACAATTGTTGCTGGCGCCACACACACAACACAACGTCGACACAAATAAGTTAAAATTTGTGTTATATTTTGACCGATCCTCACGAACCTTTCACTGAAAAATTCAGTGATTGACGGTCACTACGAATTTAAGGATGTAATATTAACAGAGTTTTCGTGTAATCAATGAAAGCCATAAACGGACTCTAAATTATGTATCCATTATATACTTTAAAATTATAAAATCAAGTCACCACTTAAACCAGGGTAGTAATTAGTATCCAAGGATGGTAAACCCAATTTGCGTCATTGGCATTTGTCCAGTGACATTCCGACTATCGTTACGGCCATTTTTCTGACGAATCACTCATACTTAGAACATCAAGTTTTTGTTACCACATAAGTTAGCTTTTTGTTATAAAAATCGATGCACGTGTAATCAAAGTTGCCCTGTTGATTAAGATTGCTTTATTGACGGATTTATTTATATCATTTGCTCATTAGCTATTCATATATGTTACTTTACTGCTGACTCGTATCTAAGATGCCTACGTAAATAAGTAAGTATTTATGAAATCTGAAAACTAAATATTCAGTCCCGACTTTCACACTAAAAACTCTGCCGCAGTGTTTAAAAATCGGTACTTCTGATAACCTTATACTATATAACGTGTATAGTACACGTTATAGGGCAGTCACGCTTAGCAGCTGCGAAGCCCCTTTCAGTGGCAGGCCTAAAAGGTTAACCAGAGATTATAATATTCTGCATTAATTAATTACTCTCTAACAAGCATTTCTGACACACCATCTTCTGGTTACTAACCGTCCATAAGATTGGTGACTGTGATAGTTATCCATTTCCAGTGGCGGCCCGTGCTTAGGTTGCACGGCTCGGTTGTACAACCCCCATTATATCCTGAATTGTATTTTAAATTATGAATAAAACAATAAGTAATAATAGTGTTTTCAAGCTAAATCATCGTAATTAATCATTTGCCGATTGAAAAGCGCAGAGCAATTACTAAAAACCTGTGTGGTAGAGGTGGCCGATATACCTGTAACAGGTATTTTGGAACGATATTTTTGTGGAACGGATGTAACCGTGACTGAAAAGTTGAAATACCTGTTATTCGCGGCGACGCTGTTCCGAGTCGAGAAAGGCCCCCCCTCCGCTGTTGCGAGTCGAGGCACGCCCCCTACACTCCCATACAGACACACACACACAAAAAGTACGCAAGTAACAAGTAAACGAATACGCCAAGGCCAAATACTAGGCGTACAAAAATATCGCTGGTACGCAAGGAACAACCAGTATTTCAAATACTAGGTATTTTAAATACTAGGGGTATCACCGATACACAAGGAACAACGCGTATTACAAATACTAAGCGTATCAGAGGAATAGTAATATTTTAGGAACACCTAGTATTTTAGGAACAAGTAGTATTTTTATATCAAGCGTATTTCGAGTAGAAAGTAGTACGAAGCCACTTTTTCGTCCTGAATACTTCATTCTGCGCAAAGAGACGAAGCTGTTTTTAATAAAGGAAATAATTCATCCTGCTGTTACATTTATTCTCGTGTGATATGCAGATATATAATAGGCCTACAGATTATATGCTAATAAATTATATATTATACTAGTCACCAACTTGTAACTAAAATCGGTTGGTAAAACTTTATGTTTTTACTCAAAATACTTTGTGTTCCGAGTCGTTAGTGAAATAGTTGTATTTAATTATATTGAGTTATAACCTATAGAGTGGCTGATGTTGATAAGCTATATTATACTTTTTATTAATGTGATTTTAACTTCACTACACTTCTCACGTAAATGATGAGATTGTTGTAATGGACATTTATGCACTTTATCTAGTCCTGTTCCTTAAATATCTGTAATGCAGTGAATTTACTTTTGTTGTTGCTTATTATTTATAAGTTTTTATTTATGTATTTATATTTATTTTATTACAATTTTTTTTTTTTTTTTGAGCCTCCAGGTGGTCTAGTGGCTAACGCGGGCGATTGATGCGCTCGTGGTCCCGGGTTCAATTCCCGGCGGAGGTTCCGTACGGCGTGCACTCAGCGTCGTGAGGCAAACTGAGAAGGCGTGAGATAATAGCTCCGCCTCCTGGCTGTGAATACAGCAAATAGCGGCTGGTGGCGCGTAGTACTAGCCATACACCGTCACACTAACACAAAAACCGCGCGGTACGCCTTGGTAAAACATAACCTAATTTTATGCATATTTTTTATATATATATGTGTACTACGTTATCGGCAACAAAGGAATAGTTTTTGTTAAAATTCCTTCCCGGGATGTTTGGCCGTAGTCCAATGTTTTCTACAAAACCAGACGTTTCGGCAATGCCATCGACTTCCATCATCAGTGAAAATCGAGTGCGATAACGTGAGGTGGTATACGTTAGTGACCACAGTACTGTGGTTAAGGCTGAAGCAGTAAGTAGAAAGAAGTAGTTTCTATGGTAATATTTCATTTCGAAAACGATTTTAAATATAAATCTTAGAATATGGAAGTCATGTATGGTTCTCCATACCGATATTTTTTGTGGTATTACGTGTAGGCCTACTCTAAATTATTTAATTGCCCCGAGTTTCGCAACTGATTTGTCTAACCAATGTTAGTTTGTTTACTACTAGTGAAAACTTAAATTGGTATTCCCAAAGGGAGATAGGCCTATAAATTCTCTTGTTTCTTATTTTAATTTAAACAGTAATAGTTTAATAAAGTCACAGTGTAAAGTAACACTGTTAATACTTTTAGTTTCAATTTATTTCTTATAACAAATTATATAGTATAGGTTATATAATATCTTCAAATAAATACACAGTAAGTAGGTTTATTAATATATTAATACGTTTATCTAGGTGAAAATAAACCTACTTGCAGTGTATTTATTTGAAGATATTACAAAGGAGACCTGGAGGCAACTCAAAACGAGTTACTTACAAAGGATAATATAGGTTATGTATAATTAGTATGTAATAACAGGTATTTGTACCTGTTATTTTTTTGGAATGGTATTTTCATACATACGTATATTTAAAAATAACAGTTTAGCCCACCTCTAGTGTGGGGAAATACAATGGAGTAGTGCTCTGGCTGGCTAGACTCGGTTGTTCCTATTATAGCGGTATAGCTCGCTTGGTGTGATTAGGGACTGCAAACCCCGCTTGTACCTCACGGCGCCACCAGTCTGTTTGTTGGTAAATAACACGTGGTGTGCCGGGTCGGAAGTTCGTTGTTAATGTCAGTTAAGTGTCAGTCTAGTTCATCGTTAAATGTAAATTAAAGTAAATATAAAGAATTAAGATGTAAGATATTTATTATAGCTAACTGGTAGGACGCAATTAATTCTGTTGTAAACCTAATAAAAACGATGTTCAGTTTACGTCCTATTAAAGAAAATTGAAATTAAAGAGAGTAGGTAGGCCTACACCAGACCTTTCAAATTTTAATCAAAGTGTAAAGTCAGGTAACAGAATATTTAATCGTAAATTTAAATAAGATTTATTCAATAAATATTCGTGGTTACGTGGGTGTGACACTAAAATTGCATTATTTTGCTTTTCTTGTGTATTGTTAGGAGGCGAGGAGACTTGGACATTTTCTATTCAGAGAATAAATCAATGTAATACCTTCCAACCCAGAGGCGTAGCTAGGGGGGCCAAGGGGGCAGCCGCCCCGGGCGGCATAACCAAGGGTGCGGCAAAATGAGCATAGACTTTAAAAAAAAATTTACAACAAATTTGTAGTGAGTTGTGCTGAATGGAGAACTGATAATCATACAGTATAAGCTTTGTATAAATAATCTTAACTGCTATTCGTATACAGACAACTATATTATTTGCAAAAGTATAAAAAAACGTTACGTGGGCTACGTATGTGCAAATCTTCCCTGTTCGACGTAGCGAAGGGTTGACCATCAGTTATTGATGAATAACTTGAGTATGGGATTTGTTTTTAGTTTGTGCGTCTTGTGGGTAGATCTATAATACACTCACGTGTACGGTATCATACTAATCCTATTATTGAAAATTGATTTTTTTGTATTTTATTTGAAGCTGATATGAAACGAAGTAAACTCAGTGGAGCCCAGTTTCGGAAGAGGAGGGAAGAAAGATTAAGAACTACAACAAGTTCCAAAGAGTTTATGAAGACTTTTGTTTATGAAAAAATCGAACGCTGAGTGTCAAAATATTATCATTAACAAGGCATCAATTTGTGATCATAAAATGGATGTTGTTAGCGACGAGGCTGTTGGTAAATACAGTAAAGTTAACGACGTGAATACTTCATTCTGTGAAAGTGTCAAAAGTCCAGTTACAAGATTCAGTTGGTTCTAGTACCATGGATGATGTTGCATCGTGCAGTCTTGCAATTACAGGCGATGAAGGACCTGTTCAAATTACTACATTACTACCAACAATGTAGACCGTGTTCCCGGTGCTGCTCTACAAGATATGAGAGCTTGGCCAAGCGAGATATCTCAATCCTTCCGAGATATAATGGTGAATAGAGGAACATGTCAGTTTCAGAACAAAGACAGCCATTTTCCTTAAGATGAAGCTGGACGATCCTTAACCAAGTATTGGTTTGATAAAACCTTGCAAAATGGCGAAAAGATAAATCGAACTTGGATGTGTTTCTCTCCAACTGAAAAATAATTACTTTGCTTTTGTTGCACTTTATTTCGACAAAAAGAACTATCAAAGAAGCCATTTCAATAGTGAAAATTGGTTTTTGTCGTGCGACAGTTAAATCCCTGTATTCAGGATCATAAAAATAGTCCTGCTCGTCGCTCTGCGTTTTTGGAGTGGAAGGATTTGGAACGATCTTTAAACAAAGAGGGGCTTACTGATGATCTACTTCAGGAACAGATCAGTAAAGCAGCTAAGACATGGAAAGAAATCCTCGAGCGGGTCATTGCCACAGTACAAACTCTTGCACAACAAAATCTGGCACTGGCAGGACATAGAGAGTCAATTACTAACGATCAACCTCCTGGAAGCTGGCTTTGTTAAAATACTTGGGTAAATTTGACCCTGTCATGAGATCTCATTTGTATTCAGTCTCTCGTAAATCTGGGCGTATATGTATCTTCTGCTAACTATTCAAAATAAAATAATAAGCCTGTTAGGAGAAAGGGTGCGCAACTATATTATTACTACATGTAAGGAGACGAAGTAGCCTACTTTAGTATTATATTTGACACAATACCAGATACTGCACATGTAGAACAAATGTCTCAGATTATAAGAATTCTTGAAATTAAACGCAATTCTGTTGATATCAAGGAAGCTTTCATAGATTTTATTCCTTTAGAAGTGAAAACAGCAGTGGGGATCATACAAGCTAATACAAGTAAACTTGAGAGAGATTGATTGAATCTTAGCGATTGCAGAGGTCAGTCTATGACAATCAAACAACAATGGGTGGTATCTATTCAGGAGTTCAGAAGAGAATATTAGATTTGAATCCACTAGCTGTGTTGTTCCCTGTGACAGCTATTCACTTAACTTGGTTGGAGTTCATGCAGCTCACGTAAAAGAGTTGGAAAAACGTTTTGGGTTCCTCTGTAAATTTGAGGCGTACGTAAATTATGGGGATATACGTTTTAAGGAACATCTTTCCCAAATCAATATTAAATGCACAGTACTTGCAAAACTGTATCCACATGGCCTAAACAGAGAAGAATTTTTATGTGATTTTAAGACGTCATACTTTTATTAAAAAGGGCAAAATTTAACGGAGAACAAATGGACTATACACCTCAGGGACTGCTACAATACGTTTCTGCAATGAGATTAGAAGCCTACAAACCACTAGCAACATCTTTAAAAATTTGTCTTACTTTACCTGTGTTTGTGTCGTCTTGTGGAAGATCGTTTAGTAAACTTAAATTGATTAAATCGTACCTACCGTCGACAATATCTCAAGACAGGGTATCAAATCTAGCTGTACTTTCAATTGAAAACGACATTGCTTCGTCTTTTAGATTATAGTGATTTAATAACCGACTTTGCAGCAATTAAGACCAGGAAAGTTACATTTTAAAATGTCTCGTTTTAAATATTTATTAAATATGAAAAATAAATATTGTTTGTTAATAGAAGACGGAACCATTAACCTGGAATGGTAAGAGATGTATTTTATTACTTGTTGAGGTATGGGTAAAAATAATGAATAATTTAAGTACAGAAGCAAACACACGCTTTATTGAAGGAACAGTTTAGTAGCAAGTTTACATAAAACGGACACACGAAATACACATTACAAGAGTACATTTAAAACTGAACTGAACTTGTCGAGGGCATCTCTATTTATATAGAAAAACAGCTTCCAGATCTTTCCTTTTATTTAAAACTTCTAGAACATTACTTTTCTAGACTCTCACTGTAAACGCGCATGTGTGCGGGTTGAGGCCCCGCCCAGGCAGCTCGACCCCCCACCGCACAATACAAACGTTCACTTCTACAATGACAGGTACACTTACTTAAGAATGAATGTAGAGTTTTCCAGTATATTCTCAACATTACTTTTAATGTAGTTCTTTGTGTAACTTTATGTTGCGTTAGGACATTGTTTTGGCGATGCGCATTAGACCTATAAGGAATTTGCATGTTTATTAGAATATTTTTTTTTATAAATTTTTTGTATTACTACATTTTTTATAGTGTACATTTGTTACTAATAAATGTATATGTAAACTGAATACCGGTAATATTATAATATGTAATTTCTTAATTTTGACTTAACAAATATTCTTAAGACGTTTGCTGGGCGTGATTTCATATAAAAATCTACACATTTGCATTTATTAAGTACTTTGTTCATGGGATGGGCCTTCATTTTTGCTCTTTTGTCTCCTTTTAATTGTGAAGGCGAGGCGGCCGACAATTTCCTTGCCCCGGGCGCCGAAAAGCCTAGCTACGCCACTGCTCCTCCCCACTGACAGGGGTCGATCCTTCATAAATGAAAGGTCTACCAACGGCGACCAAAGACCGCCTTCCAGGCCTGCACGCCTGGAGTCCTTGGTGGAGTCCGTTTAATACGCCAACAGCGCTCCGTACCAGCCCACCTCGGTCATGCTGTTGCCCAGGTTCAGGCTTCCTTGAGGTTGTTCCGTTAGGCCCCGGGCACGATATCCTACTGAAACAAAGCGATACGCTAAGGCGCCGCGATTACTGCCCATGTGCAGGGGAAAACGTGAGCCATGGAGTCGGACAATGGTGCGGCTACCGCCCAAAAACAACACGAACTGTCGTCTGCACCGACGCCCGAGCAGTAACGAGAAGAAACTCGGCACAATCACGGCTCTGAATACCGTCTATCTACGAATCTTTATCCCCCAGCTCGTTATTTGATGACAGTTCGTGTTATCAGTTTTTTTAACTTAAAACTAAGTGAGGACGACTTACTATTATTACTATGACAAAAGTAAGACAAAATTCACCCGAACCAGGCAAAACCTGATTGTAGAACAAAAAACTGCATTGAAGCAGTCAGGTGTTTCACACACCTGGGAACAACAGTAGGCCTACTAACCGATGAAAGGAGGCGAAGAGGCAGAGATAAGGAGAACTATAGAAGCCAACATATCACATTTTGCTTTTATAATTACCTTTAAACCAAGTGACATTCACAGGCAGACGAAATACGTATACACAAAACTACTATATGACCTATTCTATGCTGTCGTATTGAAACTTGGAAATTAAGTGATAAAGACAACTGGAATACTTAAACGTATTTGAGAGGAAGGTTCTGAGACACGCGTTGAGTCGAATTTCGAAGGATTTCGGATTACAGATCTCCACATTGAAGACCAAGATGATGGATTTTCATAGAGCTAATCCCGTAGGAGCAATAATTGATGGTACTTGTTTTGGAGCAGGTGTTTTGTTGACCTTGTTGGTGTGCAAATGTCCGCGCGCATTGTGCGTGTGTTTTGTGTGTTGTGTTTTTTCATAGGAAATATTCATTTTATTTTTTTATACCTTGATTATATATTATATGAAGTTTCGTTGTTATTATTTTGTTGACTCTCTATCACTGGTTGATAGAGTATTATTTATTTTTTTTACATGTATTAGTTTATAATTAACCTGAAGACGGCTGCCGAAATTATTGTTCTGGTGACCGAAACTTCACATTTATATGTTTTCTGTGATGACGCAAATCCGCCAGTTAAACTCAAATTCAAATTTCTACTAGCCATTTTTTAAAGAAATTCTCAGATGTTAGTTAAAACGTCTCTTTAATTTGATACCGCACATGAATTTTTGTGATTATAGGAAAACTTTTACCCACTCTTTGGGTCCTGACATACAAAAATTTTGTAATTTTCAAAAATGAACACTACTCAGACTGTGGTTAAAATTCCCTTTCATGCGACAACCCCACATGGGCACTTGCGATTTTTTCACAATTTTGCCCCGTCACATTTTTGCCTCCTCCCGCCCTCTATTTTTGGGATGAATCTCAAAAAGAGTAGGATCCTGTACCCTAAAAGTATGGATGTGCATGTTACGTTTTACAAAAATTGGTTGACGAGTTCAAAAGTTAGCGCGAGACATACCCCAAATAGAGTGATAGATAGACAGATGGACAGACAGACAAATGCCAAACGGTCGAGTTAAAACTGAGAATTCACTTTGCTCGTTCAAAAATAGAGAAAGCCAAGGTGCGATTTTGAGCTGTAGCGTCACAGCAGGAAGCGGTCACTACGATTTATTGACTTTAGCGATTTGTTAATTATTATTGTGAACACAGTGGATAATGCGTACAGAATTTATTGTATTTGTGGAGAAGAAGTGTTGAGTTGCGTTTAATAAGTAGGATATAGGTGATTAACAACTTCTAACTTACATAAAAGTGTCTGGTGTCGATTGATGTTTAGCACCGCGCGTTCTACAAATATTTGCCTAACAAACGGCGAGTCAATTTATTTTCGGTGAAAACGAATTTTGTCGAATCATAAAATATCGATTGTGAGAGACGGACGAAAACGAGCCGTCAGAACACACTTTGTGTGCGGTAATAGCATGTGGTATTTGACGACGAGGTCGCTATGGCGACGCGGTTGTGTTTCTTTTCGTACGGTATCGAACGCAAGGAGGTAGACGACCGAGTGGTGGCTGGCTGACCACTGGTCAGGTGCTCGACACCCAACCATGAGCATTCGCACTTTATCTCTACTGGAGCAGAAAAAACGACAGTGGGCCAAAGAGAGAGGTAAGAGGACAGCTTTCAATTACGTTTAATATACCTTTGTCTACATTGCCAGTTTCCCGCGCGTTTTTATTACAAGACGACACGCCGTTGTTTGGTGTGCCCACATATCAACCTGTATACAATACTTTCACGTACGACGAACTTTCGTTAACCAAATGAACATATTAAAAGCCTGTATTTCATTTACTTCAATCCGTCATTTAGAATTGAAAATAAATTATCCAGTAGACGGCTGAATGATATTAATGTTTCTTTAGTCAGAAACTGATTCAATAAAATTATTTACGCTCTTGTACGGTCCTTAAAGCTAACCAGTTGAGACTCTGACACGTACACCCGCCATCGTTAAAAATATAATAATTACAACGTTTCGACCAGTAACAACTTGTAAATGTCTTCATTTGAGAAAAAGAAAACTGGATTAACTGTCGTAATAAACTATCGATTAAAAAAATATGTCGAAACGATCAACAGAGGATAGTGCCATGGTGAATATTTTAATACTGACAATAGTTTACATTTAATTTACGTTTTAAATTAATTTATAATAATAGTCTTTGACTATGCTAAATTTTGCAATGAAATCTCTGTTTAGATAAGATAGTTTCTTCTACTGTTTAATTGTATTTCTGCACTTGAAGACACTCGCAGATTGTTAGTGATAAGAACGCTGTGATTAATAATTATTTTTTTGACAGTGACGCGCGTGTTCGAGACAATATATTTAATAAAGCTCTTATCTGATATTAAGCTTTTCTAAAAAGCTTTAGAATAAAATGTATGCTATCTAGTAGATCTGTGGCGTAACTAGAAGCTGCTCCTGGCGGAGGGGAATGAAACTATCTTTTGGGAGCGGGGACAGTCTAGCTTGAAGGTTGGACTCACCATTTTTCTCAAGACAAATGAGATGTGTGCAAGATTTTTCCCATAGAATAATTCATAACCCTTATTTTAGCACACGCAACTGGCTTGGGAATAGTCCTACGTTAAGTGATTATGGAATGTTACTGACATTTTTAATAGCTCGGGAGGGGTCGCAACCCCAGTTACGCCACCGATTAAATTACTGAATGGAATTGATGTTTTTAAGCAGAAATTTATGCAATCGTATTTATGATCTTATTTTGTTAGATTGACGACCTAACGACCTAAACTCTGTTCAGATCAAACAGAACTATTTAAATTTAGGCTTCCGCGGTCGGTGTCCATTCTGAATTTGAACTCTTCTTCCGGTATTGACTCCTTCGTATTTATCTCGTAAGACAAAGTTGTTTCATACATATTGGAGTTGGTATACTCAGGTCTGTCTATCCATATACTTAAGTATAGCCACTGCAACAGGGCCGTATTTACGGAGTGGGGGAGCAAACGGGAAAGAACCCCCCCAGAGGGTTAAAAATTTTGACAAGAAATTTTGTTAATCTCTTAATTTTTAGGTTTTTTTAAATTATTTTTTCAGCTGTGTGGCTAATGTATAGCGGTAACTATTTTTTAAATATACAAACAGACTTAAACACAACATTTGCATATACGTTTGAAATATGAAATATAAGAAAATAAATTCAGTAACCCCGGGAGAAGTTGTTAATACAGTGGCTAAAAAATCAAGGCGAATTCAATTCTAAAACATTTTCAAACAATGTATATTTTCTGTGTATAAAACATTCTCGGTTTAAGTTTTGTTTTTAATAAAACTGTAGTTATAATTTTTAAATATAAAATGTCAATAGCCTAAGTATCTTGTAAACAACATTTCAATAGCGCGTATTTTTATTGTGTCATTACCGTTAACTTTAATGGGACTGATTTCATAATGTTATCACACGTTATTCAGCCATTTCGAAGGTTATAATATTGATTATTCTTAACATGGTTTTTTTCTTTACATGAAGCCGACACGATCAGACCCCCTTTCCAAGGCTAAATTCTAGATACGCCCCTACAGTGCTATAGGGGTAAAACGTTATCTTACAAGACATTTTCGGCGCGGTCCATACCGGAAGAAGACTTCAATTAACAGAATAAAACTATTTAAATCTCACTTGTAAACTTTTTTGGATTTCTTATTAAGAACACAAATTTACAATTACTCTTAAGATTTTAAGAGATTAACACAAGTCCTTTATATATAGATGTGTGTGTGTGTGTGTGCGTGCGCGTATAAAATTCAAACGTCAAATAACACTATAGGGCTATGCACAAATGTTACAATGACATGTAACAGATTTCGGTCGACCAAGTGGCTATTATCTCTTGTTTTCGCGTCACTCTGCTATTGCACCTGACAATGGTCATATGGTCGGCTTACACGTCATTGTAACATTTGTGTGTGTTGTATTGTTTGACGTTTGTGTCGTATTGTATAGCTAACAGTGGCGTATCTAGAATTTGGTTTCGGGGGGCCCGGGGTCAGGTCGGCTTCACACAGAAGTGAAATTAAGACTGATCAATATTATTATCTTTAAAGTGGCTGAAAACGCGTGATAACATCTTGAAATCACGCCCTTTAGAGTAAACGGTAATAACATAATAAAAATACGCGTTATTGAAACATTGTTAAAAGGTATGTATTGACTGAATTGATTTCCCGATATTTAATGTTTCAGACGTATACCCTATATATTCGTACTCTGTGACCCTAATGCTGTGTAAAAATCCTGTTTGTATATTTGAAAAAGATATTTGTTTGTGTACTATATTAGCGTACACAGGCGGATAAAATAAAATAAAACAGCATAAAAATTAAGACATTCAAACTTTGTAGCTGTATTAGTAAATGAATTTTCTATTGCAGTGTATTCATTGTTCATAGCTTAAAGGTACCATACATATGATTTACAATACAGTTTTAATTACCCACATTCTTAAATACGATCGATTTCGGTCATAGACCATCGTCAGGTCATATACACTGTGCACTTGCGGTCACAATATCGTAAAACGAATTCGTAGACATTGATTAATCAATATATTTGTACCTCCTATATTTCCTATATTTGTAAATAGTGGCTGTTTTACGATATTGAGACCGCAAGTGCACAGTGTATGTGACCTGACGATGGTCTATGACCGAAATAGAAAATTGAGATTATAGGTACCATTAGTAAGCAATAAGTGTGTGTATATTATAAATACATCACATTATCATTAGTAAATGAAATCACAGACGTTTCAAATAAAACGCAGTCCTCTATAGTTTTGCATCATTGGTATGCTTACGATGGGGAAGTAAAAGAGAGACGTTTAAGATTTACTGACGTAAGTTGTGACCGACATGCCCAGGCTATTACAGATCTCATTCGCCAGTTACTGACTGAATTTGAAATTGTAGTGAAAAACTAGTCGCTCAAGCGTACCATGGAGAAGCAACAATGGCAGGAAATTTAAATGAAGTACAGACCTATGTACGGTATCGGAAATGGGCGGGATTTCACCTACGGGATTGAGGGGGCAATATCTTCGGGCGACCAAGAATCGACGACGGCAACTTTTTTTAGCAAACGGAGGTGCCTTCATTGAGGAATGGACTAGACAGGCAAGAATTATTGATGGGAGTGTTCGGGTGGAGGCGTTGGCATTACCCCCAGAAAGACACGCTGTAGACAATTCTAATCTGTAACGGGTAGAAAGGTAGGCTAGCGAGAATTTTAACCTCCGAACGGGCGGAAAGGGGGTGAGAGAAAATTCTAACCTTCGAACAGACAGAAAGATAGGCTCTCTAACCCGCCTTTCTGCTCGTTTATCTGCTCATTCGGAGGTTATATTTTTTGCTAGCCCTTCAAAAGACACACATACACAAAAACACACACACAGATGCACAAACGTGTGTAAACACATGCAAGCACACAAATATGAAAAAATTAAATAATCTGGAGGGGACCTCGGTTTTTCTACTGCCGAAGGGCCCCCAGGATGGCTAATCCGGCATTGAATGAGATAATTCCCGGGGAAGTTCATTATTTTACCAAGTTGTTAACTTTACAATATATATAGCATAGCTTGTATAAGTTAAACTACGCAAGAAAACTAGATTTTAAAAGTCTTCCAATGCCTTGTCAAATACTGCACAGATACGGCTCACTGATTTGTAATTTATTTGATAGATATTGGGGGGGGGGCAAGTGCCCCCTTTGCCACTCCCGATTCCCATCCAGGGTTTCGGATATAACTCAGATTCACCAAAATTTTTACCCACCGCACATAGAAGGTAGATAAGATGGATTGAAGGTGTAACAGAGGCAGTGAGTTCAAGGCGTTGAGTGATGGACGGTAGGATCAGGATGCCACACTGGTGTGATAAATAGGTATCCTACAAAGCCATCGGACGTTTTGTAACCGGTATGTGGGCGTGATAAATAGGTATCCTACAAAGCCATCGGACGTTTTGTAACCTGTTTGTGGACAACCTGGATACGCGCGCGCACGCTACAACTCTACACGTGACAATTATGCCTCTCTCTCTCTCTCTCTCTCTCTCTCTCTCTCTCTCTCTCTCTCTCTCTCTCTCTCTCTCTCTCTCTCTCTCTCTCCCTCCCTCCCTCCCTCCCTCCCTCCCTCTTTCCTGCTTTCGTAGACGCGTTACTCTACTACGGCCCCAGTAGCAGGCCACATCTAAAATATGTGGAGAACCATACATGACTTCCATGTCCTAAGATTTATATTTAAAATCATTTTCGAAATAAAATACTGTATTTACATAGAAACTACTTCTTTCTTCACCCTTAACCACAATACTGTGGTCACTAACGTATACCACCTAATGTTAGCGCACTCGATTTTCACTGATGATGGCAGTCGATAGCACTGCCGAAACATCTGGTTTTGCAGAAAACATTGGACCACGGCGAAACAGCCCGGGAAGGAATTTTAACAACAACACACTACTTCTTTGTTGGCAATAACGTAGTACACATATAAAAAAATTATCCCCGCCCCTTCAACTATCGTTTTCATTTATAGAATATTACCCCCTCCCCCTTCAACTACCCTTTTCATTTATAGAAATTTCACCCATCTTTCTACAGTGGATTATTATGACCTTATTTTCAAGATACTTTATTTTATCGAAATTAAGTACTTTACTCTTGTTAAAACATAAAAAATGTTACAGGTAAACTACTTCTTCCCCTTAACCGATCTTCTCCAAAATCAAAAGGGCCTTGAGTCCTCTACAACTCAGGCATATATGCAAAAATTGTTTGATTCTGTTTGAATTTGCGGCAGTTATTGTTCGCCATAGAAAAAATTCTACACACAGACACTTTTCGGAAAATGACGTTTCTTCATGTTTTGAGGGTAGTACAATAAGAATCAGCCCTTGTCTCGAACACGATATTTTTCGCGATCACCATACTTCCATTTTCTTATGGAACATGGAAGTAAAAACCACCTGTTACCATTGACCCGAAAGTTATGTGAAGCTAGGAACGAGGTGTAACGGCGGATGACGGGTTTGCACAGCCCCCTAAGTCGTACTTCTACTGCTATAAATTTTGTTTATTTACTAATTTTTCAATATTTGACTCCTGATAAATACTTCTTCTTCTAAGTTAGCTGGTTGGCAGCACCTCGCCATTCTTGACGCTTCTCTGTTTTTATTTTCAACTCACAATATGATGTGCAGTTCATATCGACCAGCAATATGACTACTACTTACTTACTTACTTAAGCAGTTCAATATAAATTTACCTGTTTCATGTAGTCTAAACGGAGTCGTCTTCTGTGATTCTTCCTTCAATTGTTCCTTCTATTATTCTCTTAACCAACCCATTGTGTCTTAGTATGTGCCCTATAAACTTAGCTCTTCTGCCTTTTAAATTTCGTAGTAAGCTCTTCTCCTCCTGAGCTCTTCTAAAGACTTCCTCATTCGTTATCTTCTCCCTCCAGCCTATCTTGAATATTCTTCTGTAGCACCAGGTCTCAAATGCTTGGAGTCTTTTCTTGTCGCTTTCTCCAATTGTCCAAGATTCACTCCCGTATAGGGCAACACACCACACGTATGTCTTTACTAGATTCTTCCTTATTTTTAGGCTGATAATGCTTGAAGTTAAGAGGTTTTTCTGTTTGTTAAAAGCAATTTTAGCCTGGTTAATTCTGCTTATAATTTCCTTACTGCTACGTCCATCATTTGTGATTTTACTTCCTAGATAGTTATAATCTTTAACTGCCTGAAGAACATTATTTCCAAGAGTTATTCTGACTGGATCTTCTTCCTTCCGACTACAGACTAGGACTTTGGTCTTTTGTTCATTTATTTTCATATCGAATGCATTCTTCATTACATGATCCATTGTGTCAAGAATCTTTTGTAGAACTTCGTTGCTATCTGCATTCACTGCTATGTCATCTGCGAACCTAAGCGTGTTCACTTTTTCCCCGTGTATGTTTACTCCGAGATGGGTGTCTTCTCTTACTCTACCGATCGCTTCTTGGACGTACAAGTTAAACAAACATGGAGATAGAGAACATCCCTGTCTTACTCCTTTCTCAATGATTGCCTCCCCTTGATGGTTTCCACATCGAACTATGCCTGTCTGGTGCTTGTAAAGATTCTGGATCAATCTTCGTTCTTTGTAGGGCACTCCTGTTTTGTGTAGAATAGTGATCAGCTTGTTCCACTTAACGTTATCGAAGGCCTTTTCTAAGTCAACAAAATTTGACTTTGCATTTCTGATAAATACAAAAGATAATAAAAATAAAGTCGCTGTTGGTTGCCCCAAACGTGAAGTGTCTGGCCAGGTTGTCACAGCCGGCGCAGTGTCACGTCCGGTGGGGTAATCTGCTCCCGTACGTCGTACATCGCTGGATTTCGGGAATTGGATTCCGGCCGGGAGCCCTCAGTAGGCGCCCAGAGTCCTCCGTCTTAGCGACTCTGTAGAGGCATCCAGACATTCTCTTCAAGAATCCTCTGGAGGCGCCTGAGTTCAAACGTCCCTCTTCCGGCCGGGTATTCGTCGAAGCTCGGGGTTATTGTGTCGTTACAGCCTTGGATTTCATGTGTCGTCGTCATATCGAGGGTGAGCCTAAAACAAAGAAAACACTTATTACAAATGTGTTTTCAAAAGAAGAATTCAGTGAAAAAACGTATTAAAATATATTTAAAAATTCATCCTGTTGCTTGTCGTTAAAAGGCGACTATTGCAAATAAGTTTATCGGCTTAACATTTTTTCATAATACATAAATAGTGTAGAATCCACATACTGGAATACCAGTTGATGTAAACATTCTTTACATTGAGAAATTTCTCTACAGAAACTGTAAAGCGATTTATGTTTTCTGCATTCTTCTATTTATCTAATGATTGTATTTATTATTATTTTTTAATTCCATCAGTAGGCCTTGTCACAATTTCTTATATTCTTATGTCTTTTATATTATTGATAAAAATGTAACATATAGGCTATATTTGAGAATCTTGGTATTCGTTTAGTTAACAACTTAGTGTATTAGTCTTCTCATGTGTTTTTGTGGGACTCCTTGTTGAGTTCTTCTTCTTCTTCTTCTTCTTGTGGTCAAAAACTGTAGAATTTCGATAAGTTACATAATGTTTTTGGCGGCCATTCCAAATATTTAAAAAATCTTATTTTTATTTCCGTGTTTACGGTCAATTTAAATTTATAAATATACAGTTATTCTTGGTCAGCTGTTCTTGTTAAAAGCTTCTTTGTACATTTATTACGTGTGAAATTGTGCACTGCGACGGATACAAATACTTACGCTAATCGTAAAGCGAAACTGGGGCTTCAGCAATAAAGAAGAGGTGGATCCACGGGGGTGGCATACAAGGTATCCTCCCCACCGTCAAAATCGTATAAAAACTTGTTCCCTAGACATATGCAGTTAATTTTTGCTTGAAAACATAATTTTATTTTTTTATGTAATCGAGTACTCGGTTTCAGAGTAGTTATTAAATATATTTAAATGTTTAACAGAAGATACTTGTTTAATTAACGAAGTTTTATTAGTGGACTGTTGATTTTTATGTAGAACTTTAGTTTTGCTTTCCAGTTGTCCAATGACTTCCGGTAGGCGCTTTCGAGCAATTTAGTTCATTATCATTGATTGAGTTCTCCTACAGTAATACTAATAAATTACTTTTAGACACTGGATTTTGAGGCACCGAATGAAGACAAATATAAAATCAACTTTAATTTGTCAAACAGCAAATGATTGGTTCTTAGAAAATCGTCGAGATTTTTCATCTGAAAACTTGTTAAATAAATTGGATTTAATGTGTACTTCAAAGAAATTGTAACTTAGGGCGTTTAGAAAATGCTGCAGTTATTTTGAACGTGAGTGGAGAAATATCAGTGGATCAATTATTGTATGAAGAATTACGTATATTTAATAAATCCCTATAAAATTCAAGTGGTTTAGTTGCAAGTGAATTGAAACAGTTATTTCGGTAGTTTCCAGAAAAGGATATGAAAATTTTTCCAAATTAGTTTAAAAAAATAAATTCTGAGCTTACCAGTTGCTATGTAGAAAGAATGTTTTTGCGAGGGATATTTCATAAAATATGCACACTGTTATTTAACTGATATGTGTATTTTATGTTAGACGAAACACACATAGGTCTACAGTTAAAATAACGACCTCAACATTTGGCGTCACAGGCACACATTGGAGTTATATTATTGCCAGAAACGTTTTTCGTAAAAAATATGACGATAAAACACGATTGCAATCGTCAACCAACTATTTTGTAATATACACAAATAAATTTTCAGATTTCTATCATATAACTAAAAGATTTCTATTATCTATTATATATGCAATATTCACTCCAAATCGATGCCAATAATAGCATAATCGAAATATCGAAAATGAGCATGGATACGGTTTTTGGGAGAATACCTAATAAAGTAACATTTTTTAAATTTGGGCATGCATGGTTATTAACATGATAATGTTTTAACATGATAGTGTTTTTAGGCTGGGGGTCATTCCACAAAATGCGTGATGGTCATCGAAAAATGTGACGCTTCCACACTTTCGATTCCCCACAGTCTAGAAATCTTTTGTTTACTAAACATTTCATGCTTCGATGTTTCGGTTTCGTCGAAATTCTTTATGCGCGCGCGCGCGCGTATGTTTGTGTGTGCAGGGGGAGAGAGAGAGAGAGAGAGAGAGAGAGAGAGAGAGAGAGAGAGAGAGAGAGAGAGAGAGAGAGAGAGAGAGAGAGATTTTTTAAATTGAATTGGTAGCTAAATTTGACTTGTACATTACTGGTTTTAAATACGAGTTTCGCTGTTAAAAAATCTTTCTTTTAAACGTTGTTTTAGGCTGGACTACTTTTCAAAATTGTTTAATAACAAAGGTATAAAAATTACGTAATAATAATACTAAAACAGATTTCAACAGAATCAAACCTAAAACAACAAATTTAGTTCATGATTTAAATGGTGTTATATAAAACTGAATGGCCTGACCTGCAATAAATTTTACTTCGTATGTTGACGACGTAAAACTACTGTTATTCTCGTCTTTATGTCTAGCTGTTGCAATGCATATAACGAAGTCTATTCTCAAATATTACCTTTAGTGTGTGATTGATGGGCGATTGTCGCGAAATAAAACCTTTGAGTGCGAACGTTATCAGTTTTGTAATGGACACCGTCATGGCCGGCTCTACTAGAAGGCCGGAATATTAAAGTGGCAACGTTGCGTCTGAGGTCTATAAGCATAATGTAATAAATTAGCTAAAGTGAACATGTTATATTTTGATTTAATTTCATAGCATTACTAAAATCGTGAGTAGCCCTATTTATAGGTAGGCCTAAATCTAAATTATAGGTCTGTGCGCACTTAGTAGGCCCTACTATACGTTTAAGTTGAAAAAATTAGTGAATTCGTGTTAGGCCTAATGAATTAATTTTGTTCGAATTATTGAATTCATATCATATGAATGAGCTAATTAGTGTATTTCTTAAATAATATAACAGTATCTTACATAATAAACTTTTAATTTGCAAAAAATGAAGATCTATAAAACTGCTATTAACCGGAAATTAAAAATGACATGATTTGATTATTGAAATACATAAATTAAGAGATCGTCTAGTCGGCCTCAAATATCAGCTGGTTCCAGTGTTGCCACGTTTAGCCTAATATTCCCGCTTTCTACTGGAGTCGGCCATGCCTGACCAGGGGCGTATATAAGGGGGGCTGAGGGGGCTTCAGCCCCCCCGAAAAAAATAAGCCAATAAAAAAAATTAAGAAAGTGTTGTTTTGGTAAAAGCATAAAATAACTGTAAATTTGGTTGTACCATAATCTTATCTTATTGACTAAGTTATAAACCATATTAAAATTGAAATGGTTTCACACTACAATGAAGGCATTGCTTTAATCAAAACAAAATAAATTATTTCTTCGTTATTGCTGAATTTCGTAATAGAATAGTACACGGAAAACCCGGATCACTGTAAATACAAGTGAGCCCTCTCGCGGTAAGAAACAAGGAACGTGTCGGCGACGTTTCTAGTGCTATCACCGATTTTTTCGGTGAATTGAGCTGTCGGCACTGAACATAACACGAAATATTTCGTAGCGCCCGGCGCAAACACATTTCGTGTATATGTTTAGTGCCGACAGTTTGCATTCAGAAGGCAGAACAATTGCATTCCTTGAGCGGAGCTCGTGCCGTGGTCGTCTGACAGGGGGGGGGGAAGCGTCCGTCCACGCATGCGCGTCTCGCTCACTGTCTTGCCTTCCACTTCTCCCTCCTCCTGTCTTCCTCGTGACTCCACGTGAGCAACAACAGTGCTTAAGTGTTAACACATTTTATTAAATAAGGGTTGTTAGTGGTTACTTTAATAGGTAATTATGAAGACAGGGTTCTATTGGAAGTTTTTTTTTCTAAAAAGACGTATTCACCTTCTACAAACACCACAGTTCAATGCAGTGAAGTGCGTGATGATTCCATTGCAACAATGTCATCAGAGGGAAATGTTTGTTTTGACGCTAGTTCTGTTCACCCCCTCCCCCTTGGTCATTCATCGTACGAAGGCAGTAGTGGTACAACTGGTACAAGTAAGTGTAGCATAAGCATACCCGTACCAACTTTAAATCAACTCAGGCCTAATGATATTGGACATCTAACTTTGGACAGAGTAAAAAACTTTAGTAATGAGGAGCGTGTTTCCTTCATTGACAATGTCTGGATTCCAAGTTCTAATTATGTATTCCCTAAAGTACGTGATCAAGCTAACAAATTTTACAGATCTTTCCAGTTAAAATGGTTGAATGGTTTTAATTGGTTGGCGTACTCAGAAGAAAAAGAGGGCTCTTATTGTAAGTTTTGTGTTTTAACTAGTAAAGATGTTGGAGAAAAAGGGAGTCACCAGGCTTTGGGTGCTCTAGTCACTAAACCATTCAAAAACTTAAAAAAGCCAAAGAGGTGTTCAGTGAACATCAAAACTCAAAGTACCACAGAGAAGCTGTTTTGACTTTTGATCATTTGAGATTACTAGTAAAAAAAAACTGACACCGTTATTAATCAAATCAATGAGCAAAGAAAAAAAGAGTGTGAAAAAAATAGAAACAAACTCATTACTATCATTCAAACAGTTAGACTTTGTGGCCGCCAACAGTTACCTATGAGAGGTAAAAGTGATTCTGGAAAAATTGACCTTGATGAACCGATTAGTAATGATGGAAATTTCCGTGCCTTGCTAAGGTATAGGGCAAACAGTGGAGATTTACATATTTGTTAACAAGTGGCGGAAAAAGCATGTATACCAGCTCAGTTATACAAAATGAAATAATAAACGTATTTGGTGAATTAATTCAGAAAGAAATCGTTACCAAAGTTAGAAAATCTATCTTTTATTCAGTATTAGCAGACGAAACTACTGACATCAGTCAAACTGAACAGTTTTCCCTAAGTGTAAGATACAGAAACCATCAGTATGAGGGAAGATTTTCTCTGCTTTGTACCCGTATTTGATGTCACTGGCGCTGGTTTGGCGCATACTTTAATGGAAAACCTAACAGCCTTGGGTTTGGACTTGGCTAATTTGAGAGGACAAGGGTATGACAGTGCGTCTACCATGAGCGGTGAATTCAGGGGAGTACAGGCTTATGTTCAAGAAAAAGTGCCTTCAGCTGTCTACACTCATTGTGCCTCACACTCTCTCAATCTATGGCTGTCTGATGCGAGTAAAGTCTCATTTGTTAGAAATTGTATGGGGGTGATTAAAGAAGTGAATGCATTTTTCCATATGTCAGCCAAAAGAACAGAAATTTTAAAATGTAAAATAGCAGCATGTTGCCAAAGTGATTATAAGAAGAGAAAACTAATATCTTTGTGTGAAACCCGATGGGTGCAACGCAATGATTCAGTTTTAATGTTTAAAGAGATTCTAGAACCAATTATCTTGGCCCTTTTGGATATTAAGAATGAATCTTTTTCAAGGGAAACAGCTGCAAAGGCTCATGGTTTGAGTAATTCAATATGCCAATTCCAATTTATTGTCAGTTTTTTCGTGTTGAGCGATATGCTATCTATAACTCTAAATTTATCGGAGTTCGGAGACACTACAAAAGAAAGAAATTGATCTTTCAAAAGCTGTTAAGAAGATTTCTGCTATTTTAGAAAATGTTTCTTTAAAGAGAAGTAGTGCCAATGAACATTTTCCTGAAATATACAAAGAGGCAAAAATATTTTCCGATAAAATAAAAGTTCCTGAAGACGTCCCTAGAACATGTAAACTGCAGGTAGGCCATTCTAATATAACTTACTCCTCCGCAGAAGAGTATTACCAACGTTCTATCTAAGTGCCGTACTTAGATGATTTTTCCTCCTCCCTCAAAGAGCGGTTTGAATCACACCAAGAAACACTTGCGTCATTACAATGTGTCTTGCCCGAGTTTTGTGTCTTAAATGATTTTGAGTCTTTAGAACCAGCTTTTCACTTTTATGAAGCAGATTTATCATACAAAGAAGTTGTAAAGAGTGAGTATGCTCTTTGGAAAAATAAATGGAGTCAAGAAAGTGAGGATCTACCTAAAACAGCAGTTTGTGCTCTTGTAAAATGCGACAAAGACTTTTTTCCTAACTTGTACATTCTTTTAAAGATTTTAGTTGTATTGCCTGTTTCCGTTGCTACTGCAGAAAGAAGTTTCTCCAGCCTTAGAAGATTAAAGACATATTTGAGGAATACTACATCAGAAAACAGATTAAATGGTCTGGCACTACTTTCCATTCATCGTGACATTCATATTAGCGATGAAAAAGTTATTGACAAATTTGCAAGCCTTCCAAGCAAACTTGATTTTGTTCTTTAGTTGTTTTAATCTATAACGCAAGTTTTTTGAATATGTTACGTTGTGTATCCATCTAATTTGGACTTGGTTTAACAGGACACTAAATAATATATATATATAATAATAATAATAATAATAACATTTTATTATGTAGTATACTCAGGTACAATACAAAATACACTGTACTTTTGAGAAATAAACTATAAATTTGTAAAAAATTTAACTGTTTACCTTTCTGCTTAATAAATTGACAAGTATTTAGATATTTGCCATTCATACTCCATAGGCTATAATAGAAAAATTCATTAAGTATAAAATTTTATTTATGTGTTGTATTTTACAGCTTTGTTTGTATTGCCACTAATTGTAGGCTATATAAACTTAGAATTTTACAATTAACTCTTATCTAAAATAATTACACAAAGTTATATGCTCTGAGGGCATAAAAGCTAAGATATTGGTTGATATTTCTGGGTATTCTGTGGTGACAATCCCCTGAGAATACTCACAATTTTCCAGGATAGCCAGCCCCCCCAAATTTTTTTCTATATACGCCCCTGTGCCTGACTGCAATGAATTTTACTTCTTAGGTTGACAATGAAAAACTCCTGTTATTCTCGTCTTTATATCTAGTCGTTGCAATGCATAATGATGTCCATTCTCAAATTATTACCTTTAGTGTATGATTGGTGGGCGATTGTCGCGAAATAAAGTCTTTGAGTGCGAACGTGATCAGTTTTGTAATGGAGACCGTGTAACCATAACAGGTAGGGTAGGCTACCTTCTTCAGGCAGAGTTTTTAGACAGACGCAACTTTGAGTGTTCATAGGCGGAGTTAAATCGTAGTGTGCTCATCAAACACACAAAGCATCACTTCGTTACAATCATTCTCCCTTCTCGACTAGAAATGTGACAGCTTTTCTTGGTTGCTGAACTGCGCAGACCCAGCAAATGAATTACCCCTACTTAAATTGTCCAGAGAGGAGTGAGGGGAGATAACGCGACAACAGATCACTGTCTCACTTTACTCACTATTTCTCTCTCTGTCACACACATGCCTCCATTGTTCTCGCCAGCCTTGCTGCAACCGACGTTCACACTATGAAACACTGCACAAGACTGTTCTGCGCATGTGCGAAATGACTGAAAATTTGGTAGCCTCAAAACGAGGTATTTGTCCACTGCGCACCTGAAGGTCAGTCTTCAATTTCTGTCGTCAGGTTTCTACTAACCGGAATATTTAGGCCTACATTTTGAGGTCCGTAAACAAGTTTATGAGTGATATATATTACAAATGACCTCTTATAAATATTTCTTATTCGGACTCGTATAACCAAAATCATTAAAAGTAAAATGTAACATAAGGGAAATGATGAAAATTACAACAAAATACGTGCAGTGGCCGCAAGCTGTTGGATATAAGGAAGCCGTCACGTGTCGCGTCTAGGGATGAGACTCGAAACTAAACCGTCCAAATGTGTAAAAATTACATGTCTTCTGAACGTAAATTAAGACGTGTAATCAAGGTATCAACGATCAGTAGGAAAGTCTCTGTCCTGAGTGTACTCGCTCTGCACGATCAGAAACTGAGGTTTTATTGTCACTGAAACAGGCAGAGACGTCCTAAGGATCTTATCCACAAATTTTTATTAACGAAACATCCACCTGGTAGACAAGTAGCACAAAACTTGAAACCAACATCTACCCCACTCAGTTTTCGCTCTACGCCAGAGAGTCAGCAGAATCATGCAAATTCAGAAGCATGGCTGAAAAGACGTCAGCCAGAGGTTGATAAGAATGAGACAAGACGAAGCTACGGACTCTCGAGTAAGCCAAGAATCAGAACGTTGAGGAGGAGGAGATATTAAATCTAAAGGACTTAGTGTTGCGAAGGAATCACACTCTTAGCAACAAGGCAGATGGATACAATGGAGGGCTAGCTCAGAAATGGGTAGGACCGTTTGAGGTAGATCAGCGCCTGGGACAAGGTGTGTATTCCCTAAGGACATTTCCACCAGTGAAAGTCCATGCAGCCAAGTTAAAGGTGGTAAAACAACCTCTACGACCTGACTACACGAGGGCCAGCAAACAGATAGAAGAGAACAAATCCAGCGGTGAATCTCCAGATATCGATGAGCCACGATATATACCTTCGGCAGAGAAGACAAAATTGTGTAAAAACTAAATAGATTTATAAATTTGTAATCTGCGTGGAACTTTCGAGATTCTGTATGTGAATGTGGTTGTAAATTTTAATGGGTAAATGTCCAAATCTCTTCATTCTTCTTGGTGCCTGGCGTGTCAAAAATTTGGAAATTTCCAAAACTTCAACACTACATTCGATTTTACTTAAAATTCCCATTTAATTCGATACGCTATTTGTGATTATCAAATGTTCACCCACTTTCGGCCTCCAGTGAGCCAAAAATTTCAAAAATGAACACCATATTTACATTTTGGATAAAATATCCTTTAATTTGATATCCCACATGGACTTTTGCGGTGCTTTCCAAAATTTTGTCCCCTCACATTTTTGCCACTAGCTCCCCCATTTTGAGGGCAGCATTCTAAAAAACAATAGGGTTCTGTAGGGTAAATGTATGGACACGTGTATCAAGTTTTATTATTATATACCCCAACCCACATTCAAAGTTATATTATGAATATTGCATAATATATTAAGTGATATTGTAATTGGTATTATTAAGGCTGTTTGTCATTAGAATAATACTAGGTTAAACACATAGATTATGTTACTCCCGTAGGTTAAGTACGTTACTCACGTATATTTAAATTATCTACAGTTGATATACAACTTAGGTACACTGATGCACACAACTTACAGAATACACTAGGATATTCTGTACCAATGTACAATACAGTTACAGATAAACGTAGTTTGTTCTACTATACTCTAGTTCTATAGAGCCTAGAATTTTCTGCGCTGTAGTAGTAAATTACGCATGTTGGTAAATGACGTCATTGATATACTATATATAATATAAACGGTGGTTGATAGATTTAGTCAGTCATGATCAGACGATGAAAAATAGAACTCGTCTGGCGTCTCTGTTTCCGATACTTGTCAACAAGGCTATGACCCGCAAGCTTGGTAAGTTGATCGTCAACGTGTACCTGTTGCCGATCATCACCTACTCCATTCCCGTCTGGGGTTACCTTGCAGCCATTCATAAAAGACAGTTGCAAAGCGTTCTCGATAGGGGTCTTCGGCTAGTGGCCAAAGCCCTATATCGATTCCCTTCTCGTCTTTTGACGAGACGCTCCTTGGACCGACACCGGGCGGCGACTTTCACGTAAATCTTACGTCCGAGCTGCAAGGACCCAGGCAAACCTCCTCATAGCCGGCCTTGGCAAGTACCGACCACGTCCAGGTGATTCTTGGAAACGGCCTCATACTGTACTAGACAACCTAGTACAAGGATGCCGTTGTAACGGCCCTTAAATTTTAATAATAAATATTCCGACTGACTACACGAGGGCCAGCACACAGATAGAAGAGAACAAATCCAGCGGTGAATCTCCATGCATCGATGAGCCATGATGTATACCTTCGGCCAAGAAGACAAAATTGTGTAAAAACTAAATAGATTTATAAATTTGTAATCTGCGTGGAACTTTCGAGATTCTGTATGTGAATGAGGTTGTAAATTTTAATTGGTGGGGATAATTATTATATACTATTATTAATCTCTTCATTCTTCTTGGTGCCTGGCGTGTCAAAAATTTGGAAATTTCCAAAACTTCAACACTACATTCGATTTTAGTTAAAATTCCCATTTAATTCGATACGCTATTTGTGATTATCAAAAACTTCACCCACTTTTTGGCCTCCAGTGACCCAAAAATGAACACCATATTTACATTTTGGATAAAATTTCCTTTAATTTGATATCCCACATGGACGTTTGCGGTGCTTTCCAAAATTTTGTCCGCTCACATTTTGCCACTAGCTCCCCCATTTTGAGGGCAGCATTCTAAAAAACAATAGGGTTCTGTAGGGTAAATGCATGGACACGTGTATCAAGTTTTATTAGCTCCTTCCGGAAGCTCGGAACTATGAAACTTTAGGGACGTCTCGCGACGCGCATCCCTACAGCTCTGGCAGCGTTTTAATCAGTCTCGATTCTGTAGTTCAATGGCTTATGTTATAGAGTTGGTGCGTGGGTTTGATACCACATTTGTGGATCAGTATTATATCTGTTTGTTATCTTTTTGTTTGTATAAATTACGATTGTGTCAATGATCGATATCACGGTTGTGGATCGATATTGTATTTTCTGTGATACATTTTTAGTTGTAAAAAATTATTTATGATAACGATAACTAAACAATGTGTCGACGGTGATACGAGTGCTCTGTTTCAATAGAAGACGACAAACTAACCGCCTGCGATACACAATGAATTTTTTGCCACTAAATGTGCTGAAACATTTCGCACCTGTGTCACCGTTTGCCAACTATCGGTCAGCCTGATGACCATTTAGTTCTGTTACTTTTTCTATCGGTGTTACAGTCACATTTACTTTACACATAGATCAGGACCGACTCCAGCGCGTCTGCCGCCCTGTGCAGTATTTATGAGTGCCGCCCCTCCCTATTTTATACCCTGATTAACGAAAGAAAGTGACTGGCGGAACGGCCGCGCGGCGACCGAGTTTGTAGTAAAAACATTCCACTTAATAACCTCGTTGAAACGTAAAATACAAGGCTAGAAATGTCTAATGAACTGTATTTTAATCATGAATTAAAGACGTTTTTAACAAACTTTTCTAATTTTTAAAATCTTTTTTCAATTAATTTACATTGAGAGTTAAATTAAAAAATACACGAATTTGAATTAAAAATTTAGGGTTTATCGTTTTTATTACGTAAGAACTCAGAGGTTAAGCATCGGAAAAACATTTCTTGTAGACAAATGGTAGTCCACCTTCTTTAGTACAATATACCAAAAATTGAGATTCCTACGAGTAATATTAACGACGTTATTAATTTTTTCCAAATGTACTGTTAACTCCGTTATTAATAATTTTTTTCATTGAGTTTTTTCACAGTAAGCATAACAAAATTGTATTCATCAATAAAAAGTGGTATGTAACCTTCAAATATTACGAAATATAACCGCAATCAGTTAATATAGGAAAATTAGAAATAACATCACTCAACGGCGCGCCATCGAGTCAAGGTACAGTAACAGCCCAAAGAAAGTGGTGCATATGCTCACGGCTTACACATTGACACATAGCCAACTTGCTACGAGTCACCAACCTCTCATATATATACAGAGATTTTAGTTATCTGTCTACTTATTTAATCTAATCTATCTACCTGGAGATCTGTCAAAAACTTACATCTGACCAGACTTTTGTGATTTAGTTGAACTACATGCTTTTTATAACAGATGGTCTTGAAATATTGTTTATCACTCTTTTGCGGTACGGTATTTATTGTTTTCTTGTTAATAAACTATTTTTGTTTTGTGATCAGCTTTAATACTACTAATTGAAGTGCAATGTAATTACTGGGAAATTGTTAATGCCATTTAAATTTCTCAACAACTAATTATTTAACTGTGAAATACAGTTTAAAACTACTAATTATCACAGTATTTTACTGTTATAATGTATTGAAATGTAAAAACAATTAGTAAATTACTTGTTATTAGCATTGACAAATAAATAATAAAGACAGTACGGTACTTACAAGTATTGTTGTGTTCTTCAGCTTTTATGGAATCCGTTCATAAAATATGTGTATAAATCATAAAAATACACTATTAAAACACTCTATAAAAAACAATTATAGCTGTGAGTTGGTAGTCTTCAAACGAAGACGGTAGCGCGCGAATAAAATGGGTCCACTAGGTTCTGACTGTACTTCCGTCGCAGAGCGCCGCGCACTGCTATCTGTGAAATTCACTTTATATATTAATCCATTGTAGTATTCCTATCACGTACAAGGTGTAAGTTGTATGTCTTCTACACTTAGTTATCTAAAGAGAGCGTCACGCAAATCTCATTCATGTACAACTTTTAACAACTGAGTTAACAGGACATTAGAAAAAAATTAATAACGTCGTTAATTTTAATCGTAGGAATCTCAATTTTTGATATATTGTACTAAAGAAGGTGGACTACCATTTGTCTACAAGAAATGTTTTTCCGATGCTTAACCTCTGAGTTCTTACGTAATAAAAATGATAAACCCTAAATTTTTAATTCAAATTCGTGTATTTTTTTATTTAACTCTCAATATAAATTAATTGAAAAAAGATTTAAAAAATTAGAGAAGTTTGTTAAAAACGTCTTTAATTGATTATTAAAATACAGTTCATTAGCCATTCTAGCCCTGTATTTTACGTTTCCACGAGGTTATTAAGTGGAATGTTTTTACTACAAACTCGGTTGCCGCCCGGCCGCTCCGCCAGTCACTTTCTTTCGTTAATCAGGGTATAACTCTGAACACATTCACGCACACTAGACCTACTCTAAAGATACGGCGATTGCCTTCAAGTCGCGACTAGGAATGTTTGCATTGTTGTGTTTATCAAATAATAACTTCTTCTCGTTTACGATGTGGCGAACGGCTACAATAAAAATTGTAGAGACAATACAAGGAATCGTGAGACAAATGTATGCCTATGTGATGACTTAAAATTAAAATACTAAATAAAATGCATTATGATTGAAATATAACAAAAGTAATGTATTTTTTAACCTTAGTTAAAAAATACTCGTCTAGCTTTTGCACTGGGAAACTCTTTTATGACTTCGTTGTAGTCAAGTGATTCAGCTAACTATATATATATAGTTATAAATCTTCGGATGGTCTCCCTTAAAAAAGTCCCACTGTTGTTGGTATCAATTTGTTAAATAAACAAATTCTGTATTATGCCACACGTTGTTGGCGTCAATTTGTAAAAGACCTAAGTCGTACCGTTTTTTACTTCTCACGCTGACGGTGAAGACCGCCAACGCACGAATAACCAGTACCGAATCTTCTCGTGTTTAATCCTTACCTGTCCTTAATCGATGGTTTTTCTTCCCGATAGGCGCCAAATTGTTTTATTAAAACAATTAAAAGTTTCGATATATGTCGTCTTCTGTGCGAGGATAACAGATTCAACTTACCCACACGGACTGGCGGGAATTCAAATCTCGCGTGTCGTTCGACGTGTTGCCAACATTGAATTCTGGTAAAGAATTTTATTCACAGTTAAAGTACACAAATGTTATAATATTGTAATGACCAAAAATTTTAATTTTATAAATTTTGATCAAGAAGTGCGTTACACAGGTCGAGTCACCCCAACCCAAGCCAGAAGTAATAAATAAAGAGACAGCTTAACAACATGTCAACTGGACGCTTGCTAGGAAACAATGTGAGAACGCCTGACACAACACTACAATAGAAAGTAAGGATCGACTGTGACAGACCCGGTCCAACTCAGATTTACAACCCCACAACAAACTAAACAAAGGATACAGTACGGTGGCAAAGATACGGAGAAACTGTAGCGAACACACGCTGTAAGGTTAATTTGAAGCGTGCCAGCAATAAGAAAAGGATACTCACACAAAGAGTTTAGGAGAGTCTTACCCCGTATGAAAACAAAGCAGTTTACATCGAGTAAATGCAGCCAGGATGTGTGCACAGCATGAAAACATCATACGGATGACAACTAGTATTTATGACGGGAGACCGGAGTGGCATCTTGGGGATGACGACACGCAAGGAGCTGCTAATTGACGAAAAAGGGTCGTGGGAAGTCAAAAAATAATGAAATGCTACGTATTGTTCGTATGAGAATAACAGCAGACCTTCGGAGCATACGTGAACAAAAGCTTGATGGACAGGCGCGGGATTGCTCTACATTCTAAGAAATGGTACGGAGCACTTTCGTCGTGTACTTGAGGGGATGCCCGATAACCAACCAGAGTCCAGCATCTTCCCAGGACGCAAGTGGAAAGGACTGTTGTCATGATAGCAACGCGAACAGCGAATCAGGGGTCGAGAACCATAGTTCTACGTAGTGGTAGGAATTTATCTGACCTATCGTGGTTGACCAAAGGCGTATTTGCCAGGACATTTGCATTTTGGTAAATGAAGCTTAATAAAAACTGTTTACAGAGCACGCGGAGTCTCAGTCTCAATATATTTCTCAGTCTTAATATATCTTTCAGTCTTAACTCGCGGTCTTACTATGTTGGAGGAAGACTTCTGCTAGAATGCTGGATATGGGGGAGCCCATGGGTAGGCCATCGTTCTGTGTGTAGTATTTATTGTTATAAGTAAAGTAGTTTTGTTTTGTGATAATGTTCAGAGTTTCTGTTATTTCATTGATAAGTTCATCCCCATAACGCCACATTAGCCTCCTTTGACATTAAAAACCTCTACACAAACATCCCCATCTCTGAAACAATCACCATCCTACAAAACAAACTCAAACAGAACAACACACCAGACGAACTTATCAATGAAATAGCAGAAGTCTTCCTCCAACACTTAGAAAAAACAAAAATACTCACAAACAATGACAGACACTCACATAAAATACTATATTGGCACAGATACGTTGATGACATTCTAATACTATACAGGGGAAACAAAAGACAATGTGAACAGTTACTAACGCACATAAACAAAATACATAAAAACATAACCTTCACTGCCGAATACGAACACAACAATACCATAAACTTCTTAGACCTCTCCATCACAAAACTAGAACACAGGCACAAATTCAGTATATACAGAAAACCAACTACAACTGACACACTAATACACAACACCTCCAATCACCAACACAAACTAGCTGCTTTTAGAACCATGATACATAGACTTAACAACATCCCCTTAGATGAAATAGACTACAAAGACGAACTAAACACGATAAAATATCTAGCAGAATCTAACGGTTATGACAGAACAATAGTCAGTAAACTCCTACACAAAACACAAAACAAACAACAGACAAAGACAGAAAACAACAAATTCATAACACTAACATACATCAACAAACAAACAGAAAAAATTGCCCACAAATTCAAAAAAGCAGGATACAGAATCGCTTACAAAACTACTAACAAAACAGAACACACACTATCAAAACGCATGCCCAAAGCACAAAACAAATTCGATCTACCCGGTGTATATAAACTAAATTGTTCAAATTGCAGTAAATTCTACATAGGCCAGACAGGACGTAGCTTCAAACAGAGATACATTGAACACACAAAAGCACTCCACACCACTACAGAATCTACCTTCGCAAACCACCTCATTGAAGCAAACCACACATATAAAAACATTGACAATAACATGAACATACTACACGTACACACAAAAGGCCGAAAACTAGACACTCTAGAACAATTAGAAATATACAAACACACAAAAACAAATAAAAACGACATCCTAAACGAACAGACACAATTCAAATCGCACGCATTATTCGAACACATCTCACCACACACACACAGCTTCAATCTTTCGAAACACTTTCTCGTCGCCAACAAGACGAGCAGCGCTACTAACGACAGCCTCTGATGAAGCCTTCTATAGGTGAAAGCCGGTTTAGGCTGTAAGGTAAAACTTTACGTTTTTACTTATAAAAAACTTTGTGTTCCGAGTCGTCAATATTATAGTGATATTTATTTAATTATACTTAACAAAACCTTGTTGGTTCTTGTGATGGGTCACAGGTATTTCCTCCAGATTGTGTTGATTCTTTCATTAATTTTTCATCATTTGGTTTTCCTTCTTATGGCTTCTATTTCAATTATTCAGTTTTTATTGATTCTTTATTGTTGAAATTTGGTTTATAGTTTCTCCTTGGTTTACTGGATCTATGTTCTACTTCTTGTGTTCATATTATTTTCATCTTTGATTGTATTTCTTTCTTTTTTTGAGTCGAATTCAGTTCGGCATCTGTCTCGCTGGATCGTTAATAATGGACTCCCACATTTTATAATGGTTTCTCACCTAACAAAGTTTTGTTGTTATGGTTAGCAGCTCCAACCTTATTGGTTGTATACATTTGTACCTATTGTTATAAATCCTGGGTTTTTGTTCAAAATGAATAGATATTTTATAATTGCTATTATTCCTTGGTGTTATTACCAATGTATGAAATATTAACATAGATGTCTCTATTTTCTTTCAAAGATTAATTTGATACCCCACAAAGCTGGGCTTGGTCATGTATTAATGTTCTGACAAAATGCTAATGTTATGTTATTACATATTTCACTTATTTTTTTGTTTATTCTATTTCTGATATATTATTATTGTTAGTTAATTGTAATTAATAAGTTACTTGGTCTTAATTTTCAAATACAATAGTTAATTAACTTTGTCAAATTTTGTTGCTTCCCTGCTATAAACACTTTTTCCTCGAACGAGGCCTTTCGGTTTCGCAACCATTATTAAGTTCTTCCTACAACTTGATAGTGTTGCGAAGAACTTGATAATGGTTGTGAAACCGAAAGGCCTCATTCGAGGAAAAAGTGTTTATAGCAGGGAAGCAACAAAATTTGACAAAGTTGTGATGAAGACTGCTATCATAGAGAAAATAACTGACAATAGTTAATTGCTTACAATTGTTTTTTCTGAATTTAGACAGTTAGGTATTTTATAGGCCTAAGCTGTCACAGTCCAGAATTTCTTATTTTACACTATTTAAACATTATTTATTATATCCATATGTTCTGCTTACTGTCATTTAGTACTTATTTGCTTTTGAATTACTTTGGGCTGTTTTACAATAAATTAATGTTATTATAATTTTACAAAAATCATTCCTTGTCTGATATTCTTTTCTTTTCCATCTTTACAATATGATTACTATTGCGATTGTTAAAATTTATACCATTGCTTGCTTATACCTACTACTATCTCTTACACACTTTTTTAGCACTTAATCCTACTATAAAAACATAACATAAAAATATGTTTATGGTCTGTTCATTGTCCAGCCATATTCCTTCTTATAAATCATAACTCTTTGAACTAAACAAATAACAACTTTGGTGAATATTGTCTTGACACCATCTATTCTATTGTGATAATCATCCCAGTGATTAATTTAGTAATATAGGATGTATTCTTATTATTGCACTCACAACTACTCTGTTTCTTACTAGCTAACACCATTAAATTAGTTGTCTATCAACCATTTGATTATTGTTCTGGTTTATTACCATTGTTTATTTCTTTTCTTAAGATTATAAATTGTTTATCTTAATTTCTTCTTATCACCTCTATCACCTTCACTGTTTATTATTACCACTTCCTACCTATCTCTCACTCTTGGTTTTTATTGGTTTTTAAAACATAATTTTATAGTCAGTTTTTCAATATTTTATGTTTTACTTTTTCATATCACTATAAGGCTATTAATAATACACATAATCTATGAACAATTGTTTCACTTAGTTATTATTGGTAGTGTACTTCTTTTTACATAACTTTATATAATGCTCGTTACTACATTTGATTGACTATTTGTGTTTTTTACTATTTGTTTACCTTTGATTATTTTATTGTCTTTATCTGTCCTATCTCTGGGGTTGGGGTTTGTTTATACCTCTCACTTACCATATCTATTGGGTTATTTTTTGTTAAATCGTATCGTACCGTTGTTTTCCAAGTTTTTCTCCATTGCTTGCTACTTTTCTCCTTTCAGAGGTTACTTTTATTATTACTTTTAGTTGTATGACCGTATAATCATATTAAAAACCCATTCCTTTATACCTTATTCATCCCTTTTAATTTACAGTGTTAATTATTTAATATCCTATCTTTCTCATGTTGCTTCTTAAATGCATGTTGAAGATATGTACCCTTACAATATATATATATATATATATATATATATATATATATATATATATATATATATTCTATAGATACTGTCACCAGACCACTCAGGTGAGTCTAGGACGTACTCGATCTGAGATAAGTTTTAATAAGTTTGAGCTTGGAAGTCCTTTCTCCGCTTGCCATTGTCACAGGTAATGTTAGCAAAATTCTTAAAGTGACACCATTCTTAGAGCATTGATGATGACTCATCCAAGGCAGGACTCATTGTCAGCTGTACGTTCTCTCGTTCACGAGTTTTCAACTCTTCGTTAAACTCCTCTGACTTTATATATAAAGTAATTCTTACTGATCTTACATATTGTGATGAAATTAAGTGAATAATTTTATTTGTTCCTTCAATTTCAAAACTTAACATCCCGGAATCTGCGACCCTTTAAAATTTGCCGCCCTGGGCGATGGCACAGTTCGCCCCTGTCTGGAGCCGGGCCTGACATAGATGGCGCTACTATAAACAAACTAAGTTGTACTTTTTACAAAAAAACTAAATTCTTGGATTTTGTTGTCCACGACGTGTCCGTTGATTAACTAATTATAAGTATAATAATACTGACTCGGAACACTACGTTTTTTACTTCCATGTTCCATAAAGAAATGGAAGTACGGTGATGGCAAAAAAAATCGTGTTCAAGATAAAAGCTGATTCTGACTGTACTACCCTCAAAACACGAAGAAAAGTCATTTTCTGAAATGTGTGTGTAGAATTTTTTGGCGAACGATAACTGCCGCAAATTCAAACAGAATCAAATAATTTTTTGCATATGTGTCTGAGTTGTGGAGGACTCAAGGTCTATTGATTTTGGTGAAGATCGGTTTAGGGGAAGGGGTAGTTTACCTGCAACATTTTATGTTTTAACAAGAGTAAAGTACTTAATTTTGATAAATAAAAGTATCCTGAAAAGAAGGTCTTAATAATCCACTGTAGAAAGGTGGATGAAATATCTATAAATGAAAATGATAGTTGAAGGGGGAGTGCATAATTTTTTATATGTGTACTACGTTATCGGCAACAAAGAAGTAATTTGTTGTTAAAATTCCTTCCCAGGCTGTTTGGCCGTGGTCCAATATTTTCTGCAAAACTAGACGTTTCGGCAGTGCCATTGACTGCCATCATTAGTGAAAATCGAGTGCGCTAACGTGAGATGGTATACGTCAGTAACCACAGTACTGTGGTTAAGGTGGAAGCAAGAAGTAGTTTCTATGGAAATATTTCATTTCAAAAATGATTTTAATTATATATCTTAGAACACAGATGTCATGTATGGTTCTCCGTACCGATATTTATTGGTAAAAATGTAAAATTTTTACCTTATAGCTTGAACCAGTTTTCTCTTATTATAAGCTTCGTCAGAGCCTCTAACGAAGCTTATAATAAGCGAAAACTGGTTCAGACTATAAGGTAAAAATTTTACTTTTTACCACTGAAAACCGTAATGTTCCGAGTCAGTAGTATTATACTTATAATTAAAAAAAACTAAATATATATGACATCTGCCGACGTGATTTTTAAGAGTTTCAATGTACATGTGGGTGCAGACGCACAAAATGTGTGCGTGTGCACGCACTGTTTTTGAACAAGCGAACGAGTTGTCAGTTTTAACTCCCTTTTGACTTTTGTTTGTCTGCCTGTCTATTTAGTGTATGTCTCACGATAACTTTTGAATAAATCAACCAATTTTCATAAAACTTGGTGTGAGTGTCCATAGATTTACCCTACAGAAACCTATTGTTTTTTAGAATGATACCCCCACAAATGGGGGAGCGAGAGGCAAATTTTGGAAAAATCTCTCAAGTCCATGTGGGATATCAAATTAAAGGAAATTTGATCCAAAATATAAATTTGGTGTCCGTTTTTGAAAATTTCAAAATTTTGGGTCGCTGGAAGCCAAAAGTGGGTGAAAAAATTTATAATATAATATGGCATATGGCATAAAAAAAATATTATTTCATATGGCATATCAAATGAAAAGGGAATTTATCTAAATTCTGAATGTAGTGTTAAATTTTTGAAAATTTCAAAATTTTTGGACACCAGGCCTGAAGAAATGGGGCAAAATTTGATGAAATTGCAAAATCCATGTAGGCTATCAAATAAAAGGACGTACAGATTAACCAAATTTGAATATAATGTACAGTTTGGAAAATCTGTAAATTATCTAATATCAAAATTTGTCCAATAATAAGTAATTTGTTTCAAATACTGATCCAGTACTACAGCTTAGGAAGTATATTAGTTTTATTATGTTCCAGTGGCGTGGCGTGGGTACATAACACCTGTTGCCGGTTGTGATAGGCTTAAAACTTAACCTAAAAATTAATTCGAATTTTTTCTTGTACCAACTGTTTTTTTTTTTTAGAGCATTTTCTATTATTTGCTAGGAGAAGAAGGGTGTCCCGGTTCAACGGGATCTGACTCTTATTTGCACGTTTTGTGTCTTATTAGCATTTTTTTCAGCACTGGAGTCCGAGTCCTTCACTTGATACAATCTATTCTTGAAACGCTTAATTGAACGAGTGAAGCAAGTGACCGTTTGCATTTGTTGGTCTATTTGGGGTATGGCTCAAGATAACTTTTGAAAACATCAGCCATTGCTAAGATTTTTCTGTTGAGTTCATATAGTTCACTGTATTATTAACATCTGCACCATGCCGTGTTCGTGATAATGTTGAACTATGTATGGATTGAATCGTGCATTCAACTAGAGTTGAATCACACTCGGTATGGTAATACATTTTATTATGAGTTACACTCTATAAAATATATTATTTTTCATATATTATAATTTATAATGAATTCCATAATGCATTACACAGTGAACAAAATTGTAGTTTGGAATATGACACAAGTCCTGTTGCAACAAAACACAGGCAAAAGTGTCTATAAAATTCGAAGGAATATTATGTCATATTAAGTAACTTATAGTGAGTTATGGTTTTTAAATTTATGAGCATACTATGTATGAAACTATAATCATAATCAGAACTATAAAATTTTATGGTTTAACCAAATAAATAAATACCTATGGGTATAGTAATAATGAAAACTGAAGGCATCAAAATGCGTGAGGCACATACAACCAAAGAGGAATGCTGATGAGGAAGAAGTCACTGTAAACTGTAAAATGTGAACCAGCCGACAGGTTCAGTGCAGCCAACCTATGAGTAAGACGTCTAATAGTAAAAAAGAAAAACTCGCGTATTATTGAGGATTGTTGTAAAATATCCCCCCCTCTCTCTCTCCACACACACACTCGCGCACGCGCGCTCACATACGCTCACACAGTTAGCTGAACCAATGTTTATTATTTTATACAAAATAAATAGTAAGAAGTATTATTAGATTAATATTATATAATTTTTCCACATATAAAAAGTCACATATCATCCTTATTTCCTTATTATAATTTATATTTTCTGATGAAAATTATAATACTGTTTTCAGCCAGTAAAATAAATATTAAAAACTAGATCGTTGTTCTAAACTATGTAACTATAGTTTATGCTGTTGATCATATTTTACAAGAAAATATGGGCTAGCATTTATATAACTACAGTGCTAAATTATAATTCTTCTATGTTATTATATCATATTTATAAGACAAATACAATTTATTGAACTTTTCTGCCAAAGGTTAACTACTGAGTCTAATGGATATTTAATAATGTAAATTTTCATTATCAGAGACTGACTCAACAAACAATTGATCTGTATATTTGATGTAATCTATCCCCACCTACATTCATTAA
Organism: Magicicada septendecula; assembly: GCA_034769895.1. Lineage (NCBI taxonomy): Eukaryota > Metazoa > Arthropoda > Insecta > Hemiptera > Cicadidae > Magicicada > Magicicada septendecula. Next base: position 833,809,751 of record CM068368.1, read on the forward strand.
TAATTGACCATGAACTATTTGTATTAGCATTGATAATGCAGTACACATTACGTATACTGGATTATCTTTGTTGTTCAGAAAAATAAAAATTAAAGTAAAAATATTGCTAGGATTTTCTTGTGCTCACTGATCATATAAAACAGAGTACTTTGTAAAGTTAATTCAAAGTTCACAAATTTTTTTTGTACATTTACCATGTAATCACATACAGACATAGAACGAATTACAATTTCTCATTTATGAAAAATAATGTTAATAAAATTAAATGCAAAATCTAATAACTGTAATGTTATAAAATAAAGGTTATGAAAGAAAGGATTTTAAATAATTTAGAATTATTTATGTAAAACCTTGAACTACAATTTACACTGAACAAGCACACAGAAAACAATTAAAATTTCAGTCTGCATTGGCCTCTGGTGATGCTAATTTAAATTCATTGAGTATAAGTTACACAAAATAATTTGTACTTATGAAAATTAATTTTATTTGTATTCTAATTATTTATATGTATGAATATGAATTACTTTTGTATATTTGTATCGTATTTTCCTTGTGATATAAAATTTAAATTTAAATTCGATAACAAACACATTCATGAATACATTTTAGTACATTGAAGTAATTGAATAGAAATATATTATTTTTAATTTTAATATTTATTTATAATGTTTACATTATTAATTAATGTAACTGTGGCTTATTAATTATTAATTAATAATCATCAACCATGGCTCTACAACCCTTGGTGGGTCTTGGCCTGCCCCAAGAGTCGATTCCATTCCTCCCTATTGTATGCCTTGGCTTTCCAGTTTCTTATGTTCAGGTTTCCGAGGTCCTCCTCTATCTGGTCTTTGAATCTACTTCGGGGTCTTCCCCGTTTTCTACTGCGTATTGGTTTCTGGTAGAAAATATGTTTTGTAGGCTGTCCTTCCTCCATTCTCTTTATGTGTCCAACCCACCTTAGCCCGTGTATTTTGATTATCCTGACAGTCTGGCTCTTTGTAAAGATGTCTTAGCTCATAATTATAGCATCTGCGCCACATTCAATTTTCTTGTACTCCTCCAAATATTGTTCTTAGAATCCATCTTTCACAGCAACCTAGAAGTCTCTCACTATTCTTTGTCATTGTCCAGATTTCTGAAGCATATGTCAGCACTGGCCTGATAAGTGTTTTGTAGATTTTACATTTCATCGTTCTTGAGAAGAAGCTAGATGTCAGGTGTTTTTTAATCCAGAATATGATTTATTTACGAGATATATTCTTCTTGTTATTTCAGTGTTGATGCCGTTAGTGCTGTTTATCTGGGAGCCAAGATATGTGAACTCTTTTACTGCCTCTATATTTTTTGTGCCTATTTCAAGGTTTTGAAGAGTTGGGTTTAATGGTTAGTTGGCAGCATCCTTTATTAGAGGGTGCACGAACCATTGTATGGGGGGGGGGTCTGGAATTTTTTAAAGAATATGCTGTCAAACGTATTTTAAACAATTTTTTTGTTAAAAATTAAACCAAAAATCTAACACTCTTGGGCTACAAAAAAGTTTTAGTTGAAGTTTTTGAACTTTAGTTCTAAGCAACATGTTTTTTTTAAGTTGAATCTTAAACTTTGCTTCTATCTACCGTTTTATAGGAAAAAAAAATATTTCTGAGACATACACTAAAAATAATTTATTTAAAATAAAGACAAACATTTTGTAAGTTTACAGTAGCATACACCTTTCTCCAGGAATCAGTACTTTAAATTCTTCAATAATGTCTTTATAATCCACATTTACTGCTAACTCTAGCTCAATAAAAGGAAGCATCAAATATTTCAATCTGTCTTGAGTCATGCTTGTTCTGAGTTTTGATTTTACAGAAGCTTCTCTCAGATGAAGTATTTGTTACTGGTATTGTAAGAAAAAGTTTTAATGTGACGTAAAGCTCGGAGAACAAGTTAACACAATTTTCAATGCTTAGCCAGTCCAACCACTTCTTCAAGGCTGTCCTTGTCGTACCTATCAAATAAAAATATGAATTACACAAACACAGTGCCATTAGGCCTACTGTATGTATTTGCAAACCTTCTGTATATTTAATTACACTTGGACAGGGTTTCCATTTCTGTCAATTCCAATTTGGAATTGACCCTGTCCCAGTGTAATTAAATATACAGAAAGTTTAAAGCTTTTTAAGTTATTATGCTCACCTTTTAGAGGAGCTCCATTATCACACTTGTTGTTTTGTAGTAGTTGTTGTTCTGCTTTGATGCCATAAAAGTCAACCTGAAGTTTTTTGACACAAGTTTCAAATCATTCTCTTCTGGTTCCAACTTGAGAAGTTTTCCAATTGCAACTATTAAATCACACGTTTCTTGCTCAAATCGCTCGTCTATGCCCATTACCAGTGAGTCTATGAAAGGGTAAAATGTCAAACATCTGTCTTGATCTTCTTTACTATCAAAATAGTGAGAGTTTTGGACAGCTTTATCAATGCGTGAAGACACTTTTCTTTTTCTCAAAACAGGAACCTCCACGTCAATTTCTTCACAAACTTCTTTTGCACAATTAAAAATTTTGTTAGAAGATGTTTCATTCCTCTGTGACGAAGTTGACTCCCGGAGCATTTTAACCCCGTTCATGGCAGTCAAAAGGTCAATGTCCTCACTCTGAAGTGTTTTGCTTACTTTTAAAATCAATAAAAGTATCGGGTGAGTGATTTCCAAAGCCAACACAAAATCGAATGACTTCAGTTTATGTAAGAGCCCTCGACCTTTTATTTTCACATCAGCTTTGTCAGTTGTTGATATAATTTCCTGTAAGGCCTCAACAAGAACAACAAAATTTGTCTTCACTGATTTAACAGCCTCTGCCCTACAAGCCCATCTGGTTGTAGATAGGGACTTAAGAGTCGTTAACTTAGAGTTAGCATCTTTTGCCATTGCAGCAAACACTGCATGGCGTGATGTGCTTGCTTCTACAAAGCAAAATAAGGTTTGTACAATTCCAAAGAAGTTGAAAATTATGCGATTTTCTTTGCTTGAGGTACATGCATCAACCAAAACTAGATTCAAGCAATGCCCATAGCAATGAACATACATGATCTCTTTACACATCTCCTTACACTTTGCTTGAACTCCGTTATAGCATCCAGACATTGCTGATGCACCATCAAAACAAACAGAAATTACAGAGGACCAATCCATTTTTAAAGTATTTACAAGGACATCATTTAGTTTCTGAAAAACGGACTCTGCATTTTGTTTTGTTAATCTTTGTAAACAGACAAATTGCTCAACAGCACAGTTTTTTTCATCATCAAAATGTCATACTACCACAGACATTTGTTCGTTATGACCTAAATCAGAAGTTTCATCAGCTATCAATGACATTTTTTTCCCTTGCACAGAATTTACAATATTACGCTGAATAATGTTGTGCAATGCTTTGATTAAATCATTTTGAATGTGATTGCTTGTGTACATGGCATTTTGAGGCGATTCCTTTAAGTGTCTTTTCATAACAGGGTCATACTTCCTTAACATATCAACTAAGCTTAAAAATAGCCCTTTGTTTACGTTACTTTCATTTTCCCTGTGTCCTCTGAAAGGGTATCCTGATTTTGCTAAACAAATAACTATATCTATAAGCCTTTCCATAACGCCTCGGTTGTTATTTTTTTCAACTTGTTTTTTTACCAGAACCTCTTCTTTTTGTTTATCTAACAAAACATCGATTGGTGTTTCTTCATTGGAAGTAAAGCTGGAAAATGATTTCAAACTTTGATTGTGGCATGTTGACCCCTGATGTGCTTTGAAACACTCATTCGCCAATCCTGTCGTAATAAATGCTTTGTCAGTATGACCCTTTTTGCCTGAATCATTAGAAGAAAAAAATCGACAATATAAACAAAAAACTGCATCAGCTGAGGGACTGTACTCTATCCAATCATATTTTGTATACCACTGTGGTTGAAAACTTCTTAGCTTGTTCCCTACTTTAGTGGAAGGATATTTATTGAGTTTTGGTTGATAGGGACCTCGAACTAATCTATCACTTCTCTCAAATCTATTTTTAGGAATTTCTTGAATAGGATCGTCAGGGTGAGGAGTCGTTGGCTCATGTTTGGAAGTCGATGTCGATGGCTCATTAATAACATCATGCAACGGAGTTCCATTGGTGTACTACTTAAACTTTCACTTTTACTACTTTCACAAATTTGCACTTTTAAACTGACATTACTACTATTCTGTGTTAGTCCGTTCTGTTCTGTTCTTATAATAAACCTATCTAAACTATTTTTCTTCATTTTCACCTAACTAATTACGCACTATTTCACTTTCACTATTTGTCCCTAGTACCTATACTGCACTAAATTATTACTAAATTATCACGATTCTGTACTAATGCGGTGCGGTGCAGACTACAGAAACTTTAGCGCGCACGTGAAGTCAGTTAAGAACAGCTGTGGAATGTGGGAGTGGGTCGGTCGAGCCAGTAGACTGGTTGAGTGGTGGCGGTGAGGGGCGAGAAAGGGAAGGGAACAACGCACCACACACACCTTCCCTACACCACTCCGCTCCGACTCATGACTGAGTTCACTACCTTGATAGTTTCAGGTTTCATGTTCGTCTTGTTTAGTGAGATTCCCCGTATCTTCAAGGCTTCTAGCCCACTTTTCTCACACAAGTTTGTTACTCAATGAAGTAAAAATTACGAAAACATTGAGAATGTAAATACCAACAATATAAAAAACTTTTATTTATTTATTTAAATATAACTTATTAGCAGGTGCCTGTGCACCTGTGGCACCCCCCGTGCGCACGCCTATGGTTGGCAGCATACATATATTTTGTTTTCTCCAAGTTTATCTGCAGTCCAATTTTACTTGAGGCTTCCTCTAATGCTGTAAAGACACTAATGAGATCTCGTTTTGTCCTAGCAATTAGATCAATATCGTCTTCATATGCTAGGAGCTGTATACTTTTGTTTAGGATCGTACCTCTTGTGTTTATTTGGGAGTCTCTTATTGCTTTTTCTAGTGCTAGATTAAATAACAAGCATGACAGACTATCTCCTTGTAGGAGTCCAGTTTGAGTTGTGAATGAACGTGCCACAGTTTTCTGCACTTTAACTTTACATTCTACTTTCGAGAGAGATGCTTGGATTAATATAATTAAGTGTGTTGGTATCTGAATTCCTTCAATGCTTTGTAGTCCTAATTGGTCCACACTGTCATAGATGCTCTTAAAATCAATGAATAAGTGGTGTGTTTCTAAACCAAATTCTCGTGTTTTTTCCAGGACCTGTCTAACCATGAAGATTTGATCGACCGTAGATTTCCCTGGTCGGAAACCCGGAAACCACATTGGTATTTACCAATAACCTGTTCTGTGTACAGTTGCAGTCTATCATATATTATATACGTCAGAACTTTATAGGCCATATTTAGGAGCATGATTCTTCGATAGTTGTCACAAGTGAGTTGGTCTCCTTTCTTGTGGATCGGTACTATTATACCTATGTACCAGTCTTCCGGAAGTTTCACTTGTTTCCATATTAGTCTCACTAGTTGACAGATATGCTCTTCTAATACTCCTAGGCCATTTTTTAGCAGTTCTGGTATCGCGTCAGTACCAGGTGCTTTATTATTTTTTAGTTTTTTGCAGTGGCGGCTCGTGACTTAAGAGGCTGGAGGGCGCAGCCTTTAGGCTTTATAAAAATTTGAACTCACCTCGAACATTGTGAGCTGCTGTAGGTAGTCCGCGATTTTATTAATAAACATAACTAGACACATTCTTAGTCTCTTCACTGTCTCTTTAGTGTTGAAAGGGTCCACAAAAGTGTCTATACTGTTCCCACAAAAAAGTAATACACTATATTTTACACTATACTATTATTTTTATGATAGTTATACTCTAAACAGATCATTTATTTGTAGAGAAAGTCCATTCGCCTTTCCTATAAATTAATGAATTTTTCTAGCACTCTATCATCAAAGTCCTTCATTTCTTTAACAAGTTCCTTGTTGATAGATAGCATCGCAAGAGCATTCAGTCTCTCGTTTTTCATTGTATTTCTCAAGAAAGTTTTTAGTCTTTTCAGAGTCAAAAAGCAGCGCTTAGGTTTGGTAGTTATCAGACGGGTAGTTATGATAATTTTTATAAGTTTCAATAAATCTTTGAAAACTGACGTACGATTGTTTTCTTTCATAAAGTTAAGAAGTCTTATTGTGCCTTTAATATAATATAGGCTAATATAATTGTTTCAATTCACTCCGAACTTTGTTTTCTTGTAAGAAAGGGTAATGCTGAATCACTCGCTAAAATTTTTCTTCCTGAAAGTTTGTAGAAAAAAGTGGAAATAAGTCGTCATTGGACACCAACGAAGCTGCCACCAGGTGTCCCGTGTAAGTAAATCTACCTTTTACTTGAGTTATAATGATGTCACATACTTCTTTTGCATCCCCTATTCTAGTGCTGCATCCAACATTATTGTTCCTTTTTCTTGGTTACTCAAGGAATCCTCGTTTATTTGTGTTTCTATTTTATTTATTTTCTCCCTCCCTTTCTACATCTCATTTTCAAAAATTCTGATGTCACTTTGCCACATTACACTGCCTTTGTTCCTACTCTGTAGTTATTGATATATTATGTTCATGTGATATAGAATTCTATGGAAAAAAGTTAGCCAGAACATGAAATTTTGGTTCAGAAGAGTCCTTCTGTGACCATTCCTTCATTAACTGAGAGTTTGTTTGTAGACTTTTCTTAAAAATTTCAAAACATTCTTCCAACTTATATTGGTTTTCGTACACAACGTTGATTGTACGAATGTAGTAATTCCATTTTGTTATAGAAACTCTGGGTAACCTGGCTTACATTACTTCCTGTTAAACGTTCGTTCGTAGAAATGAATGTGACAAAAGTGGTGGAATAGCAGACAGATTTGAGAAAGAACTCTAACCTTGTTGTTTACACTTGTTGCTTTATCTAATAACAATTTATTTGATGAGTGTAACAGTGTACAAATTATGCGAGCGGATACACTTCTCTAATTTTTGCCTGTACACCTCCAACAGAACCACACATAACATTAACGCCATATAAGTCTCAGTTATTAACGTTTCCTGTGATGTGTGCAGAAGACGATTTATGTTGTCCATTATGCACTTTGCTAAGGTTTCTGCATATTTACCTTCAGGACTGAGAAATCCGCAAAACGTTTCGTATACCGATCCCTTAAACACGTATTTAAAAACTAATACCCATGTGCAGTGGCTTGTCACATCGGTTGTCTAGTCACATTCGATTTCCACAAATTCTGAAGCTTGTATCTCCTTTTCTATTTCTTCCCTGCAGACACTTGGGTAAAATGATAAAACAAAACCTAATAATTCGACACTACTAACCTAAATTATTCGTGACGCTATTAAAAAACACACACTGAAAACCTAAACACTAAATAAATGCCTGCACTGAATTAATCACAGCGGAGAAAGTCTAAACACCTAAAAGAGCAAATCTCAGACTATCAGTAGTCTGCGATTAGTACGGAGTGAATCACGTCACTTTTTGCTCAACGAGGCGCGATAGGAGACGCGCCGGATTGCCAGTGGAAATACCACATATAAGCTTACAGGTTCATTCAACGTTGGACAGAGTGCGGGATGGAGAAATGGGCGCGATTGGAAGAGCGCCGTGATGCTGTTCCGAAAACATTTCTGCTATTACCTAACACGAAAACATTTTCTCGTCCGAAGTATTAAATAAAGATATAATGACTTTCCATGAGTGGTGATAATGGATTGTTTAGTGATATGATTTAAACTGGAGGGCGCGCGCCTTAGCACCCTAAGAACGAGCCGCCCCTGGTTTTTTGACTGCTTCTTGTAGTTTTTTGACTTCCTCTATCATTGGCAATATATCTTTCTCTCTGTCGTCTTCCATATTCAGCTCTATCTCGGTAGTCTCTGTTTCCTCTGTAATATTCAAATGATCTTGAAAATGTTTTGTCCATCTCTCCAGTATTAGCTGTTCCTCACCAAGTATCTCATCATCTCTATTTCTACACAAATGAATTCTTGGATTAAAATCTTTTCTACTCTTATTAAGTTTCTTCTACAATTTTCTGGCCTCCTTTTGCATATATGAGGGGGGACCCAAAAATAACGAGAATTTTTCTCTGGCAGTTAGTAGAATGCTAGTTCCAACTTCTCCCGCTAGGTGCCTTCACTAGACACCATTTTGTATCAGTTGCCCTAGCAGCATTGTTGTGGAAACATTAGCGCGGTCAGTGTGACTATTTTTTGTAAGCGCTGTGTCACGTTTTCGGCGATTTGTCAATGGCAGACATTAAATACCAACGTGCTAACATCAGGTTCTGTTTCTTGTTAGGGGAATCAGCAGCAGAAACTGTCGCAATGCTTCAGACGGCTTATGGGGAGGAAGCTTTGAGCCAGGCAAGGATTTACGAGTGGTTTTCTCGTTTTAAAAGTGGTCAAATGTCAATTGAAGACGAACCACGACCGGGACGTCCCTCGACTTCCAAAACGGACGAAACATTGAAAAAATCTGTGTTGCGATCATGTTTGATCGACGTAGAACAATCGATGAATTGGAGGAAATGACTGGAATATCCTGGAGTTCATGCCAACGAATTTTGACTGAAGATCTGAAGATGAAACGTGTTGCAGCAAAATTCGTTCCGCGTGTGCTTTCTTGTCGGCTCAAAATCCTTGCCTGGCTCAAAGCTTCCTCCCCATAAGCCGTCCGAAGCATTGCGACAGTTTCTGCTGCTGATTTCCCTAACAGGAAACAGAACCTGATGTTATCATGTTGGTATTTAATGTCTGCCATTAAATTAATTTAAAAATCGCTGAAAACATGAAACAGTGCTTACAAAAAATAGTCACACTGACCGCGCTAATGTTTCCACAACAATGCCGCTAGGGCAACTGATACAAAATGGTGTCTAGTGAAGGCACCTAGCGGGAGAAGTCGGAACTAGCGTTCTACCAACTTCCAGAGAAAAATTCTCATTACTTTTGGGTCCCCCTACATATGTCTCTTCCAATTCTTACAGTTCCACTTGCATATATTTTTTCTTTTTTCCTTTATGTACCTTCTTCTCCTCCCTTCTTAATTGTTTGTATTCTCCTTCAGCTTGTCTGGTTCTTCTATTTAGTAATCTCATTTTTTTTTAGTAGCCTCAGCACATTCCTCATCAAACCATTCTGCCTTTCTCTGTGCGTTACTTTCTTCCCCGATTGTTTCTTCAGCTGTGTCTTGTATAATTTTCTTACATGTTTCCCAGTACTCATTTATATTCTTACTTGTCATGTCAGCTTTAGCCTGCAGTTTAGTTTTTAGTATGTCTTTGTATTTCCGTGCTGTATTACAATCCTGCAACAACTCAACTTTAAATTTTTCTGCTTTCTACCCCTTCTTTTTTGTATTAGAAATTCTTGATCTTATTTTTACTTGGATCATAAAATGATCAGAGTCCATGTTTGCTCCTCTTCGATTCTTTACATCTAGTACATAGCTAAAATGACGTGTGTCAATAAGTACATGGTCAATTTGATTGATTGTCTTTCTATCTGGATACTCCATGTTCCTTTATGTACATTTTTATGGTCAAAGTGTGTGCTAGCTACCACCATGTTGAGTGCAGCTGCTAGGTGTACTAGCCGAGTTCCATTATCATTAGAATCTCTATGGAGGCTATGTTTATCTATAGTTGACATATATCCCTCTTCTTGTCTACTTTTGGCATTTAGGTCTCCTATAATGATTTTAATGTCATTTTGGGACATTCTTGTATACAGCTTTTGAGTTCTCCATAGAAAGCTTCTTTTTCATCGTCCTCTTTTCCTTCTGTCAGGGCATGTACATTGATTATTGAGTAGTTGACAAATTTTCCTTTCATCCTTATCTCACACATTCTTTTATTTAATGCTTTGAAATCAATTATTAATCTTTTTATTCGGTCACTTACTATAAATCCTGTTCCAAATATGTGCTCATTTGGATTACAGATACTGTATATTCTACATTTTTGCTTTTCCCATATTCTTTTACCAGTCCATCTTATTTCCTGCTTATTTGCAGCGCCATTATGTCTACACTGTACTTCTCTAATATATATATTAATAAGGATTAGTAGTGCACCAGATCTATAAACGGATCTCACATTCCATGTGTACCAACCAAAATCATTTGCCTTTTTCTTGCCAGGTTGGTGCCTGTAGTTCTGAAACGTCCCACTGAATTTTAAAAAAAAAATTTTGTTAATTTTTTTTTCAGGGGTTGTTACTTAATTCTTAAAACTAGACTTGTGGTCTAGACGGAAGAAAAATTGTGGTGAGCCCATCGTGACAGGAGTTGCAATAAAACACTTGCATAACTATAACAGCGTTTTATTAGTGTTCATGTTACATATCATGATAACATTTTCAATCCAGTGTACACAATTGAATTCTCAATGTTCATTTCATAGACATGTGTCTATCAAGTAGTATTAATCACAATTGGCAATATTATTAACAAACAACAATTTATTCAACACATTTAATTACACTGTTCCAACATAAGCCGACCTTTCTATATATTAACATTTATTCAAATGACCTTTTCTAAATCACAGTCTAACTAAAGTTGCTAAATAACAATTCTATAGGTACCTTATTAATTCAATTTATGCTCACACAATAATACCTCATCACTGACAAGAAACATGTAGTATGTCGGTTTATATCTGATAAATGAAATTTAAAAAATTTAGCATTAAAAACATTGTACATATACTTATATACTGACACTACCATAATATTCTTATATGCACCAGTTGCTCAGAAAAAAATGGTCCCATAAAGTTCTGATACTTTGAAACTTATTCTTACCCAAGTTTTATAATAGATCATGATAATGTACTGTTTCTCATAAGAAGATTTAGAAAAGCTAGCCGATAATAATTTACCATTACTTTATGCATAACGTTGTTACTGACATTTTACATTCACCAGAAACTGTATTAATAAAAACTGACCAACTAACAGTTTAAAATTTTTCTTTGCCAATTACACACAGCAAAAGACTATTAGTGTTTTGTACAATACAGTATGGCAATGGACATATATTAACAGGAAGATTCTTTAATACAGTTAATCACACAATTCACAACATGTCTCCAAGGCATGCTATAACAGAACCTTAATAGTTGAATATCTGCATTTACTGTATATGAAGGTGTCTTTCGTTTTATACGTTAAATCCAATGAAATGCTGTGTGCGTGTGGTTTAATATAAGGAATACTCCCACCTGTACTTGGGAGATTACATGTTATCCGGAATTAGAGATGATGATGACTATGTTGAGGCAACTGGTGAGTTTGAGCTCTGAATTCATTTTCTGGGCAGTTGTTCAGGCTGGTGTAGTTGGGATTCCTCCGGGTCTGACGGCATTGGGGAGGTTATTGCGATGCTCTGCCGATGAAAACTGATGGCCTGTCTCCATCCTCGCAACCCTTTCTCCTCCTGACTATGCGGGAACCCTGAAGCGCTTAAAAAAAATTACGAACTCATTTCGTAAAAATGAACCACAATGTACCACGCCGCCAGACCAAGGTCCCGTCAGAGAGCAAAAATTTTAAATAAAATGAGAATTCCTGCCTGCCAAGCACGTGTATGGAAAACTTGTATAAAACAGCTGCCGCATCGCCGCGGACTAGATTACGTCGCTCCAAGCTATCGCAATATAGCGGTCAAGGCCGAGCTATATTGCCGTGCTCTTGCCTAGGCCGCGCGTAACCTATGTTACTGATGTTCGATCGGCATTGTCGGCGTGAAATATGTCCAGGAAAATTTACTATCTAAATTTGCAATGGAACAGTTCCGTCCGAATTTTTTCTCTTGAGCAATCACAACAATAGCTTTTTTACAGGGTGAGGTCATCAGCCTCACACCCAACCCCCAACCTCGAGGACCAGGTACTTTAATTTCGGAGTGTTCTTCCTCTAGACAGGCTGCCTTCACCTTGGCTGTGGAGTCCTGTCCAACCTCGCAGTTCACCTGCCGTACCACTGTCCTTCAGTTCTGCCTGGTGATGTTCAGCTATAGACCCAGCTGACTACTACCGTCTTCGGCCCCATGCCAATACTGGTGGGTGCTGCTGCCCTCCACCAGGGATGTTTCTTGACTTCTCAGTCTAGATCCGTACTGTTCTGCAAAAACAGGGTCACCTCGAGTAGGATGTGGCTCTTCACCACGCAGTAGGGTCTTGGTTGGGTAGAAGCTAGGGGCTCTATTGGGGCGCCATCACTTCCTCCAAGCCTGAGACTTATGAGGACCAGTGCCCAGTCAACTCCGAAACAAAGGTGCTACTTCTCTAAGATACCTCAACCCCAATGTAACAGTATTCACTATTTATAAGAAGTAATGTTTATTATTATTATTTTGTGACATTATTTTGATGAAATTATTAGAATGTTTATACTGTTGAACAACAGATTAATTTTTAAAATATGGCCTTGATTGTAAACTGTATATACCATTACATTATTTATTGAAACAATAATATTTATGTGCACATTGTGTATAGTACATACATGTATGCACAAGTGACTGGAGGAGAGATTGTCTCTAAGCTTTGAATATGTAAAATAAATAATAAAGGCACAGGGTATATAAGTTATATTATGTGATAATGGAATTAGGTCAGTAGGCGATCAACCCAAGTACTTACCTCTGTATGACTTTGTCCTTCAGAAAACATTTATTGTACAGTATTAAACAATACTATATCCATTATATATAAAATAAAATATAACTATTTCTAATGTTAATCTTCTTCAACTTATTGACGGTCTGTTTGTTACAAGCCAGATGGTCTCTACTTTATATTTGATAATTTAAAACAAATGCAGGTTGGTTCCCGCAACAGTTATAAATTAACATTAGCTGCCAGGAAATGTACAGGTGTTGTGTTTTTACATTTCAACACAATTAAATAATAACCTGTAAAGTTCCCAAACTTTTCATTCCGCGGAGGCCCCTCAAAAAATTATTAAAAATTTCATAGATCCCATCTGAGTTATAAAATAAAACAGTAAATATGATACAAACTCTAATATTTTAATTAAAACGTATTAAAATCAAAATTCTCTTAACTTGCTATATTAATAATATCAAACCTAGTTTAATGTGAACAATGAAGCAGCTTTTGAACAATTAGCTCTGCAATATTAGGTTTAATGTCTGATAATTTCACTCTTGACAACAAGTTTATTTCTTAACTTCACCAACCTCGGCTCTATCTTTCCAGCCCCACACGTGTCAAAATCCAGCTGGTTAGGCGTAAAATCAGCTACACGGAAAAACGTTTTGCTTAGATACAGTGCTTATACATGGACTAAAACAGTGCGAGGATTTCTGCGTTGATGCGACGCTCTAGTCAGTTTGGCTGACAAGCAGATCTGCTACACGACATGATTTAAAGACACAAAAGCTATTGGTTTGAAATTACTTTACAATTACAATTAGTTTGCACCAAAAAAAACTTGAATCTTCTACTAATTGTTTAAGATTCTAAAATTTAGATTAAATTGAATAAAATTTCTATTTTGTCTTAAAAGTGTCCGTGGACCCCACTTTGCAAACCACTGCTGTGAACTATTGTAAATTTATTAGTGACTAATTAACAATAATATTAGTGACACTGGAGCATTTAAATTGGTCCAGAAAGGTGACAAGTTAAGAAAAAAAATGCAGTATAGAACATAATTTTATTAAACTTATAACACACGTAGTGGTTTTTTTCTCTTACAGACTTGCGCAGTGGGAACTTTTAATAACAACACTTTTCCATTTGACAGTAATGTTTTATTGATATGTTAAATACCAACTGATTATTAATACAAATTAATAAACACTATTCCAACACAGATCACAAGTAATTTGAATAAAACCTTTCACCTCATTCGCTGAGTTAGCTTGCTCATTGCGAGCTTCATCAAAAGCTGCCTCTAGGAACACTGTTCAATATGTTTTTGGAGATGTTATCAAAATTTAAAAGATTGTTTTTTGTGTGTGTGTGTGTGTGTGTGTTTTGAGTAATGTGTTCAAATAATATGTATGATTTAAACTGTGTCATTAATTCAAGATGTTTCCATGCATTTTTGGAAATAAGGCATAGAAACATCATAAACATCCAGACACAATTTAAATCACTCATACTATTTGAACACATTACATAGCACACACACAACATCTCCAAAAACATATTGGACAGCACAACTAGCAGCAGAATCTGACGAAGCTTGCAATGAGCAAAAGTTAGCTCAGGCGATCAAGTAAATATTTGAAAAAATGTTATCCAAATTACTTGTGTCCCACGTCAGAATAGTGTTTATTAGTTCATAGTAATACTTTAGACATGTTACGGACAACAAAATCCCAGACAATATTAATATCACACATGTTACTATCAAAATAATGTGGAATTCTCAGCGGTAAAGCAAAATATGGTTGCTGACTTACTGAAGAATGTTGATTTCTCTGGAGAGCTTCATTGCACACATCTATTAAGTTTCTAACTCCTCTATAAATTTATTATACCATATACTCTAAGATTCGTTGTATACATGTCTGTAATATTAAAAAAAGAATACAGCTGAGAAGAAAGAAAACTGTATAATTTAACAATATGCTAATTATAAATGTATAATAACAATATAACAAAATTTACAGTACATATTAGAAAATACTGTTTCTCTGCCATTCTAGTTAGTTTTTTTGTTAACCTTACATTGATCGATTTATCCATTTTCTGACATTCCTAATCTATTTTAATAACACCAAAAGGAGTCATTATTATATTTTTGATAGCTGATATTTTAGATAGCTATCACTTTGGATAGCTTTTGAAAATTAATCACTAATTTTCACAAGATTTTGGACACTTTCCAAATTTGACTATCTACAGACTCAATATATATATAAATCTATTTGAAGTTAAAACAAGTAGTTATGTAAATTTCTTATTTTGTTTAAAATTAATACAAATCAATAAACAATGTTGTAAATACGTTTCAGAGGAAATGGTTGGTATGTGTGGTATATGGGGCTCATTGAATAGTGGCCATCGTAGTTATGATGAAAACATGAACAGGATGTCTAGAAGGTAGTAACAAAAGTTTTTAATTTGCATGCACCATGAAACACTGCATGTGAATAATGAAAGTTAGCTAATGCAATCCATAAGTTGCACAGTAACGTTAAAAATATAATAATAATAAATAAGAATCACTGAGGATTTTCTTTTAATTTTTAATTTACAAAAAAAAAGATAATTTTTACAGATTAGACAGGACTATGGTTCTAGATACAACCTTATTTACATTTTTTGGGTATGCCACTACAGAAAGGAAGAATCTGTCTTTTAGCTGGGAGGGAATACATGTGAGCTCCGTTCTCTGCACTCAGTAGTATTAAATATCTTGAATGTATGTTTATCATGCATCCTTTAAGTTTGTTTAAATTTGTAATGCTATGATTAAGTAATTATTATCATAAATTATATAGACTGGTAATTACCTTTATCTAATTCCTTCCTTGCAACTTTTGATTGTTTGCATAATGACGCGTTTCAGGAACACAGTCCCATCATCAGGTTATAAAAATGAAATCATGAACTAATCACTGGTCGTTACGTTTAAAATAAAACCACAGCACAACATTTGAATTCATGCGAACACATAGCTATGTGCATTCACACACGTGCGCGTCGTCGTAAAGTTAAAAGTCGACTGATTTTGTTATCACAAACTTACACAGGCAGTCGTCTGCTTTCTTCTTGTTGTGTGTGTATTACTGTGTCGTAGAAGACGTTGGATTTAAATGACAACATATCATTCAATAGCTCATCATGCTGGAATTTACTTGCTTTGTAAATTATGAATTCTTCCATTGCATCCATGAAGCTTCCTTTCTTACAGTAATGTAGAGGTTTTAAATTTTGTGTAAAACTGGTATAATTATGTTGTATTCTATTAAGTGCTGCGCGTAACTGGACTTTGTATTATTGATATTCTTCTTGGGTAGATGTTCTATATATCTATCTTTAAAACCTCTTTCTGTTTGTCCAATATAGAATTTATCGCAGTCATCACATACAATTTTATATATGCCAGAACATGTTTCAGGATTTTTGTTTCTTTTTGTTCGTAATACATTTTGAATATTATTGTTTGTTTTATAAGTTACTGTAATGTTATATATTTTTTTAAATTGTTTTTTAATGATTTGTGGTATCAAGTTAGTGTACTCAACGGATATAAATTTATTGTCATGTCTCGGTTTGTTTGTTCCTAGATTCTTTTTGTGTCTGTGTTTATCGATCAACTTGTCGACAATTTTATTTTAAACTTAACGACGAGTGATTAGTTCATGATTTCATTTTTATAACCTGATGATGGAACTGTGTTCCAGAAACGCGTCGTTATGCAAACAATCAAAAGTTGCAAGGAAGGAATTAGATAAAGGTAATTACCAGTCTATATAATTTATTAAAGTATGCAACTTGGAGACCAAACCAAAAATGAAAATTATTATCAATTAAAAAGTTGGCTATTTAATAACATTTTAATAATTATTAAATAACTAAATACTATTAATCTTGTATTGGGTTGTGTATTTACAGATGTATTGTTTTCAGATTTGTATCTATTATAAATAATAGAAAAATAACTGTAATGTTTTTTACCACCATCATCATCATTGGCTCGACAGCCCTTTGTGGGCCCTGACCTTCTTCAGAAGATTTTGCCATTCTTTTCTATTCTTAGCCACACTCCTCCAGTTTCTAGTTTCAAGAGTCCTGATATCCTGACTCACCCCGTCCATCCATTTTAGTTTTTGCCCTCCAACTTTATTTTTAAGCTCTGGCTTTGCATCAAACATCTTCCCAACAACTCTGCCTTTACAACCATGTTCAGTGTAGGTTTTTCTGCATTGTGTTAAATAGTAGTAACACATTTGTATTCACTATAGTATAACAATATATGTTAGTACAGCCACTAGGCGTTCGTGCACCTGCATGCAATCTTAAATTTGCCACCCCATGTCTTTTTCCTATCTCAATCTCACTAAAGAACAGTCGATCTTAAGTAACATTTTATAAGCTGGTAGGGTGAAAGTCTGGTATTAAGTAGGATCTGCCATGCTGCGTTACCCAGCCTATCGAATAAAGCTGAGTTGTGTATGGTTCGCGATCAACCCCTATAATGCAGTGCTGCTTGTGATTGGCTAATGTGGTGCATCGTATGTTATATAGGGAACCCCGTTTCTTCAGGAACTAATTTTTTTGCCTCTGTTAGGGGTATGTTCGGCCTACCATCCCTTGTTGAACTTTTTAAAACTTTTACTACTGAAGAAGTCCTGTGGGTGGCCAAAGTATCTATAAAACTAAAAATGTCATCTCAGAGCAATTGAGCTCAACCCAATACCCTAGACATTATAAACACTTTTAAAAAACATTTTATAATTTTTAGTTTAGAGAATTATCTTTTCCCAACTGCAAGTGATGCCAAAAACTTACTGCTGTAAGTAATATTCTTAATGTTATTGCTGTATTTGGGAACGTTGAGAACAAATTAGTATGAAAAAGTTACTGAAAAATGCTTGACAGGTCACACATCAGATTTTGGAAAAAAATTCAGTTTTAAAAATTTAGTTCATTAAACAAATTAGGCCTATCACTATCTGCCTCATCTTGAGAATGATTTTAAGGTTATATCTAAAATGTATAATTAATGCAATAATCATATATTTATTATTTTCTATATAAGTAACTCGACGTTTCTTGCAGTAATTATATAATTTGTGATGTTATTCAATTTGTTTCTTCTGCAAGTAGTATAATTTCGTACGAAATATTATATAAAATATATAATATTAATATATTAATATATATATAGTAATTGTTTAATTAATATATAATTATCTTTGGGGCAATTAAACAAATTACTACTAAAAAATCCAAATACACTATCAAATACTTCTAAGTTTTCAAACCTGCTGTTCAGAGAGGATAAGCTCAGATCCTGAACTTTGTAAAACAAAACTCTACTTTGTAGTTATTTCTCATAGTATCCACTAAATTTTACGGTGCTTTGGGGTCTTTTTTTGAAGTTCATACAAGTTTATGCATTATATGAGAAACATAATATGGATACAATTGGAAGAATTTGAGGTACATTAAAAAGTTGATATTGAGCGGGTAAAACGTAAAATTTATACATGTCAATGATGATGTGATTTCCTGCCCCTTGATTGTGCCATTATACAACATTACACTTCCACTTACAGCAGCATCTTCTATAGTAATCATTTCCATCGCCTCCGGTGCCTAGCTCAATCTAGTGTTAAGCACCCATGTTTCAGCTTCACACAAGACTTAGACCATCAATTATAATTCTATATATCCTCATGTTGTCGATTCCGTGACACTCTACAACAAGGAATTTAGCTGACTTCCATTTTGTTCAAGCCTTCTGATGTAATGTTGCTTCTGGATATTGTATTTACTTATTTACTGGTATATATTGAGTTTACCTCTACACTCGTATTCAGTCTTGTCCTCCTGCCATTATTCAGGTAAAATATTAATTGATATATCTGTATGAAATTTTTTAAATGGCTTGCATTCAGTAAAATAATTTGCATGCATTAAATAATTTGCTTCAGGCGTCTGCTATAAATCATGCTGCAGTTTACTTTTATGTGGAAAACAAATAGGTGGACTAAATTGTTTATATAGAGTTATTTCAACCGCAACCAGAGTTGACTTGATTTCCTACAGAACACATTCCTCTCTTGCTTCAGCTCTTATGTACACAGTATTTTTAAAGAGAATTTTGCCAGGCGTTAATTTGATTTGTACTTAAAAATAAAAAATAAACAATGTTTGACCAATATATAACTTATGCTAAACTTGTGTTGCTACCACTAATACTCACTTACACTTCCATGAGCGGTTTCAAGCCTCTCAGCTCATCTTCAGATGGAAACAACCTATCTGGTTATTGTTGCTAAACACAAGTTTAGCATAAGTTACACTTAACCACTAAATTGTATTTATCGTTTAACAATATATAACTGGGTTTTTGTGTAGGTGATTTGACATTTTCCTAGACAATTAAGTATGATGGCTGCTTTATAGAAAAAACATGCTGTTCAGATACTTACAAAATGTCTATAATTATCTTGCCCATAATTTTTCTTCTCTTAAAAGTAATATCATTTAAGATTACAAGTTAACACTGAAGATACAAGTTTTAGTTGAAGGCCACCTTACTTCGTAAATATTTGTTATTTTCACAGTTTATTCCTCATATTTAGTGACCTATTTTCATGTACACCTCTGAATTATTTTGTTTAAACCAACCCGGTATTAATATATGAGATGGGATCTACAAATGATCATGACTTACATGTTTATAGATGCTTACATGAGAGCAGTGCATAAAATGTGCTGCTGACTGTGCCGTACAAACTAACTGTCATTTGCCAATTCCACTGTAATATGTTACATCAACAAAAGTGTGCACACGCACAAGCTGTCAGTTAAATTAGTGAAAGTATCAATCACTAATGATGTCTTGAAGAATGGAGCATGTGCATATAACATTTTGCTGAAAACATGGTAGAACCTTACAGATGCACTCCACTTGCTTAACAAAGTATACAAGGAGGACTGCTGTATATAAGCCAAATGCATTCCGATAAGTGATTTATGCAATTATAGAAGGTAGAATGTCTTATGAAGCTCCCAAGCCATGTTGGCAACCATGTCACTAGTAATTGTGCTATACGGTATTCTTGTAAAAAGTTGTTTACATCAGCATCAGCATAGGATGCTGCCAGCTAACTTTGTCTAAAAAGATTCCGGTGTATCATTTAACTGCAAAATTTGTGCAGTTTGTTGATTGATGTTAAGAAGAAAACAGTGTTGAAATCAGTCAGGCATTGCTTGTAAATGGAAACAGTTACAAAAATTTTGTAATAGAAGTCAAATGTCTCTGCAATGTTTTTACCAAGTTTGTAGAAAAATTATGTGTTCACACCTTGTGCTTCAAGACTTTTGCTGTCACTTCTCATTACTCTGGCAGATATCTTGTGCACGTGAACAAGGAATAATCCTGTAGATATAACTTAAAACCCAATGTTTATAGCCATACAAGTAATTGGAAGTTTGTAAAAAATTATTACTAGGTATATTCTGTAGCCATGATACACTGAGGCAGCAGTATGTATATTGTAACGAGTTTAATATCCTTCATAGGGTTAAATAAAATTATGGTTATGTTTGAAATGTTATTTTGAGTTTGTTGTTGTTGAAGGTTACTAATGTTGTAAAGTGATTTAAAATGTAACATTCGAGGTTACTTAAAGTGTGTTTACAATTGTGTAATTATAATTGTTTGAAAATAATTCCCTTAAATCAAACGAATAAAATAGTTGTGTTGGTAATATTTAAATACTAGGTTTGCTTAAGCTTAACAGTAAAGTATAATAGTTGGTCGCTTGAGGATGATGATCGTTTTGTTGATACTGGCTGTGAAACTTCTCCTCCAGGTCGATAATAGTCTAAGTACGTTATGTCTAGTAATATCTGGACAATATAATAAACATAATATACTTTCACGTACCTGGTCGTGTTTTCTAGAAGTTCAATAAACTGTCAACTCAGTTTACAAAAACCAACTCACTTTAGTTGCAAGGTTAGATTGCCTTGTTTGTTAGTGGGCGCCACACGGATTTATTTTGGGAAAATCCCGTGTAAAACCCATAAATAGAATCACTGAATGATTTAAAAAAATTTAAAATAATTGTTTATTACCTTTATGGCAATGCTATTCCATATATTCAATCACAACTGAAGGTTGTTTAAGCTTTCCTGAATAAAATATTTAACTATCTGTTAGAAATAAATTAAGTCGAGTTATGCTGTTAATTATGGGTTTTATTCATACCCTCGGTAGAGAATTCAAAACAAATACAATTAAAAACATATAATGATGTACAATTGTAAATAAGTTATTATATACCCTATCAGGCTGGCTCAGAGCACAAGTGGTAAATCTGGCTAAGTCCAGATATTTGTTATTTTCAACATTAATATTATTAAAATCTCAGAAGTGAATTCTTTGAGACACGAAAAAGAAAGTTATGCCTACACAATATCTAATAATTTTCTGATATAAGATCGATCAACAATGTTTTCACGTTACTTTCATAAAGTAAACAAATAAAAATAACCTATTTGATAGGTTGTGCGTTCGTCACGCTTGATTTCTGAATTACAACGTTTATAAATTGAGAACACTTATAACTAACATTCAGCTTAATTAATAATGACAAATTCATAAAATAAATTGAGACATGGTGTAACATTGAAATGTTTCTGTGTTTTGCGTCAGTACAGATCAGTGTATAAAAACGTACAGGTTATGGCGCTCGGAGAAAAAATGAAATAATGGTTATACTGTTACCTTTTGGTTTTAATTATTTAATTAAAACTCATTTTAGCACCTTGATAATCGGATTATAATGATTATCATTTTTCACTGCACACGCACAAGAACAGAGTATTTCGATCCGCTTCTAACTTAATGGATCATAAATAACATTATTTAATTACTTCTGTTCATTATTTTCCCGCACAAAAATGAAATAATACTGCACATAATCACTATTGTTTTCTGTAGAATAATTTGAAGTAGTTGTTTCTTGGTGTTGAGCTATTTCCTTCGATGTATTATGTTGATGACGCTAACCGTTATTAAAAATGTTGAGATGGCGAGCACACGTTCCATGCTGTATGAAGTTGATAAGTGTCTAACGAGAATCGGTTACATTCTCTTATATACCCCGCCCGTCGATCGGCGTTAGGCAAAAATGTTAATTACTAACTAATTTTGTGATTGGTTCTTGCAGGTGTGATGAGTATGACGTAATGTCTGTATAGCTGTTAATAACGGTTTTTTAACTGTCAAACTCTGAGGTGACAGATAGCTTTCAATGTTGTTGGTATTAGTAAACAAATTTCTGATGCATATTTTGTAAATGATGCTAACACCTTTCCCGCACTTAATACAGTTGCGATTGGGTCGATATCGTCATAAAATTAAAGATTATTTTGTCCTCTTTAATTTGATGTAGTTTGATACCAAGTTCACTTCACGTTTACTGACATTGCTACATAAACAATGTTCAGGTACACTATTTTGCACTGTCGTCTGTTTACCTGAATCGACGATTTTACACTTTGATTAATATTGTTTTGTGTACACATAGCATTTTATTACTCAAACGTTTATGTGAGAACACTATTAACTCTGTACTGACCTTCAATTACTGAACATTATGAATACACCTTAACTTTATACATTGTAATGAACGATTCTTATTACTATGACATTTCGTTTTTCGCTAACTCGTTCTATTCTACTACTTAACAATTGAATTATGATTAAATATATCATTTTAATAATGTTTTTTGCTATGTTGGAGCATAACAATTGTTCTGTGTATTTAATTTACACTTACGTTACCTCCCAATAATCAACTCACTGATTATTGCTTTGTCTAGGCCTTGTTAAGACATACCGTCTATACTGGAATTTTGCCTTAACAACATTTATAGGTTCACTATTCGGTAATTTGTTAAGGTACCTTATTCGTATAAGATTCCCTCTTACAAATGGTTTTTCTTTCTCATAAGTATATTTGATATTGAAATATATCTTTGTTCTCACTTTGTAGCCATTGCTAATTTTAGTTTTTGGCATTCATAATTTACTAGTCATGGTTAAATTTGTTATCAGCAAAATGCTAATTCTGGTTTCACAGTATTCAGATTCTTAGTGATTCACTTTTTATTTACATATCATATTCTGTTTACATTATCTACTGACTTGATTGACAGCTTAAAGTACATTTACTCTGTCCATCAGTTTGTGTTAGTCATTGTCTGGTTGTAGTGTCAAACAGTATTTGGGTTTACTGTTTCATGTGGTACTTCTGCTTCATTCTTCTTTCTTGATTCCTCTCTTCTTGTTTATTCTTATCACTATATTCCCTATTTACATTATTGTTCTGTCCTTATAAAATCTGACAGTATACGTTTAGGTTAGGTAACATTTTGTTATGTTACAATATTGATGACTCATTAGGACAAAATAATCTATTAAAAACGAAAATTGAAACTCCCTGTCTCCCTAGAATATTCTAGGATCCCGACTATTTAAACATTTTATTTTGAGCAGGAAAACATAACACAAACACCTCAAAATGGATATTTCCATTCTCATTGACAAAATAAACCAATTGTGAATAAATATAATTATACCACTACCGACTCGGAACACGAAGTTTTTTATTGATAAAAGTGTAAAAGTTTTACCTTGTAGCCTGAACCAGTTTGGCCAAGAACAAGACGGACAGTGCTCCCAGTGGCAGCCTCTGACAAAGGATATAATAAGCGAAAACTGGTTAAGGCTACAAGGTAAAACTTTTATGTTTTTACCAATAAAAAGCTTTGTGTTCAGAGTCGGTAGTGGTATAATTATATTTATTCTTGGATTTCATTCTCCATGACATGTCCGTTACTTAACTAAATATAATTAATTCGCTACCAACTCGGAATACAAAGTTTTTTTATCGGTAAAAACGTAACAGTTTTACCTTATAGCCTGAACCAGTTTCTGCTTTCAAAAAGCTTCTTCAGAGGCTGCCGTTAGGAGCACTGTCCGTCTTGTTCTTGGCGATGGTATCAACTTTTGAAGGATGGCCTATGTAGAATTTGTTGCAATCAAGACAGGATGTAGTTTTAAACAGATACATTGAACACACAAAAGCACTACACTCCACTACAGAACTGACCTTTGCATACCACCTCATTGAAGCAAATCACACATACAAAAACATCGACAATAACATGGACATTCTACATATACAAAAGGCCAAAAACTAGACACTCTTGAACAATTGGAAATATACAAACACATGAAAATACATAAAAGCGACATCCTAAACGAACAGACACAATTCAAATCACATGCATTATTCAAACATATCACATCCCACACACACAAAATCGATCCTTAAAAGTTGATACCGTCGCCAAGAACAAGACGGACAGTGCTCCCAACGACAGCCTCTGAAGAAGCTTTTCAAAAGCGAAAACTGGTTCAGGCTATAAGGTAAAACTTTTACATTTTTACCCATAAAAAACTGTGTGTTCTGAGTCAGTAGTGAATTAATTATATTTAGTTAATCAACAGACAACGAAATCCAATTGTTGTGAATATTTCTTCTATTCCATTACAAAACTGGGAAGTCTCAAGATTTATTTATATTACTGTCCTTAATGTATACATCTTGCTGCAGGAGGGAGGGTTACAACACTCCTACTTGGATAGACCTTAGACATAAAACCTTCACGTACCAGAGATCATTAGCAGCTGTAATATAACAAATACAGAAAGCTATAAATTGATGTACTTCCTACAATTACCAACAACTCTTGTCCTGCTTATCATCAATAACCTACAACCATAAAATAATCCTGGTCTTCAACACCGCATGCACATTCCTTGGTCAGTAACCCCTCCTATAGAAAAGTTCCTGGCAATGTTACTGCTGTTATTCCGTAGAAAAACAAGAAATGTGAACCTGATTTTTTTTTTCATTGTCTCACTTCTAAAAAATATCGGTATGGAGAACCATACATGACTTCCATATTCTAAGATTTATATTTAAAATCATTTTCAGCCAAACAGCCAGGGAAAGAATTTTAACAAAAAAATACTTCTTTGTTGCCAATAACGTAGTACACATATAAAAAAAAATTATCCCCTCCCCCTTCAACTATAATTTTGATTTATAGAAAATTACCCCCAGCCCGTTCAACTAGCCTCTTCATTTATAGATATTTCATCTACGTTTCTACAGTGGATTATTAAGATCTTATCAGGATACTTTATCAAAATTAAGTACTTTACTCATGTTACAACAAAAAATGTTTCAGGTAAACTGCCCTTTCCCCGTAACCGATCTTCACCAAAATCAACAGACATTGAGTTCTCTGTAGCTCAGGCACATATGTAAAAAATTATTTGATTCTGTTTGAATTTACGGCAGTTAGGGTTCGTCATATAAAAAATTACCCATGTTAAAACATAAAACATGAGATTTATAAAACATATCTAAGATTTATATTTAAAATCATTTTTGAAATAAAATATTTTCATAGAACCTACTAACGCTGGGGAAATCTGAGGAGCCAATCAGAGTTGGGCCTACCTGTCACTCTGCTGAATTTTGTGGAAAGCCCTGTCACTGTCGTCAAAGTATCAGCCTTGACAGGGTCCTCTTTTTCTGCAAAATGGGAGAGGCTTGAGATGGAGTGAGTGACATGGTCCCCACCTCAATGGAGAACCCATTGTTTTATAAAAATATATTTAAATTTTAAAAACTGAAAATTCTCTTCTTGTAAATATTTATATTTTATAATCAAAATGACTTTATTTTTGTTACCTGGCAACAAAATTATTTTATTTTCAACAATTACCATTGTTTCAAAAAGTTTAAATAAATTTTCAAGTACTTTACTCTTGTTAAAACGTAAAAGGTTGCAGGTAAACTACCCCTTCCCCTTAACCGATCTTCACCAAAATCTAAAGGCCTTGAGTCCTCTACAATTCACTGACGTATGCAAAAAATTATTTGATTCTGTTTGAATTTGCGGCTGTTATCGTTTGCCATAGAAAATACGCTTGATAAAAAACGTTGCAGGTAAACTACCCCTTCCCCTCAACCGATCTTCACCAAAAACAATAGGTCTTGAGTACTCTACAAATCAGGGCTGTATGCAAATAATCTTTTGATTCTGTTTGAATTTGCGGCTGTTATCGTTTGCCATAGTAAATACCCTTGTTAAAACATAAAACGTTACAGGTAAACTACCCCTTTCCCTTAACCGATCTTCACCAAAAACAATAGGTCTTGAGAACTCTACAATTCAGGGCTGTATGCGAAACATTATTTGATTCTGTTTGAATTTGCGGCTGTTATCGATTGCCAAAAAAAAAATTTCCCTTGATAAAAAAAAACCGTTGCAGGTAAACTACCCCTTTCCCTCAACCGATCTTCACCAAAAACAATAGGTCACGAGTACTCTACATATCAGGGCTGTATGCAAAAAATTATTTGATTCTGTTTGAATTTGCGGCAGTTATCGTTTGCCATAGAAAAAAATCTACACACACACACACACACACACACACACACACACACACACACACACACACACACACACTTTTCGGAAAACGACTTTTTTCATGTTTTGAGTGTAGTAGAATCAGAATCTGCAATAATCTCGAACACGATTTTTTTTGCCATCACCATACTTCCATTCCTTAAGGAATATGGAAGTAATAAAAATTGTAGTCTACCTATACAAGGAAAAGTTCGTTTATTCATATTATTTGAACATATTACATGAAATATTAACATCAAAATAAACACAGAAATGTATTGTGTATTTTCCTGTACCTTGCTGTAGTTAGATAGTAGAATAAGATATTTCTTATGTATGCAAAACTGTCAAAATGTTACTTGACAGTTAATAAACATTAAACAACAATTAAATGATTTCAGGAAAATATACAGCAATTCTTACATCAATTATTTTAACGTTATATACACTGATTGGTTTTATGAATAACACAATACATAATTAATTATAAATACATCTAAATAAATACAATTTCAGAGAACACGATACTAACAATATTTTCTCCTTACGGTAAGATAAAAGAATTTTAATTTAAGCTTCTTCTGCGCCTTCTTCTTCATCATACTCACCTTCTTCTTCAGCTGTTGCATCTTGGTACTGCTGATATTCTGAGACCAAGTCATTCATATTGGATTCAGCTTCTGTAAATTCCATTTCATCCATTCCTTCTCCTGTATACCAGTGAAGAAACGCTTTTCTTCTGAACATCGATGTAAACTGTTCAGACACTCTTTTAAACAGCTCTTGAATTGCTGTAGTGTTTCCAATGAATGTAGAGGCCATTTTCAGACCACGGGGCGGAATATCACATACAGCTGTTTTACAATTATTTGGAATCCATTCTACAAAGAAACTAGAATTTTTGTTCTGAACATTCAGCATCTGCTCATCAACTTCTTTCATTGACATTCTACCACGAAAGATTGCTGCAACCGTTAGGTACCTGCCCCTTCGTGGATCACAAGCAGCCATCATATTTTTGGCATCAAACATTTGCTGAACAAGTTCTGGGACAGTCAAAGCACGATACTGTTGGCTTCCACGAGATGTGAGTGGAGCAAATCCAGGAACAAAGAAATGTAAGCGAGGAAATGGAACCATGTTAACCGCTAATTTACGTAAGTCTGAATTTAGCTGGCCAGGAAAACGCAGACAAGTTGTAATACCAGACATTGTTGCCGAGACAAGGTGATTCAAGTCACCATAAGTTGGAGTTGTAAGTTTCAAAGTTCTAAAGCAAATGTCATAAAGAGCTTCATTATCTATACAGAAGGTTTCATCTGTGTTTTCAACAAGTTGATGGACAGATAAAGTTGCATTGTAAGGTTCTACAACAGTATCCGATACCTGAAACAAGAAATAAGAAAATCATTACTAATAATAATTCAGGTTTAAAAAATTGTATTATGGGTGAGCAGATACAATATACAAGAACATGCATGTGTTTCTCATAAAACCTGATTTTTGAGAAAGGACATCCAAAATCCTAAATAGTTGTGTGTGTGTTAAAAATATTATGAAAATAGGGTGAGGTTAATGGGATGAAACTATCATCTCTCAGTTCTTGTAAATAGAAATCCACCATCATTGTTGTAAATTTTCTTGACATTTCAGCCATTAAATTCATAAATTAATGAATATTTTCTTCTTGGACTTTGTTGTCCATTATGTGACTGGTATTATTAAGAACTAACATATACAATCTGACAATAGAACACAAGTATTTCATATAAAGACTTTTGAATTTTTACCTTTATTGCCTGAACCACTTTCTGCTCATTGAAAGCTTCATCAAAGGCTGCCACTAAGAGTGCTGTCAGTTATATTTTTTGTGATGGTGCTGTTGTTCAAAAGATCGTTGTTTGTGTGCATTGTGTAATATGTTCAAATAGTATGTGAGATACTATTTTCTATTTCCTATTTGTGTGGAATATTTGTGGTGCTATATGTGTGGAACATATTCTATTTTTTCCCATGCTGTGGCTGCACTACTTGTTTATACATATTTTTTGTGTGTAATGCCAGGTTATCTTCTTTTTCCTTCTTAGTTTGGAATGTATTGAGTTCCAGTAAATTAAATTTTATGTACTTTGTATACCAACTCCATAAAATGTAGAATGTCAGTTATTGCAGTCCATTATTTTCAGTGACTTCTGATTATGCTTCAGTGATAATTTTTAGCATTTCAATTCACATTCAGATAAATTAAGCACCATAGAAAATAATGATCCACAACTATTTACCTTCCTGAGCACATAACTTTGGCAAAGTGATTTAGCTCAATGGACTATCATTTCTACTTTATAACTATTTAAACAAAACTGGTTTGTTTACCTGTGAAGAAAAGGAAAGTTTGATTTATAAAAAAATATATATCACTGGATCTGTTACTCGTGAGAAAAGTATAATTGATCTTATATATACATATGTGTGTGTGGTGGAGGGTGGGGGGGTTACCAACTCGATCAAAGAGGTCTGTAAATATGTTCAAAGACAAAGAGAAGCTTAGACAAGAAAGGCATCAAATGGTAAAACATTAATCTGACAATCCACCCACAACATTAATTTAACACCCCCTAACCCACAAAAAATGTTTTTGGTATGTTTTACATTTGAGGACCCTACCTCATTGATATCAATAGTGTTATGTTGAAAAGTGACCAACACATCAACTTCAAAATCTATTCTAAAAGGCAACAGATTTAGCATCATATCATTCTACCAATAAAGTGATAATTTTTTTTAATAACACAGCGTTCAAATGCTCCAGTGTCCAGACAACTCTCTGAATGTAACTGTTGTAGGTGGTTGTGGTGATGTGGTGACATTGTCAGTAATAGAATTGAGGAAGTCAGGTCAAAGTAGATGGTCCGTACAAACAGAATGGAGGAGGAGAGGTTCCCTAAGAAATTTAAAATTTTAAGCATAAAGGAAAAAGGAACATAGACATCTCGCAAGAATTAGCTTGTAGATAGAAACTGGAACACATACCAATGCTTAGTGATGGAGAAAATAAGAAGGTTAACAATAATTATACAAGCAAGCATCATTTATATAATTCTAATGTTTTCATGGTTACATATATGTTTTATGGTTTCATGGCAAAGAAATCCAAAAAATGCTAGTAGCTTTGTTAAATCTATAGCCTGTTTATTTTTGTGAACTAGTTATGACAAAAAAGGCGGGTGTATCACAGATTTAATATGACTAAAATTCTAAACATAGATTACATTTAACTTTTTTAATAATTGTTTTGGATTAGTTTGAAACTATGTGAAGACGCATTAAAAATAATAAGGTTAAATTTTATTTAATACACTGATTCATATTTATGTATATATGAACACTACTAAAAATCTTTTAACATTGTCATTAATAGTATATTATTTAGTTTACCTTAGGAGATGGGACAATGCTGAATGTGTTCATTATTCTGTCTGGATATTCTTCTCGTATTTTAGAAATAAGAAGTGTACCCATTCCTGAGCCAGTTCCTCCACCAAGTGAATGTGTCAATTGAAATCCCTGACAAAAATAAATGTACACGTATATTTTATACAATAAAACAAAAATAATCATGGATACAAAAGCATTCATGTGGAAATATTGCAAATCAAATTTTGTGGTACATTGTACTTCAATATCACTCTCTCTCTCTCTCTCTCTCTCTCTCTCTCTCACACACACACACACACACACACACACACACACACACACACACACACACACACACACACACACACACACACACACACACACACACACACACACACACACACACAGATACACAAATATAATTCTTAATTAACATAGTGAGTACTCTGAAAAGTTATTATATTACACAGAACAAAAATAAGGTTAAAATAAGGAAAAATTTGATAGTGCAAAACAATTTTTTGCAATATATAATTTTTTTGTGTAAAAATGGAATTGGGATGTTATGTTCAGATCCTAAAAAGTTCCAAACTAACAAAAAACATTACCATTGTTTATGAAAAAACTTTTCTAGTTTCATGAAAAAGAATTGATGTGCTCTATAATAGCATTCATATTCTGTCTGGCAGAGTGCTACAGAAAACAGGGCAAGGCAACATAGCAAGAAATCAATATACCTGTCATATGTTGGCAGCTTAAAGCCACCTAATTTGTGTGGAGCTCTCAAAACCCAAACATGGCACATACTTTTTCATGTAGGTGATATTATTTTAGTGTTATTCTTTAGTATTCATTTGTACCATGCATATCATATCATATAGGTAATATTCATTTTCCATACCCAGTAAATGTACAGGGTGTTTCCAGAGATGTTACATTTCTTTCATAAGAAAACAGGCCAAACAATAACTATAAGTAAAATAAGCTAAAGTTTTCTCATAAAAGAAATGTCATATCTTCGTCACTTTTAACCAAATTTATCCAAATTTTATCATTGGATTATGAATAAACGGGCTAATTTTTTATTAAGATATAAAATAACTAAGGGCTAAGGGGTAATAAGACATTTTTTATTACAATTAATAATTTTTGTAAAATTTAGAATTTAAAACTTTTAATCTGCCATAATCTTGAGAATTTTTAAGATAAGATTTTGGTTTGTTTAGTACTTAATAAGAAATAATACTCCTACTTAGAATGCAAAATTTCAACGCCACATCTCATTATGTTCGGCAGTAATTAATTTTTTTATAAAACCATAGACATACAGATGGAAAACAAAACATTTTCAAACAAATGTTTATTGGACATTTTTCCTTCAGTTTAGTGAGGTGAATCTTTTCCCAAAACTTGACACCATCTTTTGGAAACACTATGTATAGTCTAAGCATATAGGTACATGACTATAGTTTACTTGTAACACACACACACACACACACACACACACACACACACACACACACACACACACACACACACACACACACACACACACACACACACACACACACACACACACACACACACACAGAATAGTAAAGGCACTTACAGGAAAAAATTTAACATACTTGTAAGCAGTCACAGCTCTCAGCTTCTTTTCTGACAACATCCAATACAGAGTCCACCAGCTCAGCACCCTCTGTATAGTGTCCTTTAGCCCAGTTGTTTCCTGCGCCACTTTGTCCAAATACAAAATTGTCTGGGCGGAAAATTTGTCCAAATGGTCCTGACCTGACAGAGTCCATAGTTCCTGGTTCCAGATCCACAAGAATGGCTCGTGGAACATACTTTCCACCTGGACAAATTTATTATAATTAAGTTGATTAAACTTATTCATCACTCATCATCTTTCTCTCATTATCCTCTTATTTTATTGTTTTGATACTTCTCTCTTCCTCTCATTCAGATGTCTATCGACGTGAACCACCATACACGTACTTGCACTCAGCTTAAAGTAAGTAGTGGTGATTTTTCTTCAGAGAAATAATTTTTATAATTGAATACAACAGATGGTGTTACTGAGCACCACAGTGAGTATACAAAGAAATTTAAAATCATCATCATTTGGAATACTGTGCGCACACGCGCGTGCGCATGTGCGCATGTTAGCAGGTACATGTTGTAGTATAAAGGTTATGGAATGAATTGATGAACTGAGATATATTTTAAACCATGAGCCTAGTTGTAGCAACAGATCTGGTTTTATGTGTGATGTTAAAATTTTTTAAGATAGGTTGTTAGTATATACGCAATTAAACCATATGCAACTACAACTAACTTCAATGCAATCATAGATGTTTATGCTTCACTGAACAGTGGTATTTACTTAAAATTATTTTATATTGCTTCAAATTTATAGTTTTGTAAACATCAAGTAACATGATCTAATTCCCAATACAGATTTGTAACATGCCCAAATGTTGTACTGTATACTATTTGTATGTCTTTGTTTCCATGTGATTAAGTCAAAATTATGATTAAAATAAATAAGTTTATTTTAATGTAGATGTAAAATGTATGCATGTTTAATAATACATATAATTATTTTCTTATGTAAGTATAAAAAATTAATGTCACCAAATGTATGTTTCATAGAAGCAAGTTCTGTGTCATTTAAGACTCAGTATGTCTGATAATACAAAACAACCTTATGTAAAATACGTATTG
Source organism: Magicicada septendecula (assembly GCA_034769895.1). Taxonomy (NCBI): domain Eukaryota; kingdom Metazoa; phylum Arthropoda; class Insecta; order Hemiptera; family Cicadidae; genus Magicicada; species Magicicada septendecula. The sequence goes on from CM068368.1 coordinate 833,842,191, forward strand.
TGTACTAAAATTGTAACATTTGCAAAAGTAAACTATTTTACCAATATACTCTGATAACTGCCAGAAATCTAACAGTTACAATTTTATAGCACAAATATACACATATATGTAAGTTACAGTTGCCATGCAAAAATAACAGTAAGTATATGTTCATGTGTGTGTGTGTGTGTGTGTGTGTGTGTGTGTGTGTGTGTGTGTGTGTGTGTGTGTGTGTGTGTGTGTGTGTGTGTGTGTGTGTGTGTGAGAGAGAGAGAGAGAGAGAGAGAGAGAGAGAGAGAGAGAGAGAGAGAGAGAGAATTTTACGTACCTGTAGCTTCATTATAATAGACATTAATCCTTTCAAGCTGTAAGTCAGAATCACCATGATAAGTGCCAGTAGGGTCTATTCCATGTTCATCTGATATAACCTCCCAAAACTAAGAAAACAGATCAAGAAGTATTATAAGTAACAAAATATTATCAAAATTGAAATCATTAAACTTTTCATTAAGGTTTGATACCTTTCTCAATTTGGAGTGACATAAAATTTTATAGAATGTCTATTGCAGATGCACTGAACTTCATGGACATTATTTCCTATATTGTCTACCATTAACTATTTTTATGAAAAATTTTGAATTGTCTCAAGGTTTGGATCGACTTTTAATACAAAGTTTGATGGTTTTCCTAATGTGGATGAAACTTGTTTTTTATGAGCTATTATACTTTTCTTTGGGTAAAAACTTATGTTTACCTATTGTTCAACTTGGCACTACATTATGCTATAAACAAGTTAGACTTCAGAGGACACATCTTCAAAAGGACGAGGCAACTAGGAGCATATGCGGATGATATTGTGCTGGTAGCCAGGAACAAAAATGTATTAAAAGATACCTTTATTGAAATGGAGAGGGAAGTAAGCAAAATTGGTTTGGAAGTCAATGAGGCTAAAACAAAATACATGAAAGTGTCTGTGAAGGAAAATAGAGAACCTTCACACAGGCCACTACTGTTTCCAAGGAGTTGCAGAATTTAGGTACCTAGGTGTTATTCTGAATAATGAAAACTGAGTGAGCAGCGAAATAGTAAATAGAATCATAACCGGCAATAGAGCCTACTATGCAAACCAATCATTACTGAAATCAAAGCTTCTAACTCCAAGAACCAAACTGATGTTATATAAAACACTGATCAGACCTGTTGTTACTTATGCATCCGAGACATGGACTCTCGTACATAAGGATGTAAGCGCTCTAAGAATTTTTGAAAGAAGAATATTGAGGCAGATATTTGGACCAGTGAAGGAAGGGAATATGTATAGGATCCGAAATAACGGTGAAATAAATGAGTTGACTGGTGGACAAGACCTGGTGAGGCACATAAAATCAGCTAGAATTAGATGGCTGGGACACGTATCCCGTATGAATGTTACGAGGATGCCCAAAACTATATTAAGTGGAACGATATTGGGCAAAAGAAGAAGAGGCAGGCCTTGAAGAAGATGGCAGCAGGATGTGGAAGAAGATCTGAGAAAGATGGGCATTAGGAACTGGAGACTGAAGGCAATGGACATAGATGAGTGGAGACGGGTCGTAGCGGAAGCCAACGCTCACCATGGGCTGTAGTGCTGGAGAGTAGTAGTAGTAGTAGTAGTAGTAGTAGGTACCTATTGTTCTGGCCATATTTCATAATTTCTGACCAAATTATAATTTCTTTCTCTTACCAATGGGTAATATATTTATAAAATCACACACTTTACACACATTTATTTACAAAACATACATGGCAAAGCTGTGAATTGAGTGAGTATATAATGTAATACATAATTTTTAATATGCAAATGCCAATAGCATATGTTTGCCAATAGTATATATCCCAATATATTATAAAGTATCATTTTACTGTGTAATAGGTGATGATTTCAGTTCCTCTCTGTATAATACAAAAAAGCATTACAGAGTACAAGCAAACTGCTATACTATCTTGCTACAAATTGTACTCAATTATATTTCTTGGATCTTCCTCGTGGAGTGACAGTATCCCTTATAAAATTTCAGTTAACTTTTCAACAAACACACCATATGTCCTTATCAGGGGCAGCATACAGTAAGTACCGAAGAGCTGAGAACCACCAGTCATATCACAAAATGTGAACAGTTGTATTTAAAAATGTATTTACATATTAGAAGGAATTGTATTTTAATCATAGTGGACTAAATGTTTATTAACTAAACAAGATTACATGGTCTGCACACCAACATGTGAACTGTTGTGCCCACCCCGATCTGTGAACAAGCCTTGTCTAACTCTACTACATAGTCATTTGATGACAGCAAGCCAGATTGTGTATTCACCTATAAGACAGTATTAGACCTATAGCATATACAGGTCAGAACACATACCTCTCAGAAGCCGCTACTTCTTTTTCCACTCTTGACCTGCCATAAGTGAATGGTGAAGAAGGGAAAGGACAAGTGACTTCATTATCAGTGGTACTTCCTAGTAAACTTAATCTATGTATATGGTGTTATTAATTTGTCACATTTAATATTATCTAAAAGAAGAGGTTGTAGAAGAATGAAGTTAATAGATAGCATTAAAATCAGATGGTGTTACGAAGAAACGAAAAGACTGGCATGCGATAGGACAGCTCTTACCATTTGAAGGTAAAAAACATTAGGGCAGAACACCAAATAAAAAAATCTCATGTTTGAATTTGTGCATTTTGTGTTATTGGCATGTGACTACAAGAAGAGTGTTGTAATCATTGTTTATAAATATAATTCACTTCATGTAGCCAAATTTACTAGTATTTTCTCTAATTCTTCTAGGATAATATTGCACAAAACAAGGAATAACATCAGTATGGGGATTTGCTGAAATTGGAAAACTTTTCTCAAATTGTTGACCAAATTGTGAACTCCATGGAACAAAAAAGAAGGTGCATTTGGTAATTAGCTACCACACAGCAGCTACAAAAATGTATGATGCAGTTACAGTCAATGCAAGATGACATTCCAAATTTATTAGTCACCTAGTCTTTCTCTGAAAGTACTATTAACACCTTTGGTTTTCTGTATTTGTTCTCTGCCAAATATAATATATCAACTTAACACCTTTTTTATCCTATTAAGTAAATCAGGATAGAGGTACTCTCCAGTCAGCCATTAAGATTATCATAGTAGAAATGAAGTATCTGAGAAAACCATCAGGAATTATTAAAAACGGTATGATTAAAAAATTAACAAAAGAAAAATGAAAAACAACCTATAGGAGAATTTTTTTTAACAAAGGCGACTTATTTGTTGTGTCCATCTACAAAGAAAGATCAGTGCAGTATCAATTAAGAAGATTTGAGAACCTGGAATAAAAGAAAAAGAATGGGATGTAGGACATTGCTCAAAGTAAAATGCTAATATTGTGGTTGGAAATAATAAAGCTCATACAAAATAGAAAGGACTGCATCAGGTTTATAAGGAATAAAGGTGTTAGTGTAAATTGACTGACATTTACCGAGTCCCTCGGTAGAAGTGTAATCAAACCTAACACATAGAAATCAGTATTCAGAAACAGAAAGTGTATAGATACTCTTCAGTAGCTTATGGGACAGAGTTTTTTGTGTACAAGAGAAATACATGTGGCATTTACTGTAAAGTAAAAAAGTATTTGAAAATTCAAATATGAAACAACTTCCCCATATTTTTTCAAAATATTAGACATTTTCTGCATTTCCATTTATTCATATAACTTTGTGATTTGTTTTGGCTTGGATCCAACAGTTATGGGGTAAACATTTTATGTACGGTACACGAAATCCTATTGTTTTTATAGCCATATCAAAGTTTTACCCTTTGTTCCAAATTACCAAGTAACATAAGAAATATATTTGGAAACATACTGTAACATACAATCGAAAACCTACCGCAAGTTACTAGTATAAATAGTAAATTGACGCTAATAAATTTTATTTGATGTGTAGAATAAAGTAACTGTAACTTAATATAAAATTAAATGCCTTTCTGAAACTAAACCAAGTCGAATTTCGTTTCTGGAAATAGAATTTGAAATTCTGTGAAATGTATAATTTACATATGTAACAAGAAATAACAAAAGATTATATTTATTGATTTCTTTTAAAAAATGATGTTCGTCTGATCAATAATGAGTTACGAAGAACTTATCAGAACTTATCAGGTAGGCCTACTGTGTAAAGTGGAAGCTTAATAGAAATTTGTCATATAAATCGTTATCAGTTAGTTTCTCTAATCAGCAGCATCAAAATAAATTCAGTATAGACAAGTGATTTTTATTGTCTGCATAATCTTTGTAAAGGAAATTATTTTATTGCATTTTGCATGTTTTCAACCATTTTTTTTTTCATTTAAACCACTGTGAACTTGGACAAACTTTGAAAGCAAGAAAAATATAATTGCTTAGTTTCAAAACTGCAGATGCTATTCTAATTCTAAATTGAATTAAATATGGTACACAAATTTAAATTACCTTAGCCCCAATTTGATTACCGCACTGGCCAGCCTGAAGATGACAAATTTCTCTCATCTTTTTGTATTAATGAAATTTTATTGGAAAAAATGAAACGAAAAATGTCTATCGTGCTTTTTGGAACTCAACAATACAATTAACAATCGCCATATGGGCCTATCTGTAACATATGATTTCATCTTCCCGTCTTTACAGAAATTAGATATTAGTGAAACGAATGTATTAGTTTTTGTATTTACACAGTTGAATATTTAAATTATCTACTCGTCAGAAAAAAATATATTCCTCCTAATACACGATGTAGGCTTACATACATCGTAAGCGAAGAAAAGAAATAATTCGTCAGAAATATTTGTGAAACGCGCAAATTTGTATGTGCGTGCGTGTTTGAACATAAGAATGAGAGTTGCCCTACATTTATTCCTTTTTCTAACATGTTAAAAATTTAATAAGGTGAGATTGCGTAGCTTAATTCCCTAAATTCTGTAAAGAGGACACAGATCTGATGACCTGGCCGTATATTATGGTAATGTTGGCTATATATATCGTTAAATGTGTACTCTTTCTATATTGTAAGTTTGCACGCGACCTAGGTTAATAGTAATACGTAATTTAATGTGAATATAACCACGTTGAGTAATAATAAATACACATCGTATATTATAATAATTTAAACGAAATAAGCACAGATTATTTGGTTGACGGGAACGTGTGGCGAAATTGTAGGAACGCCTCTGGTGCGATTCAAAATTTACTAAAGCATAGTTACGAAATTTTTCATAACTATGCTTATTTCGTAATTGTAGTTATTTCACAGCTAAATATTTCATAAATAGCTACTGTCCCAATAATCTTACCCGCACCCATTTTCGATATTTCAATTATGCAATTGTGGCATCGATCTGTAGCACATTATTTTAGTTAGATGAAAGAGTTCGTTATGTAGGCTACATATGTAATAAAATAGTTTATTGGCGATAGCAATCGTTTTCTTTTGTCATATTTTTTATGAAAAAGACGTTTTTTTTATAGTATAGCATTAATATAACACCGATGTGTGACTGTGATGCCCAAACTTGATTTTCTTAGCTCAACACGTAAATTGAAATTACACATGAAAACCAAGATGTCTTTAATGTAATACTCGCTTTGTTTGTGAAAACCACGTAAAAAACCAACTCGAAGTAAAGCGGGCAACCCTTGCCTGATGCAATGGGTGTCTCCCATTGCAACAAGTTTTTGTGGCAGAACTTGTTTTCCACCAATACTCGTTTTGTCACTAATACTCACTGGAAAAGGAACCAACTCGAATTAAAGCGGGGTGGTATAGGCCTACATGTCTCCCATTTGTTTCTCACAAAATTCGCTTCCAGTGACGTTTTCGAGATTTTACTGAGTAACGTAAAAGAATATTGTCTACCTGACGAATAACAAATCTTTTCTTTTTTTGTTTTAATTTTACTATTCTGAAATAAATGTACTTTTCACTTTACATCTTCTGTTGTTATTTTTGTTAAACGTTATGTTCTTTATTTAAAATGTTGTTTATTAAAAATTATCATTTCACAAGATTATGGGTCATAATTATATTTAGTTTGATTTAATTCTTTCTTAGGTTCTCTTCTTATTCTTCTTCTTCTCAACCCAGAGGTTGGTGGGCTCGCAATGTCTTCCTTTCCGTGGATAACCTCTTGATCACCACATACTTTCTTCCATCTTTAACCCTATCCATGTGCTCCTGCCTGGGCCTTCCTCCTGCCCCCCCCCCCCTGATCAGGACGCTGAACTAGTTTGAATGGTGTAGCAGGTGACCAATCATATTACTTCTCCTTTACACAACGAATCAAATCAACATCCTTTGTTCACCCAGAGTATTCTTAAGGTCCTCCACCAGCACCACATCTTAAAAGCTTCAAGGTAGCTCATCTTCACTTTTCTCATAGTTCAGGTTTCCGAGCCATATGTGCATATGCTCCAAATAAATTTCTTCATGATATCCAGGGACACGCTTGTGGATGCCAGAAGATATAATTTACTTGATTATTGCTTATTAATTGCTCATCATCATCATCATCATCATGTCCTTTTCCAGCTTAACTTATTCGACCAGTGTTTCATTGGATGTCCCACACTACAGTATCCAGCAGGTGTACAAGAGTGCAATATTCTGTGTATGTGGTTTATATCCTTTCTGTTCAGATGTCTTTTTCAATTTCCTATAAATCTATGAACGTTCTCACCTAGCGGCACTACGTTCAATTCGCTACATATTGTTGCATTTGTTATTAACACTTTTGTTATATATCCTTTAATTCTTCTGAAGAATTTTATTGCCAATGTTCAGAGTCTTTGTTCCTTTGCCCTTATTAACACCCACATTTCATCCCTATACAGCACCCACTACAGGGAGATTAGGAGTATTATACTGAGTGTCTCAGAGAAATGGGTGTGGTGGTAGACCTGGGCCATTGGTACCACTGAGTAACTAATGAAACAGCATCTTGCCATTTAGTTCTAATGGAGAACTAGAGTGCTGAAGATTGTCCTTTTGCCATCACTTAATTTTACAAAAACAATGATAGTGTGGAGGCAGCATGTAGAACATTTTACAGTCATTTTAATTTAGGACATTATGATCAATGCTCCATCCAGTGGCACACCAACCAGTGGCGTCCATAGTGTGTAGTGCACGCAGGCACCAGCATAGTAAAGGCACCAAGAATTTCAGGTTAGGAGGAAATATTTGAAAAAAAAAATTATTATTTATTAGGTTAATTGTATTAACCTTTTGGGCGCTCTGGATGGCTATTCTCACAAAATTTTTATGACTGTATGGTGCTCCTAACGTGTTAGGTTGCATGTCATTTTAAACTGGTGAAGTACTCAGAACAGTTTCATATACCTATGGCTGTAATTACCAGGACTAAAATAAATTACTTAATTTTCTCACAAATTATTTTTGATGTTTTTGTTTTGTACCCTTCTTGTATGTTTATAGTTTTTTTATTTTTTGTTCAATAAACTTATAATTAATATATTTCGTATTTCATTTGTACTCACTGATATGTTTTATAAAGTAATTTTTTATTGTGGGGGGGGGTATAGAGACACCGACTGCAGTTCTGCACACAGGTGCCAGACACTACTGGTGCACCTCTGGCTCCATCAACACAAGCAACCAACACATGAGTTGAGGACACAGGTTTGGCACTGAAAAATAGACCCATAGACAGGGTGCGAATGAAACATTCATATGCCACAAAACGTCATAACTGTTCAAGATGCTGTTATAAGCTCATGACATTCCAAATTATCATCAAGCAACATCTCTACAAATCCATTACATTACTACTGGCATGCCTCTGGCTCCATCAACACAAGCAACCAACATATGGATATAGAATTTTGAGGAAACAGATTTGGCACTGAAAAACAGGCCTGTAGACAGGGTGCGAATGAAACATTTGTATGCCACGAAACGTCAAAACTGTTCAAGATGCTGTTATAAGCTCATGACATTCAAAATTGTCATCAGGCAACATCTCTATATATCCATTGTTCAAGTGTTCACAGAATGCTGACACAAGATACAAGATGCAGATCATTTAACCCAATAATCACTTAATGCAATAACAATTCTGTAAATGGGGTCAAACCATGCAAACCATGCATGTGGGTTGACTTCTGTGTTGAACTATGATAAGTGTAAGTTAGTGGCTGCAACAATATGCTCAGATTGAACTCACCTGCAAGATGTCTCTTTCAATAAAATATTTGAAAAAAACATCTTTATAAAATAGAAAAGTATCTTGATACCAGGGGCGTATATAAGGGGGGGGCCCAGGGGGCCTGCCACCCCGAAATAATGAATATAAAGAAAAAAATAAGTAACGTAGTCTGAATTATTTTAATGAATCATGCACGAAGGCATCGCCGCGGCAGACAGTGATAATTCCCCGTATAGGTGAGGGGAGTGGGGTGGTAGTGGTGTGAAGTTCGTGCCAGTTCGGGTTGATTCGGTCCGACTCGGGCTCCCGCCCGGCCATCTGCGCGTGCGGACAACTGAACAGTTCAGTGGCAGCCATTGTTTGTTGTTTACGTTTGTTCGACATCTGTTGTACTGAAGTATGGTGGTATTTTAAGTGTTAATGTTTATGTACTTTATCAGTATATTGAAGTTGGCCGTAAGTGAACCACAATTGTAATGAAGAGGCAAGCTTCTATTCAAAACTTTTTCGCCAAAAAACCAAGTGTCAATAAGCCTGTTGGTGACAGTCCTGAAGTCGGTAGTGTTACGAAAGGACAAAGTGCAAATAGGCCTGACGGTGACAATGCTGAAGTCGGCTGCATTGGTAGAATTGCTTCTTGTGATGTCGCTACTTCGAGCTCAATTAATGTAGTTCCGGTTATGGAGGATTGTAGGCCTAATCAAGTAAGGAAAAATATCTATGATATTGGAAACTATTGTCAAAACAATTCCATTCAGTCTTTCACAAACGAAAAAAAAATTTTTTTATTAGAAAATGTTTGGAAACCTCAGCCTGGATACAAATTTCCCTCAATTACTAGTTCAAACCATACTAGATCTTTTAAAATGAAGTGGCTAGAAGAATTTACGTGGTTAGCTTATTCAGAGGAAAAATCTGGATCTTTTTGCAAGTACTGCGTGTTATTTTCCCATACCGAAAATGTAGGGAAAGGAGATCACCAAGTAGCAGGGGCGTTGGTTACTCAGGCTTTTACCAATTTAAAAAAAGCCAGGGAAATGTTTAGCAAACATGAAAACTTATCCTATCATAAGAAATATGTTTTGATCGCTGAAAACACAAAAGCTATAGTTAAGAAAAAGGCTGAAAGTGTTATCAATCAAGTAAATGCCCAAAGAAGACGGGATATTGAGAATAATACAAAACAGCTAATCCCTATAATACAAACAATACGATTTTGCGGGAGGCAGCAAATAGCTCTAAGGGGTCATCGTGACTCTGGACGAATAAGCCCTGAAGAACCGGACCAAAATGATGGGAATTTTCGATTGTTGTTGAGATACCGAGCCAACAGTGGAGATAATATTCTTAAAGACCAATTAACGACCAGTGGTGGGAAGACGATGTACACAAGTTCTTTCATTCAAAACGAACTTATTAACATATTCGGTCACTTAATACAATCAAAAATTGTAGAAAATGTCAGAAAGTCTGTTTTTTATTCCGTTTTAGCAGATGAAACCACTGACATCAGCCAAATCGAACAGTTTTCTCTATGTGTACGTTACGTAGAGTACCAAACTTTCAAAATCAGAGATTTTCTGACATTCGTCCCCGTTTATGACGCCACTGGAGCAGGTTTGGCTAACACAATATTGGAGACCTTGTCAACATTAGGGCTTGATCTAAACAAAATGAGAGGCCAAGGGTATGATGGCACTGCCACGATGAGTGGGCAATGAAGTCTAACGAGTTAATTAATAATTGGAATATTTAAATTTTGTATTACTTACCTTTAAAGATTCGTTCACATTACCAAGGTGTTGTCTGATGTACTTTGGCAGAGAATAATAGGTGAATGCAAATGACCAACGCACATTGATGTGGTTAATTAACACTTTTTATTTTATCTTACCAACTCCCATCTCATCAATTTCTTTTATACTACATCGATAATAATTACTGGAATATTAATTCAATTTTGATTTATTAGTTACTCATTCGATAAACTTGGCTTCTCAGTTATTTAACCTTTCTCTTGGAAAACATTGATACTTTTTTTATACATGAAATAAAAATGGTTGTAATATTATAACTAAACAATTACATTCTAACCATGGTAATAAAATTAATAATAATAAAACGACCCAGATTGCTCACTCTCTCTCTCTCATACAATTTAGATAATCTCCCCAAAATATAGCGCTCTTTATTTTTGATATGTTTTATGATTGATTTTTACGTGAAGCATAGTTACTCATTTGGCGGCTCCTCCAACCACGCGTAGCACTTCGCTGATCTAATTCGTTCATCTTTTTTGTCACTCCGCACGTTTGGTTATTAAATTTGATGTCGTATTTTTCTGTCGTTTTGTCTCACTTCACGTTACACTTCTAATCAGACTTTCACATTTTCTTTAAATATTGAAACGGTTTTCGACTCGCGGAGTCTTGATACACACCTGGCCAGGCGGATACTGTATTGAGGACTGCCAACAGCGGCTCTACGTTCACTGCCAACTGGATTACGTCTTTTTAGGTGGAAAACAATGCCTTGTAGTTCTTTGTCGCTTGTTGTCTTCCATTTAACCCATGCAGTTGATTGTGTGTTGGTTGTAGATGATATTTATTCAGCACTGGTTGACGTCACGAAAGGGTTTGGCTTAGGCTCGCATCCGCCAGCATGGTAAACGAAGTGAACAGAAATTCTTCTCTTAGCCATTTTCAGTTTTTACAGTTTAGCGTCGGTCCGCGCACATGCTGGTGTGACGCGCTCGGACGTACTGCCACACACTCGCAAAGTTCGTAGAAATGACGCTTGGTGCATTCTTTCGTACTGATTGCACAACTGATATTGCGTATTGTTCCTTTGTTAGAACACTGTTTCAATTCAACACGTGGCCTGGTTACTGATGGAAATTAAGTTTATGAATAATTTTTTATAAACCTCACAAATTTAATAAAATAAAAACCCCCTGTATTTGTCACGTTACAATACCCCCCCAATGAGAGATCTTCTGCCGAAACAGAAGAAATCTCATTGCTAAAACCCCTAAGAGGACCGGTGAGGAACTGGTGCCAACAACCCCCTTTTGCTCTTATACTTCATGGGTAAATAACCCCCCTGGCTCGGCGACTATGGCCGCATCTGAACGAGATCACTGGACTTCTCTGTACGAGATCCCAACACCGTAAAATCGAACAGATACGCACCACAGCGCACCTCACCTTCTAACATGTTTCCCCAAAAAATCCAAATCCCTGGCTTATATCATGCCAGATCCTCAACCGATATGTTCCCCCTTATCATGCACACTGGGTCGCCTTCAGCAATACTGGGCGCATACATGTACTTGTTAATTCCTACCAACAAAATTTATCTTCAAAATTTTAAAAGTTTCATTTAAATTAAAACCAATTTTTCACATTACCACTAATCTCAACATCAAAATAAAATCTTTTATCTGAGCCCATGAGTTTTCTTCATTATTCCCAATAATTAGAAAAACAATAAATTGACCATCTACTTAAGACAAGAACTCATTTATCCTAACCGTTGCTTATACACATATCCTAAACAATATAATTCAATAAAAAACATTATTAATACACAAAAATAATAATATAATAAAAATCCAAAAACATCAAGTAGATGGCAGGCACAAAATCAAAAAATTTCCTTCCCTCTCTCCTTTTTTTTTTCTTTCAAACAAAAAAATTTTAATTCAAAAATTTAAATTTATTAACATATTTTTTCTCAATAGGAAATTTATTTGAATTTATTTAAATTAATGAATAATGTCGTGTGAACGGCTACCGTTTTATTCTGCAAAATGTGGATAATGTACAATTTGTGTGTAATGGGTGTACGTGTCTTCTCGATCCGTAGTTCAAATGCGTGCAACTTCTGTAGATTTCGTTCGTTGCGAACGTACGAATAACCAGGTCTTGATGTTCTTACCTGATGTTCATTAGGGGTATGAAATTCCCGGTGGCGCCAAATTGTTTTCTTAAAACAATTAAAATAAAATTCAAAGGCGTATGACCAGCGCAGCTCAGGCGGTTTGAATAATTCAAATATTTCCGCCAGCTAGGCCCACTGTAGCGCACAGCAGTTCGATGCGTGGGCTGTGTAAATCGTTAGTCATCTGCTAAAATGTACATAAAATATTGTGCACCTCCTAATGAAATTATAACACCGTGGTTACACTCAATACTTACACATTTGTTATTAGTGATTGTTATTCATTTAATACAAATTAATCTAATACAAATGCTCCGGTTGTTTATATGAGACAATTACAGGGTTTGACAATCGATATTTGAATTGATAACCAGACGTTTAATGATGGCGTCTGTTGAAAATTGTGTACAAGTTATTAATGTTGGTTTGTCATAGGTTCTTGAGGTTACGTTCAAAGGATTACAAATGTTTTAAAAACAATAAAAATACACACCCTTACATCAAGTAAACTTAACTAACATATTGTGTAGGTATAATTTGTTTAGCGCAGTGTAGTAAAAGTGTTTACAAGTTATGGATCATTAACAACAGTTTATATTGGTTAGTTTATAAATTGTCAGTGACTTAGTATTCTTTTTAATCTTTGAAAGTAATTGATTTCAGTTCAGTGAGATTTCGACCTTTAGTGAGATAATTAACGTGAGTTTATTTATATATTTTGGGTAATTTAAGAGGTACTTATCACTTCCGTAGTTATGGCGAATTCATACGATCTGTTATTCATGGGTTATACTATAATCTTCTTTAATTTGCTGGGTTCAGGACATCAGGCATCTTTTCCAGTTTAATTGGTAGTAATTTATTTTCTTTTTTCGTTAATTTGGCCTCAACTTCAATAATATGGCTCCAGTCTTTGTCTTATGTCTTGGCATACACTTAGTAATAACTTCTTTTGATATTTTCTATGTTTTAATTGACAATTTTGGTCACTCGAAAATTAGCGTCTATACCATTAAAGCGTCATACATTCAGTCAAAAAAATCTAACGGTATTTTTTGCTTGTTACTCCACAGTTTCCATGGTAACGTAATTATTCTACCTGGTCGATCTCAAAATAAACACATTGTTATCAAACTTTGAATTTTTTGTTTAATTTGAATAAATATTTTATAATGGCTATATTTACTTGGGGATAATTTCAATGGTTGTAATCTTTACATAGATGTTCCTATTTTCTTTCAAAGATTAGTTTGATATCTTACAAGATTGGTCTAAGTCATGTATTAATGTTTTAGTCCAAAATTGATAATACTATGTTAATACATAATTTACTTATTTCTAAGTTTTAATATAATTCTGCCATGTTCCCTTTCGTTACACATAATTAATATATTTTGCCTATTATTTCTTATAAAGGTATTGCTATTATTTTCTTTATAAATTCCTTACTTACTTAAAACATACTAACATATTACTGTAAAACTATTTCTTCTGGTATTTATTGCCTTAAACATTAAGCCAATAACTTCTTTCTTTAAATTAACAAATGAACAAATTTGGTGAGTGTTATATCTACACCATCTCTTTTATAACAGTAATCACCCTGGTGATTTTTATACTGAGAAAATATTTTTCTTTTTTTTTTTTTTACATTCACAATTATTCTGTGTCTTTCAGTCTAATATACTTAACTTAATTGCTCATTTAACATGTGCTTATATTTTGGGTTTGTCACACTTGTTTAACTCTTTTTTCTTAAGATTATATGCTGTTTATTTTATTACACTTATCACTTCACTGTTCATCTTTGTCACTCCCTACCTATCTCTAATTACCCTTATATTTCTCACGATCTCACTATTATTACAAAGTTTTTGTATCTAATGCGTTCATGTCTCTTTTGTTAACTTCAGACTGTCACATATCATTTTATAATATGCAAACAACATGGTATTGTAAATACATCTTTCAAATAAAACATAACTTTGTATATATTGCCATTAAAGTGATAAGAATTGGTCAGAAATGTCATAATTAGTAATAATAACAACAATTTAATAATGTTAAAATATATTGTGTTAATTGAAACATACTACATCTGTAGCAACAGCAATAATATTAGCGAATAAATAAACTCTCCAAAACCTTATACTTTCAAACACATAATGCTGAAATAATATACATACTGCTGAAATAATCTTAGTAAAAGTTCCAAAGTATATAGTAGGATATACAATTTGTTCTCTGATTGAATCACGCACACATTTCTATTCCCTGTCTGTATGAGTGTAATTTTAAACATAACAGCTGACACATCACCTATAGATAAGGATATACATACAATCATATCTACACATGGTTTTTTATGTATAACAATTGCTGAGATACTGTCATTTACAAGTTACCACTAATAAAATTTAAACATAAATTATTAACAATAATAAAAAATTATGCTGTTTTAAAACAATCTTGTGAGTTAATTGTTATGGCCATGTAATTTTTTATTTTCTTTTTTCTTCACTGTCTTCTTGTCTCGCTTTACTTTGGTTAATATCTGGCCAATCTCTGGGGTTGGGTCAATGTCAGTTGTCTGTCAGTCTAGTTCGTATTTTCTTGTTTTGTGACCACCTTTGGTTGTATTCTTCCTCCTTCACTATAGATTATATTTACTACTTTCATTCTCGTTATCATTTATCTATCAAAATATATTGTTTCTTGGCATTTTTTACATACTTTTTAATATCAAATGTGATCAGGGTTTGGCAATGTTATATAATGCCCTTCCACCAAAATTGATCATTTTATAAAACGTGAATTTAAGTTTGATGAAATTATCAATGGTATCGTATCAAAAAATTTTTTTTTTTTTTTTTCCAATTCTCCTGCTTTTCATTCATTTTTTACAATTAATTCGGTATCTTTTATTTCCATTCTTCTTAGTCTTTTCTTCATTATTTTCTCACATTGCGAACTGGCTTATTGATTTTTTTATTATAACTTATTCCCTATAAATCTTATTTTTCATCAAAACTACTCTTATACTGATATCAGGGGAACATCATCCCTGCTCAGTAAAATGATTGCTGGTTCATTCAACAGACAAACTCAATTAATAATTCTTAAATATAGTCAACTCGTGACTCAAAATAATAATAATAATAATCATAATCATAATATTTGTTGGGAATCTTTTACTTTTATACTTCATTATTGCTCAGTTCGAGTCATATATTGTTCCATCTTTCTTTATAGATACTATTTGATACATTGTTTTTTATTGATACAATTCACATTTTTATTCATTTTTAATTACTCTTTGTTTCATCTCATCTCACATTATGACTCTTAGAATGTTGATTTCATTTATATTGTTTTGTGATCATTGGTTTGGGTAATTTTACTTCCCCTCTTTCTAAATAGTTGTGGAAGCTGATCATTTTGATTGATATATTTTTTTTTTTTTTTCATAATTTTTAAATATCATAGTAAGTTATGGCTTCTTACTAGTTAGGAATTTTTTGTAGCTTATTCCTTCATAGTATGTCATGCTTTTCATGCCTCATTTTTTTGGCTAAACATTATGGTAATTTAACCTTATTTTGTAGGAATGTTTTGTAACTACACTCCTCTATTGTTAATTTTTATTTAAATATTGTAGTAAGTTGGTTGCTCTTACTTTATCTGAATGCCTTGTGACTTTTATCTCTCCATTTTTACTTGTTCTAAAATATTATTGAGATATTTGGGTAAGCTTTTCTTACATATCTTTTTTGATTTTTTTACAATTTTTTATTCATCATAATGGTTTCTCTAATGCTTAGTGTAAGCTGTACTTACGAATGTTTTGGAATTTTGACATTCTTTAGAGATCTTTTCTTTATGACATTGGCAGGCTTGTTTGTTTGTCACGTTATTTTTTTTTCTTTATTTAAAGTATTTTTGTTGGTTTTTTGTTTTAAATTGTTTTTTTACAGTTATTGTTGATTGTCATAATATTTCTTAATTGAGGCTTGATTGTATACCCCCTTTATTTTCTTGGTGACGGGGTGAGTGATCTCGTAAGTGTTATTGCCCTTGTCTTTTGTTATAGTGTATGGTCCCACGTATAATAATAGTAACTTTCTAGTGATGCCTTCTATGGAGCTGGGTAATTCTCTGTTTTTTAACAGTACCCTTTCTCCTACCTCGTACTTAATAGTCTTTTTCTGGTTCTTAGCGTATTTATTCTTTTGTTGCTCTACCTTTTCGGCTATTCTGTTATAGAATCTTTTTTTCTCGAATTGATATTCGGTGTTGGTGGGGAATTGGATCATATCAGTTATCTCTCTAGGCGGTGGCCGCTCAAACATCATTGTGTATGGGGTAGCTTCCGTAAAGTCGTGGTAAGCTAAGTTTATAAATTCTTCAGTGGATTTCACATAATTGTGCCATTCTCTTTGTTTATCGTGGCAGTAGGTTCTCAGTATACGACCCACTTCTCTGAGTACCCTTTCAGCTGGGTTGCTGCTTGGGTGATAAACGGATGTTTTGTAAGTTTTAATATTATGTTCACCGAGCTTATTTTTCCAGAGATTTCCCTTAAATTGGGTTCCATGATCTGTTATAACGGCCGTCGGTTTTCCCACGTCTGGTATAAACTTGGTTAAGATAATCTCAATTATTTTCTTTGTTGTTGCACGGTTAATGGAGTACAACTTTGTGTATTTGGTGAAGTGGTCAAACATAATGATTATAAATTTGTATCTGTGTCTTCCTCCACTGATAGGAAATGGACCACATATATCAAGGAATACCCTTTCTAATTTCTGACTTGATGTGATAGGTATCATCATCCCATCCTTTTTTGAATTATTGCATTTTACCTTTTAGCAAATATCACATTTTTGAATGATTTTGTTCACCTTTCGATAAATATTTTTAATGTAAACTTGTTACTGTAAAGCTTTTATCACTTTTACAGCCCCCATATGGCCGTATCTAATGTGGTAGTCTAGTATCAATTGTTCCTCCACTGTAGATGGTATTACATGGTATTACAAGTTTCCATTCTCCGATTGCAGGATTGTTTTTAATAAATAGCAAGTTGTCATGTATTTTATAATATTGTAGAATGGTTTCTTCATCTTTTAACATTCTCCCCCGGATACTCATTATTTTTGGATCCACAGTTTGACATCTTCTTATTTCTTGGGTTATTTTTTCTAGATCTACTCTGTTTTTGATAATGTTATACACCTTAACTAATTGTTCTTTTTCACCCTCGAAAGTTTGTTGCTGTACGTTTATACGGGATAAGATGTCCGCAGCTATGTTTTTCTTCCTTGGGATGTACTCCCAGTTTATGTGATATTCCTGTAGCAACAATATCCATCGAGTTAATCTTCCGTGGCTGAGTTTACACTGCTTAAGGAATGAAATGGATCTATGGTCACTTCTCACTGTTATATCGTATCCCAGAATGTAAGTCCTAAATTTGTTGCAGGCGAACACGACACTAAGTAGTTCTTTCTCCGTGACGTGATAATTTCGTTCGCATCCATTTAAAATTCTGCTTGCAAAACTAATAACCATATGCTGTCCCTTCTCATCTTCTTGGTATAATACCGCACCTACACTGACATCACTCGCATCACAGTTCATGAAGAATGGCTTTTTGAAGTCTGGATGATGTAAGATCACGGTGTTCAAGAACTTTTCTTTTATTTGGTTAAATGCTTCATCTTGTTCGGACCCCCAAGTCCACTTGTCCTTGACTGATAATTGTTTTTTGAATTTTGCTGTTAGTTTGGAATAATTATCTTGAAATTTACGGTAATAGTTGCATATTCCCAGGAAGGATTGAAGTTGTTTTTTGTTTTTTGGCGTGGGGAATCGTTGTATCGCCTCAACTTTTTCTGACGAAGGAGATATGCCTTCCTCTGCTAGATTGAATCCTAGAAATTGTATTTTTCGGGCTATAAACTTTGACTTGTCCAGCTTAAGGGTTACGTGATTATCTGATAATCTTTTTAGTACGGTTTCCACTCTGGCACAGTGCTCTTGCCAATTTGATGATGTTATTAACAGATCATCTACGCACACGGTGGTAAAATTCAGTACATCTTGTCCCAGTATTTGGTCCATACATTTAACAAATACTGCGACCGAATTTATCAGTCCAAATGGCAGTCTTTTGAACTGATAGTTCCTCCCATCGAACAGGAATGCTAAGTATTGTCTACTGTTCGGATGTAGCTCCACCTGCCAGTAGCCACATACCTTATCCCAAGAGCTAATGTATTTTATACCGTGGAACTTCTTAAGGATTTCTTCTATTTCACCCGGTGATGTTCTATCGTTCACTATCATTTTATTAATTTCTCTGGCGTCGAGGCAGATTCTCACCTTTCCGTCCTTTTTTGGTATCACCACTATTGGACTTGTATACGGTGATTGACTTAATTCAATGATATCGTCTTCCATCATTTGATTGATTTCTGCCCTCACTGCATTTCTTTGTGAGTAAGCAATGGGGTAAGATTTTTTCTTGAAGTCAACGGGTTCTTTAAATCGTATTCGGCATTGATAATTCTTTACTTTGCCTGGAGCGTCAGAAAAAATGTGTTTATATCTGTTGTATATACTTATGAGTTCCTCTGACTGTTGCACACTAATCTGTGGATCTTGTTCTTCTCGTTGGAAGTTTCTGATCTCATCCAGCTTGCTTGACCATAATTCTTCATCCTTCCAATCTGTCAATATTCTTTTGGGTGATTGTTTGCAATTATTGTTTTGGATCATGTTATAGTGGTTTGTTATCAATGGTAAGTTGCCACCATTCACTAGATCGGCTGACCATATTCCTTGTTCTGTGGTTAGTGATACTTCTCCCTGCCGCAGGTTAATTATGGCAGAGTGTTGTCTGAGTACATCACACCCAACAAGTAATGAGAAAGGTAGGCCGCTGGCAACAAGAAATGGCATAGTTACTATTATACCTTTGCTATTAAGTTCCAAGGATACTTGTTTCCGGACGGTTTTGTTTTGTCGGCCGGTAGCACCAATGATAGTTATATTGTTTATGGGCAGGGTTGATATGGGTACACTACTTCCCTGCTGCAGTCTATTTAATTCTATTTGGTCGATCAGGGAGACATTAGACCCTGTATCGATCATTATGGTTGATAGAATTCCATTTATTTGGGCACTCACATACACTATTTCATTGTTTCTAATGGGCATCATGTTATCATTTTCTTCGATCAAATCGTCCCTTATATTTTTCAAATAATTAGTACATATTATTGTGATCTTCTTGTCATGTGTTGTCTTATATTCACCCAGAGATTGGTCCAGTGATGGGCTGTCCGCAGTTTTCACTGGCCTTAAGCGTTTAAATGAGGGTTGACCTCATTGCCCCCAACATCAGTAGTGTTTGATGGTTGGTTAGCGTTCGGCTCCTGTTGATTATTCCGGTTATCCACGCTGTGCCTGTGATCTTCTTCGAATGGGTGACTTCTCGTATCGGGTACCTGGTTATAGTACGTTCGCCGATAGTTAGATGAGGGATAGTTTCTTCTTGGGCTCCTTTGTCTTTGCCCCCTTATGTAATTTACCAGTGGCCGGTATCCTGGATTATTGTTCTGATTACTGTTGTTTCCAGGGCGATAATTGTTGTTGTAACCATTCGACGGGAAATTACCCCTGTGGTTGTTCCTGAAGTTGTTATTATTATGGTTTCCACTTCTGTTAAAATTTCTGGGCGCATTATTGCCCCGTGTGTTCCCTTGGTAATTGTTAGGGTTATTTACCGGTGGCTTATTATCTCCCTGTTGATTCTGTGACAATTGTCCCTCATTGGTTCTATTATTTCTGAAACTGTACCCTCTATTTTTCCTGTACTGCCACTCATGTTCATGGCTTTCCAGTAAGCTAGCCATATCTTGGATGGTCTTTACCTGGCTGTACATCCGTGCCTTTTGGATGGCGTCGTCGTAGTGGTAAGATAACTGTATTACCAGACACTCTTCAGGTATACGTGGCTCCAAATTCCTGGCCATGCAGATTTTTCCCAAGAAGTAGGAGGTAAGGGATTGTCCATTCTGGTTTTCATACCTTCCATTGCTCAGGTTATTGCGGACCATATTCTGAGTTGATTCAGACCAGTATTTAGCCTTGAACTGAGTCTTAAAGTCTTGAAGGTTTTGGATGTCTGGTCGAGTGGCAGTCCACCAGTTGTCGTATGTCTCCTTGAACATTTCGTCCAACATCCCTCTTATTGTAGTCCATCGAGTCTCTCGATTCTTGATGATTAACTCTTCTACCCTCTTCAAGAATTCAATAGGGTTTCTTTTATAATTACGGAAATTAATAGTATCTCTGTTGTCTGTGTTCATGACATGCTTATTATTACATGGTCGGTCACGCCAGGCATCCACTTCTTCCCGTAATGACTCTTCTATTCTGCGCATTTCGTCAATCCTCTGTTGGTTTTTGTCTACTTTGCTATCTACTTTATTTAAATTACTGTAAACTCCTTCCATTCATTCTCCCAAGTCTGTTCGTACAGCTGCTACCTCTTTCTGGTTTTCTTCCCGGACTTGGTGTATGTCCTGGTCTATCTGGGTACATCTTCTGACTGTTTCTTCATGACCTTCCTCAATTCTTCTCTTATTTTCTCCTTCGAGACGGTTCATTTTATCGAGTACTTCCTTGCGGACTCCAGAAACATTTTCGTTGGTCTTCTCTAGCTTCTCCAACGTTTCCTCTAATTTGTCATTGATTTCCGTAACCTGCTGTTTTGCTTCTTCTCGGTACTCCATTAATTGGTGTGCCATCTGTAGCTTCATTTCTTCTTTATTTTTCTCGTGGTCCTCCTTCAGCTGTTCCTTCAATTCTTCCTTCAAATCTTCATTTCTTTGCTGAATTTCCTCCAGTAATCGTTGTTGTAGTGTTTCATTATTTTGGTTGACTGTTTTCCTCAATTCTTCCTTAGTACTCACTATTTTTTCATTGATCTGTTTCAAATTGTCACTGGTTTCTTTCTTCATGCCGTCGAATTTATTGTTCATCTCCTTCAAACTCTCCTTATTCTTGTCGAATTTATTGTTCATCTCCTTCAAACTCTCCTCATTGTTGTCTAATTTTCCATTAATCAACTCCCATAATTTTTGTAAATCCATTCCTCCTGTGGCTTCCCCCCTATCTCCAGCCTGTGGTTCCATTTCTTCATCTTGGCTTGGTTCTGTTGTGGTTATTACTGTCTCCACTTCTTCAATCGGTGTTCCTTCCTCTTCTTCCCCTCTGTTTTCTTCCATCTCCTTCTCCTTTGCCAATTTTTTTGACACTCCTCTGGTGTGCATTTTGTAACCTTTCGTAATCGCCGCTAGAATTTATAGGGTTTAATTGTATAATTTCTTTATTATTCTAGCCCTACTAGTTGGCGCGCCACTTTGTAATGTAGACGAGACGTCCGCCTCGTTTAAGCCCCGCGATGGAAGCCACTTTGTATCTTAACGTGTGAACGGCTACCGTTTTATTCTGCAAAATGTGGATAATGTACAATTTGTGTGTAATGGGTGTACGTGTCTTCTCGATCCGTAGTTCAAATGCGTGCAACTTCTGTAGATTTCGTTCGTTGCGAACGTACGAATAACCAGGTCTTGATGTTCTTACCTGATGTTCATTAGGGGTATGAAATTCCCGGTGGCGCCAAATTGTTTTCTTAAAACAATTAAAATAAAATTCAAAGGCGTATGACCAGCGCAGCTCAGGCGGTTTGAATAATTCAAATATTTCCGCCAGCTAGGCCCACTGTAGCGCACAGCAGTTCGATGCGTGGGCTGTGTAAATCGTTAGTCATCTGCTAAAATGTACATAAAATATTGTGCACCTCCTAATGAAATTATAACACCGTGGTTACACTCAATACTTACACATTTGTTATTAGTGATTGTTATTCATTTAATACAAATTAATCTAATACAAATGCTCCGATTGTTTATATGAGACAATTACAGGGTTTGACAATCGATATTTGAATTGATAACCAGACGTTTAATGATGGCGTCTGTTGAAAATTGTGTACAAGTTATTAATGTTGGTTTGTCATAGGTTCTTGAGGTTACGTTCAAAGGATTACAAATGTTTTAAAAACAATAAAAATACACACCCTTACATCAAGTAAACTTAACTAACATATTGTGTAGGTATAATTTGTTTAGCGCAGTGTAGTAAAAGTGTTTACAAGTTATGGATCATTAACAACAATTTATATTGGTTAGTTTATAAATTGTCAGTGACTTAGTATTCTTTTTAATCTTTGAAAGTAATTGATTTCAGTTCAGTGAGATTTCGACCTTTAGTGAGATAATTAACGTGAGTTTATTTATATATTTTGGGTAATTTAAGAGGTACTTATCACTTCCGTAGTTATGGCGAATTCATACGATCTGTTATTCATGGGTTATACTATAATCTTCTTTAATTTGCTGGGTTCAGGACATCAGGCATCTTTTCCAGTTTAATTGGTAGTAATTTATTTTCTTTTTTCGTTAATTTGGCCTCAACTTCAATAATATGGCTCCAGTCTTTGTCTTATGTCTTGGTATACACTTAGTAATAACTTCTTTTGATATTTTCTATGTTTTAATTGACAATTTTGGTCACTCGAAAATTAGCGTCTATACCATTAAAGCGTCATACATTCAGTCAAAAAAATCTAACGGTATTTTTTGCTTGTTACTCCACAGTTTCCATGGTAACGTAATTATTCTACCTGGTCGATCTCAAAATAAACACATTGTTATCAAACTTTGAATTTTTTGTTTAATTTGAATAAATATTTTATAATGGCTATATTTACTTGGGGATAATTTCAATGGTTGTAATCTTTACATAGATGTTCCTATTTTCTTTCAAAGATTAGTTTGATATCTTACAAGATTGGTCTAAGTCATGTATTAATGTTTTAGTCCAAAATTGATAATACTATGTTAATACATAATTTACTTATTTCTAAGTTTTAATATAATTCTGCCATGTTCCCTTTCGTTACACATAATTAATATATTTTGCCTATTATTTCTTATAAAGGTATTGCTATTATTTTCTTTATAAATTCCTTACTTACTTAAAACATACTAACATATTACTGTAAAACTATTTCTTCTGGTATTTATTGCCTTAAACATTAAGCCAATAACTTCTTTCTTTAAATTAACAAATGAACAAATTTGGTGAGTGTTATATCTACACCATCTCTTTTATAACAGTAATCACCCTGGTGATTTTTATACTGAGAAAATATTTTTCTTTTTTTTTTTTTTACATTCACAATTATTCTGTGTCTTTCAGTCTAATATACTTAACTTAATTGCTCATTTAACATGTGCTTATATTTTGGGTTTGTCACACTTGTTTAACTCTTTTTTCTTAAGATTATATGCTGTTTATTTTATTACACTTATCACTTCACTGTTCATCTTTGTCACTCCCTACCTATCTCTAATTACCCTTATATTTCTCACGATCTCACTATTATTACAAAGTTTTTGTATCTAATGCGTTCATGTCTCTTTTGTTAACTTCAGACTGTCACATATCATTTTATAATATGCAAACAACATGGTATTGTAAATACATCTTTCAAATAAAACATAACTTTGTATATATTGTCATTAAAGTGATAAGAATTGGTCAGAAATGTCATAATTAGTAATAATAACAACAATTTAATAATGTTAAAATATATTGTGTTAATTGAAACATACTACATCTGTAGCAACAGCAATAATATTAGCGAATAAATAAACTCTCCAAAACCTTATACTTTCAAACACATAATGCTGAAATAATATACATACTGCTGAAATAATCTTAGTAAAAGTTCCAAAGTATATAGTAGGATATACAATTTGTTCTCTGATTGAATCACGCACACATTTCTATTCCCTGTCTGTATGAGTGTAATTTTAAACATAACAGCTGACACATCACCTATAGATAAGGATATACATACAATCATATCTACACATGGTTTTTTATGTATAACAATTGCTGAGATACTGTCATTTACAAGTTACCACTAATAAAATTTAAACATAAATTATTAACAATAATAAAAAATTATGCTGTTTTAAAACAATCTTGTGAGTTAATTGTTATGGCCATGTAATTTTTTATTTTCTTTTTTCTTCACTGTCTTCTTGTCTCGCTTTACTTTGGTTAATATCTGGCCAATCTCTGGGGTTGGGTCAATGTCAGTTGTCTGTCAGTCTAGTTCGTATTTTCTTGTTTTGTGACCACCTTTGGTTGTATTCTTCCTCCTTCACTATAGATTATATTTACTACTTTCATTCTCGTTATCATTTATCTATCAAAATATATTGTTTCTTGGCATTTTTTACATACTTTTTAATATCAAATGTGATCAGGGTTTGGCAATGTTATAATAAACAAAATTGGCATCACTTCCTTGCCAAAACTGGTTTAGTATAGAGCACCACCCATCAGCTGATCAAAACTGGGTCAAGTCAAGAACCTTGACCTACATAAGTTATACACAAGTTACCTCAGAAAATACCTTGAACACCCTTAAAATTCTATATTTAAACACAAAAACATAATAAAATAAAACATTTAAAATAACCAAATATTATTATAATTAACAATAAGATTGATATTTAAATTACTCAAAATTATACCTTTGTACTATAACTCTCTTTACTTAATAATCTCATTCTCCATTAATTTGAGTGATTTAGTTATTTATACTAGCTTGAAAAAATTGCAAATCATTCATAAGTGATATTCTACAGCTGATCAGCTGATTTTCTCAGCAAGGTGAATGACCTTACGACAAACACATTTCAAAATTATACAAATTACATGACATACATTTTTTATCAATTCTTATCTCTAACACAATAAAATAATACATTTATAAACAGAATAAACACAGTAAAATGAACATGTGAACACCTATTTATCAAATCATCGTGCAAGCATTTTATTAGTGCAAAATTTGATTTATCATTTTACGTTATGAAATTTAAATTCGTTGCTCGCCGGAGCAACCCCCCAATCCACACACACTATTGTATTTTATGTTGGACTGTGGTGCCCATTTGCGTTCACAAGGACTGCATAGTTGGAGGAATTGAACATCTCCGTGTCCTTGCTTCGGGTTTACATTTTAAAAATTTTAGGTATCGACATACCCTCGTTTTATAGTTACAAGCCCTTAAAATGGGTCTACCACCTGGCTATGCTGTCCCTACTCGGACAGAGTGGCAGCCGCTGTTCCATAGTTCCGGGGATTCCCCTAGTTTCACCCCCCATTTAATTTCTAGTATAAACCAATTTCAAGCCAGCTATGGTCAAGGGACTTGATTATGGCCATAGCTGACCGCTAACCAAAACCACGATTAGTGCTGGTAAGGCAGTAATCGCCCGAAAAGTCGGGGAAATCAAACTTTAACTTCAGGCATGTTATACTCATCACTAGCTACACGGCACGAAAGTCTATCAAGGTACAATTATGTAATTGTACAAAAAGGTGTGCTATGCATTTTCGCCACTTTGGCCTCCAATGGAGGTAACACTCCCTGTTACCCCCAACCCATTCCGCTATCTACTGGGGCACATGCCACCCCAGCAATAGCACATTAATAGCTAACTTAAATCTTTATATACAACATTATAATGTGACATTTTTCATTAACCATTTTATCCATCATCATTGAAATCATCCATAACTTTCTAAACATTAGATTCCTTAGAATTTTCAAATTTATTATTAACATTTATTTTATATTATCTTTCAGTTATTATTACCTTTTAAATTATTATCTCAAATTATTTTCATTATTGAAGTTAAAACCTTTTCGTTTGAGTTAAACAACTGAAAACATTTTATTATAGTTGACTGGTATTATAAATTTTATACTTACAGTCCATTATTCACATACTGACATACACAAAATATACACCATACACCCCAATATCTCCAAGTAACCTCTGAAACATTTAACAACAGTTTTATGTCAAATCCCACAATTTAACAATTAATTACCAAATTCACATCTCGTAAAATAATTTAAAATTAATTAGAAAAATTCAATTATATAATCTTTGAACCAATGAAAATATTTAAAACATCTCAGATTATTTTAATTAAATTAATTATTGAAAATACAAGTTCAATTGCTATCAAAACAATTACAATTCGCTAATTACTGCCTTCAAAATTAGTTTTGTTATTTATTTAGATTGCAAACATTAATATTATTATTATCACAACCATTGCTACTACATATACACATTGTTTACCTGACATCCTACAATACACACAATTAAATTCACTACACTTATTTACAATTCTCCATCATTGATTACTCAGTTATATCACACTTCAATGTTCAAGGTTGCGAGGTCAAAACCATAAAACAATATATTTAAAATTGTCCATTGGTTGTTTTATAGTTTACCCCCCATCGTCAAAAATTAATCTTTGTTTCAAATAGCAATTTTCAATTTCAGTTACACACATACTGCTATCTTGTGTGTCATAACCATAAAAATCAAATTCATTCGTTTTATCACAATAATCATGAACCAAGTCAACATTAAGTATTTCTGTCAAGTCTCTCTTAGTAATTATATTCACTATCAGGTCAGTTATTTTTTCGTCATAAATTAAATTACTATTATTTAAACATATATCATCAAAATAGTCTTCACTCTTTATTTTAACAGATAAGTATTTCATATCATTTAACATCTCTTTCAACTCATTATAATCTCTCTTTGAATTATATAATTCTATCTCTTTATCGACACACAATTCTCTATCTAACTCTCTCTCTAACTTGCAAACACTCTCTCCTCTCTCTCTCACCGTTTCTATATTATTATGATCGCTAATTATTTTCACTGTATTATTTTTATATATCTCGTTTTCAACTATCTTACTACTATCGGTTGTTAATTCATTTTCATAATTATTTGTTATTTTATTATTACTCTGGTCGTCTGTTATTTTGTCACAATCACTCGTAACTGTGTTATTTTCTACCTTCTCCTTCCGCGTTCTACTTTCATTTATTTCGTCTTGAATATTATTTATATTTATAATTATCTCACCTCTCATGCCCGCAATAGTTTTATTCATACTTTCTAATCGAGTGTTCATATTCACATCACTCATTTTGAGTTCGCCTCTTATTTTCGCAAACTCGTTATTCATTTCTACTTTTACTACATTTATTTCTGATTTGATTTCAGTTTTAAATTCGTTCAAATTTGTGTTCTGTTGATCAAATTTACTACTCATCATTTCCATAAATAATGCTAATTGATTAAGTATATTTGCATTATCGCTCTTATTACTACATTCAACATTTACCGTTTCAATTACATTTGGTATTTCTAATTGTACATTCTCATCACTACTTTCGTTTGTTGAAATTAAATCGTCTTGAGTAACGTTTAAAATAGATTCCTCTACCCTTTCACCTAAATCTGCATTCTTATTTTTCTCTGCCATTTTCGATCAGTTTGTAAATTAATTTAATTTAATTTAATTTACAAAGTCCCTGTTCGGGCGCCATTTGAAGTCTAACGAGTTAATTCATAATTGGAATATTTAAATTTTGTATTACTTACCTTTAAAGATTCGTTCACATTACCAAGGTGTTGTCTGATGTACTTTGGCAGAGAATAATAGGTGAACGCAAATAACCAACGCACATTGATGTGGTTAATTAACACTTTTTATTTTATCTTACCAACTCCCATCTCATCAATTTCTTTTATACTACATCGATAATAATTACTGGAATATTAATTCAATTTTGATTTATTAGTTACTCATTCGATAAACTTGGCTTCTCAGTTATTTAACCTTTCTCTTGGAAAACATTGATACTTTTTTTATACATGAAATAAAAATGGTTGTAATATTATAACTAAACAATTACATTCTAACCATGGTAATAAAATTAATAATAATAAAACGACCCAGATTGCTCACTCTCTCTCTCTCATACAATTTAGATAATCTCCCCAAAATATAGCGCTCTTTATTTTTGATATGTTTTATGATTGATTTTTACGTGAAGCATAGTTACTCATTTGGCGGCTCCTCCAACCACGCGTAGCACTTCGCTGATCTAATTCGTTCATCTTTTTTGTCACGCCGCACGTTTGGTTATTAAATTTGATGTCGTATTTTTCTGTCGTTTTGTCTCACTTCACGTTACACTTCTAATCAGACTTTTTTCACATTTTCTTTAAATGTTGAAACGGTTTTCGACTCGCGGAGTCTTGATACACACCTGACCAGGCGGATACTGTATTGAGGACTGCCAACAGCGGCTCTACGTTCACTGCCAACTGGATTACGTCTTTTTAGGTGGAAAACAATGCCTTGTAGTTCTTTGTCGCTTGTTGTCTTCCATTTAACCCATGCAGTTGATTGTGTGTTGGTTGTAGATGATATTTATTCAGCACTGGTTGACGTCACGAAAGGGTTTGGCTTAGGCTCGCATCCGCCAGCATGGTAAACGAAGTGAACAGAAATTCTTCTCTTAGCCATTTTCAGTTTTTACAGTTTAGCGTCGGTCCGCGCACATGCTGGTGTGACGCGCTCGGACGTACTGCCACACACTCGCAAAGTTCGTAGAAATGACGCTTGGTGCATTCTTTCGTACTGATTGCACAACTGATATTGCGTATTGTTCCTTTGTTAGAACACTGTTTCAATTCAACACGTGGCCTGGTTACTGATGGAAATTAAGTTTATGAATAATTTTTTATAAACCTCACAAATTTAATAAAATAAAAATCCCCTGTATTTGTCACGTTACAGCAATTCAGAGGAGTACAAGCTTCCATAAGAGAAAAGCTACCGTTGGCCCTGTATACACATTGTTCTTCACACACTCTAAATTTGTGTTTGTCAGATGCGAGCAGAATACCTTCTATAAGAAACTGTATGGGTGTCATAAAAGAAGTCTGTGGATTCTTTCATATGTCAGCCAAAAGAACAGAAATATTGAAATCAATGATTTCTGAATGTTGTCCAGAACAAAAGAAAAAGAAACTTATTTCACTGTGCGAAACCCGATGGGTAGAAAGGCACGACTCAGTAATTTTATTTAAAGACATTTTGGAACCTATTTTTCTCTCCCTTTGCAAAATAGAAGAAGAGGAATTAAGTGACTCAGCTTCTAAGGCTCACACTCTAAGTAGTGCTATTAGTCAATTTGCATTTCTTATTAATCTTTTTGTTTTGAGCCGGATGATATCAACCACGCATAACTTATCTGAGCAGCTTCAAAACAAAAATATAGATCTTCCACAGGCCTTGACTAACGTTACGAGTGTCTTACACCTTCTGTCGAAGGAGAGGGCAAATGCTGATGACTCATTTAAAGCCTTGTATAATCAAGTAAAGTCATTCGCTGCCAAACTTGACATTAAGGAAGAGATTCCAAGAATTTGCTGCCTTCAAACAGCACGTAGCAACGTCCCTTACACCACAGAAGAAGAATACTATCGACGAGCTGTTTATGTGCCATACCTGGACGATTTTTGTAACTCACTGAAAGAACGCTTTGAATCTCACAAGGAAACAGTTGCATCCTTACAAAACATCCTTCCACAATTGTGTATCATAACAGATTTCGGTTCATTGGAGGCTGCTTTTGGTTTCTACGAAGAAGATTTGTCACATAAAGAGATTGTGCAAAGTGAGTTTATGTTGTGGAAAGAAAAGTGGAGTCGTGAAAATCCTTCAAATCTTCCAGAAACGGCTATAAGTTCTCTAGAAAAATGTGACAAGACTTTCTTCCCCAACATTTATACCCTTCTGAAATTACTCGCAGTTCTTCCTGTTTCTGTCGCAACCGTAGAGAGAACTTTCTCCAGCCTGAGAAGACTGAAGACTTACCTAAGGAACAGCACATCTGAAAGTAGGCTTAATGGGCTTGCTTTACTTTCTATCCACAGAGACATTATAGTTAGTGACAATGAAGTTCTTGATAAGTTTGCAAGTGTACCAAGAAACCTGGACTTTGTTTCGTAACCATTGGTCTATATAAAAAGTGGAGTTCCTTTTTATGTATTATTTTTATTGTCAGTTGGATAAACGGTTAATAAAACAAATGTTGTTGCATTGTCAAACAGTCACTTTATTAAACCTTCTTTTAAGGTCTCTCCAAAACAATACTCAAAACAGTCTTTTGAATGATAGTTGATAAAACACACATATGCGTGTATACACAAAAAGAAAAAATAGGGGTCTTGGCAATTTATACATACATGACAGAACAAAACAATATTTATAGCTAGAACCCCTCCAAACACAATAATCACAATCGCATATTTCACTCTTTTAGTTCGGATAAGTGTTTACAGATGAGACATTGTTAAAATCTTGACCAATGTTTGAAATATAGTAACAGATCTTTTCATCATTTGGTTTGTTTAAAAATAGATATATTTTTTATGATTTAATGTCATCAATAAAGAAGCGTGATCTCGGTAAAGTAAAAGGAGCATTCAGCGCAAATTGCCCTCTGAATATGAGCAGCAAAACTGATATAAAGTATCATGGGGTGTCTACTTAAAATTACTTAACCTAACCTTACATTAATCTTGGCCCCCCCCAAAAATATATTATATATTCGCCACTGCTTGATACAGTTGCAATTATTTTATGAAAAGTTCTAAAAAGTTAAAATATAATTATATTTAGTTAAGGTGACATCGTACACCCAAAAATAATTTTTTTGACAATTTTTTATTATTATTCTACATGTTTTTCTGAACAAAATGGTGTATCATTCATGGTAATCCGATAGACATAAGTACTATTTTTTTTTTTTATACAACGCTGCACACATGGTGAAAGTGGTAAAATCGCTATGCAACTCCCAGTTTTGTACCATGTTTCTCTCAACATTCTTTGGATGTTTATTTATTTATTATAGTAGTATGTAGTTTACATTTTGCTAAAATTTCATTTTACATGTTGGCCACACTGATTCAAGTCAGCTGATACAAATCAAAACAACAAAACATCTGTTCTGTTTGTACTGAATGTGCTATTGTGTTTTGATATAAGTCTGTGGTAAAAGTTATTTTTGATTGATAAAAGTGGTTCCATGTTCTTCACATAATGGGAAGGTCCACTAAATTGTTCAAGAAAAGAATATTTACTGGTAATCAGTATAAAAAGGCAGTGCATGTATCGCAAACTTATTCAAGTAGACCTAACCTAGAAGCATCTAGTCCTAGCCTTCAAAGTGAAAAGAAAGCTCATTGTGCATCTTTTACAAAGTTAAACTCTGGTATCAATGAAGAATTTCTGCATATTAATAAACCTTCAACTTATTTGGTTTTAGATATTGACATTTTATGCAATCAATTGAAATCTTTTGTTGTTTGTAAAAACTGTGGTGTTGGAAATGTTACATTGAAGGAAGACTTAGATAAGAGGATGGGTTGTGTAAGTCAACTTTTGTTTTTATGTGACAGCTGTGGTGTAAATCAGGGTTTCATGAGTAGTGACAAGACAAATACAGGACAATATGATATCAATATGAGGCTTGTATACGCACTAAGATCTGTAGGAAAAGGACACGATGACGCCAAAATGATATGTACACTACTTGATATTCCTGGTCCCCCAACTAGGTTTATGAAGTACAATAGAATTATAGCAACGACAATAAAAAAGGTTGCTGAAAAAAGTATGATTGAAGCTGTACAAGAGGTTGTAGATAAAACAGAAAACAGCGATCTCACAGTAGCCATCGACGGTTCATGGCAAAAAAGAGGCCACACCTCCCTGAATGGAGTTGTTACTGCAACTTCAATCGAAACTGGCAAAGTATTAGATGTACATGTTCTGTCTAAATACTGCCAAGGATGCCAATTGGCTAAAGAGCACCTGAAAGAAAAGCATGAATATTACTGTGAACTCAACTATACTGGAAACAGTGGAGGAATGGAGATTGTAGGAGCACGGGCCATTTTTTCTCGGTCGATGATGACGAGGGGTGTACGCTATCTTACTTATCTCGGTGACGACGATTCTAAGGGATATGCAGGTGTGTGTGAAGATGAACCCTATGGTCGTGATGTTGGAATTGAAAAAGCTGAGTGTATTGGTCATATACAAAAGAGGATGGGTTCTAGATTGCGTAAGCTTTGTAAAACTGTAAAAAAAGGAAAAAACTTAGTGACGGCAAGCCTCTTCGCGGAAAAGGAAGGCTAACAGATTCCGAAATTAACAATCTTCAAGTTTACGATGGTAAAGGTATTCGTGAAAATTGTCAAGATGTTGGTCAAATGAAGAAAGCTATATGGGCTATTTACTACCATAAAATGTCTACAGACGAAAAGCCAATCCACAGCCTGTGTCCAAAAGGCGAGGACTCATGGTGCGGTTATAACAGAGCACTTATTACAAAAGAAAACTATACTCACAAACATTCTCTTATAATGTCAGTATTAGAGAAAATAAGACCAATTTTCGAAGACCTATCCAATGAAACTCTTCTGCATCGGTGCTGTTTGGGGAAAACACAAAACCCAAACGAGTCCTTCAATGGATTGATTTGGAAGAGAATACCAAAAATTGTTTTTGTTGGGATAGTTACACTAAACATAGGGGTGTATGATGCTGTGCTATCATTTAATAAAGGTGCATTGAGTAAGGTTGTGTCTTGAAGGCACTTGGACTTAAATACAGTGATAACTGCAAGGTGCGGCTACAGCAAATAGATATGAAAAGAATACGAGAAGCTGAAAAAAATTTACAGAACTCGAAAAAACTAAGAGAGAGAAGCAGAGACATGAAAAAAGGAAGAAGGAAGAAACAAAAGACTATGAATCAGGCATGTTTTAATGTAATTTTGTTGATTATTCATGAATAAAGGTATATTTTAAATTAAAACGAGTTTCCTGAAAAATTACCTTATTTTACTACAAATGTACCTTTATCTCAAAACGTACATGAGATATTCACTTAAAATTTTTACTGTAGTTGGCGGATACCTACATACATACATATGCTGAAGCAAAATTATTTAAATGCGTGTACTGAAAAAATAAATACAAACATATTTTACATAAAAAAATAAAGTTTTTTGGAACATTTTTCAAAAAATAGGTTTAGTACAAAAAAAATTTCTTTCAATGTTAATTTTGCTTTAGTAGATATAGAAGCTAACTAAGAAAATTGTGTAAAAATTTCAGACTTTTATCTTTTATAGTTCTTGAGAAAAAGGTACATGAACTTTGCCAAAATAACATTGCCAGTATAGAGAGTACGAAGTCACCTTAAGTAACGGACACGTCATGGACAACAAAATCCAAGAATAAAATATAATGTTTACATTCAGTGCTATACAATTTGAAAATTACAAATTTTTGTAAAGAACTCTGTACCACAACATTGAATATGAATTTATGTACTTAGCACCTTGTGTTTTATGGCTGAAAAAAAAACAAGCTTTCACATAACTTTATTCCAATACACTTTTGACAGTTGGTACCAAGCCACTTTTTGAAGTGAGAACTTCATATATAGCACTATGGTGCCCAGCTCACTTCCGTACACCTCACGCTCGTTGGGCAGTAAACTTATTCAACGTGAAACAAAACAGCAGTGTTTGGCAATTAATTACTGAGTGCTTCAGTATTTCACCCACATAAAAATTACCTTAAATGTAAGGTAGAAAAGATGAATTCAAATTTTAGCTTCTCATATATGTACCTACCAATCACCATTCTCTTGTGGGTGCTTGAACTCCATTCTTGCTAACACTGTTCACACTCTATGAGACTCCTACTGGTTTCTAATGTAACTATGACTCGGCTTTTAATTTTGCGAAACGATATTTGGTGTTACGTTTGGTGAGTTGGTAAGGTTAAAAAAAAAGTGACTTGGCACTGACTTCAAAAAGTGTACTGGGATAAAGTTACGTGAAGGTTGGTTTTCGGACATGTCGCATATGATACTAAGTACATAAGTTCATAATAAATGTTGTAGTACAGAGTTTTTACAAAATTTCATAATTTCAGTATTGCATGGCACTAAATGTAGAAATTATTTTTCACTTTTTAGAGCTTTTTGAAAATAATTTCAGGTGTGTTAAGATACTTTTTCCTTTTTAAAATTCGTTTAATTTTTTCCCCAAAATTTTATATTTTTAATTTTTAGTATTAATTTGATCATTTTGTACACATACTTGATTAAATTATTTTTTCATAAATAAAATTTGGAACTAGTAAAACAAATGTTTTAAATTAAAGATGCATCATGTATGAGAAAAAATCAGGATAAGAATCTGAAAAACATAAAAAAAATTGTCTATTAAAAAGTGCTCAGTGAAATGTTAAATCATGTTCTGAACAGATCTCTGCTGTTCAGCAAGATAGGTTCTTACAAATGGGAGTTTATATGCTTCATCTCAAAAGTCAACTGCTACAAAAGCTGATCCTACCTCAATTACATCCGTAAAACTTTGAGCAATGAATGAAGTAATCAGCGTAAGCATAGACTCAGCTTGATTCATGATCGATTGGGTCATGAGTTAGATGAACAGCACCAGAATTGCCTTCATTTGATTCAACAATGTCTGGATGATGAGCTTCCTCATTAATGAAATAAAAGGTTGATATCAATACAGGAACATAATCAGAGAACAAGGCAAAACAAAACAGAGGAAACAAGAACACAATGCTTAGTATACATGCGTGAAAATTTAAATGATATAATTTTATTAATGAAGATAATTTTATGTCATGAGTAAATGAATTCACTGATGTTCCATGTGCTATGTGTAGAAAATTATTATAACGAAGGCAGCATTGTAACCTTGAAACATCATCATGTGCTGATCTCCTATCCAATGATTTAGTTGAATTGTCTAATGTGGTATGATCTAATCCTTGCTATAGGAATGTAAAGAGACATAAAGTTCCTTCTCAAGAATTTTAGAATAAATTGAACACCACGCCTGTACCACACAATTGAAGATTTTATCGCATATGGAGTAAAAAATGCTGGCAAGAATAATTTTTTTTTTTTATCATGAATGTATGGACTAGATTTAGCCAAAATTGGTGTAAAGGACAGTTACAGTTAACCCCAGAGTCTATTATTGGATTTTCAAAGCACAACTGTAAGTATAAAATACATTATTCTTCTGGTACTGGCTCAGTATGGGTCTAATGTCATTTTTAAACACTATGGTACCTCCACAGAAATATGCCTTTCCAAATAGAAAATAGATTTATTAAAATCAGTTCAGCTATTCTTGATTGAATAACCAGGAAACATACATTAAAAAAAAAAAAAAACAATAATTTGTTTGAATCATCTTTT
Source organism: Magicicada septendecula (assembly GCA_034769895.1). Classification (NCBI taxonomy): domain Eukaryota; kingdom Metazoa; phylum Arthropoda; class Insecta; order Hemiptera; family Cicadidae; genus Magicicada; species Magicicada septendecula. The sequence continues at coordinate 833,877,723 of CM068368.1, forward strand.
TCTCCCAGTGAACCCATTATCTCTGTTCTCTTTACTGATATTTTTCCATCATACTCTGTAACTACTTTTTCTAAATTAGGTAGGAACTGTAAATACTAGGAAGTGACCGGTATGAGAACAGTGGATGCAAGGCAATCTGGTTCTTTCTTACAAGAAGAAGAAGAGTTAAGATAAGTCTTTATTATTCAAAAACTGGAGCCCCTTCACTAAGATAAGGTAGCTCCTAAGAGAGACCCTTGTCCCTCTAGGTTGAGAGTTTTGCATTGAACTAGTAATCAGACATGTAAAATAATCATGACTAAATACTTTGCCAGTGGCCCCAGATTGGATAAATTACAGGGCAGTTAATACTTACATATTACAGTTAATAGTGTACTATACCACTGAGCTAAAGACAAACTCTTCAGAGGTTTGTACTCCTACTTAAAGTTAATTTTTTTAATACATTCTCTGTCATGTCAGTCATAATGACTGAAAGTGGATCAAACTAATCATGCCATGTTGGTCTTTATGACCGAAAATCAACATCATATTTAGTGCAACAAAAAACTGTTTGCACAGGAGGACAGAATCACCAAAACATGCTTGTAGACAACATGTTAATAGTTTCTAATCATTGTTAAACTTGGAATTTCGTAGTCCTTCAGCCTTTCGACTGGTTAGTACCCTCCCCGCATATACCCGTGGTGCGTGTGGTACTGAGTCTCTCACAGGTATATGGGACCTACAGTTTAACGCCGGATCCGAACGGCATAGTTGGGGAAGGTTTATACTAAGCAGGATACCTCTCGCTGGTTTGCCATTGCCTTGCGAGGGGGAACAGTCGTGTCTAAATTTGACACAAGTATGAGGTAAACTTGGAATATTCAAGTTAATTCACATTAATTCTGTATAAAAACAAGACTGTTTAATTGGCAGCATGTCATACTTCAGATTTATATTAATTATTAATGCGCTGTTTTAGAAGCCATTATCTCTCATCTCTGCAGCTGACTAACAATGGTTGTGAAATAAGTCAAGGCGATCAGATTTATTCAGAGAACAGAAACAAATATCAACTGTATCAACGCAGTCCAAGTTTACCTCCTATCGCCAAGCAACATGAATATGAGGTAAATGTTTTTGTTTTATGATATAATTGTCCTATAATTCCTTGAAATGCTTAAATATAAACGATAGTTTTGTTTTATATAATAAACATTTTCCAGACTTATATTAGCACAGGAGACAGTGTACTTACTTCCATAGCCAGATACAGTACTATGGTTTCAACTACATTTCAGAACAGATTGATTTTCATGATAACCACTGGATTCTGTGTGCGTTTATCCAGCCCTAATGGGCAGGGTATACTTTAAGAAATTTTTATCACTGCACAATTGTGTAGTTTACCAGAACGGTGGGTCCCGGGGGTTCTCCCCCAGGAAATTTTCAAAAATTAGACCTGCCAAAACGTTATTTTAGTGCTTTTCTAGTATTCCCTAATTTCCAGAAAACAAAAAAAAAAATCATCTTGATAAACTGTGTTTTTTTTACTTTAGTACAGTACAAAAATTTCAAGATTTTTCTAAAAATGTCACAAAGGTTTTTGAAATACAGTATTATATTTGTCAAAATTTAATTTTAATGCATATTGGCTAGAATACAGCCAAGCCCCACAGTGCAGATGTAGAAAGAATTATAAGTGCCAGTAACATGCTGAAAACTGATCACCGCCAATGCCTTAGTATTGACACTGAAAATCTCCACTTGTATATTCATTTTAACATGCCATCGTTGTTGGAGTGAAATCCCCTCAATGCAGTGCTTACATGGATGAATAAAAGGCAACCTCAAGTCAGGGGGACTCCAAAAGCAATGGAGCAGTTTTATTTTTCAGGGGTTTTCCAGAGGCAAGCAAGAAGAGCCATGCAAGCAAAGAGAACAAAGAAGAAGGCCTCGAGAAAAAGAAAATGAAGATCAAGACTTTTTAGACAAGAGATTTAAAGACAATAATTAAAATGAAATATGTTAAGCTTGAGTTAAAACTGCTTTAGTTTTTAATAAGGCTAAATATTGTTTCATTACATTATTTTTTACTCAAATGTCAGTTAATTAATTTTCCCGACTTTTTTCTCAAAATTTTATTACTGCACATTTTCCAGTTTTATCACTGCACATTTTGTGTCTGGCTGCACATTAAAATATACACTGCTAATGGGTAGTCTCAACCACAGATGAAGATAAAACTACTCTAGGTGTAGTGATAGCTACATCACCCTCCTATATAACAGGTTAACCACAATGGGCCTGTCTTATGGCTTGAATAATCAGCCTAACTTGTATTGACTTTGCATTCTTGAAGCATACAAAACTTGACTTTGAAATATTTTCTACCGACTGTATCTTATAAAACATTTTTATGTTGTTCCAAAACCAGGGGTGACATAATCAACATTCTGGAAAACAGGAACCGTACAATCAAATATTATCCACGTAGTTATGTAATAGTAATTCTTATTCAGGCAGGTCTGAAGTTTTCAGGCATACATGAGGGTATAAATAATGTAAGTAGGTAACAATAAATAAGCAATTCAGAAAAACGCCGATGTCACTCATTGTGAATACAATTCACAAACTTAACAATACAATTACACATTGTAGTAAAATATAAATGATTAGAATATACAGTTCTTAGAACATATTATGAAAGATTTCTGAAATACACTCTCTGATGAATGTTTATTCTATATGATACTGTATCTAATTATAAGTATAGTACTACTGACTCGGAACACTAAGTTTTTGATTGGTAAAAATATAAAATTTGTACGTTCTAGCCTGAACCAGTTTTCACTTATTACAAGCTTCATCAAAGGTTATAATAAGATACTGTATCCTCTTTCTTTTTTTTCTTTTGTAACAACTGAAACATGTAATCAAAGTTGACTTTATTGTTCTAAAGGTCTGTACTGACAGATGAGTTTTATTAGTTTTCTGTAAGCTTATATCGTGGGTATTCCTGTAATGCTGGCTCAGATCCATGACATCTACTGGAAAATAAATTTTTATGAAATCAAAACATCTTGTATCCCGATTTTCATCTCAAAAAAAATGTAAAGTACCGTTTACCAAATGGTAAAAGCTTAAGAGCATGATAATGTCTTTCAGCCGCCAGCTAAACGCAACATTATTATGGTTACTGACTGACTGATTGGTTACATACGTATCTACAGCTATGCAGTGTTGTTTGCTTGTTAGGTCTTTAATCTGCGACGGACGTTAGCACGTTAGCGGTCGCGGTTTTAGTTAACGATTCCCGGCTGGTAAATGATGACGTCATGCAGCGTGATGCGTTACAGAAATTTTCAAATGACCCCCAGCCATAAGACATTATCATGTCAAAAGTTGCTAGAATGTATCTTGACTATATAGGGACATCATATAATCTTACAATCAGTACAATTCTTTGTTATCTGAAAAATTATTTTTCTCTGAAAATGTCCCACATGATTGGAGTTCAACTCAATTGATATCAAGGTAACTGCCTTTTATTACATTTTCTGTATTACATTGCAATACATTAATATTTTTATATGTTAAGCAACTGTTAATATTCCAGTTCTCTAAAGTCTCTGTAAAGTAAAACATTAAATCTTCTTCTTCTTTTTCTTCTTCTCTTCAAGGATTAGGTTATATAAACCTGTTCCAGCAATCATCTCATCCTCGGACGACCCATGTCTCTTTTACCAATGGCTTTATAGTTCAGTGGCACTTTCGGCAATCGATCCTTTGCAGATGATCCCACCGTTGTCTTCTGTAAATTAAAATAATTTAATTTATGTCCTTTACTTTGAGTTCTGCTCTGATATCCTCATTCCTTATTCTATCTTACAATGTATAATTTAAAGTATTTCAAAGAAACTGCATTTCAGCACTCTGAATATTGCTACATTCCTTTCTTGTCATGACCCACACCTCACTCTCATAATATTAATATTATGCACAACTCACATAACTATAACATTATGTCAATGTGGGTATTGCAATTGTCTTATAAAATTTAATCTTTGTGGTGTCTTGTTTTATTCTAAGATTTCTATGAATCGTACCACAAATATTCCTAAATTTATTTATCTTCACTTTCATATCATATTCAGATTCATAGCTTACTGCACAGCCGAGATATTTAAAATAGCTCACTTGTTCTAAAGTGCTGTTGTTTTGGTCTTTCTTACTGAAATTGTCAGTGACTACTCTCTTGCCACTTCTTGTAATTGAAACATAGCTCTTTGTAAATCATACTCATTTGTATGAATAAGAACTATGTCATCCGCATATAGCAGGGAATCCATACAAACTGATTTGTTAAGCTGTATTCCTGGAGTCACTCTGAATTTCCATGCTCTCAACATGTCGTCAATGTATATATTAAACAAGGTTGGGGAAACACAGCATCCCTGCCTAACTCCCTTATTTATTGGAACCATCATACCCGAGACCACCATGACCCAGACCAGACTACCATTACCTGAGAGACTACCATTCAGAGCCAGGACTACAGATGTACTTTTGTAAAGGATCTTAACTGAATTTATTAAATGCTGTGGATATCCTCTTCTATCCATAATATTCCATAACTTTTGATGGTCTACATTAAACTTTTAAAACATTAAATAAGAATCCTTAATTTAGTAGTGACCGTTGATCAACAAATTTTAATGATGGAAAGCTTAAAGAGGATTGGTCAATAAGTAATTGGAGTGTTTGGTAGCATCAGCAACAATTGTGATAAGACAATAAATATTGTCGAAACGTTGACACAAATAATATTAAATTTGTGTTATACTTATTGACTGATCCTCACTAAACTTTTCATCATTAAAATTAAATAAGAAACATCACAAAAATATCAGTATGGAGAACCATACATGACTTCCATGTTCTAAGATTTATATTTAAAATCATTTACGAAATGAAATGTTTCCATAGAAACTACTTCTTTCCACTTATTGCTTCAGCCTTAACCACAGTAGTGTGGTCACTAACATATACCACCACACGTTAGCGCACTCGATTTTCACTGATGATGGCAATCGACAGCACTGCTGAAACGTCTGGTTTTGCAGAAAACATTGGACTATGGCCAAACAGCCCAGGAAGGAATTTTAACAACAAACTACTACTTTGTTGCCGATAACGTAGTACACATATAAAAATTATCCCCTCCTCCATCAACTATAATTTTCATTTATAGAAAATTACCCCCACCCTGTTCAAATAGCCTCTTCATTTATAGATATTTCATCAACATTTCTACAGTGGATTATTAAGATCTTCTTATCAGGATACTTTATTTATCAAAATTAAGTACTTTACTCTTGTTACAACAAACAATGTTTCAGGTAAACTGCCCTTTCCCCGTAACGATCTTCACCAAAATCAACAGGCCTTGAGTCTTCTACAACTCACGCGCATATGTAAAAAATTATTTGATTCTATTTGAATTTACGGCTGTTATCGTTCGTCATAGAAACAATTACTCTTGTTAAAACATTAAAAGTGGCAGGTAAACTACCCCTTTCCCTTAAACGATCTTCACCAAAATCAATAAGCCATGAGTCCTCTACAACTCAGGCACATATGTAAAAAATTATTTGATTCTGTTTGAATTTACGGCAGTTATCATTCTTCATGGAAAACGTTCTCTTCTTACAACATAAAATGTTGAAGGTAAACTACCCCTTTCCCTTAACCGCTCTTCAACAAAAACAACAGACCTTGAGTTATCTACAATTGAGGAAGGTATGCACAAAATTATTTGATTCTGTTTAAATGTGCGGCAGTTATCGTTCGTCATAGAAACAATTACTCTTGTTAAAACATTAAAAGTGGCAGGTAAACTACCCCTTTCCCTTAACCGATCTTCACCAAAATCAACAAGCCTTCAGTCTTTTACAATTGATGAACGTATGCAAAAAATGTTTGATTCTGTTTGAATGTGCGGCAGTTAGTGTTCGTCATAGAAAAATTACCGTTATTAAAACATAAAAGGTTGCAGGTAAACTACCCCTTTCCCTTAACCGATCTTCACCAAAATCAACAGGTCTTGAGAACTCTACAATTCAGGACTGTATGCAAAACATTATTTGATTCTGTTTGAATTTGCGGCTGTTATCGTTTGCCATAGAAAATACCCTTGTTCAAACAAAAAATGTTGCAGGTAAACTACCCCTTTCCCTTAACCGATCTTCACCAAAAACAACAGGTCTTGAGAACTCTACAATTCAGGGCTGTGTGCAAAACATTATTTGATTCTGTTTGAATTTGCGGCTGTTATCGTTTGCCATAGAAGACAATTACCCTTGATTAGAACAAACCATTGCAGGTAAACTACCCCATTCCCTTAACCGATCTTCACCAAAAACAATAGGTCTTGAGTACAGTACTCTACAAATAAGGACTGTATGCAAAAAATTATTTGATTCTGTTTGAATTTGCGACTGTTATCGTTTGCCATAGAAAAAAATCTTTACACACACACACACACACACACACACACACACACACACACACACACACACACACACACACACACACACACACACACACACACACACACACACACACACACACACACACATTTCACAAAATTACTTTTTTCATGTTTTGAGTGTAGTACAATCAGAATCTGCAATAATCTCGAATACGTTTTTTTGCCATCACCATACTTCCATTTCCTTAAGGAACATGGAAGTAAAACTGTTATAAACATTAAAATTCAAATTTAAACCAGAAAGTAAACTCAACAACAACAAACAACAATATTACAGAGATCAATACAGACAAAAAGTAGTGTGTATGAGGCAATTATTATTTTTTCTGTTCTACAAAGACGTACAGAACAGGGAGTTCTTTAACCTGGTTATCTCGCCTGCAATCTGACACAGAATCTAAGGGTAGCATGACACTAATGTATTCTAAATTCGCCCTAAATACATATTTTCTGCAAAGTTCTGCTATTTTACACTCTAGTCTCATTTTGTTGTGAAACAACCCACTACGTAGATCTCGGACCTGTGGATACTAAGCATAACAAATGATACATGTTGGTGTTTTATTTTTATTTATTCTGTCTAGATCTTTGTTTTAAAACATTAGTTTAAATTAATTTTATTTGTTAGTTAATAATGTATAATAATGATGATAATAATAATAATATAATTTTATGGTGTGAATAATTACATTTAAAAATAATTGTGTGTATGTATGTGCATGTGAATTAATATTAAGTTACATACAGTAGATCAAGGTGTTTATTCTTACTTGGACATTTTCAAGAATACCACATGGTGCCTGAAACATCTCAAAGTAACAAAAATCATCTTGATTATACTTTTATATAATATCAGTTAATTAATACATCAATATAATAAAACGTACCAAGTTAAATATATATTTAAATATCGGTATGGAGAACCGTACATGACTTCCATATTCTAAGATTTATATTTAAAATCATTTTCAGCCAAACAGCCAGGCTGTGTCTTACCTGCCTTTTTATTGCTGTATTAAATGAAAAATATTATATTACATTAAAATGAAAAAATTATAATTTTATTGCCTGGCAACAAAATTATTTTATTTTTAACAATTACCATTGTTTCAAAAAGTTTAAATAAATTTTCAAGTACTTTACTCTTGTTAAAACGTATAAGGTTGCAGGTAAACTACCCCTTCCCCTTAACCGATCTTCACCAAAATCGAAAGTCATTGAGACCTCTACAATTCAGGGACGTATGCAAAAAATTATTTGATTCTGTTTGAATTTGCGGCTGTTATCGTTTGCCATAGAAAATACGCTTGATAAAAAAACGTTGCAGGTAAACTACCCCTTCCCCTTAACCGATCTTCACCAAAAACAATAGGTCTTGAGTACTCTACAAATCAGGACTGCATGCAAAACATTATTTGATTCTGTTTGAATTTGCGGCTGTTATCGTTTGCCATATAAAATACCCTTGTTAAAAAAACGTTGCAGGTAAACTACCCCTTTCCCTCAACCGATCTTCACCAAAAACAATAGGTCTTGAGAAATCTACAATTCAGGGCTGTATGCGAAACATTATTTGATTCTGTTTGAATTTGCGGCTGTTATCGTTTGCCAAAAAAAAAAAAATTTCCCTTGATAAAAAAAACCGTTGCAGGTAAACTACCCCTTCCCCTCAACCGATCTTCACCAAAAACAATAGGTCGCGAGTACTCTACAAATCAGGGCTGTATGCAAAAAATTATTTGATTCTGTTTGAATTTGCGGCAGTTGTCGTTTGCCATAGAAAATACGCATGATAAAAAACGTTGCTGGTAAACTACCCCTTCCCCTCAACCGATCTTCACCAAAAACAATAGGTCTTGAGTACTCTACAAATCAGGGCTGTATGCAGAAAATTATTTGATTCTGTTTGAATTTGCGGCTGTTATCGTTTGCCATAGAAAATACCCTTGTTAAAAAAACGTTGTAGGTAAACTACCCCTTTCCCTTAACCGATCTTCACCAAAAACAAAAGGTATTGAGAACTCTACAATTTAGGGCTGTATGCAAATAATCTTTTCATTCTGTTTGAATTTGCGGCTGTTATCGTTTCCCATAGGAAATACCCTTGTTAAAACATAAAACGTTACAGGTAAACTACCCCTTTCCCTTAACCGATCTTCACCAAAAACAATAGGTCTTGAGAACTCTACAATTCAGGGCTGTATGCGAAACATTATTTGATTCTGTTTGAATTTGCGGCTGTTATCGTTTGCCAAACAAACAAAATTTCCCTTGCTAAAAAAAAACCGTTGCAGGTAAACTACCCCTTTCCCTCAACCGATCTTCACCAAAAACAATAGGTCGCGAGAACTCTGCAAAACCGGACTGCATGCAAAAAATTATTTGATTCTGTTTGAATTTGCGGCAGTTATCGTTTGCCATAGAAAAAAAATCTACAGACAGACAGACAGACAGACAGACAGACACACAGACACACAGACACACACACAGACACTTTTCGGAAAACGACTTTTTTTCATGTTTTGAGTGTAGTAGAATCAGAATCTGCAATAATCTCGAACACGATTTTTTTTGCCATCACCATACTTCCATTCCTTAAGGAATATGGAAGTAAAATCAGTCCCCCTTCTACCTATTGAGTATAAGGATTAAATATTATTATTATTATTAAATATCACTATACTTTGTGTTCCGAGTCGTCAATATTATAGTGATATTTAGTTAAGTAACGGACACGTCATGGACAACGAAATCCAAGAATATTATTATTAATTATTGATTAATTTAAACCAGTGTCCTTCTTCTTAGAAAATGTATTCACTTCTTTCTGTCATTAGCTGATTTACTTTCAACTGTGTCATTTCAATGTTTTTAGTATTTTATTCTGTATTTGTCCCATGCATGTGTCCTTTGAGTTTTGTCTTTTTTCCCTCGCTTTCCAAATCCTCTTAACCAGTACGGTACTTGTGCTGTTCTTTCTTTGAAGATGGCCCCATTGCTCAAGTCTTCTTTATTGCAGATATCTTTACATAGATGTTTTACATAAATAATTTTTATTAATTTAATTGAAATGAAGAATTTAATTCATCGAGGAGGTAAACACTTTTTTCTATGCATATAATAATGGAGAGGTAAAAAATAATGTTCTGTTTGCAGTACAATAAGTTACATTGTGCCTGAAGTTATTCTATTTTGCTATTCTGAAGTTAAGTTATGTCTGTATGTTATAACATATGTTTTAAACATGATTAAAATACTGAAAAATGAAATTACCAACATTAAAGTAAACAGAGATATTAAATTTGAATACATGCATTAATGTTTATTAACATTCATGTAATGTTTATAGAAATATTTATTACAAAGAAGTAGTAATTGGAAAATAAAATTACATGTTGCCACAATCAAATATAACAAATATATGCCACAGTATGTGAAATAACAGTTTTAATTATTGGTCAGTTCCCTGGATGCCATCCTACATTTTGGCATTCTCTTCAGTTTTCAATAACAATTTCACTTTTCCAGACCACCAGTGTCCCATATTTCCCTTTCCTTTTATTCACTTTTGTTTTTCATATTGTCTTCCAGTTTTCTGTTTCACTTTTTGTTTTATATTAATAAAAATAATAATACAATTAAAATATTATTTTTACTTCTAAACAAATATGCTGCTAACTAGTCCTTTTATACCAGATCCTCTAGTTCCAACTTTACTGACACATGAAAATGTTAACCGTTTAGTATCATGTTATTATTTTATAAATTTTGAAGGAAGATGAATTAGATAGCAGAGAGGACCACTACTGTGATGCTGAAGAAGGCGAAACTTCAGGTTATGCTAGCGACTCCGGTGGTATTCACGAGTACCAGCAGGTAGAAACTCACACATGGAATCAAAAAGCAGAAAGTTCACAGAACAGTGAATGGCAGTCGCAACAATCATCACATTGCATGTGAGTATACTGGATGTTTTTAAAAATATTATTATACCACTAAGTTAAATATCAAATTAGATTTATTGTATACGTGTAAAAAATTGTTAGTTTCAGTACCGGTAAAACTGTTGTGACATTTGCATTTAACAGGAATACACCTGATTCACTAAACTCCAGCTATTCATTAGAACCAAGTAGACCAAAATGGGGAGACAGAGGTGTTGGTGTCGGCCATTTGTGGGTTGCTACACCACATAAACCTGATGCAAGACTTCCTCAAGTGACTGATGCACGGGGTGCAACACCGCCTGCGTGGCTTAACAGGGCAACAAACAAATTGAGGTACAAATGGTAACTAATATCTATGTAATATGAAATTACCGTTTAGCATTCGCTGTATATATTGAACAAGGGAATTGATTATTATAATTTAAATGATAAATACAGTAGGCAGCAAATTATCTGGATTGGCTTCTACAAGGTTGAGTCTGTAGAGTCAGATTCCTGGACAATTCTTATATTTTATTGTTTTATTTATTGGATATCTTTGTTTAATGTTTAATGAATATAATTATTTCACTACCGACTCGGAATACAAAGTTTTTTATGGGTAAAAACGTAAAAGTTTTACCTTATACCCTGAAACAGTTTTCACTGTTAAAAAGGTTCTTCAGAGGCTGCTGTTGGGAGCACACTTTTGGCGACGGTATCAACTTTTGAAAGATCGATGTTGTGTGTGTGGGGTGTGATATGTTCGAATAATGTGTGTGATTTGAATTGTGTCTGTTCGTTTAGGATGTCGTTTTTATGTGTTTGTATATTTCCAATTGTTCTAGAGCGTCTAGTTTCAGCCTTTTGTGTGTCCATGTTATAGTCGATGTTTTTGTATATGTGGTTTGCTTCAATGAGGTGGCTTTCAAAGGTGTGGATTCTGTAGTGTAGTGTAGTGCCTTTGTGTGTTCAATGTATCTTTGTTTGAAGCTACGCCCTGTCTGGCCTATGTAGAATTTGTTGCAATCTGAGCAGTTTAGTTTGTAAATACCAGTTGGATCGAATTTTGTGCTTTGTGTGTGTGTTCTGTTTTTGACACACAAAGACACTTTGTGTTCCAAGTCAGTAGTGAAATAATTATATTTAGTTAAGTAATGGACATGTCATGGACAACGACATCCAATAATGTTTAATGATTACTACAGTGTATTGAAAAACGTCAAAATTCAAAACATATATTTATTTAAATAAAATTAAAGAATTATGTAGTACAATTAAAAACAGTATACAGTAATTACAAATATATTAAAGAAGGCCAAAGAATTGAAACTCTTAGTAGTAAAAGACTACAGTTTAAAAGTTACAGCAATTCATTAAAAGTAATTAAAATGATTGTGTATTAAAAATAGTTTATAAATATTAACAAAAATTTTGCAAAATTAAAAATTATATAGATTCCAATAAAATTGTTAAAGTCACTGCTGTTATTATTGAAAAGACTACTTTTTCTTTAAAAAAGCTTTAATCAGAAATTGCTTTAGTGATTCCCTTTTGTCTCAAAGCAATATTAAATTAATGTTTTATATTATTTTCTAGTACATAATATATCTAATTTTATTTAATTGCCATGTGCAAATTTAACCAATCTGGATAATTTGAGTCCAGATAATTGACATGTTAAAATTAGTCAAATGATGTTTGTAGAGCAGCTGCACTTCATAAGTAGGCTACCTTTAATTGATCCAATTAACAATAACATTTTGGCAATTTGGCTTTGAGCCAATTTATGAAACAATAAAACTTGGAAGTTCTAAGGCTTAAATTATTCATTTGTGATGTCTGAATATTACTTTTCTAATCACAGTGTGAACTAACAAATTTTTCATTAAATAAAATACTAGTTACATATTTTAGTATACTTTACTTTTCATTAAATATGTTTAATATTTTATTATAGATTATAGTTTTATTTTGCTAGTTAAATAAAATTACTTTCCATAGATGTCGTTTGATCCATATTTTTTTCACTATAAAATCTTCCGACATTTCATTTCTTTACAAAATTCTATGTCTACTTCTGTCAAAGTTTACCTAATTACACCTTGTCTTCTCCTCTGATACTTCATTGATTAGGCTTCACCAAACATTATCAAACTATCATTTACATAGTCTCTCACAATCTCCTTTATGTTTTGTTTATAACTTGTTTAATAAACTGTGTGTGTGTTTAATCCTGCTTATAAACAAATAGTTCAAATTCTTCACTTGTATCATCAGTCTAAGATGATTACTGAAGTTACATCTCTTCACGGTTCTTAAGTATTTAATTTTTTATGCCAGTTTTTTGGGAATGTCTTTTCCCCTTGAGCATTCATTTTTATTGTCTTCATTAAGGCAATAAGTTCATAAGATAATCAAAATAAGATGTTACAATAAAAATAATGCAAATTTGGTGCTAAGAATAATATAAATAATATTCTGAATTCGACTATTTATCACTGTTGTTAAAATGAAGCTTTCATAAATAAAAAAGTTGTTCCTCATTTTGAAATTTAAAAAAATTTATTACCAGTACTGTGTATTTCTGAGATACTGCATACACTTTATAAATATGTTTTTCATTTTATATTTGTTTTGTTTTGTCAGCATATAAAAGTGCTTCACTCTGAGATTTATATATCACTGTGGCAAATAGTCATTGTAACATAAAATAACATAAAATTTATCAATTTTTATTATTTGTCATCAATATTAACACATATTTTGTTCAGTTAATCCTGTGTTGTAACATAACATTGTTTAGTCCTTTTAGTACTACACCTATAAATATATTAAGTTCTTATGCATATAGTAACAATTTCTTGTGATATTGCAATATGTTGGTAAAAACTATAACTTTTTTCAGTGATCCTCCACAAGTGCTTGTCATCAATCACCCTGAAGAGACTCTGTCTAACAGGGATTTTTCTGGGAGCTGTGATACTTTGAATACGTCTGAATATATGTCAAGGTATAAATTTATGATATTTGAATCATGGGTGTATTCTTAACACAATAATACGTTCCAAGGACGAAATTCTACAAAATACGTTAAATTAAAAGTTAACCATTTTTTAAATGAATACTTATATACAATTAGTTTATTATCAGGACTAAAATTGTATCTGACAGCTGAACCACAATATTAATTCATGTTTCATCATTACACAGAACTTTTCTACGTGGACAGAATGTTCCCTTGGAGCCAGAAATACTGGCTGAAAGGGAAAAGAAGAGGCAGAAAGCACTAGAACATCAAAATGCAATTAGGCAACAGGTAATTTGGTCAACAATTAATATGTGCTTATATTTTAAGGAACAATTTGTTATGTTTATGGTACTTTATAAGTTAACATTTCATTCCAGTTCTGATGAATTGCATAAAATCAAATTAACACAAAAGCTAACCTTAAGCAGCAAAAGTCAGTGGCTTTCTATGCACTTATAGTAACTGATCTTGGTGGTCAGTTCACTTTGTTCTTGTAAGTGTGTACTTAAAATCTATAGATACCATAGTCATCTAGCCTCTACCAACAATTCTGCATATATATACAGAATTCACAATTATTTCTTATCATAAATAATATAACTATACATATAAGTATATACATTGTAACGTAACAGAGTTGAGGTCCCCAACGTTACATAAAAAATTGAATTAACTATGGTCAAGGACCATACCCCGAATTAAGGTTGCTCTGTAATTAATGCATCTGAGAAGTACCTCAAGTCAAAAGATGCAATAATAAACGTTGAATATAAAATACTATACCAATTAATAGTTAATATAATGAATTGTGCTTGTTTTTATACTGTAGCATGTTAATGTTCACAGAATATTTATGTTATGTTTTGAGTATGGTAAGAGTGAACTAATGTTATTTAATAGGAATACTTAATCAATGATAATGTTTGTATTTATGTTAAATTTGTCTTTAGACAATCCAGTATAGTTACCTGTGTTAGGCATTATACTAAGTTTTAAGTATTGTCTAAAATTGAATGATGAAGTTGTTTTAATTAATGTTTGTAAACTTGGCCAGGAGGGCAATCAGTGTTTAAGGTTTGACAAGTAGTTCTGATAATTATATTGTAAACTAATGAAGGGTTCTAGGACAAGTTAATTAATGTAATAAAGTAAAAACCAGGAAATTAAAATTAATGTAAATAACCATTAATCAATAATTAAGTGTACAGTAGGTCAGGTAAAGAAAATTAAGTTTAAAACCCAAACAATATTATAACAGTTGTAAGAAAACCTATAGGCCTAAATTTAATATTTATGAAAGGAAATTAATACCGTTTTAAGAAGCCCAGTCCAATGAAACTATAGTAAAACATATACTGTTTAAAAAGGAAGGTTAGGTGAGAATTTTAGGTAATTTAGTATTATTCCAAGCATGGAGTATTTTATTGAAAAAGAGTAGTAATATTCTATAATTCTGGCTCTAGGATATCTAATTTCATCCAATGACAGAAAAAGTGGTTGTTAAGGCAACTGAAATGTACAAGAGTTGTTTATATTGAATGTTTCATTCCGATTGTTACAAGCTATTGAGTTGAGATGGTCAGACACATTTAAAAAGAATGAATGATAAATTTGGAGAAAAAATGAATCTAAATTAAAAAACCCTATTTGAAACTAATTCTATAATACTACTGATGAGTAATAAAACCAGTTAGACTTCCAAATTATAACTGAATACATTTAAAAGAGTTGAAAACCCCTCACCTCATTCACCAGAATAATTCCGCTGGATTCGGTATTAAACCGATTTCTCCTATAACCAGAAGATTAGTTGAGAGAAATAAAGGCCGAAACTAACGGAATTATTGAGAAGACATACGAAGATCTCGTTTTGCAGAGTTAACCTTCACTTGCAGAAGAAGCTGGAATACTATTTTCATTCCACCGTGACCGACAACTATCAAGATCGTAGGAGAAGAACAGCAGTTAGAAGAGTTCCTGAGAGCTTCCCTGGATACGACACCATCAATTTTATTAAGGGCCAAAACAATTTTTCCTGGCTGAACGTAACTTAAGCTGAACATCTTCACGGTTTACAGACGTCCAGTGCCAGTTTGAGTTCTGCCAACCCGGTAAAAAACAACCTATTTTAAATTCAATATATTTAGAGTTAATAATTTTGTTTTGTAATACTTGAGTAACCTTAATTTTGCATTTTACCTGGCCTTACTAATGGTTCAAAGAATCTTACGAACCCTGGGATAAGAAATATTTATTGTTATATTTAATTTGTATAAGTCAAATGAACTTGATCAATTGACAATCGATATATTTTTGCATAATCGATTTGATAATATTATTATTTTGGAGATAACGGTGACTGTGAAATAACATATCAAAGATCCATGTTTTTCGGTATCCAAGCCACTTATAGTATATAATTAGTAAAATAGTTTACCTTTTTCTTGTCCGTCTGGTGGCCTTTTCTCTATATTTCATTCAACGCGTTTCAGGACATATGCCCCATCATCAGGATATCCCTTGTTGAAGTTCGTCGATCGTTAAAATATTAAAAACACTGTACATACAATTCTACACATAACAATAAATATAATATAAACATAAAAACACATAAAATACCCAGATTTTAGACACACACGATATCGGTGGTGCGCACCATGACATGCTATAGTCGACTGCAGTGTTCATGTTGTTATATGTCGTGCACTATGGACCTTGTTCTGTATTCTTATCGCTGTGTCGTATAATAGATTGGACTGGAAATTCAGCTGATCGTTAAGGATAACTTCTTCTGTTTTTTTATTTTTGTAGGCTTTATATATTTCGTATTCTTCGATAGCATTCATATAATTTCCTTTTCTGCATATATGGAGGGGTTGAAAGTTCATTGTGAAATCAGTATAACTATGGTTGTTGTCCATCAGATGGCGCGCGTAATTTGACACTGTTTTACTAAATTCTTTTTTAGGTAAATGTTCTTTGAATTGTTTTTTAAAAGGTCTACCAGTTTGGCCAATGTAAAAGCTGTCGCAGTCATTGCATATTATCTTATAAACGCCCGTCCTGTCTTCAATTGATTTTGAATGTTTAGGTAAGAGTATCTTATTAATGTTATTGTTAGTTCGGTAAGCCATTTTAATATTTATCCCACCGAATACTTTGTTTAAAATTTTGGGTAGGGTGTTACCATATTCTGATGCTATATACCTAATTTTATTTCTATTATTTTCTTGTAATTCTATGTTGTTTTTCTTTTTTCTGTGTTTCTTGACTAAATTATCTACGATTGATCTTTTATAACCATTGGCCTTAGCTATGTATTTGATCGTGTTCAGTTCTTCGTGAAAATCTTTGTCTTCTAATGGTATGGAAAGTAACCTATGTATTAAACTATGATAAGCTGCCATTTTCTGAGAAAAGGGATGATGTGATTCAGCATTTATCGTGAGATCCGTGGTTGTCGGTTTTTGGTATATTTGATATTGGAATTTTTCATCTAGTCTTGTAATTGTCAGGTCGAGGAAGTTAAGTTTATTATTTATCTCCGTCTCAAGTGTGAACTGTATGTTTTTATTGACACTATTCATGTATAATTTCATATTTACTATTTGTCGTATTGTGCCATTAAAAATTATAAACGTATCATCAACATAACGTGTATATGGTATTATTTTCTTGGAAAGTTTATTTATGTTATTGAGCAAATATGTATTCTCATAGTGGTTTAAGTATATGTCAGCCAATAAACCAGATAAAGGTGACCCCATGGCTAGGCCCTTTTTTTGGATGTAATAATTATTATTAAATGTAAAATAATTTTGGTCAAGTACAACTTCCAGTAAATTAACTAAATCATTGATTTCTTCAGAATTACATATTTTGGCATTAATAAGATTTTCTTTAAGGATAGTGAGAGTTTCTTGAACAGGGACATTCGTATACAAGTCAACAATATCAAAAGATGCTATTTTATAATTAGGTCATAATTTAATGCTTTTCAATTTGTTAACAAGGTCAATGTTATTTCTTATACTATGGTTATTACTTATCTTTATACTGTTTTTTATTTTCACTGCAAGTTTTTTGCTGACATTGTAGCTCGGCGCAGTTGTGAAATTTATCAATGGCCTAATCGGTATATTGGTCTTATGGATTTTTGGTAGGCCAACAAATTGTGGTGCTTCTGCGTTAATGGGTTTTAGTGCACGGCGTGTGGCGTTATCAAACAGCCGTGTACATAGGTTAATTTTATTATTCAAAACTTTGACGAACTCTGCAGTTGGGTCCAATTGTATCATTACAATATTATTATTTGATATGAACTCATTAACCTTTGAAGTGTATTCGTCTCTGTCTATTACGACTGCGGTATTCCCCTTATCAGCCTTTGTAATCAGTGCATTGTTATCTACCAATTTAGTTTTTATATGTTTCAAGGTTTTATTTTCTTTCAAGTATCTTTGATTAACTTTACAGCGCTTTTCATTATTTGTTATAGTTTTTAGGCATTTATTCAAGCTATTATTAATTTCGGCACGGGTTTCATTTTGTAAAGTCTGGTTTGGTATTGTTTTTACGGTATTGTTATATAAAGCTTACAAAAATAAAAAAAAACAGAAGAAGTCATCCTTAACGATCAGCTGAATTTCCAGTCCAATCTATTATACGACACAGCGATAAGAATACAGAACAAGGTCCATAGTGCACGACATATAACAACATGAACACTGGAGTCGACTATAGCATGTCGTGGTGCGCACCACCGATATCGTGTGTGTCTAAAATCTGGGTATTTTATGTGTTTTTATGTTTATATTATATTTATTGTTATGTGTAGAATTGTATGTACAGTGTTTTTAATATTTTAACGATCGACGAACTTCAACAAGGGATATCCTGATGATGGGGCATATGTCCTGAAACGCGTTGAATGAAATATAGAGAAAAGGCCACCAGACGGACAAGAAAAAGGTAAACTATTTTACTAATTATAACATATAAAATTAATAAAGGATCTTTATTGTATGAGATAATGTTTTAAGTTATTGCAGAATAGATACTATATGTTGTAGGTGGAATAATTTACAATAAAAGGTTGATTCAAACCCGATGAACGGCTAACCTAGAAGCACGCTTATTACAAATAACAGCGCTAATTGCATACAGCTGGTGGAACGGGAGATTGCCGAACTAGCGTGTTTTCAGTACCAAATTTGAATAGAATTCTCTAACATCGAGGGACTAGGGTTGACGAGAATACTCAATACATTCAGCCAATACACTATATATATCGTTGTTATTGCCCAACTACTGAATACTAAGTTAAACCTATATCGTAGTACGATTATAAGTTAAAAGAACATAATCATAATTATATTTGCCTAATAATATATTTTCAGGAGGTTTCATCTGTACAACCTAATAGATACATTCATTAATGACACATTGATTAAAAACAGGTAACAACATTTTAATTGTTACAAATTGCCACCTTCAACGTGTTGTTTGACGTTGATACACTGGAGTCTCACATAAGTAAATAAAACACCATAAACGTTTTCTTACAATATATATTGTAAGAGAAAATTACAAGTACACTTATTATAGTATATAGATTGTGGTGTGTAATCTTCGATCACTTCCATCCTGTTGTAACGGAACAAGTTATAATGATGTATTCTATGTATTTATATTTTGGTGTGTGTTCGTGTGGTTGTAGACACGCACCGGTATCTACTATAATGTTGTGTATCTAAAGGTGTAATCGTAATCGTAGAAGTTATCGGTGTTAATGTATTGTTTTTTGTGGGTACGCAGTAGTAATTCACTCCTTTTTATATTAATATGATCCGCGCACTTTGTTGTGTATCTCACTTACTTACCACACTTGAATGCTTCAATTCAGTTCTGTGATGTTCCTTCTGAAATACAGGCACTTCAAATACAACAACAAAATATTCAGATTGAATAGTTAATATATCATCACACACAATAGTAAATGAAGCACTATTTGATGAATATTCTGAATTATGCTAGAACTATTTTAAATTCTTCCGCCACCTGTCAGAACTGATTAAAATTAAATGAATTTACTTTTACTAGAAATGATACTCTTTTTGTGGTAATAAAATTGGAGGTTTATTAACAATTTGATACTTGATAAAAGCTTTAACAATTAAAAACAATAATTAACAACCTTTAAATTACTGATTACAATAAAATTCAATAAGACTCTGTCTAATTCCTCAAGGCTGGTAGACCTGTTGTTAGTACAATAATTTATCTTCATAGGTTATGTTATTTTGATTCAGAGAATTACCATATTTCGTTAGGTTCTTTGAGGTAACATGATACCAGTTACAAGATGTATTACAAATAATTATATAGAATTAATAATAGTGAATAATAATTGAACAAATATAAAAAAATCAAAATTTGGTACCATATGTCTGGTATTTATAAAATTATCGTACGCGGATATGCGCACGCATCTCTAATACTCGTGTGTTATTGTCAAGCTGTCTGACTTGTACAGTATTTAAAATGTATTACGTTCGTTTAATAATTAGCTTCAAAAATCATTTATTCACAAGAGAAAAATTTCTCAAAAAAAAAACTCTTGTTAGCAATTCTATTTCATTTGATTGTTACTTGAGAACAGATCGGTAATGTTGAAATTATCAAGTTACCGCCACACTTTCTGAGGTTAGAATTAACCGGTGTGGTTACAAAGGATAAGTATTCCTTATTAGCTAATATTTCTTATACTATACATGTAAACATATTGTTCATAATAATTTTTAATATATGATTATCAGAATTACATTTATTCCGATTGTATGAAAATTAGTAGAGTAGATTTTAAAACATAGAAAAATTCAAGAAAGATACGTTTAGTCAAACGAGTGATTAAATACTTTCGTATTTATTAACAATTATTTTCAAACATTTTATTTTAAATTACTATAATTAATTAAAATATTTTTTCTAATATTTTAATAATGTCGATTTAAATCTTTTTCTCAATTCTGATAATTTACTTACTGTTGTTTCGATACTCAGCATTGTACGACTTGCGTAGTATTGAAAGTCAGATATTCATAAATTACTAATTTCGTTTAAATATTGTTTAAATAAAAACTGTACTCCCTGTTTCCTATTTAAAACTTCACTCGCAAGTATGGTCGTTATTATACACTGACCTACTTGTTCAATTAACACAAATCCGCACTTTTTCACTCGTATGTATGAATGTTGTATTTAGGTTAACCGTATGTAGTGTATTGACGTAATATGGCGCGCACAGTTTTAAATATTATTTCTTCCTTGACTAGAGCGGCGTGACCTGTATGTTCGGTGATTGATCGTAGACTGTTTGGTACCTCTGAGACGTCTCCCGGTCGTCTGCTGAAAGTCATTCATTCCATTGGCTGAATTCGTCATAGTCTCTAACCCGAAAGCCTTCGTTTTATTAAAATATTTAATTTTTTGCCAAAATTGAGTTTGGGTTTGAGGCGTTTTTACGTCATCATTGGTACAAAATTTAACTTGAAAGTTTAAAACTATCATAACTTTCTTATCTTATGTCCTATCGTTAATTAGTTGATATAATTGAATTCAGGGCGTTTTGCTTGTCAAAATAAGTCCAAAAACGCTTATTTTTCGTTCATTATTACTATTACAATAACGATTTTATTATTTATTTTTGGTGCATCTTATTTTTATAAGTTCGTTACACCATATTTTATTTAAATATAATAAAACACTTCTTATCTAAACACTTTGAGTCTGTATCTCAGTCGGTTTAATTTACAATTTAGGAAAAACTTTCCTACACAAATCTCGCTATGGCGTCATTAAGCGTCCATGTTAGATTTTTTATAAATCTGCTTATAACTAATTTTTCTTATCTCAAATGGTTATATTACTATCTAATATTATTAGTAATGTTTATTTACACAATTTTCCACTATAATATTTATATATGACTGTGGTTAATTCAATATTTACATAAGTTCAAACCTCTCATATGGTTCTTACACAATTTTTCATCTTATTTATTAGTCTCTTCATATAAATCATATCATTTAATGATTGTAATTAGTGTACATACATAGTACCTAATCTATTATATATAATGGTTACCTTTTAACGAGCTCAGAACTTTCTAATCTTTTAGTAATGGCTCTGTTCAGGTTGTGTCATGTCATAATAGTCATTTATTTTTTCTAATACAACAACTAAATTGTTATTTTCATATTTGGTTTGGATTCCCAAAGTAGCATTAGATATTGTTCTAACTTTTGGTAATGTTTCCAATTATTTTTACATAAGTTCATATGCTATATTTTTCATAAATAACTGGTTGGTCATTGTTTGTTTACATTTGGTTTTCCTTATAATGGGCATTTGGTTTTCAAATGTTTGTATATAATATGACTGCTTTTGTGGTCATTATCTGTTCCCAAAGTAGCTTTGGGATCTCCTCTTGCTACTGGTAATAATTGTAACAATCTATGCTCAATATTTGATACAGTATTTTTCTTAACTAACTTGCTATACAATGGTTTAGCTTACATCTGGTCATATGTACATGGTTAATTGGTTTACAATAATTTAGTTATAATATTGTTCTTATCATGTTCAAAATCTGTTCTCAATGTATTATCAGATATTTATCTCACTACTGGTAATACTCTTATATACATTTACATTGGTTTTGATACTGTACTTTTCTTAACTAAATTGGTATACTTTTCTCATTCTGCTATTCCCTGTGTCATTATGTTTGACTTGTTTTATTTACATTGCTTTGCATTATCTTACATTGTTTCCTAATATTTATTATTATTACTTATAATAAATTCTCATTTTATAACATATTTGATGATCAGATATTTATACTAATATGTATCATTTTTCTGTTATCATAGGTCTCTTCCTTGTGGGTTGTGTAACAATGTACCATCTGTTTTAGTGCAGTATTTTTCTACTACTAAACTGACTTCATTATGGTATATTAACATAATACTTTAACTAATTTGTTACACATGTTTATACAATTCCTTCTTACACACTAACACAAATCTTTCTTGTATTATATGCATTGCAATTCTGGTCAATGGTGGAATTTAATTCCTGTTATGTTTGATACTCAACAAATGTCTTTTATTTGTTGTCAGTTCTTTATGAACAATAATATCATTGTTCTATTTTGTTCTAATCTGGTGGTCTTATGATTATGTGTGTTAGTTACAACTTTATTAAATCAGTCACACTCATTGTCTGTGTTTATTTGACTATTTTTAATTTTTGTTGCTTCATCATGAAATTAACATATTTTTCACACTGTAAACTTCATCACTGTAATTGTTTGTGTGGTTTATTCAGTTGAAATAGTTAGTTATTCACAGGTTTCACATTTGTATTAAGTACACACTGTAATTGTTTGTGGTTCTTTAAATGTTTCACACTGGTTTTCTTGTCACACTTATAATCATTTCTTTTGTCACTTACACTGTTTTTAGTACATGTGGTTCATATTGAGTCCTTATATCTTCTGTCCATCTTCTTTCTTCTTCTTGGTGCTCTTCTTGGTTCTTCTTTTTTCTTGTTTATTCCATATTTTCCTCGTAGTTGCTATTTTTATTTATCTCCATTGTTGTTGGAGCTTGTTGATCCTTGTTTCGTTGATTCCCCTCACTGTTGGATCCTATTGGGTCTATTTACTGATATTTTGTTTTGGGCTTGTGGCATTTTCTTTCTTCATTTTGTAACTAATGTTGATATATTCGTATTCTCTTCTTTATTGTTGGATTTTTTATTAATATTTTTGTAGATACACACTTATATACACTTAGCTTTATTCATCTAGATATATTCCCATGTTTTTTCTCATACTTGACGTTACATTCGTTTATATTATGTAACTACCATATTTTTGGTACTGTTACAATATATATATATAACAATATTGTAGTTTTTTTTAGCTGAGAGGGAAATACTGGGAAGTTTGAACTTTCCCAAAACCCCACTCTGCCAATGCCCATGGACCAGAACGTGGTGTAGTTGTTAAAGTGCTCACAGAATGAGTTTAATAATCAGTGTAACATGACATAAGATAGTGAAAATACACTGATGATTAATAAACAAAAAAGCTGAAGGTAGGAAGAAATGTCAAAAAACTTATAACTCAAAGATTAATGACCAAATTACAAAATGACAATTGACTAAGGAACTGACGATGACTTGACCCAATAGATTGGAGAAAAACAAGAAAAATAGATTGGAACAAGAAAGAAGGAACCAGAAACCAAATAGAAACAAGAGTACAACAACAATCATTGTAATCCCCAAAATATGACTAATATATGTATGTAAAACAATGCACTAAAACAGTTAGGGCATAAATAAGATATAACCATGTAAACAATAAAAAGTAAGATAGAGATATTATGTATATTCTATGAAAGGAGAAGAAACATGTACTTATAAATATAAAGTAGGAAGCTAAAAATAACAATACCCAATTAATAATGATAAACATAGTCAAAGCAAGTAAAAGATACTTTGAGCCAAATAAAGGCAATAATTAATAACAAAAGGTGATCAATGTGAATTGAAAGTAAAATAATTATTAATGACCAATAACCACACAGTGATATTAAAATAATTATACAAACAGTGTGGGAAATATCTAGTGAATGGTATAAATAAGTGGATAAAAATAAGTAGGTGATAACAAGCTATGTAAATAGCATAGTATGAAAAGTGAAAGTGGTAATAAATAAAGAAACCTTCTATGAAGGGAAAAGTGCAGTGAGTGTATAGCATAAAGTACTTAAGAAGCAGACTGTAATAGTATAACTAAACAGCCTTTGATAGAACTATCTGTTATCACATAAGAATGAACTAATTGTACCATTAGTTATTTTAGTAATAGTAAATAAGAATGAATATAAAATAAGATTATCTTGTTGTTGCATCCTCTTCGTTCACTTATTAATTTAATAATATATATAATACTTTCACTTATGAACTTACTATTGTCACTTCTCAAACGTTTCAAGATGTTGTTTCTCTTCTTCAGTGGGTTGAGTACTAACTGTCGATTACAGAATAACTGTTACGGAATGGAGTGTGTGGTGGGGGTTGATGGTGGGAAGGGATTGGCGCTGAGGTTCGAATTATGTGTGTGGATCAGTGTGTCAAATAGTGTATGTGATTTGTAATGTATCTGTTCATTTAATATGTTGTTTGGTTGTAGTGTGTGATATCTGTATATTTCAAATTGTTCAGCTGTGTTTAGTTTTCTACTTTTTGGTAAGTAGTGTAATATTTCCATGTTGTGTTCTATGTTTGTGTAGCTGTGGTTTTCGTTATGTAAATGTGTGGCAAATGTGGAATGTATGTAGTTTGTGGTGAGGGCTTTTAAATGTTCAGAAAACCTGGAAGAAAAAGATCTTCCCGTCTGGCCGATGTAGAATTGTTGACAATCATTGCAATTTAATTTGTAAACCCCTGTTTTGCTGTATGTGTCAATGTCTTTGTTAGTATTGTTTATATGTTTTCTAATGGTGTTGTTGGTTCTGTAAGCTACTTTATAATTTTGTTTCCTAAATGTGTTTGCAATTTTATGTGTATTGGAATTGTAGTATGTAAGTGTTATGTATTTACTGGGTTTTGTGCTGTTGGTCAGATGTGTTTTATTTCTTTTTGTGTTGAGGATTCGTTTGTGTAGTTTATTTATTAATTCGGGGTTGTATCCGTTTTTGACTGCTATGTATTTAATTGTGTTTAATTCATCTTGGTAGTCCTGTGTGTTTAGGGGTATTGACGTGAGCCTATGGAGCATGTAGTTGAAAGCTGCATGTTTGTGTTGAGTTGGGTGGTTGGATGTGTTGTGTATGACCATGTCTGATGTGGTGGGTTTTCTGTATATTTTGTATGTGTGTGTGTTGTTTGTTTTGGTGATTGTAAGGTCTAAAAAGTTTATGCTGTTGTTTAATTCTATTTCAAGTGTGAATTTTAATTTATGGTGTAAAGTGTTAATGTATTTGTGGAAATTTTCTATTTGTCTTTTGTTGCCGTTGTAAAGGAGTAAAATGTCGTCGACATACCAGTGCCAATATATTATTTTATCGGTGTATTTGTTGTTGTTCAGTATGTGTTTCTGTTCTATGGTGTGTATGAATATTTCTGCTAGTATACCTGATATAGGGGAGCCCATGGGTAGTCCATCTGTTTCTGTGTAATACATGCTATTGTGTGCAAAATAATTTTGATCTGTGATAATTTTAGTTAGATGGATGATCTCGTTTATGTGTGTTTCGGGTGTGTTATTTATTTTTAGTAATTGTTCTAATGTAATTATGGTTTCTTTTATGGGAACGTTGGTGTATAGGTTGGTTATGTCGAATGAAGCAAGTGTGGAATTGTGGGGAATGTGTACATGTTGAGTTTTATTCACTAGATCTATATTATTTTTGACAGTGGTGTTGTTTGTTAAATTTATGCTATTTCTGATCAATTTATCTAAATGTCTAGCTATTTTGTGTGCAGGTGCTTGTGTGTTGTTTATAAGTGGTCTGATGGGAATATTGGGTTTGTGTAATTTCGGTAGTGCATTTAGTGTAGGGGCTTTTGGTTTAATTTGTTTAAGATATTTGATGTTGTCAGGTGATACTATGTGTTTTGTGTTATTTAGGGTTTTGTTTATTTGTTTGTGATATTTAGGGGTAGGGTCTTTATTTAATTTAGTGATGTTGTTTTCCTTAAAAAATGTTTCAATTTTGTTATTTAAAGCCTGTTTTTCTATTATGACATTTATATTACCTTTGTCTGCTTTAAGTATGGTTAGGTTGTGTTCGTGTAATTTGTGTTTTATGTTTTTTAGTGTTTGGAATTCATTATTGTGTTGTTTATTTTCGTATTGTTGCGTGTGTTGTAATTTACGCTTTATTTCATAACGTATTGTATCATGGTCTTGGTTTAGTGTGTGTTGTATGGCTGTTTCAGCGTCTAGGACTATGTCACGTGTATGTTTACTATTACCGTTATTATTTGTATTGGTACCTAAATTGTGTTTTAGACCTTTATCTAAGAGGTTTATTTCTGCGTTAGTGAAATTGGTTGTCGTTGTATTTACAGTACGTGTGTGAAATTTATGTGTCGGTGTCCTAGACAATATCATCAATGATTTATACCATAAAAAAGATACACTAAACAAAACGGCATATAACCTACACATAAAACTCACACAAATATTACACTACATTGAATTCGAACACGTAATACAACATACACGAAATATCATAGAGAAAATCCAAATAAAAATACAGGAAGTACATAACAGAAAAATCAATAACATATTAACACGCAGGAACATAACTGTCCCGACACCGACACATAAATTTCACACACGTACTGTAAATACAACGACAACCAATTTCACTAACGCAGAAATAAACCTCTTAGATAAAGGTCTAAAACACAATTTAGGTACCAATACAAATAATAACGGTAATAGTAAACATACACGTGACATAGTCCTAGACGCTGAAACAGCCATACAACACACACTAAACCAAGACCATGATACAATACGTTATGAAATAAAGCGTAAATTACAACACACGCAACAATACGAAAATAAACAACACAATAATGAATTCCAAACACTAAAAAACATAAAACACAAATTACACGAACACAACCTAACCATACTTAAAGCAGACAAAGGTAATATAAATGTCATAATAGAAAAACAGGCTTTAAATAACAAAATTGAAACATTTTTTAAGGAAAACAACATCACTAAATTAAATAAAGACCCTACCCCTAAATATCACAAACAAATAAACAAAACCCTAAATAACACAAAACACATAGTATCACCTGACAACATCAAATATCTTAAACAAATTAAACCAAAAGCCCCTACACTAAATGCACTACCGAAATTACACAAACCCAATATTCCCATCAGACCACTTATAAACAACACACAAGCACCTGCACACAAAATAGCTAGACATTTAGATAAATTGATCAGAAATAGCATAAATTTAACAAACAACACCACTGTCAAAAATAATATAGATCTAGTGAATAAAACTCAACATGTACACATTCCCCACAATTCCACACTTGCTTCATTCGACATAACCAACCTATACACCAACGTTCCCATAAAAGAAACCATAATTACATTAGAACAATTACTAAAAATAAATAACACACCCGAAACACACATAAACGAGATCATCCATCTAACTAAAATTATCACAGATCAAAATTATTTTGCACACAATAGCATGTATTACACAGAAACAGATGGACTACCCATGGGCTCCCCTATATCAGGTATACTAGCAGAAATATTCATACACACCATAGAAAAGAAACACATACTGAACAACAACAAATACACCGATAAAATAATATATTGGCACTGGTATGTCGACGACATTTTACTCCTTTACAACGGCAACAAAAGACAAATAGAAAATTTCCACAAATACATTAACACTTTACACCATAAATTAAAATTCACACTTGAAATAGAATTAAACAACAGCATAAACTTTTTAGACCTTACAATCACCAAAACAAACAACACACACACATACAAAATATACAGAAAACCCACCACATCAGACATGGTCATACACAACACATCCAACCACCCAACTCAACACAAACATGCAGCTTTCAACTACATGCTCCATAGGCTCACGTCAATACCCCTAAACACACAGGACTACCAAGATGAATTAAACACAATTAAATACATAGCAGTCAAAAACGGATACAACCCCGAATTAATAAATAAACTACACAAACGAATCCTCAACACAAAAAGAAATAAAACACATCTGACCAACAGCACAAAACCCAGTAAATACATAACACTTACATACTACAATTCCAATACACATAAAATTGCAAACACATTTAGGAAACAAAATTATAAAGTAGCATACAGAACCAACAACACCATTAGAAAACATATAAACAATACTAACAAAGACATTGACACATACAGCAAAACAGGGGTTTACAAATTAAATTGCAATGATTGTCAACAATTCTACATCGGCCAGACGGGAAGATCTTTTTCTTCCAGGTTTTCTGAACATTAAAAGCCCTCACCACAAACTACATACATTCCACATTTGCCACACATTTACATAACGAAAACCACAGCTACACAAACATAGAACACAACATGGAAATATTACACTACTTACCAAAAAGTAGAAAACTAAACACAGCTGAACAATTTGAAATATACAGATATCACACACTACAACCAAACAACATATTAAATGAACAGATACATTACAAATCACATACACTATTTGACACACTGATCCACACACATAATTCGAACCTCAGCGCCAATCCCTTCCCACCATCAACCCCCACCACACACTCCATTCCGTAACAGTTATTCTGTAATCGACAGTTAGTACTCAACCCACTGAAGAAGAGAAACAACATCTTGAAACGTTTGGGAAGTGACAATAGTAAGTTCATAAGTGAAAGTATTATATATATTATAAAATAAGATGAAAATTAAGTTATTAGAGTGGAAAATAAGAAAGACGGACACTGTATTTTAGTGAAGGAATTAGTAAGTGAGATATATTGTGTAAGGTACTGTTTAAAATTAGTATTATAAGAGTTTCGTTATTGTTTAAAAACCATAGAATGTAGTAACTTATAAGATAAACAAGATAGAAATAAGAAACCAAAAACAGTTAGAAGTTGAATTTCAGGTTTGAGCCTGGTAAGAAAATGTTTGTTTTTATAATAAGAGGTGTGGTTAGAAGCACCAATGTTTTATCATCTATTTCTATAAAAAATTGTTCAATGTACCAATATATAAAGCTAATGAGTTATATAGAATGTTAAATAGTAGTATGAAGAAGTCTAGGCTCTAGGCCTAACATTTAGTGAAGGAACTTTGTAAGTATAAAAAAAGAAAACAATAACCCAGTATCAATTAGAGTACTAGGGGTAACCCAAAAGTAAGGTCTCCAAAGGACTAGAGCCGCAGGGAAATATTTTGGGCGGCAGTTGGCAGCACTGCTGTGTGCGGCCATCTCCCCTCTTTCAAACAAGCGGTCGCTGAGCTCGCTCGGTTGATTAGTCTTGGCTTGGCAGCCATAAAGAATGAAGCTCCCAATCGCTGTTCCCGCCAAGTGCGGACTTTGCGAAGTCATTCGATTTCTTAACGCAGAAGGTGTCTAAAACGTCCGCAAGTGGTGTAGAGAGTTTAAAGCTGGTCGTACGGAAATTCATGATGACGAAAGAAGCGGGAGACTGTCAGTGTCAGACGAGACGATCAGGAAACTTGACGAAGTCGTGCGTGAAGATCGGAGGATCACTATCCACGAGCTCTCTTGTTTCCTTCCTGACGTTTCGAAATCCACCATTCAGAGGATTGTGACTGAAAAGTTGAAATATCGGAAGGTGTGCTCAAGGTGGGTTCCGCGAATGCTCACAGAAGACCACAAACGGCAACGCATCGAAGCTGCCCGCGAATTTCTTGAGCGCTATGCAGACGAAAGAGATGACTTTTTGAATTCCATTGTCACAGGTGACGAAACGTGGGTTCACACCTGAATCCAAACGACAATCACTTGAGTGGCAGCATCCAACTTCGCCAAGGCGGCGAAAATTCAAACAAACACAGTCTACCAGCAAGATCATGGCAACTGTGTTTTGGGATCGGAAAGGTGTATTGTTGATCGATTTCATGCCTACTGGGACCATAATAAACGCAGGCGTATATTGTGAGACACTCAAAAAACTCAAACGGGCGATTCAGGACCGGAGAAGAGGAATGCTCACCAAGGGCGTGTCCATTCTTCACGACAATGCTCGCCCTCATGTCGCCCGCGCAACCGCCGATCTTCTGAACCAATTTGGATGGGACATAATCACCCCCCCCCTATAGTCCGGACTTGGCACCTTGTGACTATCATTTGTTTACACATTTGAAAGAACATTTGGGTGGAATGCGATTCGACGACGATGACGAGGTGAAACGCTATCTCAATGACATGGCGGTGAGTTTCTATGACACTGGCATACTAAAACTGCCACAGCGGCTCGAAAAATGCTTTGAACGTAACGGCGATTATGTTGAAAAATAGTGTGTTCTTATGCTTCACAACCATGTAAAAAGTTTTGATAATAAATTTTTTTTTCTATTTTTAAAAAATATGGAGACCTTATTTTTGGGTTACCTCTCGTATATCAAATGTTTAAGCAGTTAAGTAAGTGTATCTAGTACAAAAATGTATAAATAATATCCAGTTTTAAATAACTACATAAGAAATACAAATAAGAAAATAAGGAAAATGTTATTAACTATTCAAAAGTAATCATGAGGGATATCAAAATAATCCTTAACAAAAACGAAGAACAATGGTGTTCATATAATTGATGTTACTACTAATATAAGAAAGAAATCATAATTTGAAGGAATTTTATAAGTTTAAACCAAAATAAAACATTAGAATATAACAATGTCATAAGATATTGACCAATGAGAAATAGGATAATTCGAAAGGTAACCATAGCAACTGACGCTTATTACAAAAAATACCGTTGAAATTGTAATTACTTCATTATTGACTAACGCGGAGGGCGGATGTATGAAGCTCTCGATCTTAAATTAACTTTAAAAACTTAAATTTTTAATAGATTTTGAAAGAAGAAGTATTGGGGAAGCCTTCCAAGCTACATCTGATGAGATGAACGACGATTAAAATAATTAAACCATAAAAATCATGGTAAAAAATACGAATACTTCAAATTAACGTAATAGACGACCTATCCAGAAGGAAGAAGTGGATTTACCTAACTCAACCTGAGGACATCAAAAATCTAGGCGAACTGGTGGAAGATGAACTTCGAATTAGAGCCATTTGAACGGGAATTTTGAACAATCCAAAGAAGAGAGGACTCCTAGAGGTTTCCTGAAGAAGAAGACGATCATCAGAGAAGCCACATCAAGAAATCGATGAGTATCAAATATAACTTCACTTCAAAATAAATTTTCAAAGATCCATAATAACGGACTATAAATATTTTCACTTTACTGATCACAAAATTGATTCAATAACTGAACTTAATCAATATATCACTCTTAATAAAACATAATCAATCAATAACTTCGATATTAAATTATAATAATTTTCAAAAAACAACTTGCTGACAAGAATTTAACCAAACCTATTCTAATTCTCATTGCCAATAACTTACTTGTATGTTTTAGTATATCAACCATTGTGTATTTAGTTTTAAGGAATGTTATAATTTTGTGCATTTTGTAGCCGATAATCCAACTTCTGTAGTCAAAAGGACTTATTCCCTGAGACGAAAAATATTAATTGTAAACATAATAGGTACACCATGATGTTTTTCTTACGTACGACTGAGCGATGCCAACCGAGCAATTTGTAAACGCCGTTATCAACATAAATATATGTATTATTCATTAACTGTAATTGAACAGGTAATATAAAGAAGGGTTCAATAAATTTTAATATTCCTCAACTGCTGTATGTTTGATTCTTGTAAAACAAGGTAATATAAGGAAATTTTTAAAAAACAAAACACCAACATACTACAGTTAGCGAATTCAACTCTGCAAGACAGCGTGAGCCAATCAGGTGGCGAGGCGGTAAGATTTGAATTGAACGACGAGAGATACGGTTAGCCAGTAAGTATTGAGAAAAGATAGAAACCGGCTCGTTACACACAAATAATTTTCACAAAAGTAATTAACAAATTAATACCCAATAATCTACCCACAATTACACAGTTATATTACGAAATAAGGCGAATACAAAGGGTAAAATTCTAACACCCCATAAACGTCTAGTTACAAGGTGACGATCCCAACAGTGGGGCTTTTCGTTTCTGTTACAAAGACGATTACCAAGGGTGATAGACATCATTATAAACACCCCGGAAAACGATCAGTTACATCAGTCATGTTAATTTTGTTAGCAGTTTTCACAACTCCAACTTTGTCTTGCATTGCTCCAGTCACTACTAATTGTTTCATACTGGTTGAGGCCTGTCAGTGTTTACATCATTATAAATTACTGTTGAACATAGCTTGTAGCTAACTTACAAGACACTGGAGCCTTTACGATAGCCATAGCTTTGGTTTTGGCTATAGACATCTCCACCAGTATATCGTTTACATACACTGTTAAATTTGTACAAAGCCTTTGAAGATATTCCTCTTTTTCTTCATCTCTTCAACCCAGAGGTTGGTTTGCAATCTCTTCCCTTCTAGATATCACTATAGTATTGACGACTCGGAACACTAAGTTTTTTATAAGTAAAAACGTAAAGTTTTACCTTACAGCCTAAACTGGCTTTCACCTTTAGAAGGCTTCATCAGAGGCTGCCATAGGTAGCGTTGTCCGTCTTGTTGTTGGCGACGGGATAGTTATTCGAAAGATCGAAGCTGTGTGTGTGTGTGGTGAGATGTGTTCGAATAATGCGTGCGATTTGAATTGTGTCTGTTCGTTTAGGATGTCGTTTTTATTTGTTTTTGTGTGTTTGTATATTTCTAATTGTTCTAGAGTGTCTAGTTTTCGGCCCTTTGTGTGTACGTGTAGAATGTTCATGTTATTGTCGATGTTTTCATATGTGTGGTTTGCTTCAATGAGGTGGTTTGCAAAGGTAGATTCTGTAGTGGTGTGGAGTGCTTTTGTGTGTTCAATGTATCTCTGTTTGAAGCTACGTCCTGTCTGGCCTATGTAGAATTTATTGCAATTTGAGCAATTTAGCTTGTATACACCAGGTAGATCGAATTTGTTTTGTGTTTTGGGCAAGCGTTTTGATAGTGTGTGTTCTGTTTTGTTAGTAGTTTTGTAAGCGATTCTGTATCCTGCTTTTTTGAATTTGTGGGCAATTTTTTCAGTTTGTTTGTTGATGTATGTTAGTGTTGTGAATTTGTTGTTTTCTGTCTTTGTCTGTTGTTTGTTTTGTGTTTTGTGTAGGAGTTTACTGACTATTGTTCTGTCATAACCGTTAGATTCTGCTAGATATTTTATCATGTTTAGTTCGTCTTTGTAGTCTATTTCATCTAAGGGGATGTTGTTAAGTCTATGTATCATGGTTCTAAAAGCAGCTAGTTTGTGTTGTATTGGGTGATTGGAGGTGTTGTGTATTAGTGTGTCAGTTGTAGTTGGTTTTCTGTATATACTGAATTTGTGCCTGTGTTCTAATTTTGTGATGGAGAGGTCTAAGAAGTTTATGGTATTGTTGTGTTCGTATTCGGCAGTGAAGGTTATGTTTTTATGTATTTTGTTTATGTGCGTTAGTAACTGTTCGCATTGTCTTTTGTTTCCCCTGTATAGTATTAGAATGTCATCAACGTATCTGTGCCAATATAGTATTTTATGTGAGTGTCTGTCATTGTTTGTGAGTATTTCTAATTCTACATATGTAATTCTACATAGGCCAGACAGGATGTAGCTTCAAACAGAGATACATTGAACACACAAAAGCACTCCACACCACTACAGAATCTACCTTTGCAAACCACCTCATTGAAGCAAACCACACATATAAAAACATCGACAATAACATGAACATTCTACACGTACACACAAAAGGCTGAAAACTAGACACTCTAGAACAATTAGAAATATACAAACACACAAAAACAAATAAAAACGACATCCTAAACGAACAGACACAATTCAAATCGCACGCATTATTCGAACACATCTCACCACACACACACAGCTTCGATCTTTCGAATAACTATCCCGTTGCCAACAACAAGACGGACAACGCTACCTATGGCAGCCTCTGATGAAGCCTTCTAAAGGTGAAAGCCGGTTTAGGCTGTAAGGTAAAACTTTACGTTTTTACTTATAAAAAACTTAGTGTTCCGAGTCATCAATACTATAGTGATATTTAGTTAAGTAACGGACACGTCATGGACAACGAAATCCAAGAACTCTTCCCTTCTGTAGACAGTCTCTTGATAACCACATACCTCCTTCCCCTCATCCATGTACTTCTGTCTAAGCCTTCCCCTCCCACTATGCCCCTCAATCATTCCCTCAGTCACGGTGATGAACCAGTTTGAATGGTATAGCAGGTAACCAACCACACCGGTTATCCTTTCTGCAGTGGTTCCAGTTAGTGGTTCTTTCACACACTCTCTTCAATCTCATCATTAGTTACTCTTTCCATTCATGATATTTTTAAGGACCCCCACCAGCACCACAACCTTAAGATAACTCCTCTCCTCTCCAAGTTTCTCAAAGTCCAGGTTTCTGAGCCACATGTGCATATGCTCCAAACAAAACTCTTTAGAAAATTTCTTCCTGGTTTCCAGGAACATGTTTCTGGATGTCGGAAGAGACATTTGCTTGTATAATAAAAATATAGATTAAACACACTGCTAAGTTTGTATAAAGACTTTGAAGATATTCCTCTTTCTCTTCTTCTCCTCCTCAACACAGAGGTTGGTGGGCTTGCAATTTCTCCTCTCCTGTAAACAGTCTCCCTTCTGTAATTACCGCACACCTTCTTCCTTCTTTTATCTCATCTACGTACTCCTGTCTGGGTCTCATCCATTCCTCTTCACCAGTCTATAGGAACTCATTATCTGCACAGTATGTAAGATTGATATTATAGCATGCCAAATTATAGTATATTGGAAAGTGTACATTAAGCATAATTTATAACATGTTAATTGGTTTCAACATTACCAAACCTGGAATTAAAACTCAATTTTGTAAGTGTTAGTACTGAAACTATAAAAATTTGGTACAAAGCAATAATTCGTATTTAATACAAACAGCTAGAGGAACGTGAAAGGAAAAGGAAAGAAGACAAAGAAAGAAGACTGAGAGATGAACAGTTGGAAGAAGAACGTTTGAGGAGGCAACAACAACTAGAAAAAAAAAGAATGGAAGAAGAGGACAGGCGACTAAAAGAAAAAGAGGTAATTATTAACGATGAGGTTGTGAAGTGTTTTCAAAAATTCACTATATAACTTGCTTAGTGTGATTTCTGACATTTGTTTAAACATTTTGTGTATAAAAAATCTATTTTTATCAGGGACACAGACTGTATTTCCTTCTTTTCTTCTTTTGGGGTTGGGGCTTCTGGAGTTGTCTGGGTGGGGTTAGAGTTTTGTGAGTAAAACTACAAAAATTAAAAGAAAAATAAACTTGTCATTAACTATTTATTTTGTTGTAATTAAAAAGGTAAGTATGGAACAAGAAGGGTTGGTTACATTAAAAGGTATTTCTAACAACATCAGCAAACAATTAGGATCACATCTTACATTACAATAGAAATAAAGTAAACAATACTAGAAATCTGACACATGGTCTATATCATCTTCTGCAGATGCTGTAAGTGTTAGATGTTTTCTACAAAATATTTAAAATTTCAGCTTAGTGAATACTGTAAATATTTGCAGCAAGCAGAATTAAATTGGTGTATTCACATTGTCACAGAAATTAAGCAAAGATTTTCAAAAATGTGGGCAGTACAGGCATTTAAAAGCCACACTAAGGGGTGTGTAAATAAATGGTTGACTGCACATTTTCTTTAAGTTACCATATACATGGTATTCACACTTGCAGCGAATTATACGGGTATATGGAAAATGATCACACACCTACTTTGCAAACATACAGATATATACATGGACATATTTATATATGTGCTACGAAACACTTGGTAACCATGATCCGAACACTGCATTTGGTCTTACGTTTACATAATACACGTATTTTAAGAAATTGTTCATTTGTTTTTTAAATGGTAATAAAGCACTAAATTAAAAATATGATAAAATTATTAAATACTTATGTACAACATTAGGCACATCTGTATGTATGTATAAGATTCAAATAGCAAGCAAAAAATGTTTTAATAGAAACAGGGTTTTTTTTTAACTTTTTTAGTTGCTGTGGAAAAAATACTGCACCTAAATATTGTCTGGATATACTGCAGATTGAATAAATATTAGAAGGCTATATCTTTCATATTCACTTAAAACCAACCTCAAAAATTAGGATACAAATTTGAACCATCCATCAAGCATCAAACCATTAGCAATGTTTACACAAAGCGATTTTCTACTCACAAGACAGCTATTGGATTACAATTAAAAATGTTCATACTCACATAACTAATTATCTTAATTATTTATTTTGATTTAGATGACTACATTTTTACCAGCACATTTTTTATTTTTGACATTTCCTTTTTCTTTATCCCTTGGGGGGGGGATTAATTCCCAAACCCCCCTTATAACTCTCCTGTTTTTGTTCATTAAAACTAAATAAATAACCAAAAGACAGACTGACTTTTAAGCCTTGCTGTGAGTAAAACTAATACATCTAATTCTAGTTATTTGGACCACGGATTAATTTCTAATATCCTAACAGGAGTATTGTTTGCACAATAATTTAAAAAATTGTAAATTGGCACCCATCAATATGCCAAAAATTAAGTAAGCTTATCTACATAATTATACAAATTATTATTTGAAATATTATTCAACAGACTCCTGAAGCAACCTTAGTCTCTGTTGTAGTCACTTCTTTACTGGGATCATTTTACTCTCGAGCCCATAATGTGATGGCTACACAATACTGATAGTTGGGAAAATAATAATATAGACCTACTGGTATTTCCACATTTTTGTTTATTTTGTTATAAGTGAAACAATAAAATTAAATCTCACGCACATAGGCTTGCAGGCAGGCACACGCACACGCGCGCACGCACACACACACACACCACACACACACACACACACACACACACACACACACAGCATTTGGATTTAGGTTACACTTTATAATAGTTGAAATGCCTAGAAATCTGTTAATGGTATAACAAATTTTGTTCTGAACACTTACACAGAAATGTCCATTACACTGGAGCTAAACTGTTTCTTGGAGCAAAAAAAATTTGACCCTCACCTTTTTTCCTCCAGCCCCCCTATTTTTGGGGGGATCAACTAAAAAGCAATATGGTAAAACTATGGACACATACACAAAGTTTTATTAAAATCATTTGATGCATTCAAAAGTTATTGTGAGTCATACCCCAATAAGGTATTACAGCACGCTAAAGAATAAATTAAGATTCAAATAAAACTTCAGGCATACTTTTACAAATAAATTTTGTTACAGCTGTTGCAAGTTGTTCAAGTTCATCACATACAAAAGCTGTGAACCTCACATGTTCTAGCTCTTATATAATATTATAATTATAATTATTGCTGAAATACGACCAATAAGAGCTCAGCATACATGATTGGATCACAGTTTCCATAGTCCGAGTCATGGTAACAACTTGAACAGCTGTAAGAAAAGTTATTTATAGAAGTGTGCCTCAGCCTTTTTTTAATCTGAAGATGGCCACTATAGGCTGAAATGTGTGGACTTTCAAGAAATGTTAATATTAGACCACGGCCTAATAGCCTAGTAAACATGGCTGATAACTATGACAATTCCAGCTTCGAGAGTTTGCATTCACATACAAATAAACTTGCTGCCATTAGATTTGTTTAGATCACCATAACACTCTTGAGTGTACTATTTTTAGGTCATGAGTCATCAAAATATAAGTGATTGTGATATCTTTTCAATTAAATAGTCATACACTCATGGTCACAGTGTAAATGATTGTATGTGTGTGTCTAATGGTTATGTTTATTTCAGGCAAAAGAAGAAAGAAAAGCAAAAGCAATGAGGGAAGCGCTGGAAGCTGCAAAACGACTGGCGCAAGAGGAAAAAGCCAAATCATTGACAAAACACATTTCAGAAAGCAATGACTCTCTTGACGAATCAATACAAAGAGTTCACATAGAAGAGTTACCAGAAGAGAAGCCTATAGTTGTGAAAAGTTGTCAGAAACAAGCAATTGATCATTCACCAACTAAAGAGCAAAAATCAAAGGAATTAGAATTAGCTAAACTGGTCGATGAAGGAACTACATCTCATCTGACCCTAATGTTGGAACCCCAAGAAATACCTGTGAATCAGTTAAGTCTTATGACTTCTCCTGGACGCCTTCTAACTCCCAGCAAATTCAGAATCCAAAGGGGAAACGAGAAAGCAACACAGACTGACCATTGTTACAAGTAAGTACATCTTCATTTAGTCAAGTCACTGTGATTGTAATTTTATATTAAATTATCTGTAGAAGGAATCAGCTTATATTTATTATTGCTTTCAATGTTATAATTATGTAATGCGGATGATGTGTGCATGGTTTTGATAATACAGTACTAATGAATATTCAAACATATTGAGATAAATAACTTTGATCAGGGATTGCATCTGTATTGACAAAGTTGCATAAAAGAAAAAAAAC
This sequence comes from Magicicada septendecula, assembly GCA_034769895.1. NCBI lineage: Eukaryota > Metazoa > Arthropoda > Insecta > Hemiptera > Cicadidae > Magicicada > Magicicada septendecula. The sequence continues at coordinate 833,916,613 of CM068368.1, forward strand.
AAAAGTAGAAACATCACTACATTCATTATATAATCATAATCTGCCTTGCTCTCACCATTACTTATTTATTCTATAACATTTTCTTCCTAAGGTATCAAGATATCCTTTCTTATTGCCTGCTTTCCTCATAGCTTATGTCTATTGGTTCCTTTCGTTTTTGGTACATAAGCTACTGCGTTGTTCCACAGTTTTCTAGGCAATCAATGCCTATTTCGTTTTCCCATTTTTATACACTTTAGTTATTCTTTCTTCAACCTCACCTGCACCCTCACCATAACCTAAAACCTAACCTAACCTAAGACATTTCTAGAAAAAATTTTTTTATAGAAACTAAAACATTTTAGAAATTACACAAAAGTCAATCACCAATCTAGTTATTGGAAAACTGGGTCATTCTATAGTTTGCCCACAGACAAAAGAGGACCACAACACAATGAGGACACGTGCCAGTCAACCTCGTTACTGTAACATCTGACATTTCTACACTGTCAGTGACATGCTTCTCATCACTTCTCATGTCCCATATATATGTTTGCTGCTATCCATATACAACAGATACCCAAAATAACAGAGAACAAAATTATCATCCACATTTCTATAAAAAGTAGTAACAAATTCAAAACATGTAAAGAGTGTTTTTATCCTCTCATCTGTCTATTTATATCTGTTAGACAGTGAATCCTGTATACAATAATATCTTGTCTTTTCACCATGAACCTTCTATTGGAGTGACAGTGAGTTTACTTTATGTCCACTTTTGTTGATACAGTGAGTACCAACTTTTAACATGTCTCTGAAATAATCCCTTTCAGACTCAATAAATTTCCTACAGATTTTTAATAAATTATTTTAGGATAGTCAGACTTTTCATGGAATTTAAATGCACGTGTTTTTGTCCTTATTGCACTGCCTGTGAAGGAATCAGTTTTTTACAAGCGATTTTCAATTTGAAGTAGAAAATAGATTCTTTACTTGGATTTCATTGTCCATGACATGTCCGTTAATTAACTAAATATAATTAATTCACTACCGCTCGGAACACAAAGTTTTTTAGAGTGAAAATGTAAAAGTTTTACCTTATAGCCTGAACCGGTTTTCACTTTTAAAAAACTTCTGCAGAGGCTGCCATTGGGAGCACTGTCCGTCTTGTTGTTGGTGACGGTATCGGCTTTGAAAGATCGGTGCTGTGTGTGTGGGGTGTGATATGTTCGAATAATGCATGTGATTTGAATTGTGTCTGTTCGTTTAGGATGTTGTTTTTATGTGTTTTCATGTGTTTGTATATTTCCATTTTTTCTAGACTGTCTAGTTTTCAGCCTTTTTTGTGTACATGTAGAATGTCCGGTTCAGGCTATAAGGTAAAACTTTTATGTTTTTACCCTAAAAAACTTTGTGTTCCTAGTCAGTAGTGAATTAATTATATTTAGATTCTTTTCACATCCAGAGATAGATAATCTCTTCTTTCCTTCAGCATTTTGAACACAGTAGATTCAGAAATTCATACAGCTTTACTTATGCTTGGAGTTACATATAATTTAATTTTTACTGTGTGTTTTGTTTATTTATTTTTTTTGTCATCTCTGATTAAAATAACTTCTGTGGCTTGATGTGTTACAGATTTCCTAGAAGCTAACCTTATGTTTGATGATGTCACATTTATTAAACAACCATTGTGGTATGGTAACGATGGAATAGTTAGCAGAAAAACTGCATAAACTGCTTAAACTACATAACACTGTGGAGAAGTATTCATTATAATAAAATAATAAACAAGGAGTGTGTATCTGGAAAGATGTTTATAAAGGCAGTCGATAACTTAACAAAACTGAAAATTATAACACATTTGTACAACACGCTGTCCGATACGATTATGGAATTTTTTTTTCTACTAGTAATTTTATACAAACCACTATGTTATCTTTGGTATTGACGAGCGCTTTCGGCAGTCAAGCCATCTTCAGGTCATTTACCAATTCAAGGTTGGTAAATGACCTGAAGATGGCTTGACTGCCGAAAGCGCTCGTCAGTACCAAAGATAACATAGTGGTTTGTATAAAATTACTAGTAGAAATATTTGAGACCACTAACACTCCAATATAACAATAGATTATGGAACTGTATGTTACAGACTTGTGGTGGGAGTAACCGCCTTTTCTGCCGACCCAGCACTTGCATACTGAGACTTTTTCTGTCCATGATACACTTACAGTTCTGTAGGTGGCATGCCTGACAACATAGAAAAACATAAATATCTGTACGTTGGAGCAGAAACAAGCAACCTGGTGTTAATTAATAGAGAAACTGTAAAACAATGTGAAAAGAATAAGTAGCTGGGAGTTAGTATGCGTAATAAAGGATTAGATGATAGAGAAATACAGGAAAGAACACCTCACATAGGGAAAGCAATTGACTGTCTAATGGGGTGTTCTGAAACTCTACAATACCAACATTGCGGAAATACAGTATTTTTAGTGTAACCGTAAAAAGCATATTAACATGTGGAGTGGAAACCTGGAGAACAAATGAAATCCATAGAAGGTAGCTAAATGCGATTGAGATGGATGCGTTTAGAAGAGTGCTTGCAGTTTCAAGTAGAGAAAGTGGAATGATGAACCAAGAAGGAGAACGGCTGTGGACAGAAACGTTAGTCACCTCATATGATATATGGCATCCGGTAGGACAGGAAGTAGACCCCCAAGCAGATTATAACATGGAAACACAGTGGAAGTGAAAGCAAGGCCATCCCTGATTAGAGGGGTTCCACAACATCATAAAATCAATGAGTGAGAAGTCCTCTCTGTGAAAAACAGTGGGAGGTGTAACTGTCATCGTGAAGGACAAGGATGAATGGTGGATAGATATTAGCCAATCAGTCAATATTGGGAAACATTATAATCTGAGAGAGAGAGAGAGAGAGAGTGAGAGAGAGACCTCTGGGTTGGAACTGCTCTCAAATTTAGAAGAGTTCTTGTGAAAATATGCAAATTGTTTTCCTTTTACCATTCTCTTGTTCATTCTTGGACTCCCAAATCCAGTCTTGTGTTCAGTTTAAGGAAGCCATGAAGTCAGCCTTATTAGTTATTTTTTTCAGTCCAGTCCTTGCATATGATAAAATGCCACTAAAGAATAAACATATATGCTTGCCCTGGAACAGAAGTCTACTACCAGTGACAACATAAAAAAGGGATTTTATTCCAAATTTTCTCATTGTTATTTTGTACATGAAGTATATCTAAAAATTGCTAGAAGCAATCCTTTTTAAAGTGTTTGATTCTAGAAAAGTGATGACATTAAATATTACTGGTACATGATAGTCTCCTGAATTCATGACCTTTTGCCTAATTGTTGTAAAGCTTTTATATTTGTGCAAAATTACAGGCCTGAAAATTCATCATCTTCGCATCGTCTGTGTAAGTTACCTTTACGATGTCGAGGACAGCACACCATGACAAGGTCTGAGGAACGGCCTAAGTGGGGTGTCAACAAACCTGAGACTCAGTATATTAAACAAAGTGATCGCGATCCTTACTATCAGCTTAGATTGCGGCGTAGTTTTGCAAGGCTTCGTACGAAACCTGTTAAGCAGAATAGTAGAGATGACAGCAGGTATATGTTTATCTTTTAAATGACAAAATAAAAGTACAAAACAAAAAAATATTGTGTTTACAAATTATTTGACATTGCTCATTTAACGCATCAGTCTAATAAAGTTTGTATTTTAGCCCAAGTCATGCTAATTTTATGTAAATTTAGTATTGTTGTATTGTAAGTAGTTGTCTTGTTCCAGTTCAGTTACTGCCGTCAGTGGGTTTGGCAGTAACAGTCTTTATCCACAAGCCATACATATTAGTCCTTCGATGATCACGGTTTTGGGGACTAGTAGCTTGACTGCCAGGAGCAAAGTTCTTTTTGCAAGTGTGTCAACCTAATGACTACAATTTGTACAATTTTACTTCTGACAGAAAATAAATAATATTATTACTGCATCCAAACTATGAAGCTTTAGAGTCCATGTATTACATTATTTATATTTGACAGTATAACATTGACAGATTCATCAGTTTCACTTTCCACTCTACCAAAATCGTCTTCACGCTTTACAAAATCAGAGTTCTCCCCTGTATTTCTTCTTCAGATAAATATCGACTCTATTTTAATACTGTTAAAACGTTCTACTGATCGTCGTATGGTACAGTGGAAAACAAAATACAAGATACCAATGAAGTCACTAAAAACCAGCTTTGATTATCACAAATAACAGTTTATAATCAACTCTTACAATAATTCCAGTTAGATTTGTCCACACGCAATAATAATGTCAAATATAAAGAATTTCGAGCTATAATCACTTTTCACTAATACATCACTTGCGACGCATTGCGTAAATCGCCCGACATAACACTGAACTCTAAACGGCAGGTATGGGCTATTTATAGTCTGGAGGGTTCCATAATATGCGTTTTTAACAAATAAGTGAAAATTCTAGAGAATACTTCAGCACTGCCATGGCAGAAACACACACCGTTGAGCTGGTCAAGAAGCTTCTAGAATGACACCATTGAATGCACAAGACGTTCCGCATTACGTAATACTGCCTCATATGTTAAGCATCACGTACACATTACAGCTGCAGGTATAGCCGAGAAAAGAGTAGAACAACCTTCTCCAATGTACCAGAACTTTCTGTAATGGCGTAACACTTTTTCCACATTACGTAACAATACTTAGTGTATCACTAAACATAACTTTACTACACCAAAATAACATTTATATCATACATGTAGTCGGTAAACACGTGGCTAGTAAAGATAGTACAATCAATAAAGACAGCTGTGAAGTATGTTTCAAGCAGTTCAGATTATTTACAACAGATTGCAGCACCTTACAGACAGCATAGGAAATAAAAGAACATTCTGAAACATGTAACTGAAACACTGCATGCCAATTCTGAAACATGCATGGTCCCTGAGGATGGCTGGGTAACACACTTTCTCAAATGTTCATGTTTCTCAAAGGGTTAAAGCACAAGTTGTGATGCAGAAAATTACCAAACTAATTTATACTTAAAATTTATTACCAATATATACTTAAAAACAATCACCAAACTTACTATTTTTACAACAAACATTTACATATAATGGAATGACAAAGCCGACTTGGAATATTTCACTCAAAAACAGTTTCATTGGTCATATAGAAACTATCATAAACAATATAAAGTTAAAAGATAGTGAAACAAATTAAAAGTAATAATTAAACTTGCTGACAACTGATGAATATTAATTACTACATTTTCACATGTGAAACTTACTTTGTTTATTTTCCTCGTACGACGTTTCAGCGTGATGTTCACCTTCCTCAGTGAGGTGGCGAACATCACGCTGAAACGTCGTACGAGGAAAATAAACAAAGTAAGTTTCACATGTGAAAGTGTAGTAATTAATATTCATTAAGTGCTGTGAAAGAAGAGGATGAACATTCAAAATAACATTGCTGGCAACTGTTTGCTCATCTTTTCGATATAATTATCTCCTTCTAGCTAAGGTAAAATATGTAAGGAATCTAATTTGAAGTAGTGAGAGTCTGCCAGATGATTTTAGCTGAATGACAAATTGTTCTCAGTAGGAAAACTGAGATTGGGTTGGGTATATAGATTTAGCTAACCACTGGTGGATAATTTCTGTCTTCTGAATTGACAATAGTGGCTTCTGTTTGGGAGCTATTTAATTACTTTTAGATGCAACACCAACTAAAACCCAGAATGTGGAATCATATATTTACTTTGTTAACTGTGTCTATTCATTCTCTTTCATAATACAGTATAATGATTACAATAATATGCCAATCTACAGTAGTACGCAGACCATAATTTGCATCATAGTGAGTATGGTATTTTCTTTTTTTCAAGTTAGTGCCCCTGTCCTTTTTTCTTTGTATTGTGTATATTTCTTCATGATTGATGAAGTTAATAATAACAAAAAATATTTCACAACAATGTCAGAGAAATTGAGAAAATTCACAAATACCAAAATTTTAATATAAACAAATTTTGTTGTACAATTGTATAGAATTAAGTTTATAATATTCAAATACAGTAGAGCATCGATTATCCGAACTTCTCGGGACGAGGGCCTGTTCGGATAATCGATATTTTGGATAATAGGTTGTAAATTGAAAACATTATTTCTCTTTACAAAAACAAAGGTTTTTATTACAAAATAATTTATAAGATACAGTTATATAATTACAGCTACTTGTGTACTGTACTGTAATGTATTACTAAGGATAAAAATCACTTAATTAAATCTGAGTGTAATTAATAAAAACCGAAAGTTAATTTAAACAAAATTAGAGTTTAATGACAAACACTGTACTATAACATTAATTAAAAATTAAAAAATGAAACAAAACATACAGTATTATAGATTTATACTTTTTTGAAGAACTGTTCTATCACTGCTTCAAACCGATACCCCATTTTCTTGCTGCTAAATACTGAAGCCAATTAAGATTCATAAGCTGAATACAATTATCTCATCTTCTGTTTTGGCCTACTTTAGAACAGTCTCAGTCTTGATTCTTTGTTTATCGGTTGTAAGGTTGTATAGCTACAGCGTTTATTTATTACTGAACAGTACTGTAATAATTTATGGTATACAATTTTTTATGTTCAATAAATATCCAATACACCTGCAAGTATCCAATACATTACTGTATAGTACAGTAAATAATTGTACTTTTTATTGAGTTCGGATAATAGATTGTTAGGTTAATGGATGTTCGGATAATCGATGCTCCATTGTATATTGATGACCAATGCTTTTTAAATGATTAGCACAAATTAACTTACGGTATTTTATATACATGGTGTTTCATAGAATGTGTCGTCCAATTTCATGTAATTTTTTCTATAAAAATAATAAAATTTTAATTCATAATAAATTATTCTGCTCACTTTACAATAAATAATAATTTCTAGGTCACCATCACCTGTAAGAAGTACAAAAGTCTTCACTAGGAGCACTTCAAACATCTCAGGTAAGAGGTTGTTTTCAAATTTTTAAAAAATTAACAAACAATTTTTAATGAAAATGGTCTATAAAATAACCATTTAATACTATGAGTGGAAAAGTACCATGGCCCAATTAATACCATGGGTGCAACTCTCTATACAATGTTGGTTTAATGTAATAATTTTAACAGATACTGTAATGGCAGAAAATATCACAACAGCTGATTATAAAACTGATTTATGTTATTAGCTGTAAGTAAATCACCATCCACTAAGACAACAACCAAAGGCACGGTTACACCGAGAGTAATGCAGATGCACCCATCTAGTGGCAGTATCAGGAAGTCTTCAGACAAAAACACAAGGCATATATCAGTTAAAGGTCAGTCTTACATTTTACAATCAGAATTCTGTTTTCATGCATCATTAAAATAACTCCGGCACTTTGTTCTAGCATTTAATCAGACAACTTTTGTTATATCATAGAGTTTCAATAGTTTGAGCTGCTGTATGATTAGAGTCTTAATAGCCTGTGTACTTGTAGCGTTCAAACTATGTAAAATATTTTTGTAAGTCTGAGATACGCTCAAACTCATCATGGCTAAAAACACTGACATGGCTCAGTTGTCAAAATGTAATGCATTACTGGTACCCCTCTGCAACTGACTACGTACAATACCTGGAGCTTTACGTTGATGAACAGCTGACATGGTGTCCCATACATATGGACGAAGTGGAAATTTCTTGACCTGATTTTTACAAGCATACACATTAGGACTATTGTTTTTTTTTTTTTTGTAATTCTTTATATACAAAAATTCTATCTTACATCACAAATTTCTTCTTCTTCTTCTTCTTCTACCCTTCAGGGTTAGCCATTTCTGCCTGTTCTGGCTTCACCATTTAATCCTTGGTCGTCCCATGATTCTCCTACCTATTGGGAGTTAATTCCAGGCCTGCTTTGGCATCCTTTCTTTCTGTATTTTGGATACACATTCTTTCCACCTTTGATTATACATTTCTACCTGTAGTGCAACCATTTGAATGTTTAACTTATGCTTTTTTTGAATATTTAAAGTTTTTTTCTTGTTTTTATTGGGTAGGTAATTAGCGTATCCTCCACAAAACTCTCTAACCCAGAAGACCATGTTTTACATCAGAGTACCTTCTAGATGGATTGCTTTCTGTGCAGCCTAGGAGCTCCATCTGCTCCTTGCTTATTAGTCTCCCATAAGTAGGACCGCCACCTCCGCCAGCTTATCTGTATCGAAGAACCTCTTCTTTACCTTCACTGGCATTGTGATCTTCATCCCTAAGGGTAAAGTAAAGTATGGGTATACTTTACACTATACACGTAGTACTTGGTCCTCAGGAGAACTTAGCCACCGACTCATGAGTTTGCCCCAACTCCGCGCCATGGACACAGCTGCTGAGTTCAGAAAAGAAGTCTCTGGTTCCATTAGTTGTATGAATCCACATGCAAAGGCAATCACAAATTTAGCTATATAAATTATGTTCAGTTAATGGGACTACTCCAATCAGAAATGAGACTGTTACAAGAAAATGTCTAATTGAGAAAAACATTTTTTGTCTATAGTTTATACTGAGAATTATATAAAACATATTTATACAGTAGATGTGTAGTATGTTTGGGTTACTTGTTACAGGTACATTAATAGCAGGCAACAATGCCAAACAGAGAATAATAAACAGAGTACAGCAACTGAAGTGTTTTAGCCCATCGCTGCCTGCAAGAGAAGCGGAAATCTTATCAGTTACAGATGTCTTGAATCAGCTGACTGCCCTCAGACAGGTTGGTACTGAGTGGCAATAAATTAATTTTGTATGTTTGTGAATTTATACCCCTCCCTTTCTTGCAACTTTGTTGAATTTGCTGTTGCAAATTAGATATTAAAGAATTACAGACACATAAATGAGAATGGTGTTCATTTATAATTTAAAATGTATCATGTATATTAAAAAATTTTCGAGCAATTACAAAATTCCCTAAAAAGCAAGTAATCTATCATTAAGCATTACATATTCAAACCCATAAGTAGAGTCTCTGAATATAACAAAGAATTTACATATTTATTACGTTACATTTGGGAAATATAAGAAAATATGTTACATTCAGGGAATGTGTGTTATAATTTAATTATTTATACGTTTTCATAACATTTTCTCTTGTTATTTCTTCCTATTCATTTGTACAGGGACTTACAATGAAACAGCTGGAGTGGGATATATCTCGGAGTGAGACTCCGTTTTCTGAAGTCTCGTCTCATTCTTAACGCCAGTATACCTGAAAACAACTGGAGATTGAGTAGATCCAACCAAAAATACCATGCTAAACTTCAACATTTCAAAATTACGCTACAAAAATTAAATTATTTATTTTATAAAATTAGCAGATTGTGCATATATGTATATAATAACACATATATATGTTTATATAAATTCCTGTAATATATGATACTACTAAAAATATAAATATATAGCCTGATGTTGTTGTTAATAGTCATGTTATTTTAACATTGTCACAATTACTTGATGAACTGCTGCTACATGTTCATTTTTGAGAACATGTAGGCCCATAAGCATACTTGGGAGGGGCAAGGGAGGCACTTGTCCCCCTTCAATGTTCCGAGCATTATAAAATTTTGTTTGCAGTTGTTTACAAATAAAAACTAACAAATACTAACAAATAGTCAAACAGGAGACAGTTTCTATGCTTGCAAGCACAGTAAGCACTATTTATCAACGTCTGTACCGTTATCAGACGACTAGTTGCCATAAATTTATAATGCTTATTTCTTTTGAAGAAACTTGTAAGGGGAATGTTTGAATGATATACATTAAATAAATGATATACGTCAAAATAATATTTCTGTTCGAAAAAAGAACGCTAGAGACCTAATTAACTGGAATACAATGCGTGCCTTTTACACAAACAAAGACTTGTTTTGGAACACCGCAAGATGTTGATGGCTTTGTTCACGAATCTTAAAAGACGGTCGTTTGGAACTGTTATTTGTTAATGATTACTGATACAAGTGTGGTCGGTTACTCGGTTGTGTACATAGTCCATTAAAGTACACATCGCTTGTCTCTTTCTTAATTCGTTATTGTTGTGATTGTTTTGGTTTTATTGTGTTGATAAGTGCTGGGAAATGGGATATAAGAAACACAAAGGAGTAACCCAGGTTAATTTCTTTGAAAATTGCCTGACTGGCAATTTGAAAATTTCTTTGTGTTGTGACTGATTCGGCTTACTGCTACTACTGCCAACCATTTTGTGACAGTGTGCCTAAGAGAGAGGATGCATTTACGAAAACTGGGTATAAGAGTTGGAAGAACTGAAATTGTTTATGTTTATAGGCCTACAGTATGTTTGTTCTAGGTAAACATAACTGGAAGTACAACTTATGAAGAAGGTTTGTTGATTATTAAAAAATGAAATTGTCCCTCGTTTACTAACTAAGAATTATTACTTAGTTAATAACTTTCTAATTTTGTATATAATATATTTTATATATTTTATTATATAGATGGTCTCACTACACACTTGAATTTATGAAGCTTTACCCTGCCCCTCCCAAAGTTGGGCCCCAAATTACGCCCATGTGTACGCCTATTCATTGGCAGGTTAGGCTGAGGCTACAGATCTAATAACAGTAATTTATTGCTTCTTTTAGCAGTAATCTATTATGTGAAAAATAAACATCATGTGAATAAATATAACTGGCTTCACTAGCAGCAGCCTACTGCTGTTTTGAGCAGTAGGATCAAGTCACTGGAGCATCAAAGTTGCACTGCTCAAAGACAGAACATGTTCATTTTTTGAAGCTGCAAACTGCTGTTGTTACCTCACTCCACTAACCGTAATTACTGCTAGAAAGTGCAGTGACAATTCAGCTGTGGTACACCTTGCTGTTGTAAGAGTACAGCCAGATGTGCCCAGACTTGAGATTAATTGTCGCAAAACATTAACGATTAAATTAATTGTTAAAAAATTGGTCAACTTTTTAACTTAAACATTACATTTACAATAACGTCGGGTGTGTGCCGTCGTTCTTAACGAATTCTGTAAAATGTAGAAGTGTCAGAGTGTACCTTGTGTAATGTGTCTTACCAATTCGTCCTCCCTCGGTAACGTAACTTACGATGCTTGACTCCGTCGCGAACGTACGAATAACCAGGTATCGTAGCCTTACCTGAGGTTCACTAGGAGTTTATAAATCCCGGGTGGTGCCAAATTGTTTATTTAAAACAATTAAAAAATTTATTATTATCAGCGGTTCCGCTCAGGCGGTGTGGAGAATTCAATTTGTCCCGCCGCTTGTCGACTTTTTCAATCAAGTCAGCAGTTTGCTGTATTCTCTGCTTGAGTGCTAGTCGCCAATTCGTAGACGTCCACTATACTGTACAACATTAATAATAAAATTTCCTACTGAAAATAAAACATATTTGTTATACACAGTATTGATTTATTAATGAATGGTTATTACTTTTTCTTTGACACAAGTTAGATTTGGTTTGATATATTATTTTGCACCGGTTATTTATCTATGAGACAATCTCTCTTTGGGTTTAACAAATCGATTTTGAACGTAACAAATACAATGTAATGGTGTTCTACCGGAGTAGTAAACAAATAATTTCGTTCAATCGTTTGGATTCTTTTGATCACGATAAAAGGATTAGATGCAATTACAATAATAAAATATCGGTATGGAGAACCATACATGACTTCCATATTCTAAGATTTATATTTAAAATCATTTTCGAAATGAAATATTACCATAGAAACTACTTCTTTCTACTTACTGCTTCAGCCTTAACCACAGTACTGTGGTCACTAACGTATACCACCTCACGTTATCGCACTCGATTTTCACTGATGATGGAAGTCGATGGCATTGCCGAAATGTCTGGTTTTGTAGAAAACATTGGACTACGGCCAAATATCCTGGGAAGGAATTTTAACAAAAACTACTTCTTTGTTGCCGATAACGTTGTACACATATATATCAGTGGCGAAGTTACATGGAGGCAATTGAGGCAATGCCTACCCTAAAAAATTCTGTAGAATAAAAATTATAAATACGTATGAACTACATAACGTAAAGATTATACATTGTTACTGCGACTGTCAAATTTATTAAACCGAAACGTGCTTCATTGAGCGACCGCTAGATGGTGACAGGTGAGATTCGGCATAGTTCGTTTAAAGCGAATGAGGCAACCTGAACTTGCCTCAGCGTTTTTTGTATACATCGTATGTAAGCAATGTAGTGGTGTGATAGGGAAGTGTAGGGAGGGGGGATTGTCCCGCGCTGTACACATAGAGCGTTGAGGCATGCCTTACTTCTGTGGTCTAAACAGTTAAGTTAAAGCGCCTGTGTTGTTTCTAAGTGTTTATTTTATGCGGTTATTAAAAGTGTCACTGTTATTCCGCTGAACTAACAGATGATCAAGATTGTTATTTGAATTATTTGTAACATTAAACATATATATAGAAACTAATCAAGTTTAAAAATTTGAAGTTCAATCAGTTGTATTATTGTGTATGACTAATACAAGGATTGTTCAACAGAAACACGTATAGAGCTGTAAAGCATTTTTTATTCAACGATTTTAAAAGAAGTCTCCAATAACATTAAGACATGAGTTCCACTGTTGCGCTAACCTGTAGATTCCCTGCTAGTAAAATTCTTACGGCTGTTTGTGGAACCACTCGGTTACAGCAAACTCTACCTCAGCGTCCGATTTGAACCACCGTCCTTTTAGTGATTCCTTAAAAAAAATTTAAGATAAGATTTTTGCCTACCCATTCATTAACTACTAGCTTCGCCAGTAAGCAAATTGATGTCCATTTTTTCGGCTTGCACGCGTTATGTTGGTGTGGGTTTCGGCACTTTCCATTTAAAAAGCGTGCAAACGTAAGAAAATAAACATGAGTGAGGCCAGAAATAACGTGAATTGTGTGTGTGTGTGTGTGTCTTACCTGCCTTTTTATTGCTGTATTAAATGAAAAATATTATATTAAATTAAAATGAAAATTTATAATTTTATTGCCTGGCAACAAAATTATTTTATTTCAACAATTACCATTGTTTGAAAAAGTTTAAATAAATTTTCAAGTACTTTACTCTTGTTAAAACGTAAAAGGTTGCAGGTAAACTACCCCTTCCCCTTAACCGATCTTCACCAAAATCGAAAGTCCTTGAGACCTCTACAATTCAGGGACGTATGCAAAAAAATTATTTGAATCTGTTTGAATTTGCGGCTGTTATCGTTTGCCATAGAAAATACGCTTGATAAAAAAACGTTGCAGGTAAACTACCCCTTCCCCTTGACCGATCTTCACCAAAAACAATAGGTCTTGAGTACTCTACAAATCAGGGCTGTATGCAAAACATTATTTGATTCTGTTTGAATTTGCGGCTGTTATCGTTTGCCATAGAAAAATATCGGTATGGAGAACCATACATGACTTCCATGTTCTAAGATTTATATTTAAAATCATATTCGAAATGAAATATTTCCATAGAAACTACGTCTTTCTACTTATTGCTTCAGCATTAACCACAGTACTGTGGTCACAAACGTATACCACCTCACGTTTTCCCACTCGATTTTCACCGATGATGGCAGTCGATGGCACTGCCGAAAAGTCTGGTTTTGTAGAAGACATTGGACTACGGCTAAAGAGCCCGGGAAGCAATTTTAACAAAAAACTACTTCTTTGTTGCCGATAACGTAGTACACATATAAAAAATTCTCCCCTCCACCTTCAACTATAATTTTTAATAATAGAAAATTACCCCCACCCCGTTCACCTAACCTCTTCATTTATAGATATTTCATCTACGTTTCTACAGTGGATTACTATAAGCTTCTTATCAGGATACTTTATTTATAAAAATTAAGTACTTTACTCTTGTTAAATCATAAAATGTTTCAGGTAAACTACCCCTTTCTCTTAACCGATCTTCTCCAAAATCAATAGACCTTCCGCCCTCTACAATTCAGGGAAGCATGCAAAAAATATTTGATTCTGTTTGAATGTGCGGCAGTTATCGTTCGTCATGGAAACATTTCTCTTGTTACAACATAAAATGTAGCAGGTAAACTACCCCTTTCCCTTAACCGATCTTCACCAAAATCAATAGACTTTGAGCTCTCTGCAACTCAGGAAAGGGTGCAAAAAATTATTTGAATCTCATTGAATTTTCAGCAGTTATCGTTCGTCATAAAAAAATTACCCTTTTTAAAACATAAAACGTTGCTGATAAACTACCCCTTCCCTTAACCGATCTTCAACAAAATCAACAGACCTTGAGTTCTCTTTAGTTCAAAAAGGTATGCAAAAACCTAGTTGATTCTGTTTGAATTTACGGCAGTTATCGTTCGTCATATAAAAAAATAACCCTTGTTAAAACATAAAATGTTGCTGGTAAACTACCCCTTTCCCTTAACCGATCTTCACCAACACCAATAGGTATTGAGAACTCTACAATACAGGGCTGTATGCAAAACATCATTTGATTCTGTTTGAATTTGCGGCTGTTATCGTTTACTATAGAAAAAAATTACCCTTGATAAAAAACCGTTGCTGGTAAACTACCCCTTTCCCTTAACCGATCTTCACCAAAAACGATAGGTCTTGAGTAATCTACAATTCAGGCCTGTATGCAAACAATTATTTGATTCTGTTTGAATTTACGGCTGTTATCGTTTGCCATAGAAAACACCCTTGATAAAACATAAAACGTTGCTGGTAAACTACCCTATTCCATTAACCAATCTTCACCAAAAACAATAGGTCTTGAGAAACCTACAATTCAGGGCTGTATACAAAACATTAGTTGATTCTCTTTGAATTTACGGCAGTTATCGTTCGTCATAGAAAAAATACCCTTGTTAAAACATAAAACGTTGCAGGTAAACTACCCCCTTCCCTTAACCGATCTTCAATAAAATCAACAGACCTTGAGTTCTGTATAATTCAAAAAGGTATGCAGAAGCGTAGTTGATTCTGTTTTAATGTATGGCAGTTATCGTTCGTAAAAAAAAATATTACCCTTGATAAAACATAAAATGTTGCTGGTAAACAACCCTATTCCCTTAACCGATCTTCACCAAAACCAACAGGTCTTGAGAACTCTACATTTCAGGGCTGTATGCAAAATATTATATGATTCTGTTTGAATTTGCGGCTGTTATCGTTTGCCATATAAAATACCCTTGATAAGACAAAAAACTTGTCGGGTAAACTACCCCTTTCCCTTAACCGATCATCACTAAAAACAATAGGTCTTTAGTACTCAACAAAACAGGGCTGTATGCAAAAACGTATTTGATTCTGTTTTAATTTGTGGCTCTTATCGTTTGCCATAGAAAATACCGTTTTAAAACATAAAACGTTGTTGGTAAACTACCCCTTTCCCATAACCGATCTTCACCAACACCAATAGGTATTGAGACCTCTACAATACAGGGCTGTATGCAAAACATCATTTGATTCTGTTTGAATTTGCGGCTGTTATCATTTACCAAAGAAAATATCGGTATGGAGAACCATACATGACTTCCATATTCTAAGATTTATATTTAAAATCATTTTCAGCCAAACAGCCAGGCTGTGTCTTACCTGCCTTTTTATTGATGTATTAAATGAAAAATATTATATTACATTAAAATTAAAAATTATAATTTTATTGCCTGGCAACAAAATTATTTTATTTTTAACAATTACCATTGTTTCAAAAAGTTTAAATAAATTTTCAAGTACTTTACTCTTGTTAAAACGTAAAAGGTTGCAGGTAAACTACCCCTTCCCCTTAACCGATCTTCACCAAAATCGAAAGTCATTGAGAACTCTACAATTCAGGGACGTATGCAAAAAATTATTTGATTCTGTTTGAATTTGCGGCTGTTATCGTTTGCCATAGAAAATACGCTTGATTAAAACGTTGCAGGTAAACTACCCCTTCCCCTTAACTGATCTTCACCAAAAATAATAGGTCTTGAGTACTCTGCAAATCAGGGCTGTATGCAAAACATTATTTGATTCTGTTTGAATTTGCGGCTGTTATCGTTTGCCAAAGAAAATACCCTTGTTAAAAAAACGCTACAGGTAAACTACCCCTTTCCCTCAACCGATCTTCACCAAAAACAATAGGTCTTGAGAACTCTACAATTTAGGGCTGTATGCAAATAATCTTTTGATTCTGTTTGAATTTGCGGCTGTTATCGTTTGCCATAGGAAATACCCTTGTTAAAACATAAAACGTTACAGGTAAACTACCCCTTTTCCTTAACCGATCTTCACCAAAATCAACAGATCTTGAGAACTCTACAATTCAGGGCTGTATGCGAAACATTATTTGATTCTGTTTGAATTTGCGGCTGTTATCGTTTGCCAAAAAAAAAAAATTTCCCTTGCTAAAAAAAAACTGTTGCAGGTATACTACCCCTTTCCCTCAACCGATCTTCACCAAAAACAATAGGCCGCGAGTACTCTACAAATCAGGGGTGTATGCAAAAAATTATTTGATTCTGTTTGAATTTGCGGCAGTTATCGTTTGCCATAGAAAAAAAATCTACAGACACACAGATAGACAGACAGACACACACACAGACACTTTTCGGAAAACGACTTTTTTTCATGTTTTGAGTGTAGTAGAATCAGAATCTGCAATAATCTCGAACACGATTTTTTTTGCCATCACCATACTTCCATTCCTTAAGGAATATGGAAGTAAAATATGGAAGTAAAATTACCCTTGATAAAAAACCGTTGCCGGTAAACTACCCCTTTCCCTTAACCGATCTTCACCAAAAACTATAAGTCTTGAGAACTCTACAATTCAGGGCTGTAAGCAAAATATTATATGATTTTGTTTGAATTTGCGGCTGTTATAGTTTGCCATACAAAATACCCTTGATAAAACAAAAAACGTAGCCGGTAAACTACCCCTTTCCCTTAAACGATCTTCACCAAAAACAATAGGTCTTTAGTACTCAAGAAATCAGGGCTGTATGCAAAAACGTATTTGATTCTGTTTGAATTTGCGGCTCTTATCGTTTGCCATAGAAAATACCCTTTTAAAACATAAAACGTTGCCGGTAAACTACCCCTTTCCCTTAACCGATCTTCACCAAAAACAAAAGGTCTTGAGAACTCTACACTTCAGGGCAGTATGCAAAACATTATTTGATTATGTTTGAATTTGCGGCTGTTATCGTTTGCCATAAAAAATACCCTTGTTAAAACATAAAACGTTGCAGGTAAACTACCCCTTCCCCTTAATAGATCTTTACCAAAATCAACAGATCTTGAGAACTCTACAATTCAGGGCTGTATGCGAAACATTATTTGATTCTGTTTGAATTTGCGGCTGTTATCGTTTGCCAAACAAACAAAATTACCCTTGATAAAAAAAACCGTTGCAGGTAAACTACCCCCTTCCCTCAACCCATCTTCACCAAAAACAATAGGTCGCGAGTACTCTACAAATTAGGACTGTATGCAAAAAATTATTTGATTCTGTTTGAATTTGCGGCTGTTATCGTTTGCCATAGAAAAAAATCTACACACACACACACACACACACACACACACTTTTCGAAAAACGACTTTTTTTCATGTTTTGAGTGTAGTACAATCAGAATCTGCAATAATCTCGAACACGATTTTTTTTGCCATCACCATACTTCCATTTCCTTAAGGAACATGGAAGTAATACCCTTGTTAAAAAAACGTTGCAGGTAAACTACCCCTTTCCCTCAACGATCTTCACCAAAAACAATAAGTCTTGAGAACTACAATTTATGGCTGTATGCAAATAATCTTTTGATTCTGTTTGAATTTGCGGCTGTTATCGTTTGCCATAGGAAATACCCTTGTTAAAACATAAAACGTTACAGATAAACTACCCCTTTCCCTTAACCGATCTTCACCAAAAACAATAGGTCTTGAGAACTCTACAATTCAGGGCTGTATACGAAACATTATTTAATTCTGTTTGAATTTGCGGCTGTTATCGTTTGCCAAAAAAAAATTTCCCTTGATAAAAAAAAAACCGTTGCCAGTAAACTACCCCTTTCCCTCAACCGATCTTCACCAAAAACAATAGGTCGTGAGTACTCTACAAATCAGGGCTGTACGCAAAAAATTATTTGATTCTGTTTGAATTTGCGGCAGTTATCGTTTGCCATAGAAAAAAAATCTACACATAGACAGATAGACACATAGACAGACAGACACACACACAGACACTTTTCGGAAAACGACTTTTTTTCATGTTTTGAGTGTAGTACAATCAGATTCTGCAATAATCTCGAACACGATTTTTTTTGCCATCACCATACTTCCATTTCCTTAAGGAATATGGAAGTAAAATACACAACCTTACAATGGTTCTACTTAAATATTATGACGTGTAGCTATACAGTAATTGGTTTGTTGGAGTGTAGTAAAAGTGTTTTAAAGGTTTATAAACTAACACTAGGTTAACTTTATAATTTGACAAATTTTCATTGTCAGTATTTTTAGTTAATCTTTGAAAGAGAATAAAATCAGTTTAGTGATATTTCATAATATAGTGAGAAATATTTAAAGTGCGTTATTTCGGAAGTTTGGATAATTTAGAGGATACTTAACTTCGTAGCCTGGGGTTAGTCAGCTATTCTGGAACAAAGGACTGTAGCTGCAATAGTGTTCAATTTTCAATTATTCGGGCTTCTGGCATCTTTTTCAATTTACTTGGATGAATTTATTCACTTCGTTTTGCATTAAAAGGTCTTCGCCGTCAGTTAATTGAATTCAGTCATAGTCAGCCTCCTTCTCGTTCAATTTTGACAATTTGTTTAACTTTTAAGACATTTTAAATAAAAAATTGGTTGTTCAAAATTTTGGCTTCTGTTCTGTTAGAATGACGCTTTACGAGTAACGATATTCAACGGTAACTTCGTATTCAATGGTGGTTTCTATGGTTACCAAAGAATTCTGATTGGCATAGCTTGATATAAATCCATTGTTATCAAAATTTGAATTCTTTTCAAAATCCTCATATATCTTCTGACTTTCTTCATTCCTTTATCTTCCTTCCTAAGTATTAATTATTAGCACTGTCATTTGTATTTTCTTACAAAGATTATTAGGTATCCCACAATATTGGGTTATTTCATGTTTTATAAGTTTACAGTTAATTTAATATTTACTACTTACATTTCTCTGTTTATTTAACTCCTTATTTTAATATTTTGCTTTTAATAAAATTTACCATTTATCCTTGGTTAATTAGTCACCGTGAATTTGTTAATTACTTGGTTATTTTCATACAATTTGTATTTGTTGGTGTTTGATAGTTAGGCCTGTCTCAAGTCTAAGTAGCCATTACTGATTTTTGATTATTTCATATACATTACATCTCATTTTAGCCTATAGCTTTATTTTGATCTTATAACTAGGTTTATTATCTATTGATGTGTTTTGGTTCTGTTTTTGTGTGATTTGTATGTTACTACTGTTTTATTCTTTATGTATTGCTAACTATTTACTAACTGGTTTTCTTGTTTTCCAAATCAAACATTGCTTTCCTTTCTTACTTATTTACTCCGCCAATGTCAACAATATGGCTATTAATTACTATTTTTTCATAATATACAATACAACATTTAGGTCTATGGTTGGTATAATTACCCCATCCATATCGTATTCATACGTTTGTTTAAACAATTATTTAACACTTAATATCTAATATTGGTGTACAATTCATTACCTTTGATTTATTTTTTGGGTGATAAACAACCTCACCTCTATTGAACTTGCTTCAATAATCATCCCTTATAACATGGGTGTTTATTGATGGTTTTAAACTTCTTATTTTATAAAAACTCTTTGCCTTCTTTCCATGTTAACACTATCTTATTACATTGTTTTGTGGTTCTCACCTTTAAATTCTACTATATACTTTTAAACTCTACAATAATATTCTTTTCTAATCACTACAGTTAATATCACTCTTTAGTGTTCATTCTTACTTAATTCATGGTTTATTTTAAATACTATTCTTAACAACTTTCTTAAACGTTATTGTTCACTATTAAACCTTTAGTGTTTGTTATTTTTACTAAGTGTTTATCTTAGCTTTCACTATTTTCCCTATTGCTATCATTGACAATATTTTTATTTACTCATCACCTGCACTTTTAAATTATCTTGTGTTTATTATAATTTACTTAGTGTTTCTTTTTCTATCATTTCACTTTAGGGTAATTTCACTTTTACTATGTTAAATTCCGTTTACTTCTCACTATTTCAATATCTTTCTCTTTCTCTACACATATTATATATACTTATTAATATCATGTCTTTCTCTGTTAATAACTTACATGTACTTCTAATTCTTTGGCTAGTGTATATTTAGCTATCGTGTTTTATTAATGACTAATTACAATTGTCACTCAATCAATACTAACATTTATTATTTATATTGGTTCTTTACCGGTTTTGTTTCCTTTATTATACATAGTTACTGTATGGTCTCCAGATCACTGTATAATATTTGTTTATAATATAATATTTATATATTATATAAATATTATATAATATTATAATATAATATTTATAATAAGCCCTGAAACATGTAGTAATTGAAAAAAGAAAAAGAAGATCACTTAGTGGATAAAATAAGGTAATTATTTATTTAATCCTTTATTATATTTGATTACATTATTTCTCCCTTCTCTATTCTCTATTCCTTGTCTGTGTTTTCTCAACTTGTTTTATTTTATTTTCTTCATCGTTGGTTTGTTCTCTCTTTGTTCTCATTTTTCTTCTCCTTCTCTTCTCATCTTGTTTACTTTTATTTTGTTTCATTATCTGGCCAATCTCTGGGGTTGGGTCAAAGTCGTTTGTCTGTCAGTCTAGTCTGTGATTTTCTTTAATAATCACTTTTAGTTTATAATTCTTCCTCCTTCTTTCATAATTACATTTTATATTTTTATTCTCTTCATTATTTATTTATTAAAATATATTATTTTTTAGCATTTTTTTTATATACTTATAGTCATAAAAAATGATCTGAATTTGGCGATGTTATACATTTTAAAATGGTTAACTTTAATCAATGATCATTAAATTTTTTTCTAACTATTAAAAAATTTAAGAATTAATTTTTAACGAGTCTGCCCAAGAGAAAGACTAACCAAAATCATTTTTGAAATTGATGACACAGAAAGCTTGTTCCAGCTAATCCGAATCCGTGGACAGACAGTGGATGGGTTACCGTTAGGGTCTCCTTGACAATATACTGTGGCAGGGGTGGTTTTCTGTCTGTTGTTTAATTATGCATGTGACTCTACTCCAGACAAGTACACAACAACGTGTCTTTCATAACTTCCGTTGTGACCAAGCCCCATATCACACTATGGCAGCGATCACAGTCAAATACTGCAGAATTAAAGCAGGGGAATTCTGCCAATTTTGGGGCAAGTAAATGCGTGAATTCAAATTGTCCTAATGTATTTGTGGCCAAAAACGTATGCTTTCTAAGAGTACCAGGCATCAGATTTTAGTCCGTACAGTCCCATACATGGGACAGCACGTGCGTGCACCCACCCACCCACCCACACACACACACACACACACACACACACACACACACACACACACACACACACACACACACACACACACACACACACACACACACACACACACACCATTAAGAAGTGAACAGCCGATAAATCACTCATTAACAGTTTAATGAGAGATAGCCTGTTTCAGTGGTACACATAATTGTGACCTCCAAACATGTGGCACACATAATGCCAAACGAACCAGTTGCATGCTTCATGTGGAACCTTTCATGCAGGCATTACAATACAGAGGACATAATTTATAAAATAAAATAATTACACACAATTTTATAAAATATTGGTGTAGGAATCTTCCTCGGGCATGGCAGCTGGCAAATATCTTTAAAAGATGGTTGTGATAGATTATAGACATTGGAATCTAAATTACGGACTTTGGTATCACAGAAAAATTATAAGGAGCAACGTTTCGGCCACCCAAACAATTGGCAGCCATCTTTAGGTAACTATAAAGTAATACACGATGAATATAAATAATACCCTACTCTAAAATGAGTGATGGAGAGTCAAAAAAATAACAAATGTTTGCATAGTGTTATTATAACAAACAAAATAAATCACAAGACTATATAAGATAAATAATTACTAGAAAAAACAGAACCCTTGCAAACCAACACAAGACACGGTGCACATGAACACTACTATTTCTTTATAAAGGGTTGGGCTTGTTGCGCCCCTGTGCACTGTTTCTTTGACATTTACAATCGAATTTTCATAAATTCTGTATTTGCCAATTAGTCTTGTCACATTAGCAAACATTCTAGTCACTCGGAATATGCAGAATTAAGGACTGTTTAATAAGGCTAAATTAAAAAAAAGTGCTATGACACTTGATTATAAAGGTCAGTACATTCATTTACTGAATTAAAAACATAAATCTAGTCCATTATGGTTCAAGTGCATTCATAAGATTTAAGTTTTAAATGTGTAATGGTCAAGTCATATACCTGTACTAGTCCTTTTTAGATAGGCATACCTTTTGAGAAGTCTTAAAAATCCATTTTCTCCTTAAAGAAGTGTGTTGCTGCCTCTTCTGTCAATAGTGTTAATATCTTTGTCCATCATAAAAAAAAAAAAACTGTTACATGTGTGATTACAAGGGGTGTTTGATGAATATGTGCTGTAGTAAGATGCATATTGTGACGAAATAATAAATAATTCGTTTACAAAATAAAAATTTTGTTTCGGTACCAAAAATAAAAATTTTGGTGGTTTTGAAATTTTTTTATTTATTTTATTTTTTTTTTTAATTTAGTAATTAATTTTTGTGATGTGTTGGTGTAAAAATTTTAACTCTGTTATTACTGTTTTGTCAATTATATCATCTTTTGGTAATTAGAATTAAGTTCCGCGTTGACAGGATTGTCTACGGCACTGATCGATTAGCGGTTCTTCTTCTTCTGATAGGATTCTCCTTTCTCCTTGGTATCTGCCGCTGGTGGTGTAGTCCGTTGGTAAAATATTCTATTATGTTACGCTAATAATAATTTTTGAAATAAATATAAGTAAAATTATGAAATTCCAGTATTTATTTTACAATTTTTAAATAGATCGATATTAAATCGATACCGGTATTTCAACAGTTGGTATCGACTCTTATCTCAGGGCATCGATTAAATTTTACATCTGTTTATTTTGGTGGTTCTTTGAACGGTTATTTTATATAGTCAGAGAAGGGTAAGGTCAGGAAAGTATAACACTTACAAATAAAAAGCTTAATAACTAAAATTGACAAAGTTATTAATTAGTATATAATGTTTATTAAAGAAAAATGTGAACCATCGAAGTCTTGATAACTATGTTGGTAATTACTCGCGTTGAATGCTGGGAGTCAAAGATGGCGGCTCATGGACTGCATGTGTTAAGCGTATTCAGCTCGACAAAAAATTCTTCCAATAAATGATGCCTTTTCAGTGTTTCCTCGTCTCCGCAATTGTGATTATCCTTTCTGGTGTTATTAGTATGGTTCTGGTTTAGTGTCTTGTGATTCACTTCGGTTAAATGTGTGTGATTATGTTTAATTTATGTTGTTCTATAAGGTCGAATCTTGCACTTCACTTCTCGTTATTAAGAATTATTTAGTTAATCGGTTTAAGTTATTATATCACTCAATTACGGTTCCTTATTACTTGATTTTAATCATGGTATTAATAGTTCTCACTGATTTTACGTTTTAAGTTCAAAATTTTGTACTTTACTATTTTTTCTGTAGGGTAGGAATATCCAATAATTACCTAACTCATTTCCTTAGTCTCCTGACAAAGTCTTAGCCAATTTAATATTTGCAATACATTGTTTTAAATTTTTTGGGCTTCCGCTACATTTGGAAATCTTACATTATACTACTGAATATATTTTTGTTATTATTTAATTTTATGAAATATTACATACATAATCTTTTTCGTTAGTTCATTCTGTTTGATTTGATACCAAATAAGATAGTTTTACAAAGTTTTTGATAAAAAATGCTATATTTCTTTCATTTTGAAAAAGTAGGCTTAATTTTCATTTCCTGTTCTTCCCCAAAATGTTGCCATTTTATATGTTGTATTTATGATTGTACTGAATCTAAGATTGACATAATATGTTTATCTTCCCTTAATTTTGTTAATTGGTTATTCTTTTAAATATTATCCAATAATTTATGACTCCCTACCTTGAAATCTCAGTTATTACATTTGCATTTTTTCTCCTAATTCTTCCTATCTTTTGACAATATTCTTTTAAAGTATAATTTACATTATATTATTCTGTTACTGATTTACCTTACATAAATCTCCTCAGTTTAATTAGTTTACTGTACTTGATTTATCAATTATAAAGTAGTTTAGTTTTACCATTTGGCCTAGATTTTAACTGGTTTTACATTCAAAGTTTTTTATTAATATAGCTGGTTTATACCCTTTCTGACCTTCTATTCTAACACAATGTTAATTAACAATTCCTTACTTTACTACAAGAACATTTAGTATTGAATTCTAACTAATAATAGGCTACATAATAATTATTTGACATCAAAACATGGTAATTAATCTCAGATATTCTAGTCTTGATTATTTTTAGTAACTCATAATAAACATTTTATAATCAAAGAATGGTATCCACCCTCAGACATTGCATCCTTGATTAAAATTATTAAACATAATAAACATTTTAAAATTATAGAACATGACTCTCTATCTTCAACATTGATGTATAGAGTTCATTGGTTTCTAGAAACATAACACATTTGTTTCTTCATCTTTACACCTTTCTTACAATTACTGGGGTACAGTTCTTTCTGTTTTTTATTTTATTTCAGGGATGTATCCCTTGTCACTTTACTTACTAACTCCCTACTCTCTATTTATCATACTCATTTCAATGAATGTTCTTACATAAAGAGTGGCACTTTATTAGAAACATTAGTTTTTGCCTTTCATCATATTATTTTATTAAATAGTATTCCTGAAGTTAAATTAAAACTTTAAAGTTGTTTAAAGGTACACTTTTATTAAGTTTCAGCATTCAATGCACCTTCTTGAAGTTTATTTACTATAATATAATAACTTACACTTGTCCCCTGTTAATTCTTGATACTATCACTAATCAGTTTTATAGTTTTATATTATCAAGATATTATTTATGAAGGACTGTTAAGATTTGTTTTTTATTCTTTATAAAATAACTTTTATGGGTGCACTTCCACTTATAACGCTAAACACTTTTGTTTACATTTAATTTACATTATTTCTGTTTTTGGGTGTTATACTTTCATATGTGACATTAAAATTCTTTTGGGGGTTTTTCCTTCTCCTTGCTGGGTTTCCCTTGAGTATGTATTGTAATCTTCTCCTCCTACTATTTTTTATCTTCCACCTCATTCCCTTTTTATTATGTACGTTGGTTGGTTTTGGGTATCTTCCTTATTTATTCTTCGTTTCTTCATTCTCCTATAGTTATTATGTACAGGTTTGTTCTGGGCTTCTTCCTTACTTACTCCTATCCTCCCTGGGTATTTCCTTATTTTATTTTAGGTTTTAATTTAGTTTTCATTACACATTTTTGTTGCATAGTTGCTTTTTCTGTATTTTTACTTCTTCAGGTTATAATGGTATTTTAATTTTGATACTTATTGGTTTTCATTTGGATTTTTTTTGATAGTTAATTTACTTGATTTTTATTTATGATCACATTGCATTCTTTATTTAGTGGATAATCTGTCATGCTACAGATTGCTCTCCTCCAGAAGTGATTAGTTCATATCCCCGACGAATGATGGTCGTAAGTTTGACAGGGTGAAATTTTATAACAAGGTGGCCGAAGACCAAGAGAAATGGCAAGCCAAATATCAAAAGGCGATTGGACGAGTAATAACTTATAAGAAAAAGTTCTGTTAAAAACCGAGAACTACCCAGGACCCTAGAAGGGATAATGAAAAAACTATTGTTACTCTACACTGGACCATATATCGTTGCCAAAAATAATAACAACAATACATACGAACTGAAAGAAATAGTTTCCGGAAAAGTCAAAGGAGTATACAACCAAGCCTCCATAAAAAAGTATTACGAAGAATGAATTCTATATAATAAAATCATCAAAATTCCAAAAACAAGTAAGATCAGCTTACACAAATAATTTTGAAAGAGAGATATAATTAATAGAAAGAAGACTTTGAATTTTGAAAAATTACCAAAAATCCTAAAATAATAGTAAGAACAACTTACACAAATAAATTTGAAAGAAAACTTGAGAATAATTAAAAAGAAGAACCGGAATATGAATTTTGAAAAAATTATCAAAATTTAAAAATAAGTAAGGACAACTTACGCAAATTATTTAGAAGAAAATATTGAGACTAATTAAGAAGAATAGACTTTGAATTTTGAATACCCTCAAAATTTAAAAAGAAATAGTAATATCAACTTACAACTAATTATTTATGGAATTTAATATTGAAAGAGAATAAAAGAAGAATTGTATTTTATTGGAAAAACAATAATAAGACCAAATTACACAAATAGATTTGAAGAAAATAATGTGATTAATTAAGAAGGAAAATAAGAAAGAATCCAGAATAAATGTGAAAATCAAACATTTGAAGGAGTAGAGAAGAAAAACAAAAAAGAGTGTGATATACAAGAGAAGGCAATAATTTGGAAATAAAGAGAAGAATTCATTATTATAATAAAATTATAAAAAACTAAAAAAGAAAAAAATTAATACAATAAGAATAACTGATGACTAACTATTTATAAAACGGTTATGGAAACAGATAATCAAGAAGGATGATTATATTACTCAGTTCTGAAGAAACAAAGAAGAACAACTCATACCAATCATATGAAGAAGATGATTTTGACAAGAAAATAATAAAACATTAACGAAAGGCAAAGAGAAATAAAGACCACATGAAAAAATATAATATTAAAAATTAATTTTAATGAATACAAAAGCGGATTAATAACTTTCTGAGAAAGAAAAAAGAAAGAAAAATATGTTTATATAATCTGATCATAATAACAACTTGAAAGTCAAATATAAAGAAACCAATTGAAAAAACTAACTGACATAAAATAACACCATTCAAATAATTAATAAGAACTAAAGAGAAAAATAATATATATAAAAAAGTATGCTACCAATGTAAATAACCAGAAGAAGATGTAATGAGAATTCAGATGAAGAAGGAAAAGTTACACCATAACTAGTAACAAACATAATAACAAAAGTTTCCAACCATAATAAAAATGAATATATCAGACGAGCTAAAAAGTTAGAAGAAAATATAATGAGAATAATAAATATTAAGAAGAATAACTAAGACAGAAAGTGTGAGATAATCTGAGAAACAACGAAGTGAAGTATCCAATGATATTTTTATTACTCGAAAATGAGACTATTCTATATTAATTTTTATTCGATGACTGTCTGTAGATAATTCCAGCAGCATTATGTTTTTGAGCAGAGATGATTTGCCTCTGGACTCAATTAGAAGTGAAGTATGGCCAGCAGAGTATGTTCCCCACAGTGCCTCTCTGAACTGCCCCACCTCACATGTTAGGGAACGTTAGGGAATTAATATCCCAAGGATAAAACACGAAGTTAAGAAAAGAAAGAATATAATAATAATAATAATAATAATAATAATAATAATAATATATCTCAGAAAACACTAACTATCCAAGAAGAATCAAAGTCAGATAAGAGACTATAAAGTTTATTAAGCTCAAGTATGAAGAAGCCGATATAGAAATGGGGAGGAAAACGAAGAATAATAAATAAAAAAGTTCTCATAAGCAATTATTTCATCCATAATCAAGTCTGAAATAATCACTTCTGGAGGAGAGCAATCTGTAGCATGACAGATAATGCCAATAATTCTGAATGGTAGAATGATCAATAAAAATAAAATAAAAACATTGTTTAAAATCCGAGAAAGCAAAATAAAATAAAAAAATTAATAAAGAACCACCGTGAAGTATAATCATGGATTAAAGTAAAAGTTCATTTAAAACCAATGGTACAACGAGTGATGAATCATCAAAGTAAAATGCAAAACTAAGAATATAGAAAAAAGGAGATACCCAGGTAGGATAGGAGTAGGTAAGGAAGAAACCCAAAACATGACAACATCCACAAGAAGAAAAGGAAATACTTGTATAAGGAACAAGAAGAAGAGGAGGAATCGATGAAGAAACCAGAACAAGACAGCATCCACAAGAAGAAGGAGTGCTCTTATAAAAAACCCAAACCCCAAAAGAAAATGATAAACATGATCACAAATGAAAGTATAACAAAATATTAAATTCAGAAACCATGTAAAATAAATGTAAGCCAAAAGTGTATAAAGTAGAATTGAAAGTGAACCAATGTGAAATAATTATATAATACCAAAAGACAAACCTTCATTATCCTCTATAAATAGATTTTTGGATTTTAATAAAACTATAAAACTATTTAGAAATAAAATCCAAGAATAAACAAGGGGATCAATGCAAGTTTTTGTGTTATAATAAATAAACATTATGTGTAAATATTGCCGTTCACAAACTAAGTAAATTGTGAAATAATACAACTTTGAAGTGTTTATTTGTGTCCATGAATAATAATAAAATAAAATATTATCATGACTGGTAATACTGGTGTTTCTGAATAATAACTGCCACTCTTTAATATACAACATTCAGTAGAATGATAATACATAAAACAAGAGCAGGGCATATAAAAAGTGAAGTGTTAAAATATCATTACCCCAATATCAAAAACAGATTAAAAACTGAAAATGGAACCTAGTATAAGAAATAGAGTATATGATGGAAGGACCAAGATGTTTTGTTTATTTAGAATAAGTTACTGATAATAATTAAGTATAAAATGTCAGAGTTAAATAACATTATCTTGTTGTTGCATCCTCTTCATTCACTTATTAATTTAATAATATATATATACTTTCACTTATTCTGTAATCGACAGTTAGTACTCAACCCACTGAAGAAGAGAAACAACATCTTGAAACGTTTGGGAAGTGACAATAGTAAGTTCATAAGTGAAAGTATATATATATTATTAAATAACATTCTTTAGTTATAAAATATTTATTGTATTACTAATAATAATTAAGTGTAAAATGTCTGAGTTTGAAAGACCATTGTTAATGTCAATTATGTATTATGTATTAAGAGTATAAATTATATACTAATTGTTCTTTTGTTGAAATAAGAAAATGTTAATTAATGTCATAATAGAATAGAAAGTCAGAGAGGGTACAAACAAAATGTATTATTTAAAAACTTTGTATGTAAAAACTGTTAGAAATCTAGGCCAAATGTTAAAACTAAACAGCATCAAATTTGATAAAATAAGTATAGAAAAACAATTAAACTGATAGGATTTATATAAGACAAATCAATCATAGAGTCATGTAATTGGAAATATAAGTAAGAAAGGTTACTCACCGTCTATGGCCTTTCCGTAATGTTTTTTCCGTGTTTACATGTTTCGAGGCACTTGCCTCATCATCAGAACTTATAAAAACTAATCTATGTCATAAATGATGACATTTGTCAAAATATTAAAAACACAATACGGCTATTAAACTATGTACATAACTTGCTTAAAATGTTAGGTGTGCCTTGCAAGACAACACGCGCCGTACTGACGAAATCTAAGCCTTATCTCGACCATATCGCATAGCGGTATCGTACAGTATATTTGATTTATATTGTAATTGGTTGTTCAACACGTGTGGCTTGGTACTGGCGTCGTTGTATGCTTTGTAAATCTCATATTCTTCAAGGGCGTTCAAATAACCCCCTTTACTGCAGAAATGAAGGGGTATTAAATTCGAGCTAAAATCCGTGTAACTATGATTGTTGTCTATAAGGTGCCTGGCGAAATTTGACTTGATATTGTCAAAGTTGTAAACTCGTGTAGGGGGTCTATGTTCAGAAAATCTTTTCAAAAAACCTCGACCCGTCTGGCCCACATAAAAAGCCTCACAGTCGTTGCAGACTAGCTTATAAACCCCTGTTTTATTTTCAAGACTGGTATGTTCACGGCTGCGGAGATTATTTAAGATGTTATTACTAGTCTTATAGGAAACGACTATGTTGTTGACTTTATTAATGGTTGACTTAAAAATCCCTGGCATGAAATGCGTATAAGGTGCCGCAATGTACTTGCGTGCCTTTGTTTCGAGGTTCTCATTTCTATTATTTATATCTTTAGTTTCATTTTTAATAGTGTTACTCTTCTTTTTCTTTTGTTTTTTTTAAATATTATCTATTATTCTTTCGTTATACCCGTTGTTAAACGCAATGACTTTAATGGTATTTAATTCTTCGATGTAATCCTCGATGCCAAGGGGTATAGACAATAGGCGATGTATCATGCTATGAAATGCAGCTAATTTCTGTGAAATGGGGTGGAACGATGAGGCATGTATGACAGCGTCAATCATCGTGGGCTTCCTAAATATATTAAAACATAGTTTTTTAGTAACAAAATCCTTAGTTACTGTCAAATCCAGAAAATGTAATTGACCTCTAACTTCATTCTCCAAAATAAACTGTATTTTGTTATTAATGCCATTCAAGTAATTGTGGAGCTTGTCAATTTGACGATTTGTGCCTTTATACACCATAAAAGTGTCGTCGACATATCTACCATAGAACATCACATTGTAATTATATGTAGGGTTTGCAAAACAAGAAAGAATTTTCAAAGTAATTTAAGTACACCTCCGCTAGAATACTAGAGAGTGGGGAACCCATTGCCAACCCCTCCAATATTTCACACGTAACAAACAGTTTTTCAGACAGCTGGAGGGGTTGGCAATGGGTTCCCCACTCTCTAGTATTCTAGCGGAGGTGTACTTAAATTACTTTGAAAATTCTTTCTTGTTTGCAAACCCTACATATAATTACAATGTGATGTTCTATGGTAGATATGTCGACGACACTTTTATGGTGTATAAAGGCACAAATCATCAAATTGACAAGCTCCACAATTACTTGAATGGCATTAATAACAAAATACAGTTTACTTTGGAGAATGAAGTTAGAGGTCAATTACATTTTCTGGATTTGACAGTAACTAAGGATTTTGTTACTAAAAAACTATGTTTTAATATATTTAGGAAGCCCACAATGACTGACGCTGTCATACATGCCTCATCGTTCCACCCCATTTCACAGAAATTAGCTGCATTTCATAGCATGATACATCGCCTATTGTCTATACCCCCTTGGCATCGAGGATTACATCGAAGAATTAAATACCATTAAAGTCATTGCGTTTAACAACGGGTATAACGAAAGAATAATAGATAATATTTAAAAAAACAAAAGAAAAAGAAGAGTAACACTATTAAAAATGAAACTAAAGATATAAATAATAGAAATGAGAACCTCGAAACAAAGGCACGCAAGTACATTGCGGCACCTTATACGCATTTCATGCCAGGGATTTTTAAGTCAACCATTAATAAAGTCAACAACATAGTCGTTTCCTATAAGACTAGTAATAACATCTTAAATAATCTCCGCAGCCGTGAACATACCAGTCTTGAAAATAAAACAGGGGTTTATAAGCTAGTCTGCAACGACTGTGAGGCTTTTTATGTGGGCCAGACGGGTCGAGGTTTTTTGAAAAGATTTTCTGAACATAGACCCCCTACACGAGTTTACAACTTTGACAATATCAAGTCAAATTTCGCCAGGCACCTTATAGACAACAATCATAGTTACACGGATTTTAGCTCGAATTTAATACCCCTTCATTTCTGAAGTAAAGGGGGTTATTTGAACGCCCTTGAAGAATATGAGATTTACAAAGCATACAACGACGCCAGTACCAAGCCACACGTGTTGAACGACCAATTACAATATAAATCAAATATACTGTACGATACCGCTATGCGATATGGTCGAGATAAGGCTTAGATTTCGTCAGTACGGCGCGTGTTGTCTTGCAAGGCACACCTAACATTTTAAGCAAGTTATGTACATAGTTTAATAGCCGTATTGTATTTTTAATATTTTGACAAATGTCATCATTTATGACATAGATTAGTTTTTATAAGTTCTGATGATGAGGCAAGTGCCTCGAAACATGTAAACACGGAAAAAACATTACGGAAAGGCCATAGACGGTGAGTAACAGTGTATTTGGTTAACAAACACGTGGCTTGGGACTACAATAGGAATTATTCCATTTAAATCAAAAAGTAAGAACGATTTTGTAAAAAGATAGCAAGAATTATTATTAAAAATGTAAAGGTAAAAACTGAAAATTTAGAGAGGGGAGTCACATATTAATGTATAATATTTTAAAAGCTAACCAATTAATCTAATTACAAGAAATTAAGGGAAGATAAACCTTTTATATCAATCTGAGATTCAATACAATCATTAATATAACACGTAAAATGGCAACATTTTGGAAAAGGACAGGAAGTGAATTTTAAAACTTACAATTTTCAAAATGAGGTAAAAAAACCATTTTAGATCAAAAACTTAATAAAACTACATTATTTGGTATCAAATCAAGCAGAATGAACTGAAGAAGACGATTATGTATTTAATAGTTAATAAATCTGAATAATAACAAAAATATAATCAGTTATATAATGTAAAATTCTCACATGCACAGGATGCCAATAATTTTGAAACAATGGATAGCTAATATTAATTTGGCTAAGACTTTTGGACAAGACGAAGGAAGTTAGTTAGTTCATTATTAGATATTCTGAAGTACACTTGACATGAGCTCTTAAACATATTTAACCTAGTTGCTGAGAAATAAATGGCGTATAGCGACAAGCCTAGCCTGAAGTGAAAAACGCGAGTTTTGTAAAAACACATTCTAAAAGTAAATTCAGTGAAACAAACACTAAAATAACTTCAGACAAGAACAGAACACAGTGCATACACCATTTAAACAATTTAAACATTAATTCTACACAACGAAACAAACAGTGCGATTTTTGACCTAACATACAAAAGTGAAACTTAACTTTTACAACACTTGTTATCGAAGTGGGACACTAAAACTTCACCAGGAACACTCCACCAACACAAGAAGGAATAATCGCTGCAGCAGAAACGAGAAATCGCAGGGAAAGCCGCCTTTATTGAACGCAGAATTAGCGAAGCATATTCATCCTGCATCTGAACTCGAAGCGGCCATCTTTCTTCTTCCCACAATTCAATGCAACGCTGCCTTTTCGACAGAACGGTTTGAAACTTTCTATACTCACCATTATATATTGAATGACATATATTGTAATAAATCACAACGTTTAGATTACGAACGGTTGTGTTGATTTATTCTGTGTAGATATGATGTTATTGTTGATGATTAGATATAGTTATTAAAATTGGGAGTAATGTTCACGTTTAAAAGTTTGTGGTTTAAAAGAGTATTTATCACTTGACTGTGTCAACCTCCCCACTTACCATATGTGGATGTCTTCACTGTTCTCGATGGCGACTTCTTTTACTGCAAAAACACTTGACATACATACATAGATATTCCTTTTGAATATCACAAAGAATGCACATAAACAAGAAAATAAATTAAATACTCAATTGCACTTTGAATGATATCAGTCATTCAAATACTACCGCCACCTTATGAGAGAACTGTTCATAAAAAATTAAACTACTTCTTCTATTGTATAGAAATCAAAACTGTTTCCACTGATAATAAACTGGGGATTTATTGACAATTATTAAATTCAATAAACTCTTTTAAAAACAATTAATAATATCTTTTTACAAACAATAACAAATTTCAACAAATACTGAGATCTCTGTATCTCAAGGCTGGTAACACTGTTGTAAGGTACAATGTTTTTGTGAACGAGGTTAGGTTCACTTTATTTAATTATATTACCAAATGAGTGAGTTCTTTGAGAAGATACATGATACCAGATTACAAGATGTGAGTTTAATTAACAATATTTAATTATCTATTACTATGAAAAAAGAACAAAAATTTAAAATTATAAAACTCGGTACCAAAACCGATAATATCGTACTATCGTACGTTATGCAAAAGTATATAGCAGTTGTGGTCAACACGTGCTCTGAGATTTGCACTGTTAGAAATATTATTATTATTGACTCATTAGCTATTAGAACCATGTACTGGAAAGAGAAAAAAATCTAGAGAAAAAAAACTCTTGTTATAGCTTTCATTTCAGTAAAATTATTCAAGAACAGAATTGTTTCTTTGTGACAAAATTATATTCTTCGGTTCTAGGTTAGTTTACCTAGTAACATGTAAGTGGCTATTTAGAATAAGTTATGTTATTTATAAAAGTCTTAATGATATGATTACAAACATTTTATTTATAATTCGTTTGATGTGTAATTATCATTCATAAAAATATTCGAACAAGAAAATAATTATTTGTTAATTCAAAAGTCGTAGTCAAGTAAGCGACTATATTCTATATACTGATGAGCGGTATCTAAGTTAATTCCGCCTTTCTCAATTATTCTTTAATTGTAAAATAATTATTTTTGAATTAATTATTGACATTAAACCGTGCTACAATTTATTTATTAAGTTCTGATAATTGTCCATCATAGTTTAAGCACTCAAGCGTTATGACTAGTGCAGTCCAAAACAATATTTTTCGTTCATCAACGAAAATTATTATTTTCATTAATTTCTTTAAAATAATTAAAACATTGTACTCCCTGATTGAATACACAAAACATGACCCTTA
Source organism: Magicicada septendecula (assembly GCA_034769895.1). NCBI lineage: Eukaryota > Metazoa > Arthropoda > Insecta > Hemiptera > Cicadidae > Magicicada > Magicicada septendecula. The sequence continues at coordinate 833,951,520 of CM068368.1, forward strand.
TTATACACTGGTCGTGTTAATTCACTGTTCACTTAATTCACTGGACACTCGGTAATATGTTGTTGTGTACAGGTTAGTGTCTGTTTACGTATTACTGTAGGTGATGCACACATTTCAAAAATATCTTGCTGACTTTTTCGACATAGACCTCTCGTCGTGAGTGATGCAGAACGAATGATACATTTCGCTAAAGCGTCTCTTTCTCGTCTGGTCATTTTAAGCTATTTGATTGGTTCAAAAGGTCAAACTCTCAACCCCAAAACACTTTGGTCAAATAAAACTTTTAATTTTTGACAACTCTAAGCGTGGGTTCGAGATTATATGTGACGTATGCATGGATACTCAAAATGATTGAAAAACTTATAATTGTCATAACTTTCTTATCTTTTGTCGTATAGTCGGTTGGGTAGTGGCATTAAATCGCGGACACTTGTGGCTTTATTTTAAGTCTAAACAAGCACTAAATCCGTTCATTATTAATTCACTTGGCCATCTCAAAAACTCATATGGTGATTCTTAATATAAATAAGCCTGTTTCACCATATTTCGTTATAATTACACTGTAATACTTATTACTAAACATCTCGAGTCCATTTCTCCTTCATGTTAGTACATAAAATAGTTATATTTACAGTTTAAACAATATCTGTTAATGGCGTCCATACCGACCATGTTCGATTGTTTATATTTACATGTAACGCTATTATTTCTTATCCTATTACATATGTTTGACATCCTAACACTAATATGTACATTTATTTACATTTGTTCACATTTTATTTTGCTAAAAATGTTATTTTTTATATACTTATAGTATGATCAAAATACCTTCTGTTCTCATTTCTCCATTTTGTCACTTATGTAATTATTTTATTACACAAGGGATATAATGTTATTAATTAAAATAGTGTACAATTGTTGTACCTTGTTGGTTCAATGTATTAATCAACCTTTTGTTATCTGAAAGCTCTCCAAGTCATAGTATAGTGTTTATTTACATCTGGTTTTACAATTGCAGTTAGTTAGTTTATAATATTTCAATTATTAAACTACTAGTATTACATTTGTGAGGTGTTCTCATAGCAGTATTAGACATTTCTCTAACTACTGGTAACATTTGTCACAATCTTTTGATAAGTTTTGATAATGCTTTTTGACTAACTATCTTGTCACATTGGGGTTCTGTCCATTTAACTTTATGATATCGTATTCAATCTGATTCATTTGCTGTGTCCTTCAGTACATATGGTATTTATTGGTTTGCATTATTATTCTTAACTAGTCTTTGTTTGAAACAATTGTGGATAGTTGCTTGGTTTAACTAATGTACATGATTTTATGTTATAGGTTCACTTTCTGTGAGGTTATGTGTCAGTTGTCTGACAACAATGTGCAACATATTTTTATGCAGTGTTTGACTCAACTATTTCCATCTAATTATGGCATTCTACTACAATGGTTTATTATTAAGTTATACACATTTTTACACTATTTGTTGAAACAATAACACAGGTATTCTTAGTCTAACAATATTACATTTCTTGGTGGGTTGCACCTAGTTTTTGGTACATTGATTGTTTTATTCCTAACAAACTAGCTTATTTGTTACTGTTTGTTCTGGAATTCACTTATATTTTGTCCTGTCTTGCTATGGCATTCAGGCACATTTCATATTAAGGCTTACAAAGCTTTTATTATTAGTCCCTATGAACAATTAATGTACTGTTCTGTCTCATATTTCTTTTGGTGGTCTTAATGATTATCTATGTGATGTTACCATCTTGATTAAACTTGTCACACTAATTGTCTGTGGATTTTAACTAGTTAATCTTGGATTCTTTCACTTATAATGGTTAATCATTTTTCTCCGTTATAAACATTTTCACTTGAATTGTTTGTGGTGTTTATTTGGGGTAAAATGGTTATCATATCACAGGTTGTTACACTTATATCAAGTTTTCACTGTTATTGTTCGTGATCACTCAATGATGCTAAACACTGGTTTCTTTGTCATTGATCTTCGAATAATCATTACACTTCTTCCGGTCACTATATTAATTTTAATTCCTTGTATATCTTGTGAATGTTGATGTCTTGTACTGTTCATACATTATCTTCATTCTTCATGGTATGTTTCCTTTCCTCTTCTTCTTCTTTTCTTCTTCTGGTTAGTTGTTGCTCACTATCGGTGTTCTCCTGTGTTATACATTATTTGTGATAATCAATATTCCCTTAGTCTTGTCATATTCTTCCATATTTGTATTCGTGGTTATAATCATTGTTCCATATTATTTCACACTAATAAACAAATTTGTTTGTTTTATCACCATTGTGGTTGTACTTGATTCGTATCCTTTTTATTTTAGTAATTATTTTCGTCATATCCCCTCACTATTTTGGATCTATTGGGCCTGGATGCTAACATATTATATTGGCGCGTTGTCATTTTCTCTCTCTTTTATACTCGATGATATCCTTATTACTCTTCCTTCTTCTTTGTTGTGTTGTTTCAATAATATCCGTTCGTAGATACACACTTTGTTTATATTCTCCTGTTCCTTCTTTTATGCACGTTGAAATATTTTCATGATATCTTTTTATTTGACGTATTAGATAGTTATCTTATGTAACTGCCAATTTGGTATGTTACAATATGTATTTTAATTTTAACTAAATATCACTATAATATTGACGACTCGGAACACTAAGTTTTTTATAAGTAAAAACGTAAAGTTTTACCTTACAGCCTAAACCGGCTTTCACCTATAGAAGGCTTCATCAGAGGCTGTCGTTAGTAGCGCTGTTCGTCTTGTTGTTGGTGACGAGATAGTTTTTCGAAAGATCGAAGCTGTGTGTGTGTGGTGAGATGTGTTCGAATAATGCGTGCGATTTGAATTGTGTCTGTTCGTTTAGGATGTCGTTTTTATTTGTTTTTGTGTGTTTGTATATTTCTAATTGTTCTAGAGTGTCTAGTTTTCGGCCTTTTGTGTGTACGTGTAGTATGTTCATGTTATTGTCGATGTTTTTATATGTGTGGTTTGAACTAAAAACTAGACACTCTAGAACAATTAGAAATATACAAACACACAAAAACAAATAAAAACGACATCCTAAACGAACAGACACAATTCAAATCGCACGCATTATTCGAACACATCTCACCACACACACACAGCTTCGATCTTTCGAAAAACTATCTCGTCACCAACAACAAGACGAACAGCGCTACTAACGACAGCCTCTGATGAAAGCCTTCTATAGGTGAAAGCCGGTTTAGGCTGTAAGGTAAAACTTTACGTTTTTACTTATAAAAAACTTAGTGTTCCGAGTCGTCAATATTATAGTGATATTTAGTTAAGTAACAGACACGTCATGGACAACGAAATCCAAGAATTTAATTTTAAGTTGATATATTTTTGTAATGTTATACTTTCAATCCTTAGCCCTTTTTCTCTGACTATCTATGAAATAGCTGTTAAAAGAACCCGATAATAAATAATTGTAAACCATATTGATATACCCTGAGAATCGATCAATCAATCGATATAAAATCGATTAAATAAACTTTTGATAATAAAATCCATTAATTACTATAAAATTGAATATCGTTTATTTCTATTTGATAATTAGTATAAAATACAATTTTAATTGAGCAGAAACTACCAGAATTTCACCACTTAGAAGGAAGATAACCTCCAAATAGGAAAGTTCACCTATCGATTGTTATTGGAGACAATCTTATTAACTGGCGTAAGGATTCTAAAATACAGAAAAGGAGTTAAATCAATTAAAACAGTTAAAGAAAGTTCGGAACACCACGGAACATAATTAAATAATTAATATTTAATTAATTTAAATTTAAAAAAATAAAAATAAACAACAAAAAATTTTTTTTTACACAAACAAATCAATTAACAAATTTTTAAAAAATTAATTTGCTACAACTTATACTTTTTTTATAAATTGGCAGTTGTCCTGTTTTAATTTGCTATTAAATAAATGGAAATGAAGGAAAATTCTTAACAAGTATTGTAATTCTACATTATTGTGACCATGCTTGTTTTTTTTTTAAGATGTACGGGACAGAATTGGGGAATTGTAATCTAAAGTTTTTTTTTCATAACCCGAGTATATTTTGTGAATGAACTATAGCTTCAGGACTGGTGCGGTGAGGTACAGGAATGCAAATTATCAGCAAGGGTGCGCATTCACGCATACGCGCGCACAGGTTGGCCAGCTTTCCCTTGAAAATGTCACATTCGTATAAATTCCTTATCGCCTAGTGCGCAGAGAACAGTCTGTCGTCCTATAACTGTGGAACTGCGCGGTTCAGCGTAACAAGGCTCGCGAGCCGAAATACAACCAAATTATTAAAAATGTGCTTAAATCATGTGATAGCCTACAACAGTGAAAAGACAATGGGAGAGCAATTAAACGACAGTCATCAAAATTTTAATCAGTGCAAACGTTTTCGGACTACAACAAATGACTAAAAAATATAATCAGTGCAATACGTGGGTCTGCAGGGACGCCGACAGAGAAATAACAGTAAAATATAAACTGACAAAATATGACCATTTGAATTAAAAGCACAAAATCTAAATTTAAAAAGGGGTTAAAAGAATGAAAGTGTGTGTGGCAAATACTGGGTTGTCTTTAAATTAATTTGATTAATCAATTATTTTAAGTATAAGGATTAAGAATTGTTGAAATTGTGTCTGTTTCAATTAAATGGGGTCTTTACCTCAATGGTGAAATTTGTTTGATTTAAATGGTGGAGAATGTAAAAGGAGAAGTCATAATCTTATTTGATTCACCAAAAAAGAGAATAATAAAAAAGAGAGTAGTTAACTGTAAATGAGAGTAGTTATTACTGTTGCAATTATTCGTCTTCTGCCGAATGCAACAATCCGCGTATTGTACCTTGCCCGACGCCCTGACGTCACGCCCTCCCCTTTTACCAACCCTATCGCTTGCTTTGTAAAATCTCGTCAGTCTCCCATCAAACGCTGTGAGCTGAGCGGCCCGTCGCCGGATTTTCGTCAAGTTTGGGAGCCTCAATAACCAAGGTAACTATGTTTGTTTTTGAGCTATCGTAAATCAATGCTAGTGGCTAATAATTTTGTGTATTCCGTTTGTAACAAAAAAAGAAAACTTGTAATAGATGTAAAAAGATTGTTATTCGTAACCAACCAAGATGTATCTTGTCTGTAATGGTCAGCCTCGCCTAAATTTAAATTTCAGTCAGTCAACTTGATGAAAAGACCTAAGATATGTAAGGTTGAGTGTCAGTACTCGTTATATAGCTGTGTAATTTAAAGTCATAACCTTGTAATGCTATTTTGTAATATTGTAAATTGTAACACGCACTGTATGAATGCATGCGTGCGTGTTAATCGAACGATGTGGGTATAAAAGTGTACTAAAAGATGTGAAAACTTTCAGTTCGAAACTTGGTTCAACGTTCCGGACAGAAGACACGAGAACACGAACTTCGTACAGTTTTGCACGATCTTCCAGCACAGACATAGCAGTGGTTTAGACCAGGTACGGAGGAACACGCGGCCGTAGCGACCAGATACAGCAGGTCGCAAAAAAAGGATTTATCTGGATTGCCAAGTAACATTTTTACCTAATAACTTACGGTGCTAGTTGCTGCATAATCACGAAGCAAAAGCGAGACAAACTAGTTACTCGTCATAAGTGTCAGAAACAATTTTATAAACTTTTGCGATAGATAACAGTGTCAGAAATTTATATATAGATCACAGCGTGTACGCTGTACACCATTTTGTAAACTAGCATCGATTTATGCGACACCCCCATATTTAGCATTTAACATTTTTTATATTCAGTTTTTCAAAAAAAAATTAGCTCAGTACTGACCGGCACATAATTAAGTAAATTTTAGAGGCTCGTAACGTTTTTGAAATAAACGGGTCGCATCCGACTCAGCTCACAGATTGATGCTTTCAACAATTTCTTTTACTCGCACCTCCTCCTTTTATATAATGATGTTAATTATAGAAACTCTTGAGAAATAAGTTGTAACACAGGAAAGGTGTCTTAAGCATTTTGATGTACTTAGATATTAAATTATGTTATTTGTGTGTATGCTGAACACTTCCGGGGCCTAGCAGCGGGAAGTGCTACAGCAGAAGTGGTAGCCAGAGCGTGGTTATTTTGGGTTTTCCTTGGTCCATGGGTTACTAGGCATTTAATTCAATTTAATGGGTTATAAGCCATAGTTATCAAGAGTAATTTTGTTGATTTTGTGTGTGCTGAAATTTTGTATTGTTTGTATTGCACGGTATTGGTCGCGTGAAGTTTTGTATAGAATTTTGTATTGTATAGGATTATGTATTTTAAATGTTATATGCATAGTTAACAATTTTGTCACGAGTAGGTCCTTGCGGTAAGTTGTCGTGAAATCAGATCGTTCAAATTATTCGCTCGCGAGTAGAAAACCGCTAGGTGAACTTTGTCTGGCAGAAAAGGCTGCCAGGCGAACCTGTCCGTCTTATCTGCATTGCACCGAACAGCTGCCCCTTATCGTTGCACATTGTATGTTTTGATTTTGCTATCGGTCGTAATATGGCCTTACTCAGAGACATTGATCAGCTGCGAAAGCACAATTCATTATTTGAACTAAGGGCTCGTGGTGTCGTAAAAAACGGGACGGTAGGGGAACTGCGGAAATGCCTACGTAATGTAATGCATGAAGGGAAGACCCCCGACACTAAATACCTCGAGGGGTTGGACATTTCGAACGATTGCAGAGAATGCGACTTGATATCGGATATTTTGGATGTCGACCTTGCAAACATCGGCGAGTCCCAGTGCCGAACCGACCATCAACGGCTTACAGCCAGGTGTCGGGCTTTTGAGGGCCGGTTAAAGTTGTTAGAGTCTTGGGCGGAATCGTCGGGGGACGTAAACTCCCGGAAACATATACTCTCTATAGGGGAAAAGGTTAAGAGGGTTTTGGCGGACAGCGAGACTTGCCCCGTCGCGGAAAACGTGGTGAGCCCGCAAAAGTCAGCCCCTCTGGGTGGCAGTCGTTCTGACGCTGGACCGCTTATTCAATTTGAAGATAAGGCGGCCCCATTAGGGAGCGCCATTCCCGGACTCGAGCGGAACCCTTTTGTGAGCGAAGCAAACACCTACCCTTCGCGGTTGCCTACCAGCTGTTGTTACAGCAAGTTGCCTCACCCCGCCGAAAAAATAGTCCGCGGTCTCCCTAAAGCAGACGGTTTCTGTGTGGTAACTCTGCTAGAGTTTTTTTAAAATAGCTATGAGACTGAAAAGGTGCTTTCCGGTTTCGGAGGCCGGGTTTCTGGAGTTGCTTATGCCCTATTGTAACGGGGCTTTGGGCGATCGACTTGCCAAATACCTGGCGGCCGATGACTTTGACCGTTTTTACCAGGAAGCCCTGGAATATTTCATTCCCGATCGGTTGTTTACGTCCTTAAAGCAGAAGCTGTTTTTAAGAGCCCAAGAGCGCGGAGAACCTTTGTCGACTTATATCTCCGAAATAAAAGAGGCGGCCCAGGTGCTGCGACTACCCGTGAATGAGAGGGAAGTAGTTGATAACATCGTTTCGGAGCTATCCGCCCAAACGAGAACCTGTCTCGTGTTCTGCAGCCGCCCGTCCACGTTTGCCGATCTAGACAAGATCTGCGTAGAGGTGGCGAATTTCCAATTCACCGATCGGACTACCGCGTACCCTGCTGCCCCCCCCAACTAATGCCGGACCGCGCGAGGACCGGAGGCGGTGTTACCATTGTAGGGAAGAAGGCACGTGAGACGTTACTGTCCCCATCTGAAGGCCACGAATACAAAAAACGCGTATTGAGAGACAGTACGGTCACCAACTGTTTCTCAACCTTTTGCCCTAAGCCTGACCTGACTGGCCGTGACCGCGTTCCCTTCGGGACTGTTTTCACCCCGATTTGTTACCTGTGCAAAAAAAAGGGGCACTATATCTGGCGGTGTCGTTCGTTTGTCGGCAAGACGTCCAAAAGGAGTCCCCGAAAACGTCGTCGCAAGACCAACGGAAGAATGAGCCGAATGTTGACTCAAAGAGTCACTTCGCACGACTTATATAAGGAACATCTGGGGTCCGGAAAAAACTTAGCGAGTTTGTTTAAGAACAAACTGTTTTCGCCCCAGGTGGAAGTAGTTTTTAATGATAGAACCGTGAAAGGTCTGATTGATTCCGGGTCGGTACGTACAATTATGTCGCGTTGGCTGTTCGAGAGCATTGGAGACACCCGAAGCGTCTTGAAGTGGACTAACAGTGCTGTAGTATGCAGGAGCGCCTGCAACGGCAATTTGAAGATCAATTTGGAAGCCTTGTGCCGGGTGAAAATCGACGCGTTTACCTGGAATTTCCCTATATTGGTCGCCGACGGCCTGTCTTGCGATCTCATACTCGGCGCGGATTTCATCCATCACACCCATTTGGTGCTGGATATTCACCAGGGCGTAATATATTTTAAATTTCGCCCGAAGAATCTTATTTCTCTGTGCGGCCGCCAAAACAATTCGGAAGGCTGTAGCTCTAACCTTTTAGTAAAAGAGTCCTTTGATGTCGGGCACCTCGATCGTGAGAAGGCCGACGAAGTACTTCAGGTGTGCCGCCGTCATAAAAACGTTTTGACCGGGGAGCTGGGCCGGACGGACAGGTTGCCGTACGATATAACCTTGCTGGATAAGCGGCCGGTCAAGGCCCATCCCTACCAGCTCGCCCCCCCTCCAAAATGAAAGCCATGCGTGAGATTATGGACCAGTTGGTTAAAGAGGACGTGTGATCAGGCCGAGCGTATCCTCTTATGCGAGTCCTGCGTTTTTGGTCTGCCGGCCGGATAAAAAACCCAGGTTGGTCATCGATTATCGTAAGTTAAATAAAAATATTGAAATTGAAGCGCAGCCGCTACCGAACATCCATACCTGCTTCCAGTGGTTTTCCGGCGCGAGGTATTTCAGCGTCTTGGACCTCTCTAACGCGTATTTCCAGATCCCACTCTCCGAGAAATCGATGCCCATTACGGCTTTCGTCGTTCCATACGGGTTGTATGAGTTTTGTCGGGTCCCCTTTGGGTTGAGTACCGGCGCGCAGGTGCTTACTAGGTTGTTGGACACGGTCTTGTCTGATATAAAGTACAGGTTCGTGTTCAACTATCTTGATGACATTATTATATATTCCAAATCCTGGGAGGCCCACGTCCGCCATGTGGACGAAGTGCTCACGAGGCTGGGAAAAGCCAAGCTCACGGTTAACCCCGAGAAGGTACGTTTTGGAGTCAAGCAGATAAGCTTTTTGGGACACCTTGTGTCCGAGCAGGGCGTCTGCGTGGATCCGGATCGGACCCGCGCCATTCTGGAGTTCCCGCGTCCCAAGGACGCCAAGGGCGTAGCTCGTTTCATCGGGATGGTGAATTATTTCTCCAAGTTCATCCCTAAATTTTCGGAAATCGCGGCACCCTTGAACCGGTTGAGAAGAAAAGGCGAAAAGTTCCTTTGGGGAACCGAACATCAGGACGCCTTTGTGGCCTTAAAAGAAGCCGTTACCCAGCCCCCCGTCCTGCGCATGGCAGACTTTGACAAGACATTTATCCTCCAAACCGACGCAAGCTCTTGTGCCCTCGGCGCCGTGCTGTTGCAGGAGATCGAGGGGGTGCGTCAGCCTATCGCGTACGCCTCCCGCGTGCTTACTCCACAAGAAAGGAGAGCGTCGTCCGCTTACGAGTCCGAATGTTTAGCGGTTATATTTGGGGTGGAGAAGTTCCGGCAGTACTTGGAGCACCGAGAGTTCGTATTGGAGACTGATAATCAGGCGCTCTCGTGGCTGCTTTCACATCCGCGCCAGTTAGGCAAGTTAGGGCGCTGGATCGCCAGACTAACTTCGCTGAAGTTCGAGGTGCGCCACATCAGGGGCACGCAGAATCCCGTAGCCGACGCCTTGTCTCGAATGTTTAACGTGGAAGGCGATGAGGATACGCCGGCACTGTGTGCTGGCGTCCTATCCAACTTTCCTTTAAGTTTTTCCGACCTGCATCAGCTGTAGCGCGAGGATGACAATGTAGCGAAAATAATAGAGGACGTTGAGTCAGGATCGAGCAAGGACAAATACTGTCTGTCGAAGGGGGTTTTATGTACGACAGATAGAACGGGTAAGCCTCATAAGGTTTACTTACCGAAGGCGGTAAGGGACATGGTCTTTAAGTATTTCCATAACTCCCTCATGGGAGGGCATTTGGGTTTTTTTAAAACGAAAAGTAAAATCTGCAACCAGTTCTTCTGGCCCGGTTGTCATAGGGATGTGAAGGGAATGGTCCAGCGTTGCGACGTATGCCAAATGAGCAAGCCCGCCCGAAACACAAAAATAGGTTTTCTGTCATCCTCAGTGCCGAACAGACCTATGGAAAAAATTCATATTGATTACGTCGGCAAATTGCCCCGGATTAAAAAGGGAAATCGATTTATCCTGGTAGCTGTGGACTCGTTTTCGAAGTTTTGTTGGTTGTGTCCTGTACGCGATTCCACTTCGGCGGCTACCGTTGTTAAGTATTAGTGTTTGAAAATTAATATTGTAGTGGAATTAAATTTGCCAGGATGGAGAAAATAATGATGAGTAAGCGGACTGTAATTTAATACATTTATTATGCATAAATGTTACAATTTACTTTAGAATTTGAAAGGTTAGCTAAGCCTTGTACGCATTATGAAGTCTGGAAAATCACATTAGGTTAAAAAGTGTTACATTAGAAGTGAGGCGCAATTACGTAACACTTGAAGCTACCTAAATGAAATGTTTTAGGGCCTAAGGCCTACATAATAAGTCGCGACATTAAAGAAAAAAAAATGACAGCCGAAGCAACAAGCGTAAATCACGTCTGCTGCGTTCGGACGCCCGGAGCACTGTGTCATGTTCGCCAAAGCGAGCATAGTTGGACCATGATCAGATAAGCCAACCTTTCAATTATACAATTCCCACATTAAATACCACATTACTGTCCATAACTGCCCGCAAAAATCGAACGATTTTTTGTAATATATTTTTAACAATTTACATTATAAGAAAACACAAACATGTACGTTCTTACTAATAGATATCAACCATCAGTAAGTTGTTTTGATAATCGACATTGAAATGTTAGATAACAATATTATAACATTAAACTGCTCAGAGATAAAACCTTAATAATAATGATAAGGTTAAACAGGCCACAGTTGGCTTGCAAACTGATTTATACATGAGTATAAATGTGCATGAATTAGCAGAGATGTATACAATACAAAACATGAATAATGAATAATCTGATAATGCTTGATAATGAATAATCGGTGACTCATCCCTTGATGGGTCCGATACAAATTGCAAATATTTTATGCAAGTCATGATTGACAGTCCAAGCCGGTCAAGGCCAGCTGATTTATACATAATAGTATTGAATATAAAATGAATAGACAAGATTATTACAAAAGTTATATGCATATAAAAACATAGATTTAGCATAAGGCTGTAATATAATAATTAAATAGTGCATGCTATACCAAACAATTGCAAGAATGCACAATAAATTGACATGCGAAAATAGATTATACATTGTTGAATAGTTGCAAGTATATAAACGTAATAACATGTATGTCATAATCACAAACATGAATAATAATATATATGCAATACATGATCGTAAAATACAAATACAAAATATGTGTAAAAATACATATGTGGTGCATAATCATAGACAATAGATGCGGGTACAATAATATGTTTTACATAGATACAAAGTACATGATAAAATACAATAGAAATATGTGTGTTGCATAATTACAAAATACATGAATACAAGGCATAATAGTAATAGTATAAGTGACAATTACAGTAAATGTGTTCATACAAAAATGTAATGCATGTGTTGAGCAATTACAAGTAACACATAAAATTCATAGAATAGTGAAATGGCAATGCACAAATATCAACAAAAAATGTGCAGCAAATATGCATACATGGTTTGTATAGCTCCAAATCCATGTGAATATTATATAACAAAATCTATAACATAAGAACCAATACCACCAGTAGATATGACACATAAACCACTACCAATAGCAAATATGAGTATACAAAGGACATAGTATATGTCTTACAAAATTATCAATACATGTAAATACAAGAATAAGTAAAGTATACCACAATGACAATATAATAAGTATAAAAATAATAACATAGTGCATGTTTGTACAATTACAAGATACGTGCGAATTTGATATATGAGATACGCTATAATGCAATATCAACATAAAAATGATTGTGACAGCACATATCACCATAATTGAAGTCGGCCAAATTATCAAACAATTAAGTAATGAAAGCTCGTGGCCAGGTAAAACATAACATTGTGCTAAGTAGTTACATTGACATCGTGTCTAGGCCTCGTCCCGCGCTGGCAACAAATATAACTTGTGAATTGGTCTACGAAAGGTGCCAACAGGCGTACGAACGTCAACTACTCTGATTAAATTGTCTGGTCCGGGAAATGTGGCCGTGATTACCCCAAATTTCCATGCTAATGGAGGCAAGTTATCCTCGATTAGCAGGACCAGGTCACCAATGGAAACGTTTTCTTTAGCGAACTTCCATTTGTGACGCTGTTGCAATTGGTGTAGGTAGTCGCGCGACCATGATTTCCAAATAGCTTGGACAAACTTCTGGAGAAGTTGCCAACGGCCGAGACGAGAGATGGGAACGTGTGACAAGTAAGGATCAGGTATTGCCGTTAATGGTGCACAGATTAAAAAATGGCCAGGGGTAAGTGGCACTGGATCGTTTACATCCGATGAAACGGCAAATAACGGACGTGAGTTTAGACAGGCCTCTACCTGTGACAAAACCGTAGTAAACTCCTCGAATGTGAGTATGGACTGGCCGACAACGCGGCGCAAATGATACTTCAAACTTTTTATACCACTCTCCCATAGACCACCAAAATGAGGTGACGATGGAGGAATGAATGACCACTTAATACCATGAGAAGTTGCAAATGATTGGATTGTTAAGGTGGCATCCTTTTTATGCCAGAGATTGTAAAGGTCATGCAAAACGTTGCGGGCCTTCCTAAAGTTCGTGCTATTGTCAGAATATAACTGGCTAGGTATGCCCCTATGGGCCATAAAGCGACGTAAGGCAGCTATAAACGCATTGGCTGTGAGGTCGGAAACCAATTCCAAATGAATGGCCCTAGTGGCTAAGCAAATGAATAAGGACACATATGACTTGGACAGAGTCCTAGATCTCTGCCCGCCATGACGGATCATGAAGGGACCACCATAATCCACTGCGCAGAATAAAAACGGCCTGGAAGGAGTAACCCTGGGAGATGGCAAAACACCAAGCCTTTGAGCTTGACATTTGGTATTAAATCTAAGACATTTGACGCATCTACGAATGATGGAACGAATCACTATCTTGGCGTTAATGATCCACCAGCGTTGACGAAGTGAATGATGGACAAGTTGAGCACCAGCGTGGAGGAGTCGAATATGCTCACTCTCGATTATAAGGCGAGTGATGTGAGCCGATGGATGCAAGACAGTAGGATGTTTATTATCATAGGGTAGTTGCTACTGCTGTAGACGTCCGCCGACACGTATGATGCCAAACTCATCAAGAAATGGGTCCAGAGAGGACAGTTTACTCCTAATAGAGAAAGAAGCCCCATTTCGAAGGCAATTAAGCTCAGTAGCAAAGTGGATCGACTGGGATTGCTTTATGAAAAAGCTAAGAGTAGAATGAATTTCAGTAGGGGTAAGAACTCCCGAAATTTTCTCTGCCTTTGAGGGTCTAGCATTTTTGATAAATCGAAAGCAATAAGTGTACACGCGGGTCAGTCGGTGCAACGAGGAAAAGTCTTTAGAGAGATCAATAGGTAAGGTAGAAATTAGAGAAAGTTTGGGGGTTTGTTTCTCCTCAACGGAGCATTCAGGAAGCGGCACATTAGAAGGTGAAAAAGGTGAAAAAACATTGGGTTCAGAAGATTGAGACAAACAAGCGGGACCATGCTACCAAAGCGAACAATCGCGCAAAACGTCAGGGTGACATCCTCTAGAAATAATGTCGGCAGGATTATGTTGCGAATCAATATGATGCCAAGTGTGGCCTTCAGTGAGACGCTGAATCTCAGCAACACGATTAGCGACGTGAGTCTTCCACCTAGAAGACTGAGCATGAATCCAATAGAGAGATACCATGGAGTCGGAGTACAGGTGTACGCTATTGACAAAGGAATGGAGAGCAGGGGTGACCTTTAATAGAAGTCGCGATAACAACAAACAAGCACAGAGCTCATTGCGGGGTAATGACACCTGTCGTAGTGGAGCCACACGAGATTTAGAACACAAAAGGTGACAAGAGGCCATTAAATCTTGATAAATAACTCTAATGTAAATGCAACATCCATAACCCTTTTCAGAGGCATCCGCGAAACCATGTAATTCAACTAGCTTGGTCTCAGACTTGCTACGTATAGAGCGTGGAACAATAATTTTACCAATTAAATACAACTTATCGCATAATGAACGCCGATACGAATATAATTGCTCAGAAATTGGCTCATCCCAACCAAGATTGCACAACCACAGTTGCTGCATAAACTGTTTATAAAGGAAAACAATTGGACCAATGAGTCCCAATGGGTCGTAGATACCCGCTATAATTGACAGCATTCTCCTCTTAGACATACTTGACTCAACTAGAAATGACTTGATGTCAAACAAGAATGAATCTGTAGAGTTGTTCCAAAGAATGCCCAACGTACGCACATTGCCTTGTTTGTTTAATGGAAGTGATAAATTACTATGCTCAGTGACCACATTTGGTTCATTTGATGCCCATTTATGTAGAGTAAAGCCATGTTGACTCAACAACGTACTTAAGTCAGATTGTAACTTGATCAGATTAGAAATGGTGTCTGGACCAGTCAACAAATCCTCGACATAAAAATCATTAATTATAGCTGAAGCAGCGTCAGGAAAGGAAGCTTCATTATCCTTACCAATCTGAATAAGGCAGCGAGTTGCCAAGAATGAAGCGCTAGCAGTACCGTATGTTACAGTTCGCAGCACGAAATGTTTAAATTGTTCAAGCGAAGAATTACGCCACAGGATATGTTGGTAATGACAATCGTTATCAGACACTAGAATTTGTCGATACATCTTCTCGATGTCAGCGATTAGAACATAATTGTGTATACGAAATCGCAAAAGAATGGAGAAAAGATCTTGTTGGACATTTGGGCCCACTAAAAAAATATCATTGAGAGATAGACCATTGGTAGTTTTAGCCGAACCATCAAAAACGACGCGAAGCTTCGTCGTGGAACTAGAATATTTGAAAACGGCATGATGAGGTAAATAGTAGGTATTTGAAACCTTGGAATTAACAGAACAATCGTCAACCAGCGCCATGTGGCCAAGATCCCTATATTCCTGAATAAAATTTGCATATTCACGCGCAAGCTCAGAATCACGCTTGAACCTGCGTTCTAAACTTAAAAATCTCGCTTCAGCGATAGCATAGGAATCACCTAGCTGGGCATTATCAGACACGAATGGCAGTGAGACGACAAATCTACCTTCATCATTACGATGAGTAGACTTAACAAAATGTTCTTCGCAAACTGAATCGTTAATAATGGGTGCATTATCAAGGACGGTTTCAGTCTCCCAAAACTTCTCAAGAGACGCTAGAATTTGATCATCGTTGTTTCTTGTCAAGAACGAAACAGCAGGACCCTTTGAATGACAATGCTTAGGCAAATTGCCTGCTAGAATATAGCCTAACTTAGTTTCTTGTATAACAGGAAAGTTAGGACCACGAACATATTTGTTAGCTTGAATCAAGTCTAAATAAAACTGCGCTCCCAACAATATGTCTATGTCAGCTGATACATTAAAATGTGGGTCAGCAAGGAAAATATTATCTGGGATATTAAAATGTTTTATGTCAAAAGATTGTGCTGGAAGTTTGTGGGTCAACGCAGATAAGACTGCGCATGGAGCATTAAAGGTGAACCTTTGATAACGAGAAACAATACGAACTGATACCAAATTAGTAGCACAACATGTTGAATTATTAATACCTGAGATTGGTATATTAGATTTAGTTAAGTTAAGTTGCAATTTTTTTGCATATGATGCAGTACAAAAGTTGACCTGAGATCCTGCATCTAACAAAACTCGTGCAAGTTACCTGTTACCAGCGCGGTCGATGACGAACACGACGGCTGTAGATAAGATAACATTGTTTGCTGATTGCAGTTTAAATAAACAATAATTACTACTGCTGGCAGAACCCTGTTTTGACCCATTATTTATACGAAGCATTGTATGGTGTCGTCTGGAACAGATCTTACATGATTGTTTGACCTTGCAATTAGGTGAAAAATGATCTGGTCTTAAACAATTAGTGCAGCATTTATGCTTTAATATAAGTTGCCCTCGTTCCGATATGCTCAAATCGCGAAATTTGTCACACATATAAATTGGGTGACTTGCCTTGCAGCATGGGCATGAATAATTATTTGAAATAGAATGATAACTTTTAAATGCAGTGCTGCCAGCAGTGTTTCGTAACTTAGGTTTTTCAGACTTATTATTAAATTTTAAAATTGGTTTGTTAAGCTGCTGTCCAGCTTCTATAGGTAACGTGTTTTCTAATAATTGTCTACGGGCATTTATAAACTGTATAAAACTCTGAAAATTAGGAAGATTTTCAGAATCTATAGATTCTTTCCATAATTTAAATGTGGAATGATCAAGTTTTGTTGACAATAACTGTATAGTAATGAGTTCAAATGAATCCACTGACAATTGCATAGCTGTCAGAGAATTGACAGAAGACGTTATTGTATTTATAAATTCTGCTAAGCTCTATACAGAGTCCTTGGTTGTAGACTTCACTTCTAATAAATTTTGAATGTAATATTTAGCTAATATGAATTTATTGCTACATCTAGCGGACAGAAAACTTGAAGCTATTGAATAGTTTTCATTACAAATAGGCAATGCCTTGATTAAATCTAGTGGCTCATTTTTGAGAGATGAATATAAGTAATGTAACTTTTGCACTGAAGTTAAGTCAGATCTAGCATGTACCAAGTCTAAAAATATCGAGTAAAAGTGCTGCCATTCGAGAATGTTGCCTGTGAAGCAGGGCAAACTTATAGGTTTTAACTGAATGTTACTGCTTAATGTTTGAGATTTAGTTTGGATGTTGAAAGTGTCTATTAGTTGTAAGATGTTAGCCTCGGTTGAATATAAAAGCTCTTCAACCTCGACTCTGTCCTCTTGGGCCGCATTTATGTCTTTAGAAATTAATTCGATCTCAGACTGGACCTCATCATATTTTATTGCTAAACTCTTTAAACTTTCTAGTCGCACAGTTAGAAAATGTTTGGTATTACTATTTTTATCAAAATTAAGTACTGCGGAATTGATTCTCACTATGGCAGACTTTAAGCCGCCTCTCTTTCTAACCAACACTCTTAAGCCTTCTTCCGTCATTTTACTCACCTTTTACTGATGGCGTTGATGTCGTACCTTCGGTGAGATGTCTTGCAGCGTTGAGACCGTGGAGCAGATGGTGGTGTGTCTACACGCACGGACTGGATGGATGACTGCTCTCAACTTGGAACTGCTTAAACCTGGCGTGTAGGCGTTAACACGTGGATTTTTATGTACTGGTTGTCTACGAAGCTCAATGACGACGACGAAAGAAATGTTGAATAAATCCCGACACGTTCGGATCAGCGAACATACTGAATCGCCCGTGATGGCCAGAAATTGGAGTAAAAAACTGATGAGAAGCCGCTCGGTAAGGTATAAAGTTGTGAAAGAAGGTTAAAATGATGAATCCAGGCGCGGAGTGACCAAAAAAATGCTAAGTATTAGTGTTTGAAAATTAATATTGTAGTGGAATTAAATTTGCTAGGATGGAGAAAATAATGATGAGTAAGCGGACAGTAATTTAATACATTTATTATGCATAAATTTTACAATTTACTTTAGAATTTGAAAGGTTAGCTAAGCCTTGTACGCATTATGAAGTCTGGAAAATCACATTAGGTTAAAAAATGTTACATTAGAAGTGAGGCGCAATTACGCAACACTTGAAGCTACCTAAATGAAATGTTTTAGGGCCTAAGGCCTACATAATAAGTCGCGACATTAAATAAATGAAATGACAGCCGAAGCAACAAGCGTAAATCACGTCTGCTGCGTTCGGACGCTCGGAGCACTGTGTCATGTTCGCCGAAGCGAGCATAGTTGGACCATGATCAGATTAGCCAACCTTTCAATTATACAACCTTTCAACCCACATTAAATACCACATTACTGTCCAACCGTGCAGGCGTTGAACACGTATGTTTTTCAGAATTTTGGCTTTCCTAAATACATAATCTCGGATAACGTTACCTGTTTCAGCTCTCATGTGTTTCGCAATTTTTGTTTTTCCCACGGCATTAGACACAGTACCTTATCCCCTTATCACCCTCAACCCTCGCTGGCGGAACGCTGCAATCGCAACCTGAAAGCTCCCCTTATAGCTTTCCATTCGGGGAAGCAGTCCTCTTGCGATGAGTCCCTGCCCTGGCTGCAAATAGCTTTTAACTCTGCAAAGCATGAATCCACTGGAAGAAGCCCGTTTGAGGTAATGTTTAAATTCGCTCCGTCCACTCCCCTGACCTGCGCGTGGGATATTCAGAGCCTTTTGCCCGAGGCAGCGGAAGATACTCAGGTAGTGTGGCAGTCGGTGAGGTCCCACTTAATGAAAGCTCACCACCGTGCTACTGACGCGTACAATAAGGATCGTCAGGCTTGTCATTTTAAAATAGGCGATTTGGTGTGGTGCAAGACCTCTTAGTTCGGGAGCGAACAAACACAGCTAAAATGATGCCCCGATGGTCGGGTCCCTTCGTATTATCGATTTCCTAACTCTGGTGACCGTGAATTTGGGACACCCGGAGACCTTGTCTCACGTAAAAAAAGGTCATGTTAGTTCCTTGAAACCCGCGTTTCATGAAGATGGCTGCCATGCCCCGGACGCCGCCGTGTCGGCATAGTAAGGATTTTCCTTTGCGCATTCAGAAACTAAAATTTGCCATATCGCCTTCACTCCCCTTGCTGGGTGAGCGACCGGAGACTGATCACCTCCTTGTCGTTCGCTTCCGGTGTCAAAGCGTTGTTGTGTACAGGCGGCGCTTCTAAGGAGACTGAAGGCGTCTCTCGAAATTGTCCTTAGTTAGCGGCAAACGCCGTATAGAGTAATTGGAAATTATCCAAGTTGGTGTATGTAATGTGTAGGGTTTATCGAAGTCAATTTCATTTGATAGTGTCCCGAATTTTCCCCGCGCGCGGGAGACCTTTTGCCGAGACTCTAATCCACGGGATGTTGGTTTAGGGGATACCCGTTTATGAAGTGCTTGTCCGAGATACTTCCGATTAACAATTGTTTATGCCTTGTTGTTGTTGTTGTGTTTATTGTTGTCGTTTAGTATTTATTGGAGTATGTGTTGGCTTGTATTATTGTTGTTAACGTGATAGTGTTAAGGGGTTATATTTTCTCGTTGGTCACGGAGTTATTGGACGGTTCATGTCCTTATTGGAGTGTTGATTGTTAATTGATTGCGGGTGATATCTTAATTTTACGAGAAACCTTGCGTGGTCTCTTTTGGGTGCTGTTGACGAGTTAAACCTTGGATAACCGCCGTTACTGCACTCGACGGTTGCCTTTCGGGGGGGGGGGAATCTGTTGCAATTATTCGTCTTCTACCGAATGCAACAATCCGCGTATTGTACCTTGCCCGACGCCCTGACGTCACGCCCTCCCCTTTTACCAACCCTATCGCTTGCTTTGTAAAATCTCGTCACTCTTCCATCAAACGCTGTGAGCTGAGCGGCCCGTCGCCGGACATTCGTCAAGTTTGGGAGCCTCAATAACCAAGGTAACTATGTTTGTTTTTGAGCTATCGTAAAACAATGCTAGTGGCTAATAATTTTGTGTATTCCATTTGTAACAAAAAAAGAAAACTTGTAATAGATGTAAAAAGATTGTTATCCGTAACCAACCAAGATGTATCTTGTCTGTAATGGTCAGCCTCGCCTAAATTTAAATTTCAGTCAGTCAACTTGATGAAAAGACCTAAGATATGTAAGGTTGAGTGTCAGTACTCGTTATATAGCTGTGTAATTTAAAGTCATAACCTTGTAATGCTATTTTGTAATATTGTAAATTGTAACACGCACTGTATGAATGCATGCGTGCGTGTTAATCGAACGATGTGGGTATAAAAGTGTACTAAAAGATGTGAAAACTTTCAGTTCGAAACTTGGTTCAACGTTCCGGACAGAAGACACGAGAACACGAACTTCGTACAGTTTTACACGATCTTCCAGCACAGACATAGCAGTGGTTCAGACCAGGTACGGAGGAACACGCGGCCGTAGCGATCAGATACAGCAGGTCGCAAAAAAAGGATTTATCTGGATTGCCAAGTAACATTTTTACCTAATAACTTACGGTGCTAGTTGCTGCATAATCACGAAGCAAAAGCGAGACAAACTAGTTACTCGTCATAAGTGTCAGAAACAATTTTATAAACTTTTGCGATAGATAACAGTGTCAGAAATTTATATATAGATCACAGCATGTACGCTGTACGCCATTTTGTAAACTAGCATCGATTTATGCGACACCCCCATATTTAGCATTTAACATTTTTTATATTCAGTTTTTCAAAAAAAAAATTAGCTCAGTACTGACCGTTGCTGACTGGCACATAATTAAGTAAATTTTAAAGGCTCGTAACGTTTTTGAAATAAACGGGTTGCATCCGACTCAGCTCACAGATTGATGCTTTCAACAATTTCTTTTACTCGCACCTCCTCCTTTTATATAATGATGTTAATTATAGAAACTCTTGAGAAATAAGTTGTAACACAGGAAAGGTGTCTTAAGCATTTTGATGTACTTAGATATTAAATTATGTTATTTGTGTGTATGCTGAACACTTCCGGGGCCTAGCAGCGGGAAGTGCTACATTACGATAGATAACCCTAAATCACGCTTTTATAGACTACGAGTTCGTGTGAAGGACCCTGGCATATGAAAGGTAAGATGAGTTGTATTAATTATTATGTGATAGGTATTTGAATAATTACAAAGATTCTTTAAACTATTACTTTAAAAATATTAGACTTTGAATGTTATGTCAATTTAATTATGTCATTAGAAAATTTTCTGTTGGAATCAGAAAAATATTGAACTTAGCAAAGAGAGGTAGACATATTAATAAAGCTTATCACTGAATAAGTTTTTAAAAATTTTTATAGGATCAATACTTTGTGGGATATGATTGTTTAAATGTGGATGTAAATTAATTGAATTTCTAACTACACAGACCTGCACTGAAATTATGTAAGGAAAGGCGACGTATGAAATAATGAAATTTTATTTAAATAAAGACATTTAACTATATTCTCAACTGATTCCAATTTTTTTGTTTTGCGTTCATCCTCTATACTTGAATGTCATAAAAACTGGAATCATAAATATGGATATTTTGTACAATTCACCCTCCTTTAAATTGGGCATTTTGTTTTCTCTGCGTTTTACAGTAGTGACCAGACCTTACGTTCTTAATGACCATTCTCGAAAATCAATGTGATGTGTTGTTAATCAAAGGGGTGATGTCACACCTGCAGTGTGTAATGTAGCAATGAGAACTTGACTACCTACTTACTTACTTATGTACTACTCACTGTGTTTTCACTAAAAATTACTTTTTGAATATCATAAGAAAATAAATTCAAAAAATGTCACTATTTTATATGTTTTGACTTCCATACATGATGTACAATAAATTTAATCTTAAATTCTGAAGTGTACATAGTTTCATCAATTTATTCCAAACGTTTCACTATAAAATAATTTTCTGGCATTTAAGGGTTGTTTTCACACTTTAGGGGTTTAGAGCAACCAAACAACCAAACTTTTTTTTTTTTTTTTTTTTTTTTTTTTTTTTTTTTTTTTTTTTTAGACACTACGTAGAGGACATTATAAAAGATTTCATGACAATTCATTCAATTTCAGAGAATTCTGAGGTTTGGCCCAGTTGTCTGGCTTTATTGAATCCATTACACCTAGTGAAACCCTCTTTCTTTATCTATAATAATTAAATTCTCTATCAGGGCTAATATGATACAAAAGCATACAGAATGAAAACCCAAGAAAACCCTATTAGCATTCATAAGTCACTGTAAGATTCACTTAAAGTTTTGCTAATCTAGAGTGTATTGTATTGATTGTATTGTGTGAGTAATCTTATTTATTAAGTTTCCATGGCAATGATTTAATGTTACAGCGCTGCAAAAATAATAATTGTTACTTAGTAGTGTACTAATGCAGGAACATATTTTCTGTCCTTTCCAAAGTTCAATATAATAAGATGTTTAATAAAAATATCGGTATGGAGAACCATACATGACTTCCATGTTCTAAGATTTATATTTAAAATCATTTTCGAAATGAAATATTACTATAGAAACTACTTCTTTCTACTTACTGCTTCAGCCTTAACCACAGTACTGTGGTCACTAACGTATACCACCTCACATTATCGCACTCGATTTTCACTGATGATGGAAGTCGATGGCATTGCCGAAACGTCTGGTTTTGTAGAAAACATTGGACTACGGCCAAACATCTCGGGAAGGAATTTTAACAAAAACTACTTCTTTGTTGCCGATAACGTTGTACAATACATATATATAAAATTGCATAAAATTAATGGCTTGTATAAGTTAATGTTTGATCTCCATTAAGTAGTGCTCAAGTTTCCAAAGTTTTAATATTATGATGTCCGTAATTAAAACATCAGAGCAGGTTTAGTGTGTATGAGGGTACACCGTGGACAAAAATTTTCAACATTTCCTATTGAGCGTTGCTTAGAGTAAAGCTGTGAATCTACAGTGTATGTTTCACAGAACAAACACGCGAAAAAGAAGGAGCGCTCCGAAGTCACTCATGGACCCTCAGCATCTTGCAGAGGGTTCATTCCCTAAAGACGAAAAGTCTGTCTATGAATCGTTCCTCTGTAAACATGTGCAGTTACACTGCCCAGCGATCCACAGGAAGCAAATCGCTATCCACGCTGGACACTTTTTCGGCTTGCACGCGTTATGTTGGTATGGGTTTCGGCACTTACCATTTAAAAAGCGTGCAAATGTAAGAAAATAAACATGAGTGAGGCCAGAAATAACGCGAATTTTGTGTGTGTGTGTGTGTGTGTGTGTGTGTGTGTGTGTGTGTGTGTGTGTGTGTGTGTGTGTGTGTGTGTGTGTGTGTGTGTGTCTTCCCTGCCTTTTTATTGTGGTAGTCATAATAATAAAATGGAAACGTAAACATTACATAACTGAGATGTGCTTGCCTGCCACGAACGATATATTATTTTATACATGTATATTAACTCATACATAATTTACATTAAAATGAAAAAATTATAATTTTATTGCCTGGCAACAAAATTATTTTATTTTTAACAATTACCATTGTTTCAAAAAGTTTAAATGAATTTTCAAGTACTTTACTGTTGTTAAAACGTAAAAGGTTGCAGGTAAACTACCCCTTCCCCTTAACCGATCTTCACCAAAATCGAAAGTCCTTGAGATCTCTACAATTCAGGTACGTATGCAAAAAATTATTTGATTCTGTTTGAATTTCCGGCTGTTATCGTTTGCCATAGAAAATACCCTTGTTAAAAAAACGTTGCAGGTAAACTACCCCTTTCCCTCAACCGATTTTCACTAAAAACAATAGGTCGTGAGTACTCTACAAATCAGAGCTGTATGCAAAAAATTATTTAATTCTGTTTGAATTTGCGGCTGTTATCGTTTGCCATAGAAAAAAAATCTACAGACAGACACACACACAGACACTTTTCGAAAAACGACTTTTTTCATGTTTTGAGTGTAGTACAATCAGAATCTGCAATAATCTCGAACACGATTTTTTTTGCCATCACCATACTTCCATTTCCTTAAGGAACATGGAAGTAAAAAAAAGTTGCATACCTGAAATGGTTGAATACTAAAGCTATCCAAGTCAAAATTTAACTTAGAAGACTGCAGGCTAAAGTTAGGAAGAAGGTGACAGAAGCAAAAAATAAGGGCTGGGAAAAATCATACCATAATATAGAAAAGTTCATTGGAGGAAAAGAAATACAGTCTTGGGAAGATTATTTGCAAAGTGTAAACATGGCACTCCCCCTTCACTATAAATAACCAGTATACGAATTATTGTTCTAACTTAATAATGTATGTATTAGTGTATACGACAGCTTCATCTCACATTAACCAAAAGGCCTCCAACTGGCCATGCTCTAAGAATATTAATTATTTATAGATAACATTATTTGTGTACATAGCAAAAGAAGGAAGCTTTTTATTTAATTTTGCCTTCATTTCCTTTTAAATCATTGACTCTCATTTTGATTTCAAACTAGTAAACTCATCTGTGAAATCCATTTTCATTTCATTCCCCCCCCCCCTGCTCATTGTGCATAACAGATGATGAACCAATAGATTTATTTTATTGGCCACCAGAGAGACGTTCGTCAAGTCAGGGAGGAAGTGGAAGTGCACAGAGTGCAAGCAGTGGTGGTGCACAAGGAGGTAGAGGGAGTTCATCAGCATGTCCCTCTCTTCCAATGCCTGTTGCACTACGTCCTGAGTCTCCGGCTCATAGAGTAGAACTTTTGACAACACCACGTGAGCTAGATTTTACACCAGAGTTGATTGCACTTCTACCCCCTGTAGGTAAGTTATTATTTACAGTCTTGTAATACCATACACTCAGAATGAAAAAAGGGAACAAATTCCCAAGTGAAAAGAGAAAACACGAGCAAACTGTTATTGGCAAGTTTGATGACGTCGCCAAAAATGGCATTTGCCTAAAAATAAATTGCTTTTTTTTAAATGAACCTCTAACTTCAAATAAAATATTGACTGCTATAAATGATGATCTTAATATTCCTAATATTAAATAAACAAGTTTATGTAAACTTTGTCATTAACATTAGGATTTGGATTTGTTATTAAGAAATAGAAAAAGTATAATCGCAGACAGTGGACAGTAATGATATTGTTACGACGGTCTACTCGATCGTCGTAGGTACAGTGGAAACAAAATAATTACAAGACACCAATTAAGTCACTAATCACACCTTTAATTGTTATAGTAAAACAGTTCGTAATTAACAACACAGTGTCTACAACAAATCAAATGAAATTGTTTATACGCAATAAAATGTCCACTAATATTAAAACTCAACTGTATTACAATTATACCGTCCGAATACAAAACGCAACACTTCACTAATAACTACTTGAACGTACACCGTAATAACTTGAACCGCTCTGTAAATATATCGCACTAATACTCTCGAACCGCACAGTCAAAAATCTCGCATTGAACTGAAAACTAAGGCCGCGACGCGATGTATTTATAGTTACGCTCACACACCAGAAGCTTCCAAACTGCGTCTTACCTCTCGCGAACTACGTAAATTGCTACGGCCTTGACACAGTCCGAGCGCCCGAGCGGAGCCTGGCACAGTCGAGAAAATTCTCGCAAAATGCGTTTAGTAGCACGTACACCACACGCTTACGTCGAGATCTTTCTGGCGCATTCGATAAACGCGTAGATTGTTCTGTGCTGTCGTAGCACTGCCCCCTCCTTAAGCCTGTTCGTCCCGAACTGGCAAAGCGTCTTCGAAGTAATACTCGACCAGGCGATCTAGGTGGCCATCCTTGCGAAGGATAATTTTCCCGTTCTTCGAATTCAGTCTCGTGTGATCCGAACAACACGTTCCCAGGAATGCGAATCTTTCGCGCAACCACTAGCTTCGCTGGAATCACTCTCGTTGCGTCATGTACTAATGACCTAAATACCACTGGCTGATCCAAGTTTGTTTGGGTCTCGTCAACAACCTCTTGCGTAACCTCATCTTCAGCCACTTTACCCTCGGCCGCTTCTATCAGCTCAGGAACAAGCAAGAGTTTTGTCTCGACACCCATAGTTGGCTCTCCAATCACTTCTTTTGTCGTTATACTTATTTGTACTTCCTCTGCTAGTTCTTCCTCCATTTCCGCTTGCAACAGGGAGGTTTCCTCTTGACCAGACTTGTTGAATTTTTCTTCGACTAATGCCACTCGCCTAATCGAATGGTTGGTAGACCCTGTCATTTTAGCCATGCAAAGCTTTATCTTCTCTTGGCCAACTTTCAGGACATTCTCTCTTAAGTCCACAACGGATCCGTAGGCATTCATAATGTCCGTGCCAAGAATCACTTCATCGACAATGTCTGCAACGAGCATTTGGTGGCTAAACTCAAGAAGACCCAGGCGTACAAGTACGTCTACCTTTCCTAGCACCTTGACGGGGCTTCCAGTTACAGTCTGTATTGTACAAGAGCTAATTAGAGGATGGCGGTTACAGACTAAGTCAGGGCGCACAATGGATACTGTTGCGCCCGTGTCAACTGTAAATGATGTTGGTTTACCATCCGCAAATCCATTAACAATCAAGTTTCCACTGATCTTATGTAGCGTGGAAACTGTGTGCTGTTCTGGGCCTTTACTTCTCCAATTGGTGCGATCAGTCTCTTCTCTCGGTATCTTCTTCTCCCAACAGTCTACCTGTAGATGACCACGTTTTCCACAGTTGTAACATTTCGGTCTTCTGTCTTTTTCAAATCGTTGCGACTCTCTTGAACTTTTGAATTGTTTGTCCGACAACACTGTTTTTCTGCACCCATCGTAACGGTAATGTGATACAGGGATCTTCTGACTGCAGCGTGATGGCACAAACCCATTAATGTAGCGGGACGCTGACTTGGCAGCTTCAAACTCTAGGGCGTGAACAAGAGCTTCTGAGCTATCTCGGTGTCTTGCCATTCGTAACACTTGCTGAAGTTCACAATCTCCGATGCCATCAATAAATGTCTGCACCGTAAACCTTATTCGGAAGTCTTCTGGTGCTTCAGGATAGGCCAACCTAATCAATCTGTCGATACTTGCTTCAAATTCTTGAAGACTTTCCCCGGAACGTTGTCGTCTTGTTCTCAACTGAGCGTAGTACACCTCTCGCAAATGTTTATCACTGTAGCGTAATTCTAGAGCTTTTATCAACTCGGCATAGATGTTCTGGCTGTCAGGTGGCACTTTCTGTAGTAGTTCTGCCGCGGGTCCTTTTAATGCAAGAACAAGTGAAACAGCCTTGTCTTTTTCTGTCCAATTATTTGCGCATGCAGCAGCTTCAAATTGGCGGAGGTACGTTGCCCAGTGAGTGCTTCCGTCAAAGGTTGGAGCTTTGACATGAACTGTCCCTACTGCAGGCAAAGTGACTTTCTCTGTTAACTTATTTTCTATGTATTTTTCTGTCTTTATCACTGGTACAGTCTGTTCAGAAATTTGTTTTGGTTGAATCTTCATGCACTGTTCGACTTCACTTTTAATTTGTTCTCTTATGTTTGCCATTGAGTTTTCTACTGCAGATATTTTATTTGACACAGACTCTTCTATAACAGATATTTTTGTAGACATCGATTCCTCCACAGTCAAGACAGATTTTTCTACTTCAGCTATTTTTAATGTCATTGATTCTTGTACCTCCGATATTTTAGTTACTTGCTTATTAAGCTCACCTCGTAGGAGACCCAACTCTGCAGCGGTTTGTTCTTGTGTCTGCTTTTGCTGCTGTATTAACTCCTTGATGTCATCTGCTTCCTGCTTCCGTTCCTCTGCTTCCTGCTTCCGTTCCTCTGCCTCCTGCAGGAGGGTTTTCTGTCTCGCTTCCGCTTTCTCGTCTTGTCGTTTTTCTGCTTCTTCCTGTGTCTGCCGCAGCAGTGTTTGTAAAGCTTCCATCATCTGACTGGGATCCATGTTTACCGATTTAATTACGAATCACACTCGTCTTGTACAAAGCGTCCACTGTTTCCACTGTTAACCGTTCTATCCCACTTCTGACACCACTGTTACAACGGTCTGCTCGATCGTCGTAGGTACAGTGGAAACAAAATAATTACAAGACACCAATTAAGTCACTAATCACACCTTTAATTGTTATAGTAAAACAGTTCGTAATTAACAACACAGTGTCTACAACAAATCAAATGAAATTGTTCATACGCAATAAAATGTCCACTAATATTAAAACTCAACTGTATTACAATTATACCGTCCGAATACAAAACGCAACACTTCACTAATAACTACTTGAACGTACACCGTAATAACTCGAACCGCTCTGTAAATATATCGCACTAATACTCTCGAACCGCACAGTCAAAAATCTCGCATTGAACTGAAAACTAAGGCCGCGACGCGATGTATTTATAGTTACGCTCACACACCAGAAGCTTCCAAACTGCGTCTTATCTCTCGCGAACTACGTAAATTGCTACGGCCTTGACACAGTCCGAGCGCCCGAGCGGAGCCTGGCACAGTCGAGAAAATTCTCGCAAAATGCGTTTAGTAGCACGTACACCACACGCTTACGTCGAGATCTTTCTGGCGCATTCGATAAACGCGTAGATTGTTCTGTGCTGTCGTAGCAATATCATAATGTAGTGCCAAAATTGATTTAAGAAAATTAAAGATTTACTGAACAAAAACAGACTCTTTGTTTAGATGAAACATGGTTAATGAAGCCCATATGACCTCATTGTTCAGACTGAGGTATTTTTTATATTACTTAATAAAAGGGTTTTTCCCCATCAGAAATGGAAAGGATTTTTAAAAATTGAATCCTTTTATTTGAATAAATAAATGAGATTCTCATAAGGAAATGAATGGGAATATGTTTAAAAGCTGATTTAAAACCATTGTAAAATTTGTACGAGAAAATACATAGATTAGGAGAAATCATAATTATTGATAATATGCTGTATTACTGCATTTCATTACTCCCCTCATGCGTTGTGCGTAACAGCAGTAGACACTTAAGCTTTCATCATCTATTGATAATCTTTTCACATTATTTATTTGTTAAAGCTGGAAAGTCTTTTTGTCATACAGTTAATGTCAGATAAGTGCTTTCCGATTATTCCAATGTGTGAATAACTCTCATGTTCATATGTAATTGTTTCAAATTTCATATAGACACCAATATTATGTTCATCAAAATAAACAAATGATGATTATACACTTTTGCCTGAATAGACAAACTAACAGGGGCAGCTCATTCTTAGGGCACTAAGGCGCGGGCCCTCCAGTTTAAATCATATTACTAAACAATCCATTATCACCGCTCATGGAAAATCATTATATCTTTCTTTAATACTTCGGGCAAGAAAATGTTTTCGTGTTAGGTAATAGCAGAAATGTTTTCGGAACAGCATCATGGCGCTCTTCCAATCGTGCCCATTTCTCTGTCCCACACTCTGTCCAACATTGAATGAACCTGTAAGCTTATAGGCGGTATTTCCACTGGCAATTGGCGCATCTCCTATCGCGCCTTTTTGAGCAAAAAGTGACGTGATTCACTCCGTACAACTAATCAAGAGTCAGTCTATTGATAGTGTGAGATTTGCTCTTTTAGATGTTTAGACTTTCTCCACTGTGATTAATTCATTGCAGGCATTTGTTTAGTGTTTAGGTTTTGAGTGTGTGTACTTATTTAATAGCTTCACGAATAATTTAGGCAAATATTGTAGTGTCGAATTATTAGGTTTGTGTTATCATTTTGTTCACTGTAGGGAAGATATAGAAAAGGAGATACAAGCTTCTGAATTTGTGGCAATCGAATGTGACTAGACAACCGATGTGACAAGCCACTGCACATGGTATTAGTTTTTAGATACGCATTTAAGGGATCGGTATACGAAAGGTTTTGCGGATTTATCAGGCCTGAAGGTAAATATTGTAACATGACCAGGAGTTACATAACCTAGACATATGCCCCTAGAATGAATAAATACATGAAGGTAATGTAAGTAGATAATATGATGATAAAAGTAGCAAGGAAGGAAAGAACCATTGAAGAAGAAAGAAGAAGAAGTGCCACAGGAAGCAGTATACAAGACACTGCTTGACACTACAACCAATACTATAACTGACACAAACTAATGGACAAATTAAATTCACTTTAAGCTGTCAAGCGAGTCAGTGAATAACTTGAATGTAATCTCACATGTTAATAAAAATAATTAAGTAACGACCCGAATAATATGATATCAGCAACAGTATTGGGCTGAGAATAAATCAAATAGGACTAGTAACTATTAATGCCTATAACTAAGATTAGCTATGGCCACAATGTAAAATTGAAACTGTATTACAATATCAAATGTAATCATAATAAGTAAAAATAATTGTAAGAGGGAACCTTATATAAGTAAGATTACCTCACCAAGATACCAAATATGACTAATAAACATTATTAAGGCATAAATCCGATGCAAACGGTATGCCTAGGCAACGCCTAAAACGAACAATTGTCAGTAAGGTGATAAGTAGAAAGTACTACGAGTAAATCACATACACTGAACAATCTTTATACCAAACGTAGCAATAAGCATTGTTAATATATTATACAAGTAATAACTCAATTATTAATGAATAGCATAGAGCAAAATAGTGTAAACCAAAATGTCATTAGGAAGTAAGAATAGTTCATAGCTATGTATTACATCAATAAGTTAAGATTTAATTATTATAGTCGTTAAATAAGTATAAAGACGGATATGTTAGTGTTCCAACACAGACGTTTAAGTGAAAATGCGATGTGGAACACAAATAATGTGTTGATAAGAGAGAATCATAGTCGGCTTCGCTAGCAGACGACAGCGCGAAGCCATATACCTGAACATTATTTATTACAAAATGTCAGTGAAAGTGTAAATAAACCAGTGTCAAACTATATCAAATGAAAGAGTAAAAAATATCCTTTAATTTGATAGCGATACAACCCCGATCGCAACTATAATAAGTGCGTGACATGCGTTAGCATCATTTGTAAATAGAAAGTAAAAAATCTGTTTGTTAAGAACAACAACAACGATAGCTGTCAATCATTCTGGTGAAAAGTCGGTTAATGACCGTTGGAAAAACAATGCGTCACTTTCGTAACGCCTGGTTAAGCCAGTCAGAAAATAGTTTATTAAATGAAACATTCGCCTAAGCCTTATCAAAACAGAGGGTATATAAAGGAATGCAGCTAATTACCGTTAGACACTTTTGACAATCATCGAGAGCGGAAGGTGACGCTCGTCTCATCAAAATTTTTATTAACGGATAGCTTCTTGTAATAGTGCGTCTATTGAATTATTTCGGCATCGACCAATAACTACAATATAATCTACATAGAATCAGTGCATCGAAGTGAAGTATTATTTTATTTAGTGCGGGATACATCGAACAGGAGAAAATAATTAAATAGTATTTTAAAAGGTCCTTTTTTAGTAAGAAGCGGACCAATATTCTCTGTTCAAGTGCGTGTGTAGTGTAAAGCCAGGTCATTATAATCCGACCTGGAGTGTGTAATCAAATTTTAATCGAAAAGATTAAAATAAAGAGGTAACAGCGTGACAATTTATTCCATTACACTGAGTGCACTAACCTATATATTTTGTGAACAAAATTTTTACTGACGCATAACATAAAAACATTTTCTGTATTACACAATGTCTGAATTTATTTAGTGGATTTGTCAATCCTGGTTAAGAATGATGTTAGTCTTAAGTGGTCTCACTATATAACTTTGTGAATAATTAAGCAAGCATGACGAACGCCTAACCTATAAAAGAGGTTTGATTTTTTGTTAGTAAACAACACGGCATTACTAGTCAATATTGTATTATAAAATAATTAACTATTGTGTAGGCATGAGCATTCTTTCTTGTGTTTCAAAGAATTTAAGCCTGAGATATAAATAAATTTAATATCTAAAGTAAAGTTTATCTGGACATAACCAGAACTGTTGTTTATACTCTGAGCTAGTAGAATAGGGTAAGTTAACGAACCAATTTCAATTGTATATCAATGTATTTTCTTAATTATGTTTGTTTGAATTCATTATCAAGGGTACAAATAAAACCCAGTTATTAGCAGCATAACTTGACTTAATTTATTTCTAAAAGTAAATAAAGAATTAATTTAAAATAATCAAAGTCATTTTTAGTAGAGATCATACGTTGTTGAATTTGAATTGCCATAAGGGCAATAAACACAATTTCAGTTTGTTTAAAAAATAATTATTTGATTCTATTAATGGGTTTTACACGGGATTTTCCTGAAATAAACCTGTGTGGCGCCCATTATTAAACAAGGTAACCTAACCTTGTAAATAAAGTAAGCTGGTTTTGTAAACCGTCTTGGCAGCTTATTAATTTATTAAAAAAGTGAACTTCGGAACTTCCAGAATCACGACCAGGTACGTGGAAGTGTATTTTATTAATTTTATTGTCCAGACGCGACTAGACTTTACGTACTTAGATGACTGTCAACCTGGAAGAGGAGTTTCGCTGCCAGAATCAACACGACGGCTACCTTCATCAAGCAACCATCTAGTACGCTTTCTTTATTGAATTAAGCAACGTTATTCTTCAAACAACATTACTGCAATTATTTTTATTTTTATCTAAAGGAGTTCTTTTAAGACAATCATAATTTTTTGCTCGATTCATCATAACTTGTAACTTTAATTTTCAATTGTAAACACACTAGTAACTTCGAATACTACAATATTAAACACATTATATAAACATTTTAATTGACAACCGTGACGGCATCTTACAAATTGGCGACCAGCAACGTGAGGCTGAAAAAAATATTAGATAAAAATATTTTTTTATATTTATAATCAGCCTGGCAAACACAAAAGAACAAACATGCCACACACACATCAATACGACACAAGATACAAGGACAGTCGAATAGAAGAAATACAGATGAATACAGAGACACCGGAGACACAACCAACACACGAGATGGAAGTCATTATAATTAATAACATAGAAACTCAGCCAGAAGAAACACCCCATGCAGAACCGGAAGTAGAAGTGAGGGTCGACAACCAACCCAAACAACCTGAAAAGACTTCACAAACGGGGATGGCAGACTTCCAAGATTGGTTGAAGAATATGATGGAAGCGACAAATAAAAATATAGAGTCAATTAATAAAAACATGGAGTCGTTGAAGGAGGACAACCGAACTTTAAAGGAAGATAGTATTAAGAATAACGAATCGCTGAAGGAAGATTTAAATAAAAATATTGAGTCTATTAGTAAAAATATGGAGTCACTGAAAGAAGACCTACATGCAAGGTTAGACGACAATAACAAGAACTTAGAATTATTAAAAGAAGACTTGAATAAAAAGATAGACAATATCCATAGAGCCATGGACACGTTAAACAATAAAATAGACGACAGCGGCAGAGCCTTAAAAGAAGAGTTAAATGAGATTAGCCGGAAGATGGAGGAAGGTAAGGAAAAAATTAATACCAGGGTGGACACGGAGATAGCAATCGTGAGAGTAGAAATTATGGAAGTGAACCAAAGATGTGAACAGCATGGCCAGGATTTAAAACGAATGAGAGAAGAGGTCGACGGGAGGATCGACAACATAGAGGAGATGACTGAAGCCCGGATAGAATCACTGAAAAGAATGAGCCAAGATGAAATCAAGCGGGTGAGGACCGACGTAGGTGAGCGATGTGAGGAGATAAGCGCATCGGTGGACACGGTAAGGGCTCTGGCAGTCGCAAATAGGGAGGAGTACCGAAGGAGCTTCATGAAGATGGACGAAGAGAAGAAAGGTGCTACCACGAGGAAGACTATAACCAGCAAAATACTTAAAGCAGATATTTCTAAAAGGAAAATAAGGTATTCCAAGAAAAGGAAAAGGTATCAAGAACAACTGGACTGGATCATTGAAGGGTATGCCCAAGAAATAAAGGAATTGCGGAAGAAGAGGGACCAATCAACGAAAAAATCCGACCAGAAAACTAATGACGGTCAACCCGAATTAGAAGGGATACTGGGAGGCAATAATAACAAAGACCCGGAGTACACGGGACACGTGGATACTAAAAATGATGAGAAGAAGAAGGCAAGAAAACGGGAAGCCAATAACTATCTGGTAGCCGCAAAGTGGAAGAACCGCCTGATAGGAAGGTATCTCCAAAACTACTAGTACTATACATAGGCCCTTATACCATAACAAAGGACCATAAAAATAATACATGTGAACTTACCGATATAATAAATAAAAAGGTCAAGGGTACCTACAACCAAGCATCGTTAAAGCAATACTATATGTAAGGAAGTTTGTTATGAGATGTTATTATAGGGTGCCAAATATCATAAACATGTTTTACTAGAGACAGCTATGAAAAAGGGTACCTGTGAAACGTAATTGTCCCAAACAATGAACCCAATAGAATGGAAAAGCCCAATATAACCCCAAATATATAAACAATAAATGTAATCATTATGATAAAAGGACTAATTATAGTGGTGTACGACGATTACCACAAGAGTGTTTAGTGTATAAGAAATTTTAAAAGTATCTACCATAAAAGGATTCAATTAGTGATCAGGAGGATCATGTATTATACCCAAGGTATTGAAAGTGGCTAATTACCTATAGCAAGCCTATTTACCATATTGTGTTATAAAAAGTGTGTAGTATTAGTGTATATGCCAAAACTATTTGTTACATATTAAATAAGAAGCAGATTTATCATATTAAGTAATAGAAAAAATGTGTATTGTAAACAAATAATTTAATGAGAAGAAAGATATCTATTATATCATATAGAACCAAAAAGTAGCATATAACAAAAATGTACCTAAGATAGTGACATAAAATTACTCCAATACTCCTATGTTAAATTAAACAAAACAAAGAAATATATATTAAAAAAAAAATTCGTCCAGAATAAAGGTTTAAACAACTAACCTTTGAAGGAGTAGAGAGGCAGAATACCAAAGAGAGTTAATTAGAAAGATGGCTATTATTATTATGGAATGAAGAGAAGGAAAAGTATTATTGAATTATCAAATATTGTATGTAACAAGAGTTTAAATGTCAAATATGATATACCCTTCACAAAACAAAGAAATATGTATTAAAAAATTCGTCCAGAATAAAGGTTTAAACAACTAACCTTTGAAGGAGTAGAGAGGCAGAATACCAAAGAGAGTTAATTAGAAAGATGGCTATTATTATTATGGAATGAAGAGGAGGAAAAATGTTATTGAATTACCAAATATTGTATGTAACAAGATATGTCAGAGAATATCTAACAAAAACATTTAGTATATGAATACTGTAAACCCTGATAATTCAGGATAATTGTAAACTATCGATGAGAGTAAAAACTTGTAAACTATTGCAAAAGTGAGATGTTGTAAACTCTATATTTAAGAAACAACTGCATAATGGTATGATGATCAACATAAGTGTGTAATTTTAAAGAATACTCAAATGAACCAAACCCAATTACCAACTAGTATAGTCAAGTTACAACAAGGCTAATAAAGAACATGGCCAATATGTCAAGTCTGAAAAGGGATAATTACCTGTGAGAAGGAAGTATGTTAGAAAGTATAAAGGAATGAAATGTGATACAAATGAAACCTCTAATACCTTGAATGTTATATTGAATATGTTATATTATTGAAAAATGAATGATATGTTATATTTTATGTGTTGTGATAGTGCAACTGTTGCTACGTGCAATTTTTATTTGGTCCCAGACAGAGATGAGGATGCCTCTGATTCTGAGGACGTGTAGCTGAGGAACGGCAGAGAATGGATGCCAAATAAGAGCCCCTCTGACTCCGAACCCACTACAAATGTTAGGGAATTATATAGTAATATATCAAGGACTATTAATAAAGAATCTGTGAGGTAAAGAACGAAAAAACCATAGAATCTATCACAAAAATAAAGATATGTAATGAGAAAGAAGAATGTATTATTGTAAGACAGGAAATTGTTAATTTAAGAAGTGAAACCTATTGTAATTAAATAACTTAGAAGATGAGAAACTT
The DNA here is from genome assembly GCA_034769895.1 of Magicicada septendecula. Taxonomy (NCBI): domain Eukaryota; kingdom Metazoa; phylum Arthropoda; class Insecta; order Hemiptera; family Cicadidae; genus Magicicada; species Magicicada septendecula. The sequence continues at coordinate 833,987,644 of CM068368.1, forward strand.
GAAAAAATACTAGTAAGCTAAGAATTGTATCACTAGCCAAGAACTCAAACTAGTGTAACACACTAATAGAATGCTAAATTCAATGCAGAGAGTACAAGACAAAAGCAGTAATAATGTACTAAACTTAAACTGAAATGATAATTTTATCAAAAAATAAAATTTTCTCTCAAATTATCAATTTTGAGAGGGGAGTATATGTAACATGACCAGGTGTTACATAACCTAGACATATGCCCCTAGAATGAATAAATACATGAAGGTAATGTAAGTAGATAATATGATGATAAAAGTAGCAAGAAGGAAAGAACCATTGAAGAAGAAAGAAGAAGAAGTGCCACAAGAAGCAGTATACAAGACACTGCTTGACACTACAACCAATACTATAACTGACACAAACTAATGGACAAATTAAATTCACTTTAAGCTGTCAAGCGAGTCAGTGAATAACTTGAATGTAATCTCACATGTTAATAAAAATAATTAAGTAACGACCCGAATAATATGATATCAGCAACAGTATTGGGCTGAGAATAAATCAACTAGGACTAGTAACTATTAATGCCTATAACTAAGATTAGCTATGGCCACAATGTAAAATTGAAACTGTATTACAATATCAAATGTAATCATAATAAGTAAAAATAATTGTAAGAGGGAACCTTATATAAGTAAGATTACCTCACCAAGATACCAAATATGACTAATAAACATTATTAAGGCATAAATCCGATGCAAACGGTATGCCTAGGCAACGCCTAAAACGAACAATTGTCAGTAAGGTGATAAGTAGAAAGTACTACGAGTAAATCACATACACTGAACAATCTTTATACCAAACGTAGCAATAAGCATTGTTAATATATTATACAAGTAATAACTCAATTATTAATGAATAGCATAGAGCAAAATAGTGTAAACCAAAATGTCATTAGGAAGTAAGAATAGTTCATAGCTATGTATTACATCAATAAGTTAAGATTTAATTATTATAGTCGTTAAATAAGTATAAAGACGGATATGTTAGTGTTCCAACACAGACGTTTAAGTGAAAATGCGATGTGGAACACAAATAATGTGTTGATAAGAGAGAATCATAGTCGGCTTCGCTAGCAGACGACAGCGCGAAGCCATATACCTGAACATTATTTATTAAAAAATGTCAGTGAAAGTGTAAATAAACCAGTGTCAAACTATATCAAATGAAAGAGTAAAAAATATCCTTTAATTTGATAGCGATACAACCCCGATCGCAACTATAATAAGTGCGTGACATGCGTTAGCATCATTTGTAAATAGAAAGTAAAAAATCTGTTTGTTAAGAACAACAACAACGATAGCTGTCAATCATTCTGGTGAAAAGTCGGTTAATGACCGTTGGAAAAACAATGCGTCACTTTCGTAACGCCTGGTTAAGCCAATCAGAAAATAGTTTATTAAATGAAACATTCGCCTAAGCCTTATCAAAACAGAGGGTATATAAAGGAATGCAGCTAATTACCGTTAGACACTTTTGACAATCATCGAGAGCGGAAGGTGACGCTCGTCTCATCAAAATTTTTATTAACGGATAGCTTCTTGTAATAGTGCGTCTATTGAATTATTTCGGCATCGACCAATAACTACAATATAATCTACATAGAATCAGTGCATCGAAGTGAAGTATTATTTTATTTAGTGCGGGATACATCGAACAGGAGAAAATAATTAAATAGTATTTTAAAAGGTCCTTTTTTAGTAAGAAGCGGACCAATATTCTCTGTTCAAGTGCGTGTGTAGTGTAAAGCCAGGTCATTATAATCCGACCTGGAGTGTGTAATCAAATTTTAATCGAAAAGATTAAAATAAAGAGGTAACAGCGTGACAATTTATTCCATTACACCGAGTGCACTAACCTATATATTTTGTGAACAAAATTTTTACTGACGCATAACATAAAAACATTTTCTGTATTACACAATGTCTGAATTTATTTAGTGGATTTGTCAATCCTGGTTAAGAATGATGTTAGTCTTAAGTGGTCTCACTATATAACTTTGTGAATAATTAAGCAAGCATGACGAACGCCTAACCTATAAAAGAGGTTTGATTTTTTGTTAGTAAACAACATGGCATTACTAGTCAATATTGTATTATAAAATAATTAACTATTGTGTAGGCATGAGCATTCTTTCTTGTGTTTCAAAGAATTTACGCCCGAGATATAAATAAATTTAATATCTAAAGTAAAGTTTATCTGGACATAACTAGAACTGTTGTTTATACTCTGAGCTAGTAGAATAGGGTAAGTTAATGAACCAATTTCAATTGTATATCAATGTATTTTCTTAATTATGTTTGTTTGAATTCATTATCAAGGGTACAAATAAAACCCAGTTATTAGCAGCATAACTTGACTTAATTTATTTCTAAAAGTAAATAAAGAATTAATTTAAAATAATCAAAGTCATTTTTAGCAGAGATCATACGTTGTTGAGTTTGAATTGCCATAAGGGCAATAAACACAATTTCAGTTTGTTTAAAAAATAATTATTTGATTCTATTAATGGGTTTTACACGGGATTTTCCCGAAATAAACCTGTGTGGTGCCCATTATTAAACAAGGTAACCTAACCTTGTAAATAAAGTAATCTGGTTTTGTAAACCGTAGGGTTGCCAGACGTACGGTTTTAGCCGGAACAATACGGAATTTTCCCGTTTTGTTCCGCGTACGGTGCGAATCTTTAACCGTACGCCAAATGTTCCGATTTTGAACATGAAGCATAATGACTTGTATTTTTGAATCTAGTTGGAAATTATACGTTGATGCAGTTTTTGTTGTTCACGCTAGGGCGAGCATCGGAGCATGTGATGATTATGATGGCAGTTAAGTGAGATGGATGTGACATCAGATCAGAACTGCGTTGCATGCCGCTGAGCGAGGCACGTGGCTTCACTCGTTCGTTGGAGGCTTGGAGCGCGTGCGTGACCAACTCTTTACTCAACTCTTTCACTTTATCGCAAGCCATCGTTCAGCCTGACGGTTCAAGGTGTATTTTACGTTTTGAAAGTGATTCTTTTTGTATTAGTAGTGTGTTCAAAATGGATGGGAGTGAGACGAACCCCACGAAAATAAAACTAGGTATTGAAACCAGCACAAACCAGAAGAGAAGACTGCAAGTGTATCGCCCGGTTTGGGAAAAAGATTTTCCAGAACTGCGGCCAGTTTCAGGAAATGCATATAAAGCAAAGTGTACTTTATGCGTTGGAAAAGCTGGAGAGGGATTTTCCATTTCACACGGTGGCGTAACCGATGTTAGGCATCATTTTAACAGTGCAAGCCATAAACAAAGACGCTTAACCTTAACATCAGTACAAACTACGCTGATGAAAAGTTTCTACAAGGTGGACTCCGTTGAATCAGACAAGGTATGTAAGTGCATGACAATTTTAACATTTAGAATTTTCAAGATAATAATAGGTTTATTTAGGATTTTTTTAAGAAAAGGCGCTATTAAGGTGCTTTTATTCGTTTCAGATAACTGCTTCTGAGCTTACATTTGTGTATCACACGGTTAAACATCACCTTAGCTACGCCAGCACTGACTGCAATGTGAAAATATCATCTCAGTTATTCGCAGATTCGACAATTGCAAATAAAATTACATGTGGTAAAACAAAATGTGAGGCATTAGTTACGGGTGTTTTAGGGCCAAATAGCGTGAATAATTTAACTCAAACGTTAAAGGATAACAAGTTTTTTGGTGTGGGGTTTGATGCTTCCAACAAAGGAAATCAAAAGTGTTATCCTATTTGTGTAAGGTACTTTGATGTGCAAGCAGGTGTGTGCCACAGAATTCTCGATTTTTATGAGGACTCTCGTGAATCTGCATCTGCAATGTCTGAGCAAATCTTGGACAGGATCCCAAAACACGAATTGAATTTGTCCCAGGTTTCAAGCTTTACTGCGGACAATACGAATGCAAACTTTGGGAAGAAAAACTCTGTTTATGTTCACTTAAAAAAGGAAAATCCTGGTATAATAAAATCAAACTGCTGTGCACATATAGTCCATAATTGCTGTAAATCTGGTATGAATGCTATGTCCATAGATATTGAAATGTTAGTAATTAAGACTTTCAATTATTTCTCAAATTCAGCTAAAAGAGTATCTCAATTGAAAGATTTCTTTCTATTTGTTGATATGGAATACAGTAGTTTGTTAAGACATGTACCTACAAGGTGGTTAAGCCTAAAGCCAGCCATAGAAAGATTGCTGAAAAATCTTCCTGCAATTATATCGTACTTTGCTAGTATAGATGATTGCCCCAACTTCATTAAAAAGAACTTGATGGGTGACTCTGGTTCAGAAAAACAAATTATAATAGTGGAATTATATCTCCAGTTTTCTCTGCATTTAACTGAAATTTTTTCCACGGGTGTACTCAACTTAGAAAAAAACGAACTGACAATTTGTGAAGTATTTTGTGTGATGGAGAAAATAAAAACAGAGTTAGAGCATAGGATAAATTATCTGTTTTTTGGTTATAAGGTGCAACAGTTGTTAGATAAATTGGAGGACCTTTTCCCAGGTGAAAAGGAAAGAGAATTGGGAGAATGTAGATATATATATGAAGTGTGTCTGAAATATTTAAATAAGTGGTTTGATTTTGGTGATGGCAACATTTTGTCCTTAATGGACTGCATATCACTTGAAAAAAAAACCCGAGTTTCAAAATATTTTAAAATTAGCAGTCACTTTGTATTGTTAATCACTTTAGTGTAGATATTATGTATTCAGAGATCACTAGGGTTTCTGATTTGTTTTGTGGGGAAGGAAATGAACAGTTGAAAGCAAAATTAACTACTATGACAATACCACAGAGATGGTTGTACATTATTGAACTGATTGGTGCATCAAATCTGTGCAATGTTTTAGTTTTAGTTAAATTTGTTTTGAGTATATTTCCATCAAATGCATTTACAGAGAGAGTTTTCTCCATTATGAACATTAAATGGAGGGATGAGCGAAACAGATGTTCAGTTGATCTAATAAAAAATGAGTTGTATTCTTACTTCAATTATGATGAAAGTTGCAGTGATTTCTATAAGAATGTACTTTCTAATGAAAAAGTGTTGAGAATTGCACGCTCAAGTGAAAAGTACTCATGTTAATTGTGTTGAGTATAGTATATTTCCATAAAATGTGCTGTAAATAAAATCAATAAATTCAATGTCGATTGTCGATACATGTGTTCCTATTTGTTCCTATTTCTCATCTCTGAAATCTGGCAGTGTTCCTATTTCTCATCTCTGAAATCTGGCAACCCTATGTAAACCGTCTTGGCAGCTTATTAATTTATTAAAAAAGTGAACTTCGGAACTTCCAGAATCACGACCAGGTACGTGGAAGTGTATTTTATTAATTTTATTGTCCAGACACGACTAGACTTTACGTACTTAGACGACTGTCAACCTGGAAGAGGAGTTTCGCTGCCAGAATCAACACGACGGCTACCTTCATCAAGCAACCAGCTAGTACGCTTTATTTATTGAATTAAGCAACGTTATTCTTCAAACAACATTACTGAAATTATTTTTATTTTTATCTAAAGGAGTTCTTTTAAGACAATCATAATTTTTTGCTCGATTCATCATAACTTGTAACTTTAATTTTCAATTGTAAACACACTAGTAACTTCGAATACTACAATATTAAACACATTATATAAACCTTATAATTGTAACAGAGAACCTCGTTTTCTTACAATATGCAGAAACCTTAGCAAAGTGCATCATGGACAACATCAATCCTCTTCTGCACACATCAAAGGAAACGTTAATAGCTCACACTAATGATGGCGCTAATGTTATATGTGGTTCTATTGGAGGTGTACAGGCAAAAATTAGAGAAGTGTATCCGCTCGCATAATTTGTACACTGTTACACTCATAAAATAATTTGTTATTAGAAACAGCAACAAGTGTAAACAACAAAGTTAAAAGTTCTCTCTCAAATCTGTCTGCCATTCCAGCACTTTTGTCACACTCATTTCTACGAACAAACGTTTTGGAGGGAGTAATGTAAGCCAGGTTACCCAGAATTTCTATAACAAAATGGAATTACTACATTCATAAAATAACGTTGTGTACAAAAACTGATATAAGTTGGAAGAATGTTTTGAAATTTTGAAAAAAGTGTACAAACAAACTCTCAGTTAAAGAAGGAATGGTCACAGAAGGACTCTTCTGAACCAAAATTTTATGTTCTGGCTAACTTTTTTCTATAGAAGTCTATATCACATGAACATACCAATAACTACAGAGTAGGAACAAAGGCAGTGTAATGTGGCAAAGTGACATCAGAATTTTTGAAAATGAGATGCAGAAAGGGAGGGAGAAAATAAATAAAATAGAAACACAAATAAACAAGGATTCCTTGAGCAACCAAGAAAAAGGAACAATAATGTTGGATGCAACACTAGAATAGGGATGCAAAAAAAGTATGTGACATCATTATAACTCAAGTAAGAGGTAGATTTACTTACACGGGTCACCTGGTGGCAGCTTCGTTGGTGTCCAATGACGACTTATTTTCACTTCTTTCTACAAACTTTCAGGAAGAAAAATTCAAGCGAGTAATTCAGCATTATCCTTTCTTACAAGAAACCAAAGTTCGGAGTGAATTGAAACAATTATATTATATTATATTAAAGCAAAATAAGACTTCTTAACGTTATGAAAGGAAACAATCTTACATCAGTTTTCAAAGATGTTTTCAGTTATAAAAATTATCATAACTATCCCCCTGATAACTGCCAAACCTGAGCGCTGCTTTTTGACTCTGAAAAGACTAAAACATTTCTTGAGAAATACAATGAAAAACAAGAGACTGAATGCTCTTGCGATGCTATCTATCAACAAGGAACTTGTTAAAGAAATGAAGGCCTTTGATGATAGAGTGCTAGAAAACTCCAGCCTCTTAAGTCACGAGCCACCACTGTAAACTAACCTTTTTTAATCCACCTTGTGGCTTCTTTTTTATATAGATGATATGTTTCGAAGCATATGCTTCATCATCAGATCATAAAATACATACATACTGACACATATACAGAGTAAATGATATTGGATTTTTAACTGATGATGACCTCCTACGAGGGATATTTTATGATCTGATGATGAAGCATATTCTTTGAAACACAACATCTATATAAAAGAGAAGTCACAAGGCGGATTGAAATGGTTAGTTTGTCTATTCACACAAGTGACTTGGATACCATAGTAAACATGCATGCCTTTTGCCTGAATGTTAATATCCTGAAGTTACTTGTTCTGTAGATTCATAAACATTTGAACTCAGTTTTTAAGCGACTCATCGCATTCCTTATTTTGTTGAGTATTCTATGAGATTGTCAATTATTACAGTCTCCAATTCAAAATTTTGTTCTCTGGTCATTTCCTGCACAGTTTTCCTATGATTATCAGCAAATACAGTTTACTAAAATAAATACTTATTTCTCAAAATCTACCTTAAAACATGAAGAAGAAAGACATACATAGTAGACTGGGAGTCGGGTGTTTCCGCACTATACAGCAATGGTGGCTCATGGTTTAAAAACTAGTAAAGTTTCTCAGACGCATTGGGAATGTATCTACGTACTTTCCCTAACATAGACTAATTATATTGTTTATTTATGTATGACACATTCGGATTGTTCTTTTTTAGCATAAAAAGTTTTAAAAGTCGTTAAAGTTTACACAATCCATACAGTATCATTTATTTTTACAGTCACACATATGCAGCAAAAGAAAGCATTTTTAACTTTCCAGCCACATAACCAGTCGGAAGAAGCAAACTGGAATTTCTACTAAAACTACTTTTGTTTTTGCATGCTTTCTGCTACTTAGCTATTTTGACTTCTGGTGTCGGCGGCCCTGTCTATTTCAAATTAAACTTGGTTTAAAAATCGGGAGAAGTTTTTAAAATATCTTGAATTGCTTTCACTTTTTCTTAACGTAATTAGACTTTAGAAATGATATGACATAATAATCTACAACACTACAAAAACTTTAATAATACAACACATTACACAACATGTTTACCAACGTGAATTGTTTTATAATGACAGCCACTGGGAGGGGAATGACTGTGCTGCCTACAATTTCAGTGCATGGAAATCCCCTCCGTTCATCAATCTGCCCAAGCATCCTATCATGGCAGAAGCATGTAGTTGTAGGCTTGCGTAAGCCACTGTAGACTGTAATAACATTATTACATTTTTTTATATCAGCAGTTTCAGAGGTAGTGAATATATTATGGACTTCACAACTAAACTGTATGCATAATAAAATGTTAAAATGGTATTAAACTGAAGTTAATAAATATTAATTTCTATAAAGAATGTGTTTTGCTTAGGAAAAGAGAGGCTGGTCTCACTAACAAAAAATTCCATAAACAATAAAACTGAGAACTACCCGTGTGTGTGTGTGTGTGTTTCTTGTCCTTACTTTGTGTTTATCTATTTAAACCTCCAAATTAAACAACTAATACTGTACAACAATATCTTTTTGTATGTTTGTTTACTTAACAGTAAAACTGATATGTATTCAAGCAGGAAAAATTAAATTATAATAAATTAATGTTTTGTAAATTTCAAAATTTCTAATCTTATTTGTTGTGTGCAATAAATTGGAATACAAATTGGTCAGCCAAACAACATTGTGTTTCAAACAAAGTGTTACTTTATTCTCATATAGGCTTCCGTGGCCGGTGTCCATTATGTTTTTGAAACCTTCTTCCGGTGTGGACTGCATCAAAAACATTCTGATGATATTTCACCCATTTGCAATGAGTATCCTCAGGAATATGTGACAATCAGACTGGCAAGTGAACTCAGTTAGATAGTGTAGAAGTGGTGGGTGGTCGGATAAGTGGACCCTGCCCTGTAGGTGTTATGCCTCTTGCATTATTTGTACAGTCAGTCAACTCTGTACAGTCAAACCAGAAAGTAAAGAGGGAAAGGTTTTGTTAGCAGTTGTTGTCTTATGGGTATGTTATGTCACAGTTACTAACTACCTGTTACTGCCTGACTGTAGATGTTACCTATAAAGTCTTCATTGGTGGAGGTTTAAGTAAACCGCCCTTGGGTATGTCGAGTTCGTTCTTCCATTTTCATCATAACCAATATTTACCTTTGTTTGAAGACACATAGGTCTTTGTGTGTAAAGCAAATAGAATTCAATAATAATAATTATTAACAATTATAATACGTTTCCATGACAATTTAATGTTGTATTGCTGCAAAAATAATAATTGTCACTTATTAGTGTACTAATGCAGGAATATACTTTTGTCCTTCCCAAAGTTCAATATATTAACTCTCCAAAGTTCAATATATTAATAACTTATTTATTTTATAATTAAATTATTTTATAATTTAGTAGTTTTAAACTAGTTCTTCTGTTAAATGTGAATACAGTGATGTGAGGTAGTGAAATAAAAGAAAAGAATTGTCCTTGAAAATTATTTTTCAAATTCAAGCTAGGAATAAGTTCTTAGGAACCAATATATTTTTCTTCTGGCACGATGTTTTCCTTGAAAATGCTAAAAATTCAAACATTATTATTTTTTCAATTGTGTAGTGCTGAATGGTTAGAAGAAGCAAACTTATACACGTCAGCATTATGTTAGTTTAATAATTATTAGAACAGCAAAATCTAGTGAAACAGGTTTTTACATAAAAGTATTAAATTAAGGTGAGCATAGTGCTTGTAATAAAAAATAAATAATTATCTAGAAAATATTAAAATAAAATAAAATTAGCAATAATATTTACCGTTCACCCTAATAAACAAACACAGTTCACCGTTCACAGTTCACAGCTGATGACAGTTGAAAAAAATAAGTTATTAATTAATATATTGAACTTTGGGAAGGACAGAAAATATATTCCTGCGTTAGTCTACTAATAAGTGACAATTATTATTTTTGCAGTGCTATAATATTATTATATCTTTCTCATGGAAACATATTGTAATTGTTAATTATTATTATTATTATTATTAAATTCTATTTGTTTTACACACAAAAACCTATGTGTCTTCAAATAAAGGTAAGTATTGGTTATGATGAAAATGGAAGAACGAATGCACTCAGCATACCCAAGGGGGGTTTATAGGATTACATAAACCTCCACCAATGGAGACTTTATAGGCAACATCTACTGTCAGGCAGTAACAGGTAGTTAGTAACTGTGACATAACATACACATACTGGTGAATCTCCAACTGCTAACAAAACCTTTCCCTCTTCTTTTTGTCAGTAAACCTTCATCATAGAAAATGATGGAAAACCCCCACAGATAAATCTTGGTCAACAACTTTTCATCCTCAAAAAATCCTGGTTATACCAGTGACATCCACAAAGGCAGAGGATCTTTAATTATTTAGTTTGGAACAGGTAATGATATTTAAACTTGGCAATGCAGACAACAATTATTTTATATTATGTAGTGATATACTGACTATATCTATCTAGCCAATCACGTATTTTTAGCACATTAGTTGGAAGTACAAACAACATTTTGGCCACCATTGGAGGAAAGTGGCATCATTATTAACTAGCTAAACAGAGCAAGCGCACTAAATATATGCAGAATGGACTGTAAATCGCTTGATTTTAAGTGTTATACTTAATTACCTGGTTGATTTAATAAACAATGTAAGTTTTTGTGAGCTGCAGTCATTAACAATAAGCAATTTAAAAATATTTTTGTTGATGTTTTTCGACAAAACTTATGTTATGGTCGATGCCTCTATTCATATCCTGATAATTACAGAAATAATAAATAGGGTTACAAATACAATAAGTGTTTCTGCATGCATATATTACAGAAAGAATAACAATAACTGTTGCAATATATTATCACTAGCAAAATACCCGTGCTTCGCTACGGAGTTTCACGTTGTACGTAATTGTACAATTATTGCTCGCTTAATAGTATAGGATTAGATAGATTGTACAGATTCTCAACTCTTAGTTTGTCTATTTACATTCATAGCAACAGCTATTTATTGTTTATTTCGAGAAAATCGTTAGAGCCGTTTCCAAGAACAAAAAGGACATACATTTATTAATTAATTGAAATTCAAAATTTTCTCGACTATAAGAACCTGCAAACAATGAAGTTTTTTCAATTTAAAACAATGATTAAAAACTCAGGACTAAATGTATTCGGGGTTTCCAGTAAACTGAGATGTCAACCACTTCATTTACCAAGTATGCATTTCCCGCTATAAATTTAAGTATTTGGTTTTTTCCCCTTAGGAGTGAAAGTTTTTAAAACCGTTTCTTAGTGAGCACCTAAGACCTATGATGAAGCTATGTTCAAAGTTTCACTGATATCCATTCAGTGGTTTCAGAGATATCGTGATCAGTGAGTCAGTCAGTGGTATTTGGCTTATTATATAGATATCTATATCTAGCCGATTTACCCAGCGTTGCTCTGGTTCATAATTTATTCATAGGCTCATAGGCACCTATTCTTGTTCTAACGTTATATTACTTGTATACTGTATAATCTTCCTTATATTGTTACGTTCGCATTCTCACTGGAGGAATACTCTGTAGCGCACCTGTTTAAGAACATGTCATAAACTGTATTCTTATATCTGGAGAAGAATTCTGTTGCGCGTGATGCTCCTGCTCGATTTCTAACTCTGGGAGAGGGCGAACAGCTAAATTAGTTTTCAATAAAATGTCTACAGTACTTGCACGCGCTGCGTATTTAACTGTCGTTTTATAATTCATTGTGTTAATGTTGAAATAAGGCATTTGTTAAATTAGTGTCTCCTAAACGTATTCTAACAATACAATACCTCTATAGATTTCAGCTTATCAATTTTTAAATTCAAACTGAAGCAAGTGCATTTATATTGTCTGAGCTCTATGGTCTGAATACATTCGCTATCAAAACTTTGTTTTTTGTACTCGCTTATAACTTACTTCGATCTTAACTCTTAAACACTTTACACACTTTTTAACACTTTTAAATTCAAACTGAAACAACTCTGAATTCACACACTATTAAGACGTTTCTTAAGATGCATACACCACCTTTGATATCATAACCTATATCTTTATTTATAAGAACCGTGGACTCTGGCCCCACCGTCTTTCGCGGGATCCGACCTAAGACTCCCCGGGTTCCGTGGATGAACTCCGGGGAAGGCCCATCGGACGACTCCCGCAGTATTTCCTACGCGGGAGACTTCCATCGATGTTATGGTAACAAGAATCTATTCTATTGGGTTGCCATAGTAACCAGATCTAATAGTTGTTTAAGACCCAAAGGACCCCCAGAGGATCGAATCGAAAAAAAAAACACCTGTCCTATGTTGGTTCTCCCGTTGCGTAAAATATTTGTGCCAAGTTTGGTTGAAATTGGTCCACTGGTTTAGGAGGAGATGTGGAAGACCCCGAAGGACCCTCCAAAGGATCGTATCAAAAAAACACTTGTCCTATGTTGGTTCTCCCGTTGCGTAAAATATTTGTGCCAAGTTTGGTTGAAATAGGTCCAGTGGTTTAGGAGGAGATGTGGAAGACCCCAAAGGACCCCCCGAAGGATCGTATCGAAAAAACACCTATCTTATGTTGGTTCTTCCGTTGCGTAAAATATTTGTGCCAAGTTTGGTTGAAGTCGGTCCAGTGGTTTAGGAGGAGATGTGGAAGACCCCAAAGAACCCCCAAAGGACCCCATCAAAGAAAACACATATCCTATGTTGATTCTCCCGCTGCGTAAAATATTTGTCCCAAGTTTGGTTGAAATCGGTCCAGTGGTTTAGGAGGAGATGTGAAAAACCCCAAAGGACCCCATCGAAAAAAACACTTATCCTATGTTGGTTCTCCCGTCGCGTAAAATATTTGTGCCAAGTTTGGTTGAAATCGGTCCAGTGGTTTAGGAGGAGATGTGGAACATACATACATAGATACAATGGGGGGGGGGGTTTGCCCTTTAGGAGTGAAAGTTTTTAAAACCGTTTCTTAGTGAGCACCTAAGACCTATGATGAAGCTATGTTCAAAGTTTCATTGATATCCATTCAGTAGTTTTGCTCTACGTTGATTCTATGTCAGTCAGTCAGGCAAACTTTCCCACCCCTTTTTCCCCCTTTAAAGGTCGAATTTCCAAAAATCCCTTCTTAGCGGATACCTACATCACATAAGGAACCTACATGCCAAATTTCAAGTTTCTAGGTGTTATAGTTTCGGAGATTTCGTGATGAGTCAGTGGTATTTCTCTCTTATATATATAGATTATTATTATTTCGTACGAAATATAATTATAACATTCCATACATATATTAAGCCTAATGCTCATTACATGTGTATTAGTAACTTCTGTACTGTTCATATTGATGAGAGTAAAAATATAAGGAAAATTTTTGATACGTATGTTTCAAATTGTATTCAGTTAACAAAACTTTGTCATAAAAATTGTTCTTACATCACTAGAAGTTGTAAAACAAATGAATGTTAGTTGAGCAACCCATCATCATCATCTTCTTCTTTAGCATTACAGGCCAACGTAAACCCTGGCTTCCAACACCAATCTCTCTACAATGTCTCATATCCGTTGCCATCTCAGTGTAACCCCTCACATCCACTCATCTGAGATCTTCTAGCACATCATCCAACCATCTTATCCTAGGTCAGCCCCTCTTTCTGCTTTTATAGACTTGTGCCTTCAGGACTTTCTTCGGTATACGCTGATCATCCATCTGCTCCAGGAGACCTAGCCATTGTGTTTGTTGAGCCTTTATGAATCTTACAATGTCCTCATGCTTCAATAGCTCATCTATCACCTGATTTTTTCTTATTCCCCATTTGTCATCTTCTTTAACCGGGCCGACAATTACAACGTAGATGTTGGTGGAGACACCTTGTTACAAGTGACAGATCACATCGCAGAAAACAGTTTTCTTTGCACTATAAGCTTAGAATGCATTCTGTTGCATTTCTGGTAATTACTGTGAAAATGGAGGTAAATGATAGTGATAAAATGGAGCTCAACATAGAGTTAAATAGTAAAATATCCAGTGTTATATGACATTGGAGATAAAAATTTAAAAACAAGTTTGATAGAGTGAAGGTGCAGAGTAGATATAAATTTGCTGTGGCAAATATTAGAACAGGGATGCCCACAACAACTTATAAGAACTATATAATGGAACAAGAATAGCTGTTAAAAATAATTGTATGATATCTCAACAAATATCTGCCAATTAAGCTGTTAGACAAGGGTACAGTATATCACCTACTCTTTTTACTTCCATGTTCCTTAAGGAATGGAAGTATGGTGATGGCAAAAAAAATCGTGTTCGAGATTATTGCAGATTCTGATTGTACTACACTCAAATCATGAAAAAAAGTCGTTTTTCGAAAAGTGTGTGTGTGTGTGTGTGTGTGTGTGTCTGTCGGTAGATTTTTTTTCTGTTAAACGATGGCAAACGATAACAGCCGCAAATTCAAAGAGAATCAAATAATTTTTTGTATACAGCCCTGATTTGTAGAGTACTCGCGACCTATTGTTTTTGGTGAAGATCGGTTGAGGGAAAGGGGTAGTTTACCTGCAACGGTTTTTTTTTATCAAGGGTAATTTTGTTTGTTTGGCAAACGATAACAGCCGCAAATTCAAACAGAATCAAATAATATTTCGCATACAGCCCTGAATTGTAGAGTTCTCAAGACCTTTTGTTTTTGGTGAAGATCGGTTAAGGGAAAGGGGTAGTTTACCTGCAACGTTTTATGTTTTAAAAGGGTATTTTCTATGGCAAAGGATAAGAGCCGCAAAAACAAAAGGAATCAAATAAGTTTTTGCATACAGCCCTGATTTCTTGAGTACTAAAGACCTTCCTGTTTTTGGTGAAGATCGTTTAAGGGGAAGGGGTAGTTTACCAGCCACGTTTTTTGTTTTATCAAGGGTATTTTGTATGGCAAATGATAACAGCCGCAAATTCAAACAAAATCATATAATATTTTACATACAGCCCTGAATTGTAGAGTTCTCAAGACCTATCGTTTTTGGTGAAGATCGGTTAAGGGAAAGGGGTAGTTTACATGCAACGGTTTTTTATCAAGGGTAATTTTTTCTATGGTAAACGATAACAGCCACAAATTCAAACAGAATCAAATGACGTTTTGCATACAGCCCTGTATTGTAGAGTTCTCAATACCTATTGGTGTTGGTGAAGATCGGTTAAGGGAATGGGGTAGTTTACCTGCAACGTTTTATGTTTTATAAGGGTATTTTCTATGGCAAACGATAAGAGCCGCAAATTCAAACAGAATCAAATAATTTTTGTATACAGCCCTGATTTGTAGAGTACTCGCGACCTATTGTTTTTGGTGAAGATCGGTTGAGGGAAAGGGGTAGTTTACCTGCAAGTAAACTCCTGTTTTTAAGCTTCATCAGATTTGCAAACAACACAATATGAAAATCTCCACTACAAAAACAAAGGTAATGGCATTTGCAGCCAAGGAACCAGTAAGAACAAAATAATGATTAATGATCAAATTGTAGAACAGGTGAGCCATTTTAATTATTTGGTAAATGATACTGGCTACGAGAGGAATTACAATATTGATGTTCCCGACAATCTGTGGCACAATCAAGCATATTTTTATAAACAAGGTATGCTGACATACAAAATTAAAGTTTTACAATGTTCTGTCAGTCCCTGTACTATCCTATGGGTGTGAATTATGGACAACAACCAAGAAACACGATAGTAAAATACAGGTCTCAGAAATGGCATTCTTAAGAGGAGTTACAACGTGTTCTAAACTTGACCATATAAAGAATGAGGCCATAAGAGAAGAGTTACAAGTTTTTAACTTGAATGAAAAATTAAAAGATTACAAACAATTGTGGAAAGTACACTTAGAAAGAATGTCAGATTCCAGGCTGTCCAAACAAGTCTGGAAATACAAATCTATAGGACACAGGTGTGTGGGTAGACCGAGGAAGATATGGCTGGAGGACGAAGTGTTGTGAAGATGATGAAGGTAAAGTGGAGGCATGGGAAAAGTTGCTGAAGCTACTGAGAGAAAAGTACAATTTTTATTTACTTCAAAAATCTGTTACCACTTGAATTTTTCTTCAAAATCTTGATTACCACTAAAACGAGCAGTAAATGACTGCTAGTGGAGCCGTTGCCTGAGGGAAACTGAACCATGTTGCCAGACTGTAAGACACTTGTATGACTATGCGCTCTCTCACTTTCTTGGCCTTCTGAGCTGCAATCCCTCAAATAATACATAAATTTGTAACAACAGAACACTTGTCTCTGCTCTCTCTTTTTAATACAAACCTCCCTTATAACAGTACTTCAAACTGCAACCGTCGCAGACTTTATGTTCAAATTTTTTAAAATAGCCATATTTCTTAAATTACTTCAGCAAAAAGTAGGTGCTTTGTACTCTTCCATGAATCATAGTAAGTTAACTTTGGATTTTATTAACTATATAATTCACTTTACATAATGAATTACTATTCACTATAAACTGTTGGTTGAAATAATACTCTGTAATTATAAGTTTACAACTACTGTCTTAGAACACTGTTTTTTTTTTATTGGTGAAAACTAAAGTTTTTACCTTGTAGTATGAACCAGTTTTCACTTATTACAAGCTTTGGCACAGGCTGCCACAAGGAGCGCTGTCCGTCTTGTTTTGGTGACGGCACTGTCATTTAAAAGATCGATGTTGTGTGTGTGTGGTGTGATATGTTCGAACAGTATGTGTGATTTGAATTGTGTCTGTTTGTTTAGGATGTCGTTTTTGTGTTTGTATATTTCTAGTTGTTCAAGAGTGTCTAATTTTCAGCCCCTTGTGTGTACATGTAGAATATCCATGTTTCTTTTTATGTTTGTGTATGTGTGGTCTGCCTCAATGAGGTGGTTTGCAAAGGTGGATTCGGTGGTGGAGTGTAGTGCCTTTGTGTGTTCAGTGTACCTCTGTTTGAAGCAATGTCCTGTCTGACCTTTGTAGAATTTGTTAAATCCTGAGCAGTTTAGTTTGTAAACACCAGGTAAAAATCAAATTTGTTTTGTTCCTTGTGTGTTTTTGATAGTGTGTGTTCTGTTTTGTATATAGTTCTGTATGCAATTCTTTATCCTGCTTCTTTAAATTTGTGGGCTATTTTTTCAGTGTGGTTATTGATGTATGTTAATGTTATGAACTTGTTTTCTGTATTGGTCTGTTGTTTGTTTTGTGTAGGAGTTTATTGATTATTGTTCTGTTGTATCCGTTGGTTTCTGCTAGATATTTTATCATGTTTAGTTCATCTCTGTACTGTTTTTTATCTAGTGGGATGTTGTTTAGTCGTGTATCATGGTTCTGAAGGCAGCTAGTTTGTGTTGTATTGGGTGATTGGAGGAGTTGTGTATTAGTGTATCAGTTGTAGAGGGTTTTCTATGTATATTGAATTTGTGTCAGAATACGAGTACAACAATAGCATAAACTTCCTAGACCTCAGCATCACAAAATTTGAACACAGACACAAATTCAATATGTACAGAAAATTCATACAGAATGATCGGACATCTAGAAAAAAGCACAGCATAATGAACTATCTGTCATTCTGAAGGAGGGAGGGCTTAACTGTTCTCAAGATAAAGAGAGAAACAGGAACAGAAAACGACAGAGAAGGTTTATACCACAGGTAGGAAAGGTTTGGGATAAGTAAGACAGTAAGTAACTTGACAATCAGATTACAATATACTGGACTTTATTACCATAATAAGTAGGAACAAAATAAAATAACATATATATACATACATTAGATAACAATCAGCCAAATAATGTGTAGTTGTACAGAATGTTCAGTCTATATAACATTACTCTTGTGTTACAATATTCACTGGCAAAGTACATATTTACAGAGTCATAACTGCAACACAGTGTGCTATTTTAATTCAATTTTTGCTTAATTTTGATATGCCAATCTCAGCTAATATTATGATAGTAATGTCTTATCAAGACAAAAGCAATGCACAGTAAAGCATAAACTGACTGAAATCATTAATGTCAGCACTTATCTGGACAAGCGAACAGCCATGTTAAGAGGACTAGTTGTGTGAAAATATTAAGATTTTCAGGTTGGCATGTGTTTGCATGTTTTATGTTCCACGAGTTGTAAGATTTTAACCCTCTTGGCGATCTTTAATTTTTGCTTTATCTATAAAAAGTTGCATTAACCTTCTTGATGCTATGAGTGGATAAACTCGGAAAATTTGTGTGTACCTCGTATGCTCGAGATGAGTTAAGTCACATGTACTTTTAAACTAATAGTGCTCAAAACTTATTTCTTCACCATGGCTCTAACTCGAAGAATACGCATCGTACACAAGGTAATCTGTGAGAGTCCTTTCTCACAAGGAAACTGTAAGCCTGTAGATATGACATGCAGCTGACAATACATACATTTCACTAAGTTTTAGTTTAAACGTTTATTACTACAATTCTCCACAATTTTTGTTGTTGTAAACAGTGATGTGACACCAATTTCTGTCATGCGTAAAAAATATCTGATGTGGGTGTGGACAAACTCTTTCAGAGCTCCCATCACCAGTACTGAATATGGATCCGTTCACGTTGTATGTCATTTATCAATTCATTTTGAAGAGGAGGTTTGTGTAGCACTGATGTGTGAAGGTCATACGATACAAAACTTGTGTGAATGCATAAGTGGGAACCATTACGGCCCATGCGTCAAGACAACTGGTCCAACTTTTTATCTGATGCGTTTCCTAGAACACTGATATGTTTTTGAGTTCAGAACGATAAATTTACTGTACAACAGTGCATAATACAGGCCACTTGTTTCTGTTACTCTACTTGTCATAAGATTTTTTAATCGTAGGTTATTGTATGGTATAAATTAGATGCATTAAAGGGTCCTAAGCAGGACAACAAATGTTGTACATTTTGGTGAATTTAATGTTTTTGTATATTTTAGGATATATGGAAAACATAAGGTATAGTCATATGCACAAACTCGCACTGTAACTTGACTGTACATGTAACACCCATGTGTAACACACCTTTCGTCCTTTTAAATATCTGTTTGATAGACTGCCTAAGAATGAGGTTTTGTAGAGAGTGGGTGACAAAAAGAATACTGATTGGAACCAAACCACTGCAGAAAGGAAGTGTAGCACTGGTTTAATGTGTCAATTGGATTGCTAAGAAAAGTGATAAACATGCTAAGTCTGTGTGGGCTCTGTGTTGCCACACCACTTTGGATATTGTGGTTTGATGTAAAGCAGTTTTGATGTCTTACGTGTCTACTGCTGTAGATACTTTGTGACGGCAGTGAGGCACGCATCTGCTCTCGGGTACCAGCGCCGCATGACACCAGACGAATACACAGTGAGCCAATCAGGGATCAGCAACCGAGACGTGATACCTGACGAGTGCGCAGCGAGCCAATGAAGGATCAGCAGCAGGGCATAAAAAGAGCAGTGCTAGAATTTTTTGGCGCACTCCATCGGACGTCGCGATGCCAGCTGGAAGAAAAAGGAAGGAAGAAGAATGGAGAACAAAGGCGAACCAGTGATAGACATCAACTGGGACAGTAGAGGACTGTAGTACACCCAGAACAGCAGACGCAGACGCTGAACATCTCAGCGCGGCTCAGGCAGCATATACAACTGAGTTAGCGTCCTCGCCAAACCTCAAAAATGATTGGCGCCATTTGTCCTGTGACAACTTAAGGGACACAACAAAAAGCAACATCACAACTATAAGTGCAGAGTTTATTACTTTTTTGAAATGAATACAATTTATGTGATGTACGCCGATGCTGACATTAGCACTTTTTGGCCGAAGCACCAACACTTGCTTGAAGAAAACGACAAGAAACAAATAGCACGAGTGGGTGACAAATTTTTCGACTGTACTTCACTTACTTAAGAGATTAAAAGGGTTCAGCTGTGTAAGAAGAAAACGGGATGAATGAATACTTACGATAGTTTACAACATTACATTTTTTTTTGTGTTACACCCATTCATTCAAAGTTTTTCTAGTTTTCTTATTGACTATTGTGATGTAAGGTTAAAGTCCCTCTTATCTGAAGTTTTTGGTATTTAAGCCTATAATATCACCAATTATCGCCGTTAAAGTGAGTCCCCACACTGTACTTTTGAACAAACATTGATTCCACAGCTGTACGAGTTATTTTAAATATTTTCTCGAGAGAAATTTGAACACAGTTAAGCTTAACTGAAAATGTGAAAACACTTTGAAAATGATATGGTTGTGTGCGGGAGTATACGCACGGCTATTGAAAGTATGCACACGGGAACTGAACACTTCCTCACTCACTTGCACATCAAAAAATTAATGACCATAAAATAAAAGTAAATACTGCTCTTGAAATTTTTTTCCTTATATATACCTTTATAAAGAATCTAAGTAATGGTAAAGTTAATTTTATCTAAACTTTTCTACTTTTCATGAAACATACACTTATATGCAGTTGACCCAACTTAATATCATTGCAGTTTATTCACTTGTTAAATTATCCTTCACGTTTTTCTTATTTTAAACATACTTAATTAAAAATAATTTTCTTCGATTTATTTTGTTTTCCCATTTTTAAATATTCATACATAAATATACAGTAAAGTTTTAATTTATAACAATTTAGTAGCACAAAAGACACAACCATAACTGTTAACATAATATTAAGAAAAATCAAATATTGTTGTTTGTAAATGACAGTTTTCACTTATAACTAATGTTACATTTATTTTTCTAGCCTTTTTATTTGTCATTGTGATATAAAAGTGAAGAAAATACAACAGATCTGTACAGTTAACAAACAAAAATTTCAAAACAATTAATATAAAGACAGTAAAATATTATGCTACCCTATATTATATAAATTATAACGCTATGAAATATTACTTTCACGCCATCATTGGATTCTCTTAACACAATTAAAAAATGAAAAAGCCATATTAAAACAGTCGAAATAAGCAAATGAACAAAATTTGGGCACACTAGATAGTGTTTGTAAATAAACACATGGGTATGATGAACACATGAGCTGGCTATAAGTCTTCAGATCTGATCATTTCAGGGCACTCTGTATTAAGTTAAAAGTATGCTTTTCATGCATAAAGATTATAGTCAAATAAAACAGCCAAGACAAACAAAAATAGGATGATGTGGATTAAAGTCAAATTAAGCATGTAAAGGTGTCTACGGTGTCACAGTTCGAAGTCAAACCTTAGCCTCCATTTTTCCCTGTCCTTGGCAATCGATGTCCATCGTTTTATTTTAAGTAAATCATCAGCATTCCTCGCCACTTCATCAATCCAGTGTCTTGGGTCTTCCGACAGGCCTTCTACCCTCGATCTGACTAAACAGTACCTTCCTAGGTATACGGTTGTCTTCCATCCTAATGACGTGTCCTGCCCATTGCAATCTATGCAGTCGGATGGTGGTGGCCAGATCATTGTCTTTATACAGCTTGTATATACGTCCTCATTGTGACCCATTCTCCATATCCCATTTACTTAGATTGGTCCATATATTCTCCTCAAAATTCTCCTTTCAAAAGTATTGACTATGTTAGCGGCTTGTTTGTTCAGAGTCCAAGTCTCGCTGCCATATGTTATCACCAGTCTAATCATAACTTTATATAATGTGACCTTGGACTGATGGTGGATATTCCTTGTCTTGAATATAGACGTCAATGAAGCAAATGTTCTATTTGCGGGCTGTATCCTTTTCCTTATTTCATTTACTTTTCACACTTACCATGTCTTCTTCATTTCCAATGCAGTGGAGTTTGGATACTCTACATGATCTTTTCTCCACCTCTACTACATGGCTATCACCACCTGTTGGGAGCCTTTAGATTTTCTTTTAATCTCCTTTTATTTATTTCCCAAGTTTCAAGCCTGTAGATGACTATGCTTCCTGACACAAGAGTAAATAAACTTCTTGGTTTTGCAGGGTATTTTATCAATCCACAACACAGAATTCAGCTGTTTTACAACCATCTTCCACTGTTTTATTTAGTTACTGGCATCTTCATCAATATTACCATCTTTCGTAAATTTAATATCAAGACACTTCACAAACTTTTGTTTGTACTTTCTCAGTAACTGTACCTGCTCTATATTTTGATGTTGTGAGTACACTACAGTATCGATACCTCATGCAGCAAAGAAGTGTGCAAATGGGCACTGCCCTAATAACCGTACCCACACTCACTTTCTATATATTGACTGTGCAATTATTGACATTGATATGTAGTAAATATCATATAGTTTTAGTTCAATAATATAATTCATATCTGGGACATCTCATGAGAAATGATCAGAGATTTTACTTATTGCAGTCCATACTACAGGGAAAAGTTCTTGGAACGAGAGGAGTTAGGTGACCAAGAATCTCATGGCTGAGAAATTTAAGGACCTGGTTTGGCATGAATACAACTGACTTATTCCGTGCTGCAGTACAGAAAGTTAAAATAGTCTATATGATATCCAATATCCTAAATGGATAGGAAACTATCAGAAGAAGAATATAATTCGTGAAAATTTATTTTTGTATGTTATAAAATAGATGTAGTAGAATTTCGATCTACTGTACATACATAAATTTTGTATGTAGAATTCCGATCTGACGATGAGCTGTGAACCTTGAAAGCGCTAATCGTGATAATTTTTATATAGTGGTGTGCAACAGTGATCATTCTGCTTGTGATTTCAACCACTAACACAACTTTCTTCATTAAACTTCTGTTATAAAATAGTTTGCTGACAACTACAATCATGTTTCACTGTCATATTTTTTACAAAAAATGTTTCTAGCAATAATATAACTCAAATGTGTGCCTGTGATGCCAAAAATTGGTGCTGTTAGGTTAACATGCAAACTAAAATTACATATGAAACCAATATGCCTTTAAAACAATACTCATTTTATGTGAAATCCAAGTAAAAAAAAAACAACTCAAAGTAAGGTGCCTGTTACTATACACGTCTCCCTTTTTATGACAGATCTCGTTTTTTTTTCAATAATTCTCATTTTTTGTGCACATCACAGACAAAGTAGCTAACTCAAAGTAAGGCTATACTATAATGCTATACATATTCCCATGTGTTTTGTGTTTTGCACAAAATTTGCTTCCAGTGAAGTTTTCAAGATTTTATAATTAACAAATCTTTTTTTCATTTGTTAGTACTTTGTTTTTGTGTTCTTTTAATCTTGCTATTCAGAAATAATTGTATTTTTCACTTTTTCTGCTGTTGTTTTTTGTTAAAAATATGTTATGTTCTTTATTTTTGATGTTTCTCTCTTTCAAGCATTATGTGGACACATTAAATGTCATATATTTCTCAACCATGGCTTTTATTTCTTTAAACAGTCACCTAAAAAACAAATTCCATTATTATATAACCCCACAAATGAAAACAATACGTATTTTCGCTTTACATTAAGAAATAGAATAATATTCAACTAGTATACTTCTTCTACTTCACATAGTAGTACATCAATACAATCATGTATTCAAAACATCAAAAATGTAGTGTGAGTACAGATATTGAGACAGTTCCGCTTAGTGTAATGTGAAAATACATATTGTGTTAATTTGTAAGAATGTTTCAGTTTATTATTTTAAGAAACGTAAACTCATGGTTGGCAGAATATAACATTTAATAAGTAAAAACAATGACTGTAACAGACTGACATTTGTTACATTCTCAGCACACATAAAAAAAATACAACTAAAAACAGACTGAACTAAGTATCGTGACATTCATGCATTTCCTTCTTCTTCGTTTATAAGTATGTTGAACCTACACTTAATATGTTGTTCATAATGGATGAACTTTATTATCATGGAATTATATTTAAACCTCACATGACAGAAGAACATGTCTCTTTACGGACTGTATCGTAACAATATATATGGAAACAGTACGAGAACATTGGAAAACTAGTATGGGACCAGAAAAAAGCAAAAACCACAAGCAGATTTTGACAAAAAAAAAAAATTACTGTAAAATGTGTAAAATTTACTGTTCAAACCAAAAAGCGAGTTCTGTCACAAAAGGGAGACATGTATAGTAACCTGTCTTACTTCTAGTCAGTTTTCTTTGTGATTTACACAACAAAGCGAGTATTATTTTAAAAGTTTATTGGTTTTCCTGAGGCCTTTCAGTCAAGTCTGTTAATCTAACAACACCAACATTTGCTGCTACGATTTTGCTGGGGAAACACTTTGCATTAAAATAATATATGACAATGAAAAACGATTACAACTGAAAACAAACAATTTTTTAACATAAACCGATAAATTAACATGCTTTCTATTATTTTACTACAATTGTTGCGATATTACAGAACATTATACATGTTTCTCGGCTATTCTAGTGGAACCAACTGTAATATTGTGTGCATACGTGATTCTTAATAGGCGTCAACAAGATTGTTCTAGACTCACCACTCCATGCACACTGTGTTTAAGGCCGCAAGCACTTACGCTCTAGTGTTGACGCGTATTATGGATTATTCTGGAATTTCAGCGGGGTATAAATACGGGTGCTTAGCAGTTTGAGTGGCGATTTATTCCAGTAAGGTTTGAAGTATTGTGGCGAAGTGTTATGTGTTTTATAATTGAGCGGGACTCTTATTAGTTGACATTTTTATTGCGTGTGAACAATTTTTATTTGATTTTTTGTAAGAGACTATCATGTTGATTACAAATTGTTAATGGTGATAATTAATGCTGGTTTTTAGTGACTTGATTGGTGTCTTGTATTTTGTTTTTCACTGTACCATACGACGATCAGTTAGACCTATGTAACAATATCTACGATTGTACAATCGAAATATCGAAAATTAGTGAGCGTACCATTATTATTAGGAAAGTACTTTTTTTTTATAAAGTGAATCTACAGTTACATAGGTTTTTCAATTTCAATAACCGGCTATCCAATTTTATGTTGACACCCCAAGATCTGTACTCTTCAATGAGTTTTCAGATCATGCAATCAAAGCTAAGTTCATCTAATGCCACCATGACCTGATTCATCTACAAACAGAAGCTTGTATAAAGTCTTCATTAATCCAGATCCTCATTTCACAACAGTGCCTTTCCGCCTGCCTAAGGCTACATTACAGTAGGTGGTGTGGACCATTCCTGCCTTAAACGTTTTGTTACTTCAAGGTCTTGCAACACCTTATTCCCAACACTTTAACAGCACTGACACATTCCTCGCAGAACTTATGTTCTGCTTCAAATACAAGCAACGCTAATATCTATCTGTTAAGGACCAAAATATCCTATTACATTATGGAACATAAGTATTTTACATAAAAGTTTTTTACCCTATTGTCTGTACCAGTTTTCGCTTGTTGTGACCTTCATCAGAGGCAGCGACAATGAGCGCTGTCTGTTCTCAATAAATCAATGAATGTTAGATACACACAGCTGTTTCAAGCAATACACAGTACCGGTACCACTATAAACCCTTATGTATGGAAACTACTCTCCAATGTGTATCACGGATTCTACTTGATTTTTCACAATTTTTTAATATAATCATCCAGTAGAATTCCTTACACTAAGTGTATAATAATTCTCATGTTATTTTCTGATCAACCCTTTTGTATAGTAACGTCATGTTAGCTATTTTGTAGAAGATTTATATACGGAGGCCTTAAAGAACAACAAAAAAAACATGTAATGACACAAATCCCTTCACTCCATGTCAAACCAAGGCAAATATTTAAAATGATGTTGGGGCCACTGGCAGCACCATTTTACATCACTAGTAAAAAAAAAGCATCACTGCACAGTGAAAGCATGTCCAACATCTTTTTATAAAAATATAAATAAATATAAACTTATGAGAAATCAAATCAGTAGCCTATTAAAGGATTTTTATGTTTATTTTATCCATCATGTTAATTTATCTCATTCATGAAAAACTGTCATGAGTTGCTCATTTGCCATATGGCTTTGTAGCTCACCTGCCGTAAGATTTCTAAATTGCTTCAAAAAAGATTTTTCCTCTCTATGAAGTGTGGTGCATTACTGATCTGTTAATCAACACCCACTCTATATGAAAACACCAAATCAAGAATTAATATTACAACCACTCCTTTATCATGTGCAGCTACCGGTAAATAACAATTATGCAATTTAACTGTACCTATATGTATATAATAGAATAATCCATTTACTGTAAATATAAATACAAGAGCTATTCAAAAATTAACCTCCAATTAACTGGTAAAGAAAAACAAAAAGTACAAAAATATTCTGTTGTACACAAAAGTTGTACCTAGCCAGACTTTATACACTGTCTGGGAGTGTATCAGTCTTGATTTGGCCGCATATACGGTTTTTACACAATTTTCTGCTAGTACTGGTTGGGACTTCCCATGAAGTGGGAGCCTTTCGAGTACACCAAGTCTGCCCTATGTGACACTTAGTGCACATGAAAATAGTGTCTAGAGCTTAATAAAGTCACTTCAATAACTCAGTGCCTCACACTATCTCTGATACGACAGCGATTAGTCGGGATAGTGATGCGAACCATCATCTACATTGGACCATTCGGGTCCA
Organism: Magicicada septendecula; assembly: GCA_034769895.1. NCBI lineage: Eukaryota > Metazoa > Arthropoda > Insecta > Hemiptera > Cicadidae > Magicicada > Magicicada septendecula. The sequence continues at coordinate 834,014,278 of CM068368.1, forward strand.
TGGTTCTATGCAGCCTAGCAGTGTTCAAATGGTTTAGCAGCCTCCATTGCGTTGCATGAGAACCTATTGTCTGACACCATCCAACAGTTTGGGCCATAGTCCAGCAGATGATGGAATGTTTTACCAAATAGCGCCATATACCTTAAAGCTGGTGGGAGAGGCACTGACACACTTCTCTTGGTCACACTCAAATATAAATGACCAATGTGGGTCATAGGATAGTCCAAGCCAATAAAGTGTATTTCACCACATCAAGTCTCTTCAGATCCAAAGACATCCACAGAAACATGAAACTAAGGATATACAAATCAATAATAAGACCCATCCTAACCTACAGCTCCGAAACGTATATCCTGAACTCCAAACCAGCAAACACTCTCGATATCTTTGAAAGAAAAATATTACGAAGAATCCTGGGGCCAGTTAATGACGTACACGGCTGAAGAATAAGATATAACTTTGAATTGTATCAAATGTATAAAGAACCACCGCTAACACAATACATAAAACTACAGCACCTAAGGTGGGCTGGTCATGTAGCCAGGATGGGGGAAGACAGAATACCATGAAAACTATTGAATACCAGAATCCATTGAAAAAGACCAGTGGGAAGATGAGAAGAAGATGGGAGGACGCGGTGGATGAGGATGCGAAAGAAGTACTGAAAGTGCGTTCCTGGAGGAGGATGGCTACCGACAGAAGAGAATGGGGGGGAAATTGAAGGAGGCCAGGGCACAACAAGGGCTGTAGTGCCATAGAAAGGGGGGGGGGGGAGAGAGAGAGAGAGAGAGAGAGAGAGAGAGAGAGAGAGAGAGAGAGAGAGAGAGAGAGAGAGTGTGGGCCATGGATTTGCACATAGCAATATAAAAGGATATTGTTTCCAATGTGCATATGCCATGTTGCTAAGGTAACCAGTTTGTGTTACCAACCGATTGGAATTTAATTTTTGAATAGCCCTCGCACAACATATCTATTATTACATAAAGAAGTCTGACATGTGAACACAATATTACAGATATACATCATACACATTTTTAAAAACATTAAAAATTACAAAAATGGTCACTTAACTGTTGTGATCTTGTTTTTATCTTCATCATAGAATACAGTTATTGCCATCATGCACACATTACTGTACTTATTGGAGTTGCACAAAACATACACATCTTTTCATCTCTGCTTCAATACAATCGTGTGTGCTACAAATTGTATATAATAATACTTAAATGGTATTACTCATGAATTACATTTAACCACATAAATCTGTCATTAATAACCTATTACAGTAACTCAGTTTTGTTGTAGTAATCATTTACTTAAGTATACAATTAGTAAACATGTCAAACTGTAACATGAAGCGACACTGTGTGGCAGAGAAAGTCAACGTGTGAATGACACAGCAACTGTTACTACTATATAAAAATAATTTTTTTCTTATGCACGTATTAATTTATAAACACACACAAATTGCAGGTAAACAACAGAAGGGTGTAATCAGGCCTGGCTCCAGGCAGGGGCAAACCATGCCACCGCCCAGGGCAGCAGATTCCGAGACTCGCCTGAGTGGTCTGGCGATTATATCTATAGAACATCAGTTAGCTGAATCACTTGGTTACAACAAAGTCATAAAGGAGTTTGCCAGTGCAAAAGCTAGACGAGTATTTTTTAACTAAGGTATATGATACATTACTTTTGTTATATTTCAGTCATCATGAATTTTAGTTAGTATTTTCATTTAAGTCATCACATAGTGTAACGGGACAAACTGATGAGGGTATATAATTTATAGCTTTCCATTTTTATTTAACAAGAGTATATTTTTGGTAACCGACTGTAGCTCCGTGCGAGGGACGGAATGGTACAGGAATGCAGACTATCAACGAGGGTGCGTATTCACGCATATGTGCGCACGTGTCGGCCAACTTTCCCAGTATGAAAGACACGTACATACATTCCATAACCGCACATGAGATGGAAAGAGCCAATCAGCGTTCGAATTTACGAACACGTGGCCAGCGAGACGGGCTGCGGAGTGGACCCACGCTTCGCCTGACGCTGGATATTGAAAACGAGTCTTCAACCTGTACAGTCGTTAATTCAACCATAGTCTCGGATGAGTTCTTGGTAGGCCGAAAAAGTATTAAAGTAGGCCTACCAAGTAGTGTAAAAAGTACAACCAGTGTTAAATAATGAAGTGATGATTAAATGACGTTAAACTTTGGTCGGAGTTGAGAGTGTTTAGTGAAAACAGTTCCGGACAACATTTGGATATTACGCAAACAAGTATAAAGGCAGATTCATTTGGCCAAAACATTATAAATCATTAATGAGCTCATAAATAAAACGGGGGTAAAATTAATTAATAGAGTGAGAGTGTGTGTACGAAAAAAATAATGGGAAAAAATAACGTAATAGTACTGGTTTATAAGTAGGGGTTATTATTATAAGATACGATGTAATAGATGTCAATAGAAAGAAGTAATTAAAATAAGAGAAAGAAAGAAGTAATTCAATTTGAATAAATGAATAAGATGTGTTTTAACAGAATATAACCATGTGTTAGTGTAGTTATTTCGTCGTTACCATTTCCTAGTGTTCTGTGCTGAAAAATTCGTCTAACGTTTCCGGGAATCTTCTGAATTGGGGGGAAGTCAGATGGCAAAATTGTCCAGTTTTAATTAAGGAAGAGTGTAAAGGTTTCGATGTATAACCTAAAACATCGTGGCGACCCTGAACTTCTGTTGGTGTTTTTTAAAGAAGGTAAGTAGCGAGAAGGAAGCTCGCAAGGTAAGGTTCTGGCAGAGTATTATTTTATTATAATTTTATTTATTAATAAATTTGGTGTAAATTAACAATATGCATACATTTTTATTGTCTCACGATTCCTTGTATTGTCTCTACAACTTTTATTGTAGCCGTTCGCCGCATCATAAACGCGAAAAAGTTCTAGTTATTTGATAAACACAACAATGCAAACATTTCTAGTCATCATTTGAATGCAGTCGCCGTATCTTTAAGTAGGTCTAGTGTGTGTGAATGAGTTCAAAGTTAAAACAGGGAGGGAGCGGCACTCATAAATACTGCACAGGGCAGGAGAAGCGCTGGGGCCGACCCTGGGTGTAATATCTTTTATAAACAAGTATCCCGTGTCCTTAAAACTTATAAAAAACTTCTGCCAACTGATCAATTAATATATGGAAACTCAACTGACCTGATCTTCAATGAAGATAATTGTACTATGTCCGAAGGTTAACAATATTTGACAATTATGAATACGTTAAAATGCCAACAATCAAAATATTATTGTCTTACATATAATATAGATCAGCACTTTTGGCCTTGTTAAAAAAAATATTGTAATTCACAAAATAATAAAAAAATATATTCTTGTAAAAATTTGTGTTATTATTAATAATAATATAAAATATATATATACAAGAAAAACATGACTATTATTTTTATGTGTATATTTATGGTATATACCTTGTTTATTCATAAAATATACCATTTACAAATAAAAAAATGATAACATTAACAGATTAACGACAACAGTCACAACTATAAGTCAAGAATTTCACTTGTCTACAAAGTGCGAAGACGTAAGCTGAATTTGGTACTTTAAATTTCAAAAAGCCTTTTGGACTGTCAACAATAGTCTGAAATATTATTAATCTCAATTCCACATTCATTTCACTAGTAAGACAGCTACATAATGTCAAATTTGATGTTTATATCTTTCAGCAACTATCTACATCTACATTCACCAAGTCTGTGAACTGCCTTGTTTATCTTGACAGTGATTGTAAAAGACTAGGAGTGTCCAAGAGTGAGTCAGAAGAAACTTAACTTGATGCTGAGACCTGCACAGGTAATGACATAATTACCCCCACTTCATCAGTGACTAGAGACAGATAGGTGGTAACAGTTTGCTGCCTCACTCACACGCTGACTTTCTGTGTCACAGTCACTTCATAACAAAACATTTCTTCACACTTCTGATGTTCTCATTGGAAATCGATTTACATTTTAACTTTGTTGATTGTGTTAACTGCAAGTAGGCCTACTCAGTTATTCTAGAAACAAAAGTCATTTCCAGTTTCCAATCTATTTTAGCGGCACAAATACTTTTGTCCTCACAAAGTGCTTTGGAAGTCATTATACATTATGTGTGCTCCTACCAATACATGCACTGTGAAACACTAAAAAACTGTTTGCACATGTGCGAAATGAATGAAAATATTGTTAGCCTTGCAATGAGGTGCTTAATCCACGGTGCATCTCAAGCTTACTCTTCAAAATCTATCATAAGAAATTATTCCACTTATGAATTTCTTGAGGTTTCGGAACAGATGAAAAATCAGAGGGGAGCAAATTGGTGAATAGGCTGAATGTTCCACCAGTTCATACTGCAAATCCCTGATTTTCCCCCATCACCAAAGCAGATGTGTGTGCTGACACAATGTCCTGATGAAAAAACAAGATTTTTTTCTTTGGTAAACCAGGTCTTTTTTATGAAGTGTTTCAACCACTTTAAGATGGCATGTATGATATTCACCAATGAACATCTTTATTTTTCAACATAACTGATTAAAAATATTCCATTTACCATTCAAAAAAGAAATTGATACTAAAATGTTACCTGCACATGGCATAGTCTTTGCTTTTATGTTGTGCAGGATAACCAGCCTCTGCCTATTGTGTAACGATGAACCCATGTTTTATCCATAGTTATACAATGGAGAACACAATCAGTTTTTTTTTTGTTAACACTGCAAATTCTCTTCACAAACTTTCATTTGCATATGTTAGCAAATGTGTCACCCACCTTGCACATAGCTTCTTCACACATAAAACTTCAGTTAATATGTGATATACCTACCCTTTTAACCCTTTCACACTGTTTTATTTATTAATCCTCACCTTCTGAACAATCTCTTCAGCCATCCTGAACACGGATCATCATCAAGATGGTACCATTGCATTTAAATTTATCGTTCTATTTTTTCCTGTTGAAAATAAAGCAGCAGTGTCCCTTTAAATGTTTACTAACCTGCAATAAATTTTTGTTAGTGATAAAGCAGCTTTCAGAAAAAAACATATTGACTGCTGGATGTTCAAATCATTCCATTTCAAAACTCTTCTATTTTAAACAATATATAACAAAAACTATTTGACAGAATAATTTTCATGTTTACTTATAACCTATGTACAACTAGAACTTTAGTCGTTGTCACCACTGCTATATATAGGCAAGGTCAAGAACTTATTGGACTCTTTGTATACACTGGAGCCTATATGTTGCTTACCCTCGATTATAATTATTTCCCTCATGTCATATAAATGTCCAATGGCAAACAAGGATACTTTACAATACTTTCCCATAGATGTTTTCCTTCACCTTCACTAACAAGAACTTCTTCATTGGTTACACTGTCACACCACTGTATTTTCGTCAACTTCTTATACAGCATATTTAGAATGTGGGCTTCTGCATCCCCTTTACCTGTGTTCCTGCTGCCCACGTTTCTGAATTTTAAAACGTTATGCTCCTCCTTACACAAGTCCTTTGGGATCCTTTTTTTTGTTCTCAGCTTTTTGATGATGATGATAATAATAATAATAATAGCTTTCTTATTTCTCCAGTATTTCTTATTTATACTTCCACTGTTTCAAGATCACCGTTTCCACTATTCTCATAACAACATACAGAGGTGGGTATTAGCCTAATTTCCAGCGTTACACCAGATGGCCAAGATCTTGATTTCTGCCTGCTCCTCCACAAGAAAGTTGACTGTGCCTGGTCGCAGTAGGCTACCTAACTCAGCCTCTGTGTGCAAGCCACTGACCTGCCTAAGACTCCTCCAACTTCAAAACAGATATAACCCTAATGTATACCCTAATAACCTAATATAACATATATACATCACATCAGGGCAGGACCCGGATTACACTGGCAAGATCAAACCACAAGCCTAATAATTTTGAACAGAGATGATACGCCATTCATTAATACAGTCGGCTTACAAGATCTGTTCCAAAAGCATTTTGACGGTGGGAATCATTTTTCTAGACTAGTCTTAAAAATTGTTTCACTTTGGATATAAACAAGCTTTTTGCTAAAAGTGATGACCTAGTTTTATCATCATCCTCTGACTCCTAAGTAGAATACACAGCCTCTACAAATGCTCTACATCCACATCTTTACGGCCCTGAACCTCTGTTTACTTCCATGTGCTATTTGCAGCCTCCGTTCATTTTTCACTGTCATCTGCCATGTAATCGTTGGTCTTCCTCTCATTCTGCTTTGCTGCAGGTTCCATTCTATAATTTGTTTTGCTTATTATCATGAGATTGCCGAAGAGTGTGACCAACACCATTTATTCCTTTTTACTTTCCATTTAATAGGTATTTAATAGGGAACTGTTTGGTGATCTACCATAGTCCTTCATTCGACATAATGCTTGGCCTCCATATTTCATGATGAAACACACCCATTTGTTTACAAATGTCTAGAGCTTATGAGTGTGTCAGCACTAGAAATTTCCACACCTCACACCCATACAATAGGACAGACCAGTGGTTCCAACTTCAGAGCCCTTGGGGACCACAATTAAAGCGAATCGACTGGGAGGCCATCATATGCTATGTCCACACTTGTGCGCTTCCAACTTAAACTTCGCTTTCAATTTTCAATTCTGCTTTCAACACCGAGTAGTTCTTACGCATGCGTTAGACCGAAAGTACTGAACGCATGCCACAAAGTGTCTACACCTGTGCATCACAGTTGTCAATGTTTCTCCAGTGTAAACGTGAAAATGGACATGACTGATACTGCTATGTTAACAGGTATAAGTGCTACATTTTTAATGCTGAAAAGAATTAGAAAAAGGCGTGAAAAATATCAATGGTCAATATGGTTAAAAGATTATTTAAGACCGCGGAATTCTGGAATTAAGAGAGACCTGGATGGTAACGTTCTGTTTAAGAGCTTTACATGAATGTCTAGAATGAACTTTTACATGCTTTTACAAATGGTGAAGCCTAAGATTGCAAAAGAAAATACTCGCTTTAGAGAATCAATACCAGCTGAAGTGAAATTAGCAATCACACTTAGGTATTTGGCTACTGGTGATTCATTTACTTCTTTGATGTACTTATTTAAATTATCCAGGCAATTCATTTCATTAATGCTTCCCAGGGTTCTTTCACAGTCAGTTCATACTTCGTAACCAAAACAGTGTAAACATCATTCCTTTTCATTTTGTTTGTATAACTTTTTCTGTTATGTTCCATAAGGGACAATGTGACCTATAATCTTCAATAAAGGCCAACGTTTGTTCTGGCGACATGGTAAACAATAAACACAGTCACAGAAATCACGAAAACAGAACAAAACCTTTCTGTAAAACTATGAAGTTGCACAGAATGTCGAAAGAAGATACACTGGTGGTGGAAGCACATGTGTTACTGAATGCGTCACTAAAAACGGTGACTTTCAACTGATTTTGAGGCATGCTTTGTACATGCGTTACGTTTGCTAGAGGAAGGTCCTACTGCACATGCCTCAAATGCATGAAAAGCACACTAGTGTGGACACAGCTATAAGCAATCAATTTTCAACAAGTAATGTAAAAACAAACAAGGCAATATATAATTTTAAATAAGTAAAAGACGTAGTTTACACATTTAATGGTATCTTACTACATATCTTTAAGGTACCCGAAGATATAAGAAAGATATTAAACATTGTATATTTATACATAACTGTATCAAATATATTGTTACGGCATCACAGAACAATCTACGTGTTTGTCGAACGTTCCAGAGATCCAGAATGTAAGCGTGAGGCGTACGTGCTGCTAGACGCATTTTGCGAGAATCTTCTCGACTGTGCCGGGCTTCGCTCGGGTGCTCGGCCTGTGTCAAGGCTGTAGTTAATTACATAGTTCACACGAGAGATAAGACGCAGTTTGGAAGCTTCTGGAGTGAGCGGGACTATAAATACATGGAGTAGCGGCCTTAGTTTTCAGTACAGCTGCGATATATTTCCAGAGCGGTTCGAGTTATTACTGTGTACGTTCAAGTAGTTATTACTGAAGTGTTGCGTTTTATAATCGGACGGTATAATTATAATAAATTGAGTTTTAATATTAGTGGACATTTTATTGCATGTGAACAATTTTCATTTGATTTGTTGTAGAGACTGTGTTGTTAATTACGAACTGTTTTACTGTAACAATTAAAGGTGTGATTAGTGACTTAATTGGTGTCTTGTACTTATTTTGTTTCCACTGTACCTACAACGATCAAGTAGACCGTCGTAACAGTGGTGTCAGAACTGGGATAGAACGGTTAACAGTGGACACTTTGTACAAGACGAGTGTATTTTGTAATTAATCGGAAAACAATGGATGCCAGTCAGATGATGGAAAATTTACAGGCGTTGCTGTTACAGACAGAAAAACGACAAGACGAGAAAGCGGAATTGAGACAGAAAACCCTCCTGCTGGAAGCAGAGGAAAGACGCAGGCAGGAGGCGGAAGAAGCAGAAAGACGACAAAAAGAAGAACGAAGACAAAAAAGGGAAGAAACAGAGGAACGACGTAAGCAGGAAGCAGAGAAATGTAAACGTGAAACAGAAGACATCAAAGCATTAATACAGGAGCAGAAACAGATGCAAGAACACAGTACCGCAGAATTGAGTCTCCTATGAGGTGAGCTTAATAAACAAGTTACTAAAATATCAGAGGTACAAGAATCAATGACATTAAAAATAGCTGAAGTAGAAAAATCTGTCTTGACTGTGGAAGAAACTATGTCAACAAAAATATCTGCAGTAGAAAACTCAATGGCAAACATAAGAGAACACATTAAAAGTGAAGTTGAGCAGTGCCTGAAAATGCAGCCAAAACAACTTTGTGAAATAATTGTACCAATGATAAAAACAGAAAAAGACGCAGAAAATAAGTCAACTGAGAAAGTAACTTTACCTGCAGTAAGGATAGTTCATGTCAAAGCTCCAACCTTTGACGGAAGTAGTCTCTGGGCAACATACCTCCGCCAATTTGAAGCTGCTGCATGCGCAAATAATTGGACAGAGAAAGACAAGGCTGTTTCACTCGTTCTTGCATTAAAAGGACCTGCGGCAGAATTACTACAGAAAGTGCCACCTGACAGCCAGAACACCTATGACGAGCTGATAAAAGTTCTAGAATTACGCTATGGTGATAAACATTTGCGAGGTGTACTACGCTCATTTGAGAACAAGACGACAACGTTCCGGGGAGAGTCTTCAAGAGTTTGAAGCAAGTATCGACAGATTGATTAGATTGGCCGATCCTGAAGCACCAGAAGACTTCCGAATAAGGTTTGCGGTGCAGACATTTATTGATGGCATCAGAGATTGTGAACTTCAGCAAGTGTTACGAATGGCAAGACACCGAAATAGCTCAGAAGCTCTTGTTCACGTCCTAGAGTTTGAAGCTGCCAAGTCAGCGTCCCGTTACATTAATGGGTTTGTGCCATCACATTGCCGTTACGATGGGTGCAGAAAAACAATGTTGTCGGACAAACAATTCAAAAGTTCAAGAGAGTCGCAATGATTTGAAAAAGACAGAAGACCGAAATGTTACAACTATGGAAAACGTGGTCATCTACAGGTAGACTGTTGGGAGAAGAAGATACTGAGAGAAGAGACTGATCGCACCAATTGGAGAAGTAAAGCCCCAGAACAGCACAGTTTCCACGCTACATAAGATCAGTGGAAACTTGATTGTTAATGGATTTGCGGATGGTAAACCAACATCATTTACAGTTGACACGGGCGCAACAGTGTCCATTGTGCCCTCTGTCTTAGTCAGTAACCGCCATCCTCTAATTAGCTCTTGTACAATACAGACTGTGACTGGAAGCCCCGTCAAGGTGCTAGGAAAGGTAGACATACGTGTACGCCTGGGTCTTCTTGAGTTTAGCTACCAAATGCTCGTTGCAGACATTGTCGATGAAGTGATTCTTGGCACGGACATTATGAATGCCTATGGATTCGTTGTGGACTTAGGAGAGAATGTCCTGAGGTTGGCCAAGAGAAGATAAAGCTTTGGATGGCTAAAATGACAGGGTCTACCAACCATTCGATTATGCGAGTGGTATTAGTCTATATTTAGTTTGTCGCTCAGCTCAAACTAACTTTTAAGACAAATATAAGGATGGATATTTTTGAAGAAACCTCATATGAAAATACAGAAACTGACTCTGTGAAACATTCACTCATTGTGTAAAAATTAACACCTGCATTTGAAAAAAAAACAACATTTTTATAGTAATTATAAATTAACAGAGAACATTATCACACACTATTAGCTATTACAAACACAATGCAATTATGTAGAGCAGACTTCACTATAAAAAAACATACAAATTTGTCTAAAAAGTATTGAGACTGTTTGTATAAAACAAATTTTATTTTAGTTCTCTTGGGAGGTTTACCCACACACGGAGATATTATTTGCATTGAGTGAAACAGTACTGGAAGTCTTTAACTGTCAAGGTCTTTAGTTGGCTCGTTGGATAGTCTCTATACTTTCAAAACAGTAATCCCACAGTTGGCTTTAATTTTTAGAAATAAAGGAAACAAAAAATACTCAAATGTATTGACATCAAGGGAGTAAGGAGGCTGCGCTATCACAGGAATCCCCATTTTGGCTAAACACTTATTCACATGAAGTGTGATGTGATAGTGAACATTCTTATGAAGAAGCTGTAACGGTACATAGGACCGTGTAGGAATTTGTCGGTACAGGCAAAATTAATTTACTGTGACTTAATGCATTAAAATTGGTGAGGTTAAAATTTCCCTGTATATATCACGCTATGCAGTTTACCAGAGCAACTCGACTTCAACGTCATGGGCGTACGTGACAGACGACACATATTTGGACACAGCAATAGTCGAACAATATGAAAACGTCATAATACATACGACAAACGTAACCACGGTGATGACGATTAATCCCTTCCAACTGCCGAATTTGCAACATAATATCCGTCTCAGTATTCAACATACACTCAGAGCGTTAGCACGCTAAAAATTCGCTGGTACCCTTTTGCCAGCCAAAGTGTTTTGAACAATACCAAAAATGTAATTAACAAGTAGCCAGTACCTTTGAATGTAACAAGCAACGTAAAATGTAGATTCAGTGCAGTGAAAGGACAGACAAAACCGTAAAGTACGCCGACCACCTGCTTGAGATGGAGAACGTCTGAGGAGAGACTGATTATCAGGAAAGTTCGAAATTTATAACCATATTCATTTGATTAAATTGAGCTCAAAATTCTAATTAAAAAATGTACCGCTGATTAATGTATGGGGAAAGATAGAGAGTGTGTGAGTGAGAGAGAGAATGCCGGCATTTATAAGGAAATGAGGCATTGGTTTATGTTGTAAGAATATAATCTGAAACTTAGTAAATAAAATAAACTATACTGCAGTTTAATAAAAATGCGCTTGTTAAGAATTAAATACAAGAGATGAATAATTAGTTGAGAGGAAGTGCATAGCCGCCATTTTGTTTTGGGTGTATCAGGCTCCATTTTGATTTTGTAAACGTTAATAATGGCAATTCAGAAATGTTAAAACAAAAGTTTTATTTCACATACATGGTGTTAGACTCATTATTTCGAAAAATCCCAAACTGTTTCTGTTCTCGCTTAGTAAAGAACCCTGGACCCAAATAAGAAAGTAATGGTGGCCATAACGCCACGTGTACGTGTAACGGATGCGTGTTGTGAATCATATGGTAAGTACAATAATAAAATTATTATTATTATAAAAAGTAAAGTAAAAAAGGTAATTAAAGTTACAATGGTGCCCAAACAGGGACTTTATATAAAGTTTTACTTATATAAATAAGCCAGAAAACAGAAGCAGATTGGGTATCGAATTAATATATAACATAACACGTGAGTAAGAGGTTATATTGTGATTATTAGGTTATGTTGTTGATAGATTAGAGACATATAAAGCAACAATTCGAAACAAAAGATATTTCAACAAAATTTTTTCGTTAAAATGGCAGACAATAATGAAAGTGTCAGTTTGAATGACACAGAAACAGAATCTATGATAATGAGTGGAGTTAATGCAAAATCGATACCGACAATTAGTAAGGTGTCATTAGACGATTTATTCCAATTGATGAAAGTTCAAAGTAACGAGTTAAATGCCAAATTTGATGCACAGAACGTAAAGTTCGATAATTTTGATGAGAAATTTAATAAACTTGATGAGAAATTTAATGAAGTAAAAAACGAAATCAAGAAATGAAATGTTAACTTTGATAAACAAATGGATGAAATGAAAGCACGTTTCGATAAAACAAAAGAGAAAATAGTAGCACTAGTTAATGAGAAGTTTGACAGACAAAAGAAAAAAGTAGACGAAAATTACGAGAGTAAAATGGGAGTAGAGAATAAAATAAATTAAATGAAAATAAAGATGACAAGGTAAGTAGGGGGTGAGAATTATGATAATAGAAGTAAAAATAGGGTGTTAGAAAATAATTGTGTGAATATTGAGAGTGGTGATAAAATTATAATGGGAGTAGAATTTGATAATGAAGTGATAAAAAGTGTTGATGAATTAGAGAGAAAGTATAGAGAGAATTTACAGGTGAAGGGGTTGCAGGGGGTAAAATTTTCCCGTAATGTTGTAGTCGGGGGTGAAGAAAACGCTTCACGCATGTATTTGGAAGACACATGGTCTACAAATAGCCGTCCCTGGATTTTTTGTGCACCTGATAGGTGGTGCGATGATAAAATTGTAGTGTCCCCTTTCGTGTATCATGAGTTCATTGGAAAAGCCCAGATGGATCATGATAACGTTGTGTTACCCTTGGCATGGTATGAAATAGGTCAGTGGGGTTGTGAGAGGTATTGTGATGAGAGAGAGAGAAAGAGGGAGATGGAGTTATTTAGAGTAAATAGAAATTATGAAGAGTTTGTCGAAAGGTTAGGTGGAGAGAGAAGTGATAATAATAGCAAGTACTTACTTTATATTGAAACTAAGATAGTAGGAGATGATGTTGATAACAATGAATTATTAATTTACCTGATTATGACAAATTATACTAAGGGCGACAGGACCATACTCTATGATGACATGTTAAATGATGAAATAATATGGGATAAGCCTATTAATTCAAACGATATTGTGGAAAGACATCAAAAATTAAATGAGTATTATATTGATAGTACTAGTATTTGGTATTCAATAAAAAATAATGTATGTAGACCTAAGATTAGATTATTATATGATGATGGTGGATAAGTGTTTTATTGTGTTATGAACATTTAATTATGTGGACAGTGTGGTTTTAAAATGGATTGTATTATGAACTGATTAATGGTTAATGATAACAAATCATAAGTTGGATTGTATATATTTTTATGTGTCAATGTTAAATGTATTTGTGTACTACATTATGTTGTGTATTATGGGTATTTTTATGTAAACCATGTATGTAATAGGAATGATTAGTAGATGATTAAACATAAATAGGGTCATAGAGTGTGTGGCTAGGAGGTTGCTATAGGGGTAGCAACGGTAACAAATATTAAGCATTAAGTATATTCTTCGTATTGTTTAAATTAGCAGCCATCCTTACTATTTCTTTTATGAATTTGCTAACTGCTATAATTTTTATTGTTCGCCTAAGCTTTTCGTCATCACTGACATCTTCAGGTCTTAAACAACGTCTATCAACTGTACGTTGTAGGCTTTTATAAAGAACGCAGCTAGAACCAATAGGAGGGGCGATGACATAAGGGGAGGGGCCTAAAGTATAAAAGCCTACAACGTACATTTGATAGACGTTGTTTAAGACCTGAAGATGTCAGTGATGACGAAAAGCTTAGTCGAACAATAAAAATTATCGCAATTAGCAAATTCATAAAAGAAACATTAAGTATATGATGTCGATAATGGGGTTGAATAAAAATATAATTATGATTCTGGTTTAAAGAAGTATTAAAATCAGGAAAACTGATTAATAAAGTTTAACTAGTTAGATTATTTGCCATAATAAAGCTGTGTTTTGAATTATATATGATAGAGATATGGATAAGTTGTTGTTGCTTTTTGAAAACTTAAGGAATTATTTTGCGTGTTATTATCTTAGTATAAGAATATATTTTTTTCTTGTGGTGAAAAGAATAAAGTAGTATTGACTGGAGTCAGAAAGTTGGTAAATGTAGGAATGCCTAAGGAGAAATACCTTCTGTCATAGATCTTGTTTGTTTGTTATTTGAACTTAGGAATTAAGAAAACCAATGCCTCTTAAAATAAACCAATGCAGCTAAGGGGAGACATATCAGTTGTGGATATGGGATTATACGAGGCCACTAGTTAAATTTTTTGTATTCGATGTTTCAGAGTTTAGTGATGCTGTGACAGCGGTCCTGAGCTGGCCTGCGCGTCAGAGCAGGAACGTCAAGTGCCTGAATGGCCTTGCAGTGTTGGGATCTCACATGAGAAGTCCAGTAAGGTCAGGCAGGTACTGTCATCATCATTAGACCAAGGGTAAGTGATTTGTATTTCTTTTATATAAACAGTACAGGGGTTGTGGCTACACATCCGGGCTGATCCCTTTAGAAAGTATGAATGAGTCAATGAGAGTTTTTATGTTTCGACATAAAACCTCTCATTGAGGAGGTTTTGTAATGGTACATAGGACCGTTAGGAATTTGTCGGTACAGGCAAAATTAATTTATTGTGATTTAATGCATTAAAATTGGTAAGGTTAAAATTTCCCTGTATATATCATGCTACGCAGTTTACCAGAGCAACTCGACTTCAAGGTCATGGGCGTACGTGACAGACGCCAAATATTTGGACACAGCAACAGTCGAACAATACGAAAACGTCATAATACATACGACAAACGTAACCACGGTGACGTAAAACAATGCCGTCATCAGCGCTGAACAAAAGGGTGATGACGATTAATCCCTTCCAACTGCCGAGTTTACAACATAATATCCGTCTCAGTCTTCAACATACACTCAGAGCGTTAGCACGCTAAAAATTCGCTGGTACCCTTTTGCCAGCCAAAGTGTTTTGAACAATACCAAAAATGTAATTAACAAGTAGCCAGTACCTTTGAATGTAACAAGCAACGTAAAATGTAGATTCAGTGCAGTGAAAGGACAGACAAAACCGTAAAGTACGCCGACCACCTGCTTGAGATGGAGAACGTCTGAGGAGAGACTGATTATCAGGAAAGTTCGAAATTTATAACCATATTCATTTGATTAAATTGAGCTCAAAATTCTAATTAAAAAATGTACCGCTGATTAATGTATGGGGAAAGATAGAGAGTGTGTGAGTGAGAGAGAGAATGCCGGCATTTATAAGGAAATGAGGCATTGGTTTATGTTGTAAGAATATAATCTGAAACTTAGTAAATAAAATAAACTATACTGCAGTTTAATAAAAATGCGCTTGTTAAGAATTAAATACAAGAGATGAATAATTAGTTGAGCGGAAGTGCATAGCCTAGCCGCCATTTTGTTTTGGGTGTATCAGACTCCATTTTGATTTTGTAAACGTTAATAATGGCAATTCAGAAATATTAAAACAAAAGTTTTATTTCACATACATGGTGTTAGACTCATTATTTCGAAAAATCCCAAACTGTTTCTGTTCTCGCTTAGTAAAGAACCCTGGACCCAAATAAGAAAGTAATGGTGGCCATAACGCCACGTGTACGTGTAACGGATGCGTGTTGTGAATCATACGGTAAGTACAATAATAAAATTATTATTATTATAAAAAGTAAAGTAAAAAAGGTAATTAAAGTTACAAAGCATTCAACTAACAATTGCTCCCCAGACTCAAATCGTTAACCTCAAGTCTATGAACAGTCTGGTGATTTAAATTTAAAAACACCTGGTAATGACATTTTGTTCACAACAATCATTTTTAACATCTAACTTGATTTTAAACATTTTAAAGATCTACATTTTTAACTTTCATCACTTCGTACTGTGCCTGGTTATCCATAATGGGGTTACTTCTCCATATGTGTGAAGATGATGATCATAAGGTTGTTCAAAGATGCTCTGTGCCATCTAGAAATCTGCGCGCATGATGTGGCATCATCTCTTTAAACTTGTGTTAACATGTCAAATCTTTCTGTTATACTGTCTTCGTATTTAACAAAAAATCTGATTGTATTATCCTGCTGAATACGATGCAGTTTTATTTGTGTGACGTGAGACAAAACAAACACTAACAAAAACTACAATACGACCGAATCTGGTAAGGTTAAGAAGTTGGAAAATTTGTATAAAAATAACCAGAGAATGTAGCTATTTGCTGTTGATAGTTTGTCTCACAGTTTCATGACTTGGTGAGAAGTTCAGTCTCGTTACTTTTTACACAAATCTTATTACATCTGCCAATTAGATTATAAGTTAGTCCAGTAGTTGCAACAACATCTTTGGATATGGTGGCACAATTAGCTCTTTGCAGCACAATAATCGCTCATTAACAAATGTTAAAAATTCTTAGAGCAAATTTAATGCAAGTCTATGACTTACAAGTTGATAATAGTTATGCACGCACGCACGCACACACACACACACACACGCACGCACGCACGCACATGCACACAGTTTACGTATATGTAAAACAGTTTGTGTCAACGATATTTTATACTGAATATTCCATACCCAGTGTGTAAGAATTAGGAAATACAAAAAATATAATAGCACACTGGTGCTAACAGACTTTATGGAATCCAGTACTCCTAATACATTTATATTCAGTCCAATAAAATGTATTATACATTATTAAGTAAAAACGCTCATATCATTATCATTATCATTATTATTACTACTTTTATTATGTGCAAAACTATTATGTTTCAACAAAGACAAAACTATTTAATTTTACAAAATATTTCTTTTTGAAGTAAAATCTAACTACAACTACTTCGTTCTCAGAGTTAAAATCAAACTCGAAGGCATCGTACATCATTAAATGACGAGTAGATTGATTATTATTACTGCCCAATTTACTTTTGTTTAATAAACTATCACTAACGCATTCTCTCTCTCGTTTCACCTTTTCCCGCAACACAAAAACAGTTATAATGTATTCTTAACATCCTCTACACACACACACACACACACACACACACACACACACACACACACACACACACACACACACACACACACACACACACACACACACACACACACACACACACACACAAGCATGTTTTCACACAATATAATATGGTCATTTGTTCAACAAAATGTCACTACTTCTCTAAACTTCGCTTTGATAAAAGAATTTCCAATTAAATTGTTCAAAAGCTGGTTTTATTAATGAGTTCAAGGAACAATATACAACAACTTTTGGACTTTCAGTAAATATGATTTTATAAAGTATTTGTTGGATTCGGTCTCTATAATCTAATAAAAGCTCATTACAAATCCAACAGCATCGTACATATGCAACAAAAACCCATTTCAAACAACCTAAACTTTTTTTTTGCTTGTTGCATTTATATATTATACATTTTGTTAGCACCACTGTATAAAAATCAATTTCAGTTATACCAACTGAACAACAGAATATTTCTCTTATTATGTATACATACACACACATACATTCATACTGAAAACAGTAAATTAATTACAACTGTGAAATAGAAGCTACAATTTCAAGTGTTTTAAAATCCCACTGGCTGCATCACAACCTGAACTAAATCTACTCAAGGCAGTCTGAAGAGATCGCCAGCAGAAGGCAGAGGCGCTAAGCCACCGGTGACGTCAGGCAACTGCGTTAGGTCCGGCAAATTGCGGAGGTGAGATTTTACTTCATGCCGTATTTGCTTGACTTTCGATAACTTATCCGTGTATTCCTAAAAAAAAGTACATACACTTTAAAGAGATCAAGTAGTACCATATGTGAAAACGGTCAACAATATTCTGTGCTTTTACTGTTCTCATTTGGGTGCGTGTCTGTACAAATCATACTGCCATCGTGGTACAAAAACCTCATAATTCCACACAATAAGAATCCCTTACATCAATATAATGTTAATAATAAATGGTCGTGTTGTGGGACACACGCCACATTTATCAATATCAATATGTGAGAACTTCAATATCAAGAGAACCGACTCAACATATAAAAGATTGCTCAAAGAGAGATTTTGCTACAAAGAATTAAGATTCAATTAAGAGTGAAAGGATGTGAATGCCCTAAATGAAACGAGGGCATAATATAGACCAGTCATTCTACGATTTTACCTTGCAAAAAATTTAGCACAGACCAAACTCTGCACAATGAAAATATATATAAAAAACAATGTTTAAAAAAAATCTTTGCATCCCCATCTCCTGGACTTTTTTATTTATAGTTAATAACATTTACAAAAATTTTATTTTTTTAATAACTTTTTAAATATTTGTGCTAAGATAAAAATACAAACTTTACGTGAAAGAGCAGAAAATTTTGCATAAAGAAGGTTCTATTGATTTTTTCCGTAAAATTGATAGTTTTCATAGAAAACACGATAAGGAGACGTAATGCGAATTTGCTGTTGGGACCGCTCCTACGGCATTTTCGCACAAATTTTCTATAGCCTATAAACAACTGACCGCAAAAGGTAACCTGTGTCCACGCAAGAATGTCTCCCACTTTTTGCTAGTTTGTATGTTAGTGTGGTATGGGAACTCACTAACAAAGGATACTGTGATGTGAACAAGAAACGCAGAGAGCCACTGACACAGAGGATGAGAGAGATAGGAGATGAGAGTGAGAAGCTGTGGAGTGAGGAAAAGCACTGATAAAAAGTTAAAATCTTCCTTGAATTGTAAGCCAATAAAAGTACCTAACATGTAGAAACGGTTAAATTTTCCATGCAAGAAGTAGTCTAATGTCATTCACAGGCACTCGGGAACACGGTACTATTAAAAAATCTGTACCATAAACTACATGAAAAGGTTGGTATACAAAATAAGCTGAACACTAAAATAATAAATAAAGTAAAGCTAATTCACAAAATGTAGAAATGCATACCTCTAATCTATTCTCCGCTTGCGCCAACAGATCTCGCTGAGCTTGAATGAAGTCTCTCAACATCTGTGTCACTTTCCTCCTGTCTTCCATTTCGTTTGCTAGCCTTGTATTGTATTCTGTTAGCAAAATCACCGCATCATTTACTTGGTAAGCCAAACGTTCCGCTGCAGCTTTATCTGACATGGAAACAAAAGTAAATACGATTACAGAAAAATCAAACACAATAAAAACCAAATGGTCTTTACATGAAAATCGGATTCAAACAGCACTGACAAAGACAATGGATAGAAACAAAGACAGTGATGTGAAGAAAGGTAAAAACTAATTAGGCAAATAGCACTGACTGGGACTGTTTATACACACTATTCTTTATTATTATTTTTACTCGTTATATGCAATTTTAAGAGCGACATCAATATTATATTTTTAGATATTATTATCGTTATTCTTTCAATTTGAGTTCTTTTTCTTATTCTTCCTGTTACTATAATAATAATTATTATTTGTCTAATTGTTTCATTCTTCGCTCTTTCCATCCTGAATCTCCTAGCAACTCTTCACCAGTAATCCAGAAGAATATGGACAAGTGTATGGCCTTCAATTAGAAGACGCTTAAGACAGAAATAAGTGGAGGATCATGATCAAACAAGAATGACTGGGATTATTAGGAAATTCCTTGCATATGTTTAATGTATAATATGTTGAATATATAATGTATGTAATTTGTCTCTGCAGTGTATTGGCAGGAGAAACCCTCAGCACTGAGGAAATTCTCTTATTAAAAAAAATTATTATTATTAATTCTTTAAAGGATTTTTAGTACTTACAAGTACACCTCTAGGTATTCCAGTCAGTGATTTTCTTAGTTTTTCATCCGAGATGCATTTCGGAACAGCTGTGTTCCATCTTCAATCGGAATCATTTAGTAAACTTACATATATAAAAAATTTCCACCCAGGTGAGCGTCGTCGACACAGGTACATAAAACATAACACTTAAAAACACAACACTTAAAAATTTTTAAAATACCGTTAACATTACAATGAAAACCGAATTCGAACGGACGATTTAAATAATCGTAGCTGGCCAGCATTTGTTGCCCGCACGTCATACGGAAGCAGACTAACGATAAACTACCCGACGTGCGACCTTTGTGCGTACTCTTCGAGGTAATCTAATAATTTAAACGTAACCAAATCCCTATAATCCTCTTTTCTGTTAAGCAGTGTTTTTTCACCGGCTCCTCATTTGTATTTGTAAATATGGTATTGCTAGTATATTTTTGATGCTTCTTTGTTTGAGCTATACCTTAATACTTCTAATGAAGTGTTGAAATTGATGTTGTGTTGTGGGTGGCTGTTTAGGTGTTGCGCCACAACTGACGAAGGTTTATGGTGATTTTTTGCAGCATGTTCATATGTTCATTGAATCTTTAATGAAAGGTGTGGTCGGTATAGCCGATGTACTTTTATATATGTAAGTTTACTAAATGATTCCGATTGAAGATGGAACACAACTGTTCCGAAACACATCTCGGATGAAAAACTAAGAAAATCACTGACTGGAATACCTAGAGGTGTACTTGTAAGTACTAAAAATCCTTTATACATTATTAAAGGTATTCTTTGACTGTTTCATAAAAATTATTAATTGTTATTATTTCTTCCACCAATTTTATTTTACTGCTGTTGATAATATTAGATTTTTGTTGTATAATCAATACTATCTACTTGTAATGGGTAGATTACACAAAGATTAAACAATTTTTTTTATGATGTAAGATTTAAGACTAATAAAACTTACATACATTTGACCAAAATGCTAAGAATATACAGTAGACTCCCTCTCGTCCGGCCTCGGTTGGATCGGCCGTCGGATGGTTCGGCCAGCCATATGGTGAGTCACACAGTCTAGACGAGCCTCCAGTGACAGGCCCCAACTTGTTAAACGGAAAATATATGTACAGTAGCTCAGTTGACTCATGGTTTTGTTCATGTGCGGATGTATGTCTTATGTTATGAGTTCTGTGTACATAGTCTGTGTAAATATATCTGTGTATATAGTAATACTGTATGTATCTGTGTAATTAAAAACATTTTCCGATATGAGTGCGAAACAAAAACACACGTTCGTGACTATGGACCAAAAATTACAAGTCCTTCAGCGTCTCAATAAGGGTGAATCGGTCCAGCGTATTTGCCAAGTGTTTAATGTAGGCAAGAGTACTGTTAATGACTGGCGCCGAAACAGAAAATCGATTGAGACTTTCTGCACTCAAATTGAAACTGAAAAAGTGCTTTCGACGCGATGCACTTTAAAAAAACCAAATAACGAATTAGTAGACGATGCTTTGTGGTTATGGTTTATGCAGGAACGCTGAAGAAGCACTCCGATAAGTGGACCAATTTTAAAAGAAAAAGCAGTTATCCTACACTCAAAACTTCAAGATGCCAGTACATTCTCGGCAAGTGAAGGATGGCTAACACGCTGGAACAAGCATCATGGAGTTCATTTTATTGGCGTTTGTGGTGAAAAATTGTCGGTGAACCCATCAGCAGCTAGCAATTTTTCAAAAAAACTGTCTGACATCATTGCTAGTGAAAATCTTAGTCCAGAACAAGTCTATAATATTGACGAGATGGGGTTGAATTTTAAACTCTTGCCCAAGAAAATGTTTGCTACGGCTAAGGAAACTTCAGCCCCAAGATTTAAAGCCAGTAAAGAGAGAATCACGGTGGCTTTGAGTTCAAATGCCTCAGGGTCCCACAAGCAGCCTTTGTTTGTCATCGGATAATCAGCAAAACACAGAGCTTTTAAGAATTTAAACATGTCATCCCTTCCAGTATACTACAGAGCACAAAAATCAGCCTGGATGGATTCGTATCTTTTTAAGGCGTAGTTCAAAAGCGAATTTGTTCCTAAAGTGAAACATCATTTGACGAGTTTGAAGTTACCAGTTAAAGCACTTTTAGTGCTAGACAATGCACCTACCCATCCGCAAAACATGAATGTGAAGGTTACAGTGATATAAAATTATTATTCCTGCCACCTAACGTCACAAGTCTTGCAAAACCAATGGACCAAGGGGTGTGAGTTGTAGTAATTTTCCTTGTTTGTTTTTTACTTGCTACCATGGAGTAAGAGTGAGTAATTACAATTATTAGTAATTTATATATACTGTATTGGGTCATTTATTGTACGGATCATTCATTAAAGAGCGTTATTTCATCATTATAGCGTATTTTCGGTTCGTCCGGCCATTTTGAAATCCGGCCTAGGGTCTGGCCCCGAGGTGGCCGGACGAGAGGGAGTCTACTTGTAATGGTACAAACTGGAGGCACAAAATAAAACAAAAGATGATGAATATTTTTAACCATTTTAATTTTGGGAGGTAATCCATGTAAAACAGTGGCAGAATAAGCTGTAAGGAATCTGGGTGTGACTCGTAAACAAGTGAGTCTATTGCTATTTTTAACCATGTCTAGCCAACGTGGAACCAATCTAACCCTATAGGGGCTCCAGCACTGTAATTATTGACTGACGTCACAACAATAATGACGTACAATCAACATGTTATAACTCTGGAATGTAATAAAAAATATCTCTAAAACGTCCAGAGGCATACGGTATGATATCGCCAACGTAGAGGGAGTACCATGTGACCGGCGTTTATACACCCAGAGAAATCGTGCTGTTTCAACCGAAGTCTGATCCCGGCCGGTCTGCACAACTAAAGTCAGCGAATAACTCAATTTTAAAGTAAAAATGTAATTAAAGTACTGTTCTTGAAATGTAATCTACAAGTGTCAACAGCATAAGGAAATAAATTAACAGTTCAAACCAGTTTCAGAAAGTTAGTGAGTGTACGAAGAACAAGTGTGAACGAGAAGAAATGTAATACGTAGAACGACAAAGACAGATAAGTAAAGTGAACCAGATCGATCAGCCCACAATTAATTCAACTATCCTATTCTAAATTACTTTAAAACAACAAAACAAAAAAATGAGATCTCAAATCTAGAAATAGGGGAAATGTGTGTGTGTGTGTGTGTGTGTGTGTGTGTGTGTGTGTGTGTGTGTGTGAGTGGGGGAGAGAGAGAGAGAGAGAGAGAGAGAGAGAGAGAGAGAGAGAGAGAGAGAGAGAGAGAGAGAGAGAGAGAGAGAGAGAGAGAGAGAGAGAATGAGTACTGGCTAGTCTTTAAATAGTAGGTAAGTTTTATTTGAAATATAACAAATTATGTCTGTCCAGTAAGGATTTGTTCATTACCAATTTAAATGGGGTAATACGTTTGCAGTTATAAAAATAAAAAAAATTAAAATAAAAAATAATGTCTATTTCACAACGACCACGTGTTAGTGCAATTTATTAAATCGCTACCTCAGTCTGTTTTCGCCATTTAATCCTCGCTTAACGGATGCTGGAGTTGGTTGAATACCGGGAATAAACAAGGTAGATGAGACGACAAGGTAAGTAAGGTGGTAAAGTTTTGTAAGGTTGTGCCATGACCAGGATGTTCGTATAAAAATTTTTTATAAGAAATGAGCCTGAATTGAATGAACGGGAACAGATTGAGAACACGTTAAAATTTTAGGTTAAGAAGTACAGAAAAACACGTGGTCTGAAAAATTTCTATATAATAAAAGTAAACACTCATTAAGCATCTCAATATTAAATTAAACTGTAATAGATATTTTAAGTAAAAATTAAATAAAACATGGAAAGTAATGATGAGGAAGTCAGCGTGCCTGACATAATCGTCATTAATGAATTAGAAAGTCAGTCAACTTGTATAGTAAGTCAAGAAAACAGTTTAACCGAGTCGATTGTCATGAGTGAAGCGAAAGCAGAATCGACTCCTGTAATAACTAAAGTAAAGGAATTGTCAATGGATGACCTATTTAATTTTATGAAAAGTAATTTTAATGAAGTAAAGAGTCGTTTTGACGTAAATGATCGGTTCGATGTTAACGAGGTTAAATTGAATGAACAAAACATTAAATTTGATGAAGTAAATGTCAAATTAAATGAACGGAATACAAGATTTAATGAACTAAACAGTAATATTAACGAAGTAAATACTTGATTCAATGGAGTAAAGAGTGAGATCATAAACGAAATTAATGAAAGTTGTAATAATGCCATAAAACAAATGAAAGATGACGTAAATGAAATTAGAAAGAGAAAAGAAAGTAGAGAAAGTAAATTAAAACAGGTAAGCAATTTTGATAGTGAAAATCATAATGATGGCAAGTTAAGTGGTAATGAAAATATGAATAACGAAGAAATAGTTGACAAGGTACGTGAGGTTAATACAAGCGTAATGTTGAATAATAATAAAGATGTATTTGAAAATGGGGTATCTAAGAATGATACGGTGGGTAATAGTGGTGATGATGAGAGTGTAAATTTAGTAGATGTTATTGAGGGGGTAGCAGTCAGTGTTCATGAATTAGAAAGAGAGTGGAGGGAGAATTTAGGTGAATACTGTGGGTGGAGGGCAAATTTTTCCCGTGAAGTAAAGGCTTCACATGTGTTTAGGGAGGACGAGAGTTCCTTCAGTGTATATTTGGGAGACGAAGGTCTACAAATAATCCCTTAAGTTGTTATAACGTACCTGGTAGAGCCAGATGGTGTTGTAACAAAAGTTGTATTGCCCTCCGCATGGAATGAGAGAGTTAGATGGGGCTGGGAAAGTGATTATAAAGAGTGAGAGTAATAGAGATGTTCAAATTAAATACAGGTTATGAAGGGTTAGTTAAGAGATTAAATATTGAGAGAGTAGACTATATGAAAGACTTACCTTGTGCAGTAAATGTTGATGATTATTTTGATGATACCACTGTCGGTAATAAGCATGTAATTGATGTAGTAGATGAATATGATAATGAGATCATAACTTACCTGGTGATGATGAATAATACTAAGGGAGACGGGACAATATTTACTAATATTGACAAGTTTTAAGATTTAACAATAAGGAGTAATCCTGTGTATTGTTATGGTATAATGGAAAAAACAATTTACATGGATATTATATTAACAATAATAATATAATGGATTTAATTAAAAATGAATTGTACTCGAGTAACATAAGATTAATTTTTGATGATGGAGGGTAGGTATATAGTGAATGAATATTTAATTATTTTAGTTTATGGTGTAATTACTTGGCTAACTTATGTAATGAGGTGTTGTAAACAATAACATGATATGACGTAGAGTGTAAATAAATTTGTATTGATGTTAAATGTATTGTGTTAAGGTTATGTTATTAGTATGTACATTTTATTGTGTGTGTAAGCAATGTTTGTAATTTTAATTGAGTTTATGACAGTAATAATATTTGATTATGAATATGAATTCATTTATGTAATTATGAAATTTTATAATGAAAGTAAAGTAATTTAAAAATGTAAAAGTTGGATTTTGGGTAATGATTTTTTAATAAAGCAGTAACTGATTTCAATAAACGGGTATTAGAATTGGATAAGGAAATTAAACCAGTCAGGGTTAGTTTTGAAGGGGTATTAGACAATAAGAGTTTCAGGTATAAAAGTGATACAAAAACGGGTACACAATAGGGACATAGTAGTGAGAGTGAATGTATGTAGAGAAAGCGAGAATGGTGAAAGTGAAGAACGAGTATAGGAGAACAGGGCATTGTAATGGGGCAATTAAAGGGGAGGATTTATTTTTTTAATTTTATAATAATTTGGGGCCAATCTGTTTGGGCACCATTTATTGCCACAAAAACTTGACTTATGTAACACCCTGTATTTAACTCGGTACCAGGCAGAGGCAGGTACGCGACGATGATAACATTGGAATGTGGATGTGAGCGCGCGCTTGTGTGCCGCTGTTTATATTCTCGGGCCCAAAGTCATTAACGGAAGTGAACTAAAAAGTAACTAATTAACCTGTCATGTGAGAGTACTGACGAATCACAGAGCGAGCTGATGAACCTGTAGCGGAAGTAGCCATTGGAGACGCTTAGGGTAGCGTCAGTTAGTCGACTTACAGCCGCCGCGGCGGCCAGACATACACCAAGACTCGCGAATCTAAAATTTTAAAAAGTATTAAAGTGAGTGTAAATTAACAATAATTTAACATGGACTGACTGGGTCTTTTAAATTAAATCAACAGTGAAAACTATTCGGACAAAAGTGAACAAAATGGACTAAAATTCAGCACGTGGTCGTCATGGATACAACTCCAGGAAAGTAATCATTGCAAAATTAACTAACCAAAATTTTAATCAATTAAAAGCGCTAAATCTAAATAACAGGGGTAAAAAGTGTGAAAGAGTGTGTGCGAGCAAATGCTGGGTTGTTCTTATAGGATTTAAGTAACTATTTACTTTAAGAATAAGAGAAGTAATGTCAACTTTTGAGTGTCTTTGTTAAATGGGGTAGATGCCTCAATATTAAAATCTGTCGGATTCCAATTCCGAATGTTATTCAAAAAGAAGTAATATCATTATGTTATACATAAAAGGAGAATACTAAACAGAATGTTAAATAAAATTTGAGTTAGTTCACAAGAAATGAGA
This sequence comes from Magicicada septendecula, assembly GCA_034769895.1. Classification (NCBI taxonomy): domain Eukaryota; kingdom Metazoa; phylum Arthropoda; class Insecta; order Hemiptera; family Cicadidae; genus Magicicada; species Magicicada septendecula. The sequence goes on from CM068368.1 coordinate 834,040,921, forward strand.
GTTGAATTTCTTAGTAACATGTAGCCTAAATCACGTTTATAGGCCACTAGTTCGTGCGAAGAATCTGGGACCCGATAGAAGGTAAGAAGTGTGGAAAATGAGTAATTTTTATTAATTATTAATTTGTATTGTGAAAGTTATAGAACAATTGATGCATCCGAACTAGGGACAAATTTATAATGTAAATTGAAAGTTAGAGAACAATTGGCGCATCCGAACTAGGGACAAATTTATAATGTAAATTGAAAGTTAGAGCACAATTGGCCCCCGAACTTGGACAGCTTTTACAAATTAAATTTTGTACAAGCCACACTTACTCGTGGGTATAAGCGTGATTTGGAGGTTAAGTGGTAATGCGTACTAATTACATACAAATGATGTGAAGGTAGAGTTTAGTAATACTTATACTATACTATATTAAAAAATACTGAATACACTTAAGATTGGTTTTATGTAAAGGAAAATCTCATAAATAAGATAAAAATGGATAATAATAAAAATAAAGTAATAATTAGTGAGGCGGGAGCAAATTCCACTCCCGTAGCAACTAAAATAAGAGAAAAAGAGTTGTCAATAAATGATTTATTTGATCTTATCAATAAACGTTTCGATGTTAATGATATTAAATTTGACGCTCAAAAGAATGAAATTAAAGAAATAAAGAGTAGTTTCAATGTACAGAATAGCAGATTTGATGTTATAAATAGTCGTTTTGATGAAATGAATACACAAAATACTAAATTTGAAGTTAATATAAATAAACGGCTGAATGAGATTGACGAACGGTTAATGACATTTAAGGAATAAGTGATAGAGTCAGTAGAGGAACAGATTAAAAGCAAAGTAACTCAGATAATTAATAACAAGGTACGTGGTAGTTACGGTAGTGAGTCTAATAACAATGATATAATTAAAAATGGTGATGTAATTGAAAATGTGGTATCGGAGAGTGATACATTGAATAATGATAGTGACGATGAGAGTTTAGTAGGAGTAGAAATTAGTGATGAAGTAGTAGTTGTTAATGAGAGTGAGAGAGAGCGTGAAGAGAAGTTAGATGAGTATGGAGGGCAGAGGGCAAATTTTCCCTGGGGTATAAATGGAGTAAAGACTCCACATGTGTTTTATGAGGACAGAGTTTCCTCCAGTGGTTATGTGGGAGACACGGTGTCTCCAAATGGTCTTTTAAGTTTTTGTGGTGATATACCTGGTAAAGCCAGGAAGTATTTTAGTGATTTTGTGTGGCTCTTTGCATGGAATGAGATAGTTCAGGGGGGTTGTGAGAGGTATTGTGATGAGGGAGAGAGAAAGAGAGATAGAGATTTTTGAGATTAATAGAGGTTATGAAATGTTAGTGCAGAGTTTAGATATTGAGAGAGGAGAGAAAATTGACTTACCTTGTGAAATAAAGATTGATGATTATTTTGATGATACCGTTGTAGATGATAAACACTTACCTAATGATGTAATTGATATAGTGGAGGAATATAATGATAAAATAAATTACCTTATGTTGACCAAAAATACTGATGGAGACAGAATTAAAATCACCAATGTAGACGGGCTTTATGAAATAATGGGAGACAAATATGTAGTTAATTACTATGTTAATATAATTAACGAAAGTAGTCATTACAATAATAATTATAATGTAATGTGTGTCGAGAAGAATGAGTTGTGTTATAAATACATCAGACTAGTATACGATGATGGGGGTTAAATACAAAATCAGTGAATGGACATTTTAAATATTTTAGTTTATGGTAATGACCTGGCTAGATTATGAAATGAGGTGTGGTAAACAGAAAAATTAACGACGAAGAATTGTAAATAAATTTATAGTGAAATTAATTATGTTGTGTTGTAAAATGTATTTGATGTAAACAATGTGTGTGTGTAGTAGAAATTGATGTAATAATAATAATCATATTTTGGCAGACTAAATAAATAATGAGAATAATTATGAAGGTGATAATAAATGAGTTGTAATTGTTTAGGAGTAAGGTAATTAAAATAACTTGTGTTTTGAACAATTGATTGAATTAAAGAAGTTGAGATTAATAATATAGATAAATTTTGATAATGAATTTAAATGATTTAAACTTGATAATAAATAGTAAACGAATAAATGTAAAATGTATTTATTTGTGGAATCATATGATTGTTATAATGTTTCAGAAGGTACATATGGTTGTACGTGATATTGGTGGTGATGAATTGTTTATAATTTTGTGTCAATAACCGGAATCATGTGTTTTGAGTGATGTAGTGTAAGTATGAATTTTATAATGCAATTTAAATAAAGTAAAATGTTTTAAATGTTTGAATAATAAATTTTAAAGGTTTACATTAAATGATGAAATTAAAATTAAGGTAGTCATGTGCTGTTTAGTGTGATTTTCAATGAGCATATAAATGTAAAACATGGTAATAGATAGAGTTTGGGTGATAATAATTATTTCAGTGATGCATTTAAGTCAGTCAAAGATAATTTTAAATGGGTGTTAGACGAAATAAGATTTTTGGGAATATAAGTAAGACAGAAACGGATGAATAGACAGAGACACAGTAGCGATAGGGCATATATGCAGAGTAATGGGACTAATGTAATTGGAGAGTAAATAGATGATGGTGAAATTTTGTAAAGAGGGTGGTGTGGTAAGGAGTCATCAACGACAGGCATTATGGCGGGAGGTGAACGATTTAAAGAGGGTTACGGGTTACCTGGAAGGGTCAGGAACCGATAAGGGAATGAGCTGGTAGGTCGGGTACACACATCCTAGGTACAAAGAGGGTATATAATTGGAGAATAGTTTAAGTGGAAGTTAGAGAATTAGTGGAGGTAAATATTTTGAGAGATTGGTGTCACCCTATGTAAATCTGTTAGTGATTGTTAGAAGGGAAGAAGGGGGGTAAGGTTATACTGTAATGCCATTTTAATAAATTGAATTATTATGAATAACTGAGAATCACCCAAACCCATTAATGATTAAAATGTTAAATAAAAGACAATTCATAGTTAAAATGTAATAATAAATGAAATGTGATGTAACATGAAGGTTGATAATAGATTTGAATGTGTTTTTGGAGAAGTAAATGATAAATTTGTTGTAACAGATAATGGTTTTTACTTTTTGTGAATTGTAGTAGCAATGTAATTGTAAACGAATTGTATATAATTCGTAAATAATGGACCATACATGAATATGAAGTTTATAGTACGAGTTAAATAAAATAAAATGTTTGATGTTTGAATGGTAAAGTGTACATGAGGCTCAGAGGTTTTAAATTAAATGATAATATATCCAAACATATAATGGTTTACCTTTTGTGAATTGTAGTAGCGATGTGAGTGTAAACGAATTGTATGTCTTTTTTAGTAGTTTCCCCATTTTTGGGCGGTCACGGCTTCACCGATCCCTGACCGTGGATTTGGCTTAATATTCTAAATTGGTGAACTTAGAAATTAACTGGGGGGGGGGGTAAATCAGGGGAATCTACGTAACTATGGAACAGCGGCTATCATCGAAGGTGGTGATAGTGCCGTGATAAGGGCGTATGAATCATTGTAGTAGGATTACTGGTGTCCTCAGACATCAGTAATGCCGAATTTTTATATAACGCTGAAGCAAGAACGGGGTAGGCAGCATCTACCCCCAATAAACCTCCGTTCTTGTGGAAGCAACTGGACACCACAGTCCAGGGGGGGTCATAGTGTGTATGGTAAGGAGGTTACTCAGGGGAGTAACGGATTGAAACCTTAAACTGACATAAACTAAATGAGCTGATAAGCTAATTAAATGATTTTATTTTGATCCAAGAGATGATTACAGTAGATAATTTGTTCAGAAGTAATTGCTTTAAATATGTTATGCTCTGTATAATAATTTTATAAATGACTTTACTGATTTTGCAAAAGAGTAATTCGAGGAGAGAAGGTGTTTATTCTATATTGTTTATTATGTTTTATGATATTGTACTATGATAGAGTGTAAGAATTATAAACATGTGTCATGTATTTTACATTATATAATTTTGAAGTGTATCTAGGGTAAGGTCATTCATCTGACAATGAGACATCAGCTGATGACTGGTGTTAGATATGTAGTATGTTCCCTACAATTGATTTATAGATTTTTGTTAATCAATATAATGAAATGATTGAATAATAAATTTTACTGACAAAATAATTCTTTTTGGAAATTAATTTGTTTCAAAAAAAAAAAATTTTTTTGTTCTTTGCAGTAAAGATATCTATTTTAATTCTTTATGTTCACTATATGTAGATAAGGTGTCAGGTGATATATGATGTTTATATTTTGAGTTATTTTATAATCATGTATAATTAAGTTTGAATAATTAGATAGGGACAAATTGTTTAGTTCATTTTGTATAACAGGAGAGTTAACTGGCAAATTAAGAGAAGTTGTAGAGAAAATAAATGCATAAAGACTTTAAGTTTTGAAAATTATGTTTACATTAATTGAATCAAATAGTGTAAAGTAACATCCAATTAGATTTTTGATAGGGTACATAGATTTATTTAACTGTGGGAGCCAAATTTGAATTATATATTATAACAATTAAGGTGCAGATAGTGTGTAATTTAGTAACATAATTAATACAATTTATAATCAAACATATTATAATCATACATAGTAATATTTTATTTTTATTTAGTAATGAATATGTGTACGCACCGAGTACTTGCTAAAGGCAACCCAGTATGTATGTAAGGGGAACATATCGGTTGAGGATCTGGTATGGTATAAGGCCAGTCTTTGATTTTTTGGTGAAATGATAAAAGGTTAGGTGGTATTATGGTGAGTACCTGTCTGATTTTATGGTGTTGGGATCTCGCCCAGAGAAGTCCAGTAATCTCGTTCAGGTGCAGCCATATTCGCCGAGCTAGGGGGGTAGTTTACCCATGATGTGTTTAGAAATTAAAGGGGGGTTGTTGGCGCCATATCCTCACCGATCCTCTTAGGGTTTAGCAATGAGAGTTTTTCTGTCTCGGCAGAAAACCTCTCATTGGGGGGGGGTATTGTAACGGGGCAATTAAAGGGGAGGATTTATTTTTTTATTTTATAATGATTTGGGGCCAATCTGTTTGGGCACCATTTTTTGCCACGAAAACTTGACTTATGTTACACCCTGTATTTAACTCGGTACCAGGCAGAGGCAGGTACGCGACGATGATAACATTGGAATGTGGATGTGAGCGCGCGCTTGTGTGCCGCTGTTTATACTCTCGGGCCCTAAGTCATTAATGGAAGTGAACTAAAAAGTAACTAATTAACCTGTCATGTGAGAGTATTGACGAATCACAGAGCGAGCTGATGAACCTGTAGCGGAAGTAGCCGTTGGAGACGCTTAGGGTAGCGTCAATTAGTCGACTTACAGCCGCGGTGGCGGCCAGACGTACACCAAGACTTGTGAGTCTAAAATTTCATAAAAGTATTAAAGTGAGTGTAAATTAACAATAATTTAACATGGACTGACTGGGTCTTTTAAATTAAATCAACAGTGAAAACTATTCGGACAAAAGTGAACAAAATGGACTAAAATTCAACACGTGGTCGTCATGGATACAACTCCAGGAAAGTAATCATTGCAATATTAACTAACCAAAATTTTAATCAATTAAAAGCGCTAAATCTAAATAACAGGGGTAAAAAGTGTGAAAGAGTGTGTGCGAGCAAATGCTGGGTTGTTCTTATAGGATTTAAGTAACTATTTACTTTAAGAATAAGAGAAGTAATGTCAACTTTTGAGTGTCTTTGTTAAATGGGGTAGATGCCTCAATATTAAAATCTGTCGGATTCCAATTCCGAATGTTATTCAAAAAGAAGTAATATCATTATGTTATACATAAAAGGAGAATACTAAACAGAATGTTAAATAAAATTTGAGTTAGTTCACAAGAAATGAGAGTTGAATTTCTTAGTAACATGTACCCTAAATTACGTTTATAGGCCACTAGTTCGTGCGAAGAACCTGGGACCCGATAGAAGGTAAGAAGTGTGGAAAATGAGTAATTTTTATTAATTATTAATTTGTATTATGAAAGTTATAGAACAATTGGTGCATCCGAACTAGGGACAAATTTATAATGTAAACTGAAAGTTAGAGTACAGCATATAAGTTTTGTGGTGAGGGTGGAAGTGTAGGGAGTCCCCAACGTAAGGCGTTGCGGCGGGTTGTGGAGAGTTTTAAAGAATTGGCGGAGTTACTTGTACAGGTCCAGGAACTAATAAAGGCGTGAGTATAAGGTAAGGGAACATACATCCTACGTACAAAGAGGTTATACGGTGCCCTATTCTGAAAGAAGAGGTTCAAGTAGAGTTAGAGAAAATGGTGGAGGGAAATATTATTGAGAGGTCGGTGTCACCCTATTTCAAATCCGCTAGTTGTTGATAAAGAATGATGGGAGAGTGGGATTAGGTCTAAATGCCCATAGATAAAACTGATTATTATTCCTGAAAGGCAGTCACCCGGTTATTAATAAATGAAAATATGAAATAGTAATTCAGAATAGAAGTTATAATGTAATAATTGGAAGATTTAATTGAAAATTGAAATTAAAGTTGTAATGTTTGTAATTTTTATGCAAATTTAGACTTGAGATGTTTATGTTAATGTAATAATGGCAATGTTCATTTTGAGTGTTTATTATATTGTATTATGTTTATCATGTGTGAAACATAAACTGGGCGTGACAGTCCAGGGGGGGGGGGTAATAGTGAGTGTGGAAGGAGGAATATAAAATGTAAAATGAAAAATAAAATAGAGAGAGTGATGATAATCACAATATAACGAGTAATAATATAGTGTTAAAATACACATATGGTTCACTGTACTTATAGTATGGTATAATTTACTGTTTTTTGTATAACCAGGTTTTGTATTGTACAGAGTTAGCAGTAGTAAATGAACAATAAATCATTGAAATTGAGAGATAAAATGAGATGTTTAAATAAAAGAGTAATAGGAAGTTGTTATTTAAATTCTGATTGGAATCAGGAAAATATTTTGAATTTAGAATTTATAATAATATTAAGGTGGTCATGTAGAATGTTTAAATTAAAATATATCATGTTAGATTAAGGAGTTCTGTTAACATAGAATATGTGTATTAGAAGTTAAGGAAAGCCAGTACTTCAAAAAAGGCTAACCAGTACGAATAAAAGGAAATCAAATCAGTTCAGGATCTGGAAAAGTGTAAAGCCCTTAGTTAACATTTTTAATTTAATTGTTTCAGAATCTAGTGATACTGGGGTGGCGGCTCTGTGCTGGCTGATGCGTCAGGGCAGGGGCGTCTAGTGGCTGCCTGGCTTTGCGGTGTTGGGATCTTAACAAGAAGTCCAGTAAAGTCATGCAGGTGCGACCACAGTCACTGGATCACGGGGGTAAATTACCCATGGTTAATAAAATTTCAGGGGGGTCAAGGCACCATATCCGGACTGATCCTTTTAGGTTATGTCAACGAGAGTTTTTATGCTTCCCTCTCGTTGAGGGGGTATTGTAACGGTACAAACTGGAGCCACAAAATAAAACAAAAGATGATGAATATTTTTAACCATTTTAATTTTGGGAGGTAATCCATGTAAAACAGTGGCAGAATAAGCTGTAAGGAATCTGGGTGTGACTCGTAAACAAGTGAGTCTATCGCTATTTTTAACCGTGTCTAGCCAACGTGGAACCAATCTAACCCTATAGGGGCCCAGCATTGTAATTATTGACTGACGTCACAACAATAATGACATACAATCAACATGTTATAACTCTGGAATGTAATAAAAAATATCTCTAAAACGTCCAGAGGCATACGGTATGACGTCGCCAACGTAGAGGGAGTATCATGTGACCGGCGTTTATACACCCAGAGAAATCATGCTGTTTCAACCGAAGTCTGATCCCGGCCGGGTCTGCACAACTAAAGTCAGCAAATAACTCAATTTTAAAGTAAAAATGTAATTAAAGTACTGTTCTTGAAATGTAATCTACAAGTGTCAACAGCATAAGGAAATAAATTAACAGTTCAAACCAGTTTCAGAAAGTTAGTGAGTGTACGAAGAACAAGTGAACGAGAAGAAATGTAATACGTAGAATGACAAAGACAGATAAGTAAAGTGAACCAGATCGATCAGCCCACAATTAATTCAACTATCCTATTCTAAATTACTTTAAAAAACAAAACAAAAAAATGAGATCTCAAATCTAGAAATGGGGGAAATGTGTGTGTGTGTGTGTGTGTGTGTGTGTGTGTGTGAGAGAGAGAGAGAGAGAGAATGAGTACTGGCTAGTCTTTAAATAGTAGGTAAGTTTTATTTGAAATATAACAAATTATGTCTGTCCAGTAAGGATTTGTTCATTACCAATATAAATGGGGTATTACTTTTGCAGTTATAAAAATAAAAGAAATGAAAATAAAAAATAATGTCTATTTCACAACAACCACGTGTTAGTGCAATTTATTAAATCGCTACCTCAGTCTGTTTTCGCCATTTAATACTCGCTTAACGGATGCTGGAGTTGGCTGAATACCGGGAATAAATAAGGTAGGTGAGACGACAAGCTAAGTAAGGTGGTAAAGTTTTGTAAGGTTACATACTGTATATAAAATCCACATAGGAGTTTAAAAATTATATAATGTAAGTCTTATTTGGTTAAAAGATACATTTTTTATAATTTGTTACAAAAAATGTATTTTCTTTGTAGCAACACTATACAAATGCATATGTACAGTATAGTCGTGTTTTTCAACAGGTGTGTGTGTGTGTGTGTACCATGCACACATATTACTCTATAATGTACTACTTTCCTATTTTTAATTCAATAAATATAATGATAGAAAATAAAAATAAATGTACGGAGCAAAAGACATAGAATAACTCCAGATTACTCAAGAAGATGCTGAAGATTGCCTGCCACTCAAAAAGAAATTTAATAATGCCCAAGGTTTTCAGGAAAACCCCAAGAAGACGACAGGTGCCATCTGGACTGACGAAAGAAGGGAGATACATGGATCAAGAATGAAGGAGATGTGGGAGAGGAGGAAGAGAGAGAGGAAAAGAAGTGAGGAACCAGTTGAACCAAACGTAGTCAGTCCACAGTGGCTCATACGAAAACAAAGAATGTAGGAGTTTTACAATCAACTGTTGTATCACTTTTCAGACTTAACTTAGCAAACAGCGCTTAATTATGTTTATCTGGAAAAATCTTTAATTTTCCCTACGCCAACAGATACTTGGTCCCAAAATGTCAACTTAATGCAAGTCTATTGTATTTCAATTTATGACAAGCAGAAGTCTGAAATAATGTAGACAACAGACTAAGTTAACACAAACTAAAGCAATAATGCAGAAGAGATTTACATACCTTCTAATTTAGAAAGCAAGTTTACTTCGGACACTTCGGGTGGCAGGCTTGCTATTTTTTCTCTGATTAAAGCATCACTGGACGCTGAGTTTTCTAAATCCTGAAAAAAAAAATCATTTTAATGTTGTTAACTGACAAAGGTATTGTGAGGTTAGTAGTACATAACAGCTGACAACTGTTGCCAGTTGTGATAAGCCTAAAACTTAGTCTAAAAATTAATTCGAATTTTTCCTAGTACCAAGAGTTCTTTTTACAGTCAAAATATTCTTTTTAGAGCTAAAATATCTTTTTAGAGTATTTTCTATTTTTCACTGGCAGAAGAAGAGGACCCCGGTTCAATGGGATCTGACTCCATTATACTTAACCAGAATAAATGAGGACACAAATAATCGAATTAATAATAATAATAATAAAGGCAAACAGAGAAACGCATAACTAAACGAACAAAACACAAATAGGTAGGTAGTAACTGCTGCACGCTGGTTCCGAAATGAACATAGTTGCTAACTGAGCATTTTGCCTGTTTATACAGCAGAAACACATTGGTGAACGAATCTGTCCCCCTCCCGTTTGTATAGTGACAACTACTACGAGGTCAGTGACTATATGTAGTAAAACAATGCTGCTGTCTGAACCGGCAACACTAGACAGTGCAAGTGCACAGCAGTTTGAAAGCAACGCTATGCTTTTCTTCAAGTTTCCCTACTAATATTGTTCTGATTTCAAATTACTCAATAACTAAACTATTTATTCTGTGATGTAATTAATATTATTTTCGTTCATTTCTGGGACTGTTGCTACCAGCAACACCGGTTACATGGATGCCACGCTACTGGTTTGTAGTAAAGTTACCCAAGTCAACTTGGATGAATTTACAAATGAAGTTCCTTTTTAAATGTTTTTAAGTGCAATTATAAATCGTAGAATTATTAAACTGATTTTAAAGGTTAATTTTCATTGTTAACAGAGTTTTTGTATTGATTACATAGGTTTGGAAAAATAAAACGAAAAACAGAAATTAATAAAAAAAATTAAATGCGTTTTCAAAACATCATTGGACTGGGTAGTTTTTCACTAACCGCTCGGTATATATGAAGCAACAACTCTGACATTAAATTTGTTCATTGATTATTAACGAAGAGGCCACGCACAACCGTTATACTGCCACTGTACAAGTGGGAAGTAAAAAGTGGGGAACAGGGAAATTGTATACAGTTTCAACTTTCCTCTCCACTTGAGTCTTTGTGAATGAAACATACATCGTGTATATTAAACCTAAGAAAGCATAACAATAATAATACCTCAGATGAAAAAGAAGATGCTGCTTACCTCAAATTATACTGGACTCAAAATGTGGAAAATCTAGTAAAGTTGTTTGTGTGGAGAATTGCTGAGACAATGAACGACTGATGCTATTAAGACAGAGGTTCTGGAGAAGAATGTTGAGGAATACGTCGAAAGACAGAATGAGTAACGATACAATATTTACTATTCTGACTGCTGGATGTTTCCATACAAAATGTCAGTAGAATGCTGGATACTGAAGCACATTACTTCCCTAGAATGAAAACTGTTTTTACTGTTTTTTATTTAGCTGTTATACAATTACCAAATGATATAAGCATTTTCTTTTACAAACAATGGAATTTTCTTATCATAATGCACTGAAACATTAGCTATATCACTACATTACTGTAACTTATGGAAGAACTGCTGCCCTAAAGCCAAACACATTTATTAGATTAAATGGTTGTAGAAATGAAAAGTTTTAGAGGATTTCAAACAGAAGCAATCCAAAGAATAACATGGTGATTTAGAATACATCTGCCATTTTTCAAGAAACTAGATTAAGGCAGTAAGAAGATATTATAAGTAGGTATGCTTGGCTCATCTGACAAAATTGTGAATTAGGATATAAAAAACATCTGTAATTTCAAAAAAATATTTTAAATTACAAATTATCACAGACCTACTGATAATGTACAAAGTTACCAATAAAGTTCCTAATATTTACCAAAAACTGAGAGTAGTCACATAACAAAATACTATAAACTGAACAGTACTCAAATATGTTAACCCCTTGACTAGCAGGACATAATGTTGTGCATGTCATCTACTTTTAATGACCAAAGAACATGACATATGTGTATGTCAAGGTTACTGGACATTTAAATGTCTTTATTACAATCTGTTATTCACAGGCTGGTTGACTGGTTGATCATTTATTGTTTTTAATTCTCATAGTGCGGAAGAATTACTAGAGACTACAACCTAATGTTAACAAACAAAGAAGAACTACACAATTCATTTCACTAAACGAACACAATTCTAAAAAGATAAATGTGGCACGATGATGGATAAAGAAAAAATCAAAGTCATAAAGTGTTCCAGAACTAGAAAACATAAGAATGAGATATTCTGAACTGTAAACTGTAGGAAGCTAGTGAAAGTTGATACCTTTAAATATCTGGTGAGCTGCATTACATCAGATGGGAGATGCACCAGTAATGTAAAAAGTAGAACTCCATACACAAGAACAGCAGTTTTCAAGAGATCTCTTCTGGCATCCAGAAATGTGTCCTTAGAAACCATGAAGAAATTTATAGTTTCATCTGGAGCACATATGGCTCAAAAACCTGGCCTTCAGGGAAATTGAGGAGGCTAGCCTTCAGGGAAAGCTACCTTGAAGCTTTTAAGATGTGTTGCTGAAGCAGGGCCTTGAGAATATCATGGATCGAAATAGTACCTAATGATGAAGTTTTGAAGAGAGTGGGTGAAAGAAGGATGCTGACTGAAACCACTACGGAAAGAAGAAGCAGTATGACTGGTTATCTGGTACGCCATTCAAACTGGTTCACTACCCTGATCAAGGGCCGTAGTGGTAGGGGAAGGACCAGACAGGAGTATGAGACAAAAGAAGAAAGAAGTTATGTGGTGATTAAGAGACTGTCTATGGAAGGAAGAAATCATAATCCCACCAACCTCTGGGTTGAGAAGAGTGTGGATGAGAAGAGGAGTTATGGTATGCTTATAAATCTACCCACCACTTGTGTTGCATAAAACAGGAAAGACAACACCTGAGTTTACGCACATATAAATTAGAACCACCTGACGGACAAAAATTTAGGTTTACACAAAAACTGAAGCTTATTCTTTCCTGTATTTTGTGATGCTGTTATAATATATTTGAACAAAAATTAATAATATTTTGTGCATGAGTTATACAAAATTATGCCTAAAACTAACATGTTCATACTAATTCCATTTTCATTAATTTTTGTTAGACAGTAAATACCATATCGGCAGACACATAACAAATCAAGTTCAGAAAACATTTTCTACATCATTTCACTTTCAAGAAAAAATTCTCATGGCCCATTTCAACACAGCGGCTGTTCAAAAACCTTTTTTGGCTCTCAGTAAACGTACAACAATAATTTTTACTACACTATGTCCTTTACTTATACAACACACAGTTTTCCAACTTGAAATAATAATGAAATGGAAAAAGGTTGTCACAGAAAAAAATTTCAATTAAAAGGGTTGTGATCTCTCCCATCTGAAGAGACGGGATGGGAGAGATATTAGTTATTTAATATTAGTTAAAGGTGGGCAAAAGGGTGTGGATGAGTATCGATAGGTGGGGGAAGCACACTGTTAGAAATGGTTTCAGGAGAAGGATTCACTTTCATGTGAAGGTTACGTTAATTTTGCAATCACTACACTTTATCAAAACACACTGTTATGTGCAAGCTAACATATTAATATGAGGGTGAATCAAAAATCAGGTGGACTACACTCCACTACCGAATCCACTTTTGCAAACCACCTTACTGAAGCAAACCACACATACACAAACATCGACACCAACATGAATATTCTACACGTACACACAAAAGGCCGAAAACTAGACACTCTCGAACAATTGGAAATATACAAACACACAAAAACACATAAAAATGACATCCTAAACAAACAGACACAATTCAAATCATACATACTATTCAAACATATCACACTCACACACACTCTCTCTCTCGATCATTCAAAAGATGGCGCCATCGCCAAGACCAAGATGGACAGCGCTACCAGTGGCAGTCTCTGACAAAGCTTATAATAATCGAAAACTGGTTCAGGTTACAAGGTAAAACTTTTACAATTTTATCAAAAAAAACTTTGTGTTCTGAGTCAGTAGTGATATACCTATATTTAAAAAAAAAACACATCCATCGAAAAATACAAAACCAGTATGGGAAAGTCATTTATCATTACAAGTATATGGATGGCAGAGGAAATTCAAAAATGGAATTAGAAGTGCGATCAATGCAACTTGCTCTAACCAGCCATGAGCAGCAACTATGCCTGACATTGTTGCTACAATAGAATGAGTTATCACAGAAGAAAGGCAAGTGACAACTGACGAGGTGGCTGAAGTAGTGTCATTTAGCTGTGGTTCAACGCATCTGTCATGAGCAAGTACAGTTTAACAAAGTCTCCTCCTACTGGGTATCAAGGCTGCTAACCCACGGAATGAAATATCTTTGTATGGATAGTTCCTTGACATTGTTGCAATGATATAAAGCTGGGGAAGATGACTTTCTGCAACACATAGTTACTGACAATGAATCATCGTAAATTCATTATTGTCAAGCAGAAACTAAGCAAGGAACGGTTTCTATTTAACATCACCAAAACCAAAAACCTTTTGTACAACTTTGTCACCAGGTAAGGGTAATGCTCACACTTTTCTGAGATATAAAGATTATATCTAGAGCACTATATTACCAGGAAATCAACAGTGAACAGTAAATCATATTGTGACCTCCTTCAGAACTACTTGAAACCCACAATAACATCCAAATATCTGGTTTGCTCATTCTGGTCTGCTGTTACAGCATGAAAGTTTTCAACCACACAACAAAAAATCTAGAACCTCCATTTCCAGTGTCTTCAACATCTCTCTTATTCACTTGACTTCAAACCAAGTGATTAAGGACCACTTCAGGAGGCTCTTGGCGGCAAGAAATTTTCAATGAGGTGAGAATGATGGTGTATGCTTGGCTATACAGTCAACCAAGAGAATATGTTTCCTTTCAACGAAGACCTCGTGCACATGCACTGAGCCTGGGGATAATTACGAGGGCTATCCAGAAAGTAACAGACGTTTTGACCGACCGCGGCGGTGGGCGGGGATAGAGCCACCATCTTGGTGTCAGAACGTTCCTACACTCAGTATGCATCCAGCTGTGGTAGCGTGCGGTCTGTGCCCCTCTTACTTTGCTCTCTGTGACGTGTTAAAATGTGCGCTGCAATAGAAAATCCCGCCACTTGTGAGGTGCGTTCTGTGATTAGGTTTTTGTTGGCAAAAATCACAAACCAATTGAAATTTATCGCCAACTTTGTGATGTGTACAGAAAAGGAATAATGAGTGAAAGCCGAGTGATGCAATGGTGCATTGATTGTAAAAATGGCCGTACCAATGTTCACGATGAGGACCGCAGTGGTAGACCTAGCCTTGTGACTGATGAACTGGTGATGAAAATCAACGACAAAATTCGTGAAGATCGTCGTTTCACGATTACGGAACTTTCGAAACATTTTCCCCAAATTTCACGGAGTTTGGTGCATGAAATTGTGGCGGAAAAGCTTGGTTACCACAATTTTTGTGCTAGGTGGATTCCGAAAATCCTAACGGAAGACCACAAAAAACAGAGACTGGCTGCAGCACTAACTTTCCTCGAAGATTACGACAAAAATGGTAACAAAGTTATTGATCGTATCGTAACTGGGGACGAGACTTGGGTGAAGCATGTCAATAGTGAAACAAAAAGGCAGTCGATGAAATGGGGACACACAAATTCTCCCAAGAAACCAAGGAAGTGTTTGCAAACGCTGTCAGCAAGAAAGATCATGGCTACTGTGTTTTGGGACTCTGAAGGAGTGATTCTTGTTGATTTTCTTGAACGTGGCACAACAATTAACTCAGAGAGGTATTGTGAAACACTGAGAAAGTTAAGGCGCGCGATACAAAACAAGCGTCAGGGAAAACTTAGCGCGAAGGTTTTGGTTTTTCACGACAACACACGTCCACACACGACCAATCGTACCCGAGAGCTCTTCGATGGTTTTGGATGGGAGGTGTTCGATCATCCACCATACAGCCCGGATTTGGCGCCGAGCGACTATCACCTCTTCCCAGCGATGAAGACATGGCTCGCTACACAATGCTTTGATACTGACGCCGAACTGCATGCCGGTGTAAACCAGTGGTTGAAATCGCAGGCGGCAGATTTCTACAGAGACGGTATTGAAAAACTTGTGCCACGGTATGATAAGTGCCTTAATTTGAATGGCGATTATGTAGAAAAATAGCTTAAGAGTGTACCTTTCAAATGTATATAATAAAATTTTGTTTTTTCATTTTGTAAATTTTTTTATTTCAAAACGTCCGTTACTTTCTGGATAGCCCTCGTATGTTGAAAAATGATAAGGTATTCGTCATTCATATAAGGTACTTGATCAATAAAAAAATTAAGGTTACTTTTCGACTCACTTAACAGCCTGGGAGTGAAGGGGTTAATGTAGTTTTGCTATCCTTAAGCTTACATGTAACTCATTTCTTGTCTACATGAATTTTAGAATTAAAGTAAAAAAATAATAAACATGCTTTAACCATCAGTAGTCATCATACGGTTTCAGTCTGTATGATTAAAGCATTCACTCCAGTATGTTTTCATATGTTAATAAGTAATAAACTGTATTTTTATTTTCTCAGTTTTCAAAAATCCTGTGTTCACATGATACAATGTGTTTTGATCCCATACACTGTTAATCTTACTCACATTAATGTCGGCCAATCAGAATCACTTCCTTATCTACACACTGTACCCCTCTCAAACTTCAGCAAATAGCATATTAAAGTACCTTGCCAACCCACACACACCTATAATCACTATTCATATTTCTTTTCTATACACTATTTACTATGGACTTCATGGATTTTCTGTTTTCAGCAAAAGACCATTATTGGATAGCAGGAGGTTCTGTAAGATAGTTATTTCACTCGGTAATGCCACACAATTAATATTTTATATACACAAAACGTCAGATATCTTTTGTTTGGGGTCCAAATGGGGGTGTGGTGTGAACATATGCTTTCATAGAAGAGAAATACACCAGCCTCTCCACCCCAACTCCACTCTCACCTACACGTCGGTGGGCCCTGTTACGCCGAGCAATCCACTCCAAGGTTGTGGTAACCAATCCCTTTGGCGGAGTGGATCGGTAAGCAAACGAGAGATGTGGGTTCTGTCAGGACAGCCTGGGGGTATCCTGGGTCCTGGCCAGGCAGGATGGTGCACATCGGCAGCAGGGTGTGCATCTAGTGTGGAGGCGGAGGAGGCTATAGTATCCCAACGGCTGCACACATGGGCTGAGTCAGTTAGCCTACTGCGACCGAGCAGAGAGAGCTCGTCAGCTGAGGTGAAAGCAACTCTCTAGGGGAAGAACACCCCGAAATCAAAGTTCCTGGTCCTCCAGGTTGGGGGTTGGATCGGAGAATTCACATAGCCCATCTGTAAAACTTTTATGTGCAGAAACCTGTCAGTTTCTTTCGCCAGCCAGTTTTTACCGGGACAATTGGCGGAGGCTGTTAAAGGAGGCCTTGACTCAGTAATGGGTTGTTGCACCGCTGAAGAAGAAGAAGAAGAATAAGAAATCTTTTGTTTAACTATACTTCAAATTCTTTGCGATTTAGAATTCCTATTGTCAAAGACAAATATTTCTTGAAAAGCTTCTCACAAGACAAATGGTGCCAATCATGCGTCACATTATATTTGTTACCGTTAAAAGATCCGTCGGGCGAGGACGCTAGTTGCTGCTGCTGTGGTGAGTGTTCCATGGCCACATGCAGTGAACCATGCATGACGTACTTTAGATGTGCTGATATGATAGTCTATATAAACGAGCCTTCTTAAACAAAATACATAGTCTCTACTTCATCACTGTCAGCAAGGACTCTCGACCATGGCTTAACAGCCCAGCCAATAATATTTCCAACCATGCGGACACTGGCTGTGAAAGCCTTAGGAACTATATTCATTTATAGTTTGTTATATTCTAATATGTAAAAAGAGAAAGAATTTTATAATTCTTGAGATAGATTTTGTCTTTAATGAGATTTTATCTTTGATGATATATAAATTATTTATTGACTACAAAATGATAACATTACCTCCTTCAAAGCAGTTTCCTTAGCGAAGCCATACGCTTACAATAATGTTTCCACTGACTGAAATGCTGCCATATGTCTTCTTCAACTATCACTTTCTTTACCTCATCAAACACAATCTTTGGGATATTCTCTACAATTACGTGGTGTAATTCAAAAGTAAAGGCCAATCAGTTATAAAGAGCGACTGGCAACACTGATTAGCTTACGCATGTACAGGAGCTTCAACTGGTCCATTGGGCATGTAACTGCCATATTGTCACCAGTCTAGTATTGTTTGCCTTTGTATAACAGCGGGTTATAATGAGTGTGAAAATAAACAACCCTGCCAGATGTGAAGTCTGAACACTGACTAGATTTCTAAACACAAGATGACATAATGTTGTCGAAATTCACTGTCAATTATATGAAACATATGGGCCTACTGCAACGAGTAAAGGAAAAGTGAGGCAATGGTGTCATGAGTTAAGGGAATGTTCATGATGAAGAGAGGCATCGCAGGCCTAGCATCCTGACTGACGATCTTGCTGAGTGTGTAAATGCAAAACTGAGAGAAAATTGCCACTTTAAAATTAGTGATCATCTTTCCATAGAATTGGGAGAAGTTTCAAAGACAACATTATTCAGATTTGTGACTTGACAGTCTAGGCTTATCATAAACTGTTTGCACAATTGGTGCGAAAAATGTTGACATGTGCTCACTAAGACTAGAGACTGACATCTGCTCATACTTTTTGGACCACTTTCATAGAATGGAAGACAAACTATTTTTCCATATTGTCACTAGTGACAAAACATGGATTTCATATGTCAATGCTAAGCTGAAACAATCTACGCAGAGGCATCATTCCAGTTCACCCAAACCAAACAAAATTCAGCAAAACCAGTGTCAAAGGAAAGTCATGGCAGCCTGTATTACGGGACCAAAAAGGTCCTGTTGGTCAATTTCACAGAAACTAGAACGACTATCACATCACAAGTCTATTGTGAAACATTTTCTAAACTGCGCCATGACATTCAAAACTAACGATGGGAAATGCTGAGGTCAGGAATTGTTCTCCTTTACATACATGTCCACACATGGCTGCCCAAACAGTAGAAACAGTTCAAAATTTCAATGTGAGATTTTTGATCATCCGCCTTATAGTCCTCACCTTGTGGCCAGTGACTATCATCTCTCATCTCTTTGTGCACCTCAAGAACTGGCTTGCATCTTAACAATTGAAGGAAACTGAAGAGTTGAATACCTCAGTGCAAAACTGGCTGAAATCTCAGGCAGCAGAATTTTGAAAAAACAGAGGGTTTGAAAAAACTTGCTTCATGATATCAGAAGTGTTTGGAAAGAAATGGTGACAACGTAGTAATAATGTACTGTTGTGTGTATCTGGAATCACTAATAAATATTTTTAATTTTCTCATTTGTACTCCTTTTATAAGCAATAGGTCCTTCCTTTTGGCATGCCTCTTGTATAAATCGATGGCCCCAGATTTTTAAAAGCAGTAAATAATCAAATGAACCTTTCCATCTAATCTTGAAATCAGGAGGCTGGGTTACCACAGGAACCCGCTTCTAGCCAAATAACTGGTCAGAGTTTGTATGGTATGACACGGAATATTATTGTGATGAGGCATCCAATAATTAATGTGTGGTGACGTGTCTCTGTGTCACTCTACACTTTGTCCCTTTACGTATCCATCATTCATTAGCTGTTATGACATTTTTTATAAAATCTGTGTCGTTTTCAATTCCCTCCAGAAGATCTAGACACACATCCTTTCAGTTGCCCTTCTGTTCCTGAATGATGTTTCATTTTAGTGAATTAAACTCAGTTTATAAACAATCATTTTTATATCAAACGATGATCAGACTTGAAGGTATCACTCATTTTCAACATATTTTTGTTACTTCCTCCTGTACTCAGTGATTCAGAACATATTCATTCTTCACTATTTTATGGTTACCTCATCATCTCTGTAAGCTTGCCTTAACTTTTACATGTTTCTGTTGTACTGTCTTGAATTTTGATTCTAAATATGACTGTACAACACTGTTCAATATTACTGAGCTCCATTTTGTGACATGAAACAAAACAAACATTACAAAAACTATCGCACAGTCAAATCTCTTAGGTTAAGCAATTAAATATATGTATACATGTCAAAAAATATTATTGCTATCATAAGTAGCATTGTTGGTTTCCTACTTAAAATTCAAAGTTATTACTTTTTAGACAAACCTGACACCTATACATCATATTTATTTTTAATAAAAACTGGGTAGTTAACAGAATGTTATTTATTTCATGGATTCAAAACTGGCTTGGTAGTTTTACAATAAACATTACATGCTAGGACTTCTTTATATTGTACCTATACACAGGACAAATGCACAAAAAAAATTAATAAATTAAATATAAAACTCACCAATAAGGCTTTGATCAGTTCTTCAGGTTCTGGAGGGTCTCCTACTGGTGTCTGCGGAGACAAAGTAACATGTACTTCTTTCATTCCATCCACTTCAACCTCCACTTCTTTATCAGACTTCTTTCTCTCTTTGTTACGTATACTGCTATTGGTAGTTTTGGATTTTTTGCGTGGAGGCGGTGACAATTCCTGCACACCTTGATCTTTTCAAACAACAGATTAATCTGTTATACTCATTTAGTCATTTATGGACAAATTTTTACAAAAAATTTAATAAAAAAAAAGCTTATCATCATGATTTACTATGGTTTCACATAGCCCTTTTTGAGGAATAGCAAGACTGGTGATGATGGGGGGAGGGGGGGGGGGAGAGAGAGAGAGAGAGAGAGAGAGAGGGAGAGAGAGAGAGAGAGAGAGAGAGAGAGAGAGAGAGAGAGAGAGAGAGAGAGAGAGAGAGAGAGAGAGAGTGTCTGTGTGTGCACATCATTCATTTATTATTAGCTGAATGACAATTATCTATTAATAAATTAAATATGAGACTCATTTATTAAATAAGAACCATTTACGCATCTTGATCACTCAGGCCTATGGTGGCAGTAGTGGTATGGTCATGCGAGATCAACAAGCCCCCCACTATGCAACATTGTTTTCCACCACGTTGATTGATAATCCCACTAACTGTGATGTGCATGCTCCAATTAGATTTTTGAATGCAAAAACTTTCCTGCTGAAACTCACTGGCAGCTCGCAGAAGTGTACAGGGACAATGTCACAAACAATGGTAATGTGCATCAGTGGTGTAGGTTATTCAATGAAGGAAGGACCAATGTCCACGACAGCCTACTGTCATCACTGAAGATTTGATCAAAAAAGTTGATGACTGTATTCGTGAAAATGGGCAATTCACTATTGATGAGTCGCATCTGTCATTTCTTCACGTACCACGATCTGTTATTTACAACACTGTTACTGAGAAGCTTCACTACAAAAAGAGTTGTGTGTGATGGATACCAAAAATGCTGACAGCAGAGCACAAGAAAAACCGTATGGCCCACTCTTTGAAGTTTTTGGAGCGGTATCACAAGGATCTTGATGAATCTGTAGCTAAGGTTTTTTTTAAGGTGGTGTCTTGTAAACTTTATTTGATCGACCAGCATAAAATAAATGTCACATTTTTTTTAATTAAATGGATTTTTTAAGAAACACGTATTGGTTTTCATTTATTGGCGTCTCGCTTTAAATCTAATACAATATACAAAAAGGTGTTTTGATCAATTAAACAGTTAAAACATGATTATTTCTTATCATGTCATAGTATCACATTAACAGTATAATACATTGTAGAACATAGAAAATAAGCAAACACAAACATAGTGTATGGAGTGGTGCTGCCATAACTCCAGATGGCTTTTTCACAGCAGCCTGGACTTGACCCCTACCCCACTACACCTATCAATTACCTATCATCAGTTCACTCACCACCATCATCATCTAAAGGATATCCCTGCCACTACAACCCCTCTCGTCTGACTTTCAGTGCGCTTAAATCATTTGGAGCCAACACTTGTGTTCCAGTCTTAACGTATTCACAATAGAGTCTCCTTTGTTCTTTCTTATATAAAAACCCACCCTTCCAGGACCTTAGTGGTAAATTCATTAATTTGTACTGATGCTTATAAATTTAATCTTACTAGATTGCGTTTACAGTAGTAACTTGGTTTTGACCTTCACTTTCTTAAATATCACCAAATTTGTTTTCCTTTCATCTAGTTCCTCTTAATTTACATCATATCGACAAATGTCTGCCACAAAATATATTGTTTTTAGCTGTTCAAAAATATTTGATATGTCTATATATATTTGAAAAATTTGTCATATCTTTTTTTTGTGGTATGTTAAAAAGATTGCAAGTGAGAGAGAAGTTTAGAAATGAAGTGATATAATTAGGGTTATGAGTAGGTTCCCTCCCCCCCAATTATAATAAAAACTAAAAAATATAGACTAATTGGAAGGCCATTTGCAAAACAGTTGTATATTGGAGAAATGACATTTTAGAATGTTTCACAGGAGTTTATATGAAGCTAAATAAAACAAGAGCCAAATAACGTAAGTTAAGAGAATTACACATCCAATCACAGATGACTGATTGATGATGATGAAGGTGGTGGTGATGATTAAAACAACTTTCTATAAGATTTTGCTGGTTGCAACTACCTTATAGGAATTTTTCACCCCCTCCCTTAGTACAGACCAGTAACATTACACAAAAATGAAACTACATACACCAACAAAAAAATGTTAAACATGTTTTTTGTCTCCTGAAAAAAATATTTTTTGTGTGTTTTTAAAAGCCAGTTCAAATACATGGTAATTAGATTTTCCTGTAAAAAGCATTTTGCTTTAACTTAATTAAAGTATTTTAATATATTTATTTTGCGTACACAGAGAATGCGATTATCAGTTATAAGCAAATAGTATTTACATGTTACATCACAGACAGTGCCGTGATAAGATTAATTTGATGTTTATTGCTTCGCTTCAATATGTCCACCACCACGCTACATTCTACCCACGCTGTCTGTATTAAAAATAATCTCTTACAAGTTTCACTTTGTGAGCTCATAAAAACTTAAGTAAAATACAGGTAAACCTCTGTGCTTTAAGAAACACTTCAAGACATAATACTTAATGGTTTATGTGTCAAGAAACCCCCATAAACATTATCGACTTTTCCTGTTAAAAAGGGCAAAATTTTTATCACATTATATCACATAATTTTTAATCACTTGATGAGATTAAAACTCCTGGTAAAAAATATGACTAATTGCTATATCAGTAACATTTTTATGTGTGTAAACACACACACACACGTGCATGCATGCATGTTTTTGCATTGCAAAATAATACCAATAATTTGCATAGTAATAATAATAATAATAGTACAAAATAAAGTAATTACATAAAAAGTCACACACACACACACACACACACACACAGAATACTTGTTGATACATGCAGCATATAAAATATATAATAAATTAATTGGATTAATTAATTAAATTAATTATTAACTAGAATATCCGCATTATATCAGATACCATACTGTTATAGGAACAAGCAGGTTTCAGGAAAGGCAGATCCTGCACTGATGATATGTTGTTTGTGTTAAAGCAGCTGATCCAGAAAAGAAAACACTTGATAAAGTAAACAGACCTAAGTTCTTTGGAACTGTGGTGAAAAGAGGGTACCCCAAACATGTAGTAAATGTTTTTGAAAGAGTCTAACGCACCACAACTAATTGTTATAGATACTGAAAAGGGCACAACATTTTGTTATAGACAATATTCTGATAGAACAGGTATCACACTTCAGTTACCCAGGGTGTGACTTGACATATGAAGATGACACTTGATTATTAAGGTACACTAATTTCAAAATTAGCCTCCAGGTGGTCTAGTGGCTAACGCGGGCGATTGATGTGCTCGTGGTCCCGGGTTCAATTCCCGGCGGAGGCTCCATACGGCGTGCACTCAGCGTCGTGAGGCAAACTGAGTAGGGGCTGAGACAACAGCGCCGCCTCCTGGCCGTGAATACCGCAACTACCGGCTGGTGGCGCGTAGTACTAGCCATACACTGTCACACTAACACAAAAAGCTGCGTGGTACGCCTTGGTCCTTAACGGACTGTGGAGTGGAGGTTTATTTTTAATTTCAAAATATACACAGTACAATTTCAAGAACATTAAGGAGGAAGACCCATAAGAGGACACAGATGAGGCTTTATAAGATTATGGGTATGCTCACATTACTTTATGGTTCAGAACGCTGGGTATCAAGAAGGCATTAAGGTCACTGCAGACAGCAGAAATGAAATTTTTAGGTGGTACAAGGGTGTTCAAGACTGGACAGAGTGCATAACGATGACAAATGAGCTGCTTTAGATATTCAAGAGCTGGTGCCCACAGTTCATTACAAGACTAACTGGAAGGATCATGTCCTACACACGTCTACAGATAGAGTACCGAGGACAATAGTGGAGGCCCCACATGGAAAAAGAAACGTGGGTTGACCAAGGTTGAGGTGGTGATGTTCATCAAAACAGGCAGAAATGTCTAAACGTGGACAGACAGACGACAATGACAAGTAGAGGTTGTCAACGACAGAGAAGCGTATGCGCAGTGAAACATGAGAGTGGAGTAGTGGGGGGACTGGGGAGAAATATTGCAGTGATGTGGGTAACAACATCAGCAGTTGTAATCTGTCAGCAGTTGCTTTTTGCTCGCAGTTGTGTTATATTTTATAAATATGCAATGCCTCAACCAAGAACTGCTCACCGCTTAGGAAAAGCAGTTCTGTTTAAAAGTGAAAGCAAGTGCATAATTATGAACGAGCATAATTTTGTTTCAAAAGACAATCCCACAATGACACGGTCAGAAATCTTAAATAAAGTAGGTTATGTGTGGAATATCTGTTCATTCTCTCCGAAAATTTGTAACAGAATCAAATAAACTGGGACCAGTTGAACCTTTTTCGATGCCTAAAAAAACTTGGAATTGTGTCAATAAAAAAGTGAATTTAGATAGTTTTCAGACAAGTGCTTTGCATAATATAATATATAATTTTCATGTCACTCATAAAATATTGTCATGTTTAAGAACATTATTATCTGTTTTAAAAACGGAACATGTGGAACTTGGGCTCGATTTTTCACACGAATCGCTTAGAAAAGTTATAAAAGGTATGGGATTTAGATGGAAGAAAACAGTCAACAACAGACAATTTTATTAGAAAAAGATGGCATCTGTTTTAAACGTGTCGCGTATTTAAAAAAAATTCAAGAATTCAGAAAAAGTGGCCGACCAATTATATTTTCGGACGAATCATATATACATTCTACCAACGTAAAAAGTATGGCTTGGTCTGATGGATCCCTAAGTGGTTATAAAAAAAAGTTATTGAAAGGACAAAGGTTGATAATGATTAATGCAGGCAGTGAGACAGGAGGTGTTCCAAATGCACTTTTAGTTTTAAAGTCGGCCCAAGGTTCTGGTGATTATCACGAAGAAATAAATGCAGACAATTACAAAAAATGGCTGAAAATGAAACTAATTCCAAACCTACCACCCCGGTTAGTTTTACTGATAGATAATGCCTCGTACCACAATAAAAAGTTACACAAAGTGCCGAATTCCACTTCTAGAAAGTCAGAAATGTTAGAGTGGTTGCAAAACAAAAATATTCAATGTAATGAAAGTATGTATAAACCTGAACTCTAAAATTTAAAAAACTACAAAACCAAATTATAAACAATTCCACACCTAGATTCTATTTTGGAACAATACGGTCACAGTGTTCTCAGTTTACCCCCTTATCATGCGGAACTTAATCCCATAGAACTTATTTGGGCAAAGGTAAAAAATAATATCGCGACTCATAACGTATCCAATCAATTGAATGTAGTTCACGAAATGGTTGAACAGGTTCTTTTCGGAATTAACAAGTGAAGACTGGAAAAAGTGTTGCGATCATAGTGTCAAATGTGAAAAAAATATGCAGAGACAGAGAGGTTAATAGACAATGAAACAGAAGCATTTATTATATGACTTGACAACAGCGACACTACTGACAACAAATCTGACTTTTCAGATTGTACAGATGATCAGGACTACTCGCTGGATGGCATTGAATCACTTCCCTAATGTCAGTAAGTAACATATAATTTTTTGTTGTATTTAGTTTTCATTATAAAGTAAAAGCATAGTCAACGTGACACGCACAGCTGGCCAGCAAGCCTCTGTGTTGTTACCGCGCGCTTTGTAAGTTCAGTATCCCTACCAATTTTCTCGTGTACCCCCACCTTTCTCCCTATCGGCACAAATTGAGCTTCTCTAACGGTGACAATCTCTACCAGACTAATGGCCTGAATGATGAGTACTTTGACAGAAAAATGATTTTAAACATAGGTATAGGGTCAATAATAGAACTGTATGGGCTCTAGAACATCATATAAGGAATATATGATGAAGTTGGAAAAGCAATTTTCTGAAGTAGGAATGTAATCAATAAAATCAAAGTTATGATCTCCAGAACAAGTGTAGAATGCTAGATGGAGCACAAACATGGAACATCAGAAGAGGCTGCTGCTGACAGAAACAAATTACTTCAGGAATGTGGCAAGCAAGTACAGGACAGAAAAAGTAAGTAATATTAGAATTAGGAATGTAATGAAAGTCGAGGGCACAGTTATTGGAACGAAGACATATAACATTGTTATGACGGTCTCACTATGGTTCAGTGGAAAACAAAATTACAAACACCAATGAAGTCCCTAATAACCAGCTTTAATTAATCACAAATAACAGTTTACAATCAACTTCTAGAATAGTCCAAGTTAAACTTGTTCACATGCAATAATAATGTCAAATAATAGAGTTCCACACTAACTATAACACAATAACACTTCGCTACAATACTTCAACCATTACTCAATCCACACTAGGAAAAATCGCTCAACGAACTGAACTGACAAGCCGGCTGCTGTTTTTTTTATAGGTCGCACACGCCTTCTACAAATTTTCCATTTTCAATGTGCACGCCACTTAACGAGTAATTCAAGTGTTCTCCAGAGGACTCTGAAACATCCTTGAGCGTGGCCTTGACTGAGGCTACACCTGCTTGACTTGCATGGGGGTGGGTGAAGAACCTAACCTAACCTTGTTACAATATGACCTAATCCTTATCCATAGGTTCTCGTTACAATATGATATATACAGCTTAGAAGAATTGGATAAGGATGAATCCCTAAAGAGTGATGGAATAAGAGCCATGTGGACGAAAGTAGATGGAAGAATGTTCATGAAAATTGATGTTATTTCTATAAAAAATGGTACGAACACTTACTGTATTCACAATCAGCGGATGCTGAACACAGGTGTAATAAGCACAACGTGATCAAAGAAAACAGACAGTTTTGTACAATGGAACATTTTTATTGTGAAATTCTTTGTTTGAAATCCCTACGTTTCATACATGATGTCATCTAATTTGCAATGTTTGTATTTGTAATTCTACTATACACATTTCATATATATTTACATTAGTTTAAGTGATGTGTAGTATGACTTATAAATTGTCTTCACAAAAGCATATTGTATACATTTTATAATTATCCATTAACGGTACTTTGTTTTGTTCCAAACAGTAGGACATGCATCTTTGTTAAACCATTTACCTGGGAATTTCCAACTGCCCTCTTGGTCATACACTACCTCGACTCCTACCCCGGGGCAAACATACATTTCAAATCTAACCTCTGAAACTCTCAAGCTGCTGTAACTGGTGAAACAATTATCAAGGAAATAAAAAGTATCTGTAGAACTATCTTCCTCTGATAGTTCCTATCCATTTTGGATTTTGAATATCATACAGACTATTTTAGCTTTCTGTACTGCTCCACGGAATAAGTCAGTTGTATTCATGGCAAACCAGGTCCTTAAATTTCTCAGCCATGAGATTCTCGGTTGCCCAACTCCTCTCTTTCCAAGTACTTTTCCCTGTAGTATGGACTGGAATAAATAAAATCTCTGTTCATTTCTCATGAGATCTCCCAGATACTGAAGTTTTCTTATCTTCACTGTGTTAATAACTTCCCTTTCTTTTTTCATCTTTCTAAGAATTTCTACAATAGTTATATGTGCTCAGTATTCTATGGTAAAGCCACATTTTGAAAGATTCCAATTTTTTAGTTGTGGCTTCAGTTAAAGTCCAAGATTCTACACCATAGAAGAGGACCGAGAATACGTAGCAGCGTAAAAGACTCATCTTTGTGTTTATTGTTAAATCATGACCTTTGAATAAACTGCTCATTCTAGTGTACACTGCTCTTGCCTTTTCAATTCTGCTCTTTGTAGAACTACACCAAGTGTTTAATTATTAAATTCAAATATTTATAATGTAATATGTTTGAATATGTAACTAATGTACATGAGTTTTAGTTGGAGAGGTCTTATACTCTGCAAAATTCTCAATTAAACCACACATCTAATCTCAGTCTCTTTCTCTCTCTCTCTATCTGTATGTGTGTGTTTTGAACATGCAAGCATTATTCATGCTGTTTTTTTCTTCACGAGTTTACCAAAAATAACTCTTTAAATGTTATACAATGTTATAAAGAAGTATACATATGAAAAAACAATCATATATACGCTTGTATATCGAGGAAATATTCCAAATGAAATTATGCTCATTCACTGAAATTAAAAATAAATCTCATTTTCTATGCAAACTATTTGCTCACAATGTTACATACATTCCATTTTTCAGATTGCTATACACTGTTCTTTTTTATTTCAATAAATTTTAACTACATTTATAACATGCAATGAAGATATATTTTATTTTGTACAAAAATTAAACCTATTTCAATGTTTAGATACAATCATCAGCACAGAAATAAAACTTGTAAGTGTAAGGACCTTTTTATACTTGCTGAAAGCAGACCTTTTTATAGTTTTCGAGATCAGTAGTGAGTATGACTTTTGTTTACAACAAAAGTGGCCGCTGTTGCGTATCTCTATGATACGGTTACAAAGATAAATAGGTCTATTGTGTGCAAAGAAGTAAAAAATTTTCAATTATTTTTGAATAAGTCTTAAAATTGTATACCAATTATTTGCAAAAACTGCCATTTCTCCACCACGCGTAACATGTCTTTGACACAAATGAGAGTCTTTGCACAACTTTGAAGTAAGTCTATTGTAACTGAACATATCATGTATGAATTAAATTTGTACACATTTATTTTTAATGTTGTGGCAACTTTAAAACACTCCAATACCTTCATTAATTAAAAAAATATAAAACAATAAATTCCAGTCAATACTTGAATAGGAAAACTTGAGTCACCATTTATAAAATTTCACAAAATTGTTACTGAAGATATTAAAATAACAATTGTAAAAAAAAAAACTACAAAAGGGAAAGTAAAAAACCCTCAGTCACCATTATCTTTTATACCCTGCTCGGCAATTGGTTTTCAATAAAGTGAAAAGATGCTCTTGAAAATAATTTTCCTTCCGACTCTTTGGAATTTGGAATAACTGTTTTGTAGATGTCCTACCTCTTTTTTTTTTTCTTTTATCGGCCATCTAAAGACCACATACCAATTTCAATTCTTTATTCTCCGTTCTTTTCTTTTTCTCCAATATTCTTCTTTCTGTCTTCAGTCCACTTTGAACCTGTGTTTTTCTCTCTCCTACCCTGGACTCCTTCCATTTTTAACACTTTCACCCGAAAAACTTCCCTTTCAAGTGCTTCTTCTGCGTGTATATTATTTTTTTCTAAATCCTTTTGGACTTCTTTAATCTAACTTGATGTTGACTTCTTCCCCCACAGATATTTGAAGATCTGCTTACTTAACCTATTGTCGTCCATTCTATATAAAAAAAATAATAGTCTTCTTTTTCTCATTGTTTCTGTTATATTTTCTATACTTTGATATATTTCATCATTACTTCTTAATTTCCAGCTTTCTGAAGTTTTTCGTGGGCCTAATATTTTCCTAATAATTTGTCTTTCCAATATTTCTAGTTTGTCTAAATTATAATTCAATGCTAGACATTCACTTGCATATAAGCATTCTGGCTTCACTACTGTACTGTAATGCCTTATTTTCGCATTTTTAGATATGCCTCCCTTACTTTGTTCTTGGATTTCGGTTTTTGTACTTCTTATTTTCTGGATTCCACAGGACAGGGCTTGTTTAAACACCATTAATGAGAACTTCTGTATTGTCTGTACTGCTGTCAATGCCCATTTGATTCAGAACTCTAGGCTGCAACTAAACTGCTAACAAACATAATGCTGCCAGTATAAAAACAACCATTTGATTTGCCTTTGGAACCATCTGCCTGGTGTGATGCACGAGGCACAGTGGCCACACACCTATCTGCTACATACCATACCATACCATGCCAGCAGATAAAAATCTATTTGCAAAGGGCACCACTTAATATAACAGAGGGTCTCATTTTAAAACAATGTTAGCCTGTATGCCTCCATTGCATACAGTGAGTGTAAACGCAGTGTAATTGTTACAGTAATAATATTTAATTTCTTTTACAAGCATATTTATTTGTCTTATGCACTGTTTCATAGATTGATTCTGCATCATCAGACAACAAACTGTATTCCTGGATGTCACACAATAATTATTACTAGTATGCTCCTGGAGCTCTGCAGAACTCGCTCACTATTTTGAACGAAGTACATTTATTAATTACATAAACTTCAATATTAAATAATATTTCAGTTACAAACAGAATTAACACTGTTGCACACCACTATAGAAAATTATTCCGATTAGCGCTTTCAAGCTTCACAGCTCGTCAGATCGGAAATAACAGTAATGACTAGACAACTTCTTTATACCCCCACTTACCCTACTGCCCATACACATTTTTGTAAACAAGTTATAAGTTAAATGTCCTTTCTGGCTTTATTACCTAGCGAGTTCAGTCACCCTTGTCTGTACTTTTATATATCTTTCTAGTACATTCTCTGTGTTGTGTGTGTTTTGTTTGTATACAAAATTAATTAAAAGTTAAAAATTAACTCGCAAGTTAATAATAGCCAGAAAGGACATTTAACTTTTATAGCTTGTTTACAAAAATGTGTATGGGCGATAGAGCAAGTGGGGGTATAAAAAAGTTGTCTAGTCCTATTATTGTTATTTCTGATCTGACGATGAGCTGTGAACCTTGAAAGCACTAATCGGAATAATTTTTCTATAGTGGTGTGCAACAGTGTTAATTCTGTTTGTGATTATAACCACTAACACAACTTTCTTAATTTTATTTCAATTATGTCAAATATAATAAAAATCCTATATTTTTCCTACTATTTCTTTAGTAATATAACAATTGTAGAGCACACAACCATACAATAAACACTAAAAATTCAAAACATTCAGATTTGGGTTACAATCCCTTTTACTCTGCCACCCTGCTGGATTTTCACAATTTTTTCAAATTTCTTATCTCTGTTTTGGGGCCTCACGTTCAAAAATTTTGAAATTTTCTGAAACAAACACTATATTCAGATTTTGGCTTACATTCCCTTGAATTTGATACCCCACATGGGCTTTTTAAAATGTTTTCATAATTTTGACCCCACATTTTTGAAGTGATCAAACTCAAAACATTAGGATTCTGTAGAGTAAACGCATAGTCAAGCGTGCCAAGTTTTACAAAAACTGGTCGATGCCTTCAAAAGTTATCATAAGACTTACTACAAACAGACAGTCAAATGCCAAACGATCGAGTCAAAATTGAGATCAAGCCACTTGTTCAATTAATATTTTATTACATTATAAATATAACAATGCATTCCTATAGGAACAAGCCTATGTTGTACAGTTTACATAATTGTGCATTTCATTATTCTGATAACACACAATTGTTCTATGAAATGTGCAAATGACAAAATAAGTACATTTGCAATGAAATCAATTATTATCATAACAATTATATCATAACCTCCACAACATACTAAAAATCAAATTACTGTACAGTAGCCAGAAAAAACTGAAACTATATGATTTTTTTTATACTGACAAACAAATTATCATTCAGTTTCAAGGTCTACATATCAGACGAGGATAATTTCTAACCACTGAAATGAATATAATTTATTTACAATGAAAATATCCTTGCTGCATATTAAGTATATGTTACAGTTATTGAATTTAAAGCCTTACTGTTTAAGATATGTAACTGTATTTTCAACGCACACCATATTTTAAAACTTATTAAGTCATTGTAAAAACTTATTAAGTCATTGTAAGATTAGATGATAAAGAGGTTGCTTTATATTGTATTCATTTGTTTTGTACTCATATTTTCCTACTTAGTAATGTGATTTCAGAAGACATCTGGTGTACATCATAAGTACAAAAATATCGGTATGGAGAACCATACATGACTTCCATATTCTAAGATTTATATTTAAAATCATTTTCAGCCAAACAGCCAGGCTGTGTCTTACCTGCATTTTTATTGCTGTATTAAATGAAAAATATTATATTACATTAAAATGAAAAAATTATAATTTTATTGCCTGGCAACAAAATTATTTTATTTTTAACAATTACCATTGTTTCAAAAAGTTTAAATAAATTTTCAAGTACTTTACTCTTGTTAAAACGTAAAAGGTTGCAGGTAAACTACCCGTTCCCCTTAACCGATCTTCACCAAAATCGAAAGTCATTGAGACCTCTACAATTCAGGGACGTATGCAAAAAATTATTTGATTCTGTTTGAATTTGCGGCTGTTATCGTTTGCCATAGAAAATACGCTTGATAAAAAAACGTTGCAGGTAAACTACCCCTTCCCCTTAACCGATCTTCACCAAAAACAATAGGTCTTGAGTACTCTACAAATCAGGGCTGTATGCAGAAAATTATTTGATTCTGTTTGAATTTGCGGCTGTTATCGTTTGCCATAGAAAATACCCTTGTTAAAAAAACATTGCAGGTAAACTACCCCTTTCCCTCAACCGATCTTCACCAAAAACAACAGGTCTTGAGAACTCTACAATTTAGGGCTGTATGCAAATAATCTTTTGATTCTGTTTGAATTTGCGGCTGTTATCGTTTGCCATAGGAAATACCCTTGTTAAAACATAAAACGTTACAGGTAAACTACCCCTTTCCCTTAACCGATCTTCACCAAAATCAGCAGATCTTGAGAACTCTACAATTCAGGGCTGCATGCGAAACATTATTTGATTCTGTTTGAATTTGCGGCTGTTATCGTTTGCCAAACAAACAAAATTACCCTTGCTAAAAAAAAACCGTTGCAGGTAAACTACCCCTTTCCCTCAACCGATCTTCACCAAAAACAATAGGTCGCGAGTACTCTGCAAATCAGGGCTGTATGCAAAAAATTATTTGATTCTGTTTGAATTTGCGGCAGTTATCGTTTGCCATAGAAAAAAAATCTACAGACACACAGACACTTTTTGGAAAACGACTTTTTTTCATGTTTTGAGTGTAGTAGAATCAGAATCTGCAATAATCTCGAACACGATTTTTTTTGCCATCACCATACTTCCATTCCTTAAGGAATATGGAAGTAAAATATCGGTATGGAGAACCATACATGACTTCCATATTCTAAGATTTATATTTAAATCTTAATATCGCCTGCCAAGCGCGATATATTTTCTCTTATACATGATGTACATTAAAATGAAAAAATTTTAATTTTATTGCCTGGCAACAAAATTATTTTATTTTTAACAATTACCATTGTTTCAAAAAGTTTAAATAAATTTTCAAGTACTTTACTCTTGTTAAAACGTATAAGGTTGCAGGTAAACTACCCCTTCCCCTTAACCGATCTTCACCAAAATCGAAAGTCATTGAGACCTCTACAATTCAGGGACGTATGCAAAACATTATTTGATTCTGTTTGAATTTGCGGCTGTTATCGTTTGCCAAACAAACAAAATTACCCTTGCTAAAAAAAAACCGTTGCAGGTAAACTACCCCTTTCCCTCAACCGATCTTCACCAAAAACAATAGGTCGCGAGAACTCTGTAAATCCGGGCTGCATGCAAAAAATTATTTGATTCTGTTTGAATTTGCGGCAGTTATCGTTTGCCATAGAAAATACGCTTGATAAAAAACGTTGCCGGTAAACTACCCCTTCCCCTCAACCGATCTTCACCAAAAACAATAGGTCTTGAGTACTCTACAAATCAGGACTGTATGCAGAAAATTATTTGATTCTGTTCGAATTTGCGGCTGTTATCGTTTGCCATAGAAAATACCCTTGTTAAAAAAACGTTGTAGGTAAACTACCCCTTTCCCTTAACCGATCTTCACCAAAAACTAAAGGTCTTGAGAACTCTACAATTTAGGGCAGTATGCAAAACATTATTTGATTATGTTAAAATTTGCGGCTGTTATCGTTTGCCATAGTAAATACCATTGTTAAAACATAAAACGGTACAGGTAAACTACCCCTTTCCCTTAACCGATCTTTACCAAAATCAACAGATCGTGAGAACTCTACAATTCAGGGCTGTATGCGAAACATTATTTGATTCTGTTTGAATTTGCGGCTGTTATCGTTTGCCAAACAAACAAAATTACCCTCGATAAAAAAAAAACCGTTGCCGGTAAACTACCCCTTTCCCTCAACCGATCTTCACCAAAAACAACAGGTCGCGAGTACTCTACAAATCAGGGCTTTATGTTAAAAATAATTTGATTCTGTTTGAATTTGCGGCTGTTATCGTTTGCCATAGAAAAAAAATCTACAGACACACACATAGACAGACAGACACACACACACACAGACAGACAGACAGACAGACAGACAGACACACAGACACTTTTCGGAATACGACTTTTTTTCATGTTTTGAGTGTAGTAGAATCAGAATCTGCAATAATCTCGAACACGATTTTTTTTGCCATCACCATACTTCCATTCCTTAAGGAATATGGAAGTAACAAGTACTTTACTCTTGTTAAAACGTAAAATGTTGCAGGTAAACTACCCCTTCCCATTAACCGATCTTCACCAAAATCTAATGGACTTGAGTCCTCTACAATTCACTTACGTATGCAAAAAATTATTTGATTCTGTTTGAATTTGCGGCAGTTATCGTTTGCCATAGAAAATACGCTTTATAACAAACGTTGCAGGTAAACTACCCCTTCCCCTCAACCGATCTTCACCAAAAACAATAGGTCTTGAGTACTCTACAAACCAGGGCTGCATGCAGAAAATTATTTGATTATGTTTGAATTTGCGGCTGTTATCGTTTGCCATAGAAAATAACCTTGTTAAAAAAACGTTGTAGGTAAACTACCCCCTTCCCTTAACCGATCTTAACCAAAAACAGTACGTCTTGAGTACTCTTCAAACCAGGGCTGTATGCAGAAAATTATTTGATTATGTTTGAATTTGCGGCTGTTATCGTTTGCCATAGAAAATAACCTTGTTAAAAAAACGTTGTAGGTAAACTACCCCTTTCCCTTAACCGATCTTAACCAAAAACAATAGGTCTTGAGAACTCTACAATTTAGGGCTGTATGCAAATAATCTTTTGATTCTGTTTGAATTTGCGGCTGTTATCGTTTGCCATAGGAAATACCCTTGTTAAAACATAAAACGTTACAGGTAAACTACCCCTTTCCCTTAACCGATCGTCACCAAAAACAATAGGTCTTGAGAACTCTACAATTCAGGGCTGTCTGCGAAACATTATTTGATTCTGTTTGAATTTGCGGCTGTTATCGTTTGGCAAAAAAAAAAAATTTCCCTTGATAAAAAAAACCGTTGCAGGTAAACTACCCCTTTCCCTCAACCGATCTTCACCAAAAACAATAGGTCGTGAGTACTCTACAAATCAGGGCTGTATGCAAAAAGTTATTTGATTCTGTTTGAATTTGCGGCAGTTATCGTTTGCCATAGAAAAAAAATACCCTTGTTAAAAAAACGTTGCAGGTAAACTACCCCTTTCCCTCAACCGATCTTCACCAAAAACAATAGGTCTTGAGAACTCTACAATTTAGGGCTGTATGCAAATAATCTTTTGATTCTGTTTGAATTTGCGGCTGTTATCGTTTGCCATAAGAAATACCCTTGTTAAAACATAAAACGTTACAGGTAAACTACCCCTTTCCCTTAACCGATCTTCACCAAAATCAAAAGACCTTGAGAACTCTACAATTCAGGGCTGTATGGGAAACATTATATGATTCTGTTTGAATTTGCGGCTGTTATCGTTTGCCATAGAAAATAACCTTGTTAAAAAAACGTTGTAGGTAAACTACCCCTTTCCCTTAACCGATCTTAACCAAAAACAATAGGTCTTGAGAACTCTACAATTTAGGGCTGTATGCAAATAATCTTTTGATTCTGTTTGAATTTGCGGCTGTTATCGTTTGCCATAGGAAATACCCTTGTTAAAACATAAAACGTTACAGGTAAACTACCCCTTTCCCTTAACCGATCGTCACCAAAAACAATAGGTCTTGAGAACTCTACAATTCAGGGCTGTCTGCGAAACATTATTTGATTCTGTTTGAATTTGCGGCTGTTATCGTTTGGCAAAAAAAAAAAATTTCCCTTGATAAAAAAAACCGTTGCAGGTAAACTACCCCTTTCCCTCAACCGATCTTCACCAAAAACAATAGGTCGTGAGTACTCTACAAATCAGGGCTGTATGCAAAAAGTTATTTGATTCTGTTTGAATTTGCGGCAGTTATCGTTTGCCATAGAAAAAAAATACCCTTGTTAAAAAAACGTTGCAGGTAAACTACCCCTTTCCCTCAACCGATCTTCACCAAAAACAATAGGTCTTGAGAACTCTACAATTTAGGGCTGTATGCAAATAATCTTTTGATTCTGTTTGAATTTGCGGCTGTTATCGTTTGCCATAGGAAATACCCTTGTTAAAACATAAAACGTTACAGGTAAACTACCCCTTTCCCTTAACCGATCTTCACCAAAATCAGCAGATCTTGAGAACTCTACAATTCAGGGCTGCATGCGAAACATTATTTGATTCTGTTTGAATTTGCGGCTGTTATCGTTTGCCAAACAAACAAAATTACCCTTGCTAAAAAAAAACCGTTGCAGGTAAACTACCCCTTTCCCTCAACCGATCTTCACCAAAAACAATAGGTCGCGAGTACTCTGCAAATCAGGGCTGTATGCAAAAAATTATTTGATTCTGTTTGAATTTGCGGCAGTTATCGTTTGCCATAGAAAAAAAATCTACAGACACACAGACACACAGACACTTTTTGGAAAACGACTTTTTTTCATGTTTTGAGTGTAGTAGAATCAGAATCTGCAATAATCTCGAACACGATTTTTTTTGCCATCACCATACTTCCATTCCTTAAGGAATATGGAAGTAAAATATCGGTATGGAGAACCATACATGACTTCCATATTCTAAGATTTATATTTAAATCTTAATATCGCCTGCCAAGCGCGATATATTTTCTCTTATACATGATGTACATTAAAATGAAAAAATTTTAATTTTATTGCCTGGCAACAAAATTATTTTATTTTTAACAATTACCATTGTTTCAAAAAGTTTAAATAAATTTTCAAGTACTTTACTCTTGTTAAAACGTATAAGGTTGCAGGTAAACTACCCCTTCCCCTTAACCGATCTTCACCAAAATCGAAAGTCATTGAGACCTCTACAATTCAGGGACGTATGCAAAACATTATTTGATTCTGTTTGAATTTGCGGCTGTTATCGTTTGCCAAACAAACAAAATTACCCTTGCTAAAAAAAAACCGTTGCAGGTAAACTACCCCTTTCCCTCAACCGATCTTCACCAAAAACAATAGGTCGCGAGAACTCTGTAAATCCGGGCTGCATGCAAAAAATTATTTGATTCTGTTTGAATTTGCGGCAGTTATCGTTTGCCATAGAAAATACGCTTGATAAAAAACGTTGCCGGTAAACTACCCCTTCCCCTCAACCGATCTTCACCAAAAACAATAGGTCTTGAGTACTCTACAAATCAGGACTGTATGCAGAAAATTATTTGATTCTGTTCGAATTTGCGGCTGTTATCGTTTGCCATAGAAAATACCCTTGTTAAAAAAACGTTGTAGGTAAACTACCCCTTTCCCTTAACCGATCTTCACCAAAAACTAAAGGTCTTGAGAACTCTACAATTTAGGGCAGTATGCAAAACATTATTTGATTATGTTAAAATTTGCGGCTGTTATCGTTTGCCATAGTAAATACCATTGTTAAAACATAAAACGGTACAGGTAAACTACCCCTTTCCCTTAACCGATCTTTACCAAAATCAACAGATCGTGAGAACTCTACAATTCAGGGCTGTATGCGAAACATTATTTGATTCTGTTTGAATTTGCGGCTGTTATCGTTTGCCAAACAAACAAAATTACCCTCGATAAAAAAAAAACCGTTGCCGGTAAACTACCCCTTTCCCTCAACCGATCTTCACCAAAAACAACAGGTCGCGAGTACTCTACAAATCAGGGCTTTATGTTAAAAATAATTTGATTCTGTTTGAATTTGCGGCTGTTATCGTTTGCCATAGAAAAAAAATCTACAGACACACACATAGACAGACAGACACACACACACACAGACAGACAGACAGACAGACAGACAGACACACAGACACTTTTCGGAATACGACTTTTTTTCATGTTTTGAGTGTAGTAGAATCAGAATCTGCAATAATCTCGAACACGATTTTTTTTGCCATCACCATACTTCCATTCCTTAAGGAATATGGAAGTAACAAGTACTTTACTCTTGTTAAAACGTAAAATGTTGCAGGTAAACTACCCCTTCCCATTAACCGATCTTCACCAAAATCTAATGGACTTGAGTCCTCTACAATTCACTTACGTATGCAAAAAATTATTTGATTCTGTTTGAATTTGCGGCAGTTATCGTTTGCCATAGAAAATACGCTTTATAACAAACGTTGCAGGTAAACTACCCCTTCCCCTCAACCGATCTTCACCAAAAACAATAGGTCTTGAGTACTCTACAAACCAGGGCTGCATGCAGAAAATTATTTGATTATGTTTGAATTTGCGGCTGTTATCGTTTGCCATAGAAAATAACCTTGTTAAAAAAACGTTGTAGGTAAACTACCCCCTTCCCTTAACCGATCTTAACCAAAAACAGTACGTCTTGAGTACTCTTCAAACCAGGGCTGTATGCAGAAAATTATTTGATTATGTTTGAATTTGCGGCTGTTATCGTTTGCCATAGAAAATAACCTTGTTAAAAAAACGTTGTAGGTAAACTACCCCTTTCCCTTAACCGATCTTAACCAAAAACAATAGGTCTTGAGAACTCTACAATTTAGGGCTGTATGCAAATAATCTTTTGATTCTGTTTGAATTTGCGGCTGTTATCGTTTGCCATAGGAAATACCCTTGTTAAAACATAAAACGTTACAGGTAAACTACCCCTTTCCCTTAACCGATCGTCACCAAAAACAATAGGTCTTGAGAACTCTACAATTCAGGGCTGTCTGCGAAACATTATTTGATTCTGTTTGAATTTGCGGCTGTTATCGTTTGGCAAAAAAAAAAAATTTCCCTTGATAAAAAAAACCGTTGCAGGTAAACTACCCCTTTCCCTCAACCGATCTTCACCAAAAACAATAGGTCGTGAGTACTCTACAAATCAGGGCTGTATGCAAAAAGTTATTTGATTCTGTTTGAATTTGCGGCAGTTATCGTTTGCCATAGAAAAAAAATACCCTTGTTAAAAAAACGTTGCAGGTAAACTACCCCTTTCCCTCAACCGATCTTCACCAAAAACAATAGGTCTTGAGAACTCTACAATTTAGGGCTGTATGCAAATAATCTTTTGATTCTGTTTGAATTTGCGGCTGTTATCGTTTGCCATAAGAAATACCCTTGTTAAAACATAAAACGTTACAGGTAAACTACCCCTTTCCCTTAACCGATCTTCACCAAAATCAAAAGACCTTGAGAACTCTACAATTCAGGGCTGTATGGGAAACATTATATGATTCTGTTTGAATTTGCGGCTGTTATCGTTTGCCAAACAAACAAAATTACCCTTGCTAAAAAAAAAACCGTTGCAGGTAAACTACCCCTTTCCCTCAACCGATCTTCACCAAAAACAATAGGTCGCGAGTACTCTGCAAATCAGGGCTGCATGCAAAAAATTATTTGATTCTGTTTGAATTTGCGGCAGTTATCGTTTGCCATAGAAAAAAATCTACAGACAGACAGACACACAGACAGACAGACACACAGACAGACACACAGACACTTTTCGGAAAACGACTTTTTTTCATGTTTTGAGTGTAGTAGAATCAGAATCTGCAATAATCTCGAACACGATTTTTTTTGCCATCACCATACTTCCATTCCTTAAGGAATATGGAAGTAAAATGGTATCACTTGCTACACGAGCTTCCAGAATAAACGGGACATGTGAAATAATTATATAGATGTTGAGAAGGGTTTTGCAAAAACTTTTGTTTGGAGTACCTTGCTTTGCCACAGTGGAATCTCGACCCTGGAGAAAAGAACAAGAAGCATGACTTGAAGCTCGGAGAATGTGGATATTTAGAGAAAGATAACAAAGAAAAATTGGATAGAAATAAAAACAAATGCTGATGTTTAACAAAAGTAAAACAGGAGACATCTTTAAAATCATGGTAAATGATAAGACAAACCTTCTAAGCTACAATTCCAGGCATAACGTATTTAACCGAATACTTCTCAAGATGAACTGTTGGAGACAACATGAAGAGGCCAGCCAAGACGGAAATATTTTGGATGGTGTGCAGACAACGATGGAAGATATGATTCACTGAACAAAAAGGCAGAGAAGAGGAGTTCATAATTGCAGTGACATCTACATTTAGATGAAGAATATATTCTTGGATTTCGTTGTCCATGATGTGTCTGTTACTTAACTAAATATAATTATTTCACTACCGACTCGGAACACAAAGTTTTTTATGGGTACAGACTAACGTACATCAACAACCGAACTGAAAAAATAGCCCACAAATTCAAAAACGCAGGATACAGAATTGCATACAAAACTGCTAAGAAAACAGAACACACACTATCAAAACACACACAAAAAGCACAAAACAAATTCGATCTACCTGGTGTTTACAAACTAAATTGCTCAGATTGGAACAAATTCTACATAGGCCAGACAGGACATAGCTTCAAACAAAGATACACTGAACACACAAAGGCACTACACTCCACTACAGAATCCACCTTTGCAAACCACCTCATTGAAGCAAACCACACATACAAAAACATCGACAATAACATGGACATTCTACACGCCGAAAACTAGACACTCTAGAATAATTGGAAATATACAAACAAATGAAAACACATAAAAACGACATCCTAAATGAACAGACAATTTAAATCACATGCATTATTCGAACATATCACACCCACACACACAATATCGATCTTTCAAAAGTTGATACCGTTGCCAACAATAAGACGGACAGTGCTCCCACCGGCACCCTCTGAAGAAGCTTTTTAAAAGCGAAAACTGGTTCAGGCTATAAGGTAAACTTTTACGTTTTTACCCATAAAAAACTTTGTGTTCCAAATCGGTAGTGAAATAATTATATTTAGTGAAGAATATATGTTGTATATTTTTCTGTTTTCTAAAATTTCTATTCAATGCCAGAAGAAAATATCATACCATTTCTTGGAGAATTATGAAAATTCAATTGAGATAACGAGAACATTTAGCTAGGCAAGACAATGGCTTTTAGTAAACAAGATTATTAGATTGGAAGCTATTATACTTAAAGATAGCTCAAGTTCTTTAGCGCAAGTATCTGGACAAGAAGTGCTCCAGAGAGAAAACACTAGATGATCACTGGAAGGCATTCACTCAACTGTGGACAGATAATTGTCACTGATGTGTGTCTCCCCCCCCCCCACAAATACACACACATTTATAAAAATGTAGAGTAAAAACAAAGTCTCATTATCAGAATCTACTAAATGTTGATAACACTTTTTGTTAGTAAGAGAATTAATATATCGTATTGGAATATTTATTAAATGTTCATCACCATCAAATATTTATAACTGTTTTATAGCAAATATACAATTGTATACAGACTGTTATCATATGTTTTCCAAATGTTTAAGTTAACTGATACCAATATTTTTTTATGAAACACATGTGGCAGTATTTCAATGAATTTGAAAATGCTTTACATTCATTGTATACTGATATCTTCTTTGGTATACAGAAATTACTTTTTAATAATTAATTTATTTAATTAGTTAATAAGATTTATTGATATTAATTAATTAAAATTTATTAAACTGATTAATTCATAAATAATTACCAAAACTTTTCCTGAACTCTTCAATTTGCTTCTTATCATAAACACCTCTCTCTTCCCAGATCTGCAGTAACCTCGCGGTATTCTTCTTAGTCTTTTCTCCACAGCTTGGTCCTCCTATATACTCAAACGCCTTTTTCAGAACTAATCCGAATTCTTTCCCATATTCTGGACCTTTCTTCTTGCTGTTCTGAATTACATCGTTCGCCAAGTACATCAGTGTTAGCTGCCGGTTTTCATCCGCTGTAATCAGGAGAAACAAAAATTTGGTTACGCGAAAAAACAAAATAAATACAGAAGG
The DNA here is from genome assembly GCA_034769895.1 of Magicicada septendecula. Taxonomy (NCBI): domain Eukaryota; kingdom Metazoa; phylum Arthropoda; class Insecta; order Hemiptera; family Cicadidae; genus Magicicada; species Magicicada septendecula. Next base: position 834,083,175 of record CM068368.1, read on the forward strand.
AAATATACAACAAAAAAGAATGTACATTCACTGTCTTAAATCATACATGATAGTGTTTGGACTATCATGTATTCTGGTGGCAAGAACATACACGGAATAGTGAAAATCTATTCATGCGTAAGATCACTACATTATATAACTACGTGCATTATATTGTTAATGTACAATAAGGATTTCACAATTTTAAAAGCACATAGAAATTTATTGAGATAACTTACAAAATCAACTGAGGCACCACTTTAAAGCAAAACCCATTAAATTTGAGTCACATAGTGTCCCAGTACCAAATGCAATCACCAGGAAAGCCAGCGTCATTGCAGTTCAAACTAGTTACTTTCACTGGTGTCAAAAGTGGTCACTCTGTGTGTTTTGGTTTCACGAAACAAACTCTACACCTATACTTCAACATAATAGTCGCACCTAATACGCTAAGGATCCTCCAAGCAGGTCTACAATTTAATTTTGGTACACAAATTTTTATGAGGCTGGTTATTCTGTAGACACAAACACCAGGTCACCTGTGAGTTCCTGATTCTGCTGTGGAATGAGTCAGGGAAAGCTTTGCCTGTAGCCCTACGAAATCGAAGCTATGTGCACCTCGTGAGACTAGCATACCACATATGACCATTTGGCACATACTACGTAAACGTTTACACTTGAAGCCCCACAAAATTAACGTGGTACAACAAATTACTGATGCAGATAAACTCGCTCATCAGCAATTCTGTGACGAAATGTTGGACTGAATAGTAGATGATGAGACATTAGTAGATAATATGATATTTAGCAAAGAGTTGACATTTCTCATCAGTGGCAAGGTGAACACTGACGAATGCAGAATCTGGGGTAGTGCATCTCTGAAACAAGTTTGTGATAAACCAAAAGTGAAAGTTTTTTGCTCCTCAACAAATTTAAATCGTACGGCCAGCCGATTCTTTGTCATGGAAAAAACCACAAATGATATTGTGTTTCTGGATATGCACAACAATTTCCTCATTCCACAGTTAGACAAAGATTACAGAGACAGGCAACTTGGGACCTACCTCACTACTACACAGAAGTCCATGATTACCTTGTTAACCAACTTCCATGTCAGTGGATTGGTCATGCAAGACCAATTGCATAGCCATCTTGCTCTCTAGATTTGACCCCAGCCAATTTTTTTCTTTTGTGACTTCAATAAAGATCATATCTGTTCCGCTTTTCCCTGCCGATCTCAATGAGCTGAGAACTCGAATTAATACTGCAGCTGCAGAAGTGACAACACCATAGTTCCAACTGCCAGATGGATCCGTCATAAACTGATATACATTAGGCTCCACCATTTCACCTGTACATTCCATAATGTGGTTTTCCTTTATTTCCTCGTTTACACGATCCAGCAGAGATGCATAATATTACCCAGTTATCGTTTTACCCTTCTCCAGAAACTCAATTAAGATTATGTCTCGAGCATCCCAAAAGACAGTGGCCATCACCTTATCTGCTGATGGAATGGTTTTTGATTTTTTTGGAGCACGTTCTCCTAGGTGTTGACTGTTCCTTTGTTTCAGGTTGGTAGTGATGTATCCAAGTTTCATCAACTGTTATGAAACGCCACAAAAATTCTTCTCAGTTGCGTTGAAACAGCTCCAAACCATGTTTAGAAATGTTTATTCGTTCACACTTTTAATCGATTGTGAGCAAATGTGGCACCCATCCTCCAGACAATTTTCGCATATGCAAATGTTCGTGTAAAACGTGATGCACTCATTCATTTGAGATGCCTATTGTCTTAGTGATTTCATGCACTTTCAATCTTCTGTCTTCCATCACCATTTCATGGATTTTCCTATATTTTCTGTAGTTATCACCTCAACAGGTCATCCGGAACGTTCAGCGTCATTTGTGCTCACGTGACCACTACGAAAATAACCAAAGCATTTGTAAACTGTTCTAGTCGATGGAGCTGACTCACCATAATATTTATCCATCTTCGATTTAATTTCCTGTGTAGTTCTGCCTTTCAAAAAGTAATGTTTCATCACCACATGGAATTCTCTTTCATCCATTTTTTGTAAATCACAATACTTCATCAATTCAAACGATTGGCAACAATAGAATTATGGACGCATGTTACTGAAACATGGTGTACGCTCCTATCGGAGATGCGGGAAACTAAAAATGACGTCATTTATATAGTGTGAGTGCCATCTCCTGACTTTGACGGACTTATCAAATACCCCTCATAAATACAAATTTCTTTATTCCTTTGTTGGTGAATGCTGTGTTTAAGTTATATTTATTATAACAAATATGGATGGATTAAACCAGTGTACGACTGTGGCTCAACAAAAAGGGTATCAAAAAGAAACACTCCTTGTCAATTTAAAACCTTGTAACTTTAAGGAAACTTTCTTGAAAAAAATTAAAGAATAACAATATTAAGTGGCTGTACTAAGTACAAAGTGGACTGACATCACAGTTACAACCATCAGATATATCTGTCAATAACCCATTTTAAACTTATAATGTGAAAGGAGTGGACTACGTGGATGATTATCAGAAACCTTCCACAAACTGCTAAAGGATTAATAAACCGTTTGGTAACCTTTACTCAAGCCTGCATCTGGTTAAAAACTGGATGGTCAAAGGTCCGACACAAGATCATAATAAACTTTGATGGTAGCAAAGGCCATGTAATTAATGAAACAATCAAAAACAACTGCATCGGATGCCGTTCCTGAAAGTGAAGGTAATGAAGAAGAAAACTAAAGTAGAAGAAATTCAGATTAAACTATAATATGGGTTAAGATTTTCTGATTTTGTATCATTATAAATAATTAATAAGAATGTCCTAATTGCATTCTTATATTTATGTACTACTCTAAACTTATTACTGTATTATTAAATGTATCTAAATATCACAATAGTATTGACGACTCGGAACACTAAGTTTTTTATAAGTAAAAACGTAAAGTTTTACCTTACAGCCTAAACCGGCTTTCACCTTTAGAAGGCTTCATCAGAGGCTGCCATAGGTAGCGTTGTCCGTCTTGTTGTTGGCGACGGGATAGTTTTTCGAAAGATTGAAGCTGTGTGTGTGTGTGTGGTGAGATGTGTTCGAATAATGCGTGCGATTTGAATTGTGTCTGTTCGTTTAGGATGTCGTTTTTATTTGTTTTTGTGTGTTTGTATATTTCTAATTGTTCTAGAGTGTCTAGTTTTCGGCCTTTTGTGTGTACGTGTAGAATGTTCATGTTATTGTCGATGTTTTTATATGTGTGGTTTGCTTCAATGAGGTGGTTTGCAAAGGTAGATTCTGTAGTGGTGTGGAGTGCTTTTGTGTGTTCAATGTATCTCTGTTTGAAGCTACATCCTGTCTGGCCTATGTAGAATTTATTGCAATTTGAGCAATTTAGCTTGTATACACCAGGTAGATCGAATTTGTTTTGTGCTTTGTGTATGCGTTTTGATAGTGTGTGTTCTGTTTTGTTAGTAGTTTTGTAAGCAATTCTGTATCCTGCTTTTTTGAATTTGTGGGCAATTTTTTCAGTTTGTTTGTTGATGTATGTTAGTGTTATGAATTTGTTGTTTTCTGTCTTTGCCTGTTGTTTGTTTTGTGTTTTGCGTAGGAGTTTACTGACTATTGTTCTATCATAACCGTTAGATTCTGCTAGATATTTTATCGTGTTTAGTTCGTCTTTGTAGTCTATTTCATCTAAGGGGATGTTGTTAAGTCTATGTATCATGGTTCTAAAAGCAGCTAGTTTGTGTTGTATAAATGTATCTAGACCATTGTATTCTTTACCAATGTTTATATAAAGATTGGAAATCTAAAATAATATATCACAAATTATAATTAATAAAAAAAAAAACGATTTTAGTACAGAAGTTGCCATTTATTTTTCTGATGCATCTTAAATAAAGGAGCATGCATCATATACAACAGAAAATATGGTAATTCCCTTTACTTACATCAGATCATACGTATTATTGTAAATTATAAAAATTTAATTATTGGATTCTGTTGTTCCATGACACATCCTAGTGTTACTACTAACTAATAAACACTATTCCAATGTGGAACACATGTAATTTTGATAAGAAATTTTAAAAATGTTCACCTCATTGTCTGAGCTAGCTTTCAGTCATTGCGACCTTCATCAAAGGCTGCCGCCAGGAGCACTATCTGATCTGTTTTTGAAGATGGCACCATTGTTTCTTTGGAAATAACCTGGCATTTACAAACTACACTGCTCAAAATGTAACAAATTCTGCCAGACAGCAGAAAGGTACAAGGTGCAGCTTCAAAGGTATACTGAGCAAACAAAAACATTACACAAATCCACCTTTGTAAACCATCTCATTGAAGCAGACGACACATGCACAGACACCAACAACATGAAAATTCATGTACACATGAAAAGCCAAAAACTAGACACACATGAAAACTCACGCAAACAACATCCTAAACGAACAGACACAATTATAATCATACATACTATTTGAACACAATACACAACACATAGAACAACGATCTTTCAAACTACGACGCCATCTCCAAAAATACATTGGACAGCACTCTTAGCGGCAGGCCCTGATGAAGCTTGCAATGAGCGAAAACTACCTCAGGCAGTGACGTAAAACTTGTTATCCAAATTACTTGTGTTCCAAGTCAGAATAGTGTTTATTAGTTCTTAATAAAAATTTACTTTCCAAACGATGTACCAAATCTTTCTTAACACTTACTCTTACCGAAGCCAGACTTTGGCCCACCAGCCCTGCATGATACATGGGCTTATCAACTGGTCAAATTTTGAGAACAATTGGTGCATCAACCTTACCATATGTTTAAAACTACTGTACCAAAGCTATACAAACTACAAAAATCAGGGGTAAATAAGTGTAATACAAAAGACAATGGTAAACACAACACCAGAATCGTTCAGACGTTTATTTCAAAACACATGAGCAATTCACTGATAAATTTGTAGCATCTTCTCATAGTAACCATTTCTTTACACAGCTACATTTATAATAATTATAAAACTAATTATCTTTGTACAACACGGGAAAATTATACTGCCCAATGAATATTTCACAGACCAATGGCTTGCATTATCAAATACTGAATCAATGATCAATTTAAATTATTTCATTATGTTGTAACTTCTATTTAGATTATCAGATGTCTTGATGGTTATATCCAAAATGCAGCTCTGAATATTTTGACACACTACTTTGTATTATTTTAATTTAGTACGATCAATAATATTTAAAAATTTAAATAAATTCTTTGGTTTAGTTTTCTTTATTAATTTTTTAATTAGCATATTATGTGTTGAAAACTTCCAGGTATATGGTCGAATACTTCACTTGTTAATTTTTATATGCGTAAATTAACGTAATACTTTGAATGTGTAGAAACTGATGTTTGTTATTTAGTATGTGGCTAAGCACATTAACAGATATCTTAAGTAAGCATTCCTGCATTGAAAGAATTTGTAGTACAATTTTTTTATTAGTCTGACTACAGTAAGCACTCTATTCTGTATATTACATTTTTATTATGAATGCTAGATTTAATTCTGTCTTATTTTATTAGAAACTACTGTATGTACATCATGTTTGAAAACGTTTTAATTTATTTGTTACTATAATCACTGACAGTTATATTAAAACTGTAATTATTTGTGTTTCTATTTACTCGAATTTTATTAACACAATGGTGTATCACTTGCTTGCAAAAACCATCATTATAAATTGTTATAACTAAGAAGCTTGGGACACACTATTTAACAACACAATGTTGTGAGCGATTCTTGCACAATATGAAATATGACACTATGTAATAGAGCTAGAATTGAGATGCTGCAAAAATCGAGTTCAGGTCGTCATAATGAATGAAATTTGAGCTAGATTAGGCTTTGGTTACGTTTTAAGAGCAAGAAACAAAAGAGATACAGTGGAACACCGCAGGTCCGAACCCCGCTAATCCAAAAACCCACTTAATCGAAACCGGTAGTTTGAAAAAAGGGTTTAAAAATTGGACAAAGAAACAAAATTCTGTTTGAATTTGGGGCTGTTATCATTTGCCATAGAAAAATATCTACAGACACAGACAGACAGACAGACAGACACACACACACACACACACACACTTTTGGAAAAACGACTTTTTTCATGTTTTGAGTGTAGTACAATCAGAATCTGCAATAATCTCGAACACGATTTTTTTTGCCATCACCATACTTACATTTCCTTAAGGAACATGGAAGTAAATATCGATATGGAGAACCATACATGACTTCCATGTTCTAAGATTTATATTTAAAATCATATTCGAAATGAAATATTTCCTTAGAAACTACTTCTTTCTACTTATTGCTTCAGCCTTAACCACAGTACTGTGGTCAATAACATATACCACCTCACGTTTTCGCACTCGATTTTCACTGATGATGGCAGTCGATGGCACTGCCAAAGAGTATGGTTTTGCAGAAAACATTGGACTACGGCTTAACAGCCCCGGAAAGAATTGTAACAAAGAACTACTTCTTTGTAGCCGATAACATAGTACACATAAAAAATTCTACCCTCCCCCTTCAACTATAATTTTCATTAATAGAAAATTACCCCCACCCCGTTCACTTAACCTCTTCATTTATAGATATTTCATCTACGTTTCTACAGTGGATTATTATGAGCTTCTTATCAGGATACTTTATTTATCAAAATTAAGTACTTCACTCTTGTTAAAACATAAAATGTTACAGGTAAACTACCCCTTTCTCTTAACCGATCTTCACCAAAATCAATAGGCCTTCAGTCCTCTACAATTCAGGGATGCATGCAAAAAAATATTTGATTCTGTTTCAATTTGCGGCAGTTATCGTTCGTCATGAAAACATTTCTCTTGTTACAACATAACATGTTTCAGGTAAACTACCCCTTTCCCTTTACCAATCTTCACCAAAATCAACAGGCCTTGAGTTCTCTACAATTTAGGAAAGTATGCAAAAAATTATTTGATTTCTTTGAATTTACGGCAGTTATTGTTCGTCATAGAAAAAATTACCCTTGTTAAAACATAAAAAGTTGCAGGTAAACTACCCCTTTACAACGGTGTAATTAATTAATGTGTGAATTAATTAATTACTTTACTTAATTACGTATTGATTAATGAAGTAAATATCCTTCATTAGCCAATTACAATGATGTAATTAAGATGCAAATCTTTTAATTACTCAGGTTGCTTACTTTATGATTTATATGGTTATTTATGTTTATTGATCAATCAATAATATAGATCGATCGGTGCGTTAGTCGCCACTTACAACGGTGTAATTAAAATGCTAATATAAGATTCTAGAATTCTCAAGAGTGTTCATTCAATGCACAAGAATTTATGTCATTATAATAGTTAACTAAATTGTAGATTATACATTAGGGTTTCTGATAATGATGAACGCATTATTTGATCTGCTTACGTACTAATTTATTATACGTTTAAACAATTGTATTCAATAACAAATATATATATTCCTGGTTCCTGTAAATACATCAAAACATCGAACATATACATATCAAAATATAATTTCATTCTTAATCGCTCTCTGAAATACATATAACATATATGAAATATACATACAATAAAATCAAATAATATTTACTTTATTAATGCGTTCATTCATCCAGATGGATTAGCTTTAATAGATCATGATTATATTTTAAATGCAACCTTCATTTAATAATTTTTACTATAATTACTCAGGGTAGATTCTTTGAAAGAGACAGGACAGTAGTTTAATTATACTACTAAAATCATAAAGTGTTACTTGACAATAGTTTATCCATTATACTCCATCGGTGCTAGATTCCAGGTGATGACGATTATTTGAAGACGATGCTCCATTGGATGATGATGATGATCACTTCCACTGGCTATTCACTTATGCACACGCGTCGTCAACAGAATAGTGTAGGTGTGTTATGTTTATTCACGACTATCCGCACAATTCATCTCGTCTCCGCGTACAACCATCATTAAGTAATAAATGCTTACTCAAGTGTTCAATGTGGTTCTTTGTGTGTCTACACTAGGTAATAGTGTGTGGTTGTAGAATAGTTCTTTTAAATAAGTGTGTCTTGATTATTGTAAATTATGAACATTACTGTGTCTTTCACGCATCATTGTAAATTGTTGTTCGTCATACTGTTTCACTAAGTCGCGAAACGATTTTAATTTTCTAAGTTCAACAAAGTTCAATCCTAACTTCACTATGTCCGTTTAGTTCTCTATATCGCGTACCTCAAGATTTTACGGCTGATCGATATACCGATTCACTGTTCGAAAATTCACGTGACTGTTCTTGATACTTGTACTGCACTTAATAAAATTATGAAACTGTCTGCAACATTATAAGATTGATCACGAGAGTTATGTGTCACTCTAAATACTATTACAGTCCGAAAATATTATAAGACTCCGTCGCGAACTGCTCGTAAAATTGTGTAAGACTCTCTCAAAATATATTATACGACTGCCTCGTCCCGTGTCGGACACTTAGTTTTTATCAACGTCTCCCTACTAGAATTTGGTCTCCGGCTTGTCCACGCCTAAGATCACCATGATAGGCTGAACAACTACCCTCTCTCGAAATCTTTTCCCACCATTTCGAAGACTTCTAGTCTTCTACCCTCTGATTTGTTCTTCTCTTGGTTACTATGGAAACTGGCTTCTCCTTCGCTCTCTTCGTAAAATACTCTATTCTGATAGGTGGTTGGATATGTCCTTTGAATCGGCTGTCCAGGCGTCACTCTCGTTCGGAGAAATGCAAGACATTGCGCGCCTGTCAATCAACTTATTGTCTAGAGTTTTAAGCAAGGGTTGCCCTAACATCCTGGAGCATTGTTCACTTTTGTAACCCTGTGTTCTGGCAATTAACCATTTTCCGTCAAGTGTCATCTACTGTAGCCACCACGCTTTCTCGTTGTAAATCTCAGCTTGTCACTTAGACGTTACATCCCGCTGTGCAACATCGTTGCTTCTATTCACAATTTGTTGCTCGCATCGTTTCTATAGACTGCTACGCTTCTTCAATCCTTTGTGCCTCGCCTCGTTTTTGTCGTGATCTCGTTTCTTAACTAAACCCTTAAATGAATCCTCGCTTCGATTCTGCGTAAACGTGTGAATGAGCCCAAGTACATTGTTCGGTTTGTTTTGGTGTCATAATTCTCAGTTGGTCCTCTCCTGTCAACATGAGTCGTCGTTCCTTTTGTTACATCGTGCTGAACACAGTTCCATTGTCTGATATTGGTGTTGGTTGTCGCCTTTCCCAATTAACTTTGTTTATGGCCCTGTTCTTGCAGTCATTGCCACAGCTGCGTGTGAACAGACTGGTCGACAAGGAAAATTAAATTTTTAATTTTTTGATCGCTATACCTTTCTCTAAACTGATCTTCACCAAATCAATAGACCTTCAGTACTGTACAATTCAGGGCTGTATGCAAAACATTATTTGATTCTGTTTTAATTTGCGGCTATTATCGTTTTCCATAGAAAAAAATTACCCTTGATAAGAAAAACGTTGCAGGTAAACTACCCCTTTCCCTTAACCGATCTTCAACAAAATCACCTGAGCTTGAGTTCTGTATAACTCAAAAAGGTATGCAAAAGAGTAGTTGATTCGGTTTGAATTTACGGCAGTTATCGTTCGTCATAGAAAAAATTACCCTTGTTAAAACATAAAATGTTGCTGGTAAACTATCCTATTCCCTTAACCGATCTACACCAAAACCAGCAGGTCTTCAGAACTCTACACTTCAGGGCTGCATGCAAAACATTACTTGATTCTGTTTGAATTTGCGGCTTTTATCGTTTGCCATAGAAAAAAATTAGCCTTGATAAGAAAAACGTTGCAGGTAAACTACCCCTTTCCCTTAACCGATCTTCACCAAAATCAATATGTCTTGAGTACTCTACAAATCAGAGGTGTATGCAAAAAATTATTTGATTTTGTCTGAATTTGCTGCTCTTATCGTTTGCCATAGAAAATACCCTTTTAAAACATAAAACGTTGTAGGTAAACTACCCCTTTCCCTTAACCAATCTTCAACAAAAACAACAGATCTTGAGAACTCTACAATTCAGGGCTGTATGCAAAACAGTATTTGATTATGTTTGAATTTGCGGCTGTTATCGTTTGCCATAGAAAATAATTACCCTTGATTAAAAAAAACATTGCAGGTAAACTACCCCTTTCCCTTAACCGATCTACACCAAAACCAGCAGGTCTTGAGAACTCTACACTTCAGGGCTGCATGCAAAACATTATTTGATTCTGTTTGAATTTGCGGCTGTTATCGTTTGCCATAGAAAAAAATTATCCTTGATAAGAAAAACGTTGCAGGTAAACTACCCCTTTCCCTTAACTGATCTTCAACAAAAATAACAGGTCTTGAGAAATCTACAATTCAGGGCTGTATGCAAAACAGTATTTGATTCTGTTTGAATTTGCGGCTGTTATCGTTTGCCATAGAAAAATATCTACAGACACACACACACACACACACACACACACACACACACACACACACACACACTTTTTTCATGTTTTGAGTGTAGTACAATCAGAATCTGCAATAATCTCGAACACGATTTTTTTTGCCATCACCATACTTACATTTCCTTAAGGAACATGGAAGTAAATATCGATATGGAGAACCATACATGACTTCCATGTTCTAAGATTTATATTTAAAATCATATTCGAAATGAAATATTTCCTTAGAAACTACTTCTTTCTACTTATTGCTTCAGCCTTAACCACAGTACTGTGGTCAATAACATATACCACCTCACGTTTTCGCACTCGATTTTCACTGATGATGGCAGTCGATGGCACTGCCGAAGAGTATGGTTTTGCAGAAAACATTGGACTACGGCTTAACAGCCCCAGAAAGAATTGTAACAAAGAACTACTTCTTCGTAGCCGATAACGTAGTACACATAAAAAATTCTACCCTCCCCCTTCAACTATAATTTTCATTAATAGAAAATTACCCCCACCCCGTTCACTTAACCTCTTCATTTATAGATATTTCATCTACGTTTCTACAGTGGATTATTATGAGCTTCTTATCAAGATACTTTATTTATAAAAATTAAGTACTTTACTCTTGTTAAAACATAAAACATTGCAGGTAAACTACCCCTTTTTCTAAACCGATCTTCACCAAAATCAATACACCTTCAGTACTCTACAATGCAGGGATGCATGCAAAAAAATATTTGATTCTGTTTCAATTTGCGGCAGTTATCGTTCGTCATGAAAACATTTCTCTTGTTACAACATAACATGTTTCAGGTAAACTACCCCTTTCCCTTTACCGATCTTCACCAAAATCAACAGGCCTTGAGTTCTCTACAATTTAGGAAAGTATGCAAAAAATTATTTGATTTTCTTTGAATTTACGGCACTTATCGTTCGTCATAGAAAAAATTACCCTTGTTAAAACATAAAAAGTTGCAGGTAAACTACCCCTTTACAACGGTGTAATTAATTAATGTGAAAATTAATCAATTACTTTACTTAATTAAGTATAGATTAATGAAGTATATCCTTCATTAGCCAATTACAATGATGTAATTAAGATGCAAATATTTTAATTACTCAGGTTGCTTACTTTATGATTTATATGGTTATTTATGTTTATTGATCAATCAATAATATAGATCGATCGGTGCGTTAGTCGCCACTTACAACGGTGTAATTAAAATACTAATATAAGATTCTAGAATTCTCAAGAGTGTTCATTCAATGCACAAGAATTTATGTCATTATAATAGTTAACTAAATTGTAGATTATACATTAGGGTTTCTGATAATGATGAACGCATTATTTGATCTGCTTACGTACTAATTTATTATACGTTTAAACAACTGTATTCAATAACATATATATATATATATTCCTGGTTCCTGTAAATACATCAAAACATCGAACATATACATATCAAAATATAATTTCCTTCTTAATCGCTCTCTGAAATACATATAACATATATGAAATATACATACAATAAAATCAAACAATATTTACTTTATTAATGCGTTCATTCATCCAGATGGATTAGCTTTAATAGATCATGATTATATTTTAAATGCAACCTTCATTTAATAATTTTTACTATAATTACTCAGGGTAGATTCTTTGAAAGAGACAGGACAGTAGTTTAATTATACTACTAAAATCATAAAGTGTTACTTGACAATAGTTTATCTATTATACTCCATCGGTGCTAGATTCCAGGTGATGACGATTATTTGAAGACGATGCTCCATTGGATGATGATGATGATGATGATGATGATCACTTCCACTGGCTATTCACTTATGCACACGCGTCGTCAACAGAATAGTGTAGGTGTGTTATGTTTATTCACGACTATCCGCACAATTCATCTCAGTTAACCACAGTACTGTGGTCACTAATGTATACCACCACACGTTATTGCACTCGATTTTCACTTATGATTGGAGTCGACGGCACTGCCGAAACGTCTGGTTCAGCAGAAAACATTGGACTATGGCCAAACAGCCTTGCGAGAAATTTTAACTACAAACTACAACTTTGTTGCCGATAACGTAGTACACATATAAAAAGTAAAATTATCTTTTCCCCCTTCAACTATAATTTTCATGTATAGAAAATTGGCCCCACCCTGTTCAACTTGCCTCTTCATTTATAGAATTTTCATCTACGTTTCTACACTGGATTATTAAAATCTTATCAGGATACTTTATTTATCAAAATTAAGTACTTTACTCTTGTTACAACAAAAATGTTTCTGGTAAACTGCCCTTTGCCTTTAACCGATCTTTACCAAAATCAATAGGCCTCGAGTCTTCTACAACGCAGGAACATATGTTAAAAATTATTTGATTCTTTTTTTATGTACGTCAGTTATCGTTTGTCATGGAAAATTTCTCTTGGTACTACATAAAATGTTACAGGTAAACTACCCCTTTCCCTTAAGCGATCTACACCAAAATCAGCAGGCCTTGAGTTCTCTACAATTTATGGATGTATGCAAAAACTTATTTGGTTATGTTTGAATTTACGCCAGTTATCATTCGTCATAGAAATAAACTTTTAATCAGCGAGTAATTCGATCGGCAGATTCTATCAACCTTATCGCTTCAGAACTTTAATAAAAGTCAGTTAGTTAACGGTAAAAGCTTTTCGGCATACCTCGCGCTTGTGACTGTGGGTAACATTATTCAAACATAGACGTGTGACTGGCTAAACAAAGAGTCGATTAGTCGATACGATATTATGATAAACTTATGTCTTATAACTAATTACTGATTGAATGATTGTTATTTACATTAACTAGGATACGTATAAAGTTCTTTTATAACAATTCTTCACATAATAAACATCTTAAATTGACAAAAATACAATGTTTAGTTCTAGGCTTCAGTTGGCCTATCATATCGTAAATTAGATTTACCAGTACTTATCTTAAAACATTGTAGGTAAACTACCCCTTTCCCTTAACCGATCTTCACCAAAAACAATAGGTCTTGAGTACTCTACAAATCAGGGCTGTATTCAAAAAAATTATTTGATTTTGTTTGAAATTGCGACTCTTATCGTTTGCCATAAAAAATACCCTTTTAAAACATAAAACGTTGCTGGTAAACTACCCCTTTCCCTTAACCGATCTTCAACAAAAACAACAGGTCTTGAGTACTCTACAGATCAGGGCTGTATGCAAAAAATTATTTGATTCTGTTTGAATTTGCGGCTCTTACCGTTTGCCATAGAAAATACCCTTGTTAACGTATAAAATGATGCACGTAAACTACCCCTTTCCCTTAAACGATCTTCACCAAAACCAATAGGTCTTGAGAACTCTATAATTCAGGGCTGTATGCAAAAGAGTAGTTGACTCTGTTTGAATTTGCGGCTGTTATCGTTTGCCATAGAAACAAATTACCTTTGATTAAAAAAACCGTTGCAGGTAAACTACCCCTTTCCCTTAACCGATCTTAACCAAAAACAATATGTCTTGAGTACTCTACAAATCAGAGCTGTATGCAAACAATTATTTGATTCTGTTTGAATTTACGACTGTTATCGTTTGCCATAGAAAAAATTCTACAGACACACAGACAGACACACACACAGACACGTTTCGAAAAATTACTTTTTTTAATGTTTTGAGTGTAGTACAATCAGAATCTGCGATAATCTCGAACACGATTTTTTTTGCCATCACCGTACTTCCATTTCCTTAAGGAACATGGAAGTAAAATATCGGTATGGAGAACCATACATGACTTCCATATTCTAAGATTTATATTTAAAATCATTTTCGAAATGAAATATTACCGTAGAAACTACTTCTTTCTACTTACTGCTTCAGCCTTAACCACAGTACCGTGGTCACTAACGTATACCGCCTCACGTTATCGCACTCGATTTTCACTGATGATGGAAGTCGATGGCATTGCCGAAACGTCTGGTTTTGTAGAAAACATTGGACTACGGCCAAATATCCCGGGCAGGAATTTTAACAAAAACTACTTCTTTGTTGCCGATAACGTTGTACACATATATATAAAAAATATGCATAAAATTAATGGCTTGTATAAGTTAATGATTGATCTCCATTAAGTAGTGCTCAAGTTTCCAAAATTTTAATATTATGATGTCCGTAATTAAAACATCAGAGCAGGTTTAGTGTGTATGAGGGTACACCGTGGACAAAAATTTTCAACATATCCTATTGAGCGTTGCTTAGAGTAAAGCTGCGAATCTACATTGTACGTTTCACAGAACAAACACGTGGAAAAGAAGGAGCGCTCCGAAGTCGCTCATGGACCCTCAGCATCTTGCAGAGGGTTCATTCCCTAAAGACGAAAAGTCTGTCTATGAATCGTTCCTCTGTAAACATGTGCAGGTAATATATGTAGACGTATTTACCAAATATCCGACGTGCGACTTTAATGATCGGTTAAGGGAATAGGGTAGTTTACCTGGAACATTTTATGTTTTAACAAGGGTAAATTTTTTTATGATGAACGATAACTGCCGTACATTAAAACAGAATCAACTACTCTTCTGCATACCTTTTTGAATTATACAGAACTCAAGGTCTGTTGATTTGTTGAAGATCGGTTAAGGAAAAGGGGTAGTTTACCTGCAACGTTTTATGTTCTAACAAGGGTATTTTCTATGGCAAACGATAACAGCCGCAAATTCAAACAGAATCAAATGATTATTTGCATACAGCCCTAAATTGTAGAGTTCTCAAGGTCTGTTGATTTTGTTAAAGATCGGTTAAGGGAAAGGGGTAGTTTACCTGCAACATTTTATGTTTTAACAAGGGTATTTTCTATGGCAAACGATAACAGCCGCAAATTCAAACAGAATCAAATAATTTTTTGCATACAGCCCTGATTTTTAGAGTACTCAAGACATATTGTTTTTGGTGAAGATCGGTTATGAGAAAGGTGTAGTTTACCTGCAACGGTTTTTTATAAAGGGTAATTTTTTTTCTATGGCAAATGATAACAGCCGCAAATTCAAACAGAATCAAATGATGTTTTGCATACAGCCCTGTATTGTAGAGTTCTCAATACCTATTGCTGTTGGTGAAGATCGGTTAAGGGAAAGGGGTAGTTTACCTGCAACATTTTATGTTTTAACAAGGGTTATTGTTTATATGACAAACGATAACTGCCGTAAATTCAAACAGAATCAACTACGTTTTTGCATACCTTTTTGAACTAAAGAGAACTCAAGATCTGTTGATTTTGTTGAAGATCGGTTAAGGGAAAGGGGTAGTTTATCACCAATGTTTTATGTTTTAAAAAGGGTAATTTTTTTATGACGAACGATAACTGCCGAAAATTCAAAGAAAATAAAATAATTTTTTGCACAGTTGCCTGAGTTGTAGAGAACTCAAGGTCTGTTGATTTTGGTGAAGATCAGTTAAGGGAAAGGGGTAGTTTACCTACAACATTTTAAGTTGTAACAAGAGAAATGTTTCCATGACGAACGATAACTGCCGCACATTCAAACAGAATCAAATATTTTTTGCATGCATCCCTGAATTGTAGAGGACTGAAGGTCTATTTATTTTGGAGAAGATCGGTTAAGAGAAAGGGGTAGTTTACCTGAAACATTTTATGATTTAACAAGAGTAAAGTACTTAATTTTTATAAATAAAGTATCCTGATAAGAAGCTCATAATAATCCACTGTAGAAACGTAGATGAAATATCTATAAATGAAGAGGTTAGGTGAACGGGGTGGGGGTAATTTTCTATTATTAAAACTTATAGTTGAAGGTGGAGGGGAGAATTTTTTATACGTGTACTACGTTATTGGCAAGAAAGAAGTAGTTTTTTGTTAAAATTGCTTCCCGGGCTGTTTAGCCGTAGTCCAATGTTTTCTGTAAAACCAGACTTTTCGGCAGTGCCATCGACTGCCATCATCAGTGAAAATCGAGTGCGAAAACGTGAGGTGGTATACGTTAGTGACCACAGTACTGTGGTTAATGCTGAAGCAATAAGTAGAAAGACGTAGTTTCTATGGAAATATTTCATTTCAAATATGATTTTAAATATAAATCTTAGAACATGGAAGTCATGTATGGTTCTCCATACCGATATTTTTTTTTAGTTTATCCAAAAATTCGACCCCCTTCCAGAATGAAATCCTGGCTGTGCCTCTGCATTAACAATCAGACTGATATAGCAACTACTCAGTAAAATTACCACTCAGCTGTTCAAACTACCAATGCACAGCACAAGAAATCGATCAGTTTTATAACGAAGAGAGAGCTTTGGTTAGCGCTTTTAGAGTTAAATGAACTAATCTCTTTGTAGCCAACAGGCCCTACTTGCAATCTTCATTTTTTATTGTACAACTAAATTAATAGTATAATTAATTTACTGATAAAAATGCAATGAAGAAGCCAAGTCAATTAAATAACAGACATAATACTTGGCCAGCTATTACTAATATTCACTGGGCCATCAACAATAATTCCTTAATTTACTTAGCCTATACATAAAATTTCACTAATTTCACTTGTTAATAATTGTAACTCTAAAACTAAATAAAATCCAGCATGGATGTTTACAATTGTATCCAAATTACTTGTATGAATAGATAAACTAATCTTTTTCAATCCACCTTGTAACTTTTATTTTTTCTTGGATTTCGTTGTCCATGACGACGAACGCAACGTGTTTTTGCATGTTTGTATATTTCCAATTGTTCTAGAGTGTCTAGTTTTCGGCCTTTTGTGGAACAATTGGAAATATAGAAACACATAAAAACGACATCCTAAACAAACAGACACAATTCAAATCACACACATTATTCGAACATATCACACCCCACACACACAACATCGATCCTTCAACAGTCGACACCATCGCCAAGAACAAGACGGACAGCGTTCCCAGTGGCAGCCTCTGATGAACCTTATAATAAGCAAAAACTGATTCAGGCTATAAGGTAAAACTTTTACGTTTTTATCCATAAAAAACTTTAGTGTTCCAAGTCGGTAGTGATTTAATTATATTTATATTTTTTATATTGATGACGCTTTTCAAAACATATGCTTCTCCATCAGATCCCAAATATCCTCATAAGAGGTCATCGTTGGTTAAAAATCCAATATCATTTGCACTGTATATCAGTAGGTGTACACCTATTCACGTTTGGTCGACCAAATGTATAGATTCTGGAGGTGTGCACCTACTTTCGCATATACAGTGCAAATGATATTGGATTTTTAACCAATGACGGCCTCCTACGAGGGACATTTTATGATCTGATGATGAAGTATATGCTCTGAAATGTGTCATCAATATAAAACAAATTCACAAGGTGGATGGAAAAAGGTTAGTTTCTCTATAAATAAAATCTTTCCATGACATTGGAATTCAAATTTATTACCAAAAAGCTGATAGCTAAAGGCATTAAGAACACTTTCACATTAACATGGACTCTGATTTTGCTATAACAAAAAACTGTAGTGTAATGCTTGGTGTATGTATACAAAAAAAAATTACAGTAATTTTTTTGATCAGGAAAGTTACTTAAAATAAGAGTGCCAAATAAACTGGATCCCAATTAACTAGAATGTCAAAAAGACAATTTTTTCTTGGAGAAGTAACAAAAACCTGGTAATTATGTACTATTACTTTCTCACCTTCAATGTCATTCATATATATATATTTGGTTGTTTTAAGTTAAAATTTTAGCCATCTACGGCTTGGCATCTCTTCGTCTCAAGCGTCACTTATGGAATAGTAATTTCTAATCGAATATTCATCAATAACATTCCGTTGTCATGGTTACTGATTGCTCCTGATTGGCTGATCATGACTTAAGACCATTGTCAGAATATTTGAATTTTTATTCAAAATGATTAAATATCTTCTGATTGCTATTAATCTTCGGTACTCTTATTTAAGTATGAGATATTATCACCACTGTTTATATTTTGTTTCAAAGATTAATTTAACATCCCATAAGGTTGGGTTGGCTTATGTATTCTGTTTCGACAGTTATGTTGATATTATTTAATTACATTTCTTTTTTATTTTATGTCCTAAATTTAACATTTATCTCTTAATATGATTCACTAATTATTATTTACTATTTACTTGCCTTGAATTTGCTAATATCATAGTACAATTCTTACTATTTGTTGTTATTGGTTTTATACAGTTAGGCATTGCATAGGCCTAAGCAGTAATTGTCTATTTTTCCATATGTTATACTAATTACACATTATTTTACTTTCATACTTCTTTTGTTTGTGTTACAAATGATTTGTTTGCTTGCTGAATTGTTTTGGATCTGTTTTATAATATTTGTTTGTTTTCTTTAGTTTACATATCATTGGTTGTCTATTATGTTCTAATTGCTTTCCTAGTATTACTAGATTGATGTGAATTTACCTTTTTTCTTATTTATATTGCTATGGTTTATAATTGGTCTATGATTCACTATTCTCTATAAAAATATAACATAACATTTAGGTTTATGGGCTGTATAAGTCTTTTAGCCATATTCCTACTTATAAACTTAACCCTCCGGTGGGCGCGCAAAATTCGCACTCAATAGTGGGCGCACTGCGGCTTTTTTACCGCAATTGTAAATTGCACTTTTTTACTCTAAGACAAGGTAGTATGAGAAGTAAATAGACTGGTTAAGGTGGTTTAAATTTTATTTATTATTATTAATACAAAAACATTATTATTAAATACAAAAATACATTATTAAACACAAAAACATAATGCTTAAGACATCGACTTCCATATCTTGGCCCTGGTCGCCGTCGCACCTGTGACACATGTCTCTTGACGCAATGCCTCTTACAGACATTATTTCTGCATCTCTGGCACACAATTTTTGATCTGTTATTCTTATGCCGTCCGCAAATATGACAGATTCCTGGTTTTGGTGCTTCTTGAACCTCCTCCTCTTTTTTATATTTAGCTAAAAATGCTGTGATATCTTTTGGCAGGTTACGTAGTCTAGATCTTTCTGTCAGATGAGTTTCCATAAGGCTAAGTGCCAGATTCTTCAAAAACAGTCTTCTTCTTTCTCGGTTATCAGGATTGATGTATTTGAAAATTATGTTGGCGTTGATTCCCGCGATATCAAGATGCCGATAAAACAGCGCGAGAGGCCATCTTCTACTTATTCTAGAAGTTGTGTAGGATGCGCACATCTGGTCAACCGTATCAACACCTCCCTTTGTGGCATTGTAATCCAGGTTTATTGTGGATTTGCTGGTTGCTTCGTCTATCTCATTTGTATCATGCATCGATGAGAGAAATATCACCGCCTTATTTTTTTTTAGGCGCCAAAGAAGACAAACCGAAATCATACTGAAAACCAGAAAGCGTCGACTTGATTTCTCTTGTTTTGTTGGCTTGGAATTCTGGTGGTATTTCTCTTTTATTTTTTTTCATAGTTCCGAGTAAGGTCAGCCCCTTCTCAAGAAGATCTTTAGCCAGAGTGTAGTTTGTATAGTAGTTGTCAGTTGTGATATTTCATTTGGAACCCTTTATTGGTTCAACCAGTCTTTTCACAATGTCATCTGGTTTGTTCGATTTGAGATAGGGACCAGGCATCTGCTTGCCACAATATATTTCTAAGTTGAGAGTATAAAAAGTTTTTGCGTCACAGAGTGCGTATATTTTCAGTCCATACTTGGCTGGCTTGTTTGGTATATATTGTATGAAGCCACATCGCCCCCTAAAAGCATGTAGCATCTCGTCAATAGTCACAAACTCGCTGGCATTGTAGTGAGTCAAACAGTTGTTCACAAAATTTTGGTGAAAATCACGAATAGGTGCAAGTTTGTCCATAGCTCTTCGCTCATTCCGTGTATCTAAATTGTTGAACCTAAGGGCTCGAAGCAGAAATCGGAAACGCTTATAACTGAAGAGTCCACGTAAAATTATCATTCCTGTGCCATCGGAATTCCACAGTTCAGCACAATTTGTATGTGATCCCTTTTTTATGCCTATCAAGTATAACGCACCAAAGAGAGCCTTGACCTCCACTTTTGTAGTTTCTCTACAGTCTCTATCTCTACCATAATTGACATCATTTATTTTTTTCTGAATGTATCTGTTAGTGTGAGTTACAATATCATCTATCATGGCATCAGTAATGAACAGGTGAAACGTGTCTACTTCTTTCTGCGCAGTTGTAGCATTCATTTTTGGACCTGGCATTATTTTCATAATATTTTTGGCCCTCTGTTTAGTTGAAGATAGAGGGTTACTCATCCAAAGCGTATCTCCATCTTTCCCGATATAAAAATGGTAATCATCGTCAGCGACTTCTGGCACAGTTAGTTGATCGGCATCCGCTTCATCCGCTGATTGCTCTGAGTCACTGCTGTGGTTGTCAGCTTGTATCATTTCATCCTCCATATCTGGGTCATCTGACTCATCCTCTTCATTTTCTCCTTCCGACAATTCTGATAATTCCATGAGTACTTTGTATGATTTCTGTTTGTCTTCTTCGGCGCCTAAAAAAAATAAGGCGGTGATATTTCTCTCATCGATGCATGATACAAATGAGATAGACGAAGCAACCAGCAAATCCACAATAAACCTGGATTACAATGCCACAAAGGGAGGTGTTGATACGGTTGACCAGATGTGCGCATCCTACACAACTTCTAGAATAAGTAGAAGATGACCTCTCGCGCTGTTTTATCGGCATCTTGATATCGCGGGAATCAACGCCAACATAATTTTCAAATACATCAATCCTGATAACCGAGAAAGAAGAAGACTGTTTTTGAAGAATCTGGCACTTAGCCTTATGGAAACTCATCTGACAGAAAGATCTAGACTACGTAACCTGCCAAAAGATATCACAGCATTTTTAGCTAAATATAAAAAAGAGGAGGAGGTTCAAGAAGCACCAAAACCAGGAATCTGTCATATTTGCGGACGGCATAAGAATAACAGATCAAAAATTGTGTGCCAGAGATGCAGAAATAATGTCTGTAAGAGGCATTGCGTCAAGAGACATGTGTCACAGGTGCGACGGCGACCAGGGCCAAGATATGGAAGTCGATGTCTTAAGCATTATGTTTTTGTGTTTAATAATGTATTTTTGTATTTAATAATAATGTTTTTGTATTAATAATAATAAATAAAATTTAAACCACCTTAACCAGTCTATTTACTTCTCATACTACCTTGTCTTAGAGTAAAAAAGTGCAATTTACAATTGCGGTAAAAAAGCCGCAGTGCGCCCACTATTGAGTGCGAATTTTGCGCGCCCACCGGAGGGTTAAGTTTATAAGTAGGAATATGGCTAAAAGACTTATACAGCACATAAACCTAAATGTTATGTTATATTTTTATAGAGAATAGTGAATCATAGACCAATTATAAACCATAGCAATATAAATAAGAAAAAAGGTAAATTCACATCAATCTAGTAATACTAGGAAAGCAATTAGAACATAATAGACAACCAATGATATGTAAACTAAAGAAAACAAACAAATATTATAAAACAGATCCAAAACAATTCAGCAAGCAAACAAATCATTTGTAACACAAACAAAAGAAGTATGAAAGTAAAATAATATGTAATTAGTATAACATATGGAAAAATAGACAATTACTGCTTAGGCCTATGCAATGCCTAACTGTATAAAACCAATAACAACAAATAGTAAGAATTGTACTATGATATTAGCAAATTCAAGGCAAGTAAATAGTAAATAATAATTAGTGAATCATATTAAGAGATAAATGTTAAATTTAGGACATAAAATAAAAAAGAAATGTAATTAAATAATATCAACATAACTGTCGAAACAGAATACATAAGCCAACCCAACCTTATGGGATGTTAAATTAATCTTTGAAACAAAATATAAACAGTGGTGATAATATCTCATACTTAAATAAGAGTACCGAAGATTAATAGCAATCAGAAGATATTTAATCATTTTGAATAAAAATTCAAATATTCTGACAATGGTCTTAAGTCATGATCAGCCAATCAGGAGCAATCAGTAACCATGACAACGGAATGTTATTGATGAATATTCGATTAGAAATTACTATTCCATAAGTGACGCTTGAGACGAAGAGATGCCAAGCCGTAGATGGCTAAAATTTTAACTTAAAACAACCAAAAGTGACTAAATGAACTAAAATAAGGAACCAGACCATCTGATGAAGGACTAATGCACTCAACTGAAGCAACTGACCAGATTAATTCATCCAAAATTAAGGACCTTCAATCAAATAAGACGAAGAAGACGCCAGACATGACCAAATCCCAAAACGAGTGAAGATTGAGGATCATAACGATGACACAACCCATTTCAACTGTATAACACTACGCCATAGGTCTACTGATTGTTAAGTATTGCGGAATTACCTAAAATTTATAAATAAAATTCTTTCTAAATTATTTCTCACAATAGAAAAACTCTCACTATAACTGATGATATTATTTCTTTCAAAGATTAATAAAAACTATTTATGAATACCAGTATTAACTATAAGATAACCTCTGTATAAAACGATAGCACAGACACATGCACTTCTAAACATCACAGAGTTGAATTCAATGTAAAACTTTTTTCATAATTAATAACCACAATTGTAAGGTGGTGTACTTTATTGAAATATCTTGTTCTAACTTTTTTGTCGTACTCAAAAGGATCCAGTGGCAATTTAAATTGTGTAAATAAGAAACACGGCGACATTTTGCGTCGTCAACTAACTTTCGCTGCCACACTGCTCTCTGCTGAGTAAAGAATTAAATATTTGCCGAGGCTAAAAAATTATTATAATAAACTCAATTGTATAACTATTATTGAAATTTCATGAGCTAACAAGCATTAATAAACAAGTATGAATCTTTATCAACTGTCCTGTAATTATTTCACATGTATTATGTATGTTGTGTTCTGTAGCAGTGAATAGGATTACTCGACCAAATTTTATGTTGGCAACACGTTCCCCCCAGACTAGCAATATTCGAGTTCCCGCCAGACGGCGAATAATTCGAATCACTCACCACAGTACCGTAAACAAACAAACTGAGATTAAATCTTTTAATTGTTTTGTTTGATAAACAATTTGGCGCCTATCGGGAAGAAAATACAAGTGAGTAAGGACAGGTAAGGACGTACAGACAACAACACGATCCGGTACGAGTTATTAGAGCGTACGCGATCGTCATAATCAGCGACAGTCTTCATTGAAAATTAATACATACTAAACAAAACATAAATAACCGATTGAAGTATTCAACGTGTGACAAAATTAATTCGTTGTACAAAGTAGATTAATAACAATATATATAATATTATATTATATATTTTTATAAAATATTATATTTATATAATATTTACCTCAAGGAAAAAATATCTTGAGGTAAATTCATTATAAATATTGTAGCATGACAGATAAGCCCATAAAAATGAATGGTAAAATGATCATAGAAATAAAATAATAACATAATTAAATCCGAGAAAGCAAATTAAAATAAAGAATTAATTAAGAACCACCGTGGAATACAATCATTGATTAAAATAAAAGTTCATGTAAAATAAATGTTACAAGGAGTGATGAATCATCAAAACCAATTTAAAAGCTAAAAATGAGAAAACACGTAATACCCAGGTAGGATAGGAGTAGGTAAGGAAGAAACCCAGAAAATGACTAAACCCACAACAAGAAGAAAAGAAAATGTGTTATAAGAAACAAGAAAAACAGAAGGGACCAATGAAGAAACATCCACAAGAAGATGAAGAAAATAATTTTATAAGAAACCAGAAGAAGAGGAGGAATCAATGAAGAAACAAGAACAAGACAGCATCCACAAGAAGAAGGAATGCTCTTATAAAAAAAACCCAAACCCCTAAATAAATATAATAATAATAATATCCAAGTATAACAAAATATCAAAGGTAAAAACCACATGTACAATAGAAGTAAACCAAAAAAGTGTATAGAGTAAGAATTGAAAGTGAACAAATGTGAGATAATAATATAACACCAAAGACAAATCTTCATTATAATCTATAAACAGATTTCTTGATTCTAGTAAAACTGTATAACTATTTAGAATTAAAATCAAGGAATAAATAGAGAAAGTGCAAGTTTTAGTGTTATAGAAAATAAACCTTATATTTCAATATTGGTGTTCACAAACTGAGTAGATGATGAAATACTACAACTTTAAAGTGATTTAATTTGTGTTCATGAATAATAAATAGAGTATTATCATGACCTATAATACATGTGTTTTTGTAAATAACTGCCACTCTTTTTAAACTAACATTCATTAGAATGAGTAAAATAAAACAGAGCAGGCCATAATACCATAATAACAGTGAAGTGACAAGCTACCATTACCCCAAAAAACAGATAAAAACTGATGTTCAAACCTAGTTTAAGAAAAATAGGATAAGATTATAATAATTATATTTGTTTGTATAGAATAAGGTGTTAGCAATAGTTAAGTTTAAATATCAGAATCTAACATTCCTTATTTATAATATTTCTTGGGTATTCTATCAATTAATAAGTATACAATGTCTGAGTTGAAAAGACAAATAATAATTTAATTTATATATTATGTATTGATGGTATGAACCATATACTAATTGTTATTTTTGTTTACAATAAGAAAATGTTAATTTGAGTTATATGTTATTTGTTAATAGTATGAACCATATACTAATTGTTAACTTGTTAAAATAAGAAAATGTCACTCTATGTCACAATAGCAATAATGAAAGTCAGAGAGGGTATAAATCAATATGTACTATTTAAAAAACTTTGTATGTAAAAACTATTAGAAATCTAGGCCAAATGTTAAAAACTAAAAACAGCATCAAATTTGATTAAATAAGTATAGAAATACAATTAAACTGAAGGAATTTACATAAGGTAAATCCGTAATAAAGTCATGGAATTATAAATATAAGTAAGGAAGATTTTGTAAAATTATAGCCAGAATTATTGTTAAAAATGGAAATGTAAGAACTCAAAATTTGGAGAGGGGAGTCATATATTACTGAATAATATTTTAAAACATAACTGATGCAAGAAATTAAGGGAAGATAAACCTTTTATTACAATCTGAAATTTAATATAATCAATGATATAACTTATAATACATGGCTTCACTTGAAAGACAAGGACAGGAAGTGAATTTTAAAAATTACATAACAAAATGAAAAACAAATTACCATTTTAGTTTAAAAACTTAATAAAACTACATTATTTGGTATCAAATTACGCAGAATGAACTGAAGAAGAAGATTAAGTAGTTACTAGCTAATAAATTTGAAGAATAACAAAAATATAATCAGTTATATAATGTAAATTATCACATCCACAGGATGCAATAGAAATTTCGAACAATGCTTTGAATAAGATTGTCTTGGCTAAGACTTTGGCCAAGGAAGGAGGAAGTAAATTAGTTGATTATTGAAAGTTGAATGATACACTTGATACATGTGCTTAAAAACTTTAACCTAGTTACTACAACCGTAATGGCGAACGATTTCGAAGCCGAAAAGTGACGAACGAGAGTTTCGATAAAAAACATATTTTAAACGGAGAACGAGTGAGATAGACACCTACAAACATTCAACTAACACTAAACAGAACAGAACACCAGTGATTACACATGTAAAACCATTTAAAACAGTAATAACACTTAACCATAAAAGTGCTAACATACGACTAACCGACAAAAGTGATTTTGACTTAAATCTACACTATTTTTCCGAATACAACACCAAAACTGAACCAGTGACACTCCACCAACACAAGAAGGAAGAATTGTAGCCACCAGGACGTAAATTCAGAGGAAAAGCATATTTATTAAACTTTGAATCAACGAGGTGAGACTGACTCCCAACTACACACTAGAGGCAGCCATCTTTGATTACCCATCATCCAACTCAACACCACTCCGCTACAGATTGGTTTGGCAACAACTTACTTACTATTATATATCAAATATTAAATCTGTATTTTTAATTTTTAAGGTGATATATTTGTACTGTTATACTTGATAAACTTAACCCTTATTTCTCTGACTTACCATAAAATAACTGCTAAAAGAATCCTTTTATATATAATTGTACGATAAAACAACACCCTGAGAATCGATTGACAAATCGATAAAGAGTCAAAAGATATTGAATTGCTAATAAAATTTCTTATTTATTTCACACTTACACAGTTTTTTCATTCCTAGAATAAATAATATAATAATTAAATTTAGTAGAAATAACAACCAGGATCTCACCACGAAGAAGGAAGATAACCTCCAAAATAAGAAAAGTAAACAAATCGATTGTTCTTGGAGACAAATCTATCAAGTGGCGAGAGAATTTAAAAAATACCAAAAAGTCAATAAAACAATTAAAACAATAAATAAACGTTTCTGAACACCACAAAACATAATTAATTAATTGTTTTTGATTAATTATATAACAAAAAAAATTTCATAAACAAAATTTTTTTTTAACACGAACATTATTTTAAAATATAAACACGATATATATATATATATATATATATATATATATATATATAGTTGTAACACACATACACGTTTTCGTTACAATATTAAATGTAATATATATATTATAACTGTAAGAACCTCTCTTAATGTTCTAATGTTATATTTTAATGAGCGTGTAATCGTAATAAATAACACTAGAAAGTTTTATTAAAATTCGTGTAATTTTTTATTAACAATTTCTTAGTTGGTCTTCGGTTTTAAATTCATTATTATTTTTACTTGCTTATTACGTGCAATTTGCACTTTTATATTACAAATAATTCTCTTATCTATCTTATGATTCCAAATTATCATAATTTTTATGTGCTTATTACGCATAATTCTTAATACTACCTTACACACAAACATATTATATAATGTTTTAATCTAATACACTATTATCAATTTTTCTACTGCTCTCAGCTAGCTCAATTATTATTTTATTTAATCTTTTAATTATCTAATTCTTTTTTTTTCTTGATAACTACTAAATTCTCTTCATAACTGCACCTGCGATATTTACTGGTACTTCCTCTAACGAGGTTGTCATTTATTATTAATAATTATAGATTTTGAATTTATAGTTACTGCTAACTTTTATTGTTTAACAGTCTTCTCATATTATGGTACTTAATGTACAAACACAACACATTTACAATTATACAGTTATTTGAATCATCTTAGAATCTAAGTGTCTATTCTTTTTCTCTTTTCTTTGATATTTAAAGTTTTTTGATTTAGTCTTGATTTCTTATGAATACATGGTTATTTGTCACCTTGTTATTTGTGTGGTGTATCTGAAGCGTGTCCTCTTCGTCCTGGATACGAATGACTCTTATTGTCGTGGAAGTCCTGGAGTCTTGTAGTCCCTCGTCACTGGATTCTCGTATTCTGCTTCATTGGATGCTTGCACTCTGGATCACTGGATTCTCATACTCTGCTGCATTAGCTGCTCGTACTCTGCTGCATTGGCTGCTCGTACTCTGCTGCATTAGCTGCTCTAGTAGTTGGACATAGCCTCCGGCAGTCCTGATGATTGAACCAAAAAAATTTGTAGTCCTTGGACAGCACCTCCGGCTGCTATGATGGTCTGACAAGTAAGAGAGCGAAGATTGCGCGTCCTCGCACCCAAGGCGACGAAATCATGTCTCGACAATATTCTGCCTGTTCGCAATTGTCGAGCGTGTCACTTTTAATCCCGCTTTCTAATGACACTTCATTTGCTCGTCTTTGCGAATTGCGAAGTCTTTGACACATTATACAATATTCCTTCGATCGTTAATTTTTAGGTGTTCATCATGCACAAAACCATTTCTCTTTGTCTTAATTACTCTAGTTACTATTAAATTTTAACTTCTTATCATTTCACTTTTTGTTCGTTTCGCACTATTTTTTATCTATGTGTTTGTGTTATTTTAACACACATTTTGGTGTTTTCAGTTTTTCGCTACTATGCACACAAGCCTAGTAAATTAATTAAATACAATTAATTTATATCGTTATCGAAAGGGTGGCGCCTTTCATGAATAAACCGGTCGTCATACACACATACACTTACTTGTGTACACACATGCAGAGAGCAGCTGCTTTGCTCCCTGTCCTAACACGCAAGTCAGGTGTTTCCATTACAATTTATATTGGGAATTCATGTCCCGTGTTTATTACATGTGTGGCCAAATTGGATTTATATACGAGGTTTGTTCAAATAAAGACAGGACCTTTGAAATAGCGCTCCGATCAGTGTACGGAGCGTGTTCCGACATATGGTGCCGCCTAGCGGCCACCTTCGGCAACTTAACCCCAATTGTTGCGTCGTTCTACTCGTATTAGTTGGCGGCATAAAACTGTCGAAGTAAACACATGCATTCACCGTACTGCGAAGTAAAGATGAAAGATTTTATGGAGCAGCGCGTTTGTGTGAAATTTTGCTGCAAGACCGACAAAACTTTTACTGAAACGTGGGCTTTGCTTCAGCAAGCCTATAAGGAAGACTGTATGAACCATTCGCAGTGTCACGAGTGGTTTAAACGTTTTAAATCGGCCAGAACATCGATTGAGGAAGAGTCAAGATTGGGACGACCTTCGACGTCAACAAACGATGAAAACATCGATGCTGTTCGTTCCGTGATTCGTGCAAATCGCCGTTTGACTGTGTGAGAGGTTGCTGAGGAAGTCGACATCAGCATCGGGTCGTGCCATGAGATTTTGACCGTAAAACTTGGCATGCATCGCGTCTCTGCAAAACTCGTGCCACGTCTGTTGACCGACGACCAGAAGGAGAACCGTGTCAAGATCAGCCAAGAGCTGCTTGATCGTGCCAGTACCGACAAAAACTTCATAAAAACCATCATAACAGGAGACGAAACATGGGTTTATGGCTACGACATCAAAACCAAGGCGCAATCGTCACAATGGATTGGAAAAATGTCGCCCCGACCGAAAAAAGCACGCATGAGTCGGTCAAACTTGAAGTTGATGTTGATTATTTTTTTTGATTATCGAGGAGTAGTCCACCACGAATTCATGCCACAGGGTCAGACTGTTAACAAGGAGTTCTACATACAAGTTTTAAGGCGTTTGAGGGAAGATGTGCACCGGAAGAGGCCTGAGCTGTGGAAAAACAAGAGCTGGGTGTTGTATCACGACAACGCGCCAAGCCACTCGTCTCTGCTAGTCAGCCAATTTTTGGCCGGTAACGAAACAGCCGTCCTTCCTCACCCTCCGTACTCTCCAGACTTGGCCCCCGCAGACTTTTTCCTGTTTCCAAAATTGATAACCACCCTGAAAGGACGTCGTTTTCAAAGTGTTGACGAGATTCAACAGAATTCGCAGAGACAACTACACACCATCTCACAAAACGAGTTCCAGGGAGCATTCCAACAGTGGCAGAAACGATGGGAGCGGTGTGTTGCAAGCAGGGGGGAGTACTTTGAAGGGGACAAACATTTGTAATGTTGTAATTACAGTAATAAAGTTTGTATGACAAAAGTCCGGTCTTTTTTTGAATAAACCTCGTATTTCTGGTTTTTTGTATGCATTTAGATGTTCAAAATAACGTCTAATATAAACAAAATAGAAAATAAAATAAAATATAAAATAAAAACTGAACAGTTAAGAATTAAAATGAACAACACATAAATCATAACAACAACAACAAATGGGCCACATTCACATACATAATAATCAAATGACAAAGCTAACAAAACTATTTAAAAACACAGATATAAAAATAGCATACAAAACTAATAAAAATAATTTACAAAAACTATACTCTGTTCACCGAGTGTTTGCAGAAAATATTTAAAGCGAATGATATTGACGAGGGTCGGATTCTATTGTTATCGGTAACATTCCAATGCCCGTTTCACAGCAGTCCGCCAACTCATATTTCCTGTTTGTCACGTTCTGTAGGTACTGTGCGTAATCTACTGAATTCAGTTCCTTCCTTGTTTTCACCGTTGAATAACGTGTCATTTGGGTCTGTTTTTACTGTTTAGTTATTATTAATAGCTTGGACTAAAACTGTACAATATGGAGACTCTTTCCCCAATAGCAAGGAACAATGCGGCAAAGTTATACATAGTGCTAAGAGATTGTGTATAGTGAATAATTTTAAACATTTAAGTACAGTAGAACCTCGTTAACCTGGACCTCTTTAACCCGGACCAGTTTTGAAAAAAAAAATTACATGTATGTTGTTCAGCGTAGTAAATGAAGACTTGTTTTACAGACAATAAATTAGTATTCTCAGTAGGTACATTACTCGAATTCACTTGCCAGCGGGCGAGTTCATTGCACTCACCCCACCTGCTGTTGCTACGCAGCAAACTGGTGACTCAACCCTCTCCTTCCCCCCCCCCGCGCCTCGCACATGACATTGACCTAGAAACAACATTCCTCAGTTGCGCTGCAATCTCGGTAGTGTTCGCGTGTTGTCCTAGTGTCACTGTCGAGGTACAGTATCGTTGTGCTGTTTCGTTAGCGTGTTGTTCGCGATGGCGACGAAACGTAAAAACATTGTTGTGACTATGAAAAAAAGGATGGAAGCATTGACAAGAATTGATAAGGGAGAATCGTTAAAGAACATTGCTGCTGAGTTTGGAGTAGGAACATCGACCGTATCTGATTGGAAAAAGAACAGAAAACGCATTGAAGACTTTTGTTTCAAAATGATTTCTAAGGACAGTTTGGATAATCGGTGTAAAGCAAAAACTGCTAAACTAGAAACTCTGGATGAAGCATTGTTTGTCTGGTTTTGTGCTGAAAGAGAACGTGGTTTGCCGATTTCTGGACCCATCATCCAACAGAAAGCATTGAGTTTGAACAAACAGTTGCCCCATGGAGACCCGAGTTTTACAGCTAGCCAGGGGTGGTTGGACAGATGGAAAAAACGGCATGGAGTGCGTCAACTTACAATCACTGGAGAAAGCTTGTCAGGTGATGTTGAAGCGGCAGAAAAATTTAAAAAAGAGTTTGAAGACTTTATTAAAAAGGAAGAACTGACTGCAGATCAAGTTTACAATGCCGATGAATCCGGTTTATTTTACCGGATGTTGCCGAGTAAAACGCTAGCCTCAAAATTAGGAGATTCAGCGAAAGGGTATAAAAAAGGGAAAGACCGCCTCACCATAATGGCTTGCAGTAATGCGTCAGGAAAGCACAAAATTCCTCTCCTTATAATAGGGAAGTCTAAAAACCCCCGTGCATTGAAAAATGTGAAACGAGGCTCATTGCCTGTCGTTTACAGCTCACAAAAAAGTGCTTGGATGGTTAGTGACATTTTCAAACAATGGTTTTTCGAGAATTTTGTGCCGTCAGTAAAAAAATATTTGAAGAACTGTAGCCTTCCCAACAAGGCGGTTTTGCTGATTGACAATGCGCCTTCGCATCCGTCTGTCAATGAACTAGTCAAAGATGACATTTCAGTGAAGTTTTTACCACCTAATGTAACTTCTCTCGTTCAACCGATGGACCAAGGAGTTCTAGAAAAAATAAAAAAAGTGTACAAAAGGCAAATGCTAAGTCAACTGGTAGAGGACGAAGGAGAGCATGGTGTGGTAGAGGTGCTGAAATCTTTTAACGTAAAGACTGTTATTTATATGATTGCGGAAGCTTGGGACCAGGTTGGAAGAGAAACTTTGATAAAGTCATGGAAAAAGTTGTGGCCTGGTGTGTGTGACTTGCCAGAAAACAATACAATTGAAGAAGAAGAAAAAATAAGTGTGGAAGAAGATTTTATAGACATTTTTAAAAATATCGATGGCTGTTCCGATGTTGATGAAGAAGACATTGACAATTGGTTGCAAATTGACAATGACGTAGGTTATAAAGCGATCAGAGGAAGAAATTATTGCATCATGCAGTGTTACAGAAAATGAAAATGAAGAGGATTCAGACAGTGTTGATGAACCAGCTGTGGTTATGACCCATGCAGAAGCAGTAGCAAACATAGATAAATTGATGGTTTATTTCGAGAGTCAAGCCGAAACATCGCCAAACGAGCTTCTAATGCTAAAGCGGATGCGAGATCGCGCTGCTCGTAAGCGATACACAAAACTGAGGCAGCAAAAGCTCACTGCCTTTTTTACTACCGACTAGTTTGTACCTATATTGTGTACAGTGTAAATACATATTATGTGTTTTTAGGTGAAAGTGTGCCGATAATAATTTTTAAACTCCATTAAAAATATTTTTGGTAAGTACATGTTCTTTTTTATCGTTTTTCCCTCATTCTCTGGATAACGCGGATTTTCGTTAACTCGGATCGGCCCCGGCCCCAGTTGATCCGGGTTAACGAGGTTCTACTGTACAGAGAATCCTACCATAAAAAAGGACAAGGCCATGGAAAAGTTGCTGAAATGACCGGTGTTTGCAAGCGGAGTGTTTATAGTGTTAGTAATGTATATTTGGAAAACAAAACGTTAGGCTTGAGTTCACCAAAAAATAAAAACTCTAGAGTAGCGGCAGTAGATAAATTGGACGAATTTACAAAATGTGCTTTTTTTTCAAAAATGAACAACCGACAATAAATAAAATTTTGAGTGCAGTTAACAACGATAAAGACTTACCGGATTTCAAACGGTCTGCGCTATATAAACTGTTAAAATCATTGAATTTTAAATTTCATGAAAGAAGACGTAACATGTTTATCTGTGACAGGGATGATATAGTTGTATGGCGACGGAATTACCTACGCAAAATTAAACAGTTTCGTGAAGAAGGTCGTAAAATTTACTATCAAGACGAAACTTGGGTAAATGCAGGCCATGTCAAAAATAAGGTTTGGCAAGATAAAACTATTAAGTCGCCGAAAGATGCGTTTTTGAAAGGTATGTCGACAGGACTACGAAGTCCGAAGGGGAAAGGGAGCCGCCTGATAGTTGTGCATATGGGCTGTGAAGAGGGCTTTTTGAAAGATGGATTAATGGTGTTCCAATCAAAGTCTACTGCTGACTATCACGAAGAAATGACCGGGAATGTATTTGAAGATTACTTTCGAGAACTCCTACCTTCCCTGGAAGATAACTCTGTTGTGGTGTTAGATAACGCACCATATCATTCAGTAAAGTGTGAAAAAATTCCTAACATGTCATGGAAAAAAAATGAAATAGCAAATTGGTTAAAACAAAAAGGTTTTAATGCTGATAGTAGTTATCTAAAGAAAGAACTTCTTTATATAGTAGAACAAGAAAAAGGAAATTACGACAAATATGTTATTGATGAGATGGCCAAGAAGGAAAACAAGACAGTATTGAGATTACCCCCCCCCCCCCATCACTGTGAGTTAAATCCCATCGAGTTGATCTGGGCTCAAGTGAAAAATCATGTTGCGGCTAACAACACAACATTTAAGCTTGCAGATGTAAAACGGCTGTTGGAAGAAGGGGTGGAAAAAGTAACTGAAGAAGACTGGAAGAAGTGTATAGAGCACGTAAAGAAAGAAGAGGCGAAACTGTGGGAATTGGACAACTTAATAGAAGAAATGGAGGAGAGTGGCCCTTTGATTATAAATGTTGGTAATGATGACAGTAGCAGTGACTCCGACTTAGCTATGGAATTGGAATAAACGTAGTTTCCATTGTTGTAAATAGCCCAATGTACGTACATACTGTAGTAGACAGGCTGATGTAAATATTGTAGTAAATGGCATGTTAGTATTATCATAGCAAATAGGCTTATTTTATAATTAATTTCATCGTAGATTTTAGTATTGTGATAGCAAATGGGCCTGCCTATGTTATAATTTTAGTCCGGGGTTATCCGTACCACAGGTTTATGTGATCTAGGCCTGTGGAAGCCTCTTTCCCCTAGCATAAAAAGAGTGACCTCCGACAAGGTGGAGGGGTTGACGTTTCCCTCGGAGGCTTATTAATACTAACATCCACCGATCACAAAACATCAATTTATTAGAACCTCAGTAGCCCGTGCGCCCCCCGCACGTCTGCCTGTGAACCGGCCTCTACCATTCGCCAGTGTCGTAATAGGCCAACATTTTCTGCAAACACTCGTTGAACCATGTATAAATAACCCACACAACAAAGATAGGCCTAATACAACAACTATTGGTATATACAAAATTGAATGCCAAGATTGCAATAAATGTTACATAGGACAAACAAAAAAAACAGCTGAAAAAACGTTATTTTGAATATCTAAATGTATACAAAAAACCAGAAATATATAAATCCAATTTGGCCACACATGCAATAAACACGGGACATGAATTCCCAGACATAACCAATGTGACAATAATGAAACATACACCACACAAAGAGACCATAATGAACATATGGGAAAATTTACAAATATACAAACATAAAACACAAAACAAACTAATACCTGAACAAATACAAATCAATACAAAACATGACACAATATTCAAAGCACTCAACATTGAAAATACACAAAATACTAATACATACACCACAATCACACACAATAATACCACTTTAAAATACCAGAGACCAACAAGAAACCAAAATAGCATCCAGCCAAAACACAAATACTTCACCAGATGCAAGATCACGAAGGCTGAGGATGAGAACACAGGAGTTCTCGAAACATGTTCCAAATAAGGGAAAAATAACATCTTGAGGT
Organism: Magicicada septendecula; assembly: GCA_034769895.1. Taxonomy (NCBI): domain Eukaryota; kingdom Metazoa; phylum Arthropoda; class Insecta; order Hemiptera; family Cicadidae; genus Magicicada; species Magicicada septendecula. The sequence continues at coordinate 834,118,379 of CM068368.1, forward strand.
AAAATAAATATAAATTTTAAATATTTTATATATATATATATATATATATCTCTATTAGTTGAAGTACACTAATGATTATTCACTAATAATAACCATAAGAGTCGGGAAGGTACAGTAATCAAGTTATAGGTCGTTATCACAATCTTCACAGACTACTTATCAGGTTGTTATGGAATAGCACGCACAACGTAGATCCACTTATCAGTTTGTCTGCTGTGATGGCCTCGTTCACTTAGTATGACCATTGTTTCTGTTGTCGAAATTGTGAACTTTCACTTACCAATTTCCTTATAATTACACCACACGAGATAAAGAAATATTAACAAAGTTCCTATCTGATATCTATGTCAGTCCACTGAGACATATCTGCGAAAATAATTTTGAGCAAGGGCTTGTTTCATTACAGTATGCATATTTTTGGTCTTAACGGTAACAAAAAAAAAAGTTTCTAACCAGTGTAAAAGTGGAACACTTAAAGTTATATACAGTAAGTAAACTAGTATGGTCCTTGCGGTGCAGAATTTGCTCACTATTCTGAATAAAGTACATTTATTATTAGATAAATTTTGATATTAGATAATTTTTCAATTATGGGAAACACTAGAAAAATCCTCAACACTCTACTATTTTTTATAATAATATAACAATTGTATCTTACAATAAACAGTAGAAATTTGAAACATTTGGATTTGTGTAACAATTCCTTGTAGTCTGACACCAGCTGAATTTTCACGTTTTTCAATTATTTTTTTTTACATCAGAATTCAGATGTTTATTTGTTCATCAGAATTTTTTTCACATCTCTTTTTTTGGGGGCCCTGAAGTCCCAAAGTTTTTAAATTTCCAAAACTAAACACTACTTTCAGATTTTTGTTAAAATTCTCTTTAATTTGATAGGTTATCATCATCATCAAGGATTAAACCAAGAATGGTTTGTTCCGGTCTCAAATAGGCAAAGATTAGAGCTGGTCACTCCAGCGCTTCCTCGGACATCCCACACCTCTCTGTCCCCTCGGCTTATAGTTCCATAGTTGTTTGGGGATGCGGCAGTCATCCATTTGGCAAAGATGTTCCCACCAATTCAGCTGATACTGAGCGATCCTGTCGAGTATACTCATAATATTCAGTTCCTGCCGTAAATCTGTGTTTCTTCTACGATCATGGAGAGTATACACTGCCACATGCCCGAGAAATCTCATTTCAACCGCTTGGATGGGACTGACCTGGCCTTTTGTTAAAGTCCAATTCTCAGACCCATAAAGAAGTGTGGGAAGAGCCATCACCCTGTAGAATTTTAGGTGTGTTCCTTTACTTGGTGACTTAAGGGTTCGCCTAATGGTCCCGCACATAAGATTGAACTTATGCCACTTATTCACAGTGTTGTTGTTGACACTATAAGACACACTGTAGCCCAGGTATTCAAAATTGCTAACTTGTTCCAGAACAGTACCATCTATAACTATTTTTGCCCATACGGGATCAGTTCCACGAAAAGCCATCACCTTGGTTTTAAGTGTGGATATCTGCAATCCAGAGTCTTTGTAGATTCGATTTAACAAATGTATACCCATCTGCAATCTGTTTTCAGAGTCCAACAGAATAATCTGATCATCCGCAAACAATAAATTTGATAGGTTGTGCCACACAAATTTTTGTGATTTTTATCAAAATATTCACCCTCTTTTTAGGCCCTGGTATCCAAAAATTTATGAAAATCAGCTGATGAATGTTGACAATCCCTAGTCATTGTTAACCTTTACTAGTTTTTAACATTCACTGTAACATATTATAACACTTTAATGCAATAATATTTAAGCATGTGTGAATTATATAACATAACATGTTTTTACGTGTAATCGTAATAACAAGAATGCATAATACGTTTTTCAATTATTTACATTATTTATTTAATAACCTCTTTACTTATTTTGGAAATAACAAAAATATTCATTATTCATCGCTTGTGCGATCTTATGCATTGACGTCTGATGAACAATTTACATTTAAACAGGTTATACAGAAATCTTATTATCTACTCTTTAACTATCAATTATTTTTGCTCTCAGCTTACTCATTCAGTGTGGTCATCTTTGCAATTGCTTATTAATTTATTTCAACAACAATTTTACTTTTATTTCAATTCCCTTATCTTACTTGGCTTTAATACTTTTCTACTGCATATGCATTGTACTTTTATCGAATAAAGACTTCATTAATTACTTTAATTTACTTCGATTTCAATCAGATATTGCTCTTATAGCATTTACGTTATCTTCAAATCCTAATTGCTATACATGAGATATTATTCGAAATTAACAATCTGCCTTTACACTACTATGTACAATTTAATTATTTTTATGAACAGTTCAAATGTCTTTCATTCTAGTTTTAATTATTGTTTTTCAATTGTCGGTAATTATTATGGTTTTTTTATCACCTCGTTTGATGTGGTAAATTATCGGTGTGTCCTCCTCCGGTCCTCTACTGCTTACTTGTTGTCTCTCTTCACATCATGGGCTGTAGGTGTGTCCATAGAACCTCCGCATATGTGCTCTGCTACTCTGCTTTGACTTCCAGTTTGTCCTGTGACTCTTACAGTAGATTCAAGACAGCGTTGTTGACTGACATAGACTCCAGCGGCAACGGTTGAATTAAGAGAAGAAGTTTTATTAGCGCGACCTGGTATTTATAGCCACATCGTGCAAAACTCCTGTCTGAACAATATCGGTCTTGTCAGAGTTTGTCGAAAGCGCCCTTTCTCCCACTCTCGTTCAATTCACTAATTTCGCTTATCTTCATGAATTGCGAAGTCTGTTTTACACTACACTCTGCTCTAATGATCGCTAATTTTCATATGTCTATGATATGTAACTTGAACGCTTCTTTATTATAATTACTCAGGGAGTTATTCACTTTTTTTATTCATTGTAATTTCACTTTACGTCACTTTTAAACGTTTACGCACCTTTGCGCATCTTTATAAAATACATACTTTGGTCCATTTAGTTTTACATTATTGTACATAGTTTTCTTGTAATTAAAATATAAAATTCTAACATCATTTTAATAGGGGTGGTTACTGTCCAGGAACAGACAGGTTTCACGCACACAAACAAAATACACATGTACACACAGCTAGCGCCAGGTGGCCAGATATGCATGTACATGCCTGAACAATAGGTGCGTTCCCTATTTTTTAAACAATCCAGCTTTCAATCTGAATCATGTCTATCAACTATAGATTTATTTATTTTTATTAATTCTTTTAATTATTTTGGCAATGCACAGTACCATATATGGTTGTACTGTCGCATTATTTCCCCTCCTGGAAAAAAAATTTTAGGTTTATTAGACAACATGGTATCGTTTTTATTTACAAACACATTTATTCATTTTATGTGCGAATAATAATGAATATGCAATTCTTCATTTTTTATCCTTATTTGGTGGGTTTGAGCAATATTCTCCCCCCTTATGTATGCGGAGTTGATGCGGTGTTGTGGTATATCCGCTTCAATTGTTGTTTAACTTTAATTGTTCTTTTAACCCAGTTATTTATGAATGGAATTTCCTCAAAGAACTGGCGTGATATTTACCTACTTCCCTCCCTCTTGTGTCGTCGTACACAATGAACGTCTGCGTATGGGTTGAATTCCATTTTCTCTTAATGTTTTATGCCAAACCTCACTCTGAAATTGTACTTTCTGATCGCTAAGAATTCTGTTCATTTTACCTGTGTTAGAATACACTTCCATTACAGAATTTTTTCGACAGCTTAGTTGTGGGTTGCATGATCGGATACAGATGAACTGCCTTAGAAACACCTCTATACACAGACTATTATGTTTTTAACCCCCTCGACTTAATCGTAGTAATGGGTCCTAAGTAGTCTCTGCCCTTAACTTCTCCTTTCGCTTCTTTCTGTGTCCTTGCATTCTCACATAGGTATGAAGATTCGCTTGATCAGTAGTCTGTTTTGCTGTTTGACAATCATAACACTTTTTTAACTCATTTCTAACCTTCCTAAACATATTATTAATGGTGAAATCTTCCCATAGACATAAATAACATTTCAAAGCTGATGCATGTTAAGCTTTCATATATGGGTTTTATTAATTTATGCAACATTTCATTACATAATACCACCTTCCAATCCTGCTTTACCAATTTGAAGAGAATATTGTTGTGTACCTCATACTGAACTGGTAGGTGATCTTGATTCTTATTATTCTTATTTGTAGATTTTCTTCCTTACGCTCTTTTGGCTAAAATTTCATTTATTATACAAGACTTCATTATATTATATCTCCGTAGAGGTGTTTTTTGTCGTATTTCTATCTTATTCTTAACATACTATTTATATATTATTCACATATTATTATTCCTTATCTTATTAATAGTTCAAACCGTAATGTCTTTTTTTTAAATAACTATTATTTACATTAGGGCGTTGAGTGCCATTTGCTTTACACCCTCCTCTAAGCTAAACAATGGTTCATCGTAGACAGGAAATACATTGTACCTTTGGCTGTGTAGTGACCATTGTCGTACAGTAGTCGACTTGTACCTAGTTCCGCCTCGCATTCCTTCCTCGTTATTGTGCGTATTTACCGTGCGACCCACTTGTCTATTGAGTAAGAATTTCATTTTCTCTGTCGGCCAAACGGAATCTCCCCTCTTTCTCTCGTAACGAACGCATTCCTTATTAGTCTGCGTGACCTGCTTTCGTGCGTCGCTTATAATACTCACTGTATGGTTTATAATTATAATTATTCTCATTATAATTAACGTTCGATCGATCATTGTTGTGCGTATCCTCATCGCAAGTGCTGTGATTCAATCGTGTTACCCTTTTAATTATTCTCTTACTGTGAGTGTAACCAACAATTTGGATATTCTTGTCAACAAGGTATGATTGTTTAATTTTTATTTTACATTCTTCCCTTGTGTTGATTATTTCATTAGAATTATTATTGTTAATTATCACCGTTTCTTCTCTCTTATTTTCAATTTCAATTGTTTGTTCATATAGTATTGTTTCAATCGCAGTTTCTACTGCTGCTATGCGCCTATTTGTGTCGTTAATTTTCTCTACCAACTGCATAGTATTATCAGCTATATTTTGTTTTAATTCCTTTTTTAAATTTATATTATCTTGCTTCAATTGTACATTATCTAATTTCAACTCTTCTAAACTTTCTACTATTTTTATAGTATCTTGCTTAAAATTTTGCTTTAATTGTACAGTTTCTAGTTTTAACTCTTCTACATTTTCAGTTATTTTTTCTATTTATCATTTATATCTTGCTTCAACTCACCTATTTATTATTTAAATCTTCTTTTACGTTCTCGGCGAGCTTTACATTCTCTTGTCGTAAGTTTATACTCACTTCATCAACCCAGCCGTGCATTATAGCTTTAAATGCCTCCATATCAAACCCTCCTGGTGCTGCCATGCTGAATATTTTGTATTTATTTATTATGTTTTAAAATATTATTATTATGGAACCGTTTAATAATTTTATTTATTTATTTTGCTATTTATTATTATTATTCTTCCTATTACAATTACACTTTTAAATGATATTCATTCGTTGAGCGCCAGTTGTGTCGTAATACACAACAAAATGAAATACGATAATATTCCGTATGAATCTTAACTACTATACATATTATATTTTACCACACTTGTATTTGGTAAATTAGAGCGTACATTTAGCTAAAAAAATTTTAATAGTTAAATGTTCGTGTCTGGCCCCACGTTCAGGGCGACAAATTTATATATAAATTTTATTTATGTTGGGAGCCCCATGTTGGGTGCCAAATTTATATAACACTTTAATGCAATAATATTTAAGCATGTGTGAATTATATAACATAACAATGTTGTTACGTGTAATTGTAATAACAAGAATAAGTAATACGTTTTTCAAATATTTAAACTATTTGTTTAACAACCTCTTTACTTATTTTGGAAGTAACAAAAATATTCATTATTCATCGCTTGTGCGATCTTATGCATTGACTTCTGATGAACAATTTACATTTAAACAGGTTATACAGAAATCTTATTATCTACTCTTAACTATCAATTATTTTTGCTCTCGGCTTACTCATTCAGTGTGGTCATCTTTGCAATTGCTTATTAATTTATTTCAACAATGATTTTACTTTTATTTCAATTCCTTTAATCTTACTTGGCTTTAATACTTTTCTACTGCATATGCATTGTACTTTTATCAAATAAAGACTTTATTAATTACTTTAATTTACTTCGATTTCAATCAGATATTGCTCTTATAGCATTTACGTTATCTTCAAATCCTAATTGCTATACATGAGATATTATTCTAAATTAACAAACTGCTTTTACACTACTATGTACAATTTAATTAGTTTTATCAACAGTTCGAATGTCTTTCATTCTAGTTTTAATTATTGTCTTTCAATTGTCGTAATTATTATGGTTTTTTATCACCTCGTTTGATGTGGTAAATTATCAGTGTGTCCTCCTCTGGTCCTCGTCCGTGTCCTCTTCCAGGCTTCCACTGCATGTACTGCTTACTTGTTGTCTCTCCTCACATCATAGGCTGTAGGTGTGTCCATAGAACCTCTGCATATGTGCTCTGCTACTCTGCTTTGACTTCCAGTTTGTCCTGTGACTCTTACAGTAGATTCAAGACAGCGTTGTTGACTGACATAGCCTCCAGTGGCAACGGTTGAATTAAGAAGAAGACGCTTTATTAGCACGACCTGGTATTTATAGCCACATCGCGCAAAACTCCTGTCTGAACAATATCGGTCTTGTCAGAGTTTGTTGAAAGTGTCCTTTCTCCCACTCTCGTTCGATTCACACTAATTTTGCTTATCTTCGTGAATTGCGAAGTCTGTTTTACACTACACTCTGCTCTAACGATCGCTAATTTTCATATGTCTATTATATGTAACTTACACTTCTTTATTATAATTATTCAGGGAGTTATTCACTTTTTTATTCATTGTAATTTCACTTTACATCACTTTTAAACGGTTTTTTAACCCTTTGCGCATCTTTATAAAATACATACTTTGGTCCATTTAGTTTTACATTATTGTACATAGTTTTCTTCTAATTAAAATAATACTTAAATTCTAACATCATTTGAATAGGGATGGTTACTGTCCAGGAACAGACAGGTTTCACACACACAAACAAAATACACATGTACACACAGCTAGCACCAGGTGGTCAGATATGCATGTACATGACTGAACAATAGGTGCGTTCCCTATTTTTTAAACACTCCAGGTTGCAATCTGAATCATGTCTATCAACTATAGATTTATTTATTTTTATTAATTTTTTTAATTATTTTGACAATGCACAATACCATATATGGTTGTACTGTCACAATATACAACTTTATGACCCACACATATACTAAATATAGAAAGACTGATACAAAGTACAATCACACGTTCCAACATTTCATAACAGGCCCATACATGTAGCCTTTGACGATTGCAATAACAAACCATAACTGGTTATTTTACTAACACTTACTATTGATAAACATAAGCGTTAGTATACTAAAACAGAAATATGAAAGAAACTGAAGGTGACAAAGTAAAAGTAATATCGCATAATTACCAAAAAATTCAGAACTTAAGAATTCTAGCTATGTAATCGATACGTACAATGTTACAAAATTGAAACACAAACATGCCGTGTTTCCCTGGATTATTATCATCATCACCATTCCAAGGACTAGGCCTTAGACCTGTTCCGGAACCCATCTCCTCCTCAGTCTACCAACACCACGTAGTACATTTAGCAGAATAAAACAGGGAGAGAATTTGTTTCATCATTGACTGTGAATAGTATTCAAAAGCGTGCACAAGTATAACTATTATAAAAGTTGTTTCATTCATGGACAATGAGGGAGAGCCAAGTAACTGAAACATAGTGAAGAAACTGAAAATAAGTATCCAACTTACTGAACTAGGCCTATATCTGGTCAAACTGCTGATGTCTGAAAATTTTGTTGGTGAATACCGCAAAACAAACTGTTAAACTATGGAAAGTTATTTAACCTACTATTTCCTTTACATAAACACATGAAAACTGAAATCTGTTGTACAACAAAATATGTCTCCTTGTGCTGTATAATTGTCTATACCTATATACCTAATTGTCTTGTGCTGTATATGTCTATGCATTTTTGTCTATACCTTACTTTATACCAAACTGGAAAATTAAAAATAAAATGTTTTAGCAAACACAACTTCTTTTTACAAATCATTTGGACATAAACAATTCGTAATGCATACGAAATCATAAACAAATTTAAAACAATACATTAAAAGAGTTGAGAAATTTTTTAAAGAAACCTTTCAAATGTCGAAAGTCAACCAGGTTTTTTTATAATGTTCCCATAGGAAATACTATGGCACTGTATTGTAGCATTGCAGTTTGGAAAAATACCTGGCACTTAAAAGGCTGAAAGAGAGGATTATTTGACATTTACAAAAAATCTTTTGGTTTTAACATAATATGGAATGCTGTAAGTAGAAATAAAGACTTTAAAGCTGAAATTTTCTATAAACAACCTTTTGTATACCTTTGACTTCTTTCATATTGAAATACGTGTCAGTTTTAGTATTCTAATAACCATTCTTGTTAATAAATAATGTTTGGAAATGTAAAATAAAAAGTTACAGGTCATTATGGTGATGTTCAAAGATGATTTGCACAGGCATACTACACGTCTCCATTCAACATAAGTTTGTTTACCTTTGTATTTGGTTGATCTAATACAGCTTCTTCCTACTGATTTCATACTTAAATTCAATTAAATTTGTGTATTATTTGAAATGCAGTAATGACAAGTCACTGTCAGTTTTAAATTGCATGTGATTTGAAAACTATTAAAACAAAAACACTCTTTACTATAATGAAATATGCCCTTAGAATGTCATGAAGTTTCCATGTTTCTGGCAGCTCTGTCTTGTTCAATCACATGGCGATTAATGAGGACCTTCGTTAACGTTTCATTATCTTGCACGATTTTAAGAAAAAAGGCAAGTGAAAGTGCAGAATTTTGAAAAGGAAAGCATGATCATATGTCAACACAAGGACATCACAGCAAAATGATATATGAATTGGGAGCATGCACAGTACTCTGTAGCAGGCCCATATGATAAATCTTTGCTCACCATCATAACAACCCATACTAACAATTTAATTTATAAAAATGACAATTAGAACACTACAACTGACAACGAAGGGGATATAGTAACAACTCAAGAACAACCAGGTGATCCAGGTCGGAGGTTATCCAGAAAATTCAATTATCTGAAAAAGTACTGATGTAGATTGTTCTGTGTACACGATGCTCTACTGTGCACATTTCATTAGCATAATGATATAGAGGTGTTTTTATGGAATTTATTGGTATACCAATTTATTTTATTATGTTTCCTTCTAATCAATACACATAAATGTGAAAAGAAATGAAAGTGACATGAATTGTTTATAATTACTATATTCTGACACATAGCATGTACAAGCACCACTCTAATAAAGTCAAAAAATGGCAATGGCAATTATTAGCAAAACGTTCTATCATAAACTTTATTTGCGGACTATATAAACAGTAAAAATATAAACCATAACAAACGACCAGATGATGTTTGGTAAACAAGGCTAGGGCCGTTAGGTTAGAATTTCTTAATTTTAAACCTTCTTCAGTTACAAACACTACTTTCACGTCTAAGTCCCTTTACCACGTAAGTCATAGTGTCTCGTATCGCGGCAACATATCTATATCATGGATTAACATATTTTATTCGAAACAGCTGACGTAACCTATGTAAAACTCGCCGAAATTAAACGCTGGACTGTTAAGTACCTAAATAAAATTACCACTATGTAAGCTACGAACGGAATTTGTAATATTAACTGACACAACCTACCTTTCTGAATTTCTCTTGACCACATTTTAACAATTACTCCATAGTGTTTTCGATGGTGTATTAACCAGAGAGACAGTGTCTGTATACTCTGTTGCGACGCGTTTAGATCATCTAATTTTTTCGACAAAGCACTTTCCGTAAAACCAGCCATACCCAAGCACGGAGGACACTATCACAGCACCATAACTTCAAACCGTTAACTGTTAACAGATAAACAACGTTACACGAAAGCAAGTAAACAATTGCCTTGCGGTCAACGTAATTGACGTTGTAACCACGGAGAGCACGACTGTCGACATCTGGCAATGAGCATTTATAAATAACAAATAACAGATGTGACCAACAGACGAAACTAAATTGGCGCAATACGAGATACTGTACCAGATATCAAAAAATTGTAATCGAACTGTACTATTATCGGGTCAAATCCCGATATCGTACCCCTATTATCAAATCTGTCAGCTTATTCGTTTCGACTGAAGTCCCCGACAAGTACATCAGCTGTCAAAATAAGTAGCTGCCATTTTTCCACCACAAATAACGGTAGTTTCTGGAAAGATTCAGCTTTGACCCAATACATTCCAATGTATATTTTATTTTTTGCATCGATATATTCTATATTTTAATTGACTCTACATTCGTAAGTACGATTGTTCGTATAAAAAAACGAATAAATGTTAATGCAATAACGCGATCACAAAATTTATATGTATCTTGCATGTTTGTGAAAGTTTTAATATACAAAAAACAGTTTTTCTTAATATATTCTATTCCTTAGCTTGGCATTCGGCAGAATTAGCAACTATCCATTTATAGAGTTATTTCTTCTTCGTTTCATGACAACTTTTTAGACTTCTATCATCTAATTGTTGACTCAGTCTATCATATCCCAGATCCTGACCTCACCAGACTCTTCCTACCGAGACTATGCATTCTTTGATTCTTGTCCTCACCTCCGCCCTTGCGACGTTTGACTTACCATCCCTTCTTCAATCCATCATTCTTCCTACCACCCCTTGTGAAAAAAGCTGTTACGAAATAACAAGGAGGAACCATCTTATCACACATGGTTACTCAGGTATACAGAAACATCAAGCAGTCTTCAGGTTTGCCTGACACTGCAACCACTGGGGCATGCCCAGCTGCTGTTCCTATAATTGACATTGACTTTCAGATTTGGTTCTTCTCTCAAGCTATAACAACTTTCCCGTTGTGAGAAGTAACCAGCAACAGCATAAAGACATGAACATTGACATCAGTGGCTGGTAGCCTTCACTCTACAAAAAACATACATTTCAATGAAAGCCTTGAGAATAAAGTTCCATACAGTGAGAAAGTGGCTTTTCAACATTCAGCACACATGATGTGAACATTTATGACAAGAAAAGGCATGTCAATTTATTGATGGTATGCCAGAACGTACTTTTGTTCTGTCAAGAAAATAGGCCAACGGATTTACCAGCTCTTGCATTAACTGCATTAAAATATAAGGGAATGATTCCTATTTCAGAAGACAAAGTAAAAGACATTAAGAAGACCATGCAATACATTGAATTTGAATATATGGACTTTTACACTGAATTAATCGCATAGCCAGCAGTGATGCAAGATGGTCATTGGGGCAGAAGCAATGTTTCTAGTTACATAATGGGTGATGGAAATTAACATTTTACTGGATTTGAATTATTGTTATCTGTGCTGTTAGTATGTAAAACATTTAAATAAAGAAATTTATCTATAAAAATTATATTTTGATTTTTTTTAGTAATAGCCGCGAGAGAAAACTTGATTGCACAAAGGGCATAAGTCAGAATTTTTTAACTTTTATTTTTGTATAAAAACAATTAATTCAACATTCAGCAGTAAAAATACATTAAAGCCGGCTACGGACTAACCATCCCCGCTAGACGTCATGACGGACAGTAAGTCAAAAACGACAGTGCGTAGCTTTGACATCGATCCGCACATCGTGTATTTTTTGAAGGATGTGCACGACAAAAAATGAGTCCAGCAAGACAATCAGCTCAAGCTGCACGACGTGCGGATGAATCGTGTGTAGTGTTGACGGATGTCAAGGAATTGTGCATCGTGCATGTTTGATCACGTGTACGCTTGCTGTCTACCAAATTGTCATTTTCGAGCAAATACAGTACATGTTTTTAGAGCACATTCGTTTAATAAATGTTTACTGTTTGATTTTACATTACATTCGTTCTTTAGTTTATATTTAATAAGTTATGATTCAGATAAAATTTCAGTTTAATACTTAGTTTAGTTTATTCTACATATACATAATACATTCAAATATCATTAGCAGTTACGGTATTATTTTAAATATTGTTATTATTAATTTCTTTTAATTACAGTTCATAATAAACCATGAAATAACATCAAAATTTATCGAAAATATAAATTAAATAGATGTCTGTGGGACATATCCTCGGCATATTACATGAATAAAAAAAAAAAAATGACAGCGTTGCAAGATATGATGTCTGTGCTAGGAGAAGGTGCAACCATAGACAGTGTTCAGAAAAAAATTGACATTCAATAATAAAACAACACCCACTTTTTTATGTCTTGATAAAACAGGTGGCATGATTGTCAACAAATTTAATTATCAGAACAATTTTTTAATTTTAATACGAAAAATTCAATAAAATTATTTTTAATGAAGAAAGTTGTGTTAGTGGTTATATTCACAAACAGAATTATCACTGTTGCACACCACTATAGAAAAATTATTCCGATTAGCACTTTCAAGCTTCTCAGCTTGACACCGTAGTGGTGTGCAACAGTGATAATTCTGTTTGAAAATGATTTTTACAAAAGACAAAGAGAACTAAAGAACGTCTGGCATGCTGGACGAGTTGCACAACAGTGTGGTGCGCACATCCATCACCGACGTCGGGCATGCTGGACAGTGGCGATGGATAGTGTGTAGCCGGCTTAATAAGCATAAATTTTGTCATTTAAAAACTATCATTATGTTTTTAACACAGTATAAAAGTTTATGGGATGTTTTTAGTGATTCCTAAAAAATTAGTTTTGGTGACTCATGCCCTACCTAAAATCACCTAAAATTGGATATCATTCAGTTGTTATCCAATTGTATGTGTGTAAGGCATCATCGTCATCATTTACAGCTTAGGCTAGTAGCCTGTTCTAGTCTCAATGGAATTCATCCAACAATCATTTACAAGGTCTTCCCACACTTCTCTTCCCCTTGTGACATAGTTAAGGGCTCTTCTTCGAAACTAGCTGTAAATCCTTCCTCACCACATGTATTTGCCATTTCAGTTTTGTACCGGAGATTTTATCATTTAAGGTTTCAGCTATTCCTAGTTCCATTCTAATATGATCTCTTTTTACATGTCTCTCATGGTACAACCCTTTATAGCAATGAAGAACCTCATTTCTGCCACTTCTGTTCTAGATATATCTTTTGCCTTTCTAAACCAAGTTGCATTACCATATAGTGATTGAGGTATGGCAAGTACATTACAGTATTTCAATTGTGTGTGTTTTTTTTTTAATATTTGATAGTACATCCACAAAGTTACTGGAAGAGTTGAATTATGCTTTCAACTTCTTTATCATCTTGATATTGTAGCATGACAGATTATCCACTTAATAATGAATGAAATATGATCATAAATAAATATCAATTAAAATAACTATCAAGGAAAAATCCAAATGAAAACAAATAAGTATCACAATAAAATACAATCATAACTGGAAGAAATAAAAATAAAGAGAAAACCACTATGCAACATGTGTAATGAAAAATAAACCCAAAAAACTAAAATAAAGTAAGGAAATACCCAGGTAGGATAGGAGTAAGTAAGGAAAATACCCAGAACAAACCAACGTACATAATAAAACTATATTGTAGTGAAGAAACAAGGAATGAGAATCAGTAAGTAAGGCAAAACCCAGAACAAACCGACACCCCTAAAATAAAGAATGTTTTTCAAGAAACAAGATAGGATATGAATAAAGAAGAAAATACCCAGAACAAACCGAAATACTTAATAAAAAGGAATGATTTTGAAGATACAAGATAGTAGGATAAGAAGACTACAAGAAATACCCAAAGGAAACCCAGTAAGAAGAAAATAAAAACCCCAAAAGAGATTAAAAGTCACAAACGAAAGTATAACACCCAAAAACAGAAACTAATGTAAAGTAAATGTAAACAAAAGTGTTTAGTGGTATAAGTAAAAGTGCATCCATGAAAGTTATTTTATAATGAATAAAAACAAATCTTAAGAATCCTCTATAAATAAAATTCTTGATAATATAAAACTATAAAACTGATTAGTGATAGTATCAAGAAATAACAGGGGACCAGTGCAAGTTATTTTATTATAGTATATAAACTTCAAGAAAGTGCATTAAATGCTTAAACTAAGTAAAAGTGTACCTTTGAACAACTTTAAAGTTTTTAATTTAACTTCATGAATACTGTTTGGTAGAATAGTATTATGAAAATCAAATACTAATGTTTCTAAGAAAGTGCCACTCTTTATCTAACAACATTCACTAAAATGAGTAAGATAAATAGAGAGCAGGTAGTTAATAAGTGAAGTGACAAGGGATACATCCCTAATATAAAATAAAAACAGATAAGACTGCACAAAAGCAATTTTAAGAAAAGTTAAAAAATGAAGGAACAGATGTGTTATGTTTCTATTTAAGTAAATGAACTCTATACCTAAATGTTAAAAATAGAGGGTAATGTTATATAATTCTAAAATATTTATTATGTTTAATAATGTTAATCAAGGATGAAATGTCTGAGTGTGGATACCATTCTTTTATTATAAAATATTTATTATGTGTTACTAGTCATAATCAAGACTAGAATGTCTGAGTTTAAATACCATTTTTTTAATGTCAAATATTTGTGATGTATTAATAGTATGAATTCAATACTAAATGTTCTTGTAGTAAAGTAAGGAATTGTTAATTAATATTGTATTAGAATAGAAGGTCAGAAGGGGTATAAACAAGCTGTATTATTCAAAAACTTTGTATGTAAAAACAGATAAAATCTAGGCCAAATGGTAAATCTCAACTATATTATAATTGATGAATCAAGTCCAGTAAACTAGTTAAACTGATGAAATTTATGTAAGGTAAATCAGTCACAGAGTAATATAATGTAAATTATACTTTAGAAAGATATTGTAAAAAGATAGGGAGAATTATTGGAAAAAAATGCAAATGTAATAACTCAAAATTCAAAGAGGGGAGTCACAAATTAATAAGTAATATTTAAAAAGATAACCAATTAATAAAATTACAAGAAATTACGGGAAGATAAACCTTTTATTTCAATCTGAGATTTAATACAATCCTAAATATAACATATAAAATGGCAAACATTTTGAGAAGAACAGGAAGTAATTTTTAAAGTCTACTTTTTAAAAATGAAGTAAATATAGCATTTTAGATGAAAAACTTAGTAAAAATATCTTATTTGGTATCAAATCAAGCAGAATGAACTAAAGAAAGAGATTATGTATTTAGTATTTAATAAAATTAAATAATAGCAAAAACATATTCAGTAATATAATGTAATTTTCATACATGTAACAGAAGTGAAAAAGATTTAAAACAATGTATTGCTAATATTAAATTGGCTAAGACGTTTTCAGATGACGAAGGAAGTTAGAACAGTTGATTATTAGACTTTGTAGAGCACCCTTGAACGAGGTTTTTGCTTATATTAACCTATATAGCGGACAAGAATAGCGTTCGTTCAGTAAGCCTAGTCTACAGTGAAAAATTATAAATTTCTAAAAACCGAACTTAAACTTTAAATTCAGTGAGAACAACTAATACCACCATTAAACTAAAGTAATACTGAACAGTAAATGAGTGAAATAATTAATTAAACATATAAAGCCAATAATTCTTAATAACGAGACGAGTAGTGCCAGTTTCGACCTTATTGACCAAAGTGAATTATAACATTATCTAACATATTTCATCGAAGTGAATCACAAAACACTGAACCAGGACCACTCCACTAACACCAGAAGGAATAATCACAACTGCAGAGATGAGGAAACATTGAAAAGGCCAGCTTTATTGGAAGAAAATTTCATCGAGCCGACTTCATTTTAACAGATGCAGTCCTGAAGCCGCCATCTTGACTCCCACAATTCAAAGCGAGCTTTACCAATATATCGTCCAGACATCAATGGTTCGAATTTTTACCTTTATAAACATTATATATTAAATAATAACTTTGTATTTTATAAATCTTAAGCTATTTACTTGTAAGTGTTATACTTTCCTGACCTTACCCTTCTGTGACTATATAATATAACCGTTCAAAGAACCCGATAATTAATATAAAATACAGATGTAAAAAAATAATCGACAGCCCTGAGAAACGAGTCGATACTACTGTTGAATAATCGAATAACACTCGATCTATAATAAAAATTGTTAATAAATCTGGAATTTCTGCAAAGTGGTTTCTGTTTATTTATATAATTAATAAATAGAATTAAAATAAAATAAATTTGAGATCATGAACTATCCGAAAGGCGGCCTTTACCAAAGTGGAAGGAGAATACCCAATTAAGAAGAAGAACCGTCAATCGATTAGAGCTGGAGATAATACAATTAACGCAGAAATTAATTCTAAAAACTCAAAGTGATACAGTACACAGGAACAGAAAGAAAAGATTTGAATTTTTATACCAAACAATTACGAAATTTATTTGCTAAATACTGAAACAACAAAAACAATTAAAACAATATTTTTCAAAAAATAAACACAAACAACAATTTTTTTATTTTGTCAACGAATTATAGATTTTGTTACAAAATTGGCGCTTACAACAGTGGGGCGTAAAACAAAACAAAGCAAACACGAGTAGAAGTATACGTGTTTGTTACAATATTAATTGCTGCATCCTAGATATTGAAATCTAACATTTTTGCTGTTTGTAAGCCCTGTATGACAATTTTTCAGTTTTTGTTCTAAAATGATTTGCCTCTGAAAAAGCCATAACTTTTGTTTTAGATAAGGAAATTGTTTTATTATAATCTGTTAAAGTATTGTTAAGATGAAACAATGACCTCTGGAGGTCATTTCCATTCTCTCGGATGACCACAAGATCATCGTCTGCATACACGAAGATATTTAAATAAAATCCTTTCCCCAAGTTTAATCATTTGTGCGGTGTCTAATTCCATTTCCTTGCAGCAGCATCTATATAATTATTAAATAAAATTGGAGAGAGACTGCAACCTTGCCAAACACCTTGGATTATTTTAATGGTCTCTGATAATATGTTAGTTCCACATCTGTGTTCCAGCACATAAACTTTTAATTAACTTTATTAAATGAATGGGATATTCTCTTCTCCAAATCCCCCCCCACAATGTTGCTCTATCCAACTTGTCAATTGCTTTTTTCAGGTCCACAAAAGCAAGGCATGTCTCTGCATTAAATTCGATTTTATTTATGTGCATAAGGCCTTCAACACAATTAGGAACACAAGTTTTCACTGTAGATTGTTCTTATAATTTTTCACTTTGTGCTAATATTCTGCCGATAAATGTTTACAAGGATGAATCTTGAAAGCTTCTGTTCCACTGTTTCATTATTGTGTCTGGTAACCAGAGTTATACTGGTACAGGACCCAGCTGCTCTAATTTGTGATGTCACACTCCCTTTCTTTGTGGTGTAGCTCCACAACCCTTCACAAGTCCTGGCTTGTTCCACTCCAAGAGCCAATTCCATATGTCCCTACCCGTTGCCCTACCTATCCCAGTCCTCTTACCCAATCCTTCAGTATAATTCTTGACCTTTCTCTAGGTCTGTTACTTATGAACCTCTGGTAAAATACTTGCTTTGTCATTGGTGTTGCCTCATTTCTTTCTATGTACTCAATCTGCCCGAGTCTACAAAACCTCACAGGAAGTGCTCCGCATTTTGGCACCTCTGCTAAATGTCGCCCTCAGCCTTATAGATTTATTTTAACACCCTTCTTTTGAGGATTCATAGCTGTTCATTACGTTTTGTTAACGTTCGTATTTCTGAGGCATATGTTACCATTGGCCTAACAAAAGTGTTTTTCATGTAACCACATCAAATATTACCAATGACCATGTTCTCACATGTAGTTGGCCCAATTCTGTTTTGTGCTTTACTTAATTAAGCATTTTCATTTATTGTCAAAGACGCAATATTGAATAAATATAATTAAATCACTGCCGACTCGGAACAAAAAAACTTTGTGTTCTGAGTCGGTACTGATTTAATTATATTTAGTTAATCAACGGACATGTCGTGGACAATAAAATCCAAGCAATATTGAAGTCTGAATGAATATGTGAGTTGTTGTTGAAATTATAAATTCAAATACTTTGGAAGAGTATTTTGTATATAACTTATCCTAATACTTAAATATTTTATTATATAATTTATTATATTATTAATGATTTATTATATAATTCTGATGAAGACAGTGTGCCGAGACTCTCGGCATATTTGAAAAGTCGTGCCAAGGCCACTGAGTGAGATAGCGCGACGCGGTGAGCGCCGATGATATTCAATAAGCAGCTTAGTAACAGTTTGATAATTGCTACACGTTTTTTCCGTACCATTGTGGAATTGTAAAATTCGTGTTCGGTCTCCATTTCATCTTCAGCCTCCGACGTGATCCCTATTGGTCTGGCAACTTGAAGAATAAACTTACTCTTTACGACTTATCATGAGTTCATAAACTTTTAAATGTCTCAGGGTACTCGGACAGTCGGGAGATGGGAAGCAGCTGATATGATGGCACCGACACCCGTCATCATCATTGAGGAACATACACAGTGAACCCAACGTCGCCAGCCACAGAGAGAACCCATAATGCCGGAAGGACAACTATCCAGAAAAATGTAACCACATACTTCTTCACTCATCAGTATCATTATCACCGACCATCACAGGATTCATAGCAGTCTTTGGTTCTCCAAATACAGGTGGGAACTTTCCAATTTAAATTCAACCACACCACATAGCATCGTTTTCATTAAACATGGGACATTTATAAAATTATTAAAAAATTTCAAATTTATAATGGTAAAAGAGCCATTAGAACATTTTCTCCGGATACATATTTGTGACTTGTATTACTGCCTGTGTATAAAGTGTAACAGTACAAACTGTCCCATAAAAATCAACTAACTAAGTAACCAGAAGTGATGATAACCAGTAGTAATTCCACTATCAGCATTCAATGACAATACAATATAACCAGACGAGGTGACTGAGACATTGACAAAGACTAGTTCCCGAATAGATTAGTTAAGTGAGCATAAGAAACCATTAAACAAAGTCAAACACCATAACTAGAATTAAAGGTGAAAGAACTGATATTTACAACATGTATTAAAGTAGTATAAACAGCACATTAGCTGAGTAATTGAAAAGTAATAATTTGCATAACAAATAAAAGGAAATATATTGTAGATAATCATGAATTATAGATGAATTATAATAAATGAACCATTAAAATAAGATTAAAAGTATAATCACAATGTTAGATCAACTAAATATCAATATTGTATTAACGACTCGGAACACTAAGTTTTTTATAAGTAAAATCGTAAAGTTTTACCTTACAGCCTAAACTGGCTTTCTCCTTTAAAAGGTTTCTTCAGAGGCTGCCGTAGGTAGCGCTGTCCGCCTTGTTGTTGGCGACGGGGTAGATTTTCGAAAGATCGATGCTGTGTGTGTATGGTGAGATGAGTTCGAATAATGCATGCGATTTGAATTGAGTCTGTTCATTTAGGATGTCGTTTTTATCTGTTTTTGTGTGTCTGTATATTTCTAATTGTTCTAGAGTGTCTAGTTTTCGGCCTTTTGTGTGTACATGTAGAATGTTCATGTTATTGTCGATGGTTTTATATGTGTGGTTTGCTTCAATGAGGTGGTTTGCAAAGGTGGATTCTGTAGTGGTGTGGAGTGCTTTTGTGTGTTCAATGTATCTCTGTTTGAAGCTACGTCCTGTCTGGCCTATGTATAATTTATTGCAATTTGAGCAATTTAGCTTGTATACACCGGGTAGATCGAATTTGTTTTGTGCTTTGTGCGTGCGTTTTGATAGTGTGTGTTCTGTTTTGTTAGTAGTTTTGTAAAAAACGAACAAACACTCCTTGATAAAGGCCTAAAACATAACTTACATTACAAACATAACAACCAAACACTAACAAAACTCATAGTTGACACAGAAACAAATATACAAAACACAGCACCAGAACATCAAGACACACTAAGACATAATATAAACAACATAATAGGAGTACATAAGACACCAGACAACAACAACCACAACTCAGAAATACACACAGCCATCAAACTGAGGGAAAAGGCACACAAACACAACATCACATTTGTAAAAGCAGACAAAGGCAACACGACTGTAATTATCCCCACAGACAACCTACACAAAAAAGTACAAAACTTCATGGAACAGAACATCACAGAACTAAAACACGACCCCACCAACAGATACCAAAACTCAGTAAAACAACTAGTCAACAAAGCCAAACACATAATGACATATAAACAAAAGCCCTACATGAAACAAATCCGTCCATCAGCACCTACCCTCCAAGCGCTTCCCAAAATCCATAAAGAAGACATTCCGATCCGCCACATTATCAACTACCGTAATGCCCCTGCACACAAACTCGCAAAATATCTAGACAAAATTATTAGACAACACACACAAATAGACAAAAACATTGCAGTAAAAAACAACACTGACCTAGTAACAAAAATAAAAGACATACACATCCCCCATAATGCCACATTAGCCACCTTTGACATTAAAAACCTGTACACAAACATCCCCATCTCTGAAACAATCACCATCCTACAAAACAAACTCAAACAGTACAACACACCAGACGAACTTATCAACGAAATAACAGAAACTCTGAACATTATCACAAAACAAAACTACTTTACTTATAACAATAAATACTACACACAGAACGATGGCTTACCCATGGGCTCCCCCATATCCAGCATTCTAGCAGAAGTCTTCCTCCAACACTTAGAAAAAACAAAAATACTCACAAACAATGACAGACACTCACATAAAATACTATATTGGCACAGATACGTTGATGACATTCTATTATTATACAGGGGAAACAAAAGACAATGTGAACAGTTACTAACGCACATAAACAAAATACATAAAAACATAACCTTTACTGCCGAATACGAACACAACAATACCATAAACTTCTTAGACCTCTCCATCACAAAACTAGAACACAGGCACAAATTCAGTATATACAGAAAACCAACCACAACTGACACACTAATACACAACACCTCCAATCACCCAATACAACACAAACTAGCTGCTTTCAGAACCATGATACATAGACTTAACAACATCACCTTAGATGAAAAAGACTACAAAGACGAACTGAACACGATAAAATATCTAGCACAATCTAACGGATATGACAGAACAATAGTCAGTAAACTCCTACACAAAACACAAAACAAACAACAGACAAAGCCAGAAAACAACAAATTCATAACACTAACATACATCAACAAACAAACTGAAAAAATAGCCCACAAATTCAAAAAAGCAGGATACAGAAGTGCTTACAAAACTACTAACTAAACAGAACACACACACACAAAGCACAAAACAAATTCGATCTACCAAGTGTTTACAAGCTAAATTGCTCAAATTGCAATAAATTCTACATAGGCCAGACAGGACGTAGCTTCAAACAGAGATACATTGAACACACAAAGGCACTCCACTCCACTACAGAATCTACCTTTGCAAACCACCTCATTGAAGCAAACCACACATATAAAAACATCGACAATAACATGAACATTCTATATGTACACACAAAAGGCCGAAAACTAGACACTCTAGAACAATTAGAAATCTACAAACACACAAAAACAAATAAAAACTACATCCTAAACGAACAGACACAATTCAAATCGCACGCATTATTCAAACACATCTCACCCAACACACACAGCATCGATCTTTCAAAAATCTATCCCGTTGCCAACAAGACGGACAGCGCTACCTACGGTAGCCTCTGAAGAAACCTTTTAAAGGAGAAAACCGGTTTAGGCTATAAGGTAAAACTTTATGATTTTACTTATAAAAAAACTTAGTGTTCCGAGTCGTTAATACAATAGTGATATTTAAAAAGACATTTTTTCGAATTCCATTCCAGCAGGACTCCAGATCAAAATTTTCATCAAATATTATTAAAACACAGCAGTGAAGAAGTTACATAATTATTAAAGTGCATCACGACCAGCAGTGTTCCCTTAACAAGTTGTGCGAAACAAAAAGAAAAAGGTTAGGTGAATTACCTAACCAAAAATTTAATCTCAAGAAGTTATAATCGTTCATTCGCGAAAAAGTGAAGTGTAAGATCAGAGTATAAGATCGTAAAGTGAATTAAAAAATAATCCAAAGCGATTATCAAACAGGGAGTACAGTGCCATATATAATTACAGTGTATGAATATTATGGTACCGGTACTCGTATAAGAAATAATACACTTATGTACTAACGGAAGACATTAATACTATAAGAAATAAGCACTGTCTATACCTTTTTCAAGAGGAATTATACGATTCCAATATAATAATTAACGATCTAGGCTAACCACAGTTAACCTCAAAACTTGTAGAGATCAGATGAACATTTCGTTAATCAATCTGAAATTTTAAAGGTGTCTAACCTATTCAATTAAACGTATGTAAAGCATCATAACTCGAGGCATAGTTATTTTATTCTGTAGTTCTAAAGGATTCACCCTTGAGGTATAAAAAAAATTGTAAATAAACAAACCGATAATTAGAGTTATCATTGCCAACCTTCTGGGTTAGGAGAGAATTAAGCCAGGTATATTGTAATTCATTGTTAAATTGTTAAAATTATCTATACAGTAAAAGTAAGCACGCTGTGAGCAATAAACCAGTAAAATATTAATTAACAAACGTTTTAAGAAATTATTGAAGCAATTATTAGTCATTTCTCTTATTTAAAAGAGCTGCAATTTCAAGGCACTCAAACAGTTAAGTTGGCGGCTTGGACGTGTGAAGTGCCAACCATTTAGATACATAAACAAGACAGAAGAAAATTAACTAATTAAATTATTTTAATCATTCAATCAAAGAAATAATTTAACAACATCAATTAAATTTATTTATTTTGTTCTTTGAATAAATTATTTTATGGAATAAGAACCAGAGATTCCATATGGCGCCCAAGTAACATAAATTTAGCTCACTTACTTACAAACAGTGCAGTTATACTGTTTTGACAACTTAACAGTTTTATAACGTACTGAGACCAACTGAACAACCAGTACAGACAGACCTAAACTAGCAGAGCTACACCAAAGGTACGTGAGAGTTATAATTACTTTATAATATTGTCAAAACAACACTTTACTGTACAAAGACAATTTAGGTCTACGGAAGTGCTACGGAACTTCAAGAGGATTCCGAAGTCAACAACATTCAATTAACTGAGATTCCAATAACTAATTAATTAAATAATAAATATTAATTAAACAGAAAATATACAAATTCAATAAATTAAATAACATTTAGAATTATTTAATAAACAGACAATAATTAAAAATAAAAGATAATCAACTAAGAGATACGCACGTGGTAGGTTATAAAAGACATCCAGTTGTTAGACACCTTAATTAAACTTCATTAATAATACTTTGTAAAAGGTCAAGACTGCATATTATGTATGTATATATATTATTACAACACAAATAAGCCACCCCAATACCAGGGATAAAAAAGATAAATCTGAATAAAAAAAAGTAATTCGTATAAAATAAAATGTTTAATATAAAGAAAATAAAATGACGATGACACGACAAACGACGACATGACCTAACCCAAGTGATTGACCAAATAAAAAGAAACAAAAAGAAGAAGGGAACAACGAAACCAAACAAGAATGAAACAAATTGAAGGAATTGAATGACTCAATGCAACATAATAAAATAAACCCAAAGGAGAAGGTGGAAAACCAAGAAATAAATGACATACACTGAAGGTGAAGAAGGAGAAAAAAGGAAAAAGAAACAAACCAACGATAAAAGGAAATAAAATGAAACCCAGTGATAAGGCACAAACAAGTAATATAGAATGCAAGCAGGAGAAATGGTACACTCAAATGTAATATTGGAAATGAAACCAATAACTAACCTAAGTAAATAATATCAATTCATTGATAAAAGTAACTAATATGTGATGAAACCCAATTAAATACTATTAGAAATAAAAATATACTAACCCACAAATTAGAGTTAGATGTAATGATGAAATCGATAGAGACATAAACTTGTTAATATTATTAATGATATTTGTAATGAAAGAGATAGTAAGGTAGTGAGAAAATAAACTTTAATAAATAAGAAAGAGAAAGTAATTACAGGGATTATCCATTTAGAAACACTTAAAATAAAAACATTTAAGGAGTGCAAAAGAGGAAGTGTAAAAACCCCAAAGTAAAGTGATAAAGAAAAAAACACTAAATAAATTATAATAAACAATAGATAATTTAAAAGTGAAGGTAGTGAATAAATAAGAATAGTGTAAATGATAGTATTATGAAAAGGAGTGAAGGATAGAAAAAACAGTAAATCAATAAGAAACACTAAATGAGTAATGGTGAACTATATTAGTAATTAAGAATATTGTTAAGAATAGTATTAGATGTAAACAATTAATTAAGAAGTAATGAACACTGAAGAGTGATGATAACAGTATTAATTAAAAAAGAATCTTATTGTTAAGTTTAATTGAATACAATTGTAGTTAAAAGGGAGAATCCCATGAAAGAGGAAACATATAGTGTTATCATGGAGTGAAAGTAAAGATTATGTAAAAAGATTAATAAGTTAAAAACAAAATCAATAAACACCCCATGTTATAAGGGATAATTATTTAAGTTAATTCAAAAGGTGTGATGTTGTTTAACACCCAAGAAATAGTATAAAAGGAAATGAATTGTAAACTAACACTACATAATAATTGTTAAATAATTGTTTAATCAAATTTATGAATAGGATATGGCTGGAAGAATTGTACAGACCATAGGCCTAGATGTTATATTTTATGTGATAAAAGATAATAAGTAAGAGCCATATTGTTAGCAATGGCAAATTAAATAAACATGCAGAACTTAGAAAACGAGAAAATCAGTTAGTAAATAATTAGCAATCCATTATGTGTAAAATAATATAAAGCATACAAATAACACAAAAACAGATCCAAAAACACATCAACAAATAACACAACCAATTATAATAACAAAACAAAACTCATTAGGTTAAAATGAAATGTAATTTGTAGGAAATAAGTAAATATGAGCAATGGCTACTTAGGCCTAGGAAATGCCTAACTGTAAAAAACAAACAACTACAAATTGTAACAAATTAACAAATCCAAGGCGAGTAATCAACCAAGGATAATTTGTAAAGCATATTAAAAGCAAAATGTTAGAATAAGGACTTAGATTAAAAAAGAAATGTAATTAACAAATGTTAACATAATTGTACAAATTTAATATATTGTAGAACCCAACCTTAAGTGGTATCAAAACAATCTTTGAAAGGAAATAATAACAGTAGTGATAATATTTAATATGTAGGGAGGAAGACAGAAGAATATAATCAATCAGAAGATATACAGCTATTTTGAATAATAATTCAAATTTGATAACAATGGTAATAAAACCAAGATTAACCAATCAGAATTAGCAGGTAACCATGACAACACACGTTGGTTACAAATTTTTCCGTTAATTTCTGATATTCGTAAAGTGACGCTCGTCAAGATTAGACGCCAAATGTTGAATGACCTGAATTTTCATTTTTAAACGTACAAAAGTAATCAAAATTCAAAATTATGTACCAACAAGAAGAAGACGAGGTACCATGATGATTAACTGATGCCAAGGACCATTTTACACAAGAATTAAATAAAAAAATCGTCTACAACTAACATGAAAAGGACGCAAGACATACTTAAGCCCCAAGATTACTGAAAATTGATGACTAATGCAGCCCAAATACCTTTTTGACTGACGACTGTTTATACCAAGTCGCCTGATTTGATAAGTATAATTAAATTACCCAAATTCCAGGAATAAACTCACTCTAAATATTTTTCACAGTAAATTGAACTCTCACTATAAACCGTATATTCTCTTTCAAAGATTAATTAAGAAAAATAAAACACTGAAAATCTGTTAACTTAGAATATAACCTGTTGATCAAATACGAACTTTAGAAACACACTTAACTACACTACAGAACAAATTATAACCAAACACCTTATTATTTAAGTACAAATAATGTAAGGTACTGTACTTTTTATTGTAATCATAATTGATATTTGTCTTATAATCAAAAGAACTCCAGATTTTGAACGAGTACAATTGTAAACTAAACAAAACAGTCGCCATACTGGACTGAATAACTCGTTATAAAATCGATTTCGTCTACCTGAGAGAAATTGTTTCATAACTAATGTCGGTGCAAATTTATTAATAAACCAGTATAATTTTCTTGTCAGACTGAAACATTACAAAACAATAATTAAAGTAACTAGTACAAAGTGTAACCATTGTTTTTATTTCATAGGGAGTGTATTGTATTATTTGTGCTTGTTAACGAAAACTAGGTTTGACGGCCAGCGCTCACGCTGCAATTCGACAAACTACCTACTCGATTCAGGAGGTCGAACAGGCGGGAATAAATTTGAATGACCCGGCCGTCATCGCTAAGAACATCTTTTTAACACATTATTTAATAAGTTTAATTGTTTTCAATAAACAATTTGGCGCCACCCGGTATTCACAAAACCCTATTTAATAACAGGTAAGGTTACTACTGCGTTGTACTGGTAATTAAAACATCGCGACGGACTTCGTTAGCGCAAGGATTGAAGTAACGACACAAGTGTGAGGTGAACACACTACATGCACGTCTAACAGAGACGACAGAGTCTATCGTTACAGATTGGCTTCCATCGTGGGGCTTGAATAAGATGGACGTCATTCAGTCGTTACAGAATGGCGACCAACTGGTGAGGCTAGAAAAGAAGACTAGCGGCGATTATGAGACATTCAATGGTTACAAGATATCAAGCAAAAAAGGGAACGGAAGGTACCGACCAAGAAGAAATGGAAGAGACTGAAGAAATGATCGGGGAAATGATCGAAGAGGATCCCCAAGAGGACCAACCGGAAAATCCAACACAACTAGAACCGGAAGTAGAAGTAACAGTTGGTGACCAACCAGACAAACTAACCGAAGGGATGAAGATGGATAACATGATGAGAATAATGATGGAGCAATTTGGACAGATTAATGAAAATTTTAAGAAAACGAAGGAGGAAATTAAAGGAAATATAGACCAGATGGAGGAGAAAATAAGGGAAGATATAGAGACATTGAACAATAAAATCGAAGACGATAATGAGACACTAAAACAACAAATCAATGAGAAAATGGAGGAACACAGTGATACTTTGCGGAAGAACCAAGAAGCTCTACAACAGCAATTGAAGGAGGAAATTCAAAGAAGAAATGAAGAGCTGAAGGAAGAATTGAGGGGACAGTTGAAAGAAGACCATGAGAAGAACAAAGAAGAATTAAAATGTCAATTAGAACAACAGTTGGAGGGATACTGTGAAGATATCAAAAAGAAGGTCTCCGAAACCAATGAGAAGATAAAAACAACCAGTGAAACGGTAGCAAAGGCCCAAGAAGAAATCATAAGCAAAATTAAAGCAGTCGAGGACGACGGAAAAAACTGAATAGAAGAACTCCACATAACAACCACAGTAGAATGCCAAAGAAATAAACAGGAGGTGCTTGAGAAGCTGGAGGAGAGGCACAAAGAAATACAAACTGACATCAGTGATCGCGTGGAAAGAGTGTACACCACCATTAATAAAGTCGACGGACAGACACAAGAGAATAAAGAGAAGATACAAGGAATCAGTCAAAGAGAGAGGCAGATGCAGGAAGAACTGGATGCACTGAGGGAGAAGCCTTGTCATAACACGCACGTTATCACCAACGAAAATAGAGAAATAATAAACTTTCGGAGTTACCGACGTAATCCCATCGAATTCCTAAAGAGAGTAGAAGAACTCATAGAAAAGAACAGAGAAACTAGATGGACGACAGTAAGGAGCCTTATCGATGAAATGTTTAAAGACACGCATGACAATCGGTGGACGGCCACTCGACCGGAGATCAACTGTACCCAGGAATTCAAGGCACAATTCCGTGAAAAATATTGGTCCGAATCCACACAGAATGTAGTAAGGAACGACATAAGCAACGGGAGATATGAACCGCAGGGGGGACACACACTAACTTCTTACTTCTTAGGGAAGGTATGTTTGGCTAGAAATCTCGAACCCCGCATACCCGAAGAATCATTACTAATACAACTGGGTTATCACTACGAGGATGCCATACAAAGGGCCAGGAGACAAGGACAGATCAAAACCATCCAGGGAATGGCAAGTTTGCTAGAGGACCATGAAAACGATGGTCAGTATAAAAGAAACCGACTGGTGAACCAAAAGTACAACAGGTGGGGCGAAAATAATAACGCGCCTAATTACAACCTATCCCACAACAATGCTCAAAACAATAATCGGAACAATACGAACCGAAATAGTAACAACTATCAAGGTGACCAGCCGTACAACAGGAGTCAACCAAATTATTCTCCAAATAACCTACCATTTAATAGAGATCAACGAAATTATAATCTGGGTAACCAGCCGAACAACAGAAACATCCAAAACAACCATCCCGCTAACAATAACAGAGGAGCAGATCAGAACCAACGTCCGAATGGTCACCCCAATAATAATAACTTTTATGGAAACCGTTACAACCCGAATTACCAGTACAACGGGGGAACCGGTAATAACCAAAATAGAGGCGAGGTTAGACGCCAGGTGAATTTCATAAATGGGAGGAGACAACCTAACCATAGGAGGTATTGTCAGAATATGCAGACAAACTCCTGGTATCATAAACTCCAATACGAATAACAATCAATTCCCATAAAATGGAACCAGGGAAATTCCAAGGAACCAAATAAGTGATCAACAAGGACCGATCAATGAGACGACGGACCAGTCCAATAGTCTGGCCATTAATGCACAACAACCTTTAAACTAAAGAGGTCAGTGAAAAATCGAACATACCCTTCACATGACCAATCACTTGGGTTGATACGACGAACTACATTAAGAAATAAACACAAGGTTATAACAATAATATCAAACAACTACCTCAAGAATATCAGAGAAGAACTTCTGGAAGAAGAAGCTAACCAGCTACCTAAAACAAACAATGAAATCATACACATAAAGGCTACCATCAACAGAACTATTACAATAATCATGATCAACACGGGATCTAATATCTCTCTAATAAATCAACCAGAGCTAGAACGAATACAAGCTAACTCACAAATACCAATCCCCACTCTACCGATAAATAATATTATCATAATTGGTGCCACAGGCAAGCAAAACAAATCTATAAGAAAACAAGTTTCCTTAGAATTGGACAATCAGAACACAACCATACCTATTGTGTTTCTTGTAGCAAATGGACTGCCATTTAGCATGCTTATAGGCTGCGACGTGCTGAGACAACATTCGGCAGTCATCAACTTGCAAAAAGGAGTAGTATTGCTGACTTCTGAAAGGGGAATCTGGTCTGCGAATATTATAAACTGTAACCCTACACCAACAGCTTTAAATCAAGATCCAGGATTGAAGAGTTACTACTGCCAAACACATAAACCGTCAATCATTATGGCCGATGAAGAGGAAGATAGAGATTTATGGGAACGGAAAATAGAGTAAATAAGAACTTTCCAAGGAGAACAATCTAAACAAGTGATAACGAAGAAACAAGCTGAAAATCTTATAGCAATTTACAACACTTATCAACACGTTTTCTCCAATACTCCAGGCAAGCTCAAGGGGTACCAATGTAAGATCAAATTCCGTGAACCGGTAGACTTCCACAGAAAATCTTACCCCACAGCCTACTCCCTAAAAAATGGAGTCAGAACAGAAATCAACAAAGAAATGCAAAAAAGTAATATATTTTAATAAATAAATAATGAAGAGAATAAAAATATAAAATGTAATTAAGAAAGAAGGAGGAAGAATAGTAAACCAAAAGTGATTTTTAAATAAAATTACAGACTAGACTGACAGACAAATGACTTTGACCCAACCCCAGAGATTGGCCAGAAGAAAACCAAAATAAAGTGAAACAAGATGGAAGTGAAGGAGAAGAAAAATAAAAATAAAAATGGAACAAACCACCATAAAGGAAATAAAGTGAAACAAGATAATAAAACACAGACAAATAGTATAGAATAGGGAAGGGAGAAATGATACAATCAAATATCATAAAGGAAACGAAATCAGTAAATAACCAATATAAAAAAGTAAATATTAGTATTGACTAAGTGACAAATGTAATTCATAATTAATAAAACCCCGATAAATAAAAATACACTAACCCAAGAATTAGGAGTATATGTAAGTAAGAAATCTAGAAAGACATGAACTTATTAGATATAAATAATATTTGTAAAGAAAGAGAGAGATAGTGAGATAGTGAGAAATAAACTGAAAGTAACTAAGTGACAAAGAAAAATAATTATAGGGATTACCCACTAATAAACACTTGAAATAAAAAGTTTAAAAAGTGCCAATAGTGAAAGTGTAAAAACCCCAAAATAATGAGTGAATCAGTGATAAACACTAATTAGTTAAAAGTGAAAGTGATGAACAAAAAAGGATATTGTAAATGATAGTATGATAAAAAATAGTAATAGATAAGAAAACACTTAGTAAATCAATGATAAAACACTAAATGATTTAATAGTGAACTTATAAGAATTGTATTGTTAATGGTAATTAAAAATAGTATTTAGATTAGATATAAATGAAGGATACGGTGTTATTCAGGGGAGAAAGCCCATGTAAGGTAAACAGTTTGTGTTACCATGGATTGGAGAAAGAGATTAGTAAAGAAATAAGAAATTAAGAATGCAATCAATAAACACCCTATGTTATAAGGGATAATAGATTAAGTAAGTTTAAAAGGAGTGATGATGTTTCTCACCCAAAATAATAGTAAAGGAATGAAATTATGTTAAACCAACAGTACCTAATAACTGGTAAAGAATTGTTCATTTAAAGTTATGAATAGGATATGGCTGAAGGAAGCATACAGTCCATAGGCCTAGTTGTTATATTTTATGTAATAAAGAATAGTAAATAATAGCCATATTGTTGACAATTGCAAGTTTAATAAATAAGCAGATAAATCAATTCAGAAATAATAAACACTAGAAAATCGGTTAGGAAATAATTGACAAGCCAAGATATAGAAAATAATCTTGACACATAATCAGTACACAAACAAATTCAATACATAATAACCAATAAACGAATCAATTATAACAACAAAACAAAACACTTTAAAGTAAAATGAGATATAATTTGTATAAAATAGGAAAAAATAATCAATGGCTACTTAGGCCTAGGAAGTGCCTAACTGTCAATAACAAATAACTGCAAATTGTATAAAATCAACTAGGAAATTAACAAATTCAAGGCGAGTAAATAGCCAAAAATAATTTGTAAATCATTTTAAAAGAAAAATGTTAGAATAAGGACTTAAATTAAAGGAGAAATGTAATTACCAAATATTAACATAAATGTACAACATTAATATTTTGAAGAACCCAACCTTAAGGGATATCAAAATAATAACAGTAGTGATAATATTTAATATGTAGCGAAGAAGACAGAAGAATATAAGCAATCAGAAGAGATACAGCTATTTTGAATAAAAATTCAAATTTGATAACAATGGTTATAAGTCAAAATTAACCAATCAGAATTCATTTGTAACCATGACGACAGACGTTGGTTATGATTTTTCCGTTAAATTTCTTTACTCGTAATGTGACGCTCTTGCTGAATAGATGCCAAATCTTGAACGATCAAAATTCTAATTTAAAACTCAAAATAATAAACGAAATTACCACCACTGAACAAGAAGGAAGCAGACGATGACTGAAACCATTTAACCGATGTCGAAGACCAATCAAATAAAAAAGAAATGAATAAATTGCTACGATTAATTTGAAAAAGATGCCAGACGCCCTAGACAATTGAAAATTAAATATGATTGCAGCCTAATTCCTTTTTACCAGATCAACCGAATACACCCAGTCTACTGATGTGTTAAGTATCATTTAAATTACCCAAATTTCCGAATAAACTCATTGTAAATATTTCTCACAGTAATCTGAACTCTCACTAAACTGCACATAATTTCCTTCAAAGATTAAATAAAAAACTAAGATAATGAAAATTTGTCAATTTGTAAAGTTAACCTGTTGTTAGTTTACAAAATTTTGAAACACTTTTACTACACTGCAAGAACAAGTTATAATTACACATTATATTATTTAAGTATAAATGATGTAAGGTAGTGTATTTTTATTGTTGTAACCATTAATAATCCTTTTATCGTAATCACAAGAATCCAAGACGTTTGAATGAAAATATTTGTATACTACTTCGATAGACGCCATCCTTGAATGTCTGTTACGTTCAAAGAACGATTTGTCAAACCCTGAGAAATTGTTTCATATAAATTACCGGTGCAAATGTATTACAAAAGAAAACATAATTTGTGTTAAGCTGAATAATTAGTAATCAACAAATAATAAACAAGTACTGAGTGTAACCACTGTGTTGTAATTTCATTAGGATGGTGTATTATAATTTGTGTACATTTTAGAGAACAGTTAGTATTGACGGCAAGCGATAACATAGCCAACTCAACGAACTACTGGCCCGATTCAGACGGCCAAGTCGAGGCGGGAACAAATTGAATTATCCACACCGCCTGAGCTGCGCTTATCATTTCATCATAAAATTTTTTAATTGTTTTAATTAAACAATTTGGCCCCACCCGGGATTTCCACACCCCTAGTGAACAACTAGTAAGGACTTCGATACCTGGTTATTCGTACGTTCGCGACGGACACAATCAGCGTAAGTTACGTTCCAAAGCGACAACAGATGATAAGACACGTTACACCCATTACACTTATACACGTTTACGATTAGACGGACATCCGGTACGTAGCAATATATATTACAACGATACAATGTTATTAAATGTAAGCATGTCATGCCACACGTTGACAGGCGACAAAATTATAACAATATGAATAACGTGTATGTGTAATTGGGGTTCAGGTGTAATTATAATAAAAATCGCACTGGATTCGCACTGCTTGTCCGAATTACGTAAAATTCGCACTGCACTTGTGTCCTTTTTTTACACATTTTTAGAAGTGTTTACCTTCTCGCTAACATTTATGGTTTGCTTAATATTAAATATACTCTAAATTTAGCATTGACTTGGGGTGAGGTCGCAAACTTTCAGGATTAGACAGGCTTCAAGCACACACATTATTTACTTGTATATACACATGCAGTGGTAATTGCGTGATGTTTACCTGTTGGTTCCTGCTTGAAAGCCAGCTTCCAATCTCACACCTGCTTGTCTATTATATATTATTGAAATTAACTTAAATATTTATAATATATTATGTATGCGCATTACAGCCTTTGCTTGTATTGTCGTATTATTCCTCTACTTGGGAAAAAAAAATTTAATAAATTTATTTATTAAAATATTTTTTCTATCGTTAGGCATCTTATATTTTTATATTTCATATTACTTATACATAAATTTTTTTTATTTGTATTTATACATTACTATCCATGATAATGAATATTAATTGTTCAAGTTCCCTTAGTTGGAGGGTTACAAGTCTAGTTTCTATCTCCCCTCCCTATGAGTTACTAACAATGCATAAGCGTAGCTTCTTCTTCTCATTGTTCTCCTTCCATCTGGTTCCACTGACCTAGTTATTTTTATGTGTAAAACTTTCTGAGTGAACTGGCATTCTTGCATTGATAAACATCTTGCATCGTAACATATTATTTAATTCCTTATTTCTTTCCACTAATATTTCTTTTTTATTTGCTATCATAACCTTAATAAATAACATTTCTTAATTATACTCTCTTATCTTATTATTAATAATTAATAGTAATATTATTTTTCATTTAAAAATAATTATTCATTCCATTCGGGTATTGAGTTCAGAGTTCGGTGTGTTGTTTGCTCTTACACCCTTCTTATTATAACCATTGTTTGTCATACACAGGAAATTCACTGTACTCGCCCTCGCGACAATATTCCATTGTGTTACTACCTCGTTAAATTTCCGTTGTATTGCTGCGACGTTAACATTCCATTGTACCGCTGTGACTGTGTGATCACCTGATGTTAAAACTTTTTTCTTTTAGCCGTCGGCAACATGCATTCTCTTCTGCTCCCCCTCTTTATCTTGTTCTCTCCGTGTTGCTGCTCTTGCCAAACGCATCCTTTAGTAGTTCGTATGCGTTTTACATACATAGTGGAACATTCTTTTGTGCGTCATTTATGATAATATTCATTGTACTTACTATAATTATAGTTATAATTATCGTTCACTTTATAATTATCGTGCGTATATCTAACATCATACTTCGCACAAGTTTGCGTAGTGTTTCGTATAGTACGACGTTTTTCGTTACAGTGATAATTATTGTGCTTCACACGTGTTTTTATCTTATGTGATCTACTAGTGTGTGTGTGTCTCACAATTGGGATATCGCTATTAATAAGGTATGTTTTATTAACCTTTATTTGCTTCTCTTCCTTAATGTTAATTACTTTTTTATAATTATCGTTAGCAATTACGAATGTATTTTCAACTATTATGAATTCTTCACATATTAGCTCTGTTTGTTTATCAATTATTCCACAGACATTTTCTGTGATCGTGTCAATACGTAAATTTGTATCAACAATTTTTTCGGTTAACTGTGCATTACTGTCAATTATATTTTGTTTTATTTCAAGATTATCAATTTTTAACTCTTCTAGCTCTAAGTAATTTTTATGGTGTCTTGTTTAAAATTTTCAGTTTGTTCATCTAATTGTTCTTATTAGATACTTTTAATTCGTCTATTCTAGCATTTAAATTTTCTGTCTACTTAAATTTTCTGTCTGTTTTGTGCTTAATTCATCGACCCAGGCTCGCATCATCATCTGCAATGCCTCCATATCTAAATTTCCCGGAGTCGTCATGTCGAATTAAAAAAAAAAAATTTATTTATAATATTTAAGAATATTATTTTTATGGAACCGACTTATTAATTTTTATTTATTTATTGTTTCCTTATTATTATTTCTTTATTCTTATCTACTAACATTACAGTTACACATGTTTGTTGGGGTGGGCGCCAGTTGCGTTATTAGAATACAATATACACAACAAAATTAAACACATATAAAATATTTATTAATACACATCAATTATTATATATAAATCCTATGCACACATATAACAATAGAGCATACATTTATTTATTAAATGTAGGCGTGTCGGGTCCCAGATTAATGGGCGACATTTACTACAACGTTATTAACGTTGTTGCAAATTTAATATAATTTAAATTTGGGGAGCCCCACGATCTTGGAGCACCATTTACTACAACGATAAAACGTTATTAAATGTAAGCATGTCGTGCCACACGTTGACGGGCGACAAAATTATAACAATATAAATAACGTGTATGTGTAATTGGGGTTCAGGTGTAATTATAATAAGAGTAACTCTTTTTAGGAATCGTAATATGTTTCATTTATTACTTTAAACAAACATAAAAAATAATAATATAAAAATAATGTGATCAATTCGCCATATGATATCCATTATCTATGGTTTCAAAGTTTCTTTACTTGCTGTGTTATCATCACAAACATCTTAAATACTAGATATTATATTATAAATTGTATTTAAAAACTTTTCTTCATTATACGTATTAAGATTTCTTGCCTACTCAGTCTAAATGTGTTTTTGTTAACAATTATTAAAACATTCTTATTCTATACTTTCTTTATACCTTTCTACGGCTTGTAAAGGAACAAGTTTACAAGTATAATTATAAGTATAAAGAATTGGATGTTCTTCGTTTGTATTTTGGTGTGTTCGTGTGAGTGTAGACACGCACCGGTATCTACGATAATGTTGTTTATCAAAAGATGTAATCGTAATCGTTGAGGTTATTGGTGTTAATGTATTGTTTTTTATGGGTACGTAGTAATAGTTCACTCTTTTTATTTTAATATGGTTCGCGCACTTTGTTGTGTATTTCACTTACTTACCACACTTAAATACTTCAATTCTGTTCTGTGACGTTCCTCCTGAAATACATGCACTTCAAATACAATAAAATATTCGGATTGAATATTTAATATATCATCACACACAATAGTAAATGAAGCAATATCTGATGAATATTCTGAATTATGCTAAATCTTTTTTAAATTCTTCCGCCACCTGTGTCAGAACTGATTAAAAAATAAATGAATTTACTTTTAATAGAAATGATACTCCTTTTGTGGTAATAAAATTGGAGGTTTATTAACAATTTAATAAGTGATAAAATCTTTGACAATTAAAAAACAATAATTAACAACATTTCAATTACTGATTACAATAAAAATTCAATAAGACTCTGTCTAATTCCTCAAGGCTGGTAGACCTGTTATTAGTACAATAATTTAACTGCATAGGTTATGTTGCTTTGATTCAGTGAATTACCATATTTCGTTAGGTTCTTTTAGGTAACATGATACCAGTCACAAGATGTAATACAAATAACAATATAGAATTAACAATAATGAATAATAATCGAACAAATATAAAAAATCAAAATTGGTACCATATGTCTGGTATTTATGAAACTATCGTACGCGGGCATGCGCACGCATCTCTAATACTAGTTTGCAATTATCAAGCTGTATGACTTATACAGTAATTAAAAATGTATTACTTTCGTTTAATAATTTGTTTTAAAAATCATCTATTCACAAGAGAAAAATTTCTCAAAAAACTCTTGTTAGTAATTCTATTTGATTTGGATGTTACTTGAGAACAGATCGGTAATACTGAAATTATCAAGTTACCGTAACGATTTCTGAGGTTAGAATTAACCGGTGTTGTTACAAAGGATAAGTATTCCTTAATAGCTATTATTTCTTAAACTATACATGTAAACATATTATTCATAATCCTTTAATATATTATTATCAGAATTACATTTATTCATATTGTATGAAAATTAATAAAGTATATTTCAAAACATCGAAAAATTCAAGAAAAATAAGTTTAGTCAAATTAGTGACTAAATATCCTCGTATTCATTAAGAATTATTTCCAAACATTATATTTTAAATTATTATAATTAATTAAAATATTTTTATAATATTTTAACAATGGCGATTTAAATCTTTCCTCAATTCTGATAATTTAATTACTGTTTTTCGATACTCAGCATTATCTGACTTGCGTAGTATCGAAAGTTAGCTATTCACAAAAATTTATTATTTTCGTTCAAATATTGTTAAAATAAAATTGTACTCCCTGTTTCCTATTTAAAACTTCACTCGCAAGTATGGTCGACATTATACACTGACCTACTTGTTTAATTAAAACAATTCCGCACTTTTTCACTCGTATGTATAAATGTTGTGTTAAGGTTAACTGTATGTTGATGTACTGACGTAAATGGCGCGCACAGTTTTAAAATATAAACTCCTTCTTTTGTCTCGAGCGGCGTGGCCTATACGTTTGATGGTTGATCGTAGACTGTCCTGTACCTCTGAAGCGTCTCTCAGATGTCTGGCGAAAGTCATTCATTCTATTGGCTGGATGCGTTGTACTCTCTGACCCAAAAGCCTTCGTTTTATTAAAATATTTATAATTTTTTGACAAAATCGAGTTTGGGGTGGAGGCTTTTTTACGTCATCACTGGTACAAAAATTTAACTGGAAAGTTTAAAATTAACATAACTTTCTTATTTTACGTCCTATCGTTAATTGGTTGATATCAGTGAATTCAGGGCGTTTTGCTTGTTAAAATAAGTCCAAAAACGCTTATTTTCCGTTCATTACTACTATCACAATAACGATTTTATTTGTTATTTCTGGTGTATCTTATTTTTATAAGTCCGTTACACCAGATTTTACTTAATTATATTAAAACACTTCTTATCTAAACACTTTGAGTCTATATCTCAGTCGGTTTAATTTACAATTTGGGAATAACTGTTCCCTTCACAAATCTCGTTATGGCGTCATTAAGCGTCCATGTTAGATTTTTCATAAACATGCTTAGAACTAATTTTTCTTATTTAAAATGATCATATTACTATCTAATAATACTAGTAATGTTTATTTACACAATTTTACACTATAATATTTATGTATGACTGTGGTTAATTTAATATTTACATAGTTCAGTCCACTCCTATC
This sequence comes from Magicicada septendecula, assembly GCA_034769895.1. Classification (NCBI taxonomy): domain Eukaryota; kingdom Metazoa; phylum Arthropoda; class Insecta; order Hemiptera; family Cicadidae; genus Magicicada; species Magicicada septendecula. The sequence goes on from CM068368.1 coordinate 834,156,917, forward strand.
TCTCTTATACAATTTTTTCACCTTATTTTTGGTCTCTTCTATATAAATCATATCATTTAATGATTGTAATTAGTGTACACACATAGTACCTAATTTATTATATATAATGGTTATCTTTTAATTAGCTCAGAACTCTTTAATCTTTCAGTAATGGCTCTGTTCATGTTGTGTCATATCATAGTAGTTATTTATTTTTTCTAATACAACAACTAAATTGTTATTGTTCTATTTGGTTTGGATTCCCAAAGTAGCATTAGATATTATTCTAACTTTTGGTAAAGTTTCCAATTACTTTTACACAAGTTTATATGCTATATTTTTCATAAATAACTTGTTGGTCACTGTTTGTTTACATTTGGTTTTCTTCATAATAGTCATTTGGTTTTTAAATGTTTGTATATAATATGACTGTTTTTATGGTCATTATCTGTTCTCAAAGTAGCATTGGGGTTTCCTCTTACTACTGGTAACAATTGTAACAAGCTGTTCTCAATATTTGATACAGTATTTTTCTTAACTAATTAGTTATACAATGGTTCAGCTTACTTCTGGTCATATGTACATGGTTAGTTGGTTTACAATAATTTAGTTATAATATTGTTCTTATCATGTTTAGAATCTGTTCTCAATGTATTATCAGATATTTATCTCACTACTGGTAATACTCTTATAAACATTGATATTGGTTTTGATACTGTACTTTGCTTAACTAAATTGGCATACTTTTCTCATTTCTGCTATTCTCTGTGCTATTATGTTTGATTTGTTCTATTTACATTGTTTTGCTATATATTACATTGTCTCTCAATATTTATCATTACTACTTATAATAAATTCTCGTTTGATAACATATTTGATGATCAGATATTTATACTAATATGTATCATTTTCTGTTGTAATAGGTCTCTTCCTTGTGGGTTGTGTAACAATGTACCATCTGTTTTAGTGCAGTATTTTTCTACTACTAAACTGATTTCACTACGGTATATTAACATAATACTTTTAACTATTTTGTTACACATGTTTATACAATTCCTTCTTAAACACTAACACAAATCTTTTTTGTATTATTTACAATATTTTTCTGGTCAATGGTGGACCTTAATTCCTGTCATTTTTGATACTTAACAAATGTCTTTTATTTGTTGTCAGTTTTCTATGAACAATAACGTAGTTGTTCTATCTTGTTCTAATCTGGTGGTCTTATGATCATGTGTATTGATTACAACTTTATTAAATCAGTCACACTCATTGTCTGTGTTTATTTGACTATTTTAATTTTTGTTGTTTCATCATGAAATTAACATATTTTTCACACTGTAAACTTCATCACTGTAATTGTTTGTGTGGTTTATTCAGTTGAAATTAGTTAGTTATTCACAGGTTTCACATTTGTATTAAGTACACACTGTAATTGTTTGTGGTTCCTTAAATGTTTCACATTGGTTTTCTTTTCACACTTATAATCACTTACATTGTCTTTAGTATACGTGGTTTATGTTGAGTCCTTATATCTTCTGTCCATCTTCTTTCTTCTTCTTGGTGCTCTTCTTGGTCCTTCTCCTTTCTTCTTTATTCTATATTTTCATCGTAGTTGCTATTTTTATTTATCTCCATTGTTGTTGGAGCTTGTTGGTCCTTGTTTCGTTGATTCCCCTCACTGTTGGATCCTATTGGGTCTAGTTACTGATATTTTGTTTTGGGCTTGTGGCATTTTTCTTTCTTCATTTTGTCTTTAATGTTGATATATTAGTATTCTCTTCTTCATTGTTGGATTTTTTTATTAATATATTCGTAGATACACACTTATATACACTTAGGTTTATTTATCTAGATATATTTCCATGTTTTTCTCATACTTGACGTTACATTCGTTTATATTATGTAACTACCATATTTTTGGTACTGTTACAGGCTTTATACTTATTTTAGCACACTTAATTGATTATTTTCAATGATTCTACGTTATGTGCTTTTACTAAGAAAAAGTTAAATAAATTAATTACTTATTCATTTTCCCAGCAAGGATTTAACTTATCGATTCATTGACTGTTCATTCATTAAAGAAAAATAATTAAATAATTTTCTGATTACACATGAATTACATTGATTTTATCTCTATCTACATACTTATTATTTACTCTTACAAAAATGTTTTGTTTTTGTTTTTCTTTTCTTTTTATTGAAGTCTTTTAATGTCTTTCTCTTTGATAATTATGTATTGGTTTTCGTCACCTTAAATTCCGCAGAGTTGTCCCATGTCCTCCAGTGATTCCTTCGGTTCGATCCTCCTGGATGTCCTCTTGTCCTCACTGCTCGTCCTCTCGTCTCTCGTCCTTCATGGTACATTGGCTGCTGTAGACTATGATGACATGTTGCTCTGGATCTGAAGCTGTTATGATAGAAACGTCTCTAGTCCTCTGCATCCCGTTCCTCTACTAGTCGTACTCTCATCCTCCTCAGTAGTTGATGTTCTTAGCTGTCGACTGCTTGTAGACGTCCGACGATTTCTTCGTTACGGTACTTTTTTAATTATTTTTTCCATTAATAGTTTAAATTAAAACATTACTGTAATACTTTATAAGTTAAGCTACAAAAATCATACTGATGTTAGATTTAGCGTCTAACTTTGTCCAAAGTAGTTTAAAAAATTCGCGTCTCGGACGGCCATAGCGTACCGCCGCGACTGTGAATGTTAGAAGAGAGAGATTAGCTCTCCTGGGCTTCTATTTATATCCACTCTGAAAACTGCTCCTGTCGATTCAGGAATCAGCCTGTCGACAGTTGAACCAAAGCATGATAGCCCCCACTCTCGTCTCATTTCACATAATTGCACTTTTTCGCCAATCGCAGTGTTTAACGCAGATTTCACAGCAATAAAATATTGTCTAATTTAATGACCTATGTGATGTGCAATTTTCATGATGCTCGCACTACTAGTGTAAGTATAATGCTTTAAAAATCACACTGGATTCGCACTGCTTGTCCGAATTACGTAAAATTCGCACTGAACTTGTGTCCTCTTTTTACACATTTTTAGAAGTTTTTACCTTCTCGCTAACATTTATGGTTTGCTTAACATTAAATATACTCTAAATTTAGCATTGACTTGGGGTGAGGTCACAAACTTTCAGGATCAGACAGTCTTCACGCACACACATTATTTACTTGTATATACACATGCAGTGGTAATCGCGTGATGTTTATCTGTTGGTTCCTGCTTGAAAGCCAGCTTCCAATCTCACACCTGCTCGTCTATTATATATTATTGAAATTAACTTAAATATTTATAATATATTATGTATGCGCATTACAGCCTTTGCTTGTATTGTCGCAATATATATATTTCAATCACTTTCTGCTACAGTCCGTTTCTTGATGTATATAATACTTTAATATTTATAACTAAATTTACCTCAAGATATACTTTTTTCCTATTAGGAACATGTTTCGAGAGTTCCTGTACTCTCATCTTCAGCCTTCGCCATCTTGTTTCTGGTGAAGTATTTGTGTGTTTTTTGTGGATGTGTAACATCCAGAAGCCAACACACAAATACTTCACCAGAAACAAGATGGCGAAGGCCGAAGATGAGAGTACAGGAACTCTCGAAACATGTTCCTAATAGGAAAAAAGTATATCTTGAGGTAAATTTAGTTATAAATATTAAAGTAATATATATATATATATTATATATATACTATATATATATATTATATATAATATATATATAACTCAGTGATAAATGATTTTCTATTAATCCTTATCCACTTTGTTTTGCCAATATGTAATTGATTAATAATTTAATGTAGTGTTTTTCTGTTTGTGAAAAGCCACCTGTTGGATGCGTCAATTTGTTATATAATTCTCAATGTAGATACTATTATTATTCAGCCTCACTGTTGAGATCGCCAATTTGTAATATATTAAATAAATTCAGGTTATATATGCTACACGTGGTAGTGTTAATTTGTAATCTAATCAAATATTGAGAGATAGGATGTGTTCTTAACTATAATATGTTATAATAAGTAAATTTGCCCTGAACTAGTAGCGTACAATATTAGTTTAGTATGTTTGGTGGTACTATCGTTACTATTAAGGCCTAGGCTGTACACAACGTTAAGAGAGGAGAGTATAAGCCGTAAATTGTTTTTCTCTTCTCTCGCAGTTCGATTACTGGACGCGGGCTTGTGCTGTGGTTTATAGTCAGCTGTTTATTATACGTTAAGTTGTTCCGATCACTGTATTTCTCTCGTTTATCTCTCTGTAAACTATAAATTATCTAAAATGCACTAAATAGTCAGCAAATAATAATAAGTCATCATTTTCAGGAAGGATTCTTTATTTTTATATTTTTTAAACAGATGTTCTCTCTTCGCTGGGGTCCAACAGATCGACCACACTTAAATGAATCGACTAGGTTACAGAATTCGATTTTCAGATATTAAATTTTAATTATTTTATTATTTTTTCTTAATCTCAGGGTTCGAAAGGTTCTTGTGACTATTAGGAAGGTCAGAAAATGCAAAATAAAAGTACAAGGTATTACAAATTTAAATATAAAATCTTATTGATTAATATCTTAAAAGTAAGTTGGTTTTACCGTCTGTCGACGAAGTTCACTCTTAAAGGCAGCGCACCGATAATTTCATGATGGTTGGTTAACTAGTCTACAGATGTCTGAATCATTTCCAGTCTCCAGTTCCGAAAATAAAAGTTTGGTGTTTTGTCCCTGGATGGAGTAGAATTTCCAATTCTTAATCTTCGCTAATATTGAAGTTTCTTGTGGTTACGGGTTCCAATGGATTTTGTGTAGCAATAGTTTTCTTCACTTGATCGTAAGAAAGTGAGGTTCAGCATTCAATTTTAATTTTTTCTCTTTTCTTTTCTTTTACTGTACTTGATTACATTAATTTCTTTGAGTCATTTGTTTTCTTCATTTATTTATTATTTAATAGTTTCATTATGAATCATATTACTTGGATTAACTGGGATATTTATTCCTTTAGATTTTTTCTATAATTTTATTCATAAGCTGAATTATACTCTTTCACAGATAACAATCGAGTAAACAAAATTTCTTTCCTTTATGTCGTCTTTGACAACCAATCTTTGTTCTGTTATTGGTTAATATTTGTAATCCTAGGGCCATAATTAAAAAATGTTCTTGCACTTACTTAATAAAATACTCCTTTACTAAAGTCACATTATATCATATTGATTTTCACAGATTCTTTGTTATAAAATTACATACATTTTGCTACCTTTTCCTCTTAATCTTATCATTCTAATAAGTACTATCTTCTCATTACAAAATACTAATTTTGGGCCTATTTTTCTATTACATATATTATGTTTTTATTGTAATTCATGGTACTTATCTGCTATTAACAACTACTATTACTTTCTTTTAATTCATTATTAAACATTTAGTGTCTTTACATTTTTTAGTTACCTAACTTTTCTGACATGGCTTCCTGTACAATGTGTTACTGGTTTAGGGCCAGTAATTCAATTTTTCACTCCACTCTAATTTTTAAATTATTATTACATAGTTTTTTTTTTAGTATAGAACCTTTCATATGTCCACAACGTAGTTACAATAAAACCCTTTGGCATTTTATCACCAATTATTGCCTTCCTGGCCAAGTTTACAATTATAATCTAACAACACAACCATTATCTATTCAATGTGAGTATAAAATATTTACTCTGTATAAATTTTAACATAAATTCCATGGTGACATGTTCATTACCATAAACTAACTCAACATCAATTATTTAATACACTCTTAATGCATTTGCTTAACACCTCCTACATACAAAACTCCAACATAAATGCCATGATGACATGTTCATTATTATAAATTAAATAAACATCAATTATTTAATACACTCTTAATGTAGGGTAATTGCTTAACACCTCCTACATATAAAACTCCATCATAAATGCCATGATGACATGTTCATTATTATAAATTAAATTAACATCAATTATTTAAAACTGTACTTATCACTCACTCTTTGCACTGACCCCTTCATAGTTTGTATTTCTATACATTTATCTGTGACTCTACTACCTTGTAATTTTATTTAATATCATTTATTTATTTTTTCTTAATACGGGTTTACACTTACCTGACCTTCATTACAAGGAATAACTAGCGTTTCTTTATTATAATTTTTTATGTAATGTAGGGGACCTTAGTTTTGATACGTTACATATACACCCTCTCCCAAATTTGATTATTTTGGAAGACAAATTCATTTGTTTGATAAAATTATCAACTTTAATGGTTTCAGTTCTTCATTGTATTTCTGCTTTCGTATGTAATTCAATGGGCTTTATGGGATTTATTTCATATTTATACTCCTTAAACTTTTTAAGTGCACCGGAAAACTGTGTTGATACTCATTATGTATTTTGTCATTAAATTCTCTACTGGTACCTTACTCAGTTGTAGACCTGTCTTTTTTCTCAGGAACTTTTAATTTCTTCTAACTTATAACGCCATCATTTCTTATTGTCATATTTATATTTAATTCCCTCGCTTGGTGTATAATCCATAAAATACTATATTTCCCTAACATTTTTCCCTAATATCATAGCTGGTACGGATTCAGAGGGGCACTCTTGGCTTCCATTACTCCGCCGTTTTCCCTAACTATATCTTCTGAGACCAGAGGAACTTCATCTCTGCTCAGGCAAATGATTGTTGGATTCAGTCACAACATATCACAAATAATCACAATATTAAAAGGTAGCCTATTTGCTACAAAAAAATACTCTGGGGATGATTACACTATTATTTCTGAGGTATCCTAATACTTCTTTCTTAACTTATTTATCTCGGTGTTCTGTAGTTCCATTTATTATCATATTATTCACAGGTAAAGTAGGTAAAGTTGTTCAACATTTATTTTAAATTCTTCTTAGTACTGTGCTGTCAATTAATTATTCTTTAGCATCCGTATTTTATTATTATTATTTTTTTATTCACTCCCATTTACTTCTGCAGTTAAACCCTGAATTTCATCCTTATCATAAATTGTATTGGCATATTCTTCCTTCATCTAACTCATTTCTAACCCTTCTTAAATAGTAACTAGTCTTAATTGTTCTTATCATTGTTATTATCATGATTAATATGGTTATTCAAATAATTATTAATGTCATTCCTGGTATCTTTATAACGTGTCACCTTCGTTATAACATCGGGAACCAGTGCATACTTACCTCTGATCAATTGCACGGGCTGCCATACTCTAATCAACTTTTAATTACTAGATAAACCAGCAGTAGTTATAACTAAAGGAACTTTTACATGGGGGTCTGATGATTTATTCACTCACTGTTTTAGTGTAAAGTAACGACATCTCTTTATTATATCATTACTACAACAGCTCTACATAAATATTCCCATATAAGGTTTTCTGAATAAAAGATTACAATTTATAACAGATTTTGGTAAAAAAACTGGGGCCAAAACTTATGGATTTATCAGTGCTAGCGTTAATCCACGGATCCAGGACCTTAAACTTGTTTATGAGTTAAGCTCGCTTATTTATATTCTATAATACTATTTGGGGGCCATTTGAAGAATGGACTTAATCTCAAAATTTGTATCAGTGAAGCTATACATATACATCACCATTTTTCGGTACTAAAAATATTTTGAATTCTAAAACATACTACATCTTATAAAGTTGTTATCATTAAAGTCTTTCTATTTTTTTCATTTCAACTGTCTTTAATAATTCATTGGTTACAATTTTAATTAATCACGGAGAACAAGTCTCCGTGTCACCTGCCATATCCATCAGTTTACTCGTAGTCAGGTCCTTGGTCCTTATGGTGTTCGTCAGCGGTTGATCTTAAGTGGAGTTAACTTTCCTGTTGAAGTTCCTGAAGTGGTTAGTTCATAATGACGTAGCGTGGAGGTTCTCAGAAGTCTCGTAGTTAAACATCGTTAGTAGTATAAGTGCCGTAAATGTTCTTGTTTGTTGCAGAATCGCACGTCACATTATTGTTTATAAAAGTTCTCACTTTGGTAGCTCGTACCATATTATTTAAACAACATAGACATCTTACAAAATTAAACAAATGAGATGTCATCCCTTACACAGTTATTTATACATTTCGGTTTTTACATTTAGACTACTACCACATTAATTTGGCAATACTTTTGCTACACATTGTTGTAACTGTCTTCTAAATACAAATATTTTGTCTTTTTCTGAGACATGGTTCAAGTGCGTGTTTTCTACGCGAGCGCTTCATCTCGACTCTCTACTATGTAGGAAGGGTCAGTTAATCGCGCGGAGTTTACGCGTCGCAACAAAATAGTTCCACATTTATCCTCTATTTAAGGGGTTAAAGTTTGACCTTTTAATTATCCAAAGATATTCTTAATTTAGGGTGACCAGATTTTTTATGACGTAAAACAGGACATTTCTGAAATATGGAAATAAAAAAACAGGACAAAACAGGACACGAGTTACAAAGAAAATGTGCTTCATATATGACTGCACTGCTTCACTAAGACAAATAAAAACTACTTTTTACACATAAAAAGACATATATTTTAATAACCAACTTAAAAACATACTTATCATGGCACTGGATCATATTATAATTGATCAAGTTTTTTCAGGAATTATAAAATTATAATTATTCAAATATAAATATGCAAATTCTTAACAACTATAAAATTACATGGATGTGATTCATAGATATCAACAACCTGCTGAACATGAACTTGTGGCTTCTGAATCAGGAACATCACTATTAACTTTGTACTTATCACAAGACCTGATATCTCGCAAGAGCTTTGAATTACTTAATAGCAGGTTGTAGAATTCCTTACAACTAAGGTCTTGAAAATGAGTTTTTAAAATTACAATTGCTTGAATAGTTTTGGTAGTAAAACGGTTTCTTTCATCAATCCAAAGGGACTTCACAATTGAAAAGACTCTTTCCACAACAGCATTTGTGCCTTTTACAGCCAGAGCAAAATTCACAACCACCTCTATGTTATTACATGGAATGCTTTTACTTTTAAGTATGTGGAAGACATCACACCATTTCTTATCAATCTCCACATTAACTTTTCCCCATTCCTCAAATTTTCTGGATAAAACTTTGTTCACATGTCCTATCTCATCAAATAATTCATCTTCAGGTACCTGAATTGTTGAACATGAATCTTCTGTCTTAAGAATTTTCAGACTTTTTAAAACCTCATCCCAAGATACAGAATTTTTCAATGTTATCCAATGAAATGATTTCAGAGGCTGATATGGAGAGACCCACTTGTTTAAATAACTTAAAAGTGTCATAAAATAAATTGGTAACCGTTTCATATTTCGATTGGGTGAAAAGACCTTCATTTTCTAAGTTAATTAAAATTGAAGAAACAACTGAAGTTTGAAACTTACTACATTTCCTGTTATTGACTTTTTCTGTAAGCAATTCTAATTCTTCAGCTACTTCAGTGACTTAAATGTTGGTTCTTTCCAACTTTTGGATTGAATTTGAAAACATTTTCAGTTGGCTTTGTATGAAATGAAGCCAAAGAAGTGACTGTGGGTTCTCAAAAAATTGTTTTAGCAATGTAGGACACCTATCCTGAGACATGAAATAAGACTTTAGAGGTTCATAAATATCAATAACCCTTGTAAATCCTGGCAACAATGACAACCATCTAGTTTTAACACTACCCAGAACTTGCTTATATTCAGTAGCAACAAAATCACAAAATAATTTCAATTCCTCCACACGCACGGTATAAATGTGAAAATATTGAAATATTTTATTCACTACTGTTTCTATGTCGATAGGAAGAATGTCTGCACTTGTTTGTACACCATTGTGTACCATATGAGCTGCACAACCAGTGCCTTGAATATTCATTTTGAGCACACTGTTCAATTTAGGAAAAACGTTGTTTGTTCCGGCCCTCTTGTACCCACCAAAGTTAGTGTTTAAGTTATCTGCACAAAACGCGATGATCTTGTCAACTAAATGATGTTTCTTTAAGATGTCCAGAACATGATTAGCTAATAATTCTGCTGTTTCTCCACCAACGTTCTGAAAACAGATTACTTTGCACTGAACACCTTTGGTAGGAATGAAATACCTAACTAGGATCGGCACTAATTTTAAGCTTTTGTGATTTGATGCATCAACCATCACAGGCACATACTTAGCATCTTCAAGTTCTGATTGCACTTCATGCATTGCATACGGCGATAAAACGTTCACTAAAATCGACTCGCACTTTGTCCTGGAACACATGAATTTCTTCTCAAATAGTTCTCTGATGATAAGAGATGTGCAGTCCATTGAACGGAAAGAATGGTTGTGTTTTGCAGTATGAAATGCAAACAGCCCTTCTTCAGCAGCGATACGTTTATCTTCCTCAGTTTGTAGTCCATTCCTACTTACAAAGGAAGTTATACTACTGGAAGTTCTCGCGGAAACTGCCAACATGTGTTTCTTTTTCTTAATGTGCTGTGTAATATCGGCACGTCTTCCATGTTCAATGGACAAAACTGAACGGCATAAAGTACATTCTACCTTTGTAGATGTGGTGTCGTCCTTCAAGAAAGGAAACTCTTCTTTCAGGGTTTTGGAGAAAGTACACTTTCTTTTCCCTATATTAATATGCACGTGTATCTCGAACCAAGCGAACAACAGACAATGGAGCAAGCTCGCCACGCCAAGCGTTAAAATTAACCAAACAAAAAAAGTTTACCTTGATTGCCTCACTCTCCCTTGACGCACTCTGGCGGAAACCAGAGATCATCATTTCTTTTCGTGATTGTGTTCCCTTAACCATTCGAGACCCGTCTTGACCTCAGTAAGAAAGTTTAAACGAACGAGACCAAAATGACACAAAAACAAATAAAAACTCAAAACGAAGCGAAGATAAAAGATTAGGTTATCCGTTATTGCAAGTACGGAAAAACGGGACATTTGACATCCTGTTAATAATTTGCCGGGAGAACGGGACACATAATGAAAAAAAGGGACAATCCCGTTAAAAACGGGACGTCTGGTCACCCTATCTTAATTACAGACTTCATTATAGTACACTACTGTGGTCTTGTTTATTTATTTATTTAATATTAATTTTCAAGGATTATTAGTTTGTTTAGGGGTCGGTATTCAAGTTAATTCCGGTTAGCGCATGTCTATGCAGGGTTAATTAACAAGGGTTTCCCTATCTGTACACTAGCATTCCTTTTATTGTATTATTAAAACTCTTTATTAAATATTATTATGATTTATGATAGCGATAAAATTTAGTTAAAATGTGCGATTTATTAAAAATTTTAAATTTCTCAGCTTTTACATTACCTATTTATTAATTATTTCATTTGTAATTAATGAAATCGTCACATACTCCACCGCTTAAAACAGACTCCGGCTGGGGGAAATATATGTTATTTGGTCAGCAATGTACTGGGAGTATGCTTGGTGATTACTGTGTGAAATTTCTCTCACTCGTTTATCTGTACAAAATTATGAGCTGCATAAGTCACTCTCGACTTGCTTATTCTTATTATCAATGTATATATATATAATACCTTACAGACTAATTCTTATACTACATAAAATCCACACATTATAAAATATATCGTAAACCTACTAAATTCTTCTTAAATCTACTACTTACAACTACTACCGGGTTTTTCTTTAGTTTGTGAGTTACTCTTGTCATAGAATTACTCTTTAAGTAATTTATTACTTAATTATTACTTATATTCGATTTCAGCTGACGTCTCACTTTCCTCTACTTTCAATGAATAGGATTCAAGGTTGATCAGGCCTCGTACCTATTTATACGATTAGGTAGCCAATTGTTACTCAAGTACTCTTTAGCAGTTGAGTACAAAACTTATACCTTTTTACTACACTTATTTTGCTTGCACTCTACCATTTCCTACTTTGTGACAACGCTTGCGAAATATCTGTGAAATATGTGTTCTTCGTACATATTTTGAGTAGAGTGTTCATACAGGGCTACAGTTACTGGAGTTAAGTATCTGTGAATTTGATAAGGACCACACCATCGGTATGATAGCTTGGAGGTTGTCTTATCGATTGCACTACTCGTAGGGTGTGTCTTATACATTACTAAGTCACTGATTTGGTACTTTACTTCATTGTTGTTATTATTTCGCTCGTGATATTTCCGTGATTTCGCTAAGTTAGCTCGTAAATTAGCGCAAGCATCATTCCAGATTTTCTTTATATTTTTATCCCTAATTTCAAGAGGTAGTAACTCATATATTTTCCACTTAGTGGATAATGGGTGGTTAGGTTTGTATTTAAACAATAATTCGAATGGGGTAGACTTATGTCCTTCATGATAGGCTGAATTAAAGGCGAATTGTATCCAGGATAGGTTCTGATCCCAAGACGTATGGTCGTTTGCATGGTAGGCTATTAAAGCAGATTTTAGGTTTCGTAAATACCTTTCAGCTATATTACCTTGCGGACGATACTCTGTAGTGGTAATGTGGTCTATTCCTAATTTGAAACACATGTTCCTGAATTCCTTTGACTTAAATTGGGGTCCGTTATCCGACACTAGATGTACGGGAGTACCGAACTCTTTAAATAATCTATTCTGTAATATACTTACTGTGGTCGAAGCTAACGCTCGCCGCATGGGATACATCCAGACAAATTTGCTGAAAGAATCTACGCAAATTAGTAGCATGGTATTTCCTGATTTAGAACGCAGGTAAGGTCCTGAAAAGTCTAAATAAATTTTGGAGAACGGGGTAGCAGGAATTTCTGAGATTAATTGACTTATTTGGCTGTTTCTCGCTGGTTTGCTGAGTGCACACAACTTACACCTTTTCACGAAATTAGCTATCTTACTGTTCATATTTTCCCAGTGATATTCTTTACGAATTCGATGTATGGTTTTATTTATTCCCATATGTGCTCCAATGGTGGAAGAGTGATAGTATTCCATCAGCATAGGTTTAATAATATCAGGGGCGATTATTCGTAAATATTTTCCGTTCGCTATTCTATAACATAATACTCTCTTACTCAATATATATTTTTCTGACTTATTTCCTTTATCGAGTTGTTCAATAATTGGTCTTAAACGGGGGTCTTGTTGTTGATACTGGGCTAAGTCCGTAAATGCCAGAGGAAATTCGGTAATTAAAGTATTGATAATCGGTGATTCTCTACTTTCCTTGTTTTCATATGTTTTACTAGTCAGCTGGAACATACGTTGACAGTGTATCGGCAACTACGTTTTGGGTGCCTCTAATATGTTGTACTTTAAATTTGAAACAATTTAATCTTAATACCCATCTTCCGATACGACCTAACTGTTTTGGGTGATTTAGTAGCCAAGATAATGCTTGATTATCCGTTTCTAACAGAAACTCTTTATGCTCTAAAAAGGATTTGAACTTCTCAAAAGCGAAAACGATAGCTAAACATTCTAATTCGTATGCGGAGTATTTCTTTTCTTGATCTGTCAGGGTGCGTGATGCGTAACTAATAGGTAGTCTAGAGTTATCTACTTCCTGATATATTACTGCACTTAGGGCTACACTTGAACTGTCTGTCTGCACTACAAACGGTTTTGTAAAATCGGCTAATTGTAGTACTGGGGGTGATATGATGCTTTCTTTCAGTTTCTCGAATGCAGTTTGGTGTTGCACATTCCACTCAAATTTAACTCCCTTCTTTCTTAAACCATTCAAAGGTGCTGCAATTTCGGCTAGATGTGGGATATACTTGTGGAAATAACATATCATTCCCAAAAATCGCATCCCGCGGTGGTAAAAATTCTCTGATCGCACGGGTTTGCTCGGGGTCTATGCTTACCTTTCCGTTGGCTCTTACGATGTGACCTAAAATTGAAAATTGTGTGACAGCAAAATTTTTTTTACTGGGGTTTATGGTTAATCCAGCTTTCTCCAACCGGGATAGTACTTCACGTAGATGTTTAAGATGTTGGTCAATTGATTCGCTGTAGATAACGATGTCATCTAAGTAGTGATACACATATTTAAATTTTATATCATGAAACAATTTTTCTAATAATCGGCTACATACAGAACTACCTTGGGATATACCAAAGGGTACCCTCATAAATTGGTACAGGTTGAAAGGAACGGCAAATGCGGTTAGACGTTTTGATTCCTCAGAGAGAGGTATCTGGTGAAATGCCTGGTTTATATCCATGATAGTAAAAATTTTCGCTTTCGTAAAATAATGAAAAGCACTGTGGATGTCGGGAAGTGGGATAGATTTGAATTCTATCCGTTTATTTAGTTGCCTGTAGTCCACAACTAGTCTATGTTTGTCGTTACTTTTTGGTACTAAAAACGCTGGTGATGAATAAGATGAAGTAGATGGTTCGATGACTCCTTGTTCTAACAATTTGTTAATTTGGTTCCTCATTACTTCCATTTTTGGAGGTGATAACTTGTGTGGGGCTAAACGTATTACTTTATTGTCGCTCAAATTGATTTTGTACTCTATCAGGTCCGTCAGTCCTAACTTTGGGGTGAGGACGTTGGAGAATTGTTCAATTAATGTCTGCATTTTCCGTCTATCTTTACTTTCCAGATGACCTAATTCAGACTCATGATGTTCTAGGTGTGTAGAAGTAGTTCCAGTACTTTCTCTGTTATTTGCATTATCATCCAAATTATATTTTTGTGAACGATCGAATCCAAAATAAAATTTCTTATCGTGAATATCTAGAATTATTCCTGTTTTACTGATAAAATCAGCTCCCAATATTAACTCGGGTCCTAACTCGTCGCATACCAACATTGGAAAATACCACGTTAGATTTTTAATTTTTACTTTAAATGTGATGATAAGTTTTATCATTAAATTTTGTTTATTAGCTGTAGCGCATCTAATATTCACTGATTGACTGCGTTTAACTAAGTTGTGTTTAAATAATTTATCGGCTAGCTGTTGACTAATTAAACTTCGCGTGGATCCGGAATCAATTAATCCGAGGGTGGATGTAACACCGAGGTCAACTTGTATATACGGTAATTGACACTTACTGAAATCACATTTATTAATAGCGTTACATTTATCAATAAATTTTCTAACATAGATTAATTTTCTTTTGTTATTATTATTTTGTTTTAATTTGTTGTCTCTCAGGGGTTTACCTGTTTTCACGATGCTGCGGAAGACACAGGATTTCGGATCTCCCTGCCTTACATGTTTTTTGGATAATGGGTTTTCTGATTGTACTGTTTCCGTTTACAGTTTCTACTGATGTGTCCAGGCTTCCCGCAGTTATAACATACATTTTCTTTACGTGGGGTCTCACTGGTTTCCTGTCGAGGTTGAGGCTCCTTGGACTTACCATGGTCATGAAAATTGGTTGGTCGACGAAAGGGTCGTCTTTCTCGATGAGTTCTTGCATCTGAGACTAGTGCTTGCGTTTCCTTTCTATGTTGTGTAGTGGATAGCGATGCATGTCTGTTCTGATCTGCGTACCATACATTTGAAGAGTGAATACTACATTGTTCTAGATCAGCGAAAGTGTGGGGCCTATTTATTAGTGCTAATCGAGAGCGTTCTTCTGGAGATAAGCCTACTAGAATAGTATCTACCAATTGTTTCTCACTCCAGTTGACTTGCAGTAGTCGTGTAGATTCTCTGATGTCTGTTATATAATGGGCAAGTCTTTCATGGGCTCCTTGTACTCGAAGTACAGTATTTCTTTTAATCTCCTCGTAAATTCCCTTGGGGATAAAATGTTTGATTAGGGTAGTATGAAGTTCCTCTACTGGAAGAGTCGAGTTTAATGATTCCAGTACACGATCTCGTAATGGGGGTTTACATTTGGGTAGGATTACTTGCAGGATTTGCCAATCATTCAGTTGCTGTAAATCTTTTATTTGCAGGAGGTATCTGATGAAATTTAACAGTTTTGTAATACTTAAGCCATCGGTGTAGGGAATTTCTGTAATAATTTTTTCTACTGGGTGTATGATCTTTCCGTAGAGGTCGTCATTAAAATTTATATTTGGTATACATTTCGAAGGATTCGTTGCTGCGTTAGGCGTCATAATCGCATATCTACTGGTGCGAGTATGGTGACCAATAGGCTGTGGGGGTTCTGATATCGTGAAGGTATTTAATTCTCTACTAGGTAGCTGTTCATGAGTCGGTTGTATCTTTGATACAATGGGTGATTCGTGGTTCGCGGTGGAGGGAGGGTGTTCTAAAGTTGGGGATTGAACCGGGGAAATATATAATTTTTGTAAGGAGTGCTCAATTTCTTCCATTCTAGATGATTCTGACTTTCTTCGCAATTCATTGATAATTGTGGGTAATTGATGTAATGCCTCATCCGCAAATTTTTGCACATCGGGAGGGGTTACGGTGACGTCGGGCCAGTTCAATAAATTGTTCAACCGGTGGGTTAAGTGTTCTATTCTTTGCGTGACGCGCAATATTACAGTAGGTGATTTTTCGTCGTGAATGTTTTGAGATAACAACGTCAGTTCCCTATACTTCGCATAACAGGTTTCTCGTTCACTGTCATAATCGAGTTCACGTAATCTATCTAACTGTGAGGGTATATCTGATCTGCTTTCGCGTAATGCTTTGCGCAATTCAGACACTGTTACGTTCACGTGAGGTAAACTGCGTAAAATAGCTTCGTAGCACAATTCATCTTTTAATAAAAGATCGGGGTTAAATACAGCCATTTTTTAAATGTGAGTGACTATAAATACTTATTCTACTATTAGCATTAAATTCTATACTACTCTTCCTTGTTTTCACACATAAACGATTAAAGTTCACACTTAAAATTTACATGGGTAGTGAGAGAAATAAATTTCAGAGAAAGAGAAATCTCACACAGGCGTCAATATACATTCAACGAAGGGGGAAATTCTCGGTTACTACGCACAGGATGATACACGCTTCTTATAACAATAGAACAATCGAAGAGGGTTGGGTATTGTCTAACTCAACTTTGCGCAATGTGACTAGGACAGTTTTACACAGGCATGGACAAGAATTTAACCGGTCTGATTTTGTTTACAAACCGACACGTTGATGAATGAAATTTTTGACAAGTACGTACCTGATGTTGTTTCGTATACCTGTGGCATTAAGTTAACATTATGTAAATTCCTATATCTAATTCACAATTAAAGTTACCTATTTACTACACCACTATAATAATAATTATCATTTTTATTTTATTTAAAATTTTAGACATATATTAAAGTACATGAGTGAATAGATCAACAGGGTGTCACAATATTACACAATTATATTTTTTTAATTTTTACAAAGCAGAGTGGCGCATCTTATGACGTGTCACCTACGTTATAACATAGGGAACCAGTGCATACTTATCTCTGATCAATTGCACGGGCTGCCATACTTGTAATCAACTTTTAATTACTAGATAAACCAGCAGTAGTTATAACTAAAGGAACTTTTACATGGGGGTCTGATGATTTATTCACTCACTGTTTTAGTGTAAAGTAACGACATCTCTTTATTATATCATTACTACAACAGCTCTACATAAATATTCCCATATAAGGTTTTCTGAATAAAAGATTACAATTTATAACAGATTTTGGTAAAAAAATTGGGGCCAAAACTTATGGATTTATCAGTGCTAGCGTTAATCCACGGATCCGGGACCTTAAACTTGTTTATGAGTTAAGCTCGCTTATTTATATTCTATAATACTATTTGGGGGCCATTTGAAGAATGGACTTAATCTCAAAATTTGTATCAGTGAAGCTATACATATACATCACCATTTTTCGGTACTACAAATATTTTGAATTCTAAAACATACTACATCTTATAAAGTTGTTATCATTAAAGTCTTTCTATTTTTTTCATTTCAACTGTCTTTAATAATTCATTGGTTATAATTTTAATTAATCACGGAGAACAAGTCTCCGTGTCACCTGCCATATCCATCAGTTTACTCGTAGTCAGGGTCCTTGGTCCTTATGGTGTTCGTCAGCGGTTGATCTTAAGTGGAGTTAACTTTCCTGTTGAAGTTCCTGAAGTGGTTAGTTCATAATGACGTAGCGTGGAGGTTCTCAGAAGTCTCGTAGTTAAACATCGTTAGTAGTATAAGTACCGTAAATGTTCTTGTTTGTTGCAGAATCGCACATCACATTATTGTTTATAAAAGTTCTCACTTTTGGTAGCTCGTACCATATTATTTAAACAACATAGACATCTTACAAAATTAAACAAATGAGATGTCATCCCTTACACAGTTATTTATACATTTCGGTTTTTACATTTAGACTACTACCACATTAATTTGGCAATACTTTTGCTACACATTGTTGTAACTGTCTTCTAAATACAAATATTTTGTCTTTTTCTGAGACATGGTTCAAGCACGTGTTTTCTACGCGAGCGCTTCATCTCGACTCTCTACTATGTAGGAAGGGTCAGTTAATCGCGCGGAGTTTACAGGTAGCAACAAAATAGTTCCACATTTATCCTCTATTTAAGGGGTTAAAGTTTGACCTTTTAATTATCCAAAGATATTCTTAATTACAGATTTCATTATAGTACACTACTGTGGTCTTGTTTATTTATTTATTTAATATTAATTTTCAAGGATTATTAGTTTGTTTAGGGGTCGGTATTCAAGTTAATTCCGGTTAGCGCATGTCTATGCAGGGTTAATTAACAAGGGTTTCCCTATCTGTACACTCGCATTCCTTTTATTGTATTATTAAAACTCTTTATTAAATATTATTATGATTTATGGTAGTGATAAAATTTAGTTAAAATGTGCGATTTATTAAAAATTTAAAATTTCTCAGCTTTTACATTACCTATTTATTAATTATTTCATTTCTAATTAATGAAATCGTCACATCTTCTAGTCTTTGTCTGTACCCCGTAATTAGTTTATTTCATTTCATAGTTAGTTTAATATATTTTAATTAGTTTCTCATTATTTTTCTTTGATTTGCTTTATTCGGTATCCATAAAATCTGTCCCTTTTCTCCAATAGTTGGTTTGCACTTGGTTTATCCGTGGTCGATTATTTCCTCCATACTGTTTGTTCGGATCACTCTGGTGTGCAGAACTATTTCTGTCCTGGTGATATAGATCTTGGCTACCTTATACAGCAATCCTACTAATAATACATGTTCAGTAGTATCTAGGCCTACATCAATCATTTTATCATTTCGCTTATTAAATAAATATGTTAATGATATATCCATTGTTAATGCTACCACTGCTATTTTATTATGCATTTTTATTTCTGGTGTATTCGAATTAATTATGGCTTTACTTAATGTTTTACTCACTGTTATATTGAGATTCCTTTTGACAGTTTCTATTAAGGTCCTTTTGTTACTTTTAAAACTACTTACTCTTCCGTATTCAGTACTTAAGATGTTAAGTACAGTAACTAGTCCATTGTTCCTCATCTACCACTCTTCCCGTGTTTTTATTAATTTCCTTTTATGTGTTTGTCTCATTTTCTTTGTCTTCATTTCATTGTTAACCATTTCTATTCTTCCGGCTATGTTGATTTGTACTTCGTCTAATTTTTCTTGTGTTTCTGCTTGTACCTCCGTTATATTAATTTTGTTATTATTTTCAATGTTATTTACTCGGGTAGTCACCTTCTCCTTGAACACTAGAAGTTCCTCCTTTGTTTGGTCGACTCTTTGACTGATTATTTCGTTATTATTCTTTATCTTCTCATCCGTATTTTCATTAATTTTGTCTATCCTTTCATTTATGCTATTTATTTTCTCATGTATTTTTCTAAACTCTTCTGTAGTACTTTCATTGGTACTGTCGATTTTCTCATTTATTTGTCTGAAATCTGCCTTCATTTGTTTATTAATTTCATTTATAGTTTGCCTTAAGGTTTCACTAGTACTTTCCTTAATACTGGCTATTTTTTCATTTATCAGTTTATTAAACTGATAAATTTATCCTTAATTTGTCTTAAACTCTCATTAGTTTGTTTATTTTGTTCCTCCATTCGTTTAAAATTTTCATTATTAGCTTCAAATTTTTTATTTAATACTTCCTTTTGTTTCTTGGAATCTTCTTTAATTAATTCCCATAATTTTTGTAAATCCAGGCCTCCTCTGGCTTCCTCATTATCGCCCGCCTGTTGTTCCATTTCGGTGTCTGTAACTATCTCTGCTTCTTCTTTCCGTCTATCCTCTTCCATTTCTTGGTCCTTCGCCATCCTTTTAGAAACCCCTCTTGTATGCATTCCTGTGCCTCCAATAGTCACCTGCTCAAGTTAAGTAATAGCGATGGAGACGATGTTTTACTTAACACAAGCCCTACAAGTTGAGCGCCAATTTGTAATAAAAAGCGACTTAGTGATAAATGATTTTCTATTAATCCTTATCCACTTTGTTTTGCCAATATGTAATTGATTAATAATTTAATGTAGTGTTTTTCTGTTTGTGAAAAGCCACCTGTTGGATGCGTCAATTTGTTATATAATTCTCAATGTAGGTACTATTATTATTCAGCCTCACTGTTGAGATCGCCAATTTGTAATATATTAAATAAATTCAGGTTATATATGCTACACGTGGTAGTGTTAATTTGTAATCTAATCAAATATTGAGATATAGGATGTGTTCTTAACTATAATATGTTATAATAAGTAAATTCGCCCTGAACTAGTAGCGTACAATATTGGTTTGTATATTTGGTGGTACTATCGTTACTATTAAGGCCTAGGCTGTACACAACGTTAAGAGGGGAGAGTATAAGCCGTAAATTGTTTTTCTCTTCTCTCGCAGTTCGACTGCTGGACGCGGGCTTGTGCTGTGGTTTATAGTCAGCCGTTTATTATAGGTTAAGTTGTTTCGATCACTGTATTTCTCTCGTTTATCTCTCTGTAAATTACAAATTATCTAAAACGCACTAAATAGTCAGCAAATAATAATAAGTCATCATTTTCAGGAAGGATTCTTTATTTTTATATTTTTTAAACAGATGTTCTCTCTTCGCTGGGGTCCAACAGATCGACCACACTTAAATGAATCGACTAGGTTACAGAATTCGATTTTCAGATATTAAATTTTAATTATATTATTATTTTTTCTTAATCTCAGGGTTCGAAAGGTTCTTGTGACTATTAGGAAGGTCAGAAAATGCAAAATAAAAGTACAAGGTATTACAAATTTAAATATAAAATCTTATTAATTAATATCTTAAACGTAAGTTGGTTCTACCATCTGTCGACGAAGTTCACTCGTAAAGGCAGCGCACC
Organism: Magicicada septendecula; assembly: GCA_034769895.1. NCBI lineage: Eukaryota > Metazoa > Arthropoda > Insecta > Hemiptera > Cicadidae > Magicicada > Magicicada septendecula. The sequence continues at coordinate 834,178,208 of CM068368.1, forward strand.
GATAATTTCATGATGGTTGGTTAACTAGTCTACAGATGTCTGAATCATTTCCAGTCTCCAGTTCCGAAAATAAAAGTTTGGTGTTTTGTCCCTGGATGGAGTAGAATTTCCAATTCTTAATCTTCGCTAATATTGAAGTTTCTTGTGGTTATGAGTTCCAATGGATTTTGTGTAGCAACAGTTTTCTTCACTTGATCGTAAGAAAGTGAGGTTCAGCATTCAATTTTAATTTTTCTCTTTTCTTTTCTTTTACTGTACTTGATTACATTAATTTCTTTGAGTCATTTGTTTTCTTCATTTATTTATTATTTAATACTTTCATTATGAATCATATTACTTGGATTAACTGGGAAATTTATTCCTTTAGATTTTTTCTTTAATTTTATTCATAAGCTGAACTATACTCTTTCACAGATAACAATCGAGTAAACAAAATTTCTTTCCTTTATGTCGTCCTTGACAACCAATCTTTGTTCTGTTATTGGTTAATATTTGTAATCCTAGGGCCATAATTAAAAAATGTTCTTGCACTTACTTAATAAAATACTCATTTACTAAGGTCACATTATATCATATTGAATTTTCACAGATTCTTTGTTATAAAATTACATACATTTTGCTACCTTTTCCTCTTAATCTTATCATTCTAATAAGTATTATCTTCTCATTACAAAATACTAATTTTGGGCCTATTTTTCTATTACATATATTATGTTTTTATTGTAATTCATGGTACTTATCTGCTATTAACAACCACTATTACTTTCTTCTAATTCATTTAATCTGAACCGATCACCATCAATCACTACCTGCGCCTGCCGAAACTGTAGTCAATCATGCTGCGGCAGATTGAATTGATAGATTTATTGCCAGCATCGGCTTTGCCGATTCGGCAGGGCCTTGTTCCGGGACATGGGCTCTCGCGAGGTTGTGCAAATGCCTTCCTTGCGAAAGCCGACTGCCCCGGTGATAAGTTCCATCGACTCGGCCGCTGCCTTCGGGCAGACGAGCCTCTTGTATTCGCCAGCGCATCTCTGAGTTTCCGTGGGCTATGTCCCGGACACCAATGAGACGCGACCAGGCGTTGCGATTGGCTGAAGCCATAATAACGACTAAGATCCCCGTCAGCACCTGCTTTGTTGATTTGGCAGGTAATGACCTGAGACATGAGCTCCCGCGAGGTTGTGCAAGTGCCTTCCTTGCGAAAGCTAGCTGTCTCGGTGACATTATCCACCATTTCGGCCGACGCCCTAGGGCGCTCGAGCTTCTTGTCCTCGCCAGTGCGTCACCACATTCCCAAAGGCTAGCCTGAGGGGACAATGGTGTCGCGCCTTGGCCGGACAATTGGCTGAAGCAAAAGCATAAGCTTGCCACCGTGGTGGCCATGTTAATCTATCATGGACCCGCGGACTGCACCATAACATCCTTGAGCAGAGCAAACGACTGCGCTGAACTGTTGGCACCTGGCGTTCATCAGGCTTAGGCCTGGACAACGCACACAAATTAGGGCGCAAGACGCCCGTGCATCCATCCATCCATCCATTCTATTTCATTATTAAACATTTAGTGTCTTTACATTTTTTAGTTACCTAACTTTTCTGACATGGCTTCCTGTACAATGTGTTAAGGTTTAGGCCAATAATTCAATTTTTCACTCCATTCTAATTTTTAAATTATTATTACATAGTTTTTTTTTCAGTATAGAACCCTTCATATGTCCACAACGTAGTTACAATAAAACCCTTTGGAATTTTATCACCAATTATTGCCTTCCTGGCCAAGTTTACAATTATAATATAACAACACAACCATTATCTATTCAATGTGAGTATAAAATATTTACTCTGTATAAATTTTAACATAAATTCCATGGTGACATGTTCATTACCATAAACTAACTCAACATCAATTATTTAATACACTCTTAATGCATTTGCTTAACACCTCCTACATACAAAACTCCAACATAAATGCCATGATGACATGTTCATTATTATAAATTAAATTAACATCAATTATTTAAAACTGTACTTATCACTCACTCTTTGCACTGACCCCTTCATAGTTTGTATTTCTATACATTTATCTGTGACTCTACTACCTTGTAATTTTATTTAATATCATTTATTTATTTTTTCTTAATACGGGTTTACACTTACCTGACCTTCATTACAAGGAATAACTAGCGTTTCTTTATTATAATTTTTTATGTAATGTAGGGGACCTTAGTTTTGATATGTTACATATACACCCTCTCCCAAATTTGATTATTTTGGAAGACAAATTCATTTGTTTGATAAAATTATCAACTTTAATGGTTTCAGTTCTTCATTATATTTCTGCTTTCGTATGTAATTCAATGGGTTCTTTGGGATTTATTTCATATTTATACTCCTTAAACTTTTTAAGTGCACTGGAAAACTGTGTCGATACTCATTATGTATTTTGTCATTAAATTCTCTACTGGTACCTTACTCAGTTGTAGACCTGTCTTTTTTCTCAGGAACTTTTAATTTCTTCTAACTTATAACGCCATCATTTCTTATTGTCATATTTATATTTAATTCCCTCGCTTGGTGTATAATCCATAAAATACTATATTTCCCTAACATTTTTCCCTAATATCATAGCTGGTATGGATTCAGAGGGGCACTCTTGGCTTCCATTACTCCGCCGTTTTCCCTAACTATATCTTCTGAGACCAGAGGAACTTCATCTCTGCTCAGGCAAATAATTGTTGGATTCAGTCACAACATATCACAAATAATTACAATATTAAAAGGTAGCCTACTCGCTACAAAAAAATACTCTGGGGATGATTACACTATTATTTCTGAGGTATCCTAATACTTCCTTCTTAACTTATTTATCTCGGTGTTCTGTAGTTCCATTTATTATCATATTGTTCACCGGTTAAGTAGGTAAAGTTTTTCAACATTTATTTTAAATTCTTCTTAGTTCTGTGCTGTCAATTAATTATTCTTTAGCATCCGTATTTTATTATATATTTTTTTTTTGTTATTCACTACCATTTACTTCTCCAGTTAAACCCTGAATTTCATCCTTATCATAAATTGTATTGGCATATTCTTCCTTCATCTAACTCATTTCTAACCCTTCTTAAAAACTAACTAGTCTTAATTATTCTTATCATTGTTATTATCATGATTAATATGGTTATTCAAATAATTATTATTGTTATTCCAGGTATCTTCTAGTCTTTGTCTGTACCCCGTAATTAGTTTATTTCATTTCATAGTTAGTTTAATATATTTTAATTAGTTTCTCATTATTTTTCTTTGATTTGCTTTACTCGATACCCATAAAATCCGTCCCTTTTCTCCAATAGTTGGTTTGCACTTGGTTTATCCGTGGTCGATTATTTCCTCCATACTGTTTGTTCGGATCACTCTGGTGTGCAGAACTATTTCTGTCCTGGTGATATAGATCTTGGCTACCTTATACAGCAATCCTACTAATAATACATGTTCAGTAGTATCTAGGCCTACATCAATCATTTTATCATTTCGCTTATTAAATAAATATGTTAATGATATATCCATTGTTAATGCTACCACTGCTATTTTATTATGCATTTTTATTTCTGGTGTATTCGACTTAATTATGGCTTTACTTAATGTTTTACTCACTGTTATATTGTGATTCCTTTTGACAGTTTCTATTAAGGTCCTTTTGTTACTTTTAAAACTACTTACTCTTCCGTATTCAGTACTTAAGATGTTAAGTACAGTAACTAGTCCATTGTTCCTCATCTACCACTCTTCCCGTGTTTTTATTAATTTCCTTTTATGTGTTTGTCTCATTTTCTTTGTCTTCATTTCATTGTTAACCATTTCTATTCTTCCGGCTATGTTGATTTGTATTTCGTCTAATTTTTCTTGTGTTTCTGCTTGTACCTCCGTTATATTAATTTTGTTATTATTTTCAATGTTATTTACTCGGGTAGTCACCTTCTCCTTGAACACTAGAAGTTCCTCCTTTGTTTGGTCGACTCTTTGACTGATTTGACTGATTATTTCGTTATTATTCTTTATCTTCTCATCCGTATTTTCGTTAATTTTGTCTATCCTTTCATTTATGCTATTTATTTTCTCATGTATTTTTCTAAACTCTTCTGTAGTACTTTCATTGGTACTGTCGATTTTCTCATTTATTTGTCTGAAATCTGCCTTCATTTGTTTATTAATTTCATTTATAGTTTGCCTTAAGGTTTCACTAGTACTTTCCTTAATACTGGCTATTTTTTCATTTATCAGTTTATTAAACTGATAAATTTATCCTTAATTTGTCTTAAACTCTCATTAGTTTGTTTACTTTGTTCCTCCATTCGTTTAAAATTTTCATTATTAGCATCAAATTTTTTATTTAATACTTCCTTTTGTTTCTTGGAATCTTCTTTAATTAATTCCCATAATTTTTGTAAATCCAGGCCTCCTCTGGCTTCCTCATTATCGCCCGCCTGTTGTTCCATTTCGGTGTCTGTAACTATCTCTGCTTCTTCTTCCCGTCTACCCTCTTCCATTTCTTGGTCCTTCGCCATCCTTTTTAGAAACCCCTCTTGTATGCATTCCTGTGCCTCTAATAGTCGCCTAGTCAAGTTAAGTAATAGCGATGGAGTCGATGTTTTACTTAACTCAAGCCCTACAAGTTGAGCGCCAATTTGTAATAAAAAGTGACTTAGTGATAAATGATTTTCTATTAATCCTTATCCACTTTGTTTTGCCAATATGTAATTGATTAATAATTTAATGTAGTGTTTTTCTGTTTGTGAAAAGCCACCTGTTGGATGCGTCAATTTGTTATATAATTCTCAATGTAGGTACTATTATTATTCAGCCTCACTGTTGAGATCGCCAATTTGTAATATATTAAATAAATTCAGGTTATATATGCTACACGTGGTAGTGTTAATTTGTAATCTAATCAAATATTGAGAGATAGGATGTGTTCTTAACTATAATATGTTATAATAAGTAAATTCGCCATGAACTAGTAGCGTACAATATTAGTTTAGTATATTTGGTGGTACTATCGTTACTGTTAAGGCCTAGGCTGTACACAACTTTAAGAGAGGAAAGTATAAGCCGTAAATTGTTTTTCTCTTCTCTCGCAGTTCGACTGCTGGACGTGGGCTTGTGCTGTGGTTTATAGTCAGCCGTTTATTATAGGTTAAGTTGTTTCGATCACTGTATTTCTCTCGTTTATCTCTCTGTAAATTACAAATTATCTAAAACGCACTAAATAGTCAGCAAATAATAATAAGTCATCATTTTCAGGAAGGATTCTTTATTTTTATATTTTTTAAACAGATGTTCTCTCTTCGCTGGGGTCCAACAGATCGACCACACTTAAATGAATCGACTAGGTTACAGAATTCGATTTTCAGATATTAAATTTTAATTATATTATTATTTTTTCTTAATCTCAGGGTTTGAAAGGTTCTTGTGACTATTAGGAAGGTCAGAAAATGCAAAATAAAAGTACAAGGTATTACAAATTTAAATATAAAATCTTATTAATTAATATCTTAAAAGTAAGTTGGTTTTACCGTCTGTCGACGAAGTTCACTCGTAAAGGCAGCGCACCGATAATTTCGTGATAGTTGGTTAACTAGTCTACAGATGTCTGAATCATTTCCAGTGTCCAGTTCCGAAAATAAAAGTTTGGTGTTTTGTCCCTGGATGGAACAGAATTTCCAATTCTTAATCTTCACTAATATTGAAGTTTCTTGTGGTTACGGGTTTCAATGGATTTTGTGTAGCAACAGTTTTCTTCACTTGATCGTAAGAAAGTGAGGTTCAGCATTCAATTTTAATTTTTCTCTTTTCTTTTCTTTTACTGTACTTGATTACATTAATTTCTTTGAGTCATTTGTTTTCTTCATTTATTTATTATTTAATACTTTCATTATGAATCATATTACTTGGATTAACTGGGAAATTTATTCCTTTAGATTTTTTCTTTAATTTTATTCATAAGCTGAACTATACTCTTTCACAGATAACAATCGAGTAAACAAAATTTCTTTCCTTTATGTCGTCCTTGACAACCAATCTTTGTTCTGTTATTGGTTAATATTTGTAATCCTAGGGCCATAATTAAAAAATGTTCTTGCACTTACTTAATAAAATACTCATTTACTAAGGTCACATTATATCATATTGAATTTTCACAGATTCTTTGTTATAAAATTACATACATTTTGCTACCTTTTCCTCTTAATCTTATCATTCTAATAAGTATTATCTTCTCATTACAAAATACTAATTTTGGGCCTATTTTTCTATTACATATATTATGTTTTTATTGTAATTCATGGTACTTATCTGCTATTAACAACCACTATTACTTTCTTCTAATTCATTTAATCTGAACCGATCACCATCAATCACTACCTGCGCCTGCCGAAACTGTAGTCAATCATGCTGCGGCAGATTGAATTGATAGATTTATTGCCAGCATCGGCTTTGCCGATTCGGCAGGGCCTTGATCCGGGACATGGGCTCTCGCGAGGTTGTGCAAATGCCTTCCTTGCGAAAGCCGACTGCCCCGGTGATAAGTTCCATCGACTCGGCTGCTGCCTTCGGGCAGACGAGCCTCTTGTATTCGCCAGCGCGTCTCTGAGTTTCCGTGGGCTATGTCCCGGACACCAATGAGACGCGACCAGGCGTTGCGATTGGCTGAAGCCATAATAACGACTAAGATCCCCGTCAGCACCTGCTTTGTTGATTTGGCAGGTAATGACCTGAGACATGAGCTCCCGCGAGGTTGTGCAAGTGCCTTCCTTGCGAAAGCTGGCTGTCTCGGTGACATTATCCACCATTTCGGCCGACGCCCTAGGGCGCTCGAGCTTCTTGTCCTCGCCAGTGCGTCACCACGTTCCCAAAGGCTAGCCTGAGGGGACAATGGTGTCGCGCCTTGGCCGGACAATTGGCTGAAGCAAAAGCATAAGCTTGCCACCGTGGTGGCCATGTTAATCTATCATGGACCCGCGGACTGCACCATAACATCCTTGAGCAGAGCAAACGACTGCGCTGAACTGTTGGCACCTGGCGTTCATCAGGCTTAGGCCTGGACAACGCACACAAATTAGGGCGCAAGACGCCCGTGCATCCATCCATCCATCCATTCTATTTCATTATTAAACATTTAGTGTCTTTACATTTTTTAGTTACCTAACTTTTCTGACATGGCTTCCTGTACAATGTGTTAAGGTTTAGGCCAATAATTCAATTTTTCACTCCATTCTAATTTTTAAATTATTATTACATAGTTTTTTTTCAGTATAGAACCCTTCATATGTCCACAACGTAGTTACAATAAAACCCTTTGGAATTTTATCACCAATTATTGCCTTCCTGGCCAAGTTTACAATTATAATATAACAACACAACCATTATCTATTCAATGTGAGTATAAAATATTTACTCTGTATAAATTTTAACATAAATTCCATGGTGACATGTTCATTACCATAAACTAACTCAACATCAATTATTTAATACACTCTTAATGCATTTGCTTAACACCTCCTACATACAAAACTCCAACATAAATGCCATGATGACATGTTCATTATTATAAATTAAATTAACATCAATTATTTAAAACTGTACTTATCACTCACTCTTTGCACTGACCCCTTCATAGTTTGTATTTCTATACATTTATCTGTGACTCTACTACCTTGTAATTTTATTTAATATCATTTATTTATTTTTTTCTTAATACGGGTTTACACTTACCTGACCTTCATTACAAGGAATAACTAGCGTTTCTTTATTATAATTTTTTATGTAATGTAGGGGACCTTAGTTTTGATACGTTACATATACACCCTCTCCCAAATTTGATTATTTTGGAAGACAAATTCATTTGTTTGATAAAATTATCAACTTTAATGGTTTCAGTTCTTCATTATATTTCTGCTTTCGTATGTAATTCAATGGGTTCTTTGGGATTTATTTCATATTTATACTCCTTAAACTTTTTAAGTGCACCGGAAAACTGTGTCGATACTCATTATGTATTTTGTCATTAAATTCTCTACTGGTACCTTACTCAGTTGTAGACCTGTCTTTTTTCTCAGGAACTTTTAATTTCTTCTAACTTATAACGCCATCATTTCTTATTGTCATATTTATATTTAATTCCCTCGCTTGGTGTATAATCCATAAAATACTATATTTCCCTAACATTTTTCCCTAATATCATAGCTGGTATGGATTCAGAGGGGCACTCTTGGCTTCCATTACTCCGCCGTTTTCCCTAACTATATCTTCTGAGACCAGAGGAACTTCATCTCTGCTCAGGCAAATAATTGTTGGATTCAGTCACAACATATCACAAATAATTACAATATTAAAAGGTAGCCTACTCGCTACAAAAAAATACTCTGGGGATGATTACACTATTATTTCTGAGGTATCCTAATACTTCTTTCTTAACTTATTTATCTCGGTGTTCTGTAGTTCCATTTATTATCATATTATTCACCGGTTAAGTAGGTAAAGTTGTTCAACATTTATTTTAAATTCTTCTTAGTTCTGTGCTGTCAATTAATTATTCTTTAGCATCCGTATTTTATTATATATTTTTTTTTTGTTAGTCACTACCATTTACTTCTCCAGTTAAACCCTGAATTTCATCCTTATCATAAATTGTATTGGCATATTCTTCCTTCATCTAACTCATTTCTAACCCTTCTTAAAAACTAACTAGTCTTAATTATTCTTATCATTGTTATTATCATGATTAATATGGTTATTCAAATAATTATTATTGTTATTCCTGGTATCTTCTAGTCTTTGTCTGTACCCCGTAATTAGTTTATTTCATTTCATAGTTAGTTTAATATATTTTAATTAGTTTCTCATTATTTTTCTTTGATTTGCTTTACTCGATACCCATAAAATCCGTCCCTTTTCTCCAATAGTTGGTTTGCACTTGGTTTATCCGTGGTCGATTATTTCCTCCATACTGTTTGTTCGGATCACTCTGGTGTGCAGAACTATTTCTGTCCTGGTGATATAGATCTTGGCTACCTTATACAGCAATCCTACTAATAATACATGTTCAGTAGTATCTAGGCCTACATCAATCATTTTATCATTTCGCTTATTAAATAAATATGTTAATGATATATCCATTGTTAATGCTACCACTGCTATTTTATTATGCATTTTTATTTCTGGTGTATTCGACTTAATTATGGCTTTACTTAATGTTTTACTCACTGTTATATTGTGATTCCTTTTGACAGTTTCTATTAAGGTCCTTTTGTTACTTTTAAAACTACTTACTCTTCCGTATTCAGTACTTAAGATGTTAAGTACAGTAACTAGTCCATTGTTCCTCATCTACCACTCTTCCCGTGTTTTTATTAATTTCCTTTTATGTGTTTGTCTCATTTTCTTTGTCTTCATTTCATTGTTAACCATTTCTATTCTTCCGGCTATGTTGATTTGTATTTCGTCTAATTTTTCTTGTGTTTCTGCTTGTACCTCCGTTATATTAATTTTGTTATTATTTTCAATTTTATTTACTCGGGTAGTCACCTTCTCCTTGAACACTAGAAGTTCCTCCTTTGTTTGGTCGACTCTTTGACTGATTTGACTGATTATTTCGTTATTATTCTTTATCTTCTCATCCGTATTTTCGTTAATTTTGTCTATCCTTTCATTTATGCTATTTATTTTCTCATGTATTTTTCTAAACTCTTCTGTAGTACTTTCATTGGTACTGTCGATTTTCTCATTTATTTGTCTGAAATCTGCCTTCATTTGTTTATTAATTTCATTTATAGTTTGCCTTAAGGTTTCACTAGTACTTTCCTTAATACTGGCTATTTTTTCATTTATCAGTTTATTAAACTGATAAATTTATCCTTAATTTGTCTTAAACTCTCATTAGTTTGTTTACTTTGTTCCTCCATTCGTTTAAAATTTTCATTATTAGCATCAAATTTTTTATTTAATACTTCCTTTTGTTTCTTGGAATCTTCTTTAATTAATTCCCATAATTTCTGTAAATCCAGGCCTCCTCTGGCTTCCTCATTATCGCCCGCCTGTTGTTCCATTTCGGTGTCTGTAACTATCTCTGCTTCTTCTTCCCGTCTACCCTCTTCCATTTCTTGGTCCTTCGCCATCCTTTTTAGAAACCCCTCTTGTATGCATTCCTGTGCCTCTAATAGTCGCCTAGTCAAGTTAAGTAATAGCGATGGAGTCGATGTTTTACTTAACTCAAGCCCTACAAGTTGAGCGCCAATTTGTAATAAAAAGTGACTTAGTGATAAATGATTTTCTATTAATCCTTATCCACTTTGTTTTGCCAATATGTAATTGATTAATAATTTAATGTAGTGTTTTTCTGTTTGTGAAAAGCCACCTGTTGGATGCGTCAATTTGTTATATAATTCTCAATGTAGGTACTATTATTATTCAGCCTCACTGTTGAGATCGCCAATTTGTAATATATTAAATAAATTCAGGCTATATATGCTACACGTGGTAGTGTTAATTTGTAATCTAATCAAATATTGAGAGATAGGATGTGTTCTTAACTATAATATGTTATAATAAGTAAATTCGCCATGAACTAGTAGCGTACAATATTAGTTTAGTATATTTGGTGGTACTATCGTTACTGTTAAGGCCTAGGCTGTACACAACTTTAAGAGAGGAAAGTATAAGCCGTAAATTGTTTTTCTCTTCTCTCGCAGTTCGACTGCTGGACGTGGGCTTGTGCTGTGGTTTATAGTCAGCCGTTTATTATAGGTTAAGTTGTTTCGATCACTGTATTTCTCTCGTTTATCTCTCTGTAAATTACAAATTATCTAAAACGCACTAAATAGTCAGCAAATAATAATAAGTCATCATTTTCAGGAAGGATTCTTTATTTTTATATTTTTTAAACAGATGTTCTCTCTTCGCTGGGGTCCAACAGATCGACCACACTTAAATGAATCGACTAGGTTACAGAATTCGATTTTCAGATATTAAATTTTAATTATATTATTATTTTTTCTTAATCTCAGGGTTTGAAAGGTTCTTGTGACTATTAGGAAGGTCAGAAAATGCAAAATAAAAGTACAAGGTATTACAAATTTAAATATAAAATCTTATTAATTAATATCTTAAAAGTAAGTTGGTTTTACCATCTGTCGACGAAATTCACTCGTAAAGGCAGCGCACCGATAATTTCGTGATGGTTGGTTAACTAGTCTACAGATGTCTGAATCATTTCCAGTCTCCAGTTCCGAAAATAAAAGTTTGGTGTTTTGTCCCTGGATGGAACAGAATTTCCAATTCTTAATCTTCACTAATATTGAAGTTTCTTGTGGTTACGGGTTTCAATGGATTTTGTGTAGCAATAGTTTTCTTCACTTGATCGTAAGAAAGTGAGGTTCAGCATTCAATTTTAATTTTTCTCTTTTCTTTTCTTTTACTGTACTTGATTACATTAATTTCTTTGAGTCATTTGTTTTCTTCATTTATTTATTATTTAATACTTTCATTATGAATCATATTACTTGGATTAACTGGGAAATTTATTCCTTTAGATTTTTTCTTTATTTTTATTCATAAGCTGAACTATACTCTTTCACAGATAACAATCGAGTAAACAAAATTTCTTTCCTTTATGTCGTCCTTGACAACCAATCTTTGTTCTGTTATTGGTTAATATTTGTAATCCTAGGGCCATAATTAAATGTTCTTGCACTTACTTAATAAAATACTCCTTTACTAAAGTCACATTATATCATATTGAATTTTCACAGATTCTTTGTTATAAAATTACATACATTTTGCTACCTTTTCCTCTTAATCTTATCATTCTAATAAGTACTATCTTCTCATTACAAAATACTAATTTTGGACCTATTTTTCTATTACATATATTATGTTTTTATTGTAATTCATGGTACTTATCTGCTATTAACAACCACTATTACTTTCTTCTAATTCATTATTAAACATTTAGTGTCTTTACATTTTTTAGTTACCTAACTTTTCTGACATGGCTTCCTGTACAATGTGTTAAGGTTTAGGCCAATAATTCAATTTTTCACTCCATTCTAATTTTTAAATTATTATTACATAGTTTTTTTTTCAGTATAGAACCCTTCATATGTCCACAACGTAGTTACAATAAAACCCTTTGGCATTTTATCACCAATTATTGCCTTCCTGGCCAAGTTTACAATTATAATCTAACAACACAACCATTATCTATTCAATGTGAGTATAAAATATTTACTCTGTATAAATTTTAACATAAATTCCATGGTGACATGTTCATTACCATAAACTAACTCAACATCAATTATTTAATACACTCTTAATGCATTTGCTTAACACCTCCTACATACAAAACTCCAACATAAATGCCATGATGACATGTTCATTATTATAAATTAAATTAACATCAATTATTTAAAACTGTACTTATCACTCACTCTTTGCACTGACCCCTTCATAGTTTGTATTTCTATACATTTATCTGTGACTCTACTACCTTGTAATTTTATTTAATATCATTTATTTATTTTTGTCTTAATACGTGTTTACACTTACCTGACCTTCATTACAAGGAATAACTAGCGTTTTTTTATTATAATTTTTTATGTAACGTAGGTGACCTTAGTTTTGATACGTTACTATATATATATATATATATTAATACGTGAAGAGAAAACTTTGTACCCCTTTTTTAGCATATTGCGCGCACGGAGGAGTGTGAGATTTGGAATAGTTAAAGTTTATATGGAGAAGGAGTGCAGAAAGCTAAAATTTATATATAATATGTGTTACAAATACATTAAATTAAATAAAATAAAACATTCATTTACACTTGAAAATTCATTTAAACTTTTTCAAACAATGGTAATTGTTAAAAATAAAATACTTTTGTTGCCAGGCAACAACAGTCTGTGGAGTGTATGTGAAGGCAAAAAAGCGTTTATTTTATGTTTTGTATATTAGATATCTGTGTTTTATATATTAATGTGCAGTTGAAAGTGAAATACAGCTTGCTTAATATACACCTGTTGCAAAAGGAAAATTTTGTAGCAGCAATTTGAATTGACTTACTCTCGCCTAATTATTATTGGAGGTTTCAAAAAAGTGAGTACATTTTATTATTTTTAAATTAAACCCTGTCTAATCTTAGTTTCAGTAATTTCATTACATGTTTTTTTTACATTCAGATATTCGCACCTACTTCCATTATGCCTCGACATAGAACATTGACGGGTCGGAGTGAAAGACAAAGAAGAAGGAATATATATTCGCGTGAAAGTCAAAATGATAATAGACCAAATGCAAATTTAAATAGTGTAAATAGTATAACATTGACGCGTCGGAGTGAGAGACAAAGAAGAAGGAATATATATTCGCGTGAAAGTCAAAATGATAATAGACCAAATGCAAATTTAAATAGTGTAAATAGTATACAAAATGATGAAATTATTTTGAGGGATACATTTAAATGCGCACTGAATGTCATTCCAAGAAATTTTAATACTTTTGATTGTGGATTAATGCATTTACAATGCAGGTTTTGCAATGCAAACATTTCGAATCTGAGGTCACTTTAGGTGAAAGGACTGCATTCACTTCATGTTGTCATAAGGGTAAAGCAATATTACTGGCCTTAAGTCAAAATGAATACTTTAAATCATTGTATGATGGACTTACTTCAAATGAACCTTCAATAAAAAGAAAGTCAAAAAATTATTTTGAAAACATTCGTAAATACAATTCATCATTTGCTATGGTTAGCTCAGAAGCTAAAATTTCGGATACAGTTACGCGTGGAGTGTATCATTTTAAAATACATGATGTTTTTTATCACAGATCAGGTCCAATGACTGCTGGATATGGTCGCTCACCATATTATGCGCAATTATATTTTTATGATGTTGACACTGCTGTCAATTACAGATTACGTGAACACTATAATCAAACATGCAATAACAATATAATGTGCGAAATCTCTCTTGAATTGGAATGCATTAATCCTTTCGTTCGGTCATTCATTGCAATGAAAGATCATTGTCAGAGAGTTGAAAATCAAAATAAAGAAATTTGTATGCTCATTAAAGTAAATAGTGATTTAGATCTATGCCGTTATAATGATGCAGTTCAAACTGATGTAGCAGTAATATTTAGTACAGTTGATGGTGAGCCACCCTTTGAACGAAATATGGTTTCGTTTTCAAAAGTTAATGGTACCATTAAAAATATCTCTGTTTTGGATTCATCATTGGACCCTTTAGCGTATCCATTACTTTTTCCAAATGGTGATACTGGGTGGCATATCAATATTTCTCATAATGTACCAACTACTGTAACGGGGCAAAAGGGAGGGGTTTTATTTTATTAAATACTTGCAACAATTTTTTTCATATGCGTGGCCAGTCTCATGTTGAATCTACATTGTAGCGAACCAAGAACTCATAAGGCGAAGTTAATATAATGGAATGCGTCAACGTGCAATCACGCAATACCATTCTTAGAATTTTGAGACTGTGTGACACACACCCACAAATGCGCAAGCACCAGCAGATGCGCAACCGACGCCGAGTGGTTTAAAACAACATGGCTTGAAGAAGAATTTTGTCCAGCATGTGCTTTCAACATGCCGGAAACAAAATTAAGTCACGCCTACTACAGTGACGTAAACTAGTAAACACCTGATATCGTCAACGTCCAACACACGAAAATCCCGTAGGTCGTGTGTGCAACTAATGAGACTTTGAAAACGAAGGCGGTGTGCAGCGACAAAATTTGTTCTCAGCCAAGGCAGTGATGTCCGGCCTCATGTATGGGCAGTCCACGAGAAACCACCAAACCTAACGGACGCAAATAGTGCCGCGTGGACCCGGTCGGACTGAACTTTATATAACATGAAGAACCCAGTCTAATACAGCTATCATCCCAGCCGGGATCCAAGAAAATAATGGGTGCACTAAATTAAAACGGATGATATGAAGGTATTATAGAACAAAGTGAAGTGAAAATGTGAGTTAAACTTGCGAACTAATACGCACGTGGCCAAGGAAGGGTAACACCGGTTGGGTAATCCAGCATAATAATTCATTTTGTCTAACCAATCAATGAACGTAAATATGGGGCTTAATAAAAAGTGGTAAAGATTTTAAATGGTGTGAATGTGAGAGTGGGCAGGCTGGGCTGTTTTAACTGTCTGTTTTAATTAAGGTAAGATGTTGAATTAAGTTAATTGTATCAGATCATGTAATAAATATTACAAGAATGCTATATGTATTTTAAATTTTGGCAAGAAATAACCGCTTGGGTTAAGAGGCAAAGAAATGATATAATTTGAAATTTAAAACATTTTTAAAGAATGAAATAAAATCTTAGTTTGTTTCTCTTCACAAAGTGCGAGTTGCGTATATTATTACACAACCTAAATCACTCTTGCATCTCGACGTTCGTGTGACGGATTCTGGGATGAAAGGGCAAAACAAGGTAGGTGGAAGATAAATAATTTCATTTATTTGTATTTGTATTTTGTATAAAGTAATTAACATAACAATGGCGCCCGAACAGGGATGAATTTTATTAATTGAATTGCAGTAAAATTCCACACCTACAACAGATGCAAGTGTGATGTAAGGTTGAGTAACGATACGCAAAAAAAAAAAAATACGAGAAGTAACGCAAAGTGTTATATAAGTAGAATACATTGGTATGTGAAAAGTAGATATTATATATGTTAGTATTTTGATTTAAAAGTAATAATTTTACCATTACAAAATGGAGAAGCAGGAATTGAGTTTAGAAAGCACTCTTACAGAATCAATGTTAACCAACAATGTAGCGGCACAATCTACTCCAACGACAACACGAGTTAAAGAGTTGACGACGGACGATATGTTTAACTTAATAAAAACAATGTCTGAAAATATAAATAGCAACTTAAATGCAAAATTTGAGGAACAAAAAAGTGATTCCAATGATAAATATGATAAAATAAATTGTAAATTTGATGAAATCAGAACTGAAATTAAACAACAGAATGTCAAGCTGAATGAGCGAGTGAATGTAATTAATACAAATCTTAATAATATGAAAGAACAGATAATAAAATCTATAAATAATAACTGTGAGAAGATGGTTAACGAAGTGAATAAAAATCTAGACAGAAAATTAGATCAGATAATGAATAAGAAGTCAGATGACAATGTTACGAATATTAATAATGACAAAATAGTGGAAGAGAATAAAATATTGAATAGTGATGAGATAGAGATAGTGAGTGAGAGAGAGGGAGTAATAGGTTGTAACAGAGTAGTAATTAGTGTTGATGAATTAGAGAAAGAGTGGCAAGAGAGATTAGATGAGTATGTAGGGCAGAGGGTAAATTTTCCCCATATTTATGGTGAACCAAGGTGTTCACAAATGTTATTGTTGAAGGGCAAGAGTCCCTTGTTATTGGAAGACATGAGGTTTTTGAGTTGTTCCCCAAGTTTTTATGAGTTAGTACCCTCTGTGTGGGATGGTGTCGAAAGTGTGAGATGGTGTTATGGTGAGAGAGATTTAGATAGAGAGTTGTGTGCAGATAATATAATAGACTTATATAAGTTGAAGAGAAATTATAATGAGCTGAAAGAGATGTTAGAAGTGATAAAGATAAATGATATGAAATACTTACTTTGTAGAGTAGAGATTGAGAATTGTAATGATGATAAAATAACTTACTTGATATTGAATAAAACTACTGATGGTGACAAGACCATAAGCAATGATGTAGACAGGTTTTATGATTTGATGATAGTGGAACAATTTGAAATATTAGAGAATTATCATAATAATAATAATAAATTGAGGGTGGAAAAGAATGAGAAATGTTATAAATATATTAGATTATTGTTCGATGATGGAGGCTGAACATAAACTTAATAAATGAACATTTTAAATATTTTGATTTATGGTTCTGACTTGCTGCTTTTGGAAATGAAGTGTGATAAAATTGAACAATTAATGACGAATAATTTGTAAATAATTGATAGTGCAATTAATTGTGTGTGTATTATAACAAGTATATAATGTAAACCATGGGTGTAGGTAATTGTTGTGATAATAATAATAATATTTTGCAGTCTAAATAAATAACAAAAATAATTTTGAAGAGGATAACAAAGGAATTGTAATTATTGTAATTGGTGAAAGTAACTAAAAATGTTGTGTTTTCCATAATTAATTTAATTAAAATAATTTGAGATGTTTAAATATTTTGATTGATTTAAGAGGTTATATAATTGAATTTTTCTAATAAGTTTAAATTATTTTATGAGATGTGAATTTGATAATTAATAAATAAATAAATGTTAAATTGTTTAGTATGGAATAACATTGTTGTTAAAATGTTGCAGAAGGTACAGGGAGTTACTGATATTTATATTTGTGTGTCATGACAGGGTATGAGCAATGTACTGTAAGTATAAATTTTATAATACAAGTTAAATAGAGTAAAATGTTTACAGTTGTTGAAAAGATTTTAAACTAAAGGATGAAAATAATTTGAGGTAATTGTACTAAATAGAAACCTTAGTCAAAAAGTGGTAATAATTGAAATATGAGATAAAATAAATGCTAATAATAAATTTGAAAATTTTGAGGGATCTAATTGTAGTAAGTGATAAATAATGAAATGATGATATATAGAGGAGTTAATAAAAATTTCAAGTAATAATGTTTATAATTTTCTGTATAAATTGTTTAGAAGAGAATTGTTTGTTTAATGTGAATGTAACAATGCTAATGATCAAGGGTAATGTCTATTTGTTTATAATATTATTTTATGTTATCATACAAGATATGGGGGTGATTTTGGGGGGTTGTGTGATGTTAATAGAAGTGTAGAAACTATACCTAGGGAGTGTATAAACTGCAAGTGTAGAAAGTTTAGTTTAGTTAGTAAGATGCTATTGCCGTGGGGGCATGTGCCACGGTAGATAGCGGTAAGGGTTAGGAGTAACAGGGAGTGTTACCTCCATCGGAGGCCAAAATGGCGTAAAATACGCAGCACACCTTTTATATAATTTTATATTATATCCTGATAGATTGCCGTGCTGTGTATAATCATGATGTAGAGAACATGCTTGAATTTAGAGTTGATTTCCCGACTTTTCGGACGATTACTGCCTTACCAGCACTAATCGTGGTTTTGGCTAGCGGTCAGCTAGGGCCATAAATTAAGAACCTTGACCATAGCTGGCTTGAAATTGGTGTATATTTGAAATTGATGGGGGGTGATTTAGGGGAAATCCCTGGAACTATGGAACAGCGGCTGCCACTCTGTTCGAGTAGGAACAGTAAACTAGGTGGTAGACCCGTTTTAAGGGTATATAAATTTATAACATAGATATGATGATATCTGCCAAGTTTAAAATGTAACGCTGAAGCAAGGACACGGAGATGATAAATTCCTCCACCAATGCCATCCTTGTGGAGGCAAATGGGCACAACAGTCCACCAGCAAAAAATAATAGTGTGTGTGGTTCGGGTGGTTGCTCAGGAGAGCAACAAATTAAAATTTGGTAACTTAAAGATGATGACTCGCTCTTGCACTAATTAAATAATTGTATCATGATTTGAGAGATAGATGCATTAGATGTTTATTATACTGTGTTTATTATGTCTTATAAATGCATTAGTTTATTGTGTTAGAGGTAAGTGTTGATAAAATGTGTAATTTGTATAATTTTGAAATGCGTTTATAGTAAGGTCATTCACCTTGCCTAGAAAATCAGCTGATCCGCTGTAGAATG
The DNA here is from genome assembly GCA_034769895.1 of Magicicada septendecula. Taxonomy (NCBI): domain Eukaryota; kingdom Metazoa; phylum Arthropoda; class Insecta; order Hemiptera; family Cicadidae; genus Magicicada; species Magicicada septendecula. The sequence goes on from CM068368.1 coordinate 834,197,028, forward strand.
TCACTTATAAATTGTTTGCTAATTTTCAATGTAACTAATGTCTGAAAATAATGTTTTAATGTGTTAAAGATTGTATTTTAAATGATGATAAAATGATGGAAGTAATTTGATATAGTTAAGATTTTTAAATGGTGTGTAAAAGGTGATAAAGTTGATTTTGGGTGATTAATGTTGAATGAGGACATTTAAATCAGTCCATGTTAAGTTTAAAGGTGTACTAGAGATAAATAATATTGTTGTGAATTAATGTAACGGAGAATTTGAGATGTAATAGTGACACAGTAGCTATGGGAATAGTATGTAGAGTATTGATTGATATATTGAGTTAATAAATAAGTGGAGATATTTTGTAGTTGAAGGTGATGTATTGGGAGAGTAATTAGAGTTGATGGGAATTTTGTAAGGGGGGGTGGCGTGATGAGGAGTCCGCAACGAAAGGTGTTGGGACGGGAAGGGACCGTTTAGCGCCGGAAAGGGTTGCCTAGGAAAGTCCAGGAACCAGATAAGGGAATGAGCTTTGGGGGGGGAACACACATCCTGAGTACAAAGGGGTAGAGAGTTTTTTTTTATATAAGGGTAGAATGATGCGAATTGAGTTGAGTAGTAAGTTGGGTTTAGAGATTGTTTGATAGATGTTTTTGAATTAATAAATAGTTATATGAATTAATATATAGTTATGAAGAAGGTATTAAGAAGAGTTAATAACAACCCCCAAGATTACAGAAGAAAACCAGAAATATTACTACATGTCTACGAAGAAATATTATGAATAAGGAATAATGAAACCCCAAGATAAAAATGTTTTATATCAAATATACCTATGCAAAATAATAAAAGAAGAATAATATGACCTAAAATACCTACCGCATTGCCAAGTGAAATGAACAACCACAATAAACGATTGATTGTGACCAATGTAATATTAAAGAGAATGAGAAAAAATGTTTATCAACATAATTCATTGAAATATAACCAGCCAAAGTAATGAAATAAGATAAGAAAAATAATAGTTGAGCTAATGACTGTAACTACACTGAAATTCAGTAATAGTAATAATCAAAACAATTACTAGTTAGAAAATATTGGAATTAGAAGAACAAATGAAGAAATGATACTTAGCGTTATTATCACAACAAGAAAGAAGAGCAAAACTAATTACAAATAATGACTGTCAGAATTATTATCAGAAAATGTTTAAGGAAAATAAAATGGAATCACAAAGTATGAAAGATAGGAATAATTAAATATAAAAGCAACAATGTAAAGAATTCCAAAATGTTTATTAATAATTAATTAAGAAGATTATTATGAGATTATTATATTTTTATATCTGACTGTAGATGAATTCCAGCAGTACTATATTGAGGTGTAGTGTGGACAGCAGAGTATGAAGCCAAACAGTGCCTCTCTGAACTGTACCAACGCACATATTAGGGATTGTTAGGGAAATTAAATATTTAAGGAATATTAGAATCGTTGCAAGAATGACATCAAATTCCAGAAAAGAATGACGAAGAAAACAGAAGGAAAATAGCTGACAGAAGAATAATTGAGAAATACAGTGATTGCAGTAAAAAGAATTCCAAAATGTTTATTATTAATTAATTAAGAAGATTATTATGAGATTATTATATTTTTATAGCTGACTGTAGATGAATTCCAGCAGTACTATATTGAGGTGTAGTGTGGACAGCAGAGTATGAAGCCAAACAGTGCCTCTCTGAACTGTACCAACGCACATATTAGGGATTGTTAGGGAAATTAAATATTTAAGGAATATTAGAATCGTTGCAAGAATGACATCAAATTCCAGAAAAGAATGACGAAGAAAACAGAAGGAAAATAGCTGACAGAAGAATAATTGAGAAATACAGTGATTGCAGTAACTAGAAGTAGAAGAGAAGTGAGCCTAAAGTATCAATGAATATTGTAGCCAACTATCAACAAATACTGTTTAAAGAAAATTGTATATGACCAAGAATGTTAATAGGAATAATGAAATGTTATTAAGTAAAGAATTATGAATACTAGTCTAACAAAGTTACATTGAGAATCCCATCGTTAACCATTAATGTTGATATGAAGAAAGGGCATGTGAAAAATACAAGTTTACTTGACCTAAATTACATTCAGGTAAATTAAACTTTTTTAGGAGGGGGAGCATATGTAACGCAACAGAAATGCGGTCCTCAACGTTACATAAATAGAATATTAGAAATATAATAAGTAAATAAATATTTAACTCCCATGATAATACAAAGGTCTAATAAATACATTTATAATTGTGTAAAAATGAATAAGGGTGCAAGGTAGGGATAACAATAAAAAACAAACCTGTAAAATAGACAATAGTAAGAAATCAATGTTCAGTGAAACGTAAATAAATCAAATATACTGATAAGAATTGTAAAAAAAGAAACCAATATAGAAAATGTTAAAGTAAATGACAGTGAAATTAGATAAAAATGAGTCAATAATTTACATTACAGTAATCGAAAGTAATGATTCTGAATTGAATGATGTTATTTTGTTACCATGAATGTTATGTTAAAGTTTGTGTTAGATTATGCAAATTACTTGTTGAAGTAATAGAAAGTAATGAAGCAAAATGTATTATTTGATTACTGTTATAGAAGGGTGGAGGAAAGCAGTTAATTAGTGTTAATGGATCTCAATTTTCTTATATGTGATCCATAGATCAAGATAAAGTTGTTGTTAGTTATAAAAAGAATAATTATTTGTGTAAATGTAAATAGTTAAGGTTTGGTTATGTGTATAAACTTATGTAAAAAGGCTATAGTTGTTCACCAGTTATAATCAAAGGTAGGTCCATATATAATAAAAGGCCTAACAGCCAATAACACTATATAACAACTCAAAACATAAAGGTTAGGTACGGAAGTTAATAATAATTAATGAATACAGTTCAAGGAGTTAGAAAAAACATTTGATAAGTAATAATATATAATAAACCAACTCAATATAAACAAATTATGATAATGCCATAGTGCAATGATATCGATTGATAACGTTTGATATCGGAAAAATAATAAATATAAAAAGAAACAGACTAAGATTGAAAAACCATCAGAATATATGTAGAAATTAGTAAACAAACTATAAATAAAGTTATATTCCGATATAATGGAAGTTTAATAAGGAATGGAAGAATAATATATGAAATAATCACTATATACAAAACATTGAAAAAGAATAAAAATAAATTTGTTGCTAGGGACAACAAAAATTAATACAATTTGTTGATTTTGTTTATTGCAATTTATGATCTGAACGTGATGAGATAAAAACCAGAAAAATTGGTTAATATAACTAAAAAATATTCTAATTTATGTCAATACAGTTACAAATCACAATATATTAATAATTATTTGTCTGAATTATGCCAGCAAAATTTAACCAAATTATATAATGGTATCGTCTCATAATAATAAATAATTGAGTTCCACAAGGAAGGACTTGGATTGTCCAATATCAGAAGAAGAATTAATGAAATATTAATCAAATATAAAGAACCAACTGTGTAAAGAACTAATACTACACACCACACTGAAAATCATAACCATTTAACTAAATTGGACATCACTATTTACTTCATACGATAGAAAAAACGTATTTGGATCCAGAATTTGCCGAAGAACACAATCACCAGTCTGGCCATAAATAAACCAAGGGAGCTGTATTTCCGAATTAACCAGGATTAAGGATTCCACTTTATTGAACTGAAGAAAAGAATAAAGAAAATCATCTCCATTCTGATCGACACGAGGTTAAAAACCAACTGCCTGCCAGAGCTGCTTCGTTCTAAGTCTGGTAATTTACAATTGTATAAATAATATTAAACAACACAACACTTTAAATTTGTAATATCTTGCATTCTTATCTATATATTTTTAATCTTCCCCGCAGTTACAAGAACCTTCACACCCTGAACTAAATTAATTATAAAAAACAAAATATATAACTGAATCTAACATAAAATATTGGACCGAACAATAATCGATTCACGCAACATATACCCTTTCGTATGTCAGTTAAAAACAATCTCATTGAATGTTAACAAGTTGAATTAATAAAGAAACCTTGTATAATTTCAGGATCTTATTATTTGGGTATTATTTAATGAGTTGGGAATAAGAATTAACAGACTAAGTGTATAATAACTAGTTACCGTACATGGTGAATTAACCTATAAATTTCGTTTGTTCCGGACTGCAGCGCTTGTTGTGGAATTCTCTGACACCAAAGAGAATAGCATTAAACACGAAATTTCAATAATTCTCTGCAAGGTATACTAGGGCTGAGCGAAATTTTAGAATAAAACACTAATTATTTAAGTTACAGTCACACTGACACTGGTATTTTAATTAGAGAGATAAGTTAATCATAATTAACGAGATTACTATATCCCACAACTCCAGATATCTAAGAAATTGAATTATATTAACATAATCAAAGAGAGGAAAGACAGAGAGACATACCCGGTCTAATTACAATATTAAAAAAAAAATAACAAATAAATTCAGTTGCTCAATTAGGAAAGGTAGGAATATTATTTTCAAAAAACTGCACCTCAACTTGTTAAAAAATGTACGAGTATATATGCTCAAAATTGAGTTCGTAATCCAATACTATTAACTTTGAAATGTGTGACCTGTAATTGGGTAGGTATTTTACAGTAAAAGCCACACGACACCATTATTTTGCGTTATAATAACAAGCAAGTAAAGAAAATAATTGCATGGGCTCGAGCCAATATAATAAGTAGATTAAAATTTAATTAACATAAATTTCAAGAGAAAAATTAAAAATTAAACATTCTTGGGGAGAAATCCATATTTACATTTTTTTTTAAAGAAGTGAGAATATCTTAAAAAAATCGGAAATCTGGCAACAATACGCCACGGGTACATGCATATAAGGATACCTTGCACGATTCAGTAAATCATTCAAGAAGTAGTAGGCCTATAGTAGAAAGATTATTTTATTTATAGATTGATTTCAAAAAGACAAGTTTTCCATCCACAAAATGGTATTCAGAATCCGTGTAGGCGTTCTGAAGTTAGGTACAGTATTTAGTATGATTGATAACCGGTGTGAGTGGATGCCTGATTAGAATACTTAGCCTATTGATACATTTGAAAATAGGATGAGCAGCGAGACTGCAAACTCGTGCAGGTGGGTGGGTGTCGGACGAGCTTACTACGCATACTCTGAACGTTCTGAATCACACTGCTTCCTACGCACCGTCTGCACCCTGCAAATAACGTAGGCCTTTTAAATGTCAACCTTCATTGCTTGTAGGATCAAAACTAAACATTAATATCAGATTAGAAGTCACAAACACATATAATACTGGCAGCTGAATGTGGATAAGTTATTTGACAATTTTAATCTTCCCTAATCCTGGGAAAGGAAGAGAGGTCCCAACCTGACGTAGTGGTGACTTGGATAATGGGAAGGACAATAAATACGCGTATAAGCAGGATAGAAAGAAAAACAAAAATGTTGAAGTTTTAAATGCCGTGAAAGAGAAAAGAAAACTAATAGCGTAAAATTAATGGAAAAAAGAAAGGTAAATTTTCTAACGTGGGTTATGGGTTCGAGTAAGATGGGTTAATTGTGAATTTTTGAAGGAAAAGTGTTGGTTGAGAGAAGGAAGGAAGGAAGGTTGAGATAATTTGTGAGAAGAAGAACAAGTTGGACAATGTGCTGTCGATGATTTGAGCTGCAAGATGTGAGCGCTCAAAATATGGAGGAAATAGGCCTGGGTATAGAAATTTTAGCTCCCTGTAATAAAACGGGCAAGGCCTCTTCAGCAAAAAATGTACCGGTACGTATATAAAAGATCACTAATAATAACTTTCTCTGCAATATTGCTAACACTATTATATTAGCTCAGTTATTTAAAGAACTTTACACAGAGCTTAGTGAGATAAGTATCAAGTCACATAAAAAAAATAGAATAATATCACAAATACTTTAAATAAATCCTTCCTCTTTGATTTAGTTTATGAAAATTCTCCTTGTGCAAAGGGAGATTCATTCCAATAGTACATATGAATTACTCACTAACCTGAACCAATGTATTTTGCATAATTTTTTTTTTAATTTTATAAGTTTGGCTCAAAATTCATGGTCCGAAGTTGAAGAAGAACTTTTGCCGAATCTCATGCCGGGAAACGCTGCCTTTTCTTTGTTGATAACATCCAAAAGAGTAATCAACATTCACTCTGAAGTAAGTTTGGGATTTGGAAATTCTATGATTCTCTGCTAGTTCATCAAAATGAGTTTTTATTTTATACTGACGCTTCTGTAAAAATATAAGTTGTACTGCCTCTTTGTACAGCATTTCCTGTTTCGCATTTTCTTTCTAATTCTTTTCAATCCAGAGTGTAAATTTTGCACCGTCTTGTTCGGGTCCACACTGGCGGATTTGCAGCCCATAGACCCGGGCCTGGGAGGAATATGGAACTGTTTGCAAAGACAGGACCGGCTGTTACACGAAGAGGAAGACAACCGTTTGTAGCCAGCGTTAAACTTGCAGATAATACATAACTTTCGTATTACACAGACATCCGTCAGTTATAATAACTTTGAAGGGAACTCCAATCACAGAAACGTAGTCTGAACGCAAGTTCTACGTGATAATTGAAGAACTGCCATCCAATAAACTAGTAATTAGTGAAAATGACAATGACAGAGACAAATTGTTTAATTAGGTTTGCTGGAAACATCTCAGAAACACTGAACGTTAAAGATGGGCTCCGCCAAGGGGTCGTTAGGACAACCAGCCTTTTTAATATTGCACTAGGAAAAATCCTTAGGCAATTCGAACTGCAAACATAACGTACAACATTCTAAATATCAGTACAAGTTATGCTAATAAATAAATATATATAGACATTTATTCAAATACAATTTATGTATGTGTGTGTGTGTGTTGCAATGAGTAGAAGATGCATATAAATTATTACAGGGATTCAAGGCATATGATAGCATATGCCTTGAAATTTGTATAAGTAAAGACTGCAGGACACTGTATGTTAGTCGATAAGATACATGTTCAAATTGTTAGTTTTAAAAAAAGAAACTGTTAGTGTTGTGAGGTGGTACGAAAAAAAGGGTAGGCGTGTGCGAGAATATCTAATTATTTTAGGGGATAATAAGAAAAACATATTAAATCAAATAACTTTTGTTATAAGTTGAGTTTTGAGATGAGACTTGTACCAGAATACGTCCAAAAATACATATAGAATCTCAGTAATGTTAGTAATTTAAAGAACTGAATACAGGAGTTTTTACTTCCGTATTCCTTAAGGAATGGAAGTATGGTGATGGCAAAAAAAATCGTGTCGAGATTATTGCAGATTCTGATTCTACTACACTCAAAACATGAAAAAAAGTCGTTTTCCGAAAAGTGTCTGTGTGTGTGTCTGTCTGTGTGTCTATGTCTGTAGATTTTTTTTTCTATGGCAAACGATAACTGCCGCAAATTCAAACAGAATCAAATAATTTTTTGCATACAGCCCTGATTTGTAGAGTACTCACGACCTATTGTTTTTGGTGAATATCGGTTGAGGGAAAGGGGTAGTTTACCTGCAACGGTTTTTTTTATCAAGGGAAATTTTTTTTTTTTTTGGCAAACGATAACAGCCGCAATTTCAAACAGAATTAAATAATGTTTCGTATACAGCCCTAAATTGTAGAGTTTTCAAGACTTATTGTTTTTGGTGAAGATCGGTTAAGGGAAAGGGGTAGTTTACCTGCAACGTTTTATGTTTTAATAAGGGTATTTCCTATGGCAAACGATAACAGCCGCAAATTCAAACAGAATCAAACGATTATTTGCATACAGCCCTAAATTGTAGAGTTCTCAAGACCTATTGTTTTTGGTGAAGATCGGTTAAGGAGAAGGGGTAGTTTACCTGCAACGTTTTTTTATCAAGCGTATTTTCTATGGCAAACGATAACAGCCGCAAATTCAAACAGAATCAAATAATTTTTTGCATACGTCCCTGAATTGTAGAGATCTCAAGGGCTTTCGATTTTGGTGAAGATCGGTTAAGGGGAAGGGGTAGTTTACCTGCAACCTTTTACGTTTTAACAAGAGTAAAGTACTTGAAAATTTATTTAAACTTTTTGAAACAATGGTAATTGTTAAAAATAAAATAATTTTGTTGCCAGGCAATAAAATTAAAATTTTTTCATTTTAATGTAATATAATATTTTTCATTTAATACGGCAATAAAAAGGCAGGTAAGACACACACACACACACACACACAATTCACGTTATTTCTGGCCTCACTCATGTTTATTTTCTTACGTTTGCACGCTTTTTAAATGGAAAGTGCTGAAACCCACACCAACATAACGCGTGCAAGCCGAAAAAATGGACATCAATTTGCTTACTGGCGAAGCTAGTAGTTAATGAATGGGTAGGCAAAAATCTTATCTTAAATTTTTTTTAGGAATCACTAAAATGACGGTGGGTCAAATCGGACGCTGATGTAGAGTTTGCTGTAACCGAATGGTTCCACAAACAGCCGTAAGAATTTTACTAGCAGGGAATCTACAGGTTAGCGCAACAGTGGAACTCATGTCTTAATGTTATTGGAGACTTCTTTTAAAATCGTTGAATAAAAAATGCTTTACAGCTCTATACGTGTGTCTATTGAACAATCCTTGTATTAGTCATACACAATAATACAACTGATTGACCTTCAAATTTTTAAACTTGATTAGTTTCTATATATACTGTATGTTTAATGTTACAAATAATTCAAATAACAATCTTGATCATCTGTTAGTTCAGCGGAATAACAGTGACACTTTTAATAACCGCATAAAATAAACACTTAGAAACAACACAGGCGCTTTAACTTAACTGTTTGGACCACAGAAGTGAGGCATGCCTCAACGATCTATGTGTACAGCGCGGGACAATCCCCCCTCCCTACACTTCCCTATCACACCACTACATTGCTTACATACGATGTATACAAAAAACGCTGAGGCAAGTTCAGGTTGCCTCATTCGCTTTAAACGAACTATGCCGAATCTCACCTGTCACCATCTAGCGGTCGCTCAATAAAGCACGTTTCGGTTTAATAAATTTGACAGTCGCAGTAACAATGTATAATCTTTACGTTATGTAGTTCATACGTATTTATAATTTTTATTCTACAGAATTTTTTAGGGTAGGCATTGCCTCCATGTAACTTCGCCACTGATATATATGTGTACAACGTTATCGGCAACAAAGAAGTAGTTTTTGTTAAAATTCCTTCCCGGGATATTTGGCCGTAGTCCAATGTTTTCTACAAAACCAGACATTTCGGCAATGCCATCGACTTCCATCATCAGTGAAAATCGAGTGCGATAACGTGAGGTGGTATACGTTAGTGACCACAGTACTGTGGTTAAGGCTGAAGCAGTAAGTAGAAAGAAGTAGTTTCTATGGTAATATTTCATTTCGAAAATGATTTTAAATATAAATCTTAGAATATGGAAGTCATGTATGGTTCTCCATACCGATTTTTTAACAAAGGAAGCTTCATGGCCCTTTAGATAAGTAGTAAAATTATACTGGATTTTTGGACAGGCCATGATTGCTTTCAAACAATCCTATGCAACAATAATTTTATCTTGGCTTCAGTAGCAGAGAAGAGTTACAAATTAACCAATCAGCGCAAAGAAATAGGGCAAAATTTCATTTGAATTGTAATTTCTTAATCAGATTGATCACTGTTGCACACCACTATATAAAAATTATCCCGATTAGCACTTTCAAGCTTCACAGCCCATCGTCAGATCGGAATAGACAGGAAATATGTGAAAACAAACCGTTCACCCCTCTCCCCCACCCTGCTCACACACAACAAGCTATAATATAAATGACCCTTCCCCACCCCCTAAACCCTGTCCCACCATCTGTACAGTTACATATTTTTCTAGCAAATTCCTTGTGTTTCAATGTTGTGTGTGTGTGTGTGTGTGTGTGTGTGTGTGTGTGTGTGTGTGTGTGTGTGTGTGTGTGTGTGTGTGTGTGTGTGTGTGTGTGTGTGTGTGTGTGTGTGTGTGCATCCTTTTAAACTTACCCTCTTCCTCTCCACACACGTGGGTCAGTCACACACCCTTATTTTAAAACATCCAATTAGTACTATGCAATATAATTCTTAATCTTATCTATCTGTCCTCTATTATTTATTTCTTAATCATGTTATAAAATATTTCTTCATTATCAAATTTAATTTTAATATTAAATTTTAATAGAGGACAGATAGATAAGATTAAGAATTATATTGCATAGTACTAATTGGATGTTTTAAAATAAGGGTGTGCGACTGACCCAAGAGTGTGGAGAGGATAAGTTTAAAAGGATGCACACACACACACACACACACACACACACACACACACACACACACACACACACACACACACACACACACACACACACACACACACACACACACACACACACACACACACACACACACACACACACACACACAACACTGAAACACAAGGAATTTGCTAGAAAAATATGTAACTGTACAGATGGTGGGACAGGGTTTAGGGGGTGGGGAAGGGTCATTTATATTATAGCTTGTTGTGTGTGAGCTGGGTGGGGGAGAGGGGTGAAGGGTTTGTTTTCACATATTTCCTGTCTATTCCGATCTGACGATGGGCGGTGAAGCTTGAAAGCGCTAATCGGGATAATTTTTATATAGTGGTGTGCAACAGTGATCATTCTGATTGTGATTTCAACCACTAACACAAATTTCTTCATTAAATGTAATTTCTTGTCAGACAGACAGTCTCTCTCTAAACTTGAAATTGGTGTGGGCGTATTGTATTAGTTTAGGCGCTAGGTTTACTAAGGCGTTACGAACACAAATTAGAAATTTCGCTAGTTATTGATATCGTAAATTTTAAATAGTGCTAATTTGGGAAAGTGGAAAATGTCCGATTAGGGATTAAAGATATTTGAAGTCTGCTGGATGTATGTATATAAGTACAGTACACCAAATTTTCAGTAAAAATAAAATAGCTGTGAAAAAATTAATTAACTGCAATTTATAGAATTGTTTAAAACCCGAGAACGACCCTGAACGCTGGACACCGGAAAGAACTCACATCGGTATGCAGAGTGAATCAACCCATCTGTATCCAGAGTGAAGCAAGTGAAGCAACCTGCACCTGTATCCACAGTGAACGACCCACATCTGTATTCAGACTGGATCATCAACATCTCGGAGATCTACATTCGTCATTAAAAGGGAAGTGACTTTATTTTTCGTTACAAACTTTAATAAACTTATAACGTAAAGAAACAAAAGGACTTGCAAAAAAGATTTCATGTATTGGATTATAAGAGATAAAAATTATTTTAATTTGTATTTTGGTCAACCGAGACAGTGTAAAATTAGTTTGTTCTTTTACACAAACGGTATTAAAATCAAAATAGTGCAATTTGCAGTAAATTATTAACAAATCCAACACATTCCAATACACGATTTACCGTTTACCAACTATTTATTCTGTGCGACACCTGTACATCGAAATTTATATATATAAATTAGGTAATGGTGACGATCTGCTAGAGAAGTGGAAGGAATTATTCCTGCCGATTGATGACGCCTGTAAGCAACGCCTGTAAGGTTTTATATAAACCAGTTCACTAAAACCAAATACATGAAGGCAGGAAAAGCTTGCACATCGACTACATCAACGCTACTATCTATTGCTTTGACTTTGACAGGGTAGAAAATCGTTTACTTATTTGAGATCCTTTGTAACCTGAGACAGCGGTGTTCCGAACCAAATTCGAGCATGACACATAACAGCAAATAGGGCTTACTATGGTCTTTTAAATGTAATTAGAAGTAGACTTTTAATTAGGAATGTACAGAACCCTGGAAAGACTCATATTAACTTACGCTTCCAAAACCTGATCAGTCAGAAAGGGATCAGCACGAGATAAACGTGTTTGAAAGAAGGAAGTTTAGAAGAATTCTGGGAACTACATTTGAGAAATGTCTATGACAAGGGCGGTTTCATCGTGAACTAAATGAGACATTCCAACTTTGTCGTGTTTCCTTGCTGAACTGCTACTTGCCATGTTCCGGGTGAGGCCTTTCAGGTGAAAATGGCGGAAACACTGAAAGGCTTCGCCCGGAACATGACAGGTAGCAGTTTAGCAAGGAAACACGACAAAGTTGGAGTTACAGAGACTGCAAATTCTAATAACAAGATGAGTAAATGAGACATATTAAAGGTAATCGACAACTGAGTTAATTAAATCAATGGAGCTCGATGCAACAGACCGAGTCAGAAACGAAATCACGAAGGGCATCCAGGAGTTCGAAAGAAAACCGCAGATACAAATTAAGGTTGATACATGCGGATGAAGACGACCTGATGGAGTGAGGTCCGATGGAACCGTGGTCCATAAGCGATGTTTCGCGTAAAAACGTTAGAATTCAAGCAGAAGAACAGATTTTATTTACAAATTAATCCCAATAAGACTGTTTTCCATCCGCTAAGTGATACTCAGAAGTCGTGTAGGCGTACCCAAGACGGGTTCAGTGTTTTATTATGATTGATAACACTGTGCATTAAGCGGTGGAGTGGAGTGGATGTTTGATGTGAATACAGCGAAGCTGAAAACTTGTGCAATGTGGGCGTCAGAGAAGTTAACTTATCACGTAGTCTGAACGTTCGGCTGTCTGGTTCCGCGCTGAGCAAAATTTTAGAATAAAACACTAATTATTTAAGTTACAGTCACACTGACACTGGTATTTTAATTAGAGAGATAAGTTAATCATAATTAACGAGATTACTATATCCCACAACTCCAGATATCTAAGAAATTGAATTATATTAACATAATCAAAGAGAGGAAAGACAGAGAGACATACCTGGTCTAATTACAAATTGACGCCGGCAACGTTGGGGCTGAAAGAACGAGAAACCCGCAAGACGTGGGATAATTACAAATTGGTGCTCACAACAGTGGGGCTTTAGAAGATATTGATAAGGAACAAATACGTGAAATTACAAATTGGCTTCCATCGCGGGGCTCGAACGAGACGCACGTACTCGTGTAATATATCTTTATGTGGGGGGTGTTGTAATTTTATATTTAATAAATTCGTACAGTATCGTCCTTCTGACAGAGACGAAAAACCCCACTGTCGTGATCGTCACTTTGTAACGAAAATGTTTACGTGGGTTGTAAAAATTAATAATTAGTGTTTTGCCTCCTCTTGATCGAGTGGTCATTGCGAGTTATTTGTTCTCGACTCCTTCCGTTTTCTTCAGTACTCCGGCTCCTCGGTCTCCTATAACTACGTCTCCCGTCGTTTCTACCTTCTGCATTTACATAGTTTACCCGTCACCTGTATGTTTGATTCGGTATTGGACGGTAGCGCAATGATTTTATTTTCTAGGTTGGCTAATCTGATTTATATCGCGCATCAATTTTCGCGTGGTTGTACCTTGCACAGTGCTTAGCTAGCTATCTCGGCGTTCGGTTCGCCGAATCCTTCGCTGTCAATCAGTGTCGACATTAAATGTAGGCTTTAGGCCTTTGTGTTCTCGAATATGGCCGACTAGGCCCTCTTCATGATTAGCTAAATTCATACTAATTCGCAACATGCAGTATTAGCCAGCCTCATTCAAATTTACAGCTGTAATGTAATTATTCAAAATATTAAAATTATTCGTATACAGTTCACTTCTTGTTATTTCTTAATGCAGAATTAATTCATTTTACACATCATCTCAATCAATATGGAAGACCAGCCAACAGAATATTTAATTCAAGAAGCATACATTTAGCCCACTTGGGCCCAATTAATTAACACTTCCTGTCCACGCTTGTGGAACATTATTGCATTCAACAGTTTCGGTCCACTTGGACCGGGACTAATCATTTTTTGGTCACTCCGGACCTGGATTTCCATTTAATATCTTTATATCTGTTTCTGGCCATCACGGGCGGATTAGCGCGTCAGCTAATGCGACCGTGGCGTGATTTGCGTCGCCATTTCGCTCGTCATCTTCGGACAACGTAATAGCAAGTTCCTGCCGGCTGCAGTGCTTCAAAGTGGTCATCTCTGCCAGCTGTTCACCATCGTCACCAAGGAGCCGACGCTGTGGGACGTCGCCAACCAGGTACCACCAGCAACAGTAAAAAGGTGCGTAAAAAATGTCTGAAGAAGGCCTCAAGGTGCTGACCAGAAAGAGAGGCGGATTAAAGTCCGCGATAGTGCGGATACAATCCGCGGTAAATTCGTTTGATATTAATTTAAGCACAAAACATTTTCTGACTGTAAGGTTAGAAAGTCTTAAGAGCTTAGCCTCGAAGTACGACGAGGTACAGTCTGAGATAGAGCTTATCAGTAAAGACACGAGCGCTGCTCAGGCAGACCGAGTCGAGGTTGAGGAAATGATATACTCAACTGAGGCAAACATTTTACAACTTCTTGACACTTTTAATACTCAGACTGTGCCTCCTGTACTATCGACGCCTATGCATTTAAAGCCGATAAGTTTGCCCTGCTTCTCAGGCAACATACTTGAGTGGCAACACTTCTATTCAATTTTCAATGATCTAGTGCATTCAAGATCCGACTTAACACCAGTACAGAAACTGCATTATTTGCATTCCTCGGTGAAGTGTGAACCATTAGACTTAATTAAATCATTACCCATTTGTCAAGAAAATTATGTAATAGCGTTGAACTTGCTGTCCGAGAGGTATAATAATCCATTTATGTTAGCCAAATATTATGTACAAAACCTACTTCAGGTTAAGTCCACAATAAAGGACTCAGTCCAAAGCTTGGCGGAGTTTACGAATACAATAACGTCTTCCGTTAATTCACTGGCGGCAATGAAGCTGTCCGTGAATTCATTTGAATTTATTACCATACAGTTGCTCTCCACCAAACTTGACCCTATTACTTTAAAACTTTGGAAGGAGTCAATAGACCCTGACAACTTGCCCAGCTTTCAAGACTTTACGCATTTTTTAAACTTACGCAGACAGCTTTTAGAAAATACAATGCCTATTGAATCCGGACAGCAATTCAACAAACCTAGCGTAAAACCAAACAATAAATTTGAGAAATATAGCTTAAGAAATACTGCTGGCAGCAATACCTTTAAGAGTTATCACGCAGCGGCAAGGCATTATTTATGCGTGTGTTGTAAATCTGACCACCCGCTTTACATGTGTAACAATTTTCGTATATTAAGTGCCGCTGAGCGGGGGCAATTGGTTGCAAATCATAAATGCTGTATTAACTGCCTTAGAGCAGGTCATTTGATAACAAATTGTAAAAGTAAACAGGTCTGTAAAATTTGTTCAAAGGGTCACCACACCTTGCTGCACGCTAATTACGTGCCGAAATCACCAGCTGCCAGCAGCAATTATTGCTCATTTAAATTACAGTGTAAAAACAATGTTCTTTTATCCACAGCGGTTGTATATGTCGTTGATCAGGCTGGCAACAGGCATGAAGCTCGGGCTCTCCTAGACGCCGGTTCCCAGATCAATTTTTGTACGAAATCATTTGCGAAAAGGTTGCACCTTAAACTAACCCGATCTAATATTCCAATTACAGGAATAAACAATACAGCGTGTTGCGCTACTGACATTGCTTCTATGCGTATTATTTCTCGCTATCAGAGACATAGTTTCGAGGCCAAATGTGCCGTCCTATCTAACTTAACTCATAATCTGCCTTCAATCTCGTTTGACATCAACCGGTTCCACATTCCAAACAAAATTTTTCTCGCCGACCCAGATTTTAATATATCTTCACAGATCGACATACTATTAGGGGCACAATTTTATCTGGATTTAATATTAGCCAATAAATACACACGCGGACCCAACTTCCCTATCATTCAGGAAACAAAACTGGGTTACATTCTGGCCGGCAATCTGCCCAAACACTGCCACACCCAGGGTCCTGCGGTTTCGTTCCTGGCAAGGAACAATGACAGTCAAATTCTGCAATCTCTCGAGAGATTTTGGGAGGCAGAAACAATCCCTGGCGATACCCCTGACGGCGAGTCGGCTTGCGAAGAGCATTTTGTGCGCTCTACTCAGCGCAACCACGAGGGTAGATTTATAGTGTCGCTCCCATTCAAGTCTGATAATCCCCACTTGGGGGAATCTTACACAAGTGCCGAATCAAGATTTTTAAGCTTGGAGCGTCGATTCAGGCGCGATGCCAAGCTCGCTCGCGACTACGCGGACTTTATCAGGGAATATATGGATCTTGGGCACATGACACTCATCGATCATGGCGCTATCAATTCAGGAGCGTCAAATATTTACTATTTGCCTCACCATGCCGTGTTTAAACATTCTAGCTTGACCACAAAACTGCGCGTTGTTTTTGATGGTTCGTCCAAGACTACTAATGGTCTTTCGTTAAATGACATATTATTAGTAGGCCCCAATGTTCAGCAGGATCTCTTCTCTATTCTGTTGCGTTTTCGCATACATAAGTATGTCCTGATTGCCGACATCGAAAAAATGTATCGTCAGATTCGCGTAGCTGAAGGAGTGTCACTATCAACGCATTTTGTGGCGTGACTCTCCCCTCGAACCACTTAAGCATTTCGCGCTGCAAACAGTAACCTACGGCACGGCTAGCGCCTCCTTTTTGGCCACTCGGTGCCTTCTACAAATTGCTAGAGACAATCAAACTTCCTTTCCCCAAGCGGCTTTAGCCATAACTAACGATTTTTATGTCGACGATCTACTTACCGGTTCGGACACTATCCCCGATCTAACCAAGCTGAAATCCGACCTAGGTGCGTTACTTGCTCAATATGGTTTCACGTTGCACAAATGGGCATCAAATGAACCCACAGCGGTCGCAAATCATCACAACTTTTCACGACCCCTAAATAAACAGGACAATGTGCGTACCCTGGGCATTCTTTGGAACAACACTGCCGATTCATTTTTGTTTGATGTTAAACTATCTCCGGTTGACCATAGCATATCCAAGAGAAAGATTCTTTCAATTATCGCCGGAATATATGATCCGCTGGGTTTAATGGGACCAGTTGTCTTTTTGTGTAAACACTTTATGCAGCGTCTTTGGCTTTGTAAGCTTGGGTGGGATGAACCGATTTCCGGTCAGTCACTTTCGGATTGGCATTCTTTGTGTAACAAATTGAGTCTGATTGGTAAAATAGTAGTCCCGCGATCTATTCGTTGCAACCGTGAGGCGGTTACGGTTCAGTTGCATGGGTTTTCGGATGCCTCGGAGAAAGGGTTCGGCTGTTGTATATATATCCGAGTCATTTATCAGGATTCTACTGCTTCCTGTCGTCTCTTGTGTTCC
Source organism: Magicicada septendecula (assembly GCA_034769895.1). NCBI lineage: Eukaryota > Metazoa > Arthropoda > Insecta > Hemiptera > Cicadidae > Magicicada > Magicicada septendecula. Next base: position 834,214,429 of record CM068368.1, read on the forward strand.
AAATCTCGCGTGGCTCCCCTACGCCAAGTGTCATTACCTCGTATCGAGCTCTGCGCTTGTTTGTTATTATCGCGACTCGTATCTAAGGTTATTCCTGCTCTTTATTCGTTTATTGATAATGTACATTTGTATTCTGATTCTATGGTGGCTCTTTACTGGATTCATGCGCAGTCTACGCGTTGGAAGACATACGTCGCTAATCGGGTTGCTGAAATTCAGCGTCGCACGCAAGCTTATACCTGGCATCACATTGATTCGCGACGCAATCCTGCTGATATTATATCTAGGGGGTGTTTCCCTGACGTTTTGCGCGATTGCTCGCTTTGGTGGCACGGTCCTAGCTGTCTGTCTCAATCGTCAGAGTCTAATCCTGTCCCATCCTTCGTACCGGCCACTCCATCGTCTTCGGAAGTCACCGCGGAAGAGAAAACTGCACACAACCGGTCTCTAATGTCTACCCTGGCTGTTGACTTATCGTTGGACTTTTCCTCGTTGCACCGGCTGACACGTGTATACGCTTACTGTTTTCGTTTCATCAGAAATATTAGGCACTCATGTGCGGACAAACTTTCGGGCGGTCTGACCCCTGTAGAAATTCATCAGTCTCTCAATTTCTTCATAAAACAATCTCAGTCGATCCACTTCGCAGCCGAAATTAATTGTCTTCGGAACGGATCTTCTGTTTCCATTAGGAGCAAGTTGGCTTCTCTCGACCCGTTTCTTGACGACTCTGGAGTGATACGCGTGGGCGGACGTTTGCAGCATTCCCAGTTACCTTACGATTCGAGACATCCTATCGTATTACCCCCATCGGCGCATATTACACGCCTTATCATCGAACGTGAACACATTCGTTTACTTCACGCTGGTGCTCAGCTCGTGCATCATTCACTGCGTCAACGTTGGTGGATTGTTAATGCCCGGCTAGTCATCCGTTCCATTATTCGTAAGTGTCTCAAGTGTATCAGGTTTAGTGCCACACAGCAGGTCCAGAGACTTGGCATTTTGCCATCCCCTAGAGTCACTCCTTCAAGGCCGTTTCTATTTTGCGCGGTTGATTATGGTGGTCCCTTCATGATTCGTCATGGCGGGCAGAGGTCTAGAACCTTTACTAAGGCATACGTATCTCTGTTTGTTTGCTTAGCAACTAGGGCTATTCACCTGGAATTGGTGTCCGACCTTACTGCCAGCGCATTTGTAGCTGCTTTACGTCGTTTTATGGCACGTCGGGGTATACCTAGTCAGCTGTACTCAGACAACGGCACGAACTTCAGGAAGGCCCGCACCATCTTACATGACATTTACAACTTTTGGCACAATAAGAGTGCCATCACCTCGATTAAGTCATTCACCTCCTCTCAGGGGATATCATGGTCATTTATTCCGCCCTCCTCACCTCACTTCGGTGGCCTTTGGGAGAGCGGCATAAAGAGTCTGAAATTTCATCTGCGGCGCGTGGTAGGCAAATCTATACTAAACTTCGAAGAATTCACGATCGTTTTGTCTCAGATAGAGGCATGTCTGAACTCTCGACCTTTATTTGCTATTTCTTCGGATGTTAACGACCCGGTGCCACTTACACCTGGCCATTTTTTGATTTGCGCGCCCCTAACTGCGATTCCTGACCCAGACCTTTCTCACGTTCCTGTTTCTCGTCTTGGTCGTTGGCAACTACTTCAGAGGTTTGTCCGGGACATTTGGAAGGCGTGGTCTCGCGATTATTTGCACCAGCTGCAACAGCGTCACAAGTGGAAGTTTGCCAAAGATAATGTTTCCATTGGTGACTTAGCTTTGCTTATTGAGGATAACTTGCCTCCATTAGCCTGGAAATTTGGCGTGATCATCGCCACATTTCCCGGCCCAGATAACTTGGTTCGCGTCGTAGACATTCGCACGCCTACGGGTGTTTTGCGGAGACCAATACATAAATTATGTCTGTTGCCAGCGCGAGACGAGATTTGACATTATGATTATAGCACAATGCTGTTTTATTCAGCCATTGGCTTATTATTTGTTACGACCATTTGGTCAACGTAATTGTGATGAATTGTCACAATATTTTTGTCAATTTTGCGTCGTGGCACGCTTCTAATTATCACAGTTCTGTGGTATCTTGATATTTGTATTGTATGTTAATTTTTGTGGCATACTATGTTTCACATTTTCATTGATGTTATGGGGTGTATTCCATGTCTTTGGGTGGTCTTATTTATGAAATGTTATTACATAATATTCGCATGTTTTGCCGTTAAGTAACCATGCATTCATTTCTTTATATTGTTGCTGATAAATGTGTTCTATTCTGTGAATGTCTTTAAATTGTTAAATTGTTTCTGTAATTTCAGTATTGTATTGTTCTTTGACATTGCAATTATTTATCTTGTAATTATTCAAATTATTGTTGTTGTATTCACATAAATTGTGTCTATGTAAAAACTATTGTAAGGGTCTGCCGTATGTAACTGCCTCGTATAATTTATTCATATTGTATTTTATATTTTATTCATTTTGTAAGTAAGCATGCACAATTCTTTATTTAAAATTATGACATACATGTCATAGCTGGGCTGCATTCAGCATCTGGTTTGCTCATACATTGTTACATATTGTAAATTCCTGAAACTTCAGGAATAGCATGTCTAGGTCAATACATGCCGCCCTGCTGAATATACAATAGAACATGCAACTACAACATGTTCAACAACAATTTTGTTCATGATGAACCTCCGTTCATGCATTAAACATTGTATAATTATGTATTTTTCTTTCATGTTTTATAATGTTACATACTGCACACACTTGTGTCAGAAATATTGTTAACCAGACTTAGTCGTATATGAAACAGCTGTTCGCCAACCTTGGCCTACAATCGCCTGTCTACAGGCTTATCTTATGCATGCTTATCTCTAAACTAGCGGCAGACTGCCGTTATCTAATCTCAACTCAAGGTTCAACTTAGCCTTGAAGCTAACCATCGTTAGTAAGAACTGCACTCTTTTAAATTAAATTGTAAATGTATTCTAATTTATTAAAAAATGTATTAAAAAATCTTTTTGATTTTTGACGGGCAGCTTATGGACGGTAGCGCAATGATTTTATTTTCTAGGTTGGCTAATCTGATTTATATCGCGCATCAATTTTCGCGTGGTTGTACCTTGCACAGTGCTTAGCTAGCTATCTCGGCGTTCGGTTCGCCGAATCCTTCGCTGTCAATCAGTGTCGACATTAAATGTAGGCTTTAGGCCTTTGTATTCTCGAATATGGCCGACTAGGCCCACTTCATGATTAGCTAAATTCATACTAATTCGCAACATGCAGTATTAGCCAGCCTCATTCAAATTTACAGCTGTAATGTAATTATTCAAAATATTAAAATTATTCGTATACAGTTCACTTCTTGTTATTTCTTAATGCAGAATTAATTCATTTTACACATCATCTCAATCAATATGGAAGACCAGCCAACAGAATATTTAATTCAAGAAGCATACATTTAGCCCACTTGGGCCCAATTAATTAACACTTCCTGTCCACGCTTGTGGAACATTATTTCATTCAACAGTTTCGGTCCACTTGGACCGGGACTAATCAGGTATCGATTGGTTATTATTGTGGTATTGGTTATTGGGTCTGTTATAACCACCTCCATTTTGGTTATTTCCCCTGTTGTAAGGATGGTTTGCATTGTTATTGTTGTTGGGGTAATTCTGGTTATAGTTTCTCGGGTAATTGTTGTTGTTATTATGGTTATTAAACCCTCGATAATTATTGGGGTTGGCTGGCGGATGATTGGCCGGGGTGTGGTTTCCTTGCGGCTCACTTGGTTGATTTCGGTTATCATAATTCCTGTAGTTTGGTGTGTTCTTCTGTCTGTTCGAGACATAATGTTTCTCCCGCTCATACTCTCCCAATAATGCGGCCATCTCTTGTATAGTCTTGATTCGTCCACTTAAACGGCTTTTTGTGATTTCCCCGTCGTAGTGGTATGCCAATTGCGTCACTAGGCACTCTTCAGGGATGTTAGGTTCGAGGTTCCTCGCTATGCTTACCTTACCTAAAAAGTAAGCGGTTGGGGACTGTCCTAGGTAAGGGTCGAATCGGCCGTTGCTTATGTTATTTCTCACCACGTGCTGAGTCGCCTCCGACCAGTACTTGTCCTTAAATAATTTTTTAAATTCACTAAAATTATTTATATCTGGTCTCACTGCCGTCCACCAATTGTCATGGACTTCTTTGAACATGTCATCTATCATGCTCTTGATTATTGTCCACCGTGTCTCTCTGGTTCGGGCTAAGTTCTCCTCTACTCGTTCTGTAAACTCAATTGGGTTGCGTTTATAATTTTTAAAATTTATCGTCTCTCTATTTTCGCTACATGGTATATGTGAGGTCAAGATTGGTCGATCCTTCAGTGCATTGATCTCTTCCTGTAGGCGTAGTTCTCTTGCCCTAAATTCAGCTATTTTCCCTTCTTGGGCGGTTGTGGTGTCCTTCACTTCGCTCACTGATGCATCCAATCTGCTATAGTTCTCTTCTACTCTGGTCTGTATTTGTTCTAGTTTGTTGTTGGTTTCTTTTTGGAGTCCTTCAACCCTCCTTTTACCTTCGCCTTCAACTTCATTCACCTTGATCAAAATTTCTTCTCGGACTTGCATCACTACTTCGCTGGTTTTCTCTACCTTCTCTTCCGTTTCGATTACAGTTTGTTTCAGTTCTTCTCTGTACTCCGTCAACTGTTGTTGTAATGTATCCTGGTTATATTCAATTTTGTCGTTCAGCGTTTCAATGTCCTCCTTCATGAGTCTCAAGGTTTCGCTGGTTTTCTCATTACTCTTTTCTATTTTTTCTCCTATTAGCTTATTCTCCTCCTTCATTTTCCGTTCTAAAGTTTCGATATTCTTTTTGTTACTCTCTTCATTCCTGTCGAATTTTTCGTTCAAGGACTCAAACTTCTTATTCAATTCCTCGTTATTTTTGTCCATTTTTTCGTCCTGTTTCTTGAAATTATCTTCAAACTTCTTGTCCAATTTTTCATCCATTGTTTTACTGAAATCGCCCATTAGCCTTACCATGACCTGTAAGGTCAGGTTCCCCGGTGGTGCGGGTTTACCTATTTCCATAGGGGTTAATAATTCTTCTACATCTTCCACCGAAGTTATTTCCTTTTCTTCCATTCTGGGACCTTTCTCGATCTCCTTTTCTAATCTCCTTGCTTCCTCTTCCGCCTCCTTTTCGCGTATCATCGTCTGGTATCTCGTACCGTGCTTTGCCGGTTCCATTTCTGTAGTCGCCGCCAGAATCTGAAAAGTTTAAAGGTATGTTTCCTTAACTATTCTAGCCCTACTAGTTGGCGCGCCACTTTGTAATATCGTCGTTGTATGTGGGGGTGTTGTAATTTTGTATTTAATAAATTCGTACAGTATCGTCCTTCTGACAGAGACGAAAAACCCCACTGTCATGATCGTCACTTTGTAACGAAAATGTTTACGTGGGTTGTAAGAATTAATAATTAGTGTTATTTGTGTGTAATAAGTCAAATTGTATCTGCTCTTACCATTTATGGGTAAACCGTATTTCTCTCCGTTCGATTCAAATGTTGCCGCCTCGCCACCTGATTGGCGCACGCCTTTCTGCAGTGTCGATTTGGCTAACGTCTTGCTTTGACGCTTTCACTTCAATAAACTCTTAGTTATTATTGTAAATTAATTGAATCAAACATACAGTGTTGCAGATTGAGAACATTTATTGACACTTTAGAAGATTTCAATTACCTTATGGTACATCAAATTTATTTTTTGCACCGGCTATTACACTTGTTCAGTTGGTACTTGCTCAGTTACAGTGTTTGTACACAAAACCGTCTCGTCGGTTAACGTTAGTTTACGATTAAAATGTTTTTTTCTCAGGGGTGTTAATAAGTCCTTTCGGCTACAGAAATATTTACTTACGGCTAAGACACACAAATTTATAACAATCCTTAATACTAGTTACACAAAAAAATTAATATCTTATCCTATTCAAGTAAGTAATTACCAATGAAACTTAGTAAAATTTTGGGTTAGGTTTCGTCCATTAGAAAGGTTTGTTAATTATTTATTATATTTTGCTTTTAATAATTATTACCTGATTAAAGTTTAAATAGTGATTTTAACAATGCATTTAGTTCTAAATCGGAATAGTGATCAGGAAGTGAAATAGTTATTTATTAATTTTGACCAAAAAATTTTGAATTCGATAATGGGATTATGTTTATACTCATCGATTTTCCGCTGAAGATCCTGCGATGTCGTCTTCTTCTTCCGGGTAGATCCTACGATGCCGTCTTCTTCTATTCTTCAGAATTCTATCTATCTCGTCCCGACGGTTTTCCTCGCAGACTCCGGCCTCGCACTCTTCCTGTGATCGTCCGTCTTCTTCAGTTGATATATGTCCCGATGATCTTCCTTCGGGATCCGTCGTCGTCTCTTCTTTGCTGCGTCTTCCCGGCTTCCTCGGATAATTATGGTTTGTTGGCGATATTTTTACTAAACAAAATCTTATTCAGGATTCCCTGGGCTGTTGTTATGATCTTCCTTTGGTTTAATTTACGTTAAAATTCACTTTAGTAATAAAATTTTAGTGTGACAGCTACTCGATCCACTCTCGGTGTCGGTCAATAATACAATAACGAAAATCTAACGGTTTTTTGGCAATAAATTTCTGGTTGCTATGGTTACCTAAATAAATTATGCTAATTCTCATTGGTCATTAACTTAAGTCATTGTTATGTTTTAACGTCTTTTTTAGTCTAATTTTACCAAAATATCTTCAAATGAAGATTTCTATCTTATATTAATAGCTAGAGTTATTACATGAGTACCATTCTTCATAATTTTTCATAAGGGTCATTTTGACATCCCTCATGCCCACTTTTGAATAGCTAATTACATTTTTATTATTTTTCATATTTATATTTTACATATATTTTATTCAAAATTGGTTGTTATTCATATATTTTGGTATTAGGAATACTCACTTAATTTGTTTAACCATTTGGTATACTCTGCTTCAATTTTGGACTTCAATTATTATTTGTTCTCAAATCTACTAAATTTTTATTTAACAGTTAGGCCTAGAGCCTAGATTTTATTCTACTCCCATCTAACATTTCTTAATAACATATTACCTTTATATTTGGTAATTCTAGTACAATTTTATAAACAAAACAAGCAATAAACATCAGTGTTCCTAACTCCACCTCTTATTATAAAAATATTCCTTGCCAGGTTCAAGCCTGAAATTAAACTTCTAACTAGTTTTCTGTTTTTTACTATTATCTTGCTTATCTTATAATTTACTACATTCTATGGTTTTTTGAACAATAACAAAACTCTTATAATACTACTGTTAAACTGTACCTTACACGATATGTCTTACTTACTAATCCCTTCACTTAAATACAGTGTCTGTCCTTCTTATTTTACTATTCATTCTAATAACTTAATTTTTACCTTATTTTATAATTCTTACTTCCTATTACCTAAATTCATAATAGCACAATCAGTTTAATCTTACTTGCTAACATAAAGTTTATCAAAGATTGTTTAGCTATTTTATTATAGTCTGCTTATAAAATACTTTATTCTGCACACCCACTGCACTTTTCCCTTCATAGGTTTCTTTATTTATTATCACTATCACTTTTTTTTCATTACATGCTATACCTAGCATTTCACCACTTATTTATTTTTATACACATTTTTAATTCACTCACTTATTTATTCACACGGTTTGTCCGATTATTTTGATATCACTGTGTGATTATGGGTCATGAATAACTAGTTTACTTTCAAATCACTCTGATCACTTTTGGTTATTACTTAATTATTGCTTTTGTTTGGCTCAAAGCATCTTTTATTGGCTTTGACTATTATTATCACTATTAATTTGGGTATGGTTAGTTTCTAACTCCCTACCTTATATTATAAGTACATTCCTTTATCAATAAAATATACATGACATTATTATTTTCCATTAACCTTATTACCCTAGGTAAATCTCATCTACACTACAATTACATCAGTTCATTTGTTAAGCTACAGAATAATGGTCATTATTTGGGATTATTTAATTACACTTAGGTCTCAACTGCTTCTTCATTGTTTCGTGGTTCCTTTGGTATTTATCCGATCTATTGTGTCAGGTCATTGTCACGTTAACAGTCATTTGTCATTTGGGTTACTGGGTTATTGATCGCTGAGTTTATAAGTTTTTGCCTCTTATTCTTATCTTCAGCTTTTTATTTTTATAGTTAAATATCATTGGATCTTCACTACCTTATGTCATGTTACAATATATATATATATATAAATATATATATTGTAACGTAACATAGTTGAGGTTCCCCAACGTTACATAAAAAAATTGAATGAAATATGGTCAAGGACCATACCCTGACTTAAGGTTGTTCAATAGTTCATGTGTTTGAGAAGTACCTCAAGTAAAAAGGGGTCAATGACTAATATTAAATGTAAAAGAGCCAGACCAATGAATGATTGGATGTAATGAAATGTTTGTTTTGTACTGTGACATGTTAAGGTCTACAGAGTATTTATATTGTATGTTGAATATGTTAAAAATGAAATGATGTTGTTTGATAATAATACTTAATCAATAATTAGGTTCATATTTATATTAGATTTGTTTTTATACAGCCCAGTATAGTTACCAATGTTAGGCACTGTACTAAGTTGTCAGTATTGTATAAAATTGAAAAATACTGTTATTCTAATTAATGTTTATAAACTGGATCAGGAGTGTGACCAGTGTTTCAAGTCTAACAAGTAGTTCTGACAATTATGTCATAAATTAATAAAGGGTTCCAGAACCAGTTAATTAATATAAAAACAAATAACCACCAGTAAATTAAAATTCATGTAATTAACTATGTAACCAATAATTAATTGTACAGTAGGTCAGGTAAAAAAGAAAATTAAGTTAAAAAAACCAAATAATGTTATAATGGTTGTAAATGAATCTATAGGCCTAAATTCCATATTAGTGAAAGGAAATTAATACCTTTTTAGTAAACCCAGTCCAACGAAACTATAGTAAAACATTTACTGTTTAGTATAAGGAAGGTTAGGGGAGAATTTTATGTGATTCAAGATTAATCCAAGCATGGAGTATTTTATTGGAAAGGAGTAGTAATATTCTATAATGCCGGCTCAAGGATATATAGAAAACGTGGTTGTTAAGGCAACTGATATATAAGAAGTTGTTGATTTGGAATAAGTTCGTTCTGATTGTTACAAGCTATTAGATTGAGATGGACCGATATGTTTAAAATATATGAATAAATATAAAGAAAATATATATCCAAATTGAAAAAGCATTTTTTCAAAACAATTATACTTGAATGTTAATGAATCATACAAATTAAATAACCCTCTAAATTATCAATGAATACAATAAAAGAGAATTGAAAGCGTCTCACCTCATTTACTAAATAATTCCGCTGAATTTGGTATTAAACCATTTCATGCTAAAAATTGAAGACCAGTAAAGAGTTAAAACCTGAATTAACGGAATTATTGGAAATACAGAAGACTCGGTTGGACGAAAGAACTTTCATTGGCAGCAGAAACTGAGATCCTAATTCCAATTCACTGGGACCAAGACTTGTGAAGACCGCAAAAGAAGAATAGAAGCCAGAAGATCTCCTGAGGATTTACCAAATACACACCATCATCAATTTTATTGAAAATCAGAGCAGTTCCACTGGAGGAAGACGAGATAACCCGCATTTTGACCAGATACACTGTTGACAAATGTTCACCGCCAGCCGAAGTTTCGTCGGTTTGGTAAAAAACAACTTATTTTCATTCCATTGTAATTTAAGTAAATAATATTATTTTGTAAATTGAACAACCTTAATTATGCGTTTTACCTGGCCTTACTAATGGTTCAAAGAACTATACGAACCCTGGGATAAGAATTATTTGTCATTATTTTCAAGAGTATATGTTTTTAGAGTTTGAATAATTAAGAATCGATATATGTTGGGATAGTCGATTGGATCGTCTTATTGTTTGTCTGAGACAACGTAACTTGTTAAATATCAGAGAAAAATAAATAAAGTACATTTGTTGTATGAGATAACGTTTTAGTCATTGCAGAGAAAATACTATATGTAGTTGGTGTAATAATTTATAAACAGATTGATACAAACACTCCGAATAACTAACCTATAAGTACACTTATTTCTAGTAACAGCGCTTAAAATTTGCAGCTGGTGGGACGGGAGATTGCTGAACTAACTGGTTTTTTAATACTAAATTTGAATGAAATTTTTATCATTGAGTGACTAGGGTTGAAACAAATATCACTTACATTCAGTAAATACTCCATATATATTGCTCATATTAAACAACCACTGAGAACTAAGTTAAGTCTATAGAATAATACCATTATAAATTCAGGAACATAATTCTAATTTTGTTGACTTAATAATCTATGTTCTGAGGGTTTCACCGGTCACAACCGAAAGGTATATTAGTTAATAACATATTAATTAAACCAGGTAACAGCATTTTAATTGTTATGAATCGCCACCTACAACGTATTACTTGGCATTTGTTACACAGGAGTCTCTTATAACTAATTACACCCATAGACAAGATTTCTTTACAATTTGACGTCTCCAGCTGGTATCATACACTATAACATACGTCCTCACATAATTAACAAGTAGTTCTCTACAAAATTGGTTACAACAGTGGGGTTTGAATAAGACGCACGTTTCACCGCTAGTACCCAACATACTTATTCCATAACAAATTGACGACTCCTACGAGGGGGACTGATCAAAGAAGGACTCACCATACGTAGTTTATTACAAATTGGCCAGCCCAACAGTGGGGCTTTAAGGAGAGGATAATATCGGATTTATTACAAATTGGCGCTCAACGAGTGGGCTTTAGTTAAGTAAAAAATCATATTATTTGTTACTTAACTTGAGCAGGCAACCATTAGAGGCACAGGAATGCTTAATACCAGAGGCAGATCGAAGAAGAGGGCAGAAGAGAAGGAGAAGGAAGAAGGTGGACAGGAACAAGAAATAGAATTAGTCACGGACAGTGAAATGGATCAACAGACAGGTGATACGGAAGAAACCGAAATAGTTATAGATACGGAAACGGAAATAGTGGAAGAAGATGCCCAAGGGGATCAACCAGATAAATCTGCCCGAAAGGAAGACATGAGTATGCAGGAGATGTTGAGGATTATAATGGAAAGCAATAAACAAGTAAATGAGGAAAATAAGGAGAACTTTAGACAAATTAAAGAAGATTCCAAGAAACAGAAGGAAGAATTAAATAAAAAATTTGAAGAAAACACTGAAAAAATAGACAGTATTAAGGAAAGTACTAGTGAACTTTTAAGGCAAACTATAAATGAAAATAATGAACGATTGAAGGCCAATTTTAGACAAATCAATGAAAAGCTGGAAAATAAAATAGACAGTATTAATGAAAACTCAAGAAAACAAAACGAAATTTTGAGCGAAAATTTAATCAAGCAAATGAATAAAAGGTTTGACAGGAATGATGAGAGTTTGAGGCAGATTCTGGAGAATACCAAACGAATGGATGAGAAAATTGAAAACCATAATAAGGAGTTGCGGCAAATCATCAATGAACAAGGCCTAGCATTGAGGGAAGTCATCAATGGAAGTATTATAATTGTTAATAAAACACGGAGCAAAGGAGTTGATAACTATGAAGTGGAAGTAAGACAGCAAATAAATGAAATTAAGGTGGATCTGGAAAAGACAGATGAACCCATCATGCAACTCAGAGTAGAAGTAGAGACCAAAATTACTCAAATAGGAAACATACAAGCGAAGACCCAAGAAAAATTTGACAAGATACCAATTGATAGAACCGGAAGAATAGAACGGGTTCATGATGAAATGAAGATAGTGAGAATAAGACAAATGTGTAAAAGGAAATTAATAAATACACGGGAAGAATTGGAAATGATGAAAAGGGGTTTGGTTCAGCTACATAATAGACCAATTACGGAAAACAGAGAAGTAAGGCAAGTGAGAAACTTTAAACAAACCACACTTGAATTCCCAGATGGACTAGAAGGACCAAAAAGGCCAAAACTAACTAAGGAGCATGGAGGACTTCTGGAAATTATGTATGAACCATTTGGACAATTAAGAAACTGTGCAGAAGAATCAGCTCGAAAAACGATGGTAGACTTCAGCATGAATGAAAGTTTTATAACAACAAAATGGCGGAACTACCTGATAGTGAGATATGTCACAAGGACAGACATAACTCTATACACTAGAGAGTCCCGAACAACCAGTATAGAGGAAATAATGGACCACGGTTAAACAGATTCCAAACAGAATATAATGAAAAGGGACGGATTTTATGGATACAGGACCAAGCAACCCATTGTAAATAAAAACAACCCAAAATTCTAAAGAAACTGTAAGAACAACTTACTCAATAATTATTCAGAAACAGTATAATTTAAAGTGAAGAGACTAAAACCCCAAAATTCAAAAAAATGAAGTAAGCCCAACTTACAAACAAGTATTTAAGAAAACAATTTATGAGGTATATAAGAAAGAGAATTTTGAAGATAAAAAAAAAAAAAAAAAAAAAAAAAAACCAAAGTCGAAAAATAAGTAAGAACACCTTACTATACAATTTAGAAGAAATTGCTTTAAACTAATATGAAAAAAAAATAAATAAAAAAATAACACTGATTCAACCTAATAAAAAATCATCAAAACCAAAAGAAGAAATGAGTTTATCTAATATAACATAATAGTGAGAAATGTAATTTAGAATGTAAAAAGAATAATAATGATTGTGCCAGAAGAAATAACTACATAATGTAATGTATAGTACTGACCAAAATCTCATAACCAGCTGTATTGATCACAAAGGAATATGAGCCAATGAAGATAAGAGAATGAAGAAGCCAAAATGGAACCCTCAAAAGGATCACAAGAAAAGAAAAAAACAAATATTTAAGAATTATCCGTAAAAAAACCAATTAATAAATGTCAATAAAATAGCCAAGTATTGGAGAGAAAAAGTGTATCATAGAAGGAAGAATTAATATGAAGAAATAATATGATCTGAGTTAAAGTACAGTGAATAATCCCTAGAATATGATTATTATTTATTATTTTATTGAAGGTCACATGATGACTACCTTACGAGGTTTATTAATGAAGATTGACTGTAGAATATTCCAGCAATCATTTGACTGGGCAGAGATGATGTTCCTCTGATCCCAGAAAGTATGTAACGGACGACGGTAATTGGTTAGCCGATAGAGCACCACCGATTCGATTCCAGTTATAATGTTAGGGAGGTTTAGGAAAATTAAATATTAGAGGGAAAACTCACAAATAAATATAGAGAATTAAATAAAACCAGATCCAAAATGTATAATTAATAAAGAATATCACAAGAATGATTATAGAAATAAGATTTAAACTTGGGAAATAATTGATTTTAAGAAGGAACGAAGAAATGATAATAATATAACAGATAATTATGAAATATAAAAGTACCATAAATAGGAAACCAATTGGCCAAATACAAGTTAGGAGTTTATTTCTTGCTAAACTTTGTTTATACCAAAATAAACTTATTTCGAAGGGGGGGTGTTATGTAACGTAACATAGTTGAGGTTCACCAACGTTACATAAAAAAATTGAATGAAATATGGTCAAGGACCATACCCTGACTTAAGGTTGTTCAATAGTTCATGTGTTTGAGAAGTACCTCAAGTAAGAAGGGGTCAATGACTAATATTAAATGTAAAAGAGCCAGACCAATGAATGAAATGAAATGAAATGAAAGAGCCAGATAATTATGAAATATAAAAGTACCATAAATAGGAAACCAATTGGCCAAATACAAGTTAGGAGTTTATTTCTTGCTAAACTTTGTTTATACCAAAATAAACTTATTTCGAAGGGGGGGTGTTATGTAACGTAACATAGTTGAGGTTCACCAACGTTACATAAAAAAATTGAATGAAATATGGTCAAGGACCATACCCTGACTTAAGGTTGTTCAATAGTTCATGTGTTTGAGAAGTACCTCAAGTAAGAAGGGGTCAATGACTAATATTAAATGTAAAAGAGCCAGACCAATGAATGATTGGATGTAATGAAATGTTTGTTTTGTACTGTGACATGTTAAGGTCTACAGAGTATTTATATTGTATGTTGAATATGTTAAAAATGAAATGATGTTGTTTGATAATAATACTTAATCAATAATTAGGTTCATATTTATATTAGATTTGTTTTTATACAGCCCAGTATAGTTACCAATGTTAGGCACTGTACTAAGTTGTCAGTATTGTATAAAATTGAAAAATACTGTTATTCTAATTAATGTTTATAAACTGGATCAGGAGTGTGACCAGTGTTTCAAGTCTAACAAGTAGTTCTGACAATTATGTCATAAATTAATAAAGGGTTCCAGAACCAGTTAATTAATATAAAAACAAATAACCACCAGTAAATTAAAATTCATGTAATTAACTATGTAACCAATAATTAATTGTACAGTAGGTCAGGTAAAAAAGAAAATTAAGTTAAAAAAACCAAATAATGTTATAATGGTTGTAAATGAATCTATAGGCCTAAATTCCATATTAGTGAAAGGAAATTAATACCTTTTTAGTAAACCCAGTCCAACGAAACTATAGTAAAACATTTACTGTTTAGTAAGGAAGGTTAGGGGAGAATTTTATGTGATTCAAGATTAATCCAAGCATGGAGTATTTTATAGGAAAGGAGTAGTAATACTCTATAATGCCGGCTCAAGGATATATAGAAAACGTGGTTGTTAAGGCAACTGATATATAAGAAGTTGTTGATTTGGAATAAGTTCGTTCTGATTGTTACAAGCTATTAGATTGAGATGGACCGATATGTTTAAAATATATGAATAAATATAAAGAAAATATATATCCAAATTGAAAAAGCATTTTTTCAAAACAATTATACTTGAATGTTAATGAATCATACAAATTAAATAACCCTCTAAATTATCAATGAATACAATAAAAGAGAATTGAAAGCGTCTCACCTCATTTACTAAATAATTCCGCTGAATTTGGTATTAAACCATTTCATGCTAAAAATCGAAGACCAGTAAAGAGTTAAAACCTGAATTAACGGAATTATTGGAAATACAGAAGACTCAGTTGGACGAAAGAACTTTCATTGGCAGCAGAAGCTGAGATCCTAATTCCAATTCACTGGGACCAAGACTTGTGAAGACCGCAAAAGAAGAATAGAAGCCAGAAGATCTCCTGAGGATTTACCAAATACACACCATCATCAATTTTATTGAAAATCAGAGCAGTTCCACTGGAGGAAGACGAGATAACCCGCATTTTGACCAGATACACTGTTGACAAACGTTCACCGCCAGCTGAAGTTTCGTCGGTTTGGTAAAAAACAACTTATTTTCATTCCATTGTAATTTAAGTAAATAATATTATTTTGTAAATTGAACAACCTTAATTATGCGTTTTACCTGGCCTTACTAATGGTTCAAAGAACTATACGAACCCTGGGATAAGAATTATTTGTCATTATTTTCAAGAGTATATGTTTTTAGAGTTTGAATAATTAAGAATCGATATATGTTGGGATAGTCGATTGGATCGTCTTATTGTTTGTCTGAGACAACGTAACTTGTTAAATATCAGAGAAAAATAAATAAAGTACATTTGTTGTATGAGATAACGTTTTAGTCATTGCAGAGAAAATACTATATGTAGTTGGTGTAATAATTTATAAACAGATTGATACAAACACTCCGAATAACTAACCTATAAGTACACTTATTTCTAGTAACAGCGCTTAAAATTTGCAGCTGGTGGGACGGGAGATTGCTGAACTAACTGGTTTTTTAATACTAAATTTGAATGAAATTTTTATCATTGAGTGACTAGGGTTGAAACAAATATCACTTACATTCAGTAAATACTCCATATATATTGCTCATATTAAACAACCACTGAGAACTAAGTTAAGTCTATAGAATAATACCATTATAAATTCAGGAACATAATTCTAATTTTGTTGACTTAATAATCTATGTTCTGAGGGTTTCACCGGTCACAACCGAAAGGTATATTAGTTAATAACATATTAATTAAACCAGGTAACAGCATTTTAATTGTTATGAATCGCCACCTACAACGTATTACTTGGCATTTGTTACACAGGAGTCTCTTATAACTAATTACACCCATAGACAAGATTTCTTTACAATTTGACGTCTCCAGCTGGTATCATACACTATAACATACTTCCTCACATAATTAACAAGTAGTTCTCTACAAAATTGGTTACAACAGTGGGGTTTGAATAAGACGCACGTTTCACCGCTAGTACCCAACATACTTATTCCATAACAAATTGACGACTCCTACGAGGGGGACTGATCAAAGAAGGACTCACCATACGTAGTTTATTACAAATTGGCCAGCCCAACAGTGGGGCTTTAAGGAGAGGATAATATCGGATTTATTACAATATATATATGGTGATTTAATTTCATTTGTGTTAAAGGTATCCAATTGTTATGGGGGGTTGCATTAATTCTCATTGTTGCAATGGAGGTATAAATAAATATATGTATGCATCTATACACATTTGTCTATCAAACGAAATGCTGTGGAATAATATCATGTATTATGATGAAAAGAAAGCACCAGTAAAATGCTGTTACTGTTATATGATTGTTTTATTGCAAGTCCTGTTATGTAACAAAGAACAATAAGATATATTGTTGTGTCAAAATATAAAGTATCATTATTTATATAAATTAGAATAACAAGAATAAAGCGAGTAAACATGAATGTTAAATTTTATTGTATGGTATTAACAAGTTTTACTATGCAGCATCTAAACTGAGTTGTAATAAATGTCTAAACAATTTAGTTACCGCTTGTAGTGACTAATGGATACTGTACTACTTGTAACTAACAATAATGGCAAAACTGTTAACTGAAGAAACCTTTAGCAATATGAGTTTAGTAAACTGTTCAGATTGCAATGATAATATATGGTACATTACTGTACACAACAAACACCTGAGCACCATGTATAGATAAGGAGCATAAACAAAAATGATGCCAAGCTACAAGACCCCATAATGCTGAGATATAAAAGTCTGTAGATTATAGATAATAGCATCATTTGTTACAAGGTTAACGAAGCACATCTGCAAATAAGATATCATTCCTCCCTATTAAATCTAGTTACAGTTAATCAGGATTGTGAGTACAAACTGTATTTACTTTTTTGTAATTTAGTTATTTATTTCTTGTAATTATGTGTACTTTTAAAATATAACATACATAATAGCATATAGAATTCATTTTAAAAACTTATTTGTCAGTATTTATAAGTATAACTTTAGTCCCTCTTGATACGATTTAAAATAACAAGATATTTTTTATTTAACTATAATTTTCTTTTTCTTTTCAGATATTGCATCTTTAAGTTAAAAAAAAAGTATAGTTTAGTGTCTTTTGTTTATTGCATATAATTAGGCAATTTATAGGTTAGTTACTTATTCACTTAGATTGTTGAGTTTTCTCTCAGCAATTTCAGCAGTCAAATGAAATTTTTAGTATCGCAAATCCATAATGCTTTTTCATTTCCATTATTTCATTTCAATTTTACATTTAACTTTATTACATCAGATGTAACTGGATTTCAGTATTTTATTGTAAGCAATTAGTAAAAATTTTTTGCGATCAACACAAATTGTGACATTTGAGTACATTCAGAAAAATTATTTTCTGCTACTTTTTAGGACTCAAATTGGAAACATTCCCATGTACTGCGGATTTTTCACGAGGTTGTCCGTTACTTTGTTGGTTCTAATACCTGTTGGTTTTTATCTAGCAGAAGTGTATGTATAGTATATAAATAGTTACATATAAAATTAAAGTATATACAGCTACACACTCTCTCTCTCTCACACACACACACACACACACACACACACACACACACACACACACACACACACACACACACACACACACACACACACACATAATGCGTCTTTGTTGCACAGATCTTATACAATTAATTTATTCACAAGCCCATTGAAATTATTAATTTATTCTTAAATAGGTGTAATGTCTATTTCCCACTCCACTGAATACAGCTGACATGGGTGCAGCCAAAATGTTTGGCGTTTGAAGAAGTGTTAATAACAGACCACAGCCTAGTAACCTGACAAGCATGTCTCATAACCTTGACAACTCCGGCTGTGAGTGTTTGCGTTCATTACAGTTAACAAGTTCGACATTTATGTTTACGCTTATGCTACCCACTGAGGTTATGTACATGAGCATCCACATCGACCGGCTATTGAAATCGACGCTGTAAAGACCAATGCTGTGAAAATGTGAGATTCAATATCCGTTACAACCAGTAGCAACAGAGCAAGGAACAGACGATAGGTTGATATAATTGAATGTTAAACATTCTAATTGTTTTTAAAATCTAATTCTGTACAGATTTAAAAAATATGGGGGAGAAGTTTAGTGCTTATTTAAAAACAGGTCATTTTGTGTCAATTTAATATTTTCTCAGGACAACAGGATAAAGAACAAAACAGGAACAGTCTAATTAAAAAACGGGACATCTGGTCACCCTAGCTAATAATATGCTGGGTGACTTGGGAGTGATGGAAGTGAGACAGTCATTAGAGAGATCACAATGAAAGCCAATAATACGTTCCAGGTTGTAGACCTAGAATGTAGTTGGACATTTTTTGCAGATCTTATATTGTTCTTTGCAGTTTCTTCTATGTCGATTTAGTTCATTTAGATTAATATCTTTAATTAATATTTGACAACCTCACTTCTCTGTCTTAAATTGCTTCTCCATTCTGACCAATGCTCACATCTATAAGTTATATGTTAATAAGTTTCTAAATTAATCTGCAACATTAATTAAACATTTGGAAAATGTTTATAGATTTTAAAGTTGAATATTAGTAAAACAATTTATGGTTAGAAATAGTAATTACACTAGTATGCTCCCTGAGCTGCAGAACTCACTATTTTGAATGAAGAACATTTATTATTGGATAAATTCTGGTATTACATTATTTTTCAATTATAAGAAAAATTATGAAAATCTCAATTACCCTACTATATTTTTGTTTAGTAAAGTAACAATATTATGCCAACCATATACTAAACATTAACAATTTCAAACAATCAGATTTGCATTAAAATTCCCTTTAGTCCTGGGTGAATGTTTACAATTTTTTCAAATTTTTGATCCTGTTTTTGGGCCTGAGGTCATAAAATTTAGAAATTTCCAAAACTGCGTACCGATTCCAGTAAAAATTCTCTTTAATTTGGTATTCTACTCTGAATTTGCAAATTGATTGAACTTTTACACCAATTTTTGGCCCCTACTTCCCAAAATTTAGAAATATTTAGAACTTAACACTGCATTCAGATTCTAGTTAAATTTCCTTTAAGTCTAATATGCCACATAAATTTTTGTGATTTTATCAGAATTTTCAACCAATGTTTGCCCCAATGTCCTAAAATTTAAAAATTTTCAAATACAAACTCTAAATTATTATTTTGGTAAAAATTTGATACTCCACATGAACTTTTGTGATTTTTTCAAAATTTTGACTGCTTACATTTTTACCTCCAACCTCCTATTTTTTGGGGCAATCAATCTTTAAATCAATAGGATTATTTAGGGTATGCATATGCATGCCAAGTATTACGAAAATCGCTTGATGCATTCAAAAGTTATTATGACAGGTACCCCAAATAGACAGGTAGACAGACGTCAAGTTAAAACTGAGATTTGCTTCACTCATTCAATTATGTTTTAAATTTAATATTTGTCGTTGGTTGACATTAAGAGACAAATATTTCCAAATGTCTCGATGTATCATGTTTTATTTGAGTCTCAGTCTTGTACATTGTGTACCAGCACCTCATTATTTAAGACTCCTCACACACTGATTTTGTATAACAAATAAAGAAACAAAAATTGTCCTATGTGATTTGTTCTTGCAAAATACATTAGCACAACTTTAAAAAGAATTTACAAAATCAACATAAATTTTTGACATGTTATGATGAAATTTAAAAATTTACATGTAATCTAATCACAGTTTGTATTGATACAGTATGTTAGTGTATGTGTGTACGTGTACATATGTCTCAATGTATTTATAGGATATATTGTAGTCTTGTTTTTATTCATCAATCACTATGTTAGCACTTTGGGTCAAATGGCCTTGTTGATAAAGTGTATTGAAAACATTAATTTAGATGTTTGTTGATAAAATTTAAGATTTTAGTTGTTGAATAATAATACGCTTAAATTATACTGATACCACATATTATATAGACTGATCTGTGTGTAGTGCATATAAACATACTGGTGTGTCAAAATAAAAATGTTGTGTTAATTTCAAAATTGAAACTTGAAACATAAAAAAAGGTTCATTTGTGTATTTGTTTATTTTTTTGTAGCACTTTTTAGTTTATGAGATATTATAAAATGAAAACATATAAAATTATTTACCTCAATCTATTAAAGTAAATAATATAATAAATTATTTTTAACATTTGTAATAATAAAAAATGGGCCAGAAGTCGCTTGACAAAAATGTATTTTTAGGTAACACTTAGTGATAAAATTTTACAGTACAATACAATACAATTTGATAACATCTGTGTTGATGATCGGACGAAATTTATTGTTATTACTGGGACCTGTATACAGCCAAATATAAAATAATTAATACACATCTAATGAGTATTAATATATATGAAACGCTATAATTTTATATCTTATATAAGAATAATAGCCTAATGTATCTGTATTAGTTATTATTATTCCTTATGTAACACACACACACACACACAAAGCGCTCGTATATATGTGTATTCCTTTTGTTTCTTTGTTCCCCAAACTTTTGTGCTGATGATGAGAATAAATTGAGTGTCAAAATATTGACACAAAATGTTGTAAAATTGTGTCTACCTAATAACCAAACCTTACAAAACATTGCGTGTTAATTACTAAAGTAAGAATAATATTTTGTGTCAAGCGATTTAATGCCCACCATATTCATAACACTGTATGAAAAAACAAATTATTGACATATCATTAACATGCTCTCTCTCTCTCTCTCTCTCTCTCTCTCTCTCTCTCTCTCTCTCTCTCTCTCTCTCTCTCTCTCTCTCTCTCTCTCTCTCTCTCTCTCTCTCTCACACACACACACACACACACACACACACACACACACATACACACACACACACACACACAAACTCAGTGTAATACTTCAATTTAACCTAAGTGTATTGTTTTTGTGGTGGACCTCAAACGCGACCTATGATTATTCTGAGGAGAATGGGTCCCCAACCCTAATTCTGACTTCATCAAACACATACAAACAGACAGTTATGTACACATAGATATTGATTATTTATACTACTTTCTTGTGTGTTTTCTTATATTTACTAATACTATGTGATGTACTTTATTGAGTTTATAACGGAGATTTTAAGGTAAAAGTTAATTAATTTTTTACCTGAGCCTGTAAGCATTCTTTTATTATCAAATTGCATAATTCAAATGAATTGTGGAACTTAAAAATATCAGTGAACTGAGTAGTAACTGTCTTTTCATTTTATCACTAATAATCACAAATTGAGATGGATTTAATTTACAACCAGCAATATTTTTAACAAAAAAACGCTAGTTCTTTTTATTTTGTAAGTAACTTAGGGTGCATTTTTTAGTGGCCAGATTTTTTGTAACAAAATTAGACCACTGGCTTAATTTTTCTAGTCATAAAATTGAACTTTAGGTGTGTCAAATGCATTGGAATTTGAAGACCTATCGGATGCTTCATTAGTGATTCTTTGCCTTTGCCACTTTCGTTAACATTAGGTGGCTCAACTCAATTTTGATTAGAGGGTTAGTAACTTTTTTTAAATTAAATCTGATGTCTACACTGCCCTTATGGATGATGATTATGAGTTCTGTTCTACTAGTGAAGACTGTGTACAGTTAAGATTGTTTTATATTCACAACATACAGCTGGTCAAAATCTACATGATCCTGAATTTCAAATACTTTGACAGTTCCATCAGAATCTACAAATCTTAAAAGAGATTATTTAAAAGTAATTTGTGTACAATCTTCATAATTTATTGAAATCTTAGATTTTTATACTTCTGTGGTAAGTTATAAAAAAAAAACGATTTTAGAGAAGCCTATATTTAATGATACTCTGGATTTGGAATTGCGAGTCAAAATCACCCCTGTAGCAGAGGAAAAATTAACACAGAAACTAAAATACAGCTATATAATATCGTATATTCACTAAGTCTAATATACTAGGGGAGACAGTGATAGCAAAGTTCAGATTAATAAAAATAAAGCTTGGATTTCGTTGTCCATGACGTGTCTGTTAATTAACTAAATATAATTAAATCACTACCGACTCGGAACACAAAGTTTTTTATGGGTAAAAACGTAAAAGTTTTACCTTATAGCCTGAACCAGTCTTTGCTATTAAAAATGTAAAGATTTTCGCTTTCGGTTCAGGGTATAAGGTAAAACTTTTACGTTTTTACCCATAAAAACTTTGTGTTCCAAGTACAGTCGGTAGTGATTTAATGTATATTTATTTTAAAATAAAGCATTGGAAAGAAGACATACAAGAGGAGATGTTGATTAAACTCAAAAGGGACAAAGCACAAAACCAAATGTAAGATAAGAACTAGAAATGACATCAACTGTGTTTATAAGGTACCGTACATAAAATTGATTATTTTAAAAATAGAAAGAAATTTATGATCTTCTGCGTAAATGGACGGCTCTGTTACAACAAGGGATTGCACTGTCACAAAATTTGAAGGCAGATACATTGATGTTTGCAGACAATCATTTTTTAATTCAGGACAATAAGGGTAAACTACAGCTGATGATATATAAGTTGTGTAGGTTACCCACCGAGTACATATCAACAGAGGGAGTGAATGTAATGGTTTTAAAGTGTCCAAATCTCCCTGTTAAAAACATTCATCACTACAAATTATTAGAACATGTTAACAGTTGTAATTATATTGGTAATGGTATTAGCTATGACTACGATAGAGACCATACAGCAAAATCAACAAATTTTGAACGATATGCAGAACACTTCACAGAACGCTGAAGTAGGGTTACCAGGATTTCTTGAGGAAAAAAAATGAAGATTTTTATAGACATCAAGAAATTTAACAAACACATGAATTCCAAGTAAATTATTTTATATAGCATATTAACATACAATTGTACAAAGATATAATAATATTATTTGTTAGAATCTAAGCATGTTACATCATTAGTTTAAAAAAGTTTTGAGCCGTGTGGTGTGCCTTGTTGTGTTAGTTCCTATTGCTATGTCACCTTGTATTTATCTTTAGATTTTCCCTTTCTTAACAATTTATTATCATTATCTTGTTGGTACATCCTCTTCATTCACTTTTTTAAATATTATATACATATATATATATATTAAACTTTCACTGTGAACACTTACTTTTTGGTTTTGTTTCCCAAACGTTTCAACGTGGAGTCCATCTTCCTCAGTGGGATTTGAGTATTTCATATTTTTATATATATAAAATTTATTATCAGTTTTTATACGGTAATCTGAATAAAACTCCATTCATGAAAAGAGAAAGTTTACAACAATCTATAATTCTGCTTCACTTAATTCCTTGCTGCAACAATTTCTCACATCTGTCCATTTTAATGTCATTTGAGAGAACATTCTCTCTACAAATGCGTTTGAGCTAGGAAAATTCAATATTTATCCTACAACTTTACTTATATTACAGACCTTTGTATTTTTAATAATGGAAAAGAAATGATTCCTTTTTTCTACATCACTACTCTCACACCTTGCCTTTCAGTTAAGATTGTTTAATATTCACAAAACTACTCATCAACTCATATGATCCTGAATTTCAAACACTTCAATAGCTCCCTCAAAATCTACAAATTTAATTCCTGACTTCCTATAGAAAATCTTCTGTAACGGGACAAATTTGAGGGGTTTTATTTTCCTTTATTGTAATTATAAATGTAATACACCAGGTTTACCCAAACAGGGCCTCAGTTTATAACAATACACATTCCTTGTCGGGGCATCAAGACGCACATTTTGTCAGTGCCCTGCAATAAGCACTGTTTCTTAAGGCATTGGAATGCGAACCTGTGCGCGGATGATTGCGCCTCCATTCGGAGGAAGCATGAATTGTTTAGCGAGCCTCTGGCCTGTGATACATTACCCAGACTCGCTCCCAGAAAGGAAACTGTAATTTCACTAATGACCATATCATATGATTTTATCAACGAATCAGAGCGCAAGCTGGTGAACATGTAGCGGATGTAGCCGTAGTGACGCTCAGGGTAGCGTCAGTTAGTCGACTTACAACTCCTGACCGCGCAGTCATATAAAACATCGCGGTCATATAAAACATTGCTGGAGCAAATTAGGGTCGGCAGACCAGCAAATTGTGTGTTTAAGATGTGTAAAACAATGTAGAAAGTTTAAATCAAGTGAACCTTTTTCGAAATTAAAACAATAACCTTTTTTGGGACATAGTGTGATGAAAATGCAGGACACAGCACGTGGTCAACAGTGACGACGCTCACAAACGTAATTGTATCACGTCGAATCTATTATTCAAATTTCACAATATAGATTTCCTGTTTTAAATCCAAATAACTGGGGTAGAAAGCTTGAATGAATGAGTGAGTGAGCAAGCTGGGTTGTTTTACGATAGAGATAGTCTAGTTTAATAAATAGGGTTAAGTATATTTCAAAACCTATTTTCAATGTAACGTAAAAGAAATATGAAATTGTTGATGTGGGAGTTATGGTCGTATTTGATGACAAAGTAAGATGGAATAAAAAATGTGTTAAGTGAACGTATAAATATGTATTTGTCAATTGCATTCACCTGTTTTTCTCTGCTGAGTACACCAGACGACACCTTGGTCAATTACCAATAAAGGTAGATAATACAAATTTCAATATTTTAAACCTTTAGTTAACTCGTACTGCTTCAAATGACTCCCTAAACAGGGACGATTTCAATATTTTAATTACTATGTCAAGTGCCATGCTTCAAATGACGCCCTAAACAGGGACGAATTTAAATACTCTTAATTACTAATTAAAGCGCCATGCTTCACTTCATAACATTGAACAGTTTTGTTTTCACTGAAATCATAATTTGTGTTTAAATATGTTAACAAATTCAAATAGAAATCACAACTTTAACAATCTTATTTTTCTCATGATGTGGAAATGTCTTCAGCAGAAGTTTTGAAATAAATTTTTGTCTACATAGGCCAGACAGCACGTAGTTTCAAACAAAGATAATTGAACACACAAAGGCACTACACTCCACTACAGAATCCATCTTTGCAAACCACCTCATTGAAGCAAACCACACATACAAAACCATCGACAATAACATGGACATTCTACACGTACACACAAAAGGCCGAAAACTAGACACTCTTAAACAATTGGAAATATACAAACACACAAAAACACATAAAAACAACATCCTAAATGAACAGACACAATTCAAATCACACGCATTATTCGAACATATCACACCCCACACACACAACAACGATCCTTCAAAAGTCGATACTGCCAAGAACAAGAAAGACAGTGCTCCCAATGGCAGCCTCCGAAGAATCTTCTTAAAAGCGAAAACTGGTTCAGGCTATAAGGTAAAACTTTTACGTTTTTACCTGTAAAAAACTTTGTGTTCCGAGTCGGTATTGAATTAATTATATTTAGTTATATTTAGACACGTCATGGACAACGAAATCCAAGAATAAATTTTTTCTTCACGGTCATTTTCAAATAGATTTTTGACTTGAAAGTAAATAAATAGAAGAAAGTGTCTTACAAAATAAATAAAAATGTAGACATAAAATTAACTAAAAAGACATAAAACAAATGGGGATAGTGTAAGACCTGAAAAACCAACGAGGTTAGGAAGAACACACAGATTAAATTTTATAAACTGTGACCAAACTGGATCTGTTGTATAAGCATGAATGTTGGGCATTGACGAGAAAGCAAGGAGATCAATTTATAAGTCAAATACATCTTTTTTCAGTAGGTTATATATTGTAGTCTGTTGGATAGACTGAGAAAAGTAGTTACACAAGAAGGCCTTAGAGTTAAGACTAACATGGATGGCATAGCAGCATTTATCAGAAAATGGATGCAACATATAGAGATAATGCCCATAGGAAGAATTCCAAAAGTAGTATGCATATAAGTCGACTTATATTAACTTATGTAAGTCGACTTTCTGTCTGTATTATGTTGTCTCTAAGTCTGTAAGGTGATAATGTGTTGGGAGTATTTGGAAGAGATGGAAAGATAACCTTTAAAGCTGAAGACAGAAAGTGCCTAATTCCTGGCAGTGTATTGATGATAAAATATGATGGTATGAACTGATGGTAAGGGGTGGTCATGTAACCAGAAAGATATATAAAAAGAAACCTTGGATTCAAAGTTATGGAAAAAACAGAAGGGCCAAGATAGAATGCAACACACGCAAGTCAGTTGTTGCCAGTCTACCAGATGTGTGGCAACAACAGGGGGAAGAACATTATGGAACCATGGCAAATGGTAAAAGAAAAGGTGAAGAGAGTAACAAATTCTCTAAGTTATAAATAAATTCTTGGATTTTGTTGTCCATGACGTGTCCGTTACTTAGCTAAATATAATTAATTCACTACCGATTCGGAACACAAAGATTTTTATAGGTAAAAACGTAAAAGTTTTACCTTATAGCCTGAACCAGTTTTCGCTTTTATAAAGCTTCTTCAGAGGCTGCCGTTGGGAGCACTGTCCGTCTTGTTGTTGGCGATGGTATCTACTTTTGAAACATTGATGTTGTGTGTGTGGGGTGTGATACGTTCGATTAATGCGTGTGATTTGAATTGTGTCTGTTCATTTAGGATGTCGTTTTTATGTGTTTTCATGTGTTTGTATATTTCCAATTTTTCTAGAGTGTCTAGTTTTCGGCCTTTTGTGTATACATGTAGAATGTCCATGATATTGTCGATGTTTTTATATGTGTGGTTTGCTTCAATGCTTTTATAAATAAAAAAAAAAAATAGGGAAAGAAGATCACTGATGATCTACTATTACTTGCATAAAAAGACATTTTGAATTAAATACAACTATATCATTAACGACTCGGAACACAAAGTTTTTTATGAGTAAAAACATAAAAAATTCCCTTACATTTTTATATTTATCTGCTTGCAATCGCATGTTTTATTCTTCGTATTGTTTAAATTAGCAGCCATCCTTACAATTTCTTTTATGAATTTGCTAACTGCTATAATTTTTTATTGTTCGACTAAGCTTTTCGTCATTACTGACATCTTCAGGTCTTAAACAACCAACCTGTTTAAGTTGTTTAAGACCTGAAGATGTCAGTAATGACGAAAAGCTTAGTCGAACAATAAAAAATTATAGCAGTTAGCAAATTCATAAAAGAAATTGTAAAACATAAAGTTTTACTTTACAACCTGAACTGGTTTTCACTTTTAAAAAGCTTCTTCAGAGGTTCTTCTTCACCTTTGAAGAAGCTTTTTAAAAGTGAAAACCGGTTCAGGTTGTAAGGTAAAACTTTATGTTTGTACTTATAAAAAACTTTGTGTTCCGAGTCGTTAATGAAATAGTTGTATTTAGTTAAGTAACGGACACGTCATGGACAATTAAATCCAAGAATTTTGAATTAACTTTTATTGCACTTTAATTTAGTGACTATATATAATTTTACAAAATGTAGAATAATTTTGTTCTTTTATTTGTTACATTTCAGCATTGTTTTCATTCCAGATGGATGCAGTTAACGCAACAGGAAGTGAATTACCGGTGTTTAACTGGGTCGAATATACAGTGTTCTCCTCGATGTTGGCACTTTCCACTTTGATGGGAATATACTTTGGAATTTATAAGGGTAATCAGGACACAGTAAATTCATACATTCTTGGAGACAAAAATATGGGTATATTTCCCATAGCCATGTCACTGATTGCAAGGTAACAAAATGAAAATAAAAATTTTTAAAAATGAGAGTCAACTAGTAGATGAGTTCTGTTCCACTAGTGAAGTTTGTGTACAGTTCCTGTTGATTGTAAACATGAAGTTTATATATTTTAGGTGATCACTACCATCAATATAAACATGGAAATAAACAAGCAATTTCTTTTTACGCTATACTCTTACACAGCTCAGTTTAGTATGAGGGGAGGTACATATAAAAGGGGCAATGATCTTACATTGTTTATTAGTTTAAATAAAAAAAAATTTTAATATTTTTCAGCACACATAATGGTTTTAGATGAATAAAAAGAATGTAATAAATTAAAAACATTATGGTCTTTTTGTTTACAGTCATGTATCAGGTATAACGCTCGTTGGAGTGCCGGCAGAAGTGTACATGTATGGTACCCAATATTACGTGGTGCTCCTCTGCGATGTTCTAGTGACTTCTACTGTCATTTTGTTCTTCATACCAGTGTTTTATAAACTTCAACTTAATTCTGTATACGAGGTAGTATAACACTGTATCCTTATTCATCTCTTCATAGTAAACTTAAGTGTGTGTGTGTGTGTATGGTAATATTAAAAGCTAAATGCATGAAAATAGGTGAGGTCTTTATACACAGAGGGAATACTGATGTGGAGGAAGTTGCTCTGAGATGTGAGAAGAGGATTGTTGCCTACAGCATCTATGCAGCCAATGTATGACATTTGACAGCAAACAAAACTTGCTACTGTTAAGGCTTGTTTGTAAAATATGTCACTATAAATGTCTGTTTCTCTCTCTCTCTCTCTCGCTCTCTCTCTCTCTCTCTCTCTCTCTCTCTCTCTCTCTCTCTCTCTCTCTCTCTCTCTCTCTCTCTCTCTCTCTCTCTCTCTCTCTCTCTCTCTCTCTCTGGTTCAAATTAGTTTAACTGTGAAACTACATTGTTTACTACTTGAAAACTACTTGCAACTTTCCATTTTTTTAATACTAGACAACAAATACCTTTTATTTTTCTTAGGAAAAATATAAACTGTTTTACTTCTTTAGAACCATAAAGTCCTACCATTTAATATCATAACCAGTAAAAGAAACAACTCAATTATACATGAGAAAGAGATAGTGAAAGAACCAAGGTTTTTCCTTTTGTTGCAAATAAAGTAAAAAGTTAAAGTTGTAACATGTATAGTATTAAATGCTCCACTATTATTTTTATACTCTATTTTTTAGATTAAACTATTTTATTATTTTTAATAATGTCAGTAAGCTAACACAAGACTGAGACTGAGACAATAATAACTATGAATATTTACTCAGTGATCAATGATTTCAGTTAGAACCTATTCCCTCTTCAAGTTAGCACTCGTTTTGCACCATTTTATGATTTGTGTTAGTTGCACTACCTGTTTATCAAACTATTTATGTTTTTTGAAAGAGTGAAGCAAGTTCTCAGTTTGAACTCAACTGTTTAGCATATTTGTCCGTCTTTCTATATAGGGGTATATTGCACAATAACTTTTGAATGCATCAACCAATTTTTGTAAAACTCGACAAGCATGTCCGTATTTTAACTGTACAGAACCTTATTGATTTTGAGACTGATCCCCCAAAAATCGGGGGAGGCAAAATGTGAGAGGTAAAAATGTTTAAAAAACCATAAAAGTCAATGTGGGGTATCAAATTAAAGGAAATTTTAACCAAAATATAAATTTAGTGTTTATTTTTGAAAATTTAAAACTTTTGGGATGTCAGGTGCAAAAAGTAGGTAAAATTTGATAAAATCGTAAAAATTCATGTGGTGTATCAAATTAAAGAGAATTTTAACTGAAATCTAAATACAGTGTAGAGTTTTGGAAATTTCAAAATTTTTTTGAACTCAGGACTCAAAAATGGGACAAAAAGGTTTTAAAAATTATAAAAATCCAGCTGGGTGTCAGACTAAATGGAATTTTAACACAAATTCTATTGTTTGACATTGTTAGCATTTATTAAATGATTGCTATACCATGTTACTTTACTAAAAAAGTTGTAGGGTAATCAGGATTTTTATAATTTCTATGATAATTGAAAAATTATCTTATATAACAATTTATCTAATAATAAAAGTATTATGTTTAAAATAGTGAGGAAGTTCTGCAACTCAGGGAGCTTACTGGTCTAGCAAAATTAAGTAACAAATAATTTATAATTGAAGTATGTCAATACATAATTATTGCACAAAAAAGTCAATGTTATGAATACATGTTATTAACACACATTCACTGCTGGCAACATACAGTCCACTTACCGTAGGAGCCGAGCTCAGACAAAAGAATAACATTTTGCATAGCACAGGTACTCAGAAGCTAGTAGTGTGCTCCTGTTGTGAGGTCCGAGTAGTTTAGTAGTGAATGTATTAATAAAACTGTAGTGTTTATGTTAACAAAAGCAGATAAAACTAAAGGTGAAAATGATAAATACTGAGATATTTTCCTAATTAATTAATCAAACAGATAAATACTGCAGCAAATTCAGGCATTGTAAACTTTAATTAATAAGCATTAGATTCTTTTATTTGTAACGAGTAAAAATTGTTATGTCTAATTACAGTATCTGGAGATGAGATTCAGTCATGGAACCAGAGTATTAGGATCATTATTATTTGCCTTGTATCTGGTAAGTATCATGTACAAACTGTTATTTATCCTAGCTATACATTATAAATAAAATAATGTTCTCTAATTTAAAAATTTCATTTAACATTTATTTATAGTTTTGATAGATTATGTGTATATATATACACACAAACTTTCACACGTGAACACTTACTTTTGGTTTTTTGTCCCAAACGTTTCAATGTGGTGTCCATCTTCCTCAGTGGGATTTGAAATACAGAATGTCTGTACAAAGTAACCGTTATGGGTTGTAGGTGTGTGTGGTGGGGGTTGCTGGTGGGAGGGAATTGGCGCTGGGATTCAAAGTGTGTGTTTGAACAAGTGTATCAAAAAGTATATGTGATCTATAGTGTAATTGGTCATTTAATATGTTGTTTGGTTGTAGTGTGTGATGTCTGTATATTAAATACAGGCATCTGTATATTAAAAAATCAGATTAAAAAGACTCGAGCGAAGTCTTGCACAGTCTAGAAAATGCGTCAACAAACACGTACACCACACACGTTATATTCCGGATCACTCTGGAACATTCAATAAACACGTAGATTGTTCTGTGATGTCGTAACAATATGAAATATCTATTACAACGTAAAATAAGGCAGGGTACGTTTATATAACGTCTGTACATTTTGAATTGTTCCATTGTGTTTAATATTTTCTCTTGTTTGTATTATGTACTATTTGTAAATTTGTGTTGACATCTGTGTATGTCAAAATTCTAGTTTTGCTACTCACTCACAAAACACAATATTTTAGACTATATAACAACTAATACATCATACATCATCCCCCTCCCATCGCAACTAGCACTCGCGCGTGTGTGTGTGTGAATACACATAAACCAAAAGACACATAGGAACAGGACAGTAGTGATAAGAATCATATATAAATGTCAGTATTTATTTCAGAAAACATCCTCAAGTTGACCGTGTTTTGTGTTTCCAAGTAGCATTGGAAGTTTTGTACTTTTTGTGAATAAGATTTTTTTTTTGTCCAAGTAGGTTCCTTGATTCTTATTGTAACACCACAAAATGTTACATAACCTAGACGTTCACCAGAAGGGTAAATAATTACACTGAAGTGATAAAAATGAATCGTTTATAATGAATGTAGCAAAGAAGAGAAGGACCAACAAAGAAGAAAGAAGAGGAAGGATCCCAAGAAGCAGTGATGAATACACTGCATGACACTACAACAAACGCTATGACTGACTCTAACTAATGGACATGCCAAGTTCACAATAAGCTGTCAAATAAGCCAGTCCATGACATTAATGTAAAGTCATGTGTTAATAAAACTAATTAAATAATGACTAAGATAATGTAATATCAGTAACAGCATTATGGCTGAAAGTAAAAGAACCATGACCAGTAAATGACAAAGCCTATGACTAGATTAGCTATGGCCACAGTGTGTATTAAAACCAGCATTACAAGCTCAGATGTAATATTAGTGAGTAAAAATAATTATAAAAGGAAACCTTATATGGATGAGTAACTTCCTTATTATACGAAATGTAACTAGTAACAATTATTAAGGCATGAACATAGTACTAGGAAGGTATCTAGCCCATGTCTAAACAAACATTTGTCAGTAAATTAATAAGGAAAAAGGACTCCTAGTGAACATAAAATTTACTGAACAATCAATATAACTGAATGTAAGATGAAATACCACCACTCAATTGTTAATGAATAACGTTAAATTGAGTAGGCCAAACGAAATGTAATTAGAAAATAAGGATTTTTTATAATAATGTATCACCCTAATTATGTTAAGATTTAATATTGTACAGTTATAAATAGCTCTTAAGTATAATCATAGATGTGTTAGTGTTCAAACAAAGACGTTATAAAGAAAACGCAGTGTGAAACACTAAATGTCAAAAGATAGGGAATGATCGTATTATGCATTGCTAGCAGACGACAGTGAGAAACCATGTTTCTAAACATTATTTATGAGCATTGTCAAAGAAAACGAGGTTAAAACCAGTGTTAAGCCACATCAAATTGAAGCCCATAAACTAAACTTTAATTTGGTGGTAATAACCTCGTGATCGGAACTATAATAAGTGCATAGTGCGCGTTAGCATCATTTATTATTAAAAATTAAGAAATTGTTCGAGTAAAACCAATAACAACAAAAGTTGTGTACAACGCTCGCCCAGCGACCGTTATAAAAAACAATACGTCATTTGTAACGGTTATCAGAGCCAATCAGAAAAGAGTTTATTAAACGATTTTACTGCCTAAGCGCTATGTAGCGAGGGGGTATATAACCAGCAACGGAGAAAATTTGTTACACTTTTTTGTCACATCTCGGGCGAGACAGTCGCCGCTCGACGGCGGAATAATTTTAATAACTTAACATAGTATGAAAACAGTGAACCTTTTTAAAATTTCTTCAAGATAGATAACCATACAGCAATTGATTACCAGGAAGTGCTTCGAAAGTAAAGTGAATATTTTAATTTGTGTGTGATTTTAGAACGAGAGAGAGTTTTATAATCAGTAATTAACATAGCCCAGATTTAGTAAGAAGAGGGCCGACTCTCCGTTCATAGTGCGTGTGAAGTGTAATTAACCAGTGGTCATTATAATCCGATCACTGGAGTATTTTTTTTTTTAAATTTTAATCTATATGATTAAAAGAAATAAGGTAACACTGTGACAATTTATTTTATTTATTCTGCTTGCACTGATCATTATTTACCACAAAATTGTACTGACGCAAGGACAACAAAACTTTCAATTGTATACACAGTTTCAATTTACTTAGCGGATTTATCAATCCAATGTAAGATATTTGTATTAGGACTAAGTGTTAAAAATATTTGTTAGTAGATAAGGAAGCGTAACAAACGCTAACCAGTAAAAATAATTACGAGTTTTAAACAGAGGCCAAATTATTAATTATTATTATTATTAACGTCTGTCAAGGCATATGATAGTTCTTTATTGTATTTCAAAGAGCCTACCCGTGAGGTATATTATATAATTAAAAGTCAAATTTGTTAATAGAAATAAGAGTTTATTGTTCTAACTGAGCTAGACCGTATTGTAAACGGGCAAAGTAACATCAAGTTTATATTAACGTATCAATTGTATTTTTAATTGTTGAATTTATTTTAAAAGGGTAAAATAAACCCCGATTTTATTCAGCATAAACCTTGATCATATTTATTTCATATAGTTAATTAATACTCAACATTGAGTACAGTAAGATAACTCTGAATAGAGACTTTACTATATTATATTTGAATTGTAGTGAATGCATCAAGCATTTAAATGAAGTATAAAGCGAATTTATACAATTCTAAATTTTATTAATTGGTTTTTTCATGGGAATTTTTCCTAAAATAAACCCATGTGGCGCCCTTATTGCACACAAGGAGTTATATAACCTTGTTGATAAAGCAAGCTGGTCTCAAGTGCATCTTGACAGTTTATTTTTTGGTAAGTGAACTTCAGAACTTCCAGTATCACGAACAGGTACGTGAAAGTGTATATTATTATAAATTATTTGTCCAGACGAGACTTGACGTTACGTATACTGACGACACTTAACCAAGAAGAGGAGTTCCGCTGCAAGATCGACGCTCTGGCTACATTCATCCACCGACCAGCGATTAACATATTATTCACTATAATTATCACACTTTAGTACACAAACAATAATTACCAATTACTACTAAAGATTATTACTGCAAATATTTTAAAAAGAGTTCAATTTCAAGTTGCAATACGAGATTCATTATATTTACAATCGATATTCAATTTAAATTATATAATAATTTAACACCCCGATAGTTGGTTTATTACAAATTGGCGACCAACAGAGTGTGGCCTTAAAAATATTAAACGAATAAATTTTTAATATTAAAATTAAGCCCGGCAAATACAATAGAACAATCACGCCTCACATACACAGACGATAATAGATACAAAGCAAAGATGTACCGGAGAAATAGAAGGAGAAGGGAGAGAGTAGACTGGGACCAAATATACAGAATGTTGAACATAGATGGTGAGAAGATGAACCGACAAATGGAAGAGGAAAAGAGACACATGAGAGAGGAGTCAGACCAATTAAGACGTAAGATAGAAGAAGGTTTTGCAAGACTCCACGGATGGGAAACCCAACAAGGAAGAAGGAACCGGAATACAAGAGGGTTTAATAACCAAACAGCATGGCGAGACGAAGAGAAGAGGGACTACCGTTACCAGAGATGGGAAGACGAGCGTAAAAGAAAAGAAGCATTCGAAGAGGAATTGAGATACAACAAAATAAGACGAAATGAAGAACTATTCTACAGCCAAGCAGCACAACGGGACGAAGAGGAAATGAGCTATCGTAACCAGAGACGAGAAGACGAGCGGAAGCAAAGAGAAGCTTTCGAAGAAGAATTGAAAAGGGCTAAGAAATTACTAAACGAAAAGAAACCGATAAATGAAGATTTAATGAAAAATAAAGGAAATACTGGTGGAAATGAGAATCACCTTAACGAAAAATCTGAAAACGACCATAACAAGACAGATGCCTCGGAACCACTACCAGAAAATATAGATAAGGATACCCAAGACCAAGAGGGCAATAAGAATAAAAAGGAGGAGAAAATAATGAATATCGACCCAGTAATCGAAACAATAATGGAGTATGACCATAATGAAATACGTAAATCGCTAACTGAACATGGTGAAACCATGAGTAAGGACATGGAAACCCCCCACAAAGAAATAAATAATAATAAGGATACAACGGGCGTGAATAATGAAACAACCCAAGAAACAATAAACGACAATCGACCAACCGTAATATTAGAACATACCAATAAAGAATCAGAACCAGTAAATAAAAATTAAGAGAAACCGAGGACACGAAAACGCCTGAAGGGGAGACTACCACCGGTGACACCGTAGAAAACCAACCTGAGGGACCTGAATCAACAGAGCTGCTAAGTTTCCAGGAGATGATGGTGAAATGTAGGAGGAAACAGATTCCCCAACCCGTAGAGAATAGCTTTGAGAAGGCAAGAGAAGAAATGATAAACGATATTAGACTATGGAGAGAAGAAATCATCCAACTATGGAGGGAAGAAATGAAAAACAATGGCGAACCAACAACCGCAGAAACACCAAGTGATGAAATTGCAGAACAATCAACTTTACAAACTAAAAATAATGGTAAACAAGCAGAAAGGGAACAAGACGCAAAGACATTACCATCTGAAGACAAGCTCGACAGAAACAAAGAAAATATTCAATGCCTGGAGATCGACGCCGAAGATGTAAAGAAGATCCAAATAATTAAGGGAACGGAAGAAATGAAAGACGAGGACAAACCGGCGATAGAGGAAATACCCAATGATGAAACCATGGAAGAATTAAGTCTACAAACCAAAGACAAGGCAATAGAGAACCACATGAGTAAGAAAAGGGAAGAAAGAAGCATGATACGTCCGAAGAGAGTGAGAACTACACGGGAAATATTAGAGATGACTAAGAGAGGCTTAATTAACTTCATGGACAACCCAAGTATTGATCATAGAGCAGGAATCCATTGTAAGAAGGACGAAAGGAACTTCATAAAAATATTAAAAGTGAATCACCGTAAAACCGTGAATAAAAGCTTAAATAAAGATATAATTAAATCAAATATGCCAACAAGTGAAATACTTCAGACAAGGTCAGTGGATTCCTTAATGAATGACCAACCATTAAAATATTTAACGAATAATCCAGATGATGGAATGAATAAAATCATGTTACATACCAGTGACTATGTTATGACAAAGAAGGTTATAAACAATGAGGTATTTAAGGTGAATACTCCTAGAAGAAGGATGCATCGCAAGAAGAAGGAAAACTACCAGAAACAAATGGACCGGATCATTGAAGGATACGCCCAAGCAATAAGAAAACTGCGGAAGGAAAAGAACCAGTCGACAGAAAATTCCAGCCAGAAGACAGGAGACAACAAACCAGAGTTAGAAGAGACACCAGAAGTTAATTATAACAAAGACCAGGAGAACACCAGACACCTGGGTAAACAGGATAATGAGGAGAAGAAAACAAAAGGACATAAAATAGTTGAAGATTTGGTCGCAGCAAAATGGAAGAACCGAATGATAGTGAGGTACGCGACAGGGGCAGAACAGAGTCCGAACATAAAGATGATCCGAATGACAAACACACCGAATATGAGTGACTATGGCTAAACATTAAAAACCATCAGCCACTGAAGAAAAGGGACAGACATCAAAGATAACCGAGAGAAGCTACCAAAAGTTAAAGAGAATAAAAAACAATCTGAACTATGTGATTCTATTTAAAGAATATTGAAAATATATTATGTATAAGGAAATTTATTATAAAATGTAGAATATCATAAGGTGCACAAACTAAGATGTGTAATATTATAAACAGCTATCAAAAATGGATCCATGAAAACGTAATTGACCCATAATGAGCCCAATAGAATAGTGAAGCACAAGAAAACCCCGTACATATACTATTGGATGAACATATTATAATATAAGAGTGAACTATTTTATCATACTGTGAATATAACAAGAGTGTTTATTA
Organism: Magicicada septendecula; assembly: GCA_034769895.1. NCBI lineage: Eukaryota > Metazoa > Arthropoda > Insecta > Hemiptera > Cicadidae > Magicicada > Magicicada septendecula. The sequence continues at coordinate 834,251,864 of CM068368.1, forward strand.
TATTAAATGTACTAAAGGTGTCTATCATACTATACTAAAGAAAAATGTTTATCATATTATATAACGAAGAAAAAATGTCTGTTATATTGTACAAAACAAGAAGGATTATCAAATAATAATACGATGCTACTCTAATCCTTCAAGTGACTAATTTCAATAAATGAAATGAACGTCCAGAATAAGTGTTAAAAATCAAACACTTGAAGGAGTAGAGGAGAAAAACAACAAAGTGTCGAATATTGAAAGGAGATGGATTAAATAAGGAATGAGAGTGTTGAAGGTGATAGAGAAAAATATTTATCATATTAAATGTATTAAAAGTATTTACCATATAATATATAACGAGAATGATTATCATATTGTGTAAAAAAAAAGTCTATTTATGTATTACTAAAATGTTTATCATATATTATGTATATAACTAAATGTTTACCAAATAATACTGCTATTATCAAGGAATGAGAATGTTAACTGAACGATCAAGAAAAATGTTAATTGTATATATCAAAATGTGTATCATATTGTATCGAACAAGAATGTTTATTATATGAATATTGTAAACCCATGATAATCAAAGACTATAATGAACCAAGTGTTAACTAACCCAATGTACAAACAATGTTAAGAGTGAAGTATGGTGAACTCAAGAAGAATTTAAAGACCAACTGCATAATTGTATAGTGATAAATCTAAGTGTGTAATTTAAGAATATTGAGATAAACAAAACAACTTACAAACTAGTATCGAAAAATAGCAACAAGGCTAATAAATAACATAGCCAATATGTCAAGTTAGAGATAAAATAATGACCTGTGAAGAGAAGTATGTTAGCTAAAGTGATAAAGCATGAACAGTGATAACAATGAAACCTCTAATACCTTGAATGTTATGTTGAATAAAATATATATATATATATATATATTATAAGATATATATTCTTATCTTATTGAAAAAATAAATGATATGTTATATTTTATGTGTTGTGATAGTGCAACTGTTGCTACGTGCAATTTTTATATTGTCCCAGACAGAGATGAAGATTCCTCTGATTCTGAGGATGTGTAACTGAGGAACGGCGGAGTATGGAAGCCAAATAGAGCCCCTCTGATTCCGAACCCATTACAAATGTTAGGGAATTAAGGTAATATGTCAAGGATTATTAATCAAACACTGTGATGTAAATATGAAAGAACAAAAGAGTTTGTCACAAGAATCAAGATGTGTTTAATGATAAAGAAAAATGTATTATTGTAAAACAGGAAATTGTTAATTTAAGAACTAAGATATGTTATAACTGAATGACTAAGAATGTAAGAAATTGAAAAAATACTAGTAAGCTAAAAAATAATACTAGCCAAGAGCTCAATCTTGTGCAACACACCAACAAACTATTGAACTCAATGCAGAAAGAAGCAGTAGCAGTATGATAAAACCAAAATGAAATGATAATTTCTTCAAATGTAAAATTTCTCTCAAATTATCAATTTTGAGAGGGGAGTATATGTAACACCACAAAATGTTACATAACCTAGACATTCACCAGAAGGATAAATAATTACACTGAAGTGATAAAAAAGAATCATTTATAATGAATGTAGCAAAGAAGAGAAGGACCAACAAAGAAGAAAGAAGAGGAAGGATCCCAAGAAGCAGTGATGAATACACTGCATGACACTACAACAAACGCTATGACTGTCTCTAACTAATGGACATGCCAAGTTCACAATAAGCTGTCAAATAAGCCAGTCCATGACATTAATGTAAAGTCATGTGTTAATAAAACTAATTAAATAATGACTAAGATAATGTAATATCAGTAACAGCATTATGGCTGAAAGTAAAAGAACCATGACCAGTAAATGACAAAGCCTATGACTAGATTAGCTATGGCCACAGTGTGTATTAAAACCAGCATTACAAGCTCAGATGTAATATTAGTGAGTAAAAATAATTATAAAAGGAAACCTTATATGGATGAGTAACTTCCTTATTATACGAAATGTAACTAGTAACAATTATTAAGGCATGAACATAGTACTAGGAAGGTATCTAGCCCATGTCTAAACAAACATTTGTCAGTAAATTAATAAGGAAAAAGGACTCCTAGTGAACATAAAATTTACTGAACAATCAATATAACTGAATGTAAGATGAAATACCACCACTCAATTGTTAATGAATAACGTTAAATTGAGTAGGCCAAACGAAATGTAATTAGAAAATAAGGATTTTTTATAATAATGTATCACCCTAATTATGTTAAGATTTAATATTGTACAGTTATAAATAGCTCTTAAGTATAATCATAGATGTGTTAGTGTTCAAACAAAGACGTTATAAAGAAAACGCAGTGTGAAACAATAAATGTCAAAAGATAGGGAATGATCGTATTATGCATTGCTAGCAGACGACAGTGAGAAACCATGTTTCTAAACATTATTTATGAGCATTGTCAAAGAAAACGAGGTTAAAACCAGTGTTAAGCCACATCAAATTGAAGCCCATAAACTAAACTTTAATTTGGTGGTAATAACCTCGTGATCGGAACTATAATAAGTGCATAGTGCGCGTTAGCATCATTTATTATTAAAAATTAAGAAATTGTTCGAGTAAAACCAATAACAACAAAAGTTGTGTACAACGCTCGCCCAGCGACCGTTATAAAAAACAATACATCATTTGTAACGGTTATCAGAGCCAATCAGAAAAGAGTTTATTAAACGATTTTACTGCCTAAGCGCTATGTAGCGAGGGGGTATATAACCAGCAACGGAGAAAATTTGTTACACTTTTTTGTCACATCTCGGGCGAGACAGTCGCCGCTCGACGGCGGAATAATTTTAACAACTTAACATAGTATGAAAACAGTGAACCTTTTTAAAATTTCTTGAAGATAGATAACCATACAGCAATTGATTACCAGGAAGTGCTTCGAAAGTAAAGTGAATATTTTAATTTGTGCGTGATTTTAGAACGAGAGAGAGTTTTATAATCAGTAATTAACATAGCCCAGATTTAGTAAGAAGAGGGCCGACTCTCCGTTCATAGTGCGTGTGAAGTGTAATTAACCAGTGGTCATTATAATCCGATCACTGGAGTATTTTTTTTTTTTTAATTTTAATCTATATGATTAAAAGAAATAAGGTAACACTGTGACAATTTATTTTATTTATTCTGCTTGCACTGATCATTATTTACCACAAAATTGTACTGACGCAAGGACAACAAAACTTTCAATTGTATACACAGTTTCAATTTACTTAGCGGATTTATCAATCCAATGTAAGATATTTGTATTAGTACTAAGTGTTAAAAATATTTGTTAGTAGATAAGGAAGCGTAACAAACGCTAACCAGTAAAAATAATTACGAGTTTTAAACAGAGGCCAAATTATTAATTATTATTATTATTAACGTCTGTCAAGGCATATGATAGTTCTTTATTGTATTTCAAAGAGCCTACCCGTGAGGTATATTATATAATTAAAAGTCAAATTTGTTAATAGATATAAGAGTTTATTGTTCTAACTGAGCTAGACCGTATTGTAAACGGGCAAAGTAACATCAAGTTTATATTAACGTATCAATTGTATTTTTAATTGTTGAATTTATTTTAAAAGGGTAAAATAAACCCCGATTTTATTCAGCATAAACCTTGATCATATTTATTTCATATAGTTAATTAATACTCAACATTGAGTACAGTAAGATAACTCTGAATAGAGACTTTACTATATTATATTTGAATTGTAGTGAATGCATCAAGCATTTAAATGAAGTATAAAGCGAATTTATACAATTCTAAATTTTATTAATTGGTTTTTTCATGGGAATTTTTCCTAAAATAAACCCATGTGGCGCCCTTATTGCACACAAGGAGTTATATAACCTTGTTGATAAAGCAAGCTGGTCTCAAGTGCATCTTGACAGTTTATTTTTTGGTAAGTGAACTTCAGAACTTCCAGTATCACGAACAGGTACGTGAAAGTGTATATTATTATAAATTATTTGTCCAGACGAGACTTGACGTTACGTATACTGACGACACTTAACCAAGAAGAGGAGTTCCGCTGCAAGATCGACGCTCTGGCTACATTCATCCACCGACCAGCGATTAACATATTATTCACTATAATTATCACACTTTAGTACACAAACAATAATTACCAATTACTACTAAAGATTATTACTGCAAATATTTTAAAAAGAGTTCAATTTCAAGTTGCAATACGAGATTCATTATATTTACAATCGATATTCAATTTAAATTATATAATAATTTAACACCCCGATAGTTGGTTTATTACAAATTGGCGACCAACAGAGTGTGGCCTTAAAAATATTAAACGAATAAATTTTTAATATTAAAATTAAGCCCGGCAAATACAATAGAACAATCACGCCTCACATACACAGACGATAATAGATACAAAGCAAAGATGTACCGGAGAAATAGAAGGAGAAGGGAGAGAGTAGACTGGGACCAAATATACAGAATGTTGAACATAGATGGTGAGAAGATGAACCGACAAATGGAAGAGGAAAAGAGACACATGAGAGAGGAGTCAGACCAATTAAGACGTAAGATAGAAGAAGGTTTTGCAAGACTCCACGGATGGGAAACCCAACAAGGAAGAAGGAACCGGAATACAAGAGGGTTTAATAACCAAACAGCATGGCGAGACGAAGAGAAGAGGGACTACCGTTACCAGAGATGGGAAGACGAGCGTAAAAGAAAAGAAGCATTCGAAGAGGAATTGAGATACAACAAAATAAGACGAAATGAAGAACTATTCTACAGCCAAGCAGCACAACGGGACGAAGAGGAAATGAGCTATCGTAACCAGAGACGAGAAGACGAGCGGAAGCAAAGAGAAGCTTTCGAAGAAGAATTGAAAAGGGCTAAGAAATTACTAAACGAAAAGAAACCGATAAATGAAGATTTAATGAAAAATAAAGGAAATACTGGTGGAAATGAGAATCACCTTAACGAAAAATCTGAAAACGACCATAACAAGACAGATGCCTCGGAACCACTACCAGAAAATATAGATAAGGATACCCAAGACCAAGAGGGCAATAAGAATAAAAAGGAGGAGAAAATAATGAATATCGACCCAGTAATCGAAACAATAATGGAGTATGACCATAATGAAATACGTAAATCGCTAACTGAACATGGTGAAACCATGAGTAAGGACATGGAAACCCCCCACAAAGAAATAAATAATAATAAGGATACAACGGGCGTGAATAATGAAACAACCCAAGAAACAATAAACGACAATCGACCAACCGTAATATTAGAACATACCAATAAAGAATCAGAACCAGTAAATAAAAATTAAGAGAAACCGAGGACACGAAAACGCCTGAAGGGGAGACTACCACCGGTGACACCGTAGAAAACCAACCTGAGGGACCTGAATCAACAGAGCTGCTAAGTTTCCAGGAGATGATGGTGAAATGTAGGAGGAAACAGATTCCCCAACCCGTAGAGAATAGCTTTGAGAAGGCAAGAGAAGAAATGATAAACGATATTAGACTATGGAGAGAAGAAATCATCCAACTATGGAGGGAAGAAATGAAAAACAATGGCGAACCAACAACCGCAGAAACACCAAGTGATGAAATTGCAGAACAATCAACTTTACAAACTAAAAATAATGGTAAACAAGCAGAAAGGGAACAAGACGCAAAGACATTACCATCTGAAGACAAGCTCGACAGAAACAAAGAAAATATTCAATGCCTGGAGATCGACGCCGAAGATGTAAAGAAGATCCAAATAATTAAGGGAACGGAAGAAATGAAAGACGAGGACAAACCGGCGATAGAGGAAATACCCAATGATGAAACCATGGAAGAATTAAGTCTACAAACCAAAGACAAGGCAATAGAGAACCACATGAGTAAGAAAAGGGAAGAAAGAAGCATGATACGTCCGAAGAGAGTGAGAACTACACGGGAAATATTAGAGATGACTAAGAGAGGCTTAATTAACTTCATGGACAACCCAAGTATTGATCATAGAGCAGGAATCCATTGTAAGAAGGACGAAAGGAACTTCATAAAAATATTAAAAGTGAATCACCGTAAAACCGTGAATAAAAGCTTAAATAAAGATATAATTAAATCAAATATGCCAACAAGTGAAATACTTCAGACAAGGTCAGTGGATTCCTTAATGAATGACCAACCATTAAAATATTTAACGAATAATCCAGATGATGGAATGAATAAAATCATGTTACATACCAGTGACTATGTTATGACAAAGAAGGTTATAAACAATGAGGTATTTAAGGTGAATACTCCTAGAAGAAGGATGCATCGCAAGAAGAAGGAAAACTACCAGAAACAAATGGACCGGATCATTGAAGGATACGCCCAAGCAATAAGAAAACTGCGGAAGGAAAAGAACCAGTTGACAGAAAATTCCAGCCAGAAGACAGGAGACAACAAACCAGAGTTAGAAGAGACACCAGAAGTTAATTATAACAAAGACCAGGAGAACACCAGACACCTGGGTAAACAGGATAATGAGGAGAAGAAAACAAAAGGACATAAAATAGTTGAAGATTTGGTCGCAGCAAAATGGAAGAACCGAATGATAGTGAGGTACGCGACAGGGGCAGAACAGAGTCCGAACATAAAGATGATCCGAATGACAAACACACCGAATATGAGTGACTATGGCTAAACATTAAAAACCATCAGCCACTGAAGAAAAGGGACAGACATCAAAGATAACCGAGAGAAGCTACCAAAAGTTAAAGAGAATAAAAAACAATCTGAACTATGTGATTCTATTTAAAGAATATTGAAAATATATTATGTATAAGGAAATTTATTATAAAATGTAGAATATCATAAGGTGCACAAACTAAGATGTGTAATATTATAAACAGCTATCAAAAATGGATCCATGAAAACGTAATTGACCCATAATGAGCCCAATAGAATAGTGAAGCACAAGAAAACCCCGTACATATACTATTGGATGAACATATTATAATATAAGAGTGAACTATTTTATCATACTGTGAATATAACAAGAGTGTTTATTATATTAAATGTACTAAAGGTGTCTATCATACTATACTAAAGAAAAATGTTTATCATATTATATAACGAAGAAAAAATGTCTGTTATATTGTACAAAACAAGAAGGATTATCAAATAATAATACGATGCTACTCTAATCCTTCAAGTGACTAATTTCAATAAATGAAATGAACGTCCAGAATAAGTGTTAAAAATCAAACACTTGAAGGAGTAGAGGAGAAAAACAACAAAGTGTCGAATATTGAAAGGAGATGGATTAAATAAGGAATGAGAGTGTTGAAGGTGATAGAGAAAAATATTTATCATATTAAATGTATTAAAAGTATTTACCATATAATATATAACGAGAATGATTATCATATTGTGTAAAAAAAAAGTCTATTTATGTATTACTAAAATGTTTATCATATATTATGTATATAACTAAATGTTTACCAAATAATACTGCTATTATCAAGGAATGAGAATGTTAACTGAACGATCAAGAAAAATGTTAATTGTATATATCAAAATGTGTATCATATTGTATCGAACAAGAATGTTTATTATATGAATATTGTAAACCCATGATAATCAAAGACTATAATGAACCAAGTGTTAACTAACCCAATGTACAAACAATGTTAAGAGTGAAGTATGGTGAACTCAAGAAGAATTTAAAGACCAACTGCATAATTGTATAGTGATAAATCTAAGTGTGTAATTTAAGAATATTGAGATAAACAAAACAACTTACAAACTAGTATCGAAAAATAGCAACAAGGCTAATAAATAACATAGCCAATATGTCAAGTTAGAGATAAAATAATGACCTGTGAAGAGAAGTATGTTAGCTAAAGTGATAAAGCATGAACAGTGATAACAATGAAACCTCTAATACCTTGAATGTTATGTTGAATAAAATATATATATATATATTATAAGATATATATTCTTATCTTATTGAAAAAATAAATGATATGTTATATTTTATGTGTTGTGATAGTGCAACTGTTGCTACGTGCAATTTTTATATTGTCCCAGACAGAGATGAAGATTCCTCTGATTCTGAGGATGTGTAACTGAGGAACGGCGGAGTATGGAAGCCAAATAGAGCCCCTCTGATTCCGAACCCATTACAAATGTTAGGGAATTAAGGTAATATGTCAAGGATTATTAATCAAACACTGTGATGTAAATATGAAAGAACAAAAGAGTTTGTCACAAGAATCAAGATGTGTTTAATGATAAAGAAAAATGTATTATTGTAAAACAGGAAATTGTTAATTTAAGAACTAAGATATGTTATAACTGAATGACTAAGAATGTAAGAAATTGAAAAAATACTAGTAAGCTAAAAAATAATACTAGCCAAGAGCTCAATCTTGTGCAACACACCAACAAACTATTGAACTCAATGCAGAAAGAAGCAGTAGCAGTATGATAAAACCAAAATGAAATGATAATTTCTTCAAATGTAAAATTTCTCTCAAATTATCAATTTTGAGAGGGGAGTATATGTAACACCACAAAATGTTACATAACCTAGACATTCACCAGAAGGATAAATAATTACACTGAAGTGATAAAAAAGAATCGTTTATAATGAATGTAGCAAAGAAGAGAAGGACCAACAAAGAAGAAAGAAGAGGAAGGATCCCAAGAAGCAGTGATGAATACACTGCATGACACTACAACAAACGCTATGACTGACTCTAACTAATGGACATGCCAAGTTCACAATAAGCTGTCAAATAAGCCAGTCCATGACATTAATGTAAAGTCATGTGTTAATAAAACTAATTAAATAATGACTAAGATAATGTAATATCAGTAACAGCATTATGGCTGAAAGTAAAAGAACCATGACCAGTAAATGACAAAGCCTATGACTAGATTAGCTATGGCCACAGTGTGTATTAAAACCAGCATTACAAGCTCAGATGTAATATTAGTGAGTAAAAATAATTATAAAAGGAAACCTTATATGGATGAGTAACTTCCTTATTATACGAAATGTAACTAGTAACAATTATTAAGGCATGAACATAGTACTAGGAAGGTATCTAGCCCATGTCTAAACAAACATTTGTCAGTAAATTAATAAGGAAAAAGGACTCCTAGTGAACATAAAATTTACTGAACAATCAATATAACTGAATGTAAGATGAAATACCACCACTCAATTGTTAATGAATAACGTTAAATTGAGTAGGCCAAACGAAATGTAATTAGAAAATAAGGATTTTTTATAATAATGTATCACCCTAATTATGTTAAGATTTAATATTGTACAGTTATAAATAGCTCTTAAGTATAATCATAGATGTGTTAGTGTTCAAACAAAGACGTTATAAAGAAAACGCAGTGTGAAACAATAAATGTCAAAAGATAGGGAATGATCGTATTATGCATTGCTAGCAGACGACAGTGAGAAACCATGTTTCTAAACATTATTTATGAGCATTGTCAAAGAAAACGAGGTTAAAACCAGTGTTAAGCCACATCAAATTGAAGCCCATAAACTAAACTTTAATTTGGTGGTAATAACCTCGTGATCGGAACTATAATAAGTGCATAGTGCGCGTTAGCATCATTTATTATTAAAAATTAAGAAATTGTTCGAGTAAAACCAATAACAACAAAAGTTGTGTACAACGCTCGCCCAGCGACCGTTATAAAAAACAATACATCATTTGTAACGGTTATCAGAGCCAATCAGAAAAGAGTTTATTAAACGATTTTACTGCCTAAGCGCTATGTAGCGAGGGGGTATATAACCAGCAACGGAGAAAATTTGTTACACTTTTTTGTCACATCTCGGGCGAGACAGTCGCCGCTCGACGGCGGAATAATTTTAATAACTTAACATAGTATGAAAACAGTGAACCTTTTTAAAATTTCTTCAAGATAGATAACCATACAGCAATTGATTACCAGGAAGTGCTTCGAAAGTAAAGTGAATATTTTAATTTGTGCGTGATTTTAGAACGAGAGAGAGTTTTATAATCAGTAATTAACATAGCCTAGATTTAGTAAGAAGAGGGCCGACTCTCCGTTCATAGTGCGTGTGAAGTGTAATTAACCAGTGGTCATTATAATCCGATCACTGGAGTATTTTTTTTTTTTTAATTTTAATCTATATGATTAAAAGAAATAAGGTAACACTGTGACAATTTATTTTATTTATTCTGCTTGCACTGATCATTATTTACCACAAAATTGTACTGACGCAAGGACAACAAAACTTTCAATTGTATACACAGTTTCAATTTACTTAGCGGATTTATCAATCCAATGTAAGATATTTGTATTAGGACTAAGTGTTAAAAATATTTGTTAGTAGATAAGGAAGCGTAACAAACGCTAACCAGTAAAAATAATTACGAGTTTTAAACAGAGGCCAAATTATTAATTATTATTATTATTAACGTCTGTCAAGGCATATGATAGTTCTTTATTGTATTTCAAAGAGCCTACCCGTGAGGTATATTATATAATTAAAAGTCAAATTTGTTAATAGATATAAGAGTTTATTGTTCTAACTGAGCTAGACCGTATTGTAAACGGGCAAAGTAACATCAAGTTTATATTAACGTATCAATTGTATTTTTAATTGTTGAATTTATTTTAAAAGGGTAAAATAAACCCCGATTTTATTCAGCATAAACCTTGATCATATTTATTTCATATAGTTAATTAATACTCAACATTGAGTACAGTAAGATAACTCTGAATAGAGACTTTACTATATTATATTTGAATTGTAGTGAATGCATCAAGCATTTAAATGAAGTATAAAGCGAATTTATACAATTCTAAATTTTATTAATTGGTTTTTTCATGGGAATTTTTCCTAAAATAAACCCATGTGGCGCCCTTATTGCACACAAGGAGTTATATAACCTTGTTGATAAAGCAAGCTGGTCTCAAGTGCATCTTGACAGTTTATTTTTTGGTAAGTGAACTTCAGAACTTCCAGTATCACGAACAGGTACGTGAAAGTGTATATTATTATAAATTATTTGTCCAGACGAGACTTGACGTTACGTATACTGACGACACTTAACCAAGAAGAGGAGTTCCGCTGCAAGATCGACGCTCTGGCTACATTCATCCACCGACCAGCGATTAACATATTATTCACTATAATTATCACACTTTAGTACACAAACAATAATTACCAATTACTACTAAAGATTATTACTGCAAATATTTTAAAAAGAGTTCAATTTCAAGTTGCAATACGAGATTCATTATATTTACAATCGATATTCAATTTAAATTATATAATAATTTAACACCCCGATAGTTGGTTTATTACAAATTGGCGACCAACAGAGTGTGGCCTTAAAAATATTAAACGAATAAATTTTTAATATTAAAATTAAGCCCGGCAAATACAATAGAACAATCACGCCTCACATACACAGACGATAATAGATACAAAGCAAAGATGTACCGGAGAAATAGAAGGAGAAGGGAGAGAGTAGACTGGGACCAAATATACAGAATGTTGAACATAGATGGTGAGAAGATGAACCGACAAATGGAAGAGGAAAAGAGACACATGAGAGAGGAGTCAGACAATTAAGACGTAAGATAGAAGAAGGTTTTGCAAGACTCCACGGATGGGAAACCCAACAAGGAAGAAGGAACCGGAATACAAGAGGGTTTAATAACCAAACAGCATGGCGAGACGAAGAGAAGAGGGACTACCGTTACCAGAGATGGGAAGACGAGCGTAAAAGAAAAGAAGCATTCGAAGAGGAATTGAGATACAACAAAATAAGACGAAATGAAGAACTATTCTACAGCCAAGCAGCACAACGGGACGAAGAGGAAATGAGCTATCGTAACCAGAGACGAGAAGACGAGCGGAAGCAAAGAGAAGCTTTCGAAGAAGAATTGAAAAGGGCTAAGAAATTACTAAACGAAAAGAAACCGATAAATGAAGATTTAATGAAAAATAAAGGAAATACTGGTGGAAATGAGAATCACCTTAACGAAAAATCTGAAAACGACCATAACAAGACAGATGCCTCGGAACCACTACCAGAAAATATAGATAAGGATACCCAAGACCAAGAGGGCAATAAGAATAAAAAGGAGGAGAAAATAATGAATATCGACCCAGTAATCGAAACAATAATGGAGTATGACCATAATGAAATACGTAAATCGCTAACTGAACATGGTGAAACCATGAGTAAGGACATGGAAACCCCCCACAAAGAAATAAATAATAATAAGGATACAACGGGCGTGAATAATGAAACAACCCAAGAAACAATAAACGACAATCGACCAACCGTAATATTAGAACATACCAATAAAGAATCAGAACCAGTAAATAAAAATTAAGAGAAACCGAGGACACGAAAACGCCTGAAGGGGAGACTACCACCGGTGACACCGTAGAAAACCAACCTGAGGGACCTGAATCAACAGAGCTGCTAAGTTTCCAGGAGATGATGGTGAAATGTAGGAGGAAACAGATTCCCAACCCGTAGAGAATAGCTTTGAGAAGGCAAGAGAAGAAATGATAAACGATATTAGACTATGGAGAGAAGAAATCATCCAACTATAGAGGGAAGAAATGAAAAACAATGGCGAACCAACAACCGCAGAAACACCAAGTGATGAAATTGCAGAACAATCAACTTTACAAACTAAAAATAATGGTAAACAAGCAGAAAGGGAACAAGACGCAAAGACATTACCATCTGAAGACAAGCTCGACAGAAACAAAGAAAATATTCAATGCCTGGAGATCGACGCCGAAGATGTAAAGAAGATCCAAATAATTAAGGGAACGGAAGAAATGAAAGACGAGGACAAACCGGCGATAGAGGAAATACCCAATGATGAAACCATGGAAGAATTAAGTCTACAAACCAAAGACAAGGCAATAGAGAACCACATGAGTAAGAAAAGGGAAGAAAGAAGCATGATACGTCCGAAGAGAGTGAGAACTACACGGGAAATATTAGAGATGACTAAGAGAGGCTTAATTAACTTCATGGACAACCCAAGTATTGATCATAGAGCAGGAATCCATTGTAAGAAGGACGAAAGGAACTTCATAAAAATATTAAAAGTGAATCACCGTAAAACCGTGAATAAAAGCTTAAATAAAGATATAATTAAATCAAATATGCCAACAAGTGAAATACTTCAGACAAGGTCAGTGGATTCCTTAATGAATGACCAACCATTAAAATATTTAACGAATAATCCAGATGATGGAATGAATAAAATCATGTTACATACCAGTGACTATGTTATGACAAAGAAGGTTATAAACAATGAGGTATTTAAGGTGAATACTCCTAGAAGAAGGATGCATCGCAAGAAGAAGGAAAACTACCAGAAACAAATGGACCGGATCATTGAAGGATACGCCCAAGCAATAAGAAAACTGCGGAAGGAAAAGAACCAGTCGACAGAAAATTCCAGCCAGAAGACAGGAGACAACAAACCAGAGTTAGAAGAGACACCAGAAGTTAATTATAACAAAGACCAGGAGAACACCAGACACCTGGGTAAACAGGATAATGAGGAGAAGAAAACAAAAGGACATAAAATAGTTGAAGATTTGGTCGCAGCAAAATGGAAGAACCGAATGATAGTGAGGTACGCGACAGGGGCAGAACAGAGTCCGAACATAAAGATGATCCGAATGACAAACACACCGAATATGAGTGACTATGGCTAAACATTAAAAACCATCAGCCACTGAAGAAAAGGGACAGACATCAAAGATAACCGAGAGAAGCTACCAAAAGTTAA